>JAZHEH010000196.1:5606516-7008146 GCA_036589455.1 Ateles fusciceps
GTTGGGAGTTCAAGACCAGCCTGACCAACATGGTGAAACTCTGTTTCTGCTAAAAATACAAAATTAGCCAGGCGTGGTGGCACATGCCTGTAATCCCAGCTACTCTGGAGGCTGAGGCAGGAGAATCACTTGAACCTGGGAGGTGGAGGTTGTGGTGCCCCGAGATTGAGCCATTGCACTGCAGCCTGGGCAACAAGAGTGAAACTTCGTCTAAAAAAAAATAAAATAAAATAAAAATGGAACTGACGCAGTGGCTCAGGTTGAACCCGGGAGGTGTAGGTTGCAGCGAGCTGAGATCACACCACTGCGCTCAGCCTGAGCCACAGAGCAAGACTCCATTTCAAAAATAAATAAATAAATAAAATAAATAAGTAAATAAAAATGAATGCAAAACATTTGTGGTGAACAAACTGTCAGCATTTTACATAAAGGCAGGATGAGGACGACCGCCTTCTCCTTTGGCTTCAGGCTGCACTGTGGCTCTGCCCTGCCCTGACCGCGCGCCTGGCCTGGCTGGACCCTCTCTGGGCCAAGCTGCATGCTGGGTTCCATCCCAGCGGCCTCTTCTTCCCCCATCGTGCCAGCCCTTCAGAGCCACCCACTGCCCTACCCAGACCCCGCCACTGCTTGGATGTTCACCTCCCAGCCTGGAAAGGTGGCTTCAAGCCCCCTTCCCTTCCTCCAAGCAGAGTGACCTGGGCACACGGCTTAACCTTCTAAGCTCCCGTTTCCCGGTCTATGAAGCAGGATGATGCTGGGGCCTGCTTCACAGGGGCCTCTGAGGACCCACAGGCAGAGGTCGGGGTAGGCACCCATCACTCCCCCAGCGTTTCCTAGCTGCACCTTAATTTGGCCCCCCCAGGGAATGGCTTCTTTGGAATTGTACCTTGCAGGGCAAAAGTTGTCATTTCAAGATTTTTTGGGATCCCATGTCTCCGGCCCCGTGGAGTACATGTTGGAGCCCCCCCCTTCAGCCCTGATCCCACCTGGTACGTGTCAGGTCTGATCCTCACACTGGGCATCTGGCCTGTCCTGGCCACCTGAGCCCACGGGCTGGAGATGAATTTGCAGAGCCCGGGCGTGCCCTGGGTGTGTGCTCACTCCACACGCACGAGTCTGTTAGAGGCTGAGTAGGAACTGGGAGGCCCAAAGAGGACGAAGCGACTCCCCCACAGCCTGGACTGTGCACTAGAAAAGCTAGCCTGGGAGGAGGCACGGCCGTGCCTCCTCCCAGGCTGAGGGGAGGACGTGGGGAAGGACCATGCTCCCAGGCCCAATTTACCCCAAAGTATCAAAAGTCTGACAACTAGGAGTGGCACAGGCGCAGCGGCTCACGCCTGTAATCCTAACACATTGAGAGGCTAACGTGGGTGGATCACCTGAGGTCAGGAGTTCGAGATCAGCCTGGCCAACACGGTGAAACCCTGCCTCTACTAAAACAGGAGGCTGAGGCAGGAGAATTGCTTGAACCCGGGAGGCCGAGGTTGCAGCAAGCCCAGGTTTTGCCACCGCACTCCAGCCTGGGCGACAGAGAGATACTCCCCTCTCAAAACAAACAAACAATAAACAAAGAGAAAACCTGGGAGTGCCTGGACGCTCAGTGGTAGCTGGACAAGGGCCATGGGTTGAGCAGCAAATCATCACCAGGCCTCACGGATAGCAGGATCATGTGGGCGGCGGGACCACGTGGGTGGCGGGGACGTGTGGACAGACATGTCACCACCCTGACAGGAGCGGCCCAGGTCAACACCCACGGCAGGTCATGGCACGGAGGCTTGCAGCATTACATGGGACGATGCCTATGGGGCTGGACGTCCAGGGTGGGCTGCAGAGGAAAGCCCGCCACGTGGAGCTGTCACCTGCACACGCCCAGCCAGTCTTTCTGTGGGAGGCTCACAGAGGCACTCTGCTTCGAATGCCAGTGAGCCCAGGCGCCATGAACCTCAGGACGACTAGTCTAACTGCTGTGTCTAACAGGGTGTGGGCTCCCCTCCTCCCATGAGGAGCACCCAGGCAGGACGAGGTGTGCGGAGAACTAGCATGGCCCCTGGCACGTAGACCCTGCCCAGTAGGGAGAGGAGAGGTTCCATTGTCGCCCAGGCGAGTGTGGGCACACAGCTCCTCCCTGGCTTGTCTGCCCTCCTGGGAGCCCCAGGGTGCCCAGGCGGGCCTCAGCTGAGTCCAGGCCTCGGGGACTGTCCATGCAGCCCCTCCCGGGCCTGGGGGCTGGCACTTGGCCCAGCCACGTTTCTGCTGACTGGGCAGCCTTCCTCATGAGCTCATGCCTTTCCAGAGAAATCCCTTAATGCCTCCATTCTGCCAGGGGCATATATAGGGAGGGCTCACCCCAGCTCTGCACTGCACTGCCCAGAGGCCCTGCTGACTCCTGCCACCCTCCAGGTCCCCGTGGAACCAAAGCTGAACATGGACGTGACCATCCAGCACCCCTGGTTCAAGCGCACTCTGGGGCCCTTCTACCCCAGCCGGCTGTTCGACCAGTTTTCGGCGAGGGCCTTTATGAGTATGAACTGCTGCCCTTCCTGTCATCCACCATCAGCCCCTACTACCGCCAGTCCCTCTTCCGCAGCGTGCTGGACTCCGGCATCTCCGAGGTAAGACACGGCCGGCGGTGCTGGCTTTTCCTCACTGCTCAGAGGGTGGTGGCCTCGGTTGGTGGAGCACGATGGACTCTGGTCTTGCTCTGCCGAGCAGGTGGCCTCGCCCTACGTCATCCCTTTGCCGAGGCTGGGTGGGAGCCTGTGCCCCCACTGCAGCCATGAGGCAGAGCCTCCCATAGCACCAGGAGAGGCCGGACAAGGGGGCAGCCTGAGGCCGCCCTTGTTTTCCTCCGTCAGCTCATGACCCACATGGGGTTTGTAAGGCACCAGACACATACTGGAAACCCCAAGAGCAGCCCATCCAGGTCAGGGTGGTGGCGAATGCCAGCTCCTGGGTTCCTCTGGTCTCCTGAGTCCCGGAGGCCTGGGAGCAGGTTGGGGGTCACAGTCCTGAATGCCACAGAGCAGGGGGTCCCTAGCACCACCTCCGATGAGCTCAGCCTGCCCGCGGCCAGCAAAGCTCTTGACAAGTTTACTCGGGTGCCCTGCCAAGGTCAAAAGGAGAGGCAATGGGACCCCTCCAAGCCTCCTCTCCGCGCCACGGGTGAGTGGTGTGGGGTTTTGAGAGTCTGAGTCCCACCTAGCACCTAATAAACAGGGTCCTCCCCAGGACTGCTGCGACAGCCATCAACGCCAGGATGGAAAACGCCTCAGGGAGCCGAGGCCGAGCCAGGGCAGTGAGGGGGCGTGTGGAAGCGCTTTTTGGAGAGGCAGTTGCGCCAGCTGCCAGTGGGCTCCGGCCACATCTGCAGACAGCGTGACACCAAGGGCAGTGACCTCATTCCACAGGCTGAGTCCAGCCAGCCAGCCAAGCATCACCAGCCAGACGACTCACTCTAATGGGCCAACCCAACCCATCATGACTACCCCACACACACCGTAACTAGTAGCAGCCAGCCCACAACCAGCCAACTGGTCTATAACCAGCCACCTAACAATAGCCAAACCACCAGCCGGCCCACCAGCAGCATTCAGCCTCTCAGCTGGCCCTGAGGGTTTGGAGATAGGTGGAGGTTGTGCCCATCCATCCGGAGACAGTCACAGGCCGCGAACGCTCTGTCCCACTTGGCGTGTGGGAGGAGAGGCCTGCATGCGACCAAAGCGTCTCTGTCCTGATTACCGGGACCTGCTCTGTCTCAGGCAGCCCCAGCAGGGAGGCACCCTCTGGATGGCTCCACACAGCGTGTTTGGGTTTCAGGTTCGATCCGACCGGGACAAGTTCGTCATCTTCCTGGACGTGAAGCACTTCTCCCCGGAGGACCTCACTGTGAAGGTGCAGGACGACTTCGTGGAGATCCACGGGAAGCACAATGAACGCCAGGTGAGCCCAGGCGCTGACAGGTGGGAGGGGGCGGGGATGGGTGAGGTAGGTGCGGCGGGGAACGGGGTCACAGTGGGCACAACGGGGCCTGCATGCCTGCGCCTTCAACCCTGGGAGGGGGATGCTCTCGGGGACCCTCGAATCAGGCCTGGCTTTTCCCCAAGGGAGAGGCCATGCCCACCTGAGCACAGCCAGCCCCTCTCAGCACCGGAGGTCACCATTCCCCCGAGCAAATGTGGCTCAGGGACCCAGGTTAGGGTTCCTTCCCGGGTTGCTGTGCCCAGCGTCGCCAGCTCCATCCCTGTCACCTGAATGCCAGGTGGTCTTAGAAAGGACCCCAGGAAGGGGGAGTGTCCGGGTGGCCGCCTCCCAGCCAATGTCCATCTTCACATGGAACCTGCCTGAGGGAGGCCAGCCCCCCGACGGCACAGCTGCATCCGCTTGGAATGCTTTACATGCACTGACACCTTGGCCTCACAGCAGCCCTTTGGGACCTGTGTCCTCCTTATTCCAGGGCACAGCTGGGGAACGAGGGGGTCCTCAGCCTGCCGGGTCCCTCAGCTAGTACCAGCAGGTGGGCTGGGAGCTTCTCCCTGCAGTTACCCTGATGCCCCGCTCTTGCTCGGGTGGAGGCCCTGGGTTTCCGTGGTTTTCAGGGAGCCCGGGCACTGGAGCCCTGGTGACCTGCCTCTCCTGGCCAAGTCGGGAAGAGCTCCTGGGCTGTCACAGATGGACAGTGTCCCGTGGGACCTGGAGAGCAGAGAGGGGCCGGAAGGTGGAATGTTAGCCAACGTCTTGGTTTCTTTTGGCCATGATCTTCTTTCAAATGGCTGGAGAAGGCAGTGCTGCGGGGTGAATGCTGACCTCATGTGCCGCCCCTCCCTCGCCTGGGCCCGCTAAAGCCCCCACTTAGGGTTTCACCAGAACAGCCTGGAAAAGGTGTCCTGAGCTCCCAGCTCTTTGTCTTTGCAGCCAGTGGAGGAGGAGTTCGGGCCAGAGAGCTGAGTCTGTGGCTTAGGTGTCCAGCGGACACGTTAGGTTGGGCCAAAGAGACCTGGGCTGGAGCAGTCCTGAGGGTCCTGGGAGGGGAAGCCTGGCTGAGGTGCAGGGCCCGGGACAGCATGATCCTGCGATGTTGGAGTGCAGCCACGGAGTGTGAGGAGACAACCCACGCAGGGAATAGCCCGCAAGCGGCCATGAGGCCAGGGGAGCAGGGGCGCGAATCCACAAATCCCCAGGGGTCCTGGCCACGGGAAGCTCTGGCTGCACCCGGCCCCTGTGAGAGCCACCTTCTGTGGTTGGCGGGGCTGGGGGCAGCATCTCCGGCATGGGGCGTGGCAGCCACCTGCGCAGCGACCCCTCTGACTGTGCGCCCCCACCTCCCGCCCCCAGGACGACCACGGCTACATTTCCCGTGAGTTCCACCGCCGCTACCGCCTGCCGCCCAATGTGGACCAGTCGGCCCTCTCCTGCACCCTGTCCGCCGACGGCATGCTGACCTTCACTGCCCCCAAGATCCAGACTGGCCTGGACACCACCCACGGCGAGCGAGCCATCCCCGTGTCGCGGGAGGAGAAGCCCAGCTCTGCTCCCTCGTCCTAAGCTGGCGTCTCCTGGGCCGGCTCCCCCGCAGCCCCGGCCCGTCGTCGGGGGAGCACCCTGAGGGCGGGGTGTCTGTCTTCTTTTCTTCCCCGTTTTTCCTTTCCACCTTCTCAGATGGAATGAGGGTTTGAGAGAGCGGCCTGGAGAGCTCAGGGTCTCAGGGTGTCCCAGACCCCTACACCGGCCAGTGGCGGAAGTGACCGCACCTCACACTCCTTTAGATAGCGGCCTGGCTCCCCTGGGGTGCAGGCGCCTCGGCTCTGCTGAGGGGGCCGGGAGAAGGGGGTGACCTCCGGCCAGGTGCTCCCAACATGAGGCAGCTTCCCTTCACCGCGGGCCCTGCCCACACCTCCCGGGGCGCGTGAGGCCGTGGGGCCCGGGCTTCCCTTCCGTGTGCCTGCGCTCTCGCAGCCTCTTCTCTCAGACTGTCTTCCTCCAGCCCCTCTATGTAGTGCCTGCTGCTCTTGGGTACACGGGTCGCCCAGAGAGTGCAGCCCACGGCAGTCAATAAAGAGCAGGTGACACAAGCAACCCGTGGTCTGCTGCTGCTGTCTCCTTAGGGGCGTGAGGGGCGGCGCCGGGAGGGAGGACAGTGGGGTCTCCTGCTCCCATTGGACCTGGTGGCCTCTGAGTGACAAGTGACATGTCATCTGTGTCCCTTCCTTCTCCCGAGCTCAAGTGCCTCCCTCTATACTGTGCAGAAGGAGAGGGCTTTGGAGGCAGAGCCTCTGAAGGGAAAGGGACTAGGGAGAGCTTCCGAGAGCTGGGGACAGGAAGGGACCTGGAAGGGGCAGGAGGGTATGGAATAAGGCTGGGCTCCCTTCTCTGGCCACACTGGCACCAGGCGGAATGCCAGCTCTGGCCTCCTTTTGCGGGGTGGTCCTGTTCTCTCTGGGGTCTGCGGGGCCCTCCTGCTGCCCCTCGGGGCTGTGCTTTGAGGGCACTCATGCTCTTGCCCTGGACAACCCGTCACAGCCCCAAGCTGCAGGTGGCCAGCTTGCTCTGTCCCCTCTCGGGACTGGACGCTGGGCCCTGGGTATCCCGGCAGCAGCTCCACAGATCCCGCCTCGGGGAGGGAGACCTGGCCTGGAGGGCCCTGAACACTTGGTGCCCTCGCTGAGGGGTGTCAGGTGGCCAAAGGGGACCTGAGGGAAAGCAGACACCACGCGGTGGGGGAGGAAGGGAGGGGTGGGCCCTGCCAGCCCCTCAGCCAAGTACAGTGCCCTCCACCCAGGAGGTCAGAGGCACAGGGCCCTGACGGTGCCAGCAGGACGGCCATGGGGTTCAGCCTCCGCCTGGGAGAACCCGACACGGGCTTCAAAGAGTCAGCAATGAGCGGGTGTTAGCGTGGGCTCCCACCGTGATGCCCAGTGACAGCACGTGCCACAGCCAGCGAACAACACACACACAACACAGGCTCCACAACTCCACACAATCCACACACTCTACACACACACACACCACAACACAGACTCCACAACTCCACACAATCCACACATACAACACAGACTCCACACACACACCACACTGCACACTCCACACACACACACCACAGGCTCCACACACACACACCACACACCACAGACTCCACACACACACCACACTGCACACTCCACACACACACACCACAGGCTCCACACACACACACCACACACCACAGACTCCACACACACACCACACTGCACACTCCACACACACACACCACAGGCTCCACACACACACACCACACACCACAGACTCCACACACACACCACACTGCACACTCCACACACACACACCACAGGCTCCACACACACACACCACACACCACAGACTCCACACACACACCACACTGCACACTCCACACACACACACCACACACTACAGACTCTACACACACACCACACAGACCACACACAACACACTTCACATACCACACTCACACACACCCCACACACACACCACAGGCTCCACACACACACACACCACACACCACAGACTCCACACACACACCACACTGCACACTCCACACACACACACCACACACTACAGACTCTACACACACACCACACAGACCACACACAACACACTTCACACACCACACTCACACACACCACACACACACCCCCACAGGCTCCACACACACACACCACACACCACAGACTGCACACACACACCACACAGACCACACACAATACACTTCACACACCACACTCCCACACACCACACACACACTCCACATACCACGCTCACACTCCACACACCACACTCACACACACCACACACACACTGCATGCACATCACACACTCCACACACTCCACACACTCCACACACACAACACACACTTCACACATACCATAGACAACACACACACACACCTCTCAACACACCATGCACTCTGTGTCTCTGTGTTTCTCAGGCCAGTCTACCCTGTGAAGAAGGGTCCTCAGTCCTGGGAGGGGCTCCCCCTCGATTCTCCCCTCCTCATCCCTCCAGTGGGACCTGAGGGCCATTCTGCCATTGTGTCCCCCATTGTATAGGAGGGGGGTGCCCTGTGGTTGGCAGCAACAATGGCCCACTGTGCTTTGGGGCTGGGGCTGGATGTTTTTGAAAATTGTGGTGTCTGGGGCTCCCTGCTCCTCCTGAGTCTGTCCCAGACCAACTGAGCAGACACAGTCTGGAGGCCACTGCAGGGAGGGGGCCCATCCCCAGCGTCTGGTGTCACACTGGTCCTGTCGCACAGGCTGCACAGAGGGGCGGAGCTGTCACTCACGCCTGCGCTTTTGCTCAACTGCAGGCCCTGCCTGGACCTTGTGAGGGCTGAAAGGTGACTCCCTGAAAATGATATGGGGCCCCACCCCCCGGGACCTCAGAACGGGACTGTTTGAAGGTGGGGGCTTTGATGGCATTACATTGAAGTGACGTCACTGGGGTGGGCCCTGGCCCAATCTGGCCGGCGTCCTTGTAAGAAGAGGAGATGAGGGCTCAGACACACTCAGGGACAACTCCGGGAGGGCACAGGGAGCAGACGCCATCTGCAAGCCGAGGAGAGAGGCCCCAGAGGAACTGGCCCTGCGCCCCGTGACCTTGGACTTCGGCCTCCAGGATCCGGGAGAGGCCGTGTCTGCCGCCGGAGCCACAGATGTGGTGCTGAAGCTGCGGAGCTGCTGCATTCAGCCCCAAAGATGTAGCCTTTGGCTGGGCCTCGGCAGGGTCTGCAAGGCCTGGGGGCGCTCACCAGGTTCTCCTCCAGGCTCCCTGCAGAGTGCACAGAGCACCAGGGCCAGCCAGGCCCAGCTTTCCCCTGGCTGGCAGACTGTCTGATCTCTTCTGCTCCCCCACTGGGTCTTCCAGCAGCGCAGGCTCCAGGGGGGACTTGGAGGGGGTGGGGGCTGTCATCTCCTCTGGCCTCCGAGACTCGGCAGTGTGGCCCCTCCCCTCTCCCCCTCCGGGGTGGGGCTGCCTCCTGCCATACTTTGCTGGCTGTCCAATCACACCCTGCCTGCGTGGTTCTTAAGCTCAGGGGCACGGAAGGCTGGGGCCTGGGGCTGCTTTGCCTCTGGCTCCATGAGGCTGTCCACAGCCCGCCTCCTCGCCTCGCGCCATGGGGCCTATTTTGGAGCAGCTCTCCTTGCAACTGCCACCCAGGTGATTTCACTGTCACCATGGCTACTGCCAGGTCAAGGTCACACAGACTCCCTGCAGGCACCAAGCCCATCTGACGGCAGCCTCATCACCTCCTTGTCCAGACGAGACAGGCTCGGGGTGCTCATGCGAGGCCCCAGCCAGCCAGTGGCAAGGCCTGGAGACCTTCCGCTCCCACCTGAAGCCATCTCAATGTGCCCAGGCTCAGGAGCTGCGCATGCTGGGGCCTGGAGCTGCTTTGCACCTGAGACCCCTTCAGACTCACAGCAAGTCTGCCAGATGCCCCCCCCGCCCTATCCGGCCACACAGATATGAGCTGGAATGCAGGGGCGCAGCTCTGGCCACGGTTCCCGGCCACTTCCTGGAGTCTCAGCAGCTGCCAAGGCTCCCTGGTGGCTGCTCCTGCCCCACACGGGCCCCGTGGGCTGCTGTTGGGAGAGCTTCTGAGGCCAGGAGGATGCCTGCTCCCCCTCGCCTCCTTTCCAAGCTCACCTCTGCCTACCCTGTGCCAGGCCTGGGACTCACACCAGCCTCCTCTGTGGGCACTGCTGCCAACTCCCTGCCCTCCAGGCCTCCCTCCCCCTCGCCAGGCCCTTGGAGGTCGTCTCCCCCACTTCCCATTGCGTGGCCTGGCGTCTGAGGCCCCTCTCGTCTGACGGCCCCTCTGCTCCCTGGTATGCATTCAGGCTGAAGGGGCACTCCCCAGAGAGCCCTGTGTGCCAGCGTCCAGCCCCAACCACTCCAGGGCACATGGCTGGCATGGAAAGATGGGATTGGCCAGGACTTCCCAAGCCTGCCAGGCTGGGAGAACCACCCGCAGCGCTTTGCAAATACAGACTCCCAGGCCCCGTTCACACCGGAGGACTTAGATCTGGAGGGCGGAGTCCAGCGAGATGGGCTGTGGCTGCCTCCAGGTGAGCCCTGCAATCAGGTGCACGTGGGAGATTCTGCGGGACAGCGGTGCCTCCTGAGGTGCGGGCAGCGGGGGAGAGGTCACCGGAAGCTGCCTCTCCAGGCTTGGGGGCTTGGCTTCTAGATCTCCGGAGGGGTCTCCCCCGTCCCACTGCACGTGACACTTGGCCGTAGCTGTGTGGCTCTGGAGTGAAAACGATCCACGCTCTCCTCTGCTCCTGTTTTTGCTTCGGCATCACCGTCCTCAGAACCGTCATCACCACCATGAGCAGCAGCGGGAAGAGCATGAATGGAGCACCTGCTGTATGCCAGGCCCTGTGCCCGCTGCACTGGTAATGCCAGGCCCTGTGCCCACTGCGCTGGTGACGGCGATCCTCACGCAGCCTGCAGCAGCCTGTAGCCTGTTTCTATTGTTAGCTGAGGACACCCAGGCTTGGAAATGGAGTCACCTGCCCGGTGTCCCCCAGCTGGGGAGAGCTTAGGCCAGGTGCTGTCTGTTTGGCCCCAAAGCCAGGACTCAGCGCCACCGGGCGGATGATTACTGCAATGTCACGCGTAAGTGAAAGTTGGGAGGCGCTGAGGAAGCTGGAGGCACTGGCTCCTTTCTGCTGGTGACCTGCTGGGTGACTGCGGGCAGATCCATCGACCCCTCTGAGTATTCGATGCCCGTCTTTGCCAGTCAGCTGAAGCAGGGGGCCGAGTGCAGCAGGGAGCCTGGAACTCCCAGCTCCTTCCAATTATCGCCAGTGTGCCTAGCACTCACCACCAGGTGGCAGCAGAGGACTTGCCTGACCACGGAGACCTTGGCCGCAGGAGACTTGTGAACAGCAGCCTTAAAGGTCACCTTCGTTCAAGACAGCTGGAAGCGGCTGCAGCCAACATCCGCAGAGGACCTGGCTCTGGGAGCCTCAGGGCTGGGCTGTGTGCTGCCGAGCTGTGGGAGACCCCCTGACCGCCCCCACCCCCCGGGTAGCTGGTGTCCAGCAGGGCGCACTGAGATGGGGACACAGAAGCCGTGCCGGACGCCAGCGGTGTTTCTTTACCATAAGCAGTTTTGGGGTTCATGCGCTTGTGTGTAAAATCAGTTGAAAGAGGAGGCATCACTGTCTGGAAGGCCAGGGCTGTGCTGGGGTGCCCGGGGCTCTGGCGGGGTCTCCTGGTGCAGAATGACATCAGCCCGCGGCTTCCTGCCCAGGTCAGCTCTTCCTAGGAAGCCCCTTGCGATGCACATCAGAGCAGCCCCATCCTGTCCACATGCGCAGACGCCTATGGGTGGGCAGGGTGGGAAGTGTCCTGGCAGGCAGCCCCAGCTGACACGGTGTTGGGGTCACAAGCCCAGAGGTCCTGCCAGCCAAGGCTGCCTGTGGCTGTCTGAGAGGGGCTGAGACAGAGATGCAGGCATAAGTGCCAGGCAGTGCCAGCCTGGGAGAAGGAGGCAACAGGAGAGCTGGGGGTCGAGGGACGAGGAGCTGCTTGCTGGGGCAGGGAGGTTTTCTCTCTGCAGGGCAGGCGCCTTCCTCCCGCTCTGCCCTTGGCCTCCAGGGTGGGAGCTGAGAGAGGAGTCTCCCCTCAAGGGAGGGGCTGTGATGGGGGCTGGGCGAAGGCTGCGGCTGCCACCAGGCCTCTGTCAGTGTCAGCTCCCAGGCTACTGGGGAGGCCGGAAGGCCCTGCTCCGTGAGATTTCCTCCGAGAGCCTGAGCTGGGGACTGAGTTTGCAGGGACAGGAAAGGTGGGCGGGCCCCGAACCTGCTGTGCAGGCTGTTCCCATTAGAACCGAACAGAAGGAAAGATGCACAGGCATCCGCACTCATACACGCACACACACACAGTGCGCACATACATGCATCAGTGTGCACACACACAGTGTGCACATATGCACAAAGCACACACATGCACATAGAAGCAGTGTTCACACAGTGTGCACCCACGCACAACACACATGCACACACATGCACAACACACAACACGTGCTCACACACCTCACACATGCACACAAATGCACAACACACACGCAACATGCAAGCACACGTGTACACACAACACACACAATACACATGCATGTGGACACATGCAAACACACAGAAGTACATAACACCTACACACGCACAAATGCCCACATGCACACCTGCACAAACATACCCTCACAGAGTCCGCAGGAACACGCACACACACGCACACGGCACTATCATGGTCATGGCCTAGCTCTCTCTGACGGGCTGTTACCTCATTGCACGACTGCCTTCTGTGTCTGATTTGTACCTGACTGTGAGAGACTCCTCTCCACCCTCCAGCTTAGGGGAGCCCCTCCTGTGTGCTGCTCAGCCTGGCATTCCTTGTGTCACCTGCAGCCCCTCATTGTCTTCCCAGGACAGAGACGGCACGAGGGAGGGGTGGTGCGGCGGCTCAAGGGCACCCCAAGGGCAGCGGGAGGGAGGGCAATGAGGAGGGGGGGCTCCCTATTCCGGGAACCTGTGAGTGCTATGCCTTTACAGTGAGGAGAGGAGGGGGTCCCTGTTCTGGGAGACCGAGATTGCTGTGCCTTTGCCTCTGCCAGGAGTGAGAAATCAATTTCAAAATCATCCTGGCTTGAAAACGCTGCTTCCCAGAGCAGCGCCGGCCTCTGAGCAGGGCTCCCGACGGCCCTGATGCAGAATTGCAGATGGCTGGCTGTTGAGGGGACAGCGCGGCCTCCGGGGAAGTTACATCAGACCTAGAGGACTGGGCTGGGAGGACAGGACACCTCAAATCCCATCTGCCGTTCGCAGGAACACTGAGACCCCACGATGACCCTGGCAATGGCTTTCTGATGGTGATAAAGACAGCGGCCACCCTCGGAGGAGCTGGCGGCTCACGTATTTCTGACGGCTGGTAATGGCCGAGTGTTGGGCCTTTGGGTATGCGGGGTGGGGCTGCATGCCACACAGGAGCTGGCTCAGGGGTCCTGCCGGCTGCTGCTCCGTGATGAGAAACCCAGTTAAGTAAGTGGCCCGTGGCTGTGTCGCCTGTGCTGGGAGCTAAGTGGGTGGGGGAGCCCCAGCCCTCTCCTGAGCCCCCGTGCTCTGTCTCCCTCCCTGTCCCTGCCTGTGGCTGTCGGAAAGGGTGTTTCTGGGATGGGCCAGCTGGAATCCGGCAGTGCCGTGAGAGCTTCCCAGGGCTGCTGAGACCAACGGCCACAAGCTGGTTGACTTAAAACAGCAGAAATCCGCTCTGAGGCGCCAAGTCCAACGTCGAGGTGTCTGGGGGGCCGTGTTCCCTCCGAGGCTCCGGGGCGAATCTCCCGAGGCCTCCACGCTCCAGTCTCCGCCTCCGCCTTCCCCCTCCGTCTGCGTCCTTTCCCTCCTTAAATGACATCGGCCATTGGGTTTAGGGCCTGCTGGAACCCAGGACAATCCCGCCTCGATTCTTCACTTAATTACATCTGCAAAGACTGTTTTCTAAATAAGATCGCATGCCCAGGTTTGGGGGTTTGGAACTTGGACTCATCTTCTGGGGGACACTATTCCACCCATGACAAGTGTGGGCGACGCCTCTGAGTTCCCGTGCCATTGCATTTGGGGATGTTTCACATTTGCCATTGTACACGGTCCTCTCAGGCAGCCTCTGAAATTGGTAGGACAGATACCAGCCCATTTTGAAGATGAAGAAACTGAGGCCCAGAAATGCACTGGGCTGAATGAAGGACCAGAGGTTTGGAGGGAGAGCCCCAGCTCAGCCGCTAGCCGGGCAAGCCAGGGGCAGACACCACAAGCTGTGGCGTGAAGGGCAAGGTTGTGAGGTCCTCTGTGGGAAAATTCTGTGAATCGTTGATTTTTTGGTAAAGCGAGTGCCCTGAAATTGCATTTGTTGAAAAAAACCTACAAAAATTACCCCAAAGCCCCATATGCGCCTTCGCCTTTATTTTCCTTTTTTTTTTTTTTTTTTGACAGGCTCTTGCTCTGTCACCCAGGCTGGAGTGCAGTGGTGTGATCTCGGCTCACGGCAACCTCGGCTTCCCAGGTTTAGGCCATCCTCCCAACTTGGCCTCCCAAGTAGCTGGGACTACAGGGGCATGCCACCACGCCTGGCTAATTTTTTTTTGTCTGTTTTTTTATAGAGATTGGGTCTCATCATGTGGCCCAGGCTGGTCTCAAACTCCTGAGCTCAAACCATCCACCTGCCTCGGCCTCCCAAAGTGCTGGGATTACAGGAGTGAGCCACCATGCCCCACCATCCTCTGCTTGTAGGGGCTGGGTTTGGACACACCCATTTGGGTGGTCAGGCAGGGGCCACCTCTTCTGACTCCAAGAGCCCAGCCTATATCCTAACATGAAAAGCCTGTGTTTTGTTCTAGATGTTTCCATGGCAATCCGTGCTGGCTGCTGGCAGATGACCTGATGCCCAGTGTCTATCAATGATTCACCTATTAATAGACTCTCAGGGCAGCTGATGACCTGAGCCCAGGCGATGTCACCTGAAGGTCCCCAGACACTCTCTCCTGGACCCAGGAACACTGGGGCCACCTCCTGGGGAGCAGCGGCTCTGACGTCATGAGTCAGGCCCCCCCACCAGGAAGATGGTCCTGGATCTCGAACCTTGCTCAGGGCACCCCCAAGGCTATGTACAAAGGAGGCCTTGGCTGGGCCCTGGGCATGAGGAGGGGTCATGTTGAAGGAAGGGCCTGGAAGGAGAGGCACTTGGGAGTCAGTGTGGGTGCAGTGTGTGGGGGCGTGTGGTTTCTGGGTGCGGCCCTGCGTGCACATGGATGGCTGTGGAGTCTGAAGTTAAGGGGGAGGGAAGGGGCATTTGTCAACCTGGCACCCATGTGGCCTTGAAAACCTGCCTTCTTCCCCTCGTGAGGCCTTGGGTGTTGCACGGATGGGGTGGTTCGGGGGTGGGGTCATCTGTGGTGTGGCGGACATCTCAGGAAACAGGCCCTGACGAGCTGCAGCAGACAGGGCATTCCCCCCAGGGCCTGGGACCGTAACCCCCTTCACAGCAGAACCGGGGCCCAGCGGCCCTGCCTCTGGCCTGGGCCAAGCAGCTTGGGAGGGGAGCCTGCACCCTGAGGATGGCTTTGGGACCCTGTTGCTGTGATGGTGGCAGCATGACTCAAGGAGCCAGGCTAGCTGCAGGCATGAGAAGGCCCAGGGTGGGTGCCCACAGCCTTGCTTTGGTGAAGGCTGGGGCCGCCCTCCTTCCTCTTTGGGGGTGCTGCTCCCTTCTTCTCCAAGGCTCCCCACTCTGGGGGAGGAGCCGGGGGTGACCATGGGGGCCTTGGGTGTGGGAAAGGTTCCAGTGTGGAGCTCTGGCTCACCTGTTCCCACATCTGTGAAATGGAACGCTGACTCTGTCCTGGAAGAGCCCCCTCGGCTGGCCCTCCAGGCCCCCTCCGACACAGCGGCTGGAGGGAGCCTCATGTGCTCTGAAGGGGCCACGCTTCGGAAATGCACTGCGGACACTCGGGCACCTTGGAACGCCCTGGGGTGTCACTCGCTCCCCAAACTCATCCTCCACTCCCTCACTGTCGGAACTCGGGGAGGAACATTCCCGGCAGATGGGCCTGACTTTGGAGATCCCAGCACTTGGAGGGTTTCCCGAGACACGCAAGTGCTGGAGAAGTGTTTGCTCCTTTGGGAGCTATCAAGTCCCTCGAGCCCTCCCATGCCAGCAGCTTCCGATGGTCCCTCTGATTCTGAGCAGAACAGAAGCTGCGTGCTGAGCCTCCAGGGTCAGTGTGACCTGCTCCCGCCTCCTTTCTGTCTTCAGCCGACCATCCCATCCGCAGGCGGCCACCCTGGCCCTGCCCAGGGCCTTTCACGTGGTTCCTCTGCCTGGAGCGCTTTTCTGCACAGCTCACTCCCTGCTGCGCGGCTGGAGCCCCCTTGCCGGAGGGGCCTTCTCGGAGCACCCATCTAAGGCAGCACCCGCCCCGCACAGCCTCATCTGTGCTGCACCCGCACCCACGTGCTCCGACGGATCTGACGTGAGCGCATCCACCTGTCAGTTCCCTCCCAGTAGAAAGGGAACCCCGAAGAGGCTTGGAGTGCTTCTGTCTGGTTTTTCCTGCCTCCTCAGGAACTCACACAGAGCCTGGCACCAGGCAGGGTTCCACGAATACTGTGGAATGAGTGAGTGAGTGAGTGTGGTGATGGCCAGCACCTGGGGCTGTGTGCCATCATGATCACTGAGAGAACAGTCTCCACCCCCTCCACGGCATAAGCCTTTCCCTGGCTCAGTGGCTCTCGGCCATGGCTGGACGTGAGAATCACGCAGGAGCTTTGACCCAACTGACTCCCAGGCCTCTGCTCAGCTCCACCTGGAGACCTGCAGGCCGAGTGGCTTCCCCCGAAGGCATAGGAGCTGCCTGGAGATTCCAGAGTCGGGGACAAAGATTCGGTTCTGTCACTCACTTCAGTTCTCCACTAAAGTTTGGGGGCACTTAGATTGACTGACAGGTTCTGGCAGTTTCCATCAGCCACTCACGCTTAAGTGTCAACAAGTGGGGATCTGCTTGTTTTTCCTAGCACTTTGGGCGAGGTCCTCTGAGGGCGTGAAACATTTCAAGATGGTGGGAGACAAAAGAGGTAATTTGGGCATGGGAAGCCCTTGGTGGGGCATGTCTGACAGAGGGAGGATGATTGGAGGACTTGGATATTAGGAGGCAGGGAGGAAACACTGAGGAGGTGACAGTTGGGGGGTCTGCTCCTGATTCCTGGAGGTTTCTCAGGGCCAGCCTCACTTGGAAGGCGAGATTTAGGAGGCCGCCCTTCCCCTGACCTGCAAGGGTAGAGCTGGATGTTCCAGGGTCCTGCCTGGTGTCTGCAGCCTGGGGTTTGGAGGTGAGTTTTGGAGCCTGAGACTGGAAGCTGATGTCTGGAGCCTGCCGGTGTCTGGAACCTGAGACTGGAGGCTGATGACGGGGCTAACAGGCAGGTGACCACAGGGTCTCACCACCTCGTTCTTGCGCGTCTGGCCATGGGCCCCCCAGCGGCCAGCCTGCACTGCCTGCTCTGGCAGTGTTTTGCCTTCTTGATGACCTAGAGCAGTGGTTCTACCAGGGGGTCCCTGTGCAAGCAGCATCCGCACCTGGATCTGGAGGGGGTGACCCACAACTGCTGGGTGGGGCCCAGTAAGCCGGGTGCTCTCAGGCCCCCTCGTTGGCACTGATCCTGTAGCCTTGATCGGCCATGCAAATGGCACTCTTACCCCATTTTAAGATGACATATCTCCGCGGTGGGTGGTCCCTGAGGGCTCAGCAATGTTTCTTGCTCTCTTTGTCACGGCAGGGCTGCTGCAGAGGCAAACTCTCCCCCCAGGCACCCGGGGACCGACAAGCCACACTTCCACCTCAGAGCCTGGGGCCCAGGATCCCACACCGTAGAGGCCGGTGACCATGGGAAAGTCACGAGGTCACTGTCAACTGGAGGCCAAAGAGCCTGGAAAGCACCTGCCCAGGAGTGAGCGGACCCTGATCTGGGCTTCCCAGGGTGAGGGGGCAACGCTCAACTTGAGTGCGTAAGCGGTGAATCAAAAGTATCGAGTGCACTGAATTTCATCATTTAAAAATGCCATAGCCAGGTGCGTGGCTCACGCCTGCAATCCCAGCACTGTGGGAGGCCGAGGCGGGCAGATCATCTGAGGTCAGGAGTCTGAGACCAGCCTGGCCAACATGGTGAAACCCCGTCTCTACTAAAAATGCAAAACTTAGTCAGGAATGGTGGCGTGCGCCTGTCATCCCAGCTACTCGGGAGGTTGAGGCAGGAGAATCTCTTGAACCCGGGAGGCGGAGGTTGCAGCGAGCAGAGATCACATCACTGTACTTCAGCCTGGGTAACAGAGTGAGACTGTCTCAAAATAAATAAAATAAAATAAAATAAGCAATAAAATGTTCTCTAATTAATGTGTTCTTTATCTTGGTGTTAGCAGACCCCTGCAGGTGGCGCGTAACTACCAGAGTGCGGGGCCTTCTGCCTTTATCTCTGGGGCGGGCAGGTGAGGGAGGGACTGGCTGGAAGCCTGCCTGCTGGGGAGGACCTGACCTGGGTACTGGCTTGGGCGTGAGAAGCAATCTCTACCTGCCAGAGCCACTGACCTGCATTCTGGCCTGGCCAGGAGTGAGCTTCCTGCCGTGGGGTGACTTGGCACCTGGGCCTGTTCCCCACGTCAGGCGTGTCTCTGGACCCAAAGACCCTGGGGTCCCAGACTCTGAGGGTCTACAATTCCCCCATGTAGCTGGGCTTCCAGGCCCCACGGTGCTCAGGCTGGAGCAGCTGAAGTCAGGGCTGGGGTCCAGGAGGACTGGGGGATGGGGTGGGGTTTGAGGAGTCCCAGTGGGTGTGGGGTGCAAGGAGTCCCAGTTGGGGTGGGCCACAGGGCATCTGATGCCTAAGCTTCTAAAATTGCCCCTGCCTGGGATGGACTGGGGTCCAGGGCAGGAGGAGACACTGCGCCCACAGTGGGAAGCAGATGCCGGGTGGGAATAATGCTGAGGGTCCCCCTCGCCCACAGCGGGAAGTGGGTGCTGGGGGGGACGGACAATACTGAGGGTCCCCTGGCCCTGATTGTTGATGCCGGATCTTAGTGAACCCTCCGACATCCCTGAGCAGCCAGGTTGATGGATCCATTCTGCAGCCCAGGAAACTGAGGCTCCAAGCAGGAACCAGGCAGTGCCAGTCAAGTGAAGGCGAGTTGGGGTGTGGGAAGGGCATGTGGGCGGGGAGGGGACCTACTACATCTTGTCACTCACCTCAGCCTGGCTTTTCCCAGAGCCCATCCCTGGAAGTCGGGGGCAGGGCAGGGTGGGGAACGGGGCATCGGCCGGGCCTGAGCTCCAGCGCCGTGCAGGCTGAGCCACAGCCAATTCAATGGCACACTGCTGTCTGATTTTGTGAAGCCAAACTGGGGCGCCTTCTATCCTCCTCTCCTGTTCCCTCTCTTCTGGAGCGGGAGCCAGGCCCCCCACCCCCTGCTCCCTGGCCAGCTGCACAGGCGGGAGGGCATCAGCCCCTTGGGTCTACACAAGTCCATCATCCGTGGGCTGCGGGCCGTGGGGCTGTGCAGGGAGGGCTCATGGGGCTGGGCCTGGGGCTGGGGCAGGGGCAGGGTCCCTGCGCTGATGGTAGTGGCGCCGCTGGGACTCAACGTGGTGGAAAGCCCACATCCAGGATTCCCGCTCCGTGTCTAGCGCCTCCCCCAGTGTTCCTGCTCCCACCTGGGCGGATCTCCCTGAAACCCTTTTGTAAGCCACGCGAGTCACTGCCAGGCTGGAAGCAGCCCCTTCCCGGTTCTACCTGACCCCCCCTGCCAGGTAAGGTCATGACCCTACCCCCGAGGAAGTCACCCCCACACCCACAGCTCTTCCCTGCCCAGCCTGTGGCTCAGACACGTGCCAGAGAATGTCACTGTGCTACTGACGTGAACGCCCCTGGTTCAGGGATGGGTGAACTGGAAACCACCGTCACTGTCCTCAGACTGGCCCGAGGCCAACTTGTTCAGATATGCTGGGCCTGTTTCTCCATGTGACTGGTGGGGAACTCCAGTACTTAGACAGGGCTGCTGGAGGAATTCAGTGGGTCAATGGTGACCATAACTATTATGTGGGGAGGGAGGTGCCTTCCCAGGGCCAGGAAAGGAGGGAGGACAGGACGGGCAATAGGAAATTCCAGGGACCAGACTCCTGGGGCTCCCCATGCCCTCGCCCGGCACAGGGTGGAGCTGGCATCCCTTCCACAGTGAGGCCGTGCAGTGGGCTGGACACCCCCTCCTGAAGACGCTGCAAACTCAACCCTCCATTCATGCCCTGTCCTCAACCTCCTGCCAGCAAAACCCAGATGAGGAGTGTGTCAGCCCCACAGACACAGGCTGGCAAGTGCACACACACACCTACACACACTGCACGTCGCAAACAAAAAGGGGAGGGCTCTCCGCAGAGAACGACGGGTCATCTGATACTGCCACCTGAGCCCCAGTGACCAAGAGCCATGCTGACTCTTGCCCAGCAAAGTTGCCGCAGACCTGCCTTTGGTTCAACAGAGCAGGGGAGGAAAGAGCCCATCCCCATTCATGATGGTCAGCAGGGAGGGGCTGCCCCAGGCCCTGTGTCTACCGAGGGGCAGTCCCTGGCGGGCTGGATCCTCAGTGTGTGTGCACGCTTCTGTGAGCACCTGCCTGCATGTCTCCACGCACACGTGCCTGCAGGGATGTGCTGTGTGCGTGTGTGTGACAGCGTGTACCATTTGTATCTAAGCACTTGTGCACACACGTGTGTGTATGTTTGTGTGCATGTGTGACCATGCACACTCCAGGTGGAAACACACTTGTTCCCAGCAGTGACTCGGACTTCTTTCAGCGCTCGGAGCCTAGAGTAGCTGCGGACTGGTGCTCACAGGCAGTGCCCACAGCCCTGGGCCCCTCTTGATGCCACACCTGGGTTTCTGGGAGTGAAGAAGTGGGGGGTTGCTGGCAGCTGTTCGGTGCCTGCTCCAGTCCGGTGGCGTGCAGGGCGCAGCCCTGTGAGGGGGGTGTCCCTGGGATTGTTTTAGGGAGGGGGAAATGAGGCAGACGGACGTGTTTGAAGAGTTGTCTGAGAGGCAGAGCAGGCCCCTGTGGGCTCAGTGGAGGGAATATGACCCAGGTCCCATGCGTGGGTGGCCCTGGGGTTTTCTCAGAGGTTGCAGTGGGTGGCCCTGGGCAGAATCAGGCCTGTGGTTGGTGACCTGTCCTCCCTGGCTGGGGCCTTGTTGGAAAGCCCCTTGTCCTCTGGGGTCCTCTCCTCTGGGCTTGGCTAGCTTCCCCCGAGACTCTGCACAGTACAGCTAGGAAGGAATGGGCACCTGGGGACCGAGGACCTGGGCGGTACTTGCAGCACTGTGGTGGATGGCCACGGGGCCCACGCCGGGGAGGGTAGAAGGGTCTGACGTCACCGGGAGGGCCAGGCACTGGTCCTTCGTGTCTGGCACAGACCCTCAGTTCGGGCTGAGCATCTTGCCCGGAAGATACCAGAAGCCGTTGAACTGAACAGGGCTGGGGTCCAGATCCTGAAGGATCCCCTCCAGGGCCAAGGCTCCAGCCCATTATCTACACTCCCTGAGGCTGGCTTCCTCCCCTGTAAATGGGCTAACCATCAAGGCCAGGCAAAGGGAGGCCGGCAAGGTGCCAGGGCACAGCATCTAAGGAGGCTTAGCTGCCCAGGGCATGGGTGCTGCCTAGAGGGCTATTGTGAGGCCAAGGGGTGGTGCAGGGAGAAGAGTGCCTTCCAGAAAGCACTCGGGAAGCTTCCACCAGATCTTCCCATGGCCTATGCACAGCGCGCTTCTCTCTTCCCTGCATTCGCTCTTGGTCCCCCCCTCGGTGCGGTGGGAAGAGGGGCATTCCGATGCCCAAGGTCGTGCGTGTGCCCTACCCTGCCCCACACTCACATGTGCATGCTCACGCACACACACACACGCTCACAGCAAACGTGCACGAACACCCATGCTCACATACGCACACACACACGCTCACAGCAAATGTGCACGAACACCCATGCTCACATACGCACACACACACGCTCACAGCAAACATGTGCACGACACCCATGGGTGTTCTCAGTGACATCTCTGCCTGATAGGATGATTCCACAGGTGGCTCAGCAGATGAGGAGTCAGGGGCTGAGCGGAGCTCTGGATGCACTCATGCTTTGGGACAGACAGGCCTGGGTTACATCTCTGCTAGTTACGGGACCATGGGCAGATTGTCATCATTAAGTCTTGATGTTTTCTGAAGAGTGGAGCTAATAATACCCACCTTATAGAATTGCTGTGAAGATTATAAATGTAAAACACAGCATGCTTACTGCTTGACCCAGAATGAGTTCTTAATCAATTGTAACATTATCATTAACCCCATCAGCATCATTACCAACACCCTCATCGTCGTCATCGTCATGATCACCTTCACCACCACCATCATCGCCATCACTATGATCACCTTCACCATCATCACCATCACCATCACCATCACCTTCACATCATCACCATCACCATCACCTTCACATCATCACCATCACCTTCACATCATCATCACTGTCACCATCACCTTCACATCATCATCACTGTCACCATCACCTTCACATCATCACTGTCACCATCACCTTCACATCATCATCACTGTCACCATCACCTTCACATCATCACCGTCACCATCACCTTCACATCATCATCACCGTCACCATCACCTTCACATCATCATCACTGTCACCATCACCTTCACATCATCACTGTCACCATCACCTTCACATCATCATCACCGTCACCTTCACATCATCATCACCATCACCTTCACATCATCATCACTGTCACCATCACCTTCACATCATCGTCACCATCACCTTTACATCATCGTCACCATCACCTTCACATCATCATCACTGTCACCATCACCTTCACATCATCACTGTCACCATCACCTTCACATCATCATCACTGTCACCATCACCTTCACATCATCACTGTCACCATCACCTTCACATCATCACCATCACCTTCACATCATCATCACTGTCACCATCACCTTCACATCATCATCACTGTCACCATCACCTTCACATCATCACTGTCACCATCACCTTCACATCATCATCACTGTCACCATCACCTTCACATCATCACCATCACCTTCACATCATCATCACCATCACCTTCACATCATCACCATCACCTTCACCATCATCATCACTGTCACCATCACCTTCACATCATCACCATCACCTTCACATCATCATCACTGTGATCATCACCTTCACCATCATCATCACCGTCACCATCACCTTCACATCATCACCGTCACCATCACCTTCACATCATCATCACCATCACCATCACCTTCACATCATCACTGTCACCATCACCTTCACATCATCACTGTCACCATCACCTTCACATCATCGTCACCGTCACCTTCACATCATCGTCACCATCACCTTCACATCATCGTCACCATCACCTTCACATCATCGTCACCGTCACCTTCACATCATCGTCACCATCACCTTCACATCATCATCACCATCACCTTCACATCATCACCATCACCTTCACCATCATCATCACTGTCACCATCACCTTCACATCATCATCACCGTCACCATCACCTTCACATCATCATCACTGTCACCTTCACATCATCACTGTCACCATCACCTTCACATCATCATCACCGTCACCTTCACATCATCATCACCATCACCTTCACATCATCATCACTGTCACCATCACCTTCACATCATCGTCACCATCACCTTTACATCATCGTCACCATCACCTTCACATCATCATCACTGTCACCATCACCTTCACATCATCACTGTCACCATCACCTTCACATCATCATCACTGTCACCATCACCTTCACATCATCACTGTCACCATCACCTTCACATCATCACCATCACCTTCACATCATCATCACTGTCACCATCACCTTCACATCATCATCACTGTCACCATCACCTTCACATCATCACTGTCACCATCACCTTCACATCATCATCACTGTCACCATCACCTTCACATCATCACCATCACCTTCACATCATCATCACCATCACCTTCACATCATCACCATCACCTTCACCATCATCATCACTGTCACCATCACCTTCACATCATCACCATCACCTTCACATCATCATCACTGTGATCATCACCTTCACCATCATCATCACCGTCACCATCACCTTCACATCATCACCGTCACCATCACCTTCACATCATCATCACCATCACCATCACCTTCACATCATCATCACTGTCACCATCACCTTCACATCATCACTGTCACCATCACCTTCACATCATCATCACCGTCACCTTCACATCATCGTCACCATCACCTTCACATCATCGTCACCATCACCTTCACATCATCGTCACCGTCACCTTCACATCATCATCACCATCACCTTCACATCATCATCACTGTCACCATCACCTTCACATCATCATCACTATCACCATCACCTTCACATCATCATCACTGTCACCATCACCTTCACATCATCGTCACCATCACCTTCACATCATCGTCACCATCACCTTCACATCATCATCACTGTCACCATCACCTTCACATCATCGTCACCATCACCTTCACATCATCATCACTGTCACCATCACCTTCACATCATCGTCACCATCACCTTCACATCATCATCACTGTCACCATCACCTTCACCATCATCATCACTGTCACCATCACCTTCACATCATCATCACTATCACCATCACCTTCACATCATCATCACTGTCACCACCACCTTCACATCATCACTGTCACCATCACCTTCACATCATCACTGCCACCATCACCTTCACATCATCGTCACCACCACCTTCACCATCATCATCACCGTCACCATCACCTTCACATCATCATCACTGTCACCATCACCTTCACATCATCACTGTCACCATCACCTTCACATCATCGTCACCATCACCTTCACCATCATCATCACTGTCACCATCACCTTCACATCATCATCACTGTCACCATCACCTTCACATCATCGTCACCATCACCTTCACATCATCGTCACCGTCACCTTCACATCATCGTCACCGTCACCTTCACATCATCACTGTCACCATCACCTTCACATCATCGTCACCATCACCTTCACATCATCATCACCATCACCTTCACATCATCATCACCATCACCTTCACATCATCATCACTGTCACCATCACCTTCACATCATCACTGTCACCATCACCTTCACATCATCACTGTCACCATCACCTTCACATCATCATCACTGTCACCATCACCTTCACATCATCATCACCGTCACCATCACCTTCACATCATCCTCACCGTCACCATCACCTTCACATCATCATCACTGTCACCATCACCTTCACATCATCGTCACCATCACCTTCACATCATCATCACTGTCACCATCACCTTCACCATCATCATCACTGTCACCATCACCTTCACATCATCATCGTCATCATCAGTCATGATCACCTTCATCATCACCATCACCATCATCATCATCATCACTGTCACCATCACCTTCACATCATCATCACCATCACCATCACCTTCACATCATCATCACTGTCACCATCACTGTCACCATCACCTTCACATCATCATCGTCATCATCAGTCATGATCACCTTCATCATCACCATCACCATCATCATCATCATCACTGTCACCATCACCTTCACATCATCATCACCATCACCATCACCTTCACATCATCATCACTGTCACCATCACCTTCACATCATCATCACCATCACCATCACCTTCACATCATCATCACTGTCACCATCACTGTCACCATCACCTTCACATCATCATCGTCATCATCAGTCATGATCACCTTCATCATCACCATCACCATCATCATCATCATCACTGTCACCATCACCTTCACATCATCATCACCATCACCATCACCTTCACATCATCATCACTGTCACCATCACCTTCACATCACCATCACCATCACCTTCACATCATCATCACTGTCACCATCACTGTCACCATCACCTTCACATCATCGCCATCATCACCATCACTTTCACCATCATCATCACTGTCACCATCACCTTCACATCATCACCATCACCTTCACATCATCATCACCATCACCATCACCTTCACATCATCATCACTGTCACCATCACCTTCACATCACCATCACCATCACCTTCACATCATCATCACTGTCACCATCACTGTCACCATCACCTTCACATCATCGCCATCATCACCATCACTTTCACCATCATCATCACTGTCACCATCACCTTCACATCATCACCATTATCTTAATCATCATCACCCTAACCTTCATCATCATCACCATCACGTTCACCATCATCACCATCACCACCATCATCACCATCACCATCATCATCATCACCATCACCATCATCATCACCTTCACCATCACCATCACCATCACCTTCACCATCTCCATCATCACCATCACCTTCACCATCATCACCATCACCTTCACCATCATCACCATCATCTTAATCATCATCACCCTAACCTTCATCATCATCACCATCACGTTCACCATCATCACCATCAGCACCATCATCACCATCAGCACCATCATCACCATCACCTTCACCATCATCACCATCATTGTCACCACCATAATTACCATCATTGCCAGGTCAGATTGCCAAAAAGCTTACTGCTCCTTTGGTGACCTAATCCAGGGTACAAAGCAGGATGCAAAAGTAGATAGGACCCAGTAGCCACCTCTAAGAAGTCTGACCAGGGATTGATCAGGGAGTGGGGGGCATGGGGCAGTTGAGGAAGAGGGGGAAGGAGGAGGTGGTGGTGGCAGCCTGTGAAGTGGGTTCTGAATTACATCACCAGCAGGCTGACCAGTGGGCCCTGTGAAGATCAGGCTGCTGGTGACATCATGCTGGAGTCATGACCCCCTGAGATGGGATACAGTGAGTCAGTGAGGGTCTGAGGGGGACTGAGCTGCCCTGGGTGTTGGATGGGAAAGAGGCTTTCTAAGAGCTATGAGTCCTTTGTGATGACCTTCTCAGTTCAGAGAGGGTCAGGCCCAGAGCACAGTGAACTGGCCTTGTGTATGTGTGCCTGTGCCTGTGTGTATATATGTATGTCTGTGAATCTGTGTGTGGCGTGTGCATGTGTTTATGGTGTGTGTGCATGACGGGTGTGTGTGAGTGTATGTGTGTCTGTGTGTGGGTGCCTGTGTGTGTATATGCATGGTTATTTCTATGTATCTGTGTATGGTGTGCATGTGTTCATGGTTTGTATATTTGCATGTGTGTCTGTGTGGTGTGTCTGATGTATGGACGCACATGTGTCCGTGTAGAGTGCCTGTGTATGCATGTGCATGGATGTGTCCGTGTATCTGTGTGTAGTGTTTGTGGTGTGTGTGATGTGTGTTTATGCATGTGTGAGCACCTGTGTGGTGTGTGTGCGTTTGAGGGTGGGGGTGGAAAGTTGAGCCTGAAGGGTGAGAACAAGAGGGTGAGGAAGCTGGGAAGGACAGGGAGGTGTGGGTCATCCCTGAGGTTGATTCCTGGAAAGTGGCTGCGGTCTGGTCAGGGTCCTCGGCTGGGATGCTGGGGCCAGGAGGCCTGGGGGAACAGAGCTGTGTGGGGTTGGGGCTCAGGGAACTGTGACTTGGAGACTGGGGAGATGGCCCAGTCAGGAGCACAGGAGGATGAGTGAGGGGGCTGAGTGAAACCTTTGTGGGGGCGGCTGCGGGCAGAGGTGGACGAGGGAGGGTCTGCTCACGCCCACCATGGCTGTAGGCACCGTCTTGCTCAGCCGCCCCTCCCGCACCCTGCCAGCTGCCGGCTGCCTGCTGTGGGCTGCTGCTCGTGCTGTGCCCCCACAGGGCAGAGGGCCCCTCGCAGTGAGGGGGAAGATTAGTGTACACCTCAGGTAGTGTGTGTGCATGCACAATTGTGCATATGAGAGGGGTGTGTTTGTGTGTGTGTTCACTGATGTGTGTGCACATGTCCATGAGCTTGTGAGGCTGGGTTTGTGTGCAAATGAATCTGTACATGTGAGTAGTGTGTGAGTGTGTGTGCCCCTGTGGGTGTGTATGTGTGAGAATGTGTGTATGTGAGTTTGGATGGCCCTGTGAGTGGGTATGTGTGAGTGTATGAGTGTGTGTGTCCCTGTGAATGGGTGTGTGAGCATGTGTGTGTGAATCCCTGTGCATGTGTATGATGAGCACGTGTGTGTGTCCCTGTGTGTGTGAATAAATGTGTGTGTGCATGTGTGAATCCCTGTGTATGTGTGTGAGCATGTGTGTTCCTATGTGTGAATAAATGAGTCCATGTATGAGCACGTGTGTGTGTCCCTGTGTGTATGAGTGAATGTATGTGTGCATGCATGTGTGAATGTGTATAAGTATGGCTGTGCCTGTGTATGTGTGAGTGTGAGTATCCCTGAGTGGTTGTGTGTGTGAGTGTGGCTCTCCCTATGTGTATGTGTGAATGTGAGTATGGCAGTCCCTGTGAGTGTGTGTGTGACTGTGGGTGTCCCTGTGAGTGGTGTGGTGTGTGTATGGGTGTGTGTATGTGTGTATGAATGTGGTGTCCCTGTGAGTGGTTGTGTGTGGGTATGTGGGTGTGTGTGAGTGGGTGTGTGGGTGTCCCTGTGAGGGGTTGTGGGTGTGTGTGGATATTTGTGTGTGAGTGTGACTGTCCCTGTGTGTGAATGTGTGAGTGAAGGTTTCCCTGTGAGTGATTGTGTGTAGGTGTGTGTATGAATGTGGGGTCCCTGCGAGTGGTGTGTGTTCCTGTGAGTGGTTGTGTGTGGATGTGAGTGGGTGTGTTTGTAGGTGTTCCTGTAAGGGGTTGTGTGCGGGTGTATGAGTGTGGCTGTCCCTGTGTGAGTGTGGGTGTCCCTGTGAATGGTTGTGGGAGTGTGTGGGTATGTCCCTGTGAGTGGTTGTGTGTAGGTGTGTTTGTGTATGTGTGTGAGTGTGAGTGTCCCTGTGAATGGTTGTGTGTGTGTGTGTCTTTGTGAGTGGTTGTGTGTAGGTGTGTGTGGGTATGTGTGTGTGGGTGTCCCTGAGGGGTTGTGTGTATGTGTGTGTGTCCCTGTGAGAGGTTGTGTGTAGGGGTGTGTGTGTGTTCCTGTGAGTGGTTGTGTGTAGGGGTGTGTGTGTGTCCCTGTGAATGGTTGTGTGTAGGTGTATGTGGGTGTGTGTGTGGGCATGTGTGTCCCTGTGAGGGGTTGTGTGTGTGTGTGTCCCTGTGAGAGGTTGTGTGTCCCTGTGAGAGGTTGTGTGTCCCTGTGAGAGGTTGTGTGTAGGTGTGTGTGGGCATGTGTGTGTGGGTGTGTGTGTCCCTGTGAGGGGTTGTGTGTGCGTGAGTGTGTGTGGGTGTGTGTCCCTGTGAGTGGGCTGTGTGGGCTGCTGAAAAGAAAGTGGCCCTGAGCCCAGGTACTTGGTTTTCCAGGGAACTCACCCATGTTAGTGGGCCCTTGGTGGCAAATGTCCAGTGTTAGCAAGGCAGGCCGTGGCTGGAGCCAGATGGGAGACTTTTTATTTTGTTGGGCAGATGCCAGTGCTGAGTGCGCCTGTGCCTCCGTCTGGCCTCGAGGCATTTGCTGAACTTCCAGCTCACCCGGTTCTCCTCCCGCGCCAACTCTGGGGCCTCCTTGGGCCCTGCTAGGTGCAGGCTGCCACTGAGGGAATGTGGGTACACTGGCAGCTTCTAGCAAGGCTCTGCTGCGTGGTAGAGGCCCCAGAGCCCCCAGACAGCTCAGTATATGTGTACCTTGGCTTTGTGGCCACCCAGGTGTCCCAGGCCTTAGCTCATGATGGGCAGATGGCAGAAGGCATTCCCTGCCACCCTTGCAGTTCTCCAGGGGTCCTGGGTGCTCAGTGCCCACTAAGTGGCGGTGTTGATGGGGCAACCCACACAGGGGCCAAGCTCGCCCCTCACACAGTGGAATGGCCTTGCAGCACGGCTTGTGCCAGCCCGACAGGCAGGGGCCCTTTAAATGAGTTCCCCGCCCAGCCCACTGGGGCCTGGCTGATTGCTCAAGCCGCCTGCTGGGGCTGCACCTGCTCTAAATTGTGATCAGGCTAAATTACATGGAAAAATATGCAAATGCAGTTGGAGCTTTTTGGCAAATTAGCATGCAAGCGGGTGGAGACGAGGCTTGCCGGCAAGGGGGAGCACCCGTATCGTTTGACTAATTATTGAGGCAGTCAAATTAAGACAGTGGGCTTGCCACCAGGGCGGGCTGTAAAGGGGGAATTATTTCAGCTACGTTTTCTCATTTTCTGAGGCTGTCTAAAAAAGCTAGGAAAAGATACTTCCTTGCTGCTTCCTCCGTTGAATGGGTGAAAGTCGGACAGCTTTCTCCTGCTCAGAGTCCACAGATGCTCCTCGGTCAGCCCTTGATGAGCATAGACTGGAATGTAGAATGCAAAAATGGTTTGAGCTGGGAGGGCAGGTTGATTTGGCTGATGCTGCTGGGGAGCAGTGATCAGGCCCTGAACCGGGTCGTGCATGCTCAGGAAGCAATTGCTGGCCTCCATTTGTGTCTGGCGTGTGTGTGGTGATGTCTTAAAGGCACAGATTGCACCTGGACAGGCTTCAGTTGTTACCACTTGTGAGTGACCACACCGTGGGGGATGAACCAGCAGAGAAGACCCAGTGGTCCATGAAGGCAGACTGAGTGCTACGACCGAGAGGCGCGGCCGTCAAGGCCAACGGCGTGTTGGGGATACCGGGTGGGAACAGCCGAGAGGGCTCTTGTTGTTTGGAGCAGGTGAGGAGCCATCCCACAGCACCTCGGCCTCTGAGGTCTCACGCCTTCCTCTGCATGTGCAGGGCACTTCATCATGGATGTGACCCTTGTGTTGCCGATTCTCATAGTTTCTGGTGCATCCTTGTTGGAAATAGATGCTCGGAGCCGCAAAGAAAAATCAGCACTGAGACAAAGGATCTTTCAGCAATGCAATTTTTACTTCCTGGACTGCAGGAAGGGTACTCTCACTAGCCATCACACCACAAGAGTACAATGAACAAAGGAAAACACACAAATCTATTTCTTACGCATTTGGGGCCGTCCTCACTGCTGTGTCTGATCTCCGTTGGCTGGAGCCAGACCTCACAATCTAAATTAAACCAGACTGGCTAGCAACTTAAAACTGTTCTAAACAGGTAAAAGCAATGGAGAGCTGGGACATGCCTGTGAGCACGTCCAGCACAGATATCTTGTTTAAAGTACAAGGACATAGAATGTACTACGTGCCTGTAAGCATGGCATGTCTAACAGCTACATAGGATAGGGCTTCACAAAGTTATTAGCACACTTATTCTTTAACAAGAAAGGAAACTTTAAAAAAGGAACTTTTCTACTTCCCACAATCCTTCTTAATCCCGTCAGCTGCGAAGATTTTGTCTTATGCCTTTCTGTGTTTTGACTTTCCCTTCTGCCCTTTCTCTCAAGGTCGCCGTTTGCACACAGCAGCCGCTGGAGGGGTGAGCTCGCTGGATTCCGTGCAGGGTGGGTTCCTGGGTGGGGCATCAGATGCTCTCTCTGAATGACTGGGTGGCAGGAAGTTACCCCCAGTGCACGGAGGCCTGGCTGAGCAGGGCCAGGCTCCCTGTGACGGCGTCATTATCTGTTTACCCTTTGATTTCAGAACTGAACTAAGCTCTGTGGTTCACACTTGTTTCCAGAGATGCCAACCAGCTGCTCTCCCCCGAGTCCCCACAGGTGTGCACACCTGCGGCTCAACGGGCCTTTGGGAAGGCATCGTCATCAGGTAGGGACCTCCTGGGCTGGGCTTTGCCTGCGTGCACCTGTCTGGAGCAGGGCTGTGGGGTAGAGATGCCAATCACCTCACCAGAGGAGGGCTGGACTGGATCCAGAAACATTTTCCCCCCGGGATAGAATTTGAAGGTGGAAAAAAGTCACATAAAAATCAATGTAGCTAATTAACAAGCATACATGAAACAATCTCCGTCGTTTTCCAAGTCTACTGTCCCGTGGCACGTAAACAGAGGTCAAAACAACAATGGCAACAGCAATGACAAATGACACAGGCTGCTGAGATCTGCATCCTGTCTTTAAGGGCCTGACGGTTTCGAATTGCCCTCCAAGGCCATTGCCGTGGTTGGAGAGGTTGATGCGTCATCAGCACAGCTGAAACAGGCAACTAGGGAAACGCGGGGAGCCTGGGGGAGACTGGACCCCAAGTCGCCGCAAATCCTTGATGAGGAGACACGAGAAACCATGACTTCAAAGCTGGAGGCAGCTTCTGCACAGAACAGACTCACATTTGCATTTGGGGACGACCGTCTGCTCACTCTGGGACCTCCATGGTTCTGCACGCATGTAGACAGGGGCCATGTTTCTGTTCTTGGAAGACCTGGAAGCTTATTTTATTTTATTTATTTTTTTGAGACAGAGTCTCACTCTGTTGCCCAGGCTGCAGTGCAGTGGTGTGATCTCAGCTCACTGCAACCTCCACCTCCTGGGTTCAAGCACTTCTCTTGTATCAGCCTCTCAAGTAGCTGGGATTACAAAAAATACAAAAAATTATTGTATTTTTTTGTATTAGCCACGCCCAGCTATTTTTTTGGAATTTTAGTAGCGATGGGGTTTCACCATATTGGTCAGGCTGGTCTCAAACTTCTGACCTCAGGTGATTTGACCGCCTTGGCCTCCCAAAGTGCTGGGATTACAGGTGTGAGCCACCGCGCCCAGCCAGAAACTTTTAGTAGTGTCAACTGGGGATGGGTTTTAGCAGATCTCTTGTCTTTGTGGGTTATGTTTTCTTTACATCAGATGTTTCTTCTTCACTTCCTGGAAGAGGTACCCATTCTTTCCAAGCATCGGTTAATGAGACGGAAACAACAAAAGCCTGGGAGAAAACACATGGAGGGGAGCTGCCGTTGGTCTGGAACCTGTGCCACGCTGGGCACTGTCTTCCCTCTGACGAAGCACTGTGAGCTGCCGTATCAGTTTAAATCAACTTGACCAAGGACTTCCAGGTTCCAGGAAAATGTTAGTTTTGCTAACCTTCCTGCTGATTATAAACTCTGGACAAAATAGAAACAACCATTATTTGAAAGCATTGGAAAATGACATAAAGCATGAAAAGAAAAAACCAAAACCCCTGAACTAGAGAGGTTGCAAAAAAGGGAGCCATGCTTGTCTGGGTTTTGTTCTCAGGGCCTTCTTCAGACTGCCCCATATAGGATGGAGCTGAAGTGGAACAGTAGTTTTGTTGGGCTGACAGGTCAGAGGTCAGAGGCCAGAGTTCAGGGCTGCCAGAAAAGAGGAAGCCACAGAGAGGGGAGTCCCTAAATCAAGACAGAAATTTCCCTGAAACCCTTGGCTGATCCCTCAAGTTTGCATGTGCAGGTCAAGACTCCAGAAAGCCCAGAAAGCAGGGACAGCTGGAGGCTAAGAGCTGAGCAGACCTTTCAGCTTCTGGCCAGTGTCAGGAAGACCAAGTTTGGAGTTCATGTCCCACCAAGTTAGAGGAGAGAAATGATAAGCATCTCAGGCTTTTCATCAGAAACCCTGGGATACAGTAAGTTTTTCTATCTGCTGAAATAAAGTAATTGTTAATTATATAGTCAGAAGACAGAGGATACTATATTCAAACTGCTGAGAGAACAACCAGTCCTCTACATACCCAGCTAAACTATCATTCAAGAATGATAGCAAAATAAAGATGTTTCAGATACACAAAAACCAGAAGTTCACCAACAACATACTCTCACTAAAGGACTTCTATTTGATGGCTTTTAAAAAGATCTAAAACATTAGTCAGGTAGGATTTAAAAATGACCAGGTTTTTGTGATAATCTGGAGAGATATTTCGACTTTAAGTTAGTGGTGCCTGCTAAAATTTAAAAAGACACTTTTCAAAATAGCTAGAATAAAGGAATTTTACAAAACTTTTAATCAACGCAAATCAACATTGGAGAGGAGAATAAAGGCATAGAAAAAGAGGATGGACCTTCGGAAATGTGGAGAATGCTGTGGCTTTTCTTATTCTGAGTTCTTTTTTTGTGTTTTTGAGACCGAGTCTTGCTCTGTCACCCACGCTACAGTGCAGTGGTGTGATCTCAGCTCTTCTTCCTCTCAGGTTCAAGCAACTCTCCTGCCTCAGTCTCCCAAGTAGCAGGGATTGCAGGCATGTGCCACCATGCCTGCCTAATTCTGTGTTCTTCATGGGGGTCAAAGGCAAAAGCCGCCTGGTTGTGGATGGGAATGTTTTGCAAATGTCCACAAATATTTGCCCAACCAATTGTGCTCCAAAGGCATATATTTTGGGTAGGGAATGAGGTCTTAGAGGCAGGTGTTGGCTGTCTCTTGAGTAGTTGAAGCCTGGGCTTGGAGTGGGAGAGCCATGCTCAGGGCTCTGTCGCTGCTGTGGGTGAGGTCACTCCTGGGCAGGAGGAGGCTGGGCCCCCGTGGAAAGCAGTGTTGCTCACATCAAGTTCCCTTCAAGGACCCCAAGCTTTCAGGGAGGCCTGGTGCATGTTACATCCCTGGGAGGGATCTGAGGGAGTGCTCTGTGCCCTGAGATGGGGCAGAGAGGCAAGGCAAAGAGAAGGAGGCTCACCTCGAGAGGCTGAGACGCAACCTGCAAAAGAGGACAGCAGTGCCCAAGCCAAGCAGGTGAAGGGGCCACCACCCCAGGGGCATGCTGTGGGCTCAGCCAGCCTTTCCCAAGGGCCAGGGAGGGTGTCTGTAAAAGCATAAACCCAGATGTGTGAGATCTGAACACCAAAGGCAAGGTGGTCTCGCGTGTGAGGGTTGTCTGGGACATCTGGGAACTGGGATGTGGTCAAAACCATCGTCTGGTCCATGCTATTCTGACATGGGCTTTTCGATCACGTCTCCAGCCTCCTATCTCCAGCACCTTGCCCACTGTGGGGCAGCTGCATTGCTTTGGGATTGAGTCTGCTCTGACTGTGGGTTCAGGGATGGATCAGCACCTGGTGTTTCCCTAGACAGGGGCCGGCTCAGGCTGGGTGATCAGTCCAGGCTGCCGAGCTGCAGGAAAGGTGAGTGCAGCTCTGGGAAGAGGCTTCCCCTCCTGTGGAGAGCGTGGCAAGGTGACCTGTCTCCCTCCTGGTCTGACATTGTCATGTGCAGACCTGGAGTGTGGCAGCCTTTGGGCAAAGCCCATGCGTGGAAGAGGGCACAGCTGGGGAAACCCCTGAGACGTGGAGCCACGCCCACCCATCTTTGGGTTTTTCTGGTTCTGCCGAATCCAGTTGGGGTTGGCCTTCTGTCACATGCAGCTGAATGCGCCCCCGGGTGCGGGTGGCAGGGGTGTGAAATAACCGAATGCTCATCACCCTGCAGCAGGTGCTTGTGACAGCTCACTCTCAGGTTGGCTGAAGGCCTGGCCCTGTGTCGTCCAGTGATTATGACAGAATGATTGCACTGGATGAGCCACGTGGCAGGTGATTGCCTGCTCAGCATCGGAACCCTCCATTATCCCCCGGGGGGTCCTACGGTCCCATTCACGGGTGCCCTGTGAGGAGGTGAAGCGAGGGGAGAGGGGACTGGGCCTGACACTCACTGATCCTGAGTGCCGACTAGGGGCCAGGTATGGAGCAGCAAGAGGCAGGTGAGACCATCGCCCTTCCACACTGAGGAGATGGGCTCTGAAGGCTGAGCGCCTGGGCTGGTGGCAGGGTGGAATTCAGCAGAGGCTTCTGTTTCCAAAGCAGGAGCCAACCATTCTTTCAAGACTGGGTCTGCCCCGGGCCCGCACACCCTGCTGGTCATTAGCCACTCAGCAATCAGACACCGGGGGATCAGGTACCCAGGGCTAGTTCCTGTGAAGACCTATTAAAATACTCATGCGCGCCATGAATTCTCCCTGTGCTAAGGGCTCTTTTCTCGTGAGCCTCTGGGGCAGTTGGTGCCAGCTCCGTGCAGGCCTCAAGTTTTATTGACTGGATTGGTCCTCGGCCTCATCCTTCGTGGCTCCATTTCCCCGGCCACCCCACCCCGACCATCACTCTGAGGGCTGCTGTGGGTCCTGCTGTTACGGGTCTTGTGCCACATGCACTGTAGCTAGCTGAGCAGCTGAAGCCCCATGGATGGTGTTGGGCCCAGGGCTTGGCCCCACCGGGCACTCAGGCCGGTCCTGGGGTCTGCTGGGGCTGCTGCACAGGATTCCTGGCAGTGCCGATGCGGTCAGCACCTGGGGACCCTAACTGCAAGACACTGTGCAGTATAGTGCAGGTGCCCTGGGGAGGCCAGGCCTGAGGCGGCTGCTGGGGCTCCTCAGCAGGGACTGGGCCCACTCCCTGAGTCACAGGCTCATGCACGCAGCTCAGAGCAGGCGTTAAGAGGTGGGATTTCTGCCTCTGCTCAGCCCCTGACTCACTGAGGCCTCCCTGGACCTCCGTTTCTTCATTTGTGACGTAATGGACTAGGGTGGGTTTGAGGATCAAGGACACCTCTGAAAATGTGATCAGAAGACAAGGACTCACTTCTAGGCACACACACATGCACATACACACAAGACAAACACACACACACAATGCACACATGCATGCCCATGAGCATACACACATGAATACATATGCATGTACACACATGCACACACATGCATGAGCAATACACACATGCACACAACACAAACACATGCACAATGCATACATGCATGCCCTTGAGCATACATATATGAACACACACATGCACACACATGAACACACATACATGAGCAGTACACAAATGCACACAACACAAACACACACAATGCACACATGCGTGCCCACGAGCATACATACATGACACACACATGCACATGCACACGCTGCACACATGAGCACACTGTGCACACAGGAGCACACATGCATGAGCAATACACACATGCACACAACACAAACACAATGCCCACATGCATGCCCATGAGCATACACACAGGAACACACACACACATGTACACACATGCACACACATGCATGAGCAATACACATGGGCACACAACACAAACACATGCACAATGCATACATGCATGCCCTTGAGCATACATATATGAACACACACATGCACGCACATGAACACACATACATTAGCAATACATACATGTACACAACACACACACAATGCACACATGCATGCCCACAAGCATACACACATGACACACATACACATGTATGCACATGCACACACTGCATACATAAGCACACTGTGCACACATGAGCACACATGCATGAACAATACACACATGCACACAACCCAAAAATGCACACACAGTGCACACATGCATGTACACACGGATACCTACATGAATGTACATACATGCAAACACATGCACACATGCAGTGCACCCACAAGCAACACACTCACACATGTGTACACACAGGCACACTTGCATACACTCAGGGAATGTGTGGGCCGGGGCAAACTCATGCATAGATCCCAGGGTCAAAGCCTTTAGATCTTTTCCCAGTTGTGCTCACGTCTCACGGGTGACTTGTGAAATTAACTCAGTGGGTCTCCACTAGCATTTTAAAAAGGAATAGGATAGAGTGGAGTGGAAATATACTCTGGTTCACAACCTTTACCTCAGTGCTACACACACACAGGTACAGACAGACGATGCACATGAGTCATGGTGTAAACTGTTTCCCACTGTGGGCCATTTGCGACTGGAAAACAGAGCCAGACCATCCCCCGATGGGGCAGCTGGCTGGGCACCCTCACTCCCTGCCACCCTCAGACCTAAACAGTGGGCTGTGGGGTGTCTCTCCACTACTTGGGGCGGGAAACCCAGCACATAGGAAGGTTATTTTCTTTTTTTTCTTTTTTTTTTTTGAGACAAAGCCTTGCTCTGCTACCCAGGCTGAGTAGAGCAGTGTGATCTTGACTCACTGCAACCTCTGCCTCCTGGGTTCAATCTATTCTCCTGTCTCAGTCTCCCGAGTAGCTGGGACTACAGAGGCCCGCCACCACGCCTAGCTAATGTTTTGTATTTTTAGTAGAGACAGAGTTTTACCATATTGGTCAGGCTGGTCTCAAACTTGTGACTTCAGGTGATCTGCCCGTCTTGGCCTTCCAAAGTGCTGGGATTACAGGCATGAGGAAGGTTACTTTCATTTCCTGATGTTTAAGGTGTGGTCTCTCCTGGTTTCTTTTTTATTTGATTTACTTTTCTAATTCGTCTACTTGAGGTCTGAGGACATCTCCTCTCTCCTCTTCCTCTTCCCCCTCCTCTCCCCTTCCTAAGCTCCTCTTCTCTCTATTCTGTGTGCAGAGACATTAGCCCCATGCCCTCCCGGCCGCTTTGGTAATTGTACCAGTTGGCAGCCTTGCTTCTGTGTCCCTGTGGGAAGCTTGGCTCGGCCGGGAGCTCTTTGGCGTGGCAGAGCTCCCTCCTGGCCCCTACCAGGTCTGGGAGGATCTTGCATTTTACAGAACGCCCATGCCAATCTCCCTTGGCAAGGTCATGGTGTTTCTCTGCATTTGCCAAGAAATGGAGCAAAATCCAACTCAGTTTCCTGGGCTCTTTGGGGACGCAGGAAAGAAAAAAATAATGGCTCCACATCCTTTCCCTGAACTTTCTGTACTCACTGTTTCCTTCTATTTGTCTAGTTTTTGCACTAAAATCGCAGGGCTTCCGTTATTTGACGTCTTTCATGTATAAATACAAGTTGTCCCCTCACTGCTGATTTTTCAAACATTTTTGTGATTTAAAACAATTTTATCTTTATTGTGAAATATATACTACATACAGAAGAGTACATACAATACAGATATACATTTTAAAGAATGGGTAGTTGGCTGGCTGCAGCGGCTCACACCTGTAATCCCAGCACTTTGGGAGGCTGAGGCAGGAGGATCGCTTGAACTCAGGAGTCTGAGACCAGCCTGGGCAACACGGCAAAACCTCATCTCTACAAAAAACAGAAAAATTAGCTGGGCATGGTGGCGCATGCCAGTGGTCCTGGCTACTCGGGAGGCTGAGGTGGAAGGGTTGCTTGAGCCTGGGAGGCAGAGGCTATAGTGAGCTGTGACGGCCCCACTGTACTCCAGCCTGGGCGACAGAGTGAGACCCTGTCTATCTCAAAAAAAGAAAAGAAAAAAAAGAATGGGGAGCCTCTTCCTAGCTTAAGAAATACAACATGAACCAGAACCTTAGAAGCAGCCTGTGCACCCTCTGGGATCCCATCTCATTCGTTTGTTCGCCCTTTCATGCATGCAGCAAGTCTTTACTGAGTCCCTGCTATGTGCTGGGCTTTTTGCTAAGCATTTGGGATACAGCCGCAGACAAAACAGATCAAACCCCTGCCTGTGCGGCTCTGCATTTTGCCCTGCAGGTAAGAGACGTTTTGACTTTCTGTGATGTTCCTGTCTTTGCAGTGTTTCCATATGGACGTGCGTCCCTAAACAGCATCACGCTTCGTTTTGAGGTTCTGGAACTTTCGGGAAATGAGATTATACCACATGTACCTGGATGGGATCGCTTCTCTGCCTTGGTCTTTCCATGCCTGTGAGATTCATCCTACAGCTGTGTGGGGCCATGGGTCATTTTCACACCTGTATATAGTGTTCCATTGTTTATCTGTTTATCCATTCTGTTGCTGGTGAACATTAGGGTTGCGTCTGATTTTTGGCTATTACAGAAAATGCTGCTGCAAGTGTTATGATACAAGTTTCTCTGGGTCCTAGGAGAGGAATCGCTGTATCATGGAGTGTACCTGTGCTCAGCTCTACCAGATAATGGCAAATGGTTTTCCCACATGGAGCTCCGGTTACAGTCCCTCTGTGAGTTACTGTCTACTAATTTGCATTTCCCTGATTATTGATAAGGCTACACATCTTTTCTTTTTTCTGTTTTGTAGAGATGGGGTCTTGCTATGCTGCCCAGGCTAGTCTTGAACTTCTCGACTCACTTGATCCTGCTGACTTGGTCTCCCAAAGTGCTGGGATTACAGGTGTCAGCCACCACACCTGACCATATTTTTTGTCGGTTTAGTATCTTTTTGTATTTTTGTAATTCTTTCTGTATTTTTTCTTTTATGAAGTCTTTTGTCCGTGACTTTCATCTTTTGGCTTTCTGTTTTATTTGCAGGCATGTGTTTTTATGAACGGTTCTCTGTTGGGATGACTTTGCCTTCGTCCTGTTGGTGGGGCTCTCAGGTTGCTTGAGCCTGGGAGGCAGAGGCTACAGTGAACACTCACATGCCCAGCGATTGTCCATTAGGTGCAGACCCATGTGAGCCCCAGCCCTTCCCTGTGGACGTCCAAATCGTGCTGTTAGCCCTGGTCATCCATGGTCTGAACCCTCCTCCTTATCCCTTCCTGATACAGGAACTGGGCTGGGCTCTTCACAACTGCAGAGGTGGGGGTGGGGCTCACTGCTTGCTTCTGGGGTCACTGCCACTGTCAGGGTCATCCCCCTACCCCGCCACAGCTCAGCCTGCTTGAGTCTGGGAGCTGCAGTGTTTTCCTCCCTTCCCACCCAGGCCACACTACCCAGGCCACACTACCCAGGCCACACAGCCCAGCCACACAGCCCAGGCCACACTACCCAGGCCACACAGCCCAGGCCATGCTACCCAGGAGCCAGTGCTGCCCCCACCTCGACCCACTGTGCCCACCTGGAAGAGGGCTGGCATCATCTTGGGCTGACGGTCACACTGGCCTCCCAGGAATGCTGGCATCCCTGTGGGCTGCCAAGGCCACTCCCAAGGGGAGGTGAATTTTGACTGTGCTGACACACACACCCCTCACATGCACACAGTAGGCACCCTGTAAAACACAACAGCGGCACTCCTATTGCTACCCAGACCCCAGGGCAGGGCACAAGAAGCCTTGATTTAGAGGTGCCACCTGGAAAGTCACAGCCCCAACCCACTTCTGTCAATCCAACCTCAACCCACTCCTGTCAATCCAACCCCAACCCACTCCTGTAAATCCTACCTCAACCCACTCCTGTCAATCCAACCCCAACCCACTCCTGTAAATCCTACCTCAACCCACTCCTGTCAATCCAACCACAACCCACTCCTGTCAATCCAACCTCAACCCACTCCTGTCAATCCAACCTCAACCCACTGCTGTCAATCCAACTTCAACCCACTGCTGTCAATCCAACTTCAACCCACTCCTGTCGATCCTACCTCAACCCACTGCTGTCAATCCTACCTCAACCTACTCCTGTCAATCCAACCACAACCCACTCCTGTAAATCCTACGTTAACCCACTCCTGTCAATCCAACTTCAACCCACTCCTGTCAATCCTACCTCAACCTACTCCTGTCAATCCTACCTCAACCCACTGCTGTCAATCCAACTTCAACCCACTCCTGTCAATCCTACCTCAACCCACTGCTGTCAATCCAACTTCAGCCCACTCCTGTCAATCCAACTTCAACCCACTCCTGTCAATACAACTTCAACCCACTCCTGTCAATCCAACCTCAACCCACTCCTGTCAATCCTACCTCAACCTACTCCTGTCAATCCAACCACAACCCACTCCTGTCAATCCTACCTCAACCTACTCCTGTCAATCCAACCACAACCCACTCCTGTCAATTCTACCTCAACCCACTGCTGTCAATCCAACCTCAACCCACTCCTGTCAATCCAACCCCAACCCACTCCTATAAATCCTACCTCAACCCACTCCTGTATATCCAACCACAACCCACTCCTGTCAATCCAACCTCAACCCACTCCTGTCAATCCAACCCCAACCCACTCCTGTCAATCCAACTTCAACCCACTCCTGTCAATACAACTTCAACCCACTCCTGTCAATCCTACCTCAACCCACTGCTGTCAATACAACTTCAACCCACTCCTGTTAATCCTACCACAACCCACTCCTGTCAATCCTACCTCAACCCACTCCTGTCAATCCAACCACAACCCACTCCTGTCAATCCTACCTCAACCCACTCCTGTCAATCCTACCCCAACCCACTCCTGTCAATCCAACCTCAACCCACTCCTGTCAATCCTACCTCAACCCACTCCTGTCAATCCTACCTCAACCCACTCCTGTCAATCCAACCCCAACCCACTCCTGTCAATCCAACACCAACCCATTCCTGTTAATCCAACCACAACCCACTCCTGTCAATCCTACCTTAACCCACTCCTGTCAATCCAACCACAACCCACTCCTGTCAATCCTACCTTAACCCACTCCTGTCAATCCAACCACAACCCACTCCTGTCAATACAACCCCAACCCACTCCTGTCAATCCAAACCTGCTGGAAATAAGACAGGGGGCTCAGCACTCAGCAGCACCCTCATCAGACCTTTTGGTAAATGGAAGGATTTTTCTTTAAAACATGGGTTTTCTGGCTGGGGGCTGTGGCTCACACCTGTAATCCTAGTACTTTGGGAGGCCAAGGTGGGTACATCATGAGGTCAGGAGTTTGAGACCAGTCTGGACAACATAGTGAAACCACGTCTCTACTAAAAATACAAAAAATTAGCCAGGTGTGGTGGCACACCTGGTTAATAATCCCAGCTGTAGTCCTAGCTACTTGGGAGGCTGAGGCAGGAGAACTGTGCAAACCCAGGAAGCGGAGGTTGCAGTGAGCCAAGATCATACCATGGCACTCCAGCCTGGGTGACAGTGCAAGACTCTGTTACAAAAAACAAACAAACAAAAAAAAACATTGGTTTTCTGATGTCATTTTGCTTAGAGTGGACTGCTCAGGGTCACTGAAGGATGAGAGAGAGAATACATGACAGGAACAACCATTTCAAATCCAAGGAGAGGTATGACATGTCAAGGTGACAGGGGCAGAAGGAATAGGGTGGCAGGTGGGAGGGATGGGGGTGGCCAGTGTGGGGGAGAGGAAGGGGAGGACTTCCAGTGCCTGGAGGGAGGTGACCCCTCTCCATTAGAAGAGACCCCCTACCTCCTGGGCTTGATCCCATAATTAGCAGCAAAGGCAGCTGGCCAGGGACAGCAGCCCTACGGGTGTGAAACGGTAGCAGTGCCTCAAGCATTTTCCTCACACCTTTAGTCATTAGCCATTTGTTTCCTCCCCCACAACAATTAGTGCTAATGTGACATGTGCTCATTTTTGTACGGGATAAAACTGCCACCCAGTGTGATTTGGTGCAAATGAGTCGAACCAGACAGGCTCGCCCCGAGCTTCCTCTTTTGTTTCTGGAGTGAGTCCTCCTGCTGGGGACTTTTCTCACCAGACACTCAGGGGTACTGGTGCAGGAACTCCAGACCTAAGTGGACTCCAGCAACTCCATTAATGCACAGCTTGCATCCACCCAGAGCTTCCACAAACCCAGAGCTCCCACCAACCCAGAGCCTCTACCAACCCAGAGCCTCTACCAACCCAGAGCTTCCACCAACCCAGAGCCTCTACCAACCCAGAGCTCCCACCAACCCAGAATCTCTACCAACCCAGAGCTTCCACCAACCCAGAGCCTCTACCAACCCAGAACCTCTACCAACCTAGAGCCTCCACCAACCCAGAGCCTCTACCAACCAGAGCTCCCACCAACCCAGAGCTTCCACCAACCCAGAGCCTCTACCAACCCAGAGCTTCCACCAACCCAGAGCCTCTACCAACCCAGAGCTTCCACCAATCCAGAGCTTCTACCAACCCAGAGCCTCTACCAACCCAGAGCTTCCACCAATCCAGAGTTTCTACCAACCCAGAGCCTCTATGAACCCAGAGCTTCCCACCAACCCAGAGCTTCTACCAAGCCAGAGCTTCCCACCAACCCAGAGCTTCTACCAACCCAGAGTCTCTACCAACCCAGAGCCTCTACCAACCCAGAGCCTCTACCAACCCAGAGCTTCCACCCACCCAGAGCCTCTACCAACCCAGAGCCTCTACCAACCCAGAGCTCCTACCAACCCAGAGCTTCCACCAACCCAGAGCTTCTACCAACCCAGAGCTCCCACCATCCCAGAGCCTCTACCAACCCAGAGCTCCCACCAACCCAGAGCTTCTACCAACCCAGAGCTTCTACCAACCCAGAGCTTCTAACAACCCAGAGCTCCCACCAACCCAGATCTACCAACCCAGAGCCTCTACCAACCCAGAGCCTCTACCAACCCAGAGCTTCTGCCAACCCAGAGCCTCTACCATCCCAGAGCCTCAACCAACCCAGAGCTTCTACCAACCCAGAGCCTCTACCAACCCAGAGCTCCTACCAACCCAGAGCTTCTACCAACCCAGAGCTTCTACCAACCCAGAGCCTCGACCAACCCAGAGCTTCCACCAACCCAGAGTTTCCACCAACCCAGAGCCTCTACCAACCCAGAGCCTCTACCAACCCAGAGCTTCCACCAACCCAGAGCCTCTACCAACCCAGAGCCTCTACCAACCCAGAGCTTCTACCAACCCAGAGCCTCTACCAACCCAGAGCTTCCACCAACCCAGAGCCTCTACCAACCCAGAGCCTCTACGAACCCAGAGCCTCTACCAACCCAGAGCCTCTACCAACCCAGAGCCTCTACCAACCCAGAGCTCCCACCAACCCAGAGCTTCCACCAACCCAGAGCCTCTACCAACCCAGAGCCTCTACCAACCCAGAGCTTCTACCAACCCAGAGCCTCTACGAACCCAGAGCCTCTACCAACCCAGAGCTCCCCCAGCCCAGAGCCTCTACCAACCCAGAGCTCCCACCAACCCAGAGCTTCCACCAACCCAGAGCCTCTACCAACCCAGAGCCTCTACCAAGCCAGAACTCCCACCAACCCAGAGCCTCCACCAACCCAGAACCTCTACCAACCCAGAGCTCCCACCAACCCAGAGCCTCTACCAACCCAGAGCCTCTAGCTCCCACCAATCCAGATCTTCTGCCAACCCAGAGCTTCCATCAACCCAAGGCTTCTGCCAACCTAGAGCTTCTGCCAATGCAGAACTTCTGCCCAGAGCTTGCACCAACCCAGAGCGTCTGCCAACCCAGAGCTTCTGCCCAGAGCTTCTGCCAGCCCAGAGCTTCTGCCAACCAAGAGCTTCCGCCATCCCAGGGCTTCCACCAACCTATAGCTTCTGCCAACCCAAGGCTTCCATCAGCCCAGGGTTTCTGCCAACCTAGAGCTTCTGCCAACCCAGAATTTCTGCCCAGAGCTTCCACCAACCCAGAGCTGCCACCAACTCAGAGCTTCCATCAACCCAGAGCTTGTGCCAATCCAGAGCTTGCGCCAACCCAGAGCTTGCGCCAACCCAGAGTTTCCACCAACCTAGAGCTTGCAGCTCAGTCTCCGGAAAGCGGGGAACTGCTCTGTGGGCGGCATTCATTCCAGGTGTGACTCCGAGGGGATGGCCAGGCTGTGCTGTGCTTACTTTCCAGAGGGCAAGAAGGAACAACCCAGGGACTGGGACCACATACACACACACACACACACACACTGCACAAATCACACACACACATCACACACCCAGACACACACACACATTGCGTAAATCACACACACACACTGCACACATCACACACCTAGACACACACACACACTGTACACATCACACACCCAGACACACACACACTCTGCATACATCATACACCCAGATACACACACACACTGCACACATCACACACCCAGACACACACACACACTGCACACATCATGCACTCACAGATACACTACACACATCACACACCAGACATACACACATACTGCACACATCACACACCCAGACACACACACACATTGCACACATTACATACCCAGACACATACACACTGCACACATCACACACCCAGACACACACACACTCTGCACACATCACACACACACTGCACACATCACACACCCACACACACTGCACACATGACACACACAATGCACACATCATACTCCCACTGCACATGTTACACACACACCGCACACATCACACACAAACTACACACATCACACACCCAGACATACACACACTGCACACATCTCACACACACACAATGCACACATCACACACAATGCACATGTCACACACACACATTGCACACATCACACTGCACATTACATACAGACACCACACACACTGCACACACCTCATAACACACACACTGCACACACACACACTCGCATGATGCCTTCTCCATGACCCGGGGACGTGAGGCCTGTGCCTGTGCCCGTGCGCCTCTGTCTGGGGCCTGCCTGTAGGACAGTGTCCCCCTGAGGCTGGGCTGCATGGACTCGTGTGGGACCAGGTGTCTGAGCCCTGTCCTTCTGGCCACCACCCCTGTGGTGTTGGTGAGGTTGGGCGGCCAGAACTCAGCACCGCGGCCCAGGCCTTCAGCAGCAACTTGGATTCCTCACTGCTCTGGCGCTGGGCATCCCACAGCGGGGTGGGGGCTTGGGTCTGGCGAGGCCCCTCCCGGCTCCCACAGGGTCCTTGGAGGCGGGGCTGGCTCTGCTGTCCCTTCCTCACCTTAGGAGGACACCCACCCCACTGGCTCAGGACCACCATACAATTGGGTCTCACCCTAGCACTTCTCCACAGCCCCCTCTCCAGATGCAGCTCCCCCTGCCAGCAGGGTTCTGGGGACACAGCCGTGCTCTGCAGCTGTGGCCTCTGGGCCCTGCTCTGTGCCCTTCTGGCTGCTTCCTGGTATGGATCTTGGGGCCTCTGGGCTTCCTCAGATGTCTGAGAATCGAATCAACTTACCTCCCTCCTGGTAGCAAACCTCATTGATTCAGTCCCAGGACCCTCCAGATGCTTCTGGTACCTGGGCCCGTCCATTCCCACGAACAACCCCGTCATGGCTGCTCCCTCCTTCCCCCTCCCGGGAGAGGAGCTGTCCTCGCTGGCCTTCCGGAGGCTTGTGGGGCTGTGGGATGGAGCATCTTCCCTCTCAATGTTCCTTCTGATAAAGCCCCTCGCCTATGTACAGATTTGTTTCATTTGACACCCATCATGGGCACCTGGGTCCCTACCCAGGGCTGTCAAAGCTGACCTTTCTCTGGAGCTGGCTGATTTGATCACCTGGGCCATTCAAAGGAGTCGGGACTGGTTTGTGCCCAGTGCATTTGGAAGCAAGGAGGAGGGGACAGGAGCTGCTGTTTCCTAGAAGAATGGTCGGCAATGACGGCCTGCCTGCTGCAGTGCGGAGGAGGACGTTCTTTCGGACCTTGACCTTCACACTGGCAGCTGGACCCCGGAGGCGAGAGGGACTCTGCTGCACCCGGGATGCGCCTCCCACCTCCTCATCATTTCTCAGGCCCCCTTTACCCTTTGTGCTGTGGGGGAGAGAACCAGCTAGAGACAGTGTCACACTGCATGTGACAGGAAGGTGACATTCTGGTCTCAGAACCTAAGGCTGATGCCTGTGGGGCAATTTCAGGGGAGCACAGAGGGGGGCCCCAGCCAGCCCTTTGTAAACAGAGGCAGGGTCAGGGCAAACTGCAGGGACAGGGGGCAGGTGCAGGATGGAGTCTGAGGTCTGGGCCTGGGCGCAGCCTGTTTCAGCTACTGTTCAGACACTTTCTGCAAAGGGGATGCGTCCCCCCTCTCCACCCATGAGTGCGTTCGCATGTGGGGCACTGCTCCCGGCTGAGGCCAGGGTTTGGCTCTGGTGACTATTGTTAGGGGTTTTCCTCTGTGTCTTATCCCCAGCTCTCGGCTGCTGTGCCTTACTGGTGTTCCCATTCCTCCCTCACAGCAGCGGCCCTGTGGTTTCAGGGAGAGCGGGGGACGTGTCCCTGGGGACCGACTCCTGCTTGCTCCCGAGGGGCACCTTGGCAGGGCGGACGTTGGAAGCTGAACGCAGAGGAAACATCTGGAAGCGGAGCTCTTGGCCTCAGCCCTCCGGTCCTGGGTGAGTCAGGATCTCTGCTGGGGAGCGCTCTGGGGAGACAGCTCTGGAATCCTCTCTGCTGGGTTCACGCAGAGGCAGGCCTGGGTTTGACCTTCATGCATGAAGGAAGGAAAGCGGGTGGAGCAGCTGCGGACGTGGGGGCAGAGTGACTAGTCAGCAGTGGTAACCACGGACTTGACTTTCACTGGAAGCTCAGAAATGCTTTGGTCACGCTGTCAAATCTTGTTATCGCTGAAGGGGAAGTGGGGGAGGTTCCTTTGCGGTGGGGAGGCCAGGGGAGGCGGGTGTCTGGGCTGGGGTCTGAGCAACCTTCAGGGAGGAGGGGGCCTAGAAGGGCAGGAAATGGCCAGATGTTCTGCAACCCCTTGGACAAGGGTCCCGGGGGGCAGGAGAAGCCCTGGACCGTCTCAAATAGAAAACCAATCTGGACTTAGGAGGGACCAGTGGATTGTGGGAAAGGAAGGGGAGGGAGGGGGCCGTGAGGAGGGGGTCTGACCTGAGGCCCCCTTTTCACAGAGGGGTTGGCTGCCAGACGGAAGCCCCTTCCTAGCTCCTGGCTGTCTCTTTAAGTATCTTTTGAGTTTCAGTTCTCACTTTGAAATGTCTTGTTCTTCTGGTGTTTACTAGTTCATTTCCTTTTAAGCAAAGGCATTTTTCCCTTGCGGGTACTCTGCAAGTCACCAGCAGGCAGGTGGCTTCACTGCTAGAGTCAGGCGTCCACTCCAGTGAACTTGAGAAGGGCTAGGGTTGAGGGGCACAAAACATGGCGCCGAAGGCAGGCCTCCTTGGCAGGGTTTGTGGGCATCTTTCTCTAGGGAGGGCTGTGGGCACAGGCAAATGTCTAGCACAATTGTCTTTTTTTTTTTTTTGAGACAGAGTCTTGCTCTGTCGCCAAGGCTGGAGTGCAGTGGTGTGATCCTGGCTCACTGCCTCCTGGGTTGAAGTGATTCTCCCACCTTAGCCTCCTGAGTAGCTGGGATTACAGGTGTGTGCTACCACACCCACCTAATATTTGTATTTGTGGTAGAGATGGAGTTTTGCGATATTGCCCAGGCTGGTCTCGAACTCCTGGACTCAAGCCATCTTCCTGCCTCAGCTTCCCAAAGTGCTGGGCTTACAAGCACGAGCCACAGCGTGTGGCCTGCCGTTCTCTTTAGATCTAATCAAATATTCCTGAAATTTGAGTTTATAAGGATCTGCTAATTCAGAAGAAAGTTCTTTACTCCCAGAACTACAGAGCCCTGCAATGGGTGTGGGCATGGCCATAGACCCAGGTGACTCTCCTCAACTGTGGCTTATCAGGAGTCCCATTCATGGGAAATCCCAAGTTCATCCACTTTAGGGAGAGCCACATATTTGTAAATTCTGCCTTTTACTTTTTGTATTTTTGAGAGCGGGAGCAAATATGTTCAGGTAAAGTAACGAAATGACAATTTTTAGAAGGGTTTGCATGAATCCCTCATTGTTCTGCTCTGCAACCGACTTGGCCTCTATTCCTGGATGGCCACACCAAGATTTGTTCCCTCCTCCTCAGGCCCAGAGGCTCTTGTGCACTCCAGGCAGCCTCCCAGGACCGGCACTGGCAGGCACGTCGCACAGATCTGTCACAGGTGGTTTAATTGTCTGTTTGAACCTACTCAAGTTACAATTCTAAGGAGTCCCAAGGAAGTAAAGTGATTTTAAAAACACAGAAAACAGTTTTCAGAATTTCTCCAGCCAGCCATGAAGGAGTAGCTAGTGTGGAATTCATGCTATCTGTTTTTTCTTGTTTGTTTTGTTATGTTTTGTTTTTTGCCAAAAGAACTAGAAAGCTGGACAAACAGGCAAAACAATTAGATTTGGACATTAGGACAAAAGGCTGCACAGGGCTGGCGTCCCTAAGAGATAGGGAAAAATTGAAGCGAGCTGTACAGTCAACTCTGTTTTCTTCTGGAGGCAGTTTTCATACTGTCAGGCAGGGAGGGGGGAATCCAGGCAGAGAATGGCGATCTAGCTGAATTGAGAAGAAAGCGGGCTTTGGGGAGCAGAAGTGAGACAGGATAGCAGAGAGGAGGAAGATACTCAAAGAAATTCAGACACATGCGTAAGGTCCCTTTGAGTCTTTACAATACCAATCTGTACATGCATAGGTGGAATTCCAGGAAGTGAATAAAGAACAGTGAGGTATAAGCTGAACAGTTCTTAGAACTCACACCAGGCTGCAGGATATCTGAACTCCATCTCTTCAGTTGGAGACCTCACAGAGCACTTGGAGCAATCAATAGGCGACACAAAGGACCACGCCTTTGTGGTAGCATTAAATTCGCTCTAGAGTAAAGGCTACTCCAGATACCCCAAGAAAACAGAAAAGCAAGCCTCAGAAAGATCAACCTCATCTGCAGTAACTTTATTACTTGCCAGAACAAATATCAACACTTTTTAAAAAGGGGGAAAAAAAAAACCCATATGTTTATCAATGTTAAATTCAAAATGCCTGTCACCCAATAAAATATTGTGAGATATGGGAAGTAGAGATTGTGGTGTATAACCAGGCGAGATATCAGTCCATAAAACAGACCCAGGAATGACAGGAATGAAAGAATGAGGAGATAAATAATTTTAAATGGCTCTTATAAATGTTATAAATATGTTCAAGCATGTAAAAGAAAACATGAATGCAAACTGAAGAGAAAAGGAAGGAACTGAAAAACAAATGGATGTCAAGAAGTGAAAAATAATTTTGCAAATGCAAAGTTCATTAGATGGGATCGACAGCAGATTAAAAACTGCAGAAGAAAAGATCAGTAAACTTGAAGACAGGGCAATAAAACCTATCAAAACAGAAGCACAGAGAGGAAACAAGGCTGGAAAAAAATGAACAGAGCCTCAGGGCATGTGGTCTAACATGCTTGTAATTGGAATTCAAGAATAAAAGAAGGGTGAGAGAGAGTAGCAGAGAAAATGTATTAGAAAAAACAATGACCCCCAAATCAATTTGATAAAAAGTGTAAACCCACAGATCCAAGAAGTAAAACAAACCTCAAACAGTGTAAACACTAATAAAAGTATATCAAGGCATATCATAATCAAGTGCTGAAAACCTATGATAAAGAGAAAATTTTAAGAGTCGCTAGAAGAGCAGAAGCCTACGTTTAGGGGAACAACAATAAGATGACTGCAAACTTCTCTTTAGAAAGATGCAAGCTAAAAGATAGTGGAATGACATCTTTAAAATACTCAGAGAAAAAGAATCTATAACCAAAAATTTTATATTTAGCAAACATGTCTTTCAAAAATGAAGGTAAAATACTTTTTCAGATACACACAAAAAGCTATTTTTTTAAACTAGTGTGGCTAGTCGTCAATAAATATAAAAAGAACTTTCTTTAAGGATAAAATGGAATCCTTAAAAACCCAATCTGAAATAAACCAGGAAAGGAAAAGTAAAAGAACAAAAAACATGAATCAAATAGAAAAAAGATATCAAGTTGGTAGACTTGAACCCAACTATATTAATAACTATATCAAACGTAAATGGTTTAAACATTCTAATTAAAATGCAGAAACTGTCAGGCTAGATTAAAAAAGCAAGACCCAATTATATGCTAACTACAGGAAATGAGCCTTAAATACAAAGACAGAGAAATAAAAGTGGAAGGATGGAAAATGATACAGCATGCAAACAGTAATCATAAGAGAGCTGGAGTGGCTCACAAAGTAGACTGTAGGAAAGGAATAATATTACCAGAGACAAAGAGGGACATTTCATGATAATGAAAAAGCAAATTAATTCACCAAGAAGAAATAACAACCCTCAGTTTGTATACTCCCAGTAATAAACCTTCAAAATACACAAAGAAAATAACAATAGAACTGAAAAGAGAAATAGAAATCTATACTTAGAGATTTCAAAACTTCTCTTTCAATAACTGTGGACAGAAAATTCATAAGAATATGGAAGAGTTGAAAATGCTATCAACCAACTCGATCTAATTGACATTTATGCAGAATTCCTCCCAACGAAAGCAAAATACATATTATTTGCAGGTGCATATAACATTTACCAAAGTAGATAATATTTTGACTATCAAACAATTATCAAATTTGGAAAGATTTAAATCACGCAGAATATGTTCTCTGACCACAGGGAATTAAACTTCCATAGTATTTCAGAAGTTAAGAGTAATACTATGTTTACTTTAAGGAACAGTGATAATTAGTGTTCATAAGACACGCCTTATAAGGATTTTTTCCATGCCTCAATTCATTTATAAGACATGCCTTATAAGTATGTCTTCAGAAAATTAAATGTAAAATAGGTATAGTGTTAATATTTTGTGAAATTTGCAAATGTACTCAAAATTGAGAGAGTAGTTCAATGAAACCTATATACCCACCACTCCAATTTCACAGTTATCAAGAATATGGCATATTTGCTTCACCAATTTGGTTTTTTTCTCTATGCTGAAAAATTTTGAAGCAGATCCCCAATATTATATGATTTTACTCCTACATATTATAGTTTGCCTCTATAAAAAATGGGATATTTTCTCATGTAATAAGTAATAGTAATTCTTTCTGATCATAAGATCTTGCAACTGTTGTAGTAGGGAGGAAAACCTCAGTGCAGAACTAAGCTCAGCTCTAAACACAGCAAAGACAGCTGGGGGATTCATTGCCAAAGAGCAAAGCAAGGCGGTCAGTGGATGGAAAAGTACTAAGAGGAACTGAATTACATGTATTAGTTTGCTAGGGCCGCCGAAATAAATCCACAGGCTGGATGGAGAGTAAACAACAGAAATTTATTTTCCCACAGTTTTGGAGGCTGGAAGTCCAAGATCAAGGTGTCATCAGGTTTGGTTTCTTCCGAGCCCTCTCTCCTTGGCTGTTCTCTCCCTATGTTCTCATGTGATCTTCCCTTTGTGTGTACACATGTCTGTGTCTCCTAATTTCCTCTTCTTGTAAAGACACCAAACACATTGGATTAGGGCTCACTCCTACCACCACATTATACTTTAATAAATTATTTTATTTTTTAGTTTTTTATTTATTGATTTTTGAAACGGGATCTCACTCTGCTGCCCAGGCTGGAGTACAGTGGTATGATCGCAGCTTACTAGGCCCCCTGGGCTCAGGTGATTCTCCCAACTCAGGGACTACAGGCACATGCCACCATTCCTGGCTAATTTTTGTATGTTTTGGTAGAGATGGGATTTTGCCATGTTGCCTAGGCCAGTCTCTGTCTTCTGGGTTCAAGCAATCCACTCACCTCAGCCTCCCAAAGTGCAGAGGTTACGTTGTGAGTCACCATGCCCAGCCTTTAATAAACAATTTAAAAATTCTACCTTTAAATATAGTGACATTCTGAGATACTCAGGTTAGGAATTTAACATAGAAATTTTGGGGAGACACAGTTCAGCCCATAACAGACATCAAGGGTAGGAAGAGTCTTGCTAAAGTCAGGCCAAGGACCTAGATATTAAAGGTTGGGGATGAGGGATTTGATCAAATATTGAGGGTGGAGGGATTCTCACTAAGCTGACCTAACTGGTTTCTTGCTGAAACTGGGTTCAGCAGCTCAAGGGTGTGGAGGGCTAAGGTTGAGGTCTAGTTGAGAAGAGGGCTCAAAGGAGTCTAAAGTTCCGTCAAGGAGGGTGTCTTTGTCAAAGGAGACCTCCCGATTTTTCAGCCAAATCCTGTTTCAACTCTTTCCTTCAACCTACCTTCCATGATACCTGATATATCCAATCTTGAGCCATTCTGGGATTCTGAGTATATCCTGAAGTAGAAACTTAGTATCTGTGAAAGGCGAACACATCTTGTCTTTATTTATTTATTTATTTTTGAAGTGACTTTAGTTCCTCCTTGCTGAAGAATAGTTTAGCTGGGTATAAAATTCCAGGTTGGTAGTAATTTTTCTTCAGCACATTATAAACATCACTTCCCAGTATTTTGGAAAGACTTGGAGTATTGTTCTTAATAAGTCCCTTGGCAGGTTTTTTCTCCTTTTTAGGAAATCTTTCTTCTAGTAGCTTTTAATGATTTTTTTTTTTAATGTGGATGTTTGTTTTTATTTATTCTGTTTGGCATATGATGTGCCCTGAATACTCATGCCTTCAATTCTGAAAAATTCTTAGCCATTACCTCTTCTTACCATGCCACACTGTTATCTCCTGTGTTTTTTACAATTGAAGTTTCCAATAAGCATATGTTAAATCTTCTCTATCTGGCCTCATCTTTTAACTCTTCTTTCATATTTTCCTTCTCTTGACATCTCTATATTATTGTCTCCATCAGTTTCTTGCTAAAAACTTCCAGTTTACCAGTTATCTCTTCTTTGTGTAGTATTTATTCCACCCATTGAGTTTTGTTTTGTTTTGTTATGTTTTGTTTTGAGACAGTCTCGCTCTGTCACCAGGCTGGAGTGCAGTGGCACAATCTCAGCTCATTGCAACCTCCATCTCCCAGGGTCAAGTGATTCTCCTGCCTCAGCCTCCCAAGTAGCTGGGACTAGAGGTGCGCACCACCACACTCAGCTAATTTTTGTATTTTTAGTAGAGATGGGGTTTTGCCATGTTGGCCAGGATGGTCTCGATCTCTTGACCTCGTGATCCACCTGTCTCGGTCTCTCAAAGTGCTGAGACTACAGGTGTGAGCCAACACGCCTGGTGAGATTTAAAAATAATTTCATGACCATATTTTTCATTTCTAACATTTTAAAATTGGTCTTTCCTATATTATTCTGTCCTTTAAGATTTTTTTATTATCTTAATTTTTTTTTGAAACAGAGTCTCACTCTGTTGCTTAGATTGGCGTGCAGTAGTGCAAACATAGCTCACTGCAGCCTTGAACTCCTGTGCTCAAACAATCCTCCTGCTTCAGCCTCCCAAGTAGCTGGGACTGCAGGCACATGCCACTATGCCCAGCTAATTTTCGAATTTTTAAAAATAGAGACAGGATCTTGCTATGTTGCCCAGGCTGATCTTGAACTCCTGGGCTCAGGTGATCCTCCTGCCTTGGCCTCCAAAAGTGCTGGGATTACAGGTGTGAGCCACAGCACCTGGCCTCTATTCTTCTATTATTCACTGATACCCTTTCTGATTTGTTTGTAAACCTCTGAGGATTTTAAACATATATAATGTTATGCCTCTATCAGCTGATTTATTGTTTTTCTTCCTCCCATTTGTTGTGTTTATTGGCTGGGTTTCATGATATCGGTTTTTCTCATGTGTTCTGAAAGTTTAGTTTGTAAATTCATCTTAATTAGGTGTTTTCTGTTCTATGTTGCTTTCGTCTCTTCCCCGCTGCTTGCCCCTCTGTGCGTGTTAGCAGCCACCAATGGGTTTGCAACTTAGAGCCAAGTCCTACTTCAGCAGACTGGGGTTTCTTCCCCCGGGAGAACTGAAGCTCTGTGGCTGACATGATCAGGTGCTAGTTGCATGACTATCTCTGTCCCCTGAAGGTAACAGCTTCTTCTTGGCCCCCAGTGACAGGCAGAGAAGCCTTACACAGCCCAGTCCTAGCTACTGCCAGCTCCCTGACCCATGCAGCAAGCGTGGTCTCAGCCCGAATCTAGAGGCAGAGGCATCGGTGCACACTGACCAAGTCAGCGGGAAGAGTATCTCCTGCTACTTCTGCCTGCTCAAGTCCTGAGTCTGTGGCTTCAAGTTCAGATTCCTGTTGAGAGTTTCTGTCTCTTTCAGGCTCAGTGAGCTTGCTTTTGAGCTCAGCTATGCCTTGTTAAACACAAAAAGATTCACCATCAATAGGAATTGGCGTGAGGTGTCTCCAGCGTGAACTTGGTCAGCAGTTCTGCCGAGTTGTCCCTCACGCTCTGAGTGGGGCCTGTGGCTCATATTCTCACAGCAGGCCTCTCCCCGAACCCCGAACAGTACGGCTCTCACGTAGGGCCCCACCACCTCGTGTCTAAATGAGCATCACCCTCCTCTGCCTGCCTGCAGCTGGGTGCCCCGCCAGCCTGCTCTTTGCATTGTGAGGAGGTCAAGCCCTTATTCAAGAGCATTTGAAGGTTCTCAGTGGACCTCAGGATAAACCCCAACTCCTCCGTGAGGCTCAGTTTCTCCCTGTTCAGGCCCCTCCAGCTCCAGGGCTTCCCCAGTCCTGAGCTTTTCCTTCTGTGGCTTCCCAGCTCAGTGTCTGGGATTCTGTGGCCTGGGTGTTCCTATTGCAAGTCTCCACGCTGAGTCACACTGTAGGATCACCTGTCCTATGCTGGAAATGCCCTGAGCTGTCTCATGTCCCTGTGCATGTAACCAGGAAAGAGACCAAGTGTTCTCCAGGGCTCCAGGGTTCTGGTGTCGCTGGGGCTTGTCGTATGTTTATGTCATTAGCGTTAGAAGGCTTGGCCTCTCAGACAGCCCCGCCTTTGCGGTCCTGGCTCCTCAGTCCTGCCAGAAAGTGAATTAGCCTTAGGCAGGGGTGGGACAGGGACAGCCATGAATGAGGGGGTCTTAACCCTTTGCATCTGTGACTCAACCAAGCGCAGAAACAGCTTCTGTCTGAAAGGGGGAAAACATCTGCAGAACCAACATATCGATAGAAGAGCCATCTCAGTGAGAGGCAGAGGCTGAAAATAAAAGCCAATATCTGCTCAGAGAAAATCAAACACTGCAGCTTCCAGCAATGTCCCCATCAGTGCAAACCCGTTTGCCGTTAATATTTCAGTAAAGGGCACTCACTCCTTGGGACCGTGATTCATGGATCTATCTGGGCACAGTGCCTGCCCCTTGTTCATAAGATCCATGTGCAATTAGAAGGAGGAAAATTTATTATTCATTCAGCATGGTCCTAGTATCCCTGTATTATAAGAAAAAAAATTCTCACTGCAAAATAAGTATATGAGTCACCCACCCAGCCCCCAGGGTGTCAGCCCCAGGACAACTGGAAAGCCAGCAGGGACCTGAGGAACAGGAGGAAGGCAGGCTGGCCTCGGTCATAATCACATCTCCAGCATCTCAGCTTCTGCATCTGTAAAATGGATGAGAGTTGCAGTCCTTACTTGAGGGCTGTGGTGAGGATCAAAGGGACAATGGTCACACCTGTAAAGAGAGGGGGATCCTGGGAAAGGTGGCTGTCATTGTTATCACAGTTGTCACCTCCTCATAGGATGCTGGAATCTCGGAGAGTGGAGACCTCTTATGCTGATGAGTTCATGGGCCCTGGCCCACTGGCCCAGGCAACCCCCCACAGGTAAATGGACGGCATCTGGTGTTTCCACAGCCAGGGTACCCGGAGAGGGGAAGGTGTGGTCCCTGAGGCCTCTGGGGTGGGCTGAGAGGAGTCTGTGTGCCAGCCTCCATGTCCACATCCATGGAGGCCTCGGTTGACTACAGCCCCCCCCCCCACCCCCGGGGAGGAAATGGAAGACACAGTTGGGGGAGAACTGGCCCAGGAAGTTCCTTCAAGGACAAGAGACCAAAGCGGAGCCTTCAGTGGGAATTCAGGTTGTGCCCTCTGATCAGAGCGTCACGCAGGCCGAGCCACGCCAGCATGGACTGGTTTGGAGACTGTTTGTTTGCGGGTGGCATTGGCCTCAGTGGCTCAATCTAGTATTTTTCTCACCCAGCAAGTCTGGAGGTTGAGGCTTGTCTCATTTGGGATTGTAATTTATTGAGGTGACTGAGTGGGAACTCAGAGAATATCACGTCATTGAAAGAAGAATTTATTACTCACACGTCCTGAGAGGGGGGCCCCGGTCAGAGCAGGCAGAGAGCTGGTCCATCATAGAAGAGGCCCCCTAGGTGTCATAGTGAGGGCGCTGTTGGGGGAGACATCAGGCTTTGCTACGTGGGCAGCTGATGCAAATTCGTTGTTCACTGTTCTTGATATTCATTGCTTGGAATCAGGGCTTGGCCTCTGGTCCTTCAGAAACCCCCTGAAGTTCCCCCGCAGGGTTGGGCGCATAGCTGGTACTGTCTGAACAGGGCCACCTGGGGTCCCTAGCTGCAGCCCTGGCCTCCTGCTGGCCCTGGGACCTCAGGCCTTGCTTCTCTGTGTCCCTCAGCACTGTTTCGGGGCACCCCTTTCAGGCTCTGCTCGTTGAAACAAGGGCTGCTCTCCAAGCTGCTCAATTTCAGAAATCTTTGGCAGCTTGGGGACATTCAAGGTCACCCTGGGCTCCCAAAGTCACAGCCACCCACCTCCAAGAAGCCCTGCAGCCCTGTAAACCACGAGGAAACAGTGTTTCTTCCCTTCCCGAGGTTCCATGGCCTTTGTTCCCCTCCACGTGGGGAGGTGCCTCTGCTGAAAAGCCTGGCCTGCCACCTGCGGATGATTCCATTGGTCACAGCAAGGTTTCCACGTCAGGAGGCTGTGGGCCGGGGGTGGTGGTCCTGGGTCCTGGGGGCTGCGTGGAAGCTTCTCGGCGGCAGCTGGTGGGGGCCAGCTTTTAGGGATTTGATGGTGAGATGTAGATGGCTTCGATTTTCTAAATTGATCCTTCAACTCGTAAGTGAAACGAAAGCACGAGTTCCTGCCACGTGACAGGTGGGGGTTCTGCTGGGTCTTTTTGGAGACAGTCATTAAGTTCTTTTCAGCTGCTACCAGTCAGGTGCTGTGGGGCCCACTTCCGGGCTATGTTGGGTCATTATCTGTCATCAGCAGCCGTCCCTGCAGAGGACTTGAGGTTTCCGGAGCCAACCCAAGGACCACACACCAGCTGCCTGGCACCAAAGACTTTGGTCACAGCCTGGCTCTGGAGCACTGGGCAGGGCCCTGCTCCCTGAGGGACCTCAGAGGAAGCAATGGGACGGGTGTCTGAAAGAGGAGTCTAACCGAGATTGTCCACTCCCCAGCCAACAGGCTTCCAGGGTCAGTTAGGACGTCACGTTTCTTTGCTTTTAGTGAGAATTTAACCATTTTAGGGGATTTCATGCTCTCTCATGGGGGGGCAAAAGCTGACTGGCAGTCAACGTTTGATCCAGGGAGGGGAGGCTGGGTGTGGTGGCCATGCCTATAATCCCAGCAATTTGGGAGGCCCAGGTGGGAGGATCACTTGACCCCAGGAGTTCCAGGCTGCAGTGAGCTACGATCATGCAGCCTGGGTAGCAGAGCAAGACCTTGACTCTAATAAAAATAAAAATTTAAAGTAAAGGAGGTGGAAAGGAATTAAGTTCCTACTTGGAAAATACCATTTGCTTGGGTGTAAGTGAACAACACTGATGAGCGTGTGGTCACACGGCCACACCCTGGGCTCTGTGTTGTCACAGTGTCAGTCAGGAGACAGGTTCGCTCTTCTCCGCACAGAGGGAAGCCCTGGGGGATGTGGCCGGCACAGAGGGGCCCTCCTCTACTTCCCTCCTGGACGGGTGGGTGGGCCTTGCTCCCTCGAGAAGCCACACCAGCGGGCTCCAAGACGGCAGCAGGGAGAGCCCAGGAACGGCAGGTGCACCTGGAGGTGCCAGAGGGTGGGCGTAGGTGGGGTAGGTGTGCTTGGCAAGAAGTCCTCCTTCTTGGTGGAGGATGGGAACAGATTGAGGAACAATCACACCTGTCACCCCCATCACACCACCCCCTGCAGCTGGCTGAAGGGTAAACCTCAAGAGTTTCTTTTTTTTCTTCCTTCCTTCCTTCCTTCCTTTCCTTCTTTTTTCTTTCTTTCTTTTTTTTTTTTTGGACACCATTTTTTTCTGTCACTCAGGCTGGCGTGCAGTGGTGAGATCTCAGCTCACTGCAACCTCCACCTCCTGGGTTCAAGCGATTCTCCTGCCTCAGCCTCCAGAGTAGCTGGGATTACAGTTGCCCGTCACCATGCCTGGCTAATTTTTGTATTTTTAGTAGAGACGGGTTTCACCATGTTGGCCAGGCTGGTTTACAACTCCCGACCTCAGGTGATCTGCCCACCTCAGTCTCCCAAAGTGCTGGGATTACAAGTGTGAGCCACCACACCAGGCCAGGAGTTTATTTCTTTATAAGAAGTGGTGTTTAGAAGGTTTGGCTTTTTTCTTATTATAAAAGCAATGAATGTTTATATATTATTGGACTTATAATAAAGTATCTCCCAAGTCTACAGGGACTCCCCATTTGGGTGTCAGTGAGAACCTCAGCCTAGTGGCCAACCCTTAATTCATGGCCCCACCCCCTGCACCTCCTCCCCCTTGGTTGTCTCAACTTCAGTCAGGAGGACTGGAGCCCACCTGGCCACTCAGGCCAACAGCCCAGGATCTCCATGGAGTTGGGGGTCCCCCCCCACCTGCATCCAACCCATCAGCTAGTTCTGTTGACTGTGCCTTCAAAATACATCCCACACTGGACCCCTCCTCATCCTCGAGGCGTGTCCCTGCGAAGGACCTCGACTTCCCCATCAGCGTTTGCAGCCAGCTGGGGCCCCAACCTGGGCAGATCTACCTAGAAACTGGGAAGTGGCCACAATGGTGGCGGCCACCTTGGCGGACGTGGGGGAGAACTGGAATGGCAGGAGCTATGAGTCAGGTGCAGGGACAGATGTGTCTCTGTGCTGCTGCCAGCCCCAAATTTGGAAGCATTGCTGGTGGCCAAATTCCATTAAGCCTGGGAGTCCTGCTGTTGACTTTCTGATCCAACTGGTGAGTGGGTGGTGGCGTGGCCCTCCCTGTGAAACCAGACTTGTTCGGGGTGGAGTCTGACTTTTCTCAGTGAGCTCCGAGGCCCACCATTCTCAGATGAGCTGGAGGGTTTGTCAAGATGCAGGTTCGTGGCTCCACTTCTGACCTGTAGAATCAAAGCTGTGGGGGATGGGGCCTGGGAGCCTGCATTTCAAACAGCTCCTAGGTGGTCCTGGTGGAGGTTAGGAACTTCTGGCCTGGGGGTTGGAAGTGTGGACTTTGCAGCCACTCATCTCAGGCTGGAGTCCTGGCTTCATGTCCTTCTGGCCGGGGAACTTTGTAAGTTACGCAACTGGCCGGCCTCCACGTCCTCCTCTGCAGGACAGGCTCCTCCATGAGTGAGCTGATGTCCAGCCCAGCTCGGCGCCGGGCACCCGGGGACTGCACTCGGCTCTGCCACTCTTATTATTGTGGATGTTGCTGTTGTCACCGTGACACTCTGCCTTCCTGTTGTTGAGCCTGCTGGCTGGTTGCACGTGACTTTGGACACCTATTTCCAGATGCCCGGGCCCGCACGCATCAGTGGGGTTGCCGTGGAAACGGCACTGCAAGGATGGCAGAGCCACCGGGTGAATGTTGTTGGAGTTTCACAGGCACCGCGGGGGGCGCCAGGCGTCTATGTGCAGGGGGCATCTCTGTGCTGCTGAGCAGCAGTCTGGCGTCTCCACTCCAGCATCTTCACTGACACAGCACCGATACTCCCCCCTTGCCAAGGCCATCCCCGGCGCCACCCAAGGCAGATTTTACTTTAGAAATCTTTATTATGACTTTGTTTCAAATTTAATTTATGAGACTCATTTGATGAGAAATAACACCGCAGCTTCCCCCACTCTCCCTGAAAACAAATTCTCCTCGAGGGTTTCTGTTTCTCCTCTTCCTTTGCTGTCTGAGTTTCTTGGCTTCTCTGAATCAGTGCCCGGCTCTGCAGAGACCCTGTGGCTGCTGCCTGCCTGTGCTGGTCCCGCACTGTCACAGGAAACACGTTGATGAGAAGGTGTGGGGCAGACGGAAGATGCCCAGCCTGGACTCCTGGCTCTGCCTGGGGGCAGCGGGACCCTGATGTTTCCTGGCTCTTGTTGAGAAAAGCTTTAGTGTTGGGCTGGAATCCCCAGAGTGAACCAGAAACTTCCAGGGGCATTGCTCTTACCTAATTTTGTGTCCTTTTTTTTGTTTTTTAAACCTTAGAGACCTTTGGTCCACTGCGTTTAGCATTTTGGGGCCCAGGCTTGGTTTAATCAAATCCGCTTTCTGCTCAGCGAGTGTCAGGTGTGTGTGAGCTCATCCCCCACTGGCACGTCCATCTCATGGGTGTCTCTGTGTATTGGAAGTAGCTTCCCGTGGACTGCTGCACTCTGCCCGTTCCGAGAGCAGCAGAAAGAAGAAAATGGCGCTCGGTGCCTCCCAGTCAAATCACACCGCAGTTCCAGAAGGCCCCTGTTACCTTGATGTTCTCTCTCCTAGTCTCACTGGCCTTCCGATTGCTGGGAGCAAAGGTTAAATATTTCACAGGAGCAGCGGAAACCCTTCCATTCAGCTCCAGACCTCACCAGAGACTCAGGAGTTGCCCGGTCAGGGCACGGCAGCTCAGCAAACACCTGCCGCCTCTGGCCAGCAATTTGCAGTGTCAGTTTGTGCAGGCAGGAGGCCTCCCCCTCCCTCTGCCAGAAGCAGGTGCAGGCCCCTCCAGCTGTGCGGAGTCCCTCACCTGGGGCCTGCCGCTTCCACTCAAGAGGGCAGATGCAGGAAAGAAGCCCGGGAGGCTCCCAGGGACACCTCCATCACAGGGCACAGTCTCTGGAGGAGCTGAGCCTTGCACTGGGGGTCTGGCCTGGAGGGCGGCCATCAGGATGCAGCTCTGCCAGTCACACGCCTCCCTGCAGCACTCTTTGGGCTGAAGGGGCTTGGAAGATGACCAGAGGGTTTAGAAGGCCACGTGCCCTTCTTTGCAAGCATGGCCAGTTCCTTTCGTGGTTTCCTCTGGGGGAGTTGGTGACAGTGTGTGGACAGTAAGGGAAGTGCCAGCTTTAAGGAGTCTATCCCCCTCAAGGCCCCTGTGGGGGATAATGATGGGAGAGTGGATGGGCTCCCAAAGACCCCAGAGGCCCAGGAGGTATCACAGTCAATGCAGCTGACCTGGAACTGCCAGCAGAGCCCTGGAACCAATCCTCGGGAAGTGTGGACGACAGGCTGACAGCTCTGATGAGTGGGGCATCCAAGCCAGAAATGAATGAATGAATGGTTGAATGAATGAATGAATGAAACCCCAGGCTGCTCCATCAGCCGCCCAGGGACTTGCTTTCTGACCAGAGCCCCCCCACCAGAGGCGTGCCGGGGGTTCCCAGGGAGGTGCTTCACCAGCAGAGAGCACCGTGGCCATCCAGAGCCAATACCATGGCTGGGATGTGCCCCCTCACCTGGAGAAATGGAGCACCTGCGGCCACATCGGGCTTCTGAGGTCAGGAACGGTTACTCCAGGGGGGGCTGAGGGTGATGCCTGGGCATGATGGATGTGGATGGGCGTCAGCTGGCTCCTTGGCTTATCAGTGGGGGGACCTGCCTGGGCCCCAAGCTGCAGCGGAGCCTCACGTCAGGCTGCCTGGAGCTGCCCGCTTCTTCCCTCTCCCTAACCCTGAGGGAAGCTCTGGCGTCTCAGCTGGAAATCAGTGGGCAGAATTGCTTATGCTGGGTGATGTCAAAAATACTCCCCCCTCCCCTGCCTTCGAGACCTAGGGACAGAGACCAGTGCCATCCATGACAAATGCCACCAGGGCCTGGGAGCCCATGCTCACCCTGGCAGCCTCGAAAAGCACCCTCCACCAAAGGGGCTCCGAGGGGTCTCGGCAGCTCAGGGTGTTGGAACTTCCTGAGGGCCGGCTCTGGAGGACAGTGCAGTGGTGGGCTCACGGGTGGCGGGGCAGCGTCTGCCAGGCTTTGAGGAGGAAGGACTTGGACTAAGCGCACCGTCGGTGTGAGCCGTCATTCTCCCATGTGGGCCTGGAGCACCTGCGTGGTAGGAACAGGCCCTGGAGGTGCCACCATCAGGCTCGGCTCTGTTACCTGAGGGGCTTCTGCCCCCATTTCTGGCCACTGTCACCTCTACATGCTTACCTAGCACTGTTTTGTTTAGTCCAGGCAGAGCAGCTGTCTTCGCCCGGAGGAAAACCCAACCCCGGCACACACCTCCCCTCTCCCTAGATGAGAAGAAAGCCCTGGTGGGTCACGCCCTCTGAGGGGACGGGACCTGCTGACCCTCTGCACTTGGCGTTTCATGGTAGATGCTGGAAAGCTGGGTCTCGCCCCGTCCTTCACCCTTGCACGTCCTCCCGGGCTCCCCTTCCCTTCCCTCCCCTCATTGGAAATGCAAGGAGAAGAAACTGAAAGATGAGGGGACTGGGTTTCCTTTCTGTGCCTCTGGGATCTCCAGGGTTTCTTCCAGTCTGGGGAGTTGGCAGCAGGTGACAGCTCAATGTGCTGCAGACCTCAAGGGCCGTGGTCTGTGCCAGAGAGCACAGCAAACCGTGGCCTGGCCAGTGTGGCCTGCGTAAGTTGGACTGTGGTCTGGGGGACTGCCCAGGCAGGGCTGGGGGCGAAGTCCACTCTGAGAGTCTGCGTGTGGCTGGAGGTTGGCAGCTGACTGGGGTGAGCCGACACTCGCAGGGTTTCCTGAAGCGCCTGGGCCGCCGACGCTGGGACACTCTGGGTGCCTGGCTTTTCAGGGCTTCAGCAGGTGAGAAGGTGTCCCCAGATCCATCCACTGCAGGGCCCAGGGCCTGGTGAGCCTGGGGCTGCTCTCCCCCACACCCTGCGTGAGAAGAGGGTTAGATGCTTGGCCTTGTGGGGCCAACGGGACACTGACCAGCCTCTTCCTCGACAAAGCAAGGGTCTTTTTGAGACTCTCCCTCCTAGGTGGGGAAGCGGCGTGATGTGAAACTGAGTACACTTCCAAGGGGTCCCCTCCGCTACCACCTCCCCACTCCCTGCCCGGGCTGGCAGGGGCATGTGCCGGAAGAGCAGAAGCAGCCAGGCCAGGTGCTCCAGGGGCAGGCTGGTTACTCACCTGGGCCCACAGCAGCCATCAGCAGGCTGGTTCCTCACCCAGGCCCACAGCAGCCATCAGCAGGCTGGTTCCTCAGCCAGGATCTGCCACAGTGATTGTTTCAGGTACGAGCAAAGAAAAGGGGTGATGCTGGAGCTCTGGGAGCAAAGGGGCGCGAGCTCTGGACAATGAGATGTGCCCGGGACGTCCAGGCACCAGGAGATGGGAAAGGCAAGAAAGGCAGCTCTTCCACACAGGTCTGCCGGTTCCACACTCGAGGCAGGCACAGGGGAGGTGCTGAACCCCACCCCCAAGCTGAGCCCTTCTGTAATGTCCAGGAGGCCGTGGCAGTGGGTCAGACAATGGTGGGGTCCCCACAGCCTGGGAAGCAGGAAGCTGCCCCTCCTCCCTCCGTCGGCTCTGCTTGCTGGAGGCTCTTTTCTTACCATTCTCCATGACTCACGTGGCACAGGACACAAACCTGACTTTGTTGGGGCTCCTGTGGGAACCTGGAGTGCTCGCCAGGGCAGCTGGGAGCTCGGTAACTTAGCTGCAAATGGAAGAAGTTCATAGAGGCCCAAAGTGTGACTGGGAAGCCATGCACGTGGACTTCTGGCTCTGAAGCAAGTGGCTTCCCTTCCTTCCGGGACCCACACCCAGACAGCCCAGGGAGGAGGCGCCAAGACCACACAGACAAGCCCAGGGGAGGACGTGTCCCCACCACAGACAGCAGGTGAGGGGGTGTCCCTACCACAGAGACAGCAGGTGAGGGGGTGTCCCCAACACAAAGACAGCAGGTGAGGGGGTGTCCCTACCACAGAGACAGCAGGTGAGGGGGTGTCCCCAACACAGAGACAGCAGGTGAGGGGGTGTCCCTACCACAGAGACAGCAGGTGAGGGGGTGTCCCTACCACAGAGACAGCAGGTGAGAGGGTGTCCCCAACACAGAGACAGCAGGTGAGGGGGTGTCCCCAACACAGAGACAGCAAGTGAGGGGGTGTCCTCAACACAGAGAAAGCAGGTGAGGGGGTGTCCCTCCCACAGAGACAGCAGGTGACGGAGTGTCCCCACCACAGAGACAGCAGGTGAGGGGGATCTCTGCAGCACAGAGACAGCAGATGAGGGGGTGTCCCTACCACAGAGACAGCAGGTGAGGGGGTGTCCCTACCACAGAGACAGCAGGTGAGGGGGTGTTCCCACCACAGAGACAGCAGATGAGGGGGTGTCCCTACCAGAGAGACAGCAGATGAGGGGGTGTCCCTACCACAGAGACAGCAGGTGAGGGGGTGTTCCCACCACAGAGACAGCAGATGAGGGGGTGTCCCTACCACAGAGACAGCAGGTGAGGGGGTGTCCGCACCACAGAGACAGCAGGTGAGGGGGTGTCCCCATCACAGAGACAGCAGGTGAGGGGGTGTCACTACCACAGAGACAGCAGGTGAGGGGGTGTCACTACCACAGAGACAGCAGGTGAGGGGGTGTCACTACCACAGAGACAGCAGGTGAGGGGTGTCCCCAACAGAGACAGCAGGTGAGGGGGTGTCACTACCACAGAGACAGCAGGTGAGGGGGTGTCACTACCACAGAGACAGCAGGTGAGGGGTGTCCCCCAACAGAGACAGCAGGTGAGGGGGTGTCACTACCACAGAGACAGCAGGTGAGGGGGTGTCTGCACCACAGAGACAGCAGGTGAGGGGGTGTCTACAGCACAGAGACAGCAGGTGAGGGGGTGTCTACAGCACAGAGACAGCAGGTGAGGGGGTGTCTACAGCACAGAGACAGCAGGTGAGGGGGTGTCCCCAACAAAGACAGCAGGTGAAGGGTTTTCTGCACCACAGAGACAGCAGGTGAGGGGGGTGTCCCTACCACAGAGACAGCAGGTGAGGGGGTGTCCTCACCACAGAGACAGCAGGTGAGGGGTGTCTGTACACAGATGCTGATGGGGGGTTCATGCTGGGGAATCCTCTCTGGTGGTCTGGGGACTCTGAATGGCTTAGGCCGTCTTTGTGAAGGTGATGATTTCTCAGGTGGTCTGGGGACTCTGAGCCACTGAGGCCGTCTTTGTAGAGGGGATGATTTCTCTGTGACTTCATTTCTATCCGCCTTGGCCAACTTTCATTCACATCCCGTGTATTCCCCAGAGTGGGCGGGAGACTGCGGCGCTGTCTGGGGGAGGACGGCGTCTCCTGGGTTTCCCCCCTGGCCTGTCATCCCGCCCAGATGAGGGCAGCTTCCTGAAAGTCCCCTCCAAATCGCAGGTGTGGCATTTGTCAAGGAGGCAGTGAAGCTTGCAGAGGAGTGAGCTTGGGGTGGAATTCATGCCAGGTAAACGTGGCCTCAAGGTAGACGCCTTCCTCTCCAGCCTGGGAACCGCCAGGCGACTTGTGGAGGAGGCCTGCCTGGGACGGCGCAGGTGGCACTGGGGTCTGTGTGTCACAGTTGGGCCTTCGGTGCAGGGACATGCACTCGGTGCCTGGGCAGAGCGTGGATTTCTCTGACGGGCTCCAGGGATATTCCACTGTGGAGCTGCCAGGTTGCACTGTCCCACTGTGTGGAGGGGAGGGTCACTGGAGCTGAGGTGGTGGGCAGTGTCCTGCCCCTGCTGTGTCCTCGCCACTCTCCCGGGGCCCTGCAGTCCTTTGTGACAAAGAAAGCTCTTCGGGATGAAGTATGGCTGGGCTTCTTGGAGGCAACCCATCCAATTTTTTTTAGTCCTCTAAAAAATAATCCAAAACACTGTTTCAGAAATGGTGGGTGCAATGTTTATAGTTAACAAATTAACTTTAGCTCATAAAAGTACAAAGTGGCCTAATTGTGCTATTCAAAACAAAATTATAGGATTTATTACAATGTGACTTTGTGGTCCATGCGGCTGAGGGGCCAAGCTGAAAGGCATCAGGGGCCTCCTGTGTTTCTCCAGTGGGCGTCACCCCAGAGGCCACATGCGCCTTCGGTGCTGGGTGGAGGTGGCCTAGCCTGGTGTAAGCCCCACGCTCCCTGCAGGCCTGGGTCTTGCTCAGTGCCCTCCAAGTAGCCCAGAGTCGTCAGCTTGGAGCTCACATGGCCGTGATCCTGCCTGGGTGAGCTGGCCAGGGTGCTTCCTGTCCCTCCCCACTGGATCCTCTCGTGTGGTCCTGGTGGTGGGCTCAGCTCCCTAGGGGCCACCGTCCAGCCCACCATCACAGCCAGCCTGCTCTGTTGGGGCCTGGATTGTCTGCCTCCAACCCCATCAGGCCCAGCCAGCAGCAGGACACGGCTTCATCCAGCGGGAGCCGACGTGGGGCTGGGGAGGTGGCGTCCACCTGTCTGCCCGTGTTCCCAGGAGCACCCCGAGGCCTCCACCTGTGTCTGCGGACTTTGCAGCTGGAGCTCCAGCCCTCCTCTCCACCAGGAAAGGGGTGTCTTCCGCCTCAGTGTGAACACCATTCATCGGGAAGTGTTCCCTGTCCGTGAATGAGGGGTGAGTGTTACGTAACACACGCAGAAATAGACTACGCTCGAGTGTGTTCTGAGGGTGGAGAGAGCTCTATTTAAGCTGCACGTGAAGTGGGCTGGCTTCTGCCACTGGGTGACACTGAGCAGAGTATGTTCTGCTCATGGAGGACAGAGGTTAATTGAGTGAGTTGGAGAGCGGGCTGCTGGGCGGTGCTGGGGGGTGAACGTGAGTCTTGCCACGTGCTTGCTCCCTGCCAGCCCCGCTGCACTGAGACTTGCTCTTTGCTGTACCTGCGGTGTTTGATGCTGTCTGTCCATCTGGATATCTGCCCTAGCACCCATCCATCTGCACACTCCTTTGGGGGTGCAGGGCAGGAAGGTGGGGGGTGAACAGCCTGACACAGAGAGGGGGTGGGGTGGGAAGTGATCTGCTCCAGGCCAGGGCCCAAGACAGGGGCAGTGGGGACGGGTGTGCCAGGCTGCAGCCCCCCTGTGGCGCTCTCGGGGGACTGAAGCTCCTGCCACCTCCCTGTCTCATGCCCCTCCCATTTTAGCTCATCAAATGCTGGCCAACCTCTCCCACAGCTACCCCTAAGTCCCCACAGACCCCGGGAGGTAGGAACTGTGATGATCCCCCATGTTACAGAAAGGGAAACCGAGGCACAGGAGGTTGAGCATGTCACCCACGTCACACCAAGTTGGGATTTGAGCCTGAGCAGCCAGCCCGAGAGCCTGACCCTGCCCGTGTGGGGGGAGCAGGGGAGCTCCTTTCACCCACCCAGGAAAGCAGCATGTTTGTGGGGAGGTGACTTTGGCGTGGGCTGAGGAGGCTTGGGCTCCAGACCTGGCTGAAGTGCCATTGGCCATGTGACTAAAAAGGAGCGCTTCCCTCCCCCACCCCCTCCACCACGGCACTCCATCTCTCCCTTAGTCTCTGTCTGTGGGAGTTTTGTCTAACCCGTGTGGCAGGCACGGGGGAGAGAGGGGAATTGGCCATCTGCAAGCCCTGGCAGCTGTGCGGCAGAGGCAGGCAGCGAAGATGCTCTGTGCCAGTGCAGTAAACCTGCTGGTCTGTTCTGGCGCACGTCACACATGCTTTAGGATGGGGCTCATAAGCAACAGAAACCCGTTCCTCACTGTCTGGTGCTGGATGATCGTGGTCAAGGCACCCCCAGATTCAGTGTCGGCTTTCTGGTTTATCGATGGCACCCTCTGGCTGTATCCCTGTGTGGCAGAAGAAGTGAGGGGAGCTCTCTGGGGTCCCTTTCATAAGGGCACTAATTCCATTCGTAAGGGCCCCACCTCCCCAAGGCCCCACTTTCTTACACCAGCACATTGGGGGAGAGGCTTTAATATCTGAATTTTGGGGGGCTACACTGAGACCATAGTAAAACCCCACAGACACAGGCCCTGACCTCCCGGAGTTTCTGCGCTGAACCATACCGGGGCGGGAGGCGAGGCAGAGCTCAGGGGAGGGGGTGGGCGCCATCTGACGCAGGAGGGGCACGGAGGCCTCCCTGATGCCATGCCATTGCACAGACCTGAGGAAAGCGAGGAGGCAGCGCCTGGAGAAAGAGCTGGCCAGGCAGCAGGAACAGCATGTGCCAAGGCCCCAGATGAGCGGCAGGCTTGGGTGCTCCAGGAGGGGCAGGCTGGGGAGGCTGGAGGGGAGGGGAGGTGGTCATAGGAGGCTCTGGCAGGGGTGGTTTCATTGCTTCCAGAAAGGTTCCATCACTGCATAACCCCCGCAACAAAAGGCAGGTCCGCGGTTGCCTGTGGCGGGTAGGAGGAGACTTCGAGGGTCGGGGAGCGCCCTGAATCCTGACTGTGGTGGTCTCATGCTGTAGACATCTGTCCAACTCACTGATCTGGACGGTTTCAATGAGTGCAGCTAATTGTGCACAAGCTATTCCTTCACTGAAAAAGCACAGAGGAAGAAAGTTCTAGAGGCCTCCACGCTGTGTAGCAATGTGGAAACGGCCCCAGTTTTGGGGGTACACTGATGATGAGGCCGCAGAGCGCCATCTGAGGTCTGCCAGGGGACGTTTCTACAGAGCAGGTCTGGTAGAAGAAATGTCATTGCACACCCAGAACAGGAGGCGCTGCTCACCCCCACCTGCATCTACAGGCAAGCACTGGGGGAAGCAGGGGGAGTGGGGACCCCCAGGGGACCGGCTACCCTTATCTGGGCTTGTGCTTTGAGTCAGGGATGGCGCTGGGGCTGTGGTGCTGAGCGAAGGAGTTTGAAAGCCTGAAGCCTACAGTTCAGCGGAAATCAAGCCCCAGGGGCTGGGAAGGGCCCCCTCCTCCTGGCTTTCCCCTTGGAGGGTGCAGAGATGGAAAAGGGTGTGCTCATTTGGGGGTTCCCTGGGCTAGGGGGAGCTTCCAGATGGAAACTGAGGCACTTGCCTCAGCATCTGGCAAAGAGAGTGGGGCATCAGGAGGGGCCTCTGCCAGCCCCAAGGGACCCTGAGGCCACCCACTGTCTTCCAGGGCCTGAGGGCCGCCTTGCACGCCAGCCTGGACTGCCAGCCTCTGCTGTTGGTCAGGACCCAGCTCCCCACTCCTGGACTCCACCTCTTGGCATGGGGCACATCCTCGGGCCCTCCCTCCTCTCCTTCCCCACCACACCCCCTCTGCTCTCAGCCTCCCCCTCACCTCCTCATCACAGCACTTCCCTGGCCTCAGTTTCCCCCAACACCACATTCAGCAATCTCCCTGGGTGACCTCGGCACCCAGAGGAACCACCCTTTCTTACTCCCCCAAACCTCTGTTCTTCTGGCTCTGGGACTGCAGGCTGCGGATGGCTGCCCTGTCCCCACACTGTCAGACGGCTCCCCCGCCTACCCTGTCAGGCCCCTGCCCTTCCCCACTGGCCAGCAGCCTGGTTCCCAGACTTGGACCCCCAGCAACTCTGACCTACTCAAACCTGGCCCTCATCCCAGCCACGGCAGGCGCTGCTCCTTCCATCCTGCCTCCTCTCACCTGTCTGGACCCAGCTACCCCCTTCATGCCTGTGGACACAGCAGGAGCAGGGAATGGGCCACGTGTGGGTTTCCCAGTGGGCAGAGGTTGGCACAGGCAAGGATGCCTGCAGGAGATATCCAGGGACCTGGCAAATGAGTAGAGCAGAGAGGTCAGAGGCAGCAGGCAGGGTGAAGAGGGAGTCCGGGAGTGGTGCCAGGCTCCAGCTACAGGAACAGAATGGCCAGGCCTCAGGCCACAGCACCTTGATTAGTGAAGCCTTGCCTTGTGGCGGAGTGAGGCAGGGGTGTATTATTGGAGCTAGAGTACAGGTGGGCCCTAGCGTCCTGGTGCTGGGCCCCCCTGGGTTGGTGGGAACCAGCCCCTTGAGCACCTGCTGTGGGTAGACCCTGGAGGCGAGAAGGCCCGTGCATCAGTCATCCTCAGATGACTTTACTCAATCAGAATAGCCCATTCCACGGAGAAGGAAATTGGGGCTCCAAAAAGCAGTGTGGCTCAGGGGATGGTGCAGTGGTTGAGGCTGAGGATTCCAGGGCAGAGGCACATCCTCCACCGTGTGTTCGTGGGAGATGTGGGGACCAGCTGATGCAGGGCCATCTGGAGCCGCACCAGCACAGAAGCAGCACGTGGTCACTCATCATTGTCACTTGGCAGGGCTGGAAACCACCAGAACTCGTGAGAGGCATGGCCCAGGTGAGGGTGTGGCCTCAGAGCCAAGCTTCAGTCCTGCCGGCCACGTGGGCTGGGGGCAGGGATGGAGCAGGTCAGCATTCACAAGGTGCAGGGAAGAGTGGGAGCTGTTCATGTGGGTTTAGGAGCTGTCAGGAGGAGGCCAGTTCTCTCACCACCAGAGCTACACTGAGCTCGCAGGACAGTGGGTCTCAGCCTTGGCTGATGGAGTCACTGAGAAGCCCTGATTCCAGTTCTGATTATCTGTCTGGAGGTGTCAAGTCTCCAAGTCGAACTGCACAGCCTCCACCCCACGCGCCACCACTTGCCAGCCAGTGGTTGTGGTAGCTTCTCCAAGTCTTTGCCTGCCACTCTCATCCCTGGGGTGAGCTGACCACAGTGCTTAGCATGGTGCCTGGCACATGATAAGTGCCCAAGGAACCTTAGGAGTCAGGGCTGTGACTGCCTTTGGATGGCAGGTCTAGAAAGAGGCTCTACATTCTTCCAGTTCCCCTGACAAGTTTACATCATGGCTGCATCTAATGGTCACTGGGACTCACCTATCATGTCCTATCTTACTTATCCATCCATCCATCCATCCATCCATTCATCATCCACCCATCTATTCATCTATCCATCCATCATCAAGCTTTCCATCATTCATCATCCATCCATCTATCCATCCATTCACCTGTGTATTCCTCCACTCATCCATCCATTTATTCATCCATCCATCCATTTGTCCGTCCATTAATCATTCATCCTTCCATCATTCATCATCCATCCATCCATCATCTATTCATTCATCCATCCATTCATCCATCCATTTATCCACCCATTTATCCATCCGTTTATCCACCCATTTATCCCTCCATCCATCCATCTGTTCATTCATCCATCCATTTATCTACATATCCATCCATCCATCCATCTATCTCGTCCATCCATCGATCCGTCCATCCATCTGTTCATCCATTCATCCACCTAATCTATCTGTGTATCTGCTTTTTCTCTTATAAAGTGTCCTGTCCTGGGCATTTCCTATATAACATGTGGTCTTTTGTGTGTGGCTTTTTTACTCAGCATAATATTTTGAGAGCTCATCCACATGGTACCATGTGTTAGCATTTCATTCCTGCTTGTGGATAGATGATATTCCATTTTACACATGTATCCTGCTTCGTTCATCCGTTCACCAATCGATAGATATTTGAGCTGCTTGCACTGTTTCGCTCTTACAAATAACGCTGCTGTAAACATTCGTGGCAAGTTTTTCTGTGAACATGTTTTCAGTTCTTGAGTATACACCTAGAAGTGGAATTGCTGGTGCCTTGATGTTTTATTCCCAAGCTGCTAGTATTCCAAAATAACGCAGTTCAGTATTGTTAGTATTTATATAGGCTTAATTTCATACGCGACTTGTGAAGTAGACCCCGCCAGTGGGGAGCGCTTGCAAGAGGAACCCGGAGAAGTGGAAGGTCTAGATCTGTAAGCCCAAGTTCTTATGCCGAAAGGGCAACATAGATGTTCTTATTCTTTTAATTAGACCAAAGTGGGTTTGTCCTGTGTCTGAATAATTGTATACCTTGGAAAATCTATTTAGGATTCGGATGTGAAGACAGCCAAAGAGGAGAAGTTTATGTCATCCATAAAATCATTCAAAAATAGTCCTGGAATGTCCATCTGGTGCCCGAAGTTTGTTGCTTGGGATATAAATAATAAATACAATGATTAAGTTCAAATTATTACCTTCATCTTCGCTTCTTTGCATCATTGTCCTTGAAAGTGGCCTGTTCACTGCTTTTCTCGGTGTTTTCTGCAAGGTCATAATTAAAACATCAACCCAAAAGACAACCGTAGTGGGCCGGATTGAGCTCCTCAAAGTCCGTATGCTGCAGTCCTCACCCCCCGGCACCACAGAATGTGGTTATTTGGAGGGACCTCTGCACTGTTTGGTGTATACACAAGAGACCTGAAAACATGCTCACAGGAAAACTTGCCATGAATGTTTACAGCAGCACCATTCATAAGAGCCAAACCTTGCAAAGAGGTGACTAAGGTAAAATTAGGTCATGGCGTGGCCCCTAATTCAATCCGACTGGTGTCCTTATAAGAAGAGGGGATTAGGAACCCACACACAGAGGGATGTTCACTGGAGGACACACGGAGAAGACGCCATGCAGAAGCCAAGGACAGAGGCTGTGGGAGGAGCCAGCCCTGTGGAACCCGGATCTCAGCCTCCAGGCTCCAGCACTGCGGGAGAACGCATTCTGTTTGTCTGAGCCACCCACCTTGTCTGTGGCTCCTTGTTACACAGCTGGAGCCAACTAATCCAGCATGCCTAGTCACCAGGATATTGCCCTAGGGACAGAAAATTCACCAACACCGTCTCTAAGCCCTTCTGTGGAGAGACTGGACTTGCAAAATGTTTTAAATGCCTTGTTCGAAACATTTCATGATGTTTTTGTTTTTCTCTTTCAATTGCCCTAATCTAATTAGTGAGTTTCCCCTAAGCAAAGAGTTCTCACTTGTTACGTTTTGTCTTTTCATTACACGAATGCAACATTTGATCTTATTTGCTATTTGTTTTTTTAAAACTTTCCTTTTTTTTAAAAAAAAAGTTTATATGTTTATTTATTTGTTTATCGAGATGAAGTCTCGCTATGTTGCCCAGGCTGGTCTCGAACTCCTGAGCTCAAGGAATCCTCCTGCCTCAGTCTCCCAAAGTGCTGGGATTACAGGTGTGAGCCACTGTGCCCAGCTAAAAACTTTCTTTTCATTTGGAAGTCATTTTAGAAACACAGAGAGTGGCGAAGATAGTCCAGAGAGCCCCTGTATGTCCTATCCCTGCTTTCCCCTCATGTTCACTGCTGATTATTTTTTAGTTTCAAATGTAATCCACGTTGCTTGGAGAAAAGGTGGGAAACAGAGGAAACACCGTGGATTTAAAAAGAAAATCAGTTTAATTTCAGCACTAAGACGTAAATCCAGTTAGCTTTAGGAATCTTTCTTTTCAGCATTGTTTTCTTTTACTTTTCCTTTGAAATAATTGTCGGATTGCAGGGAGTGGCGAGGAGAGTGGAGAGGGCGCTCATGGGCCCTTCACCCACTTTCCCTGAAACGGCTGCAGAGCACATCACCGTGGCGCAAGATCAACGCCAGGAAACGGGCATTGTACAAGGTGTGCCCCGTTCTCCGCCATTGGATGGCGTGTGTAGATTCATGAAGCCACCACCCAGTCCAGGGGCAGAGCTGTCCCATCACTCAGAGATCTCTCTTGGCTTTCCCACTGCTGGGCCCCTCCCCTGAACCATCCTCAACCCCTAGCAACTGCTCATCTGTTCTCCAGCTCCACACCTGGTCATTTCAAGACAGTCGTATATACAGAATCAGGCAGAACATGATCTTTTGGGACTGGCCTTTTTGCTTAGTGCAACACCTGTGACATCGGGCAGGTGGGTGAGTGCACCAATAGCTCGCCTCTTCCGACTGCCGTGTTCCAGACCCATCCATTGCCTTAGCCGGTCACGTGGTAAAGGACATCTGGGGCACTTGTGTCCAGTTTGGGGCTGTTATAAATAAAGCTGCATGAACATTCATGTGCACTTTTTGGTGTGATCACAAGTTTTTATTTCCTAGGGATAAATGCCCAAGAGTGCAATTGCTGGGTCATGGTAATAGACTTAAGCTTTTTTTTTTTTTTTTTTTTTTTTGAGACAGAGTCTTACTCAGTTGCCCAGGCTGGAGCGCAGTGGTGCAATCTTGGCTCACTACAACCTCTGCCTCCTGGGTTCAAGTGATTCTCCTGCCTCAGCCTCTGGAGTAGCTGGGACTACAGGCACATACCACCATGCCCGGCTAATTTTTAAAAATATTTTTGGTAGAGATAGGGTTTCACTGTGCTACCCAGGATGGTCTCCATCTCCTGACCTTGTGATCTGCCTGCCTCGGCCTCCCAAAGTGCTGGGATTACAGGCATGAGCCACCGCACCCGGCCAGTAATAGACTTGGTTTTTAAAGAAACTGCCAAAGTCTGGCCTGCTATTCTTCCCTTCCTAGTGTACTCAGAGGCTGTCTCATTTTGCATTCCCTGAAGCAGGAGATGAGTCTGTTCTTTAACGCACAGATGTTACTATTATTATCTTCCTTGGGATCAGATTGTACGTGTGGTTTTACAACGGGCTTATTTCCCTTGATGTGATCTTACGAGAATTTCTCACACGTATTTTTCTACAACTCCTTTTAAATTGCTAAATAATGTAGCAGGTGGAAAAACAGCCCCAGGGCCCAGCCCCACAGGGCTTACTTCGGCCCGTGTCCACTCCACTGCTCACCTGTGCACCTGCTGTGGGAACTGGTGGGCACAATGCCGGGGGGTGGGATATGTGCTGGAGTCGCCAAGACTCGGTCCTGCTCTGTGGGACTTACAGCTGCTCCACAGATGAGCACATTGACCACAGACCCTGAGTGCTGTGGGCGAGACCACACAGGCTCCCGAGCATGAGCCGTGTTAGGTTCAGGGGAGGGTGCCCACCCATGTGACGTCTGGGCTGAAGTCTGGAGAAAACTGTTGGAGATAGAAGATGGAAATAGATCCTCGGTGCCACAAAGAAAAATTAGTACTGGGACAAAGGATCTCTCAGCAAAGCAATTATTTTTACTTCCTGCAGAAAGGGTATTCCCACTAGCAGTCTTGCCATGAGAGTACAAAGAACAAAGGGAAACACACAAATTTATTTCTTATGCATTTGGGGTTGTCCTTTCTGCTGTGTCTGATCTCCGTTGGCAGGAACCAGATCTTACAATCTAAACTAAAACCCAATTGGCTAACAACTTAAAATTTTTTTAACAGGTAAACACAATGGAGAGCTGGGTCATGCCTGTGAGCACGTCCAGCACAGATATTTTGGTTTAAGTACAAGGATATAGAATGTACTATGTGCCTGTAAGCATGGCATGTCTAAGAGTTACATAGGATAGGCCTTCACAAAGTTATTAGCACACTTCTGATTTATCCTTTAACAAGAAAGGACTTTAAAAAGGAACTTTTCTACTTCCCACAAAAATGTAAGCATTCATAAGCTGGGGCAGGGGAGTTGGAGGGCTGGCTATGTGTGTCCCATCTTGGTCAAATTTATTTTATCTATTGATTTGCAAAAGTAAATAACATGAGCCCCCTGTCCCAGGACAGGGACACTGTTCACCATTGCTTACTGTTTTGTGTTCCTCACAAGCAGGAACTGGGCGTGACTCAGGCATTTGCAGACAGATGGCAAATGTCACACAGAACATCACTGTATTGAAGAGCTCTCAGCACACAGCTCTGATATTTTGCTTAGAGGTCAGTCTCTGGAAGTGAAGTGGCTTGTTACTAAATGCCACACACATTTCCAAGGTCCAGATGCTGTTTTAAACCTTACTGACTGCCCATTTACATGGTGGACTCTGGACTTCCGTAAGCACCCTCTCTAGGTGGCTACACCATGAGTGTCTCACAGGCTTCAGGGGCTGCCCACCCTCTTCCCTCCTGAGCTGAGCCCTCAAATCCTAAGGCCAGGTGTGTACGGCCAAGTGCAGATGGGGTGGGCTCAGTTTTCAGGAGCAGAACCTGATCCAAGTTTATTACCAAATTAAGTCCTCCCCCGTGTTAGATCAAGGCACAGGATTTGTCTGAAGCCTGGGGTGGGGGAGGGAGGCAGAATAACGGGTGGGTTAACATATGGGGTGGAGAGAGCTGGGTGCTCCCCTCCCCAGCCTACACATAGGGGCAAAAGTCAGTAGGGCTTGATTTTGGTCTCCCCCCTCTGCCCCTGCAGGTGGATTCCCACCAACTCATCTGCCTTGCCAGGGCTTACTGGGAGGCTGTTGGGTGGGCAGGAGCTGCCACGGCAGTGGTGATGGAGAAGGTCCCAGATCTACAGATCCTAGGCCCATGAGATGGATACAGATGGCTGCAGGGAGAGTGAAAGGCCCAGCGGCCTCTGAAGGACACCAGGGCACTGTCTGCCATCTCACCTGGCAGGGGCCCAGGTACCTGAGCACTGAGAGGCAGGTTTGTGCTCGGCACCTGCCTCTAAGGCTCCCCCAACACACGTAACTTTGTCACTGCACACTGGCCCTGGGCAGTGCGGCAAGGTGGTTCTGCACAGACACAGGCTGATAGTACTATGGTCATCAAAGATGGCCCCACCAATTCTCCCTCCCCCAGCGCACCTGCACACCGACCCTCACCCCAAGAGATGGAGTGTAAATCCCTGCTCCTTGAATTCCCCATTAATGGGTTTGACTAAAACAATGCAGCAGAAGTGACATCCTGAGATTTCCAAACCCAGATCTTAAGAAAACTGCGCTTCCACTTCCCGTGGATGGGAATCTGGCTGCCATACTGTGAGGAAGTCCAAGCAGCCACGTGGCAAGGCCCAGTCAGCAGAGAACCAGGCCTGCCAGCAGCAGCCCAGCTGAGCTATGGCGGGAGTGAGGCCATTTGGGACCTTCCAACCATCCCTGCTCCCAGTGGGGAAGTAAGAGAGCCCCCAGATCAATCCACAGGATTGGGAAGGATAAGAAATGGTTGTTTTCACCTCCAGTCGTTGAGTTCTGGAGTCGTCTGTGATTGAGCAATGAATAACTGAATCAGAAATTGATGTGGCCGTGCTCTTTTGAGAATGTAACTTAATTTAGGATTTCAGGTTTTGCTCATGAAGCTCATTTATAAGAACAATTTGTCCAGTTTCCAGAAATGATTAAACCAGAGCCTGGAGACGTGGGTCACCTTCCTCGAGGGGGAAGCCAGTGACTCTTCTCAGATTGAGTCAGGGCCATTTTCATAGCAATAGCATCTGGTAAAGGCCCAGAGGCCAGGGAGTCCCCTCCCTGGAGAGCCGCCTGATTTCAGTAGCACCTTCCTGATCCTGTGTTCAGGCCCCCATGGCTGCCTTGGGAGGGCCTCGCACAAGCTCAGGCAGGTGGAGGGGGGTGGGCTTCCTGGTGTTGACATTGAGCCTGCAGGTCAGGGAGGGTCTCCCTTTTCCTCTGGAGCAGGCCCCATGGGAAGCTGCACCACAGCCGGGACTTCCCTGTTGGCCCTGAGAGGGGGTGTCCTCCCTGGTGTGGCCCATTGTGTTTGCTGTTTCCAGGCAGTTTCTGGCACACTGGCCTTGGACCCCCAGGATGGGAGCCACAGTGGTGTGCACACACGAAAGGACCTTCATCTGCTTCTGCTTGGCAAGCTCCCCAGGAGCTTTCATTTTCCGCCGAAGGTGCTTCCCTGCACATTCATGACCCTTTTCAAAGCCCTGCTAATTGCCCCCCCAGAGCCCCACCCACATCCCAGCAGCAAGCCCAGGCCAGCTGTGCTTTTGATCTTGAAAGGCAAAGGAGGAAGCGGAGAAAGGCTGGCACAGGCGTGAGGGAGCCAGCCAGCTTCCGTTCTGTCCTTCTGGCTTCACCTCCCCTGGGCCCTGCCCCGTGCCCTCCTCTCGGTGCTGGATGGTGGCCGCCTTGCCAGGCTGGAGTCCTCATCACACCTGGGGCTCTCAGATGGGAGCAGGAGAAGGGCTGGCACCCCAGCCACCTTGGCTCCTGTTCCAGAGGGTACCACAAGAACCTAGATGGCTACGGCCGTCCCTGTCCGGTCCGGGGGGGGCAGTCCACCCCTACAATGCACTTCCCTGAGCGTGATCCCCTCAAACTCCCCCCATGCCCACCTGAGGTGAATGGCGCTGTTATTCTCGCTTTCCAGAGGAAACAAACACAGGGAAGGCGCAGAATGCATCCTGGCTCATAGCCGGCCACTGGAAGGAGCTGAGGTGCTGCTGGGGCCACGGTGCCCATGGCCCATGCCCAGGTGCTGACGCTACTCCTGCCACCCTCCACCCAGCGGCTGTGACCCCAATCCCCGGCAGTCACCGGCAGGGGCAGTGTTGGGCCAGGGCCTGACTCCGCCTTGCTGTGCCAGGGCCCCTCGCCCTACAGAAGCAGCCGGGACTTCCTCAGAGGGTTGGCTAGAGCATCACGCTAGACACAAGGCTCCAGGCAGTGGTGCCCTGGAAAGCACCTGCAAGGGCTGCCGTGACCCCCATGGCATGTCCTGGTGGAAGGACAGATCCCCCTGCAGCAGGGACATGGTCTCTGCCCAGTCCCCGGCATCATCTCTGACCCTCTTCACTGAGAGACCGGTTGCCACCCTCTTGGGGTTGGCCTCACTCAGAAGTGCAATGGTGTGATCTTGGCTCACTGCATACTCCACCTCCTGGGTTCAAGTGATTCTCCTGCCTCAGTCTCCTGAGTAGCTGGGATTGCAGGCGAGTGCCACCACTCCTGGCTAATATTTTTGTATTTTTAGGAGAGATGGGGTTTCACCATGTTGGCTGGTCTCAAACTCTGACCTTGTGATCAGCCTGCCTCGGCCTCCCAAAGTGCTGAGATTACAGGCGTGAGCCACAGCACCTGGCCTATTTTTAATATTATCATCATTACATCATGAACACTGGCACCAATGACCAAGCCAAGAGCTGAAATGTAGTCACTGCTGTTGGGTCTGACCACTCCCATCCCAGCCCCTCCTCCTCCATCAGAGGTAGCCACAGCTCCACACCTGGCGCTCTTTGGTTTTCAGTCTTGTGTGTCTCTGTGTGTGTCTATGTGTGTCTTTGTGTGTGTGTATGTGTGTATGTGTCGGTGTGTGTGTCTGTGTCTGTGTGTGTCTGTGTGTCTGTGTGTATGTGTCTGTGTGTGTGTCTGTCTGTGTGTGTCCGTGTGTGTCTGTGTCCGTGTGTGTCTTTGTGTGTGTGTGTCTGTATCTGTGTGTCTGTGTGTGTGTCTGTGTATGTATGTGTATGTGTGTGTGTCTATGTGTCTGTGTGTGTCTGTGCCCATGTGTGTCCATATGTGTGTCCGTGTGTGTGTCTGTGTCTGTGTGTGTCTGTGTGTGTGTCTGTGTGTCCGTGTGTGTCTGTGTGTCTGTGTGTATGTGTCTGTGTGTGTGTCTGTGTCTGTGTGTCCGTGTGTGTCTGTGTGTCTTTGTGTGTGTGTCTGTGTGTCTGTGTGTGTATGTTTATGTGTGTGTGTCTGTGTGTGTCTGTGTGTCTGTGTCCGTGTGTGTCCGTGTGTGTGTGTGTGTCTGTGTGTCCATGTGTGTGTCTGTGTGTGTGTCTGTGTGTGTGTCCGTGTGTCTGTGTGTCTGTGTGTGTCTGTGTGTCTTTGTGTGTGTGTCTGTGTGTGTGTCTGTGTCCGTGTGTGTCTGTGTGTGTGTGTATGTTATGTGTATGTGTGTGTGTCTATGTGTCTGTGTGTGTGTCTGTGTCCGTGTCCATGTGTGTGTCAGTGTGTGTGTCTGTGTGTGTGTATGTGTCTGTGTGTGTGTACTTAACTTGTGTGGCTTGTTTATGAAATTTATAAAAAGGATATTGCTCTTCAGCAGCTTTCCGAGATCAGCTTTCTCTGCTCGGTGTGATGCTACTGAGATTTGTCCGTATTCCATGTGCGCTGCAGTTCATTCAGTGTCGTGGCTGTAGAATTTTCCACTGTGTGATCCTATCATGAGTGATCTGTCCTTCTCTCCTCTCACTGTCGGACACGTGGGCTGCTCAGGTGCTTCCTCCTGCCAACTGAGCTCCTGGCACGCCTGCAGGGTGCCTCCCGGGTGGAGAGCTAAGAATAAAAGCTGGATCTTGGAAATGCAAAATCCTGACTTGACAAGGCGATGCCTAGCAGTTTCTGCAAAATGCGTGCGTCGACTCACACCTCGCCAGCCAGCGCAAGGGTGCTGTTGATCCACATCCTTGGATCATTTGGAATTATCAAAAATTTTAAAATCGTCATCAATCGAATTCGTGCAAAATTGCATGTTACCCTGAGTTGCATCCCTCGATGAACAGTGAGAATGGGCACCTCTTATTCTCTGGCCCTGTGCTTTCCTCCTCTGGGAAATGCCTGTTCATGTCCTTTGTCCATTTTTCTATTGGGTCATTTGCTTTTTCTTGTTGATTTGTAGGAGATCTTTGTAAATTCTTCACACTCTTTTTTCCTAATTTTTTGTGCTGTGAATCTTGTCTTCCAGGTTGCAGCTTGTCTTTGTACCTTTTTTAAAGCCTAGTTTGATAAATAAAAGTCCTAATTTTAACGTAGTCAAGTGTAACGATACGAAGTGCAACAACTTCACACTGTTGCTTTGTGTGTCTTGTGTAAGAAGTCCCTTCCTACTCTGAAGTCACATGGACATCCACCTATATTTCTCCCATAAGTTTTAAAACTTTGCTTTTGACATTTCATTTCTTAATCTGTTTGGAGATACTTTCTGTGTACAGTGTGGACACAGAATCCAATTTTTTTAAATGTGGTTTTTCAGTCCTATTTATCAAATGACTTTCCCCAGGGACCCACACGCCACTTCCCTATGTACAAGTACATCTGTGGGGTGGGTGTGTGTTTCTGGGCTCTGTATTCTGCTTAATTAATCAATTTGCTTATTCTGGGCCAATACCACTCGGCACACTGCATTGTAGCTATGATTAGCCTTTTCAATTGACAGGGCAACTCCACCTCCTTCTTCTTCCTCTTCACATGTGTTCAGCTGTTCCTTTTGAAAACTGAGTCATAACTCACTCGTAGTAAAGTACACAAGCCTCAAGGGTACATTTCAGTTATTATTTTTTTTTACAAATGTGTGCACTTATACCAATTACAAGTGCTGCATAAACAACCCCTCCAAAACCGAGCAGCATGAAATAGACCTTCTATTGTGCTCAGGACTCTGTGGACCCCGACGCCAGCCAGGCAGGCAAGGACAGCTCGCCTCTGCACCGTGACGTCTGCAAGGAGTTGAAGGCTGGGTGTGAACTGAAGCCTTGGGGTGCGTGCAGTGGAGCGTCTTTTCCCACATGTCTGCTGGCTGATGCTGGCTGGGACCTCTGGGGAGCTGTGGCTGGAACCCCTGCATATGGCCTCTCCACGTGTTCTTTCCTCATGGGTCAGATTGGGCTTCCTCACAACATGGTGGCTGCATTCCATGATGGAGCGTCTCAGCAGAGCCAGGAGGAGGCACATGGCATTTTTATGATCCAGACTTGGAAGTCACGCAGAGTTACTTCCATGTAGTCTTGGTTGGGGAGATCACAAAGGTCTCCTCAGGTTCAAGGGGAAGGGACATAGACCTTGACTCTCAGTGGGGAGGCTTCTCAAGGTCACATTGGAAAAAGAGCTTGTGGGATGGGAGAAATCTATGCAGCCATCTTTGGAAAACACAGCCTGCCATTTCTGTATAACAGGTGCCCAGATCAAGATGTAAACTATTTCCAGTGACCCAGCGGGCTGCTGGGGCCTCCTCCAGTCCTCAAGGTAGTTACTACCCTGATGTCTGTTGGCATAAACTGGTTCTGCCTAGCTTTGAATATAAGCAGAGTAGACAAACGGAGTCACGCAGGGGTCCTCTTTCTGGTGTGCTTCCTGCATGCCACGGCACAGGTGCGTGTTGCTGAGTGCAGCAGTGTCTTGTTCTTTTTTTTTTTTTTTTGAGACGGAGTCTTGCCCTGTCGCCCAGGCTGAAGTGCAATGGAGCAAACTTGGCTCATTGCAACCTCCGCCTCCCGGGTTCAAACAATTCTCCTGCCTCAGCCTCCCAAGTAGCTGGGATTACAGGTGCCCGCCAACACACCCAACTAATGTTTTTTTTGTGTGTGTATTTTTAGTAGAGACAGGGTTTCACCATGTTAGCCAGGCTGGTCTTGAACTCCTGACCTCATGATTCACCCACCTCGGCCTCCCAAAGTGCTGGGACTACAGGCGTGAGCCACCGAGCTCGGCCCGTTCTTTTTCACTGCTGTGCACCATTGTACAGTGTGACCATATCACGGGTTGTCCACTCGATCTGGACAGGCCATCGGCCATTTCCCATGTTTGATTATGAGAAGCCACGAGCATTCTCGTACTGCGTTTTCAGTGTGTGTCACCACGCACTGCTGTTGGGGTACTGGATGCCCGACAGAGGCTGGCAAGGGACGTTTAGAAGTGGCGGGACCATTTCCACACTCGCCAATAGTGTGAGGGGCCTTTCCTCTGCAGCTTTTGGTGGGTAGTGTCATCTCAGGATGGCTCGAATTGGCATGTCCCCCAAGGACTGATGGTACCAAGTGCTTTTCACCTGGTTTTTGGTCTTTGCATAGACTTTGGGGGAGGTGGTTTTGTAAGCCTTTCACTCAATTATTTAAAATGGGGTTAGGGTTAGGATTTAAAATGGGGTGGTCAGTTTTCTCCTTACTGGTTTGTGGGAATTTGTCAATCTGGAAGCAAGTCTTTAGTTGGATATTACCTGGAGTCAGCCAAACTCAAGGTCAAGGACAGAGTTCTCCAGAGACTTTCCTCATTTCAGACACCAGTTGCAAATCTGGAGTTCCCAGGGTCACCCTCACTTCTGATCAGCTGGCCACAACAGATGTGGTGTCCCTGTGGACTCCCTCCTGTTGGACAATTCACTGGAAGAACTTAGGAGAGCCCTGAGCCTGTGAGGACAGTAGACACTCCGTGTAGGAGAAGGATACAAGCCAAGGTAGCCCAAGGCGGGGGCGCAGAGGTGAGGTCTGGGGAGCTGAGCCACCGGCTGCTGCTGTCCCAGGGCACGCTACCCTCCTGACACACGGATATGGGACAACATTCTTCGAGTTTTGCCATCCAGTGATGTTCACCAAGGCATTGGCGTCTAGTTTTTTACTTGGAGTTTCATTGCAGAGGTGTGGTTGTTCAAATCCCCACCCCTGTAGCTAAACTCAGTCTCCAGACCCCTAGGCAAACCAGAGATCAGCCTGATGTCACCTGATGCAAAGTCCCAACTCTCTAATCACGTTCTGGGTCCTCGCAAGCCCCTACCTGGAGTCGTCTGCATAAGCTACCTAGGGGGCCCTCCATGAGTCACCTCATTAGAAGAAATTATCAATGTGGCCAGAAGGGCCCCTGGTCCCTCTCAGCCTCCCTGTTGTCCCCAGGAGCTCCAGCAGCCTCTCCCCAAACTCTGCCCTGTGGTCAGAGATCACCATCAAGTCACGTGGGCAGGCGGCACAGACAGGAGGCCAGATGGTGGGGACGACCACCCCGGTCACCAGGGGTCCTGCCAGTGGCAGGACCGTGTGTGTCATCGACCTGCACACTACGGGCTTGGGAGGGGTGGGGGGGGAACAGGCTGACGTGTGGAACCAGCCACACTCATGTCAAAGCCCTTTCCCCCTCCCCATGCCTGATACCTGCATCACTGTCTCTGCCAGGCACACCAGGGAAGGGCCGTGCCCATGGCCCACATGCAGATGCATGTGCAGGGCCGGCATCCCTCTCCACCCTGGCCATCCCATGACAGCCACAGGCATTGGCAAGGCAGCCGCTGAGGCTTCACTCTTCCGGGGCCCTGGGCAACCTTGTGCAGCGTCCAGCAGGCCCTCCTTCTGCTGCCTGGGAGTTTGGGCTCCCAGGCCTCCTCTGCTGTAAACTCCAGGCCTCAGATTATGACTTGTGGAAACAGAGGGCCAGACACCTCATGAGGGCCTGGGAGGGGCTGGCACCCTGGATTTGGCTCAGGGCCCAAGCAGGGCATGGGCAGGCTCTGCATTCTGTATTCCACCCTGCCTCCCTTTTCCGAGGCCACAGGCCACTTCTGAGGACAATGGGGCTGGCCTGGCTGAGGGCACTGCTAGCTCCAGGGCCAGGATGCAGGAGCCTGCCTCAGCCTCCACAGTGATGCCCCTGCCCGCAGACCCTGGTGTTGCCTGTTACGGGAAGCACAGTGGGGCCTAAGCACGACCGGGGCCCTCCCTGGGTGCTGTGGCTGCCCCTACACTGGTGGCCCGACCCTGCTGGGGGAAAGATTCCTGCCTGCGTTTGCTGTGTTGAGACATCAGAGGCTGGAGCTGGAGGTTCCGGCAGTGGAGACTCTTGGGGAAAGAGGCACTTCTCTTTGGAAAAAACCACAAGGAACGCCCACAGCCAGAGATGGAGTGGCAGTTTTTAGTCAGTCACCAACACTGGGTGATGAGCTGTGGACACCAGGGGCTGTGCCCAGAGAGGTCTGAGGCCATAGCCCAGAGGCCCAGGCTGGGCTTCAGGAGGCTGTGTCTCTGGGGGAGAAGCACTCAGGGACACACACACATTCACACTGACATGCGATCACATACCCACACACACATCCACCCACAGCCGCACACACACACACACTCACACACTGCCACGTATGCACACATGGATTTACAGACACATTCATGCATTCTCACAGCATGGTACCCACTCACGCTGACACGCTCCCATGGACCGATCACACACACTCCACTCACAGTTGTGCACACACACCCTCACACACTGCCTCACACACGCACACACACCCTCACAGACTGCCTCACACACGCACACACACCCTCATGCGGCAGCGCTGTGCACTCCCAAACCCCCAGGCAAGGGGCCTTCCAGACCTGCTCCAGCCCTCAGGGGCGAGGCCGGCAGCCCCAGGAAAGCCCTTCTTTTCCCCGGGTCCCTCTGCTCTTCTCCGCAGCCTCAGAACCAGGCACAGGGGCAGATGGAGCGCTCCCAGTTGAGGGCAGCCGGGCAGTGCGGGTGTGGGGCCTGTCTCATCATCAGCTTCAGCGGAGGCCTCCTGACGTCCCACAGCTGGGCTTGGGAGGCAGCATCCCTCCATGTTCTGAGCTTTAGGACCCCCGAGGTGACACGGAGCTTGGGCTGCCTGGGCTGGACGCCATTCCTCCTGCTCAGGGTCCCAGCCTTTCCCCCAGGAGCTCCACTATGCCACTGTGATGCCAGCCACGGGCGCTGGATAGCTGGGCAGCTTCACTGAGCTGAGTCCTCCCTAGGGTCAGCCCCCCCAGGAAGCTTGCCAGCCTGGCCACCCCAGGAGCTGTGCTTGTCACCTGCCGATGGAGGCTGGGGGGAGTCGCCCGGGCCTGCAGCGCCTGTACACAGAGCTGTGACCACTTTCCTCGCACTTGACTCGGGGCCTGAGGTCGCACCACTGAGGGTCTGTTTATTATTATTTTAAAAGTTCTCTCCAACGATTCCACCTCACTGGGAGGAGCTGTTATTTAAACTCTTGAGATGTATTTACTTTTGGCCCAATTTCAGGTGGATGATGGTTTTCATGGAAGTGAGCGCCAGGCCCATCTGTTTAGACAAGTGTCTGGGGCGGGTGGGGCTTCGGGGCTGGTCCGGTACGTTGAGTCCAAACCGCCAGGGAGCGGCCCAGAGAAATATCCCTAAACCCCGAGAGAAGTTTAGTGTTCTCTCACACAAAAACATGTGGAGCCAGGCAAGGTGGCTCACGCCTGTAATCCAAGCACTTTGGGAGGCCAGGGTGGGTAGATCAGAGGTCAGAAGTTCGAACCCAGCCTGGCCAGAGAGACCAGCCTGGCCAACATGATGAAACCTCGTCTCTACTAAAAATACAAAAAAAAAATTAGCCGGGCATGGTAGCCAGCCCCTATAATCCCAGCTACTTGGGAGGCTGAAGTGGGAGAATTGCTTGAACCCAGGTGGCAGAGGTTGCAGTGAACAGAGATCACACCATTGCACTCCAGCCTGGGCGACACAGCAAGACTCAACTAAAAAAAAAAAACAAAAAATCTGGAGGTAGGAATGCCCAGCCTGGCCTATCATTCAGTGATGGTGGGGCCTGGCTTCTGTTACCTCCCTGCGCTGCCAGCCCAGCTCATGACTAAGGTGTCACCGTAGGGCCTGAAATGGCTCTGGGTCTCCAGTCACTGAAAACAACATGGGCTACGCCAACACCAGCTCCCCTCCATCTCGGGCTTCCTCCCACCCCCAGCTCCCCTCCATCATCTGCTTCCTCCCACCCCCAGCTCCCCTCCATTACCTGCTTCCTCCCACCCCCCAGCTCCCCTCCATCTCCCGCTTCCTCCCACCCCCCCAGCTCCCCTCCATCTCCCGCTTCCTCCCACCCCCAGCTCCCCTCCATCTCCCGCTTCCTCCCACCCCCAGCTCCCCTCCATCATCTGCTTCCTCCCACCCCCAGCTCCCCCTCCATCTCCTACTTCCTCCCACCCCCAGCTCCTCCTTAATCTCCCGCTTCCTCTCACGCTAGCATTTATTTATTTATTTTTGAGATGGAGTTTTACTCTGTTGCCTACGAGTGCAGTGGCAAGATCTCGGCTCACTGCAACCTCCGCCTCCCAGGTTTAAGCAATTCTCCTGCCTCAGCCTCCCGAGTAGCTGGGATTACAGGCACCGACCACCATGCCTGGCTAATTTTTTTGTTTTTAGTAGAGACAGGGTTTCACCATGTTGGCCAGGCTGGTCTCGAACCCCTGACCTCAGGTGATCCACTTGCCTCAGCCTCCCAAAGTGCGGATTACAGGCGTGAGCCATTGTGCCCGGCCTCACTCTGTCTTTTAAATATTAGTTTTTAAAAGAGACACTTGTACTTTTCTGCTGCAAATGACCAAACAATGGCCTGCACTTTTTGCTGAACTAGTTCTGGACTCCTTAGAATGTACTGAAGCTCTGCCCACTCTGATCGGGGAATGATGTGGAAGCCGAGATGGAGAGTCTGTGGCAGGGGCACGGCAGGGGGTGTGGGGTGCTCCCTTGGGCCCCCTTGCCAGCTGGAACAGGGCCTCAGGCGAGGGGCAGCAGAGAGGGGTCCCTGTGGAAGTGCTTGCCTGTGAGGCCCCCACACCCAGCACTCCTGCCGTGCCTGTGCTTGGACCCTGGGCAGCATCCCCCATTCCTGGTGCTCAGACGGGCCACATGTAGGCGACACATGTGGCGTGGTTCACCCTCAGTGGCTGCCTTGGCAGTGAGGCCCCCCAACCTGCTGGCGGTCGGTCAGTCCTTGGCAGCCACACTGCCTAGCATGGCCCTTGCCTCTCCTGACAGCCTCTCTTCTTCACCTCCATGGCCTCCCCACCTGCTCCTTTGGGGACTGTCCCACCCTGTGTTGAACTCAGAGGACGGGGTCCTTCCCTTGGCACCTCCTCCATAGCCACCCCAGCCCCTGGGCCCTCAGGCCCACCTCGGGCGGGAGTGACAGGGAGAGGTGCCTCCCATCCATCACTGCCCCTGCCCCCGCCCCCTTCTTGCTAGGATGAGAGATAGATTTGTGCAGAAGCATCCCTGGGAGGCCCTTATTCACAACCTCCCACCTGCCCGGCTTTGAGACATCTGTAAGAAGTGGTGAGATCATCCCATTCTGCAGGTGCAGAAACGTTTTTTTTTTAATGACAGGGTCTCACTCTGTTGCTCAGGCATGATCATGGCTCAGTGCAACCTCGAACTTCTGGGCTCAAGCGACCCTCCCACCTCAGCATCCTGAGTGGCTGGGACTACAGGTGCGTACCACTTCATCTGGCTAATTTGTGTTAAAAAAAAGTTTTGTAGAGGTGGGATCTTGCTATGTTGCCCAGGTTGGTCTCAAACTCCTGGCCTCATGCAATCCTCCTGGCTCAGTAGGAGTCGCTGGGATTACCGGTGTGAGCTGCCATGCCCAGCTGCAGGTGCAGGAACTGGGGCCCTCAGAGGCTGTGGACTGCTGGCTGGTGAGGAGGGCCACGGGCCAGGAGAGCTGCCCCTTCAGCAGGACTTAGGTGGCTGGAGGGTGACCTTTTCCTGGGGACAAACAGGGAGGGCCCTGGAGGCTGGCGTCCAGCATAGGCCCCTGCTGGCCCCGCAGCCTGAGCCTCCACACGTTCCCAGGGCATCTCCGAGTTCGCCCACGGAGCTGTTGTTTCAAGATAAAAAATGCCCTTGTGTTTCACGTTCCAGTTCAGAGGCCCGTCTGTTCCCAAGACGGGAGGCGCCAGAGGCGTGAGTCCCACCGGAAGCCGGGTGCCGGGTCCCTGTCCCCTGCCCGCAGAGGACGCATTCCAAGGGCCCCCTGGGGACGCTGCCCGGCTCTCCCAGGCCCGGCTGCCTTCGCACGAGGGCTCCGAGGCCTGCTCTTCCTACGTGACTGCCCGAATGTGCACACGCCTGGCTGTGTGTGGGTGTGTGCCTGGGGGCCCGAGCGCAGGAGCAAGGCCGGCGAGGACTTGTGTGAAACAAGCCAGCCGACAGCTGCCGCAGAGCTGACCAGGGCGGCTTTTTCAGCCTGGCAGCTCCGGAGGCTGAGCAGGAGCCGGGGGGAGGATCAAGGGGCCGTTCCCCTGCCCATGGCGAAGCGCCCCGCCCTGCCTTGGAACCTGGGGTCCAGGGTGAATTGAGGGTCCTGGGGCAAGAGGAGCCTGTCCCTCTGCCCCCTCAGCCTCCAGACTCGGGGCTGCTGGACTTGTTTTCAATCCTGGGGAGTCGATGACAGCTGCTGAGACTGAGAACTCCGGGTGTGCGGGTGGACCAGCGTGCATCGTGGCGACCCCACCTTCACCCTCCTCCTGGAGGACGCGTTCCTTAGAAGCCAACAGGGTCTCCTGGCCGGGGAAATAAACCCAAGCAAGGGAAAAGCGTGGAATGTGTGGAGCTTCCTGGGAGCCTTCTTCTGGGCCTGAAAGCGGTTCCCTGCCGGAGCTGGTGGGTGCAGGAATCACAGGGAGATGGTGGCTAGGCCTGTCAGGACCTTTCAGCCCACCTGGTGAACTGGGGTCCACGAGGGTGGTGGGGTGCAGGTGGGGTACTCTTGGTGATGCAGACATGGGCCCCTTCCGTCAGCCATTGTCACCCTAGTGCTGTGTAACACACACTCCTGATGCAACCACTGAAATAACCGCCTGTGGGTCCTGCTCACCAGCTACGGCTGTGGCGTGTGCCCGGCTCGGCTCCTGGCTCGGCTCCCGGCTGGGCTCCAGGCTCAGCTCCGCTCCCGGCTCGGCTCCCGGCTCGGCTCCGGGCTCAGCTCCGGGCTGCTGGTGAGCTGCGACTTTGCTCCTGCGTCCTTGTCTCCATTGGCCCATGGGCTGGCCAGGGTCCTCAATTGAGGCAGGGGTCCTGCTTTGGGGTGCCCTCACCTGGCTGTGTTTTGGATGCAGAGCCCTTGACGAGGTGGGTTGTTTGAGGGGACCTGGGGATTTGACCCAAACTTCCCAATCTGCCAGAGCCCCCGTTGACTCAGCAGCCTCCACCCCCAGGCTTCTCTGTGCAGACAGGGCCCGGCGCGGCCTGAAAGCTTAGGACAGCGCAGCCTCCGGCCGGTCCTGCAGGAATGTTGGGTGGAAGCCGCTCTCCAGATTCAGTGGGTGACTGCCCCGTGATGTCACCCGCTTTCCCCTTTCCTACCACTTGGCAAGGCGGCTCACCCCCTGATGCCAGCAGACCCCCCAGCCTCACCTGGCATGCTTCCTGAAGGGCTGTGTCCCCATTTCTGGCCCGCCCAGCCCTCTGGGCGCTTCCTCTGAGCCCACCTGGCATGGATGGCGACTAGGCCTGACCACCCTTAGCCTACCAGCCCAGGGTCTCCAAGAACCACCACCCTAGGGTCTGTGCCAGCACTGAGGGGACAGGGGAGGGCAGGGGTGAGGTGTGGTGTGCTGTGAGTTCGTGTGTGGGGGCTGTATGTGAGTGTGTGTCTGGTGTGGGTGTGTGACGGGAGTGTGTTGTGCATGGGTGTGTGTGTGTGTGAGGGCTGTGTTGTATGGGTGTGAGGGCTGTGTTTGTGTGCACCCACCTCTGCCTGAATCAACCCTAAGACATAGGTCATGTGTATTCGACCCCGTTTTCATCATTTCCTGGAACATTATTGTGTGGACGCTGTTTTGGGGCCGATGACCGTCACCCATGTGGCTGTGGTTCTCCCTGGGCGGCTCCAGGACTTGCTGGGCCAGTCAGTTTGGGAGCTGACCAAACCCTGAGGAGCTTAGTGTCTTACTGGTTTCACCACTGACCCCCCCTGTGGACAGGAGACAATTCTGCCTGGAGAATGCTGAAGGCCCCCTTGAGGTTTCTGTCAACCCTCTTGACCCTGGAGCTGCTTGAGGACACGAATGTGGAGACATGTGTCTGACGCTCCATGGTGGCCGCTGTGTGCTGGGGGTCTGATGTGGCGGGGACAGGCCGGGTGTGTGCTTGGTGCCACAGCGTTCTTCTCAGCCACACGGTGCTGGCAGGCTGTGTGTTTGGAACAGCACTGCAGATGGGTGTCAAGGATAAGGGGAGACCCCTATCATGGACAATGTTATTCAGCAGGGGGACCCCAGCAGCTCCACCTCGTGTTTGGAAGGTGCTCGTGACCTCAGTTTCTCCTCTGGAACTGGGGTCATGGTGGTGATGCAGGGCAGTGAGCCCCAAAGCTGGGGCTTAGCCCAGGAAGGTTCTTGGCTTCACTAGGAAAGAATTCTAGATTGAGTAGGAGATGGAAGGAAACAGCTTCACTGAGGTGGCATGTCACAATTCCGTGACTGTGCCTGCAGAGCAGGGCCACCTCCAGGCAGCGTGGGGGAGCAGTGCTCAGGGGCAGGCCTGCAGTCACATTTATACCTGTTTTTAATCACATGCAAATTAAGGGGTGAGTTATTCAGAAATTTCTAGAAAAAGGAGGGGAACTTCCAGACCTTTGCCATGGAAAAGGGTGGTAACTTCCGAGTGTTGCCATAGCAACGGTAAACTGACATGGCCCTGGAGGGCGTGTCTTATGGAGAGGTGCTCCCGACTCCTTCCTGTTTCAGCAGTCCTCAATCTGGTCCGGGGTCAAGCCCCGCCTCCTACCTCCATGGTTCCTACCTGAAAAAGCATTGAGAAGGCTCCACAGGGGAATGTGCAAAGCTGGGGTGCAGTGGAACCTCGTAGGGGCATGTAGGCTGAAATGTGTCCTGCAGAAATGATATGTTGAAGCCCTAACCTTCAGAACGGTACCTTATTTGGATAGGGTCTGGAAAGAGATGAGTTAAAAGGAGGCGTGAGGCTGGGCCCTAATTCAGCATAGCTGGTGTCCTTACAAGGAGAGGAGATGTGGACAAAGACACATGCACAGGGACGCCCGTGAGGATGCAGGGGGGAAGGTGGTCACCTGAAAGCCATGGGGAGAGGCTCAGAGGAACTGGCCCTGCCACGCCCTGACCTTGGACTTCACCCTCCAGAACGGGAGAAGAGCCGCATCTGCTGCTGGAGCCCCCAGCGGGGGTCCTTTGCGGTGGCCACCCCGTGGACTCACACAGGACGTGCTCGACACATGAAGGTTTCCCAGTGTTTCCTCTGGGACTTCCTGGTGGTTTGAAGAAGGCCCTCCGTCTCTGAAGGGCACCGGCAGCAGATTTCTGTGTTCAGAACTTTTCCCATGTATATTTGAAAAAGCATTTTAAGAAAATAAATGTGGGAAGTAGAAAAGTTGCTTTTCAAAGTTTCCTTTCTTGTTGAAGAATAAGTGTGCTAATAACTCTGTGAAGCCCTGTCCTACGTAGCTGTTAGACATGCCATGCTTACAGGCACGTAGCACATTCTATGTCCTTGTACTTTAATCAAGATATCTGTGCTGGATGTGCTCACAGGCATGTCCCAGCTCTCCATTGCTTTTACCTGTTTAGAAAAGTTTGAAGTTGTTAGCCAGTTGGGTTTTAGTTTAGATTGTGAGGTCTGGCTCCAGCCAACAGAGATCAGACACAGCAGTGAGGACAACCCCAAATGCGTAAGGGATAAACGTGTGTTTTCATTTGTTTATTGTACTCTCGTGGCAAGACCGCTAGCAAAAGTACCCTTCCTGCAGGCCAGGAAGTAAAAACTGCGTTGCTGAAAGGTCCTTTGTCTCTGTGCTAATCTTTCTCTGCAGCACGGAGCATCTATTTCCAACAATAAATATTAGCACGTTTTGCTGGTGTTGAGAGATCCTGTGGGGTCTGTTTTGAAAACAGGTGATGGTTCTGACCACGGAGCCCCAGGCATCACCGGCCACACTCTCTCCCACGGGAGGGGTCAGCAGAGCCCCGGTGGTCCAGACAGGCAGACTTTCTGTGTCTGGTGTGACTGGGGGTCCTCAGGACGTCGTCCCGGCTTGCCCTTGGGTGTGTGTGTTGCTTAGCTTGTTTGGGGGCAGAATTAACCCCGTGCCTTTGCTAATTCAATTTGTCTTGGTCTGGGAGTTGGCGATTAATGCAAACATCAAGGACACATATTTTAGGGGCCTTATGTGCCAAAGGGCAGACAGAAGGCTTGTGCGTTTGGTGGGGGGTCACGACCTCCGTCATTGAGCTTCCCTGACCCTGGGGGCTGAGGGTGGCCACCTGCTGAGTGAAATGGGGGGTTTCCGAGGAGCAGTGAGGAGGAGGTCCACCTGGGTTGCTAGGCCATGTGGTGAGAGCCTGCAGGTGGCACTGGGCACACCTGGGTCGCCCCTGCTATTGTGGGCTCCTGCTACCCAGCTGCTCATGGGCCACTGCCGTCCCCCGGGTACAGTGCATGAGGGAGGGTGGAACCCAGCGTGGGGGTCCAGGGCTCACATGCCCTGACTTCAGGAGCCTGTGATGGTCTTGGGCCCACAGCATCCAAGAGACGCCTGGACAAGGGCCAGGAGGCACATGGCGCCAGCTCCCTGGGGAAGCACCTAGTTTTCATTAGCAAAGGGCAGCTAGGAGGAGCCTGCAGCTCCCACCACAGTGGACTTCATGAAATTCTCCACAGTATCGCATGGCGTGGGGTGGGGAGTCCAGCTCGCCTCCTGCCCTCCTCAACCAGTGGCCCTCACCTAATAGTCATGCACACAAACAGCCATTCACCCTCACCTAAGGGTGTGCCCTGGCACACTGCCAGGGTAGCCACCTGTCACTGGCCACTATGAGGAAGAAGGGGGCTGCTCAGCTTTGCCCCTGCCCCGTTTCGTTCCCTGTCTCCTGTCTTGGTCCTCCTCCCCTGTCTCCTAACCCTGAGACTCCTGGGAGGACCTTATGTGTCCCCTGTGATCCTCTGCCCTCCTTGGTTTCCCGACCTGGGCACAAAGGCACCCATCCCAACAGCCTGGTCGTGCATTCAGCCTGTAAGGAATGCCTGGCCTGTGTGCTGGCTGCGCCCAAGGAACACTCTCCTGAGGCCAGCACAGAGCAGGAGCAGCATCTGTGCCCAGGGAAGTGACGTCAGTGCCAGTGCCAACAGCAGCCCGCAGCGGCTTTGTCGCTGTCTGCTTTTGACTCTGGGATCTGCCAGGCTGGCCTGTGAGTGTGGATGGTTCTCTCCCCTCGGTCCAGGGCGTTTGAGGGGCTGCGCCCTGCTGGGAGTGGCTGGTCAGGGGGCAATCGGCTTCCCCAGGGATGACAGGCTCCCGGGCCAGGCACCCACTGTGTGCCCTCTGCACCTGCTGGAGTGTCCTGCAGGTCCCATTCAAGAGTGGTCCAGGGCCTCAGAGACTCAGGGACTCTGATGCTGGCCCAGAAAGGACTGACACACTGACACACTCACACCGACACAGCCACATCCATGTAAACATCACACGCCTGCACACACTCACTTGTTCACAGATGCACACACACACACTCACTCTGACACATGCACAGACCCACACAGTGACACTCATAGTCATGCACACACACACAGCCATTCACACTCACAAATTCACACAGGCACACACTCATCCCTCCACACTCACACAGTCACATAGACAATACACTCACTGACACACACAGACCCACACAATGACACTCATAGTCATGTACACACATTCACACAGCCATTCACACTCACACATTCACAGAGGCACACACACACCCCCTACACTCACACACTCACATAGACACATACACTCACTGACACACACAGACCCACACAGTGACACTCAGGTACACACACTCACACAGCCATTCCCACTCACACATTCAAAAAGGCACACACACACTCAACCCCCACACTCATACACTCACATGTACACATACTTACATAGACACACTCCCTGAGACACACACACTCATAGACCCACACAGTGACATTCATAGTCATATACACACACACAGCTGTTCATACTCACATATTCACACAGGCAAACTCACACAGACTTACCCTCCCACACTCACACATTCACACACACACACTGACATAGACACACTCTGACACACACTGTGACATTTGGTCATGTACACATACACACACACAACCATTCACACACATTCACATAGGCACATTCACACAGACACACTCACCCTACACACACACACTCACACATAGACACACACCTACACATTCACACATTCACAAAACACACACACCAACACACTCCTGTAAACACACACGCACTGAGACACACATATAGATAAGCATCTATACTCATGTACACACATACTCATGCACACACAGACACACTCACAGATCTACACACTCACACACCTACATGCATGCATTCACATACACAGACACACTAACAGAAACTCATTTCACACGTTCATGTAAACACATATACTCAGTCCAACACACTCACATATCTATACACACAGTCACATAGACCCATAGCCACACATATCTACACACTCACACATTAACTGTAGACACACTCACAGAAACACCCACAACACTTTCATCTCACACATGTAAATGCACTGACACAGACACAGACATTAACATCGTGCTCCTGCACACACACTCACAAAATACATATGCACACTCAGACACCTAAACACCCAGGCACTAACACACTCATTCACTCACACAGACACGCTGACACACACACACTCACAAAATACATATGCACACTCAGACACCTAAACACCCAGGCACTAACACACTCATTCACTCACACAGACACGCTGACACACACACACTCACAAAATACATATGCACACTCAGACACCTAAACACCCAGGCACTAACACACTCATTCACTCACACAGACACACTGACACACACACACTCACACCCCCACAAGCACACACACACACACTTTCATATCTGACCTGAAGGTGTTTCAGACCCCAGCCCCAGAACACTTAGAGATCGCAGTGGATGCAGACCCAGAACACGGAGAGGGGGATCCGGGGCTGCAGCGGGCAGGCACACGTCCCCTCGTGCGTGTGGGCAGCATCTGGAGGGGCCGGGAGGAAGTGCCTAGGAAGAGGCACAAGCTTCTGGCCAGGGCGTCATGGGAGACGGTCTGTCAGTGTGGCCGGAGAGTGGGTGGAGCCAGGAAAGGGCTGTGCTGGGAGGGAGGGAAGGACCCGCAGCAGGGGAGAGAGCCCAGCCCAGGTCCCAGGAAACACGCCCGGGCCTCAGCTGGGGACCCTGAGCAGGAGGTGCTCTCTCTGAAGCAGATTAAAGGCAGGTGAGGTTAAGAATAACTGGAATAGGAGTGTGTTCCTGTGGGGGAGGCTTCCAGAATCAGGACTCAGAAACTATAGCCGTGGCGACTGAAGGGAGGAAGTTAAACAGGGCTCGCTGGTGTGGATTCTGCCCAGAGGTCCACAGGCAGGCTCGTGCATGGAGGCGAGGGGACCTTTCGCTCAAGGGTGGGTGGAGAGAAGGCCAGTCAGAACTAGGAGGCGTCCAGACACAGTCCTCACACAGTGCCCCCAGGAACCCTCTAATGGGGACAAAGCCTTGGGCTTCTCACTCCTTTCTTGAACTCGAGGGCGAGCCTGCAGGTCTGGAGGACCCCAAGGAGGCCAGGGGCAGCGTTCTGCTCTGACATACCCATGGCAAACTCTGGGACGGGATCCGGCCAGCAGGGACAGAGGCTTCTGGATTCAGGCTTTGCTGTCGCTGCCTGCTGGGGCGGTGGAGTTCCCGTTGCTGGCAAGGTTAAGTAGAGGCCGATCCATGCATCCCTTATTCACTCACTCCTTTTGTCCATCCGACAGTACTGATGGAGGTAAAACCCAGCACGGGGCTCCAGCAGGGACCTCACGGAGCTCAGGCCAGCCACAGCCACAGTCACAGGGGAGGGGTTCCAGCGAGAGATGGGTGGTGGTGGCACTGCTGCCAGTGTGGCCAGGAGGCCCCAGGAGGTGCCATCTGGGGAGGAAGGGTCCTCTGCAGATGCCCTGGGGCAGAGGTGGGGCAGGAGCCCCAGTGGGCGTGAGTGGCACCAGCGGGGTTGCTGGGGAGTGAGTGAACCCAACGGCCAGGAGAGGGACTGTGGCAGAGGGAGGGGACCCTGAGTGGCCTTGAGGGTGCACAACGAGATCTGGGTGTCTCTGCAGTAGGGTGCTTACCTGAGTTCAAAGCTCCCAGCCTGTGGGGCTGAGGGTGGACTGCAGGGAGGGTGCCCAGAGAGCACAGGAGCTCGCTGCAGGGGCACAGGCGGGGGCCCCGGTGGCTGTCTGGGAAGCAGGCCCAGAGGTCACACGCTTCTCCAACTCAGCACCTTCCCAGCCCTGTCCTCCAGCCCAGGGAGGTCCTGGGCCCCAGCTCTCAGGATGCAGTGACCCAGACAGCTGCTGCCCCAGGGAGCGGACTCTGCTCCTCTCCACCTCCCAGAGGAGTCTGAAGCCTGGAGCTGAGTGTCAAGCTTGCCCTCTCCTCCCTTCCTCCCTCCTTTTCTCCCACCTCCCCCTTCTTCCTTCCTTCCGGCTCCCAGCGCCCCACCACGGCTCTCGGTTTCTGCAGGCCAAGGGGCTTTGCCATCGTGGCTGCGCATCAGCTGAGTTCCGGCCAAAGCGCTGGGCTCCGAGCCGATACTCCCTCCTCTCCTTCTCTCCTGGGAAATGCTGTCCCTTTTCTGTGCCACGGGTGCAGGAGGTGCTTACAAAGCACAGTCCCCACGTCCTTTCACAGGAAAAGGAAGGAGTCCATTTCTGCTGAGCCTCGTGCCCAGCACTGGCTGTCTCACCAGAGGCATCCTCCCGTCACTGCCGCCTGCTGGGACCCGCAGGCCCCCAGGGGCTGTGCGCTGAGAGTCAATGCCTCTGGAGATCTCCTCTGATCTCCTTCAGATGCGCAATTTTAGTCCAGGTCTTGGAGGTGGTGACTCTGGGGATCAGCTGGGATCCCAGGGCTGAGCTGGCAGGATAGGAAAGCCTCCCCCTCGCAGGTGTTGGGGTGGGGTCAAGGTTGCTGGGGCCAGCAGCATTTCCCCAACTTCTTCAGCCCAGAAAATACTCTCAACCCGCTGGAGGCCAGCAGCCCTCCCACCATGTCCAGAGCTGCCTGCTTCCCACCACCCACCTAGACCCCAGCACAGTAGGGAGCCCACACCTGGGGGTCACCTCCCACCCCATGGATGCCTGAGCACCTGGTTGAGGTGAGAAAGGAGAGGTGCCAGGGAAAGGGCACGTTTGCTGGTGCCAGGGTCAGGGCATCTGCATAATTTTTGTGGGGGACACAGGGGACCTGTCACAGATGATAAGGTGGCCCCTCCCTTTAGGAGTAGGACTCGGCCAAGACACACGGGTGGGCATGGGGGGTGGACCCATCCACCCTGACCAGTGACCATCGGGGTTTGTGGGGAGCCGCTTCTTGCCAGCAGGCCCTGAGAACGCAAATGCAGGCTGTCTGGAAGGTCACCAGGGCTTCCTCTCTGCACCTTCCTGAGGGCAAAGGACATTTGCAGCCATGGTGCTGTGGAGCCCCAAACCTCCAAGGGCACGGGTGGCAACTCGCTTGCCCAGGTCCCTGTCCAGTCCGTGGGGCAGCTGGAGGGGGGGCAGGGTAGCTGTCCAAGTGCAGCAGTGCAAACCTGGCCAAGGCCACTGTGTAAATGCCCATTGGAAATTCGTGGGCATCTGTGGCCTGAGGCTCAGTGGAAGAGAAGACTTATCTCAAAGTGGAAAAGGAAGAGGAGAGTCTGGAGTGGGTAGGGGCATAAAAGGACCCCTAGGCAGGCACAGCCCAGGGGCCATGCATGTGCCCTTCACTCCCCCACTGGCTGACAGCTTGTGCATGAGCCTGGATGTCCTCCATATAAGGGAGTCCCCCTCAAGAGCACCCCACCAGCCAGGGAACCCCAACCAGCCCCCAGCGGAAGGGTCTGGGATCAGGTCCCTGGTGAGCGTGTGTGTCTCTCGGAGCAGAAGAAGCGAGCCTGTTGTGTGAGCCGCCCCCCATCATCTGGAGGCAGGCAGGACAAGGTGCCCCTCCTCCCTCCGCCAGCCCCACCCAGAAACCCCTGAAGGCAGCATCAGGTAACCCAAGAATGAGGTTGGCTGCTGAATCTCCAGTGGTGACAGCTTGGTCTTCCAGAAAAATCTCCAGGTCCCAGGGAGTTCCAGCAGTGTCCTAAGGCCCCCTGATGCAGCGCGCCTGCCCTTCCCCAGGATGGTCTCCTTGCCAAGGGGGCGAGGCCAGCCCAGCGTCACCCCCGGCAGTGCCTCCATGGAAACGCACTTCTGGGTAGTGAAAGGCAGGTGTCATGCGCTCCCGGTTGGGCCAGGATGGAAAGGATCTTCTCATCTTTACAGTGGGCACAATGACAGTCAATTTCAACGTGAGCAGGTGCGCAGGAAGCCAGGGCAGTGCCGGCCCGGGAGGGACTGGTGATGTGCACGGTTATTATTGGAAGTGTGATGGTAGTTGGGAGTGTAGGGCCATGAGTCACATCCAAGGTGACCTTGAGTCATGTATCTGCGTGACTCTTGGGCCTCAGGCTACCCAGGCCCCACCTCTTCTCCACACGGGAGACCGAGGGGGAGGTTTTTCCAGCCTGGTTGTGGGCGGGGCGGGGCTGCCAGGTGTCTGGGGCCAGCGGCTCCCCCGGTGTTCTCCTAAGCCTGTGGCTTCCCTGGGCATCCCTGGGACTCGCTGTTCCAGACAGAGCCTCACCCACCTTGGAACTGGTTCTCTTAAGTACAGAGCCCGAGGGTGTCATGGCTGCCAGGGTGGGGCAGGACCAGAAACTGAACAGGCTGTACCCAAGAATGCAAATGGCATGAGAACAGGGAAGGGTGCTGGCGACAGCCACACTGGCAGCTGCGTCCTGGCTGCACAGCTGGCACGGGAATTCCCTGCCCGGAGCCCATGCGGCTCCTGTCTTAGTGGAGGAAGGGGTGAGGGGCTAGAGAGGGGGTGTCCCTGACCAATGGGACCTGGGGTCTAACCTGACCCACAGGATGGCTGCTCCACCCACCCTAACCCTGTGGACATCTCCATGGCCAAAATGAGGAACCCCCCCCCCACCATGATGAACCTGTCTGCCAGCCCCAAATTTAGGACTCAGAGTTGGACAGGCCAGAGTGCAGAGGAACACCAACCCTCTGCCGCAGCCCACATGGCAAAGCAGATGGGAACACGCCCAGCCACGCCAGTGCAGGGTCCAAGGGGGGGGCACTCGACAGGGCAGGGCGGGAAGAGCCCGGAGCAGGAGAGCTCCAGCCGCCAGCACGGCAGCCTCCTCCTTATCCCCGAGGATGGGGACACAGAGAAGGAAGCGGTGGGCACTGAGGCTCCCTGCAGGAAGGGGAGGGCTGCGGGTGTTTCTGAGGCAAGAGGGGCCAGGAGGTGGCCTCCTCGGTCTGACTGATCTGAGGGAGATCTGGGAGGTGCCCTGTGCCTCCCAAGTCCCCGCCCATGGCCTGGAAACCCGGAGACCCCTGAAGAGGAGGAAGTCGCACAGTGGCCTCGGGGGCAGGGTCCCTAGAGGAGCCAGGAGAGGAGCCGCAGAGCAGCTGCCGCCTTCCAGGGCCCTGTGCCGCGTGGGGGGTTGGGTCACAGGGTCACAGGTTCCTGGGTGGATGTTAAACAGCTGACCAGTCCCCCATCCACCTGTTGATAAGTGGACATTGACCAAGGGAGGACAGGCGCCGGGAAGCAGTTCAGTGGCTGGGGTTTCCCCCTGGAGCTCTTAGCAGCCAGCCTAAGGCACGGCTGCCCCGCTTTCACAGAGCTCCCCCAACCCCCCACAGTCCTGTACCAGCGGCGTCACGCGCCCTGAATCAGGAGAGACACTCAGTGCGTCAGATTCTGAACACCCATGCGTCTGTATTTCCACCTTCTATGTCCTGTTTGCAATATTTAAACGAGACGTTGGAGATGTGCTTTGAGATGAAGCCGGCTGGAATACAAAGCCGTCACCGCTGAGATCACCCCAGACGCACTGCAGATCACCCCTCCCTCCTCCAGACGAGGGCAACCCTGCAAAGGAAACAGGAGTATCAGATTTTCTACCTTCCAGCTAGACTCTCACCATGGGCTAACATCACAGAACAATCTTACAGGTTCTAGAAACGTGGGTGTCCCCCAACCCAGGCCTTTGACTGGAGAAAGGAGCCCCTGCTTTTTCTAGAGTGAATTCTTCCAGCAGCTGCGACCTCATCAGTGATTTGTCTCTTATTCCCAGAAGGTTCAGGCATGAGGAGACGGTGGGTTTCCTGCTGATCCAGGCCCACACTTGGGGCTAAGATGAGGCTTTCCCTGCGAATGGGAGCCAGGCCTATTGTCGGGGGCAGCCTGGGCCCTCCCATCACTGTAGAGGAGAGGGCGGAAGGGCGGCCCCCCAGCCTGGAAGGACACCCCCTAGGCCAGCCAGGCCTCTAGCCCCAGATGATCACCACGCAGAAAGCACCCCGTTTCTCAGGGCTTCTCATGCGCAGTGTGACCCTGGGGCCCCTGGGATGAAACTCATGCGTTTATGAAATAAGACCAGGATTGAGCATCGGATGAGATTGCTTGGGTGGAAAAGGTCGGGAAAGGGCGTGAGCTTGGTGCTGTGCTGGTGAAGGATCAACCTGTCCAGAATCACTGTGGGCCACACGGGCCAGGCGAGCAAAGCCAGAGGCTTTTCCAGACCCCCTCCAGCTGGGTCACCGTGGAGGGCGAGTGGGTGGGAGGGGGCAGGGAGGCCTGCAGGGAGCGCCTCCACGCCAGGCGCTTGGCCAGGCCGCAGATCCAGCAGCTGGTGCTTTTACTTTAGTTATCTCTTCTCTCTCTTGCTCTTTTTTATTCTGTTTAACGTTTTTCTAACACTTTTCTGTTTACTTTCAACAGGTTAAATAACTTTCTGTGGCAGCCGGGCGCGATGGTTCACGCTTGTAATCCCAGCACTTTGGGAGGCCAAGGTGGCAGATCACTTGAGGTCAGGAGTTTGAAAACAGCCTGACCAACATGGAGAAAACCCATCTCTACTAAAAAAAGTATACAAAATTAGCAGGGCATGGTGGCGCATGCCTGTAATCCCAGCTACTCGGGAGGCTGAGGCAGGAGAATCGCTTGCACCCGGATGGCGGAGGTTGCAGTGAGCCAAGATTGTGCCATTGCACTCCAGCCTGGGCAACAAGAGCGAAACTCTGTCTCAAAAAAAAGAAAAAAGAGCTTTTGTTTTATTTATTTATTTTCCAGTGGTAAAATAGGCATAAGATAAAATTTACCCATTTCAGCCACTTTTAGGTGTGCGGTTCAGTGGCACGAAGCGTACCCACATTGTTGACAGTCATCACCACCATCCATCTCCAGAACATCCCGTCTTCCCAAACTGAAAGGCTTCCCCCACTGAACGCTCCCTCCCAAGCCCCTCCTCAGTCCCCCAGCCCGCACCGTCCCACTCCGTCGCTATGAACCAGACTGCTCTAGGGACCTCATATAAGTGGAACCACACGGTGTCTGTCCCTGGCGCCTGGCTCATTTCACTCAGCATCATGTCCTCAGGGTCCACGTGTGCTGTGGCGTGTGTCAGGCCCTGTCCTTGCTTTCTGAGGCCGGCTCCCATTTCCCATGCGTAGATCATCTTTCACTTGCTCATGCCTCTGTCCGTGGGTGCACGAGTGGCTTCCATCTCTTGGCTGTTGTGAGTAAGCCTGCTGTGAACATGGGCATACAACCATCTCTCTGAATCTCTGCTTTCAATTCTTTTGGGTATATACCCAGAGATGAAATTGCTGGATCTCCTGGTAATTCGATGTTTGTTTTTTTAAGGAGCTGCCATACTTAATAGTTTTTTGAAGGCTTAGGGTTTCTTTGAGAGTTTCCCTCATATTTTTTATAAGAGTGTCACAGAACTAATTTTGATGAAAAATTCTCGTTCTCTATCTTCTCATTCTGGGGGAATAAATTAGTGTGGTTTGAATATGATGTAATTGCATACAAACCCAGCTACAAAACTGGGCACTGTGCCCTGGCAGAGGTTCAGAAGTTGTGCCAGCTTGCTAGGGAGAGTGTGTTTCTATGATATGCTAGTGGTGGGTCCTTTTAAAAGGGGGCATATTCTGTTGCTGTTTAGAATTGACCAGATGTGGTAATAACAGTTGGTTTTACTATCATTTTAGATTCTTTACAGGCATCACACTTCCTAATTGCCTTGTTCCTTCCTATTACACTACCCACCGGCTATACCACTGATAGTTAACTGTAGATGCCTGGGACTATAATGCTGATACAACAGCAAAGCTACAAATGGCTCTAGGCCCAGATGGTTTCACAGGTGATTCCACCACACTGTTAAGGAACAAATAATATTTAAACGGATGCAAAGCATACATAAGGAAAGAAGATTTCCAGATTCTCTTTATGAAGCTACCATAAGAGTGATACCAACACCCAATGAGACAAGCATAAAAAGAAAATCGTAAGCCAATCTTATGAATGAATACCAATACAAAAACGTGTGAGCCATGACCCAGGAGATTTGAAGGTGGTTGGATATTAGGAATATCTTAAAATAGATCTCCATATTCATAGAGCGTGTAAAGTTGCAATAGTTGGAACATGGACACACTAGTCAGCAAAGAAATTAGGCAGAGGAACCAGAAATGGATCCAAAAACACTCAGGTAGTTAGGAATGGGAGAGGTGATACTGCCTATCAGTGTGATGAATTCCAGTTGTACAGAAGACTCCAACTGAACAACTGAACAACAACTAGATAGTTCTCTAGAAAAAAAATAAAATTGCATTCTTAATTTACTCCTTAAGCCCTCCATATGTTACAGCTACAGCAGATATTTTTATAAAATTGGAAACCATAAACATGCTAGAAGAAAGAGTCATTTTCTCTACTAGTTTTAGAAGGAGGACGATCTTCTGAAATAGAACAGAAACTCAGAAGCCATAAAAATGGATAAAAATAAGTAATAATAAACCAAAAAATGTTTGCCTAGTGTAAAACAACATCACCATAAACAAAGACAGGTGAGAAATGAAACACAGTATCTGCAATGCAAGGCACAGGAAAAGCTTCACTTGGTTCATACATAAAGAAGTTCTATAAATCAATGCAGTGAAGACCAACTAAGTAATAGGAAATGGGCAAAGTACAAAAGTAGCTCACAAAAGGGAAGTGTGAAGGCTGTCAGACATATCGGTTCACAAAAGGGGGAGTGTGAAGGCTGTCAGACATATGGGTTCACAGAAGGGGAGTGTGAAGGCTGTCAGACATATGGGCTCACAAAAGGGAAGTGTGAAGGCTGTCAGACATATGGGCTCACAGAAGGGAAGTGTGAAGGCTGTCAGACATATGGGCTCACAAAAGGGGAGTGTGAAGGCTGTCAGACATATGGGCTCACAGAAGGGAAGTGTGAAGGCTGTCAGACATATCGGTTCACAAAAGGGAAGTGTGAAGGCTGTCAGACATATGGGTTCACAGAAGGGGAGTGTGAAGGCTGTCAGACATATGGGCTCACAAAAGGGGGAGTGTGAAGGCTGTCAGACATATGGGTTCACAAAAGGGGGAGTGTGAAGGCTGTCAGACATATGGGCTCACAAAAGGGAAGTGTGAAGGCTGTCAGACATATGGGCTCACAAAAGGGGAGTGTGAAGGCTGTCAGACATATGGGTTCACAAAAGGGGAGTGTGAAGGCTGTCAGACATATGGGCTCACAGAAGGGGAGTGTGAAGGCTGTCAGTCATATGGGTTCACAAAAGGGGGAGTGTGAGGGCTGTCAGACATATGGGTTCACAGAAGGGGAGTGTGAAGGCTGTCAGTCATATGGGTTCACAAAGGGGAGTGTGAAGGCTGTCAGACATATGGGTTCACAAAAGAGGAGTGTGAAGGCTGTCAGACATATGGGCTCACAAAAGGGGAGTGTGAAGGCTGTCAGACATATGGGTTCACAAAAGGGAAGTGTGAAGGCCGTCAGACATATGGGCTCACAGAAGGGAAGTGTGAAGGCTGTCAGACATATGGGCTCACAGAAGGGAAGTGTGAAGGCTGTCAGACATATGGATAGATACATGCACTGATGGGAGGAAAGAAAGAATCGAGTCAAGTTAGAATGTAAGACCGTTTTTAATCTATCAGATTGGCAGAGGCAAACACGTGAGAGCCGTCTGTTGGCGAGGAGTGGGAGAGAGGTATCCTAACCATTCGCTGGTGGGAGCAACTTGCGATGCCTTTTTGAAACAGGCACGGAAACGCACAGTGCACACACCCAGCAGCTCCACAGATACGTGCACACAAGTGCTAACTAACATCTGCACAAGGCTATTGACACAGCTTTACCTGCAAATAGTCAGAAGCTGGAAACTGCTGCAACGTGCCCGGATTAGAGCCAGGTGACATAAATCACACTACATCCAGACAGTGGGATTCATGACAGGCAGCTATTAAAAATCGGGGAGGCAGCTTTACGTGCAGCAAAGCACGAATTACTGCTGAAAACAGGAAGCCAGGTACAGCGTGCAGAACACTCCCCGGGCAGCAGCGCCTCTGGGAGAGGGGCAGGAGCGCCCAGGGCTGCCATAACCAAGCACCACCAGCCGCCTGGCTTAAAACCTGTCCTGTCACAGTGTTGGGGCCAGAAGTCCAAAGTCACAGTGGCGGCTGCACCACACTTCCCCTGAGGCCTCCCAGGGAGAACCCTTTGCTTCTTCCAGCTCCTGTTGGCCCCGGGTGGCCCCTGGCTTGCAGCTGTGTCACCTGGCTTCTGTCTCCATCTTCACGAGACCCTCCCTGTGTGTGTCTTCTCCCCCTCTCTTCTCTTCTAAGAACAGTTTCCTTGGATTCAGGCCTGCTCCCACTCAGGATGACCTCACTGGGGGATCCTTCATTACCTCTGCACGCGTGGTTTTTAGAGGGGGCTCACCATTGCCTCCCTAAAAGGAAGCAGCTGAGACAAAATTAATCTAAGTGGAGAGTTTATTTGGGCCGAGCCTGAAGACTGCAACCTGGGAGCGCAGATTCCAGTTGCCCTGGGTCTACCCTCCCACCAGCAGCAGTTCCACATGACTTTTAAAGGAAAGGGCGGGTCAGGGAGCCGGCTGATACAAAGCTGTCTATCGGGAATTCTGATTGGTTTACAGAACTTGCATTGATGAGCGATTGGCTGTGCATTGTTGAGCTACGGGGTGTGTGTGGGTTACAGCACCTGGAGTGGCATTATGGGTTAATCCATAGCAACCTGTGGCAACAGCAAGAGGTTTCCAGACACCAACACACAGCTCAAAGCGGGGGAAGGGAGCAGGGCGTGACTGCTGCCTCATTTTAGTGTCTCTCTCTGTGCCTGATAATTAAAAGCACTCACATTCCTCAGACAGAAGTGTTTTTTCTCACCATTCAAACCACTACTGCCGGAAATAGAGGTGAGGAAGATATCATGACCTCTGCCCGCTGAGATTTTATACCATGCCTGGAATTACCTATTATCAAAATAAGCAGCTAGAGCTATTCTAGGCAATGAGGAGGGCTGTGTATAAACTGTCTCCAATGGAGGGCTGGCCACACCCACACCCTCCAGTGCTGAGGACAGGCCCGGAGCCCTAGAGGGGCGATCTGACCCCCCAACACCACTCTGCAGCTGGGCTTCCCATGTGCTTGCTGCTCTGATATTATAGGGTAGAGAGATCACATTTCTCAAAAAAAAAAAAAAAAATATATATATATATATATATACACACACACACATTAAATCTCTTACTTTTAACAATGCAAAATTCTTTACTAATGCCAACACGTTTCCACTTTATGGTAACTCACTCATCTATTACTTTAGCTGGCCGTCCCACTCCAGAGCACACACGCACGAACACACAGGCACGCTGGCCAGGTGGGGAAGCCACAGAGCAGTGGCAGGCATAGGGACAGGCGGCCAGGAGGTGGGGGCAGGCGCCCCTCCTCCTCCCTAAAGGGTGGGTCCAGGAATAGCTACGCTTTCCTGGCTCCCACTCAGTTCCCCCATCCCCCAGCATTCCCTTCCCCATGGGCCCCACAGATTTGCATGTGAGTGACCCAAAGCTAGGTCAGTCATAGGCAAACAGGTCCATGCAAATATTCTGAGTTAGCCGGATTGCTTCTGCAAACTCAGGGTTGCTGGTGTAGACATCTCCTTCCTGGGCCCTTTGGTCTGCTCCCCCGTTAGTCCTGAGAACAAACCCTGCTGCCCCCAACCCACACCCCCAGCGCCCTCCCCACCTCCCAGCACCCGGTCCTGATTCACTCAATTGTGCTGCACAAAATCCTGGGCCTGTGAACCTGCGTCCCAAAGGGCATGGCCTGGGATCTGGAGGGGGAAGTGGGGGAGGTTTACACATTCCCAGCCAGACCCGCAGTATCAGTGGTTCCCAGCCAGGGGTGGTCTAGACCCTGGGACGTCCAGTGAGGGCTGCACAGTCTGGGCTGCCACACTTTGCGGTGGGGGCCATTCAGCTTCCTGCAGTGCGCAGGGCAGCCCCCACCAGAAGGAATTTTCCAGCCCCAAATGTGAGCAGCAGGAGCCAGGGCCCGAGTATCAGGGCTGATGGTAAAGATATCCTGGGCAGAGGGTGAAAAGTTCTTCCAGAGGAATCCGGCGGCTCCTGCGACTTCTCTGTGAGGAACGTGTCCCCCTTTGAGGCAGCCCTCCCAGGACACAGACGTGGGTCCGTCTTGTTGATCATCTCACAAAACTGGAGAACTACAGTCATCCTGGAGGCCAGATTGCAGGGTTAGGGTTTGGGTCTCTGGACCCAGGCGGTGGCCCGGCTCACCTGCTGCCCAGGGAGGGTGCTCACATGTGTGGCCTCGGGCCTGTTCTGCCGGGATCCTTCCCCACACGGTGGCCCCATCTGGGGTTTCCTTGCCCTTCTCTGGACTCCGTGGCCCCAGCCGCTCTGAACTTCCCTATTATCTTCTTGGGACTTACCAGTTCCGTCTGTGAGTCCCACATTGTGGTTGGGGAGACTCTTACTGGCTGGAGCTTCAAAGCTGGTGTGACCCGGGACTGAGGAGGGCTCTGGGAGACTGCAGTTATGAAGACGGCCGGGAAGCCACAGTCCCTTCTCTCCACAAGTGAGGAGGTGCCAGGCGGTGGAAAACATGGCCCTCTCCCGCCAACGTGCACCTCCCTTGGGCTTCTGCAATTCCAGGGCTGGTGAAGGCACCCCCTCCAGAAACCCTGGCCTGGTGGCCTCGGGGCATGGGGGCTTCTGGGAGCTGGAATCCGCAGACCCCAACAGCCCGGGAGTGGGGAGGCCTTGCTAGGCCCGGAGGTTCTCACAGACCCTGGAGGGAACTGGAAGGCTGGGGGAGGGCTCCTGGGGCCTCAGGTGAGGCCTTCCTTCTCCTGGGGTCTGAGGCCTCTAGAACATTCCAGAAACAAGACAGCCACAGACACTGGTGGTCTTGGTTGGTGTGGACTCTGAGGGTGTGGCAGGATAACAAATCCTTCTCTTGGGTCTCCCGTCCTCCTCTAATACTCTTCTTTGCACACATTCTCATTGTTGGCAGGAAATCTCTTTCTCATGAAAACACATGGACTGACTCCCCCTGTGTGATTCCGCTGTTGGGAGGCCCCTTTGGAAGGTCGGCGGGAGGAGAGGTGGGGCCGCCCACAGTCACTGTTAAGGGTCCCCCATCCCTGTCCACGGTTGGCACTGCACTGGGGTGTTGGCCACACAGTGGAGGGGATGGGAAATTGAGGCTCACAGGATGGCAGAGCCACAGGCACAGCACACAGAGACGCCCTGGAGATGGGGAGCCTGAGTTCTTTTTAAAGACACTTACAGGCCGGGCGTGGTGGCTCACACCTGTAATCCCAGCACTTTGGGAGGCTGAGGTGGGGGAATCACCTGAGGTCGGGAGTTCAAGAGCAGCCTGACCAACATGGAGAAACCCCATCTCTACTAAAAATATAAAATTAGCCGGGCGTGGTGGTGCCTGCAATCCCAGCTATTCCAAGCCTGGACTTAGTGGGCAGGACAGGGGGTGTGCGGTGGGGGCCGTGGGACTTCAGCTTGGAGGCCAGGACAGTGTGGGCTGCCCAGTGACTGCAGGGAGGCTTTGGGACTTCACAGCTATGGAGAAGTCTAAGTAAGTCCATACTTGTGCTGGCCGTGGGGAGACAGGCTGAGGGCTGGGGCCCCTCCTGCAGGTGCCAGGTGAACCTCTCCCCACGCACAGGGGCCTGGCAGCCTCTGCAGCCAATGACGACGGCCCAGCCGCCCCAGGGACCACTGACTGCCGGCGGGCTGGGCACAGGCTCATGAGAGCAGCTACTTTGTGCGTCTGCACGAGAACCACATGAGTTGGGCTTTACTGGTTCCATTTCAACAGGAGGAAACCGAGGCTCAGAGTGGCCTCCTCACTTCCTCTGCTTGTGCCTGGAGGTGGAGGGTGCAGGATTCCAGGAGAACTGGCCGGCCCCTCCCACCAAGGTTCTCAGCCACTCCATCTGCCCCCACCCCGGGCAACACACCTGCCTGGGAGTCGGGTCTGGGTCGGGGCCGGTGGGAACTGAGGGAGTAATGAGCAGCTCCTGACGCGGAAGGAGAAAAGCCTGTAAAGGAAGCATCAAGCCCCAGTCGTCCCCGAAGTGCCGGGGTGGGGGGTGTTGGGGGGTGTTGGACGGGACAAACCCACTGAGGGCATGGGAGCACCAGAGAGTTGGGGGACACAGAGGAGGAAACGGGCCAGGATGGCAGAGGCGCCAGAGGGGGTCTGAAACCCCCCCACCAGGCAAGCCCCGGACCCCTGAATTTAGCTGATCCCCAGTAGCTGCACAGAGCTCTGGGTGGGGCCGGCAGCCATGGAGCTAGGGGAGCTGAGGAAGCATCGATGAGAATGTGCTCCGCCAGGCACACAGCACAGGACATCTATGGACCCCATGCAGCCAGGCCAGGAGGCAGGACCCCTGGGCAGCCACCGCCACTAGAGACTCCTGCAGGTTCCTGAAGGCCTTCTTTGAGGGTGAGTCTGTTCTGTTTGGGGTCACCCGTAGTGACAGGCCCACAACAGGCCCACACAAGATACGTTCATGTCAAATCATCGCAATCTTTGAATGTGACCTTCTTTGGGAAAAGGGATTTGGAGATGTAAGAAGTTAAGGATCTTGCTATGAGGTCATCCTGGATTATCTGCGTGGACTTGACATCTAACAGCAGGTGTCCTTCAAGAGACACCGACACGGAAAAGAAGGCCATGCCAATGGAGGCAGAGATTGAAGGGCACAGCCACAAGCCAGGGAAGCCGGAGAGACCAGGAAGTATCATCTTCAGTCACGCATTTGAACGTGCTCAGTTTCACCTGATCTTGGCAAAACCAAGGAAGGATCTTCCCTGGAGCCTTCAGAGGCAGCACAACCCTGCTGGCACCTTGGATTTCTGGTCTCTAGAACTACGAGAGGATCCATTTCTGTTGCTGGTTTTGTTTTGTATTGCTTTGAAGCAGGATCTCACTCTGTAGCCCAGGCTGGAGTGCACTGATTCGATCACAGCTCACTGCACCCTCCACCTCCCTGGCTCAAGCGATCCTCCCACTTCAGTCTCCTGAGTACCTGAGACCACAGGCACACACCACCACACCCGGCTAATTTTTTTTTGGGTGTAGTTTTTTTAGAGATGGGGTCTTGCTGTGTTGTCCAGACTAGTCTCAAACTCCTGGACTTAAGCCATCTGCCTGCTTGGCCTCCCGAAGTGCTGGGATTACAGGCATGAGCCACCACACTCAGCCAATTTCTGTTGTGTTAAGCTGTGTGTGTGATAATATGTCCGAATGGCCTCAGGAAACACGCTCCCCCTCTCCCGTTTGGGAGGACGAGAACAGGGAAATCTATATCAGCTTGTGGGTGAGAATTTTCAGGCACAAAAATTATTCAGGTGTTCTTTCACTGGAAATCAAAGCAGAAGACAGCCGAATGTTCAGGGTTTAGAGGTAGGTTCTGTCCCTGAATGTACGGCAGATCAAAGATAGACGTGCAGGGCGAGCTGGCCCGTCCAGAGCATCAGCTGTTTCCGTACCCTGCTCATCTTCAGCTCTCCGTGGACCCAGGTGGCTGCTTGGGCACCTCAGCCAGCAGGAAAGAGGAAGGGGTGAAGGAAGGATGTCATCTGCCCCGGCTGCCATAACAGAACACCATATGTGGTGGCTCGAGCCGCAGGTGTTTCTTTCCCCAGCTCTGGAGGCTGGAAGTCTGAGATCTCGGCCGGCAAGGTTGCATTCTGTGGAGGGCTCTCTCCTGGCCTGCAAATGGTCATTGTCTTGTATCCTCCAATGACAGAGAGAGTCCTGGGGCCTCTTCCTCTTCTGAGAGGGCACTAATCCCCTTACAGGGGCCCCCTCATGACTTCATCTAAATCTAATTCTCTCCCAAAGGCCCCATCTCCAAATCACACCACATGGGGAGGGCTCTGTGACTTTGCAGGGCAGAGATTTTGGGGCACAGCAGAGGGCGTGGTCCTGCCCATTAAGGATGCTTTCTGGAGGTTGCACACAACACTTCTGCTTAAAATTTGGGTGGTCAAAATTTAGGCACATGACCACATCTAGCTGCAAGGGAGGATGGGAGTTGTATCCAGCTAAAATTAGGGAGCTTACATGACAATGTGCTCCAGTAAGAATGGGATTCAGACTTCCTCCACGCCACTTCATTGCTTTACGCCTCTTCAGTCCTTCACATTGATCCTGGTGTCTCATGGTCCAATGTGGCTGCCTCAGTGGCTGTCACCACCTCCGCATTCCAGCCAATAGACTATGCCTCACTTAGTCCAGGTGCGGTGTGAGGAATGCCGGCTTTTATCTGAATGCAGTGTGCCCAGCTAAAAGCTGGGGGTTCTTGTTATTCGGGAAGAAGGATGGAAGGGGGTGGGGGTAGCTAGCAGAATTTTGCCCACCGCCCTTATTGCCCCAAGGACCCTGGACAGAACACTGACATGTAAACCACCCTCCTGTTTGATCTTCAGCTGCTCAGATTCCATCTCTCAGAGTCCACACTATAAACTCCCAAGTGCATGAGTCACCACTTCTTCTTACTCTTAGGGTCTAGGCTGGCGCTGGGCAAGTCCCAGGAGCATGAGCGGGGCATGCGCTGGCCGAGCTGATGCGGGCTGTATGGAGCCAAGCCGTGGGAGGGGGGAAGCAGGGCCCGCAGTGGCTGCCTGACCTTCAGGTATCCCGCCACACACCCAAGGCTGGGTGCCTCCGCTGCGTGCTCTCAGTTCAGGCTTTCTGCACCTCGCCTCCCCGCAGAGGGACTTTCCACCCACACCCTCTGCGAGGCTTCAGAACTCTTTCTAACAAACCCCAGGGGGAGGGAGCCTGTTGCCTAGCTGCCAGACACGCTCAGCGACATTCTAGAGTCAAGGTCCGTTCAGCACTGGGCGAGCGAAGGCCCCATTTCATAAAGGGCAGATGCCCGGCCTTGGGAGTTTACAGGAATGGGGAGCGGGTGACTTGACCCTCAGCAAGTCTCTGTGGCCGGGGTTTTCAGCTGGCATGGCTTGCAGTGCCCCAGGCTGGGCTCAGAAGCCCCGGCTTCCTGTCCCTCTGAGAGCATCTCTGCACACACAGAGCAGGAGGGGACCGGGCCCCTGTCTGCTCCAGGCGATGTGACTCAGCGAGGAGGATGGCGACATGATCCCGAGCATGACGGGCTGGGAAGCTCTTCCTCCTTCTCCAGGGCAGCAAACGCTGGAAACGCATCCACCACGCAAATAGCGACAGACATCACTAGCGGCCACGTTTGTACTGTTTGAGCTGAAGGCACTCAGGGCCACAGCGCCCTTTCCTGAGAGGAGCACCTCCTGTCGTCAGCCTCCTCGGCACCGCAGCGCCCAGTTCCCGGGAGGGACAGCCCGGTGGTTATGATAGGTTCTTTCATGACAGCCTAGAGGAATTAGAAATGTAATTTTTCAGGCGCTTCCAAAAAATCAAGTAATTAGAGCTCACACACGTAAAAGGGCCCGCCATGAGATTAGTGGCTTGGTTTTTAAAGGCACCTGTTTATACATTAAAACGATGAAATATGTCCAGGGGAGCAGAGCCTCTATAATGCTTCCTGTGTCTTCTCCATGCAGTTCCAGAAAACACCGCCCCAGAGGAAAGCAAGGACAGCGTTCCCCGGGCTCTTCCTGGGGGCACGTGGGGGCCGAAGGGCTGGAGATAAAGTCCTGGTATTCTCAAGCCTGGGGAAAGGGCCTCACTGCCGCCACTGACCCTGGCGACATGTCCACTTGAATCAACTCAGTGTAAAGCAGACAAAAACATGCTCTTGTCCTTCCAGGTCCTGGTGTAGAAAGCAAAGTGGCAGAAAGCATTTGACGTTAAATTTCCAGCTCTCAAAACCAGGTGCAAGTTTGAGCTTGTGAACGGCGGTGGGGGAGGCCCAGGCTGGGCGGGTGCGGCCCATCCCGCAGGTGCTCTGTTAACCTCTCCCCTGCCCACAGGGTCCTGCAACCTCCCCCCGCTCCCCCGAGGTGGTTTGTATTCCCTGTGAAAGATGCTGAAGGCCAACCCCCAGTACCTATAAGTGGGACCTTCATTGGAAGCAGGGTCCTGGCAGATCAGGTTAAGATGAGGTCACAGGGAGGACCCAACAAGACTGGCGCCTTTACTGAAAGGGGAGATTCTGACAGAGGGGCTTGTTCATGGAGGACAACGCGAAGACACAGGGAGGAGACGGCCATCACCAGGAATGCCCAGACCGCCAGAAGCTGGCAGGGAGGAGATGGCCATCACCAGGAATGCCCCAGACTGCCAGAAACTGGCAGAGCCTGGGACCAGAGCCTCCCTCACAGCCCCTGGAGGAGCTGGCTCCGACCACACCTACGTCACAGACTTCTGGCCTCTAGGGCTGTGAGGCTAGGGATTTCTGAGGCTCAAGCCCTCCAGCATGGTGCTTTGTTATGTAGGCTGCACTGACTCATACACCCTGGCTGATGAAAGGCTTCCTCATCAGTTTCAGTTGTGACCTGGCCACCTGGCCCCAAGAGACCCCAGGCACTTCGGCCCACTGCCCACCCCAGGTGTCCATCCATGCCAATGGCTCCTGTGCCACCATGGCCAGGTGGGGGCACTTCCTCCACCCAGCCCTGGGTCACATGACAATTCCCTGTTCTCATTGCCCCTGTGACCCCCTCAGGGTCAGTGCTCACACAGCCCTGGCAACCCTAGGCCACTCCAAGTGGCAGAGGCTGTCCAGCGTTTCTGACTCTGGAGACCCCTCTATTGAGGATGAGGGGCCACCGCCTGGACTCCTTCCTCCCAGAGGCCAAGCCGGCCCTTGTCCCCTGGCCCTGGCACCATGCTGGCTGTGCTCTCTGAGCCCGTCTGTCTTGGTGGGGGTAGGGCCAGGAGTGGGCTTCGGGGTACCCTTGTGGTTTCTCCTCCAAGGCCGGGGGACGTGTTCAGAAATCCCTCCGAGGGGCCCTTCTGATGCCTCAACAGTGAATCACTGAGGGCCCCTGAGCCCGGGACCCAGGCCGGGCGAGACATAGCGCCCAGCGTCTCATCTCCTCCCTCCCTTTGCTGCCTTGAGAGACGAGCATCCTTCTCAGCTGTTTCCCCACATGGAGGACGGAAGCTACCAAGCCTCACCGTCCTGAGAGCCATCCCAGGCACCGCCCTCAGAATTGGCCAAGCGGCTCCAGTGTGGTTCCAGGCTTCAGAGGATTCCGGCCCATGAGGCCAGAGGGACGCCCAGCGGGGAGGCCTGTCCCTCCTTCCCGACCCTCACCTGACCACACGTGGCCTCTTCCTGGGGGCCCTCCCGGGTCTGCCCTCCTCTTCTGGAGCCCAAGGGAGCCTTGGGCAGAGCTCAGATGTGCCCCCTGGGAGCCCTGTGCAGAGAAACGCCCCTTGGAGTAGGAGATGGAGCTGGGTGGGCCAAAAGGGGGTGCCTGTGGGTGGGGCCTGCACCTGCATGCTTGCCTCAACAGGTGTGACTCAGACAACTGACCCTGGCTGAGGCTCAGGCACCCCCAAAACCTTGCTGTTCGATTGGAGACAGTTTCGAAATGAGCTCTTGGTGGCAACCCCTGGCCGGCTCCATGGCTCCACAGGGCCCCACGACCTGTCTTCTGGGTACCCCCAGGGAGGAACTGAGGCCGCTGGGCACCCCTGGCCCTCGGTGGATGCTCCAGCCACCCTCCCCTGGTCTGCTTGCACTTGAGAGGGGCCTGGGCTTGGAACCCTGGGCTATGAACCCCTCCACATACCTTGTTTCCCCACTAACTGGCAGCAGAGCACATTTCTTACCAATGCCCATGGAAGCCACACGGGAGCTGGTTCTGCTCCTGGTTCTGCTCACGGTATCATAACACATTTCAGAGCCAATCTTATCTCCACTACTTTATGGGAGTCAAAAAGTACAATGTTCTCAAAACAAGGACAGCCCGGGAGGCCCACAGAGTGGCAGGGCACAGAGATGCCGGCATCTTTTCTCCCCCAGCCTAGCCTGTACCACACAAAGGCCTTCACGCTTGGAAATGGTGCCGTGTGGCAGGGGGGCCTGGGCCAGTGATGACAGCAGAGAGTGGCGGGGGCTCGAGGGGACCCACAACCTTGGCACCACCCGAGGTTCCACGCTGCAGGCAGAGCCCTGGGCCCAGCCAGATGCCAAGCAGAAGCCATGCGGGGCAGAGGCCGAAAGTTCTTGGAGAATGTCTGGCCAGCTTCCTCCTTTCTCCAGACAGCAAGGCTGGGGATGGGCCTGGGGCTGTCCGAGGACACAAAGCTGGTTTGCGGAAGGGCTGGCCTGGGGCCCAGGACTCCCAGTGCCTGGTCCAGAGCCTTTTGACCCCCCGCCTTGCCACACCCAAGCCACTGCGACACTCAGCTGCAGTGAGCCCAGGGTGATTGAGAGGCAGACGCCAAGACAGGATGAAGGGCAGGAGGATTTCATCAGGGGCTCACCAGGGAGGGAGAAAATGGGGAGGGAGCAGGGAGACTGGGAAGGCCGTGGGACAGAAATTAGGGTCTGACTGCCAGGGAGGTGGGGGAGGGGAGGGAACAAAGTGGCAGGTGCAGGCTGTGGGGGAGCCCTGGAGACGTGGCTGGGGCGGACAAGTCCCAGTGGGGACAGGACTGTGGCTGGTTCTCAGCTGCATCCCCCAGCACCTTGGACAGTGCCTGGTACATAGTAAATGCTCGTTGTAGGTTTGATGAGCGAGTGAATGAATGCATGGCTGGTGATGTGGGAAGGGCTCTTGGAGCCTTCTGCCAAGCAGAGTGGAGCCCGAAGGCAGTACAGGGCATCCACGTTCTCTCCAGAGCGTGACCCCTTGGCCCCCGGGACCCAGCCCTGCCTGCTCCATGCCATGGAGGTCTTACATTCGCCGTCCTGGGCTGCAGCCTGCTGAGCAGGACCTCAGAGTGAACGTGCTGCCTGAAGGGCACGGCCAGCCTCCTTCGGCACCAGCCCGCTGGCCCTGGCTGCGGGGGAAATGCCTTCTGTACTGCTTCGTCATGGCCTGCTTGTTCAGCCAGCTCTGCGCTTGCAGCCAGCCAGCTTGGCAGCGAATGGCCACATGTCGGTCATTAAGGCAGCAGGTCAGCCGTGGAGCTGGGTGGCTTCCAGCTGCTGTGGGAACTGGCCTGAGATGGACCTCCTCCCTCCTTCTGAGAAGGGGCCGGGCACACAGGAGTGCGGCCTCGCCGTGTTTTCAGTCATTTTCTTGGTTATTTTCCTGGCTGCAGTGACGAACCAGCCACACTGCTGCCCATGTGGGCCTGGGTCTCCCTGGGCTCAGGTGCTGCCCATGTGGGCCTGGGTCTCCCTGGGCTCAGGTGCTGCCCATGTGGGCCTGGGCCTCCCTGGGCTCAGGTGTTGCCCATGTGGGCCTGGGTGTCCCTGGGCTCAGGTGCTGCCCATGTGGGCCTGGGTATCCCTGGGCTCAGGTGCTGCCCATGTGGGCCTGGGTCTCCCTAGGCTCAGGTGTTGCCCATGTGGGCCTGGGTGTCCCTGGGCTCAGGTGCTGCCCATGTGGGCCTGGGTCTCTCTGGGCTCAGGTGCTGCCCATGTGGGCCTGGGTATCCCTGGGCTCAGGAGGAGCCCCACGGCGCTCTACGAGGATGGGCTGGGGAGAGTGGAGGAAGTATCCCCAGCCTGCTGTAGGGTGCCTGGCTCCCCAACTGCGGCCTGCCTATGTCCCCAGGTGCCCAAGGGGCCGAGTCAGGCCACCTGCTGTGCCTCCCCTGGCCCTGCACTGGGAGGTGGCACTCGGTGGGGTGCCAGCTGTGCTCCCACCTTGGCCTTCGCTTCCACTCTGCCACAGGGAAAAGGAGAGGAGCATTACGCTGGCCCCCGTCACCCCAGATGAGCTGGCCTACTGGGAGAGGCAGTGGGTCTCTCCCCCAAATCTGAGTCAGGCAGGGGCTGCTAAACCACCGATCTGGGCTCTGCCCCAAGGCCGCTTGTGGAAGCCTGGAGGTCTGCATTTCCACGCAGTTTAGGTAACTCGAGGGTGATGGGCGTGTGGCGAAGCTGCGAATCTGTACATCACCTTCCCAGGGACAAGTTGGTTGCACCCTCAGCTCCCAGCCCAGGACCTGGCCTTGCCGGGGCCTTGCCTGCTCCAGCCCCAGGTTCCCCAGCGCGGCTCCTACACAGCAGACGCCCCTCAGCCCCTCCCTAGGACCTCCTTTGCGTGTCGAGTGAGCAGGTGGATCTTTCAAAGCTTCCCCGAATGCCTGGGGTCTGTTCCTCTGGTACTTGCGTGTGAGTCATTGAAGCTGCTCCAGCCCTGTGCTTTCCTGGGTAATGGCCTGCTTTTGACAAAGCACCCCAGAATGACTGGCTTACAACAAAACGTATTCTCTCCCAGCTCTGGAGACGGAAGAGCAAGATGGAGACATGTTCTCCCTGAAGGCTGTGGGGTGTCCTCCTGCCTTCTGCGGCTCCTGGTGGCTCCGGTGTTCCTGGGCTTGTGGCCTCGCCTCCTCATCTGTGCCTCTGTCGTCCCTGCAGCAGGGGGAGGCATTGCCATCAGCCCCACATCAGAGACAAGGACACAGACCCAGGGCTTCCGCAGCCACACACCTCGCCGCTGGGGGGAGAGGCTGCTGGGACCCCACCCCTGCTCTCCAGGCCCCCTGCTCCCAGAAAAGATCCCTGGGAGACCCTGCCCCACCCCTGGGGAGGAGCTGAAGGGTCCCTCTCTGCCTCTCTGAGCACCGTCACCCGCAGGCTGGGCCACTGGGTCTGACTGCAGCCTCCCGAGTCACTCTCAGCTCAGGGAGACACCACACCCCCGAGTCCCCGACGCGTCTCCTGGTTGGGGTGAAGCCCTAATGCCGTCGAAGCCCACAGGATTTAGACGTCCCGGGTCCCAGTGCCTTGCAAGGCCTCAAGCCACATCTGGGTCGTCCTGTGCACGTGCGGGCAGCAAGGGCTGACACTATCCTCGGCAGCTCTGCATGGGTCTGGGAGGGGTCTGACGTTGCTCCCTGGACCTGGCGCAATTCTCAGGGTGCACATGGGACAGCCCCATCCCTTGGCCCTCTCCTGATCATCAGCAGACTTTCTGGTCCAGCCAAAGGAACCACCTCCCCAGGGCAGAAACAGGCTCCACCCTGGGGTGACTGCCTGCCCCCTGGGTGGGCAGGGGCTCTCCCAGCCCCTCCTGTCCCCCGGGGACCCAAGTTGGGTCAGGGCCTGGCTGTGCCGGGAGGGAGCTAACCTCTGCACCCACTACAGGACCTTCTGGAAGCTGAGGCTGCCGCGTGCCAGCCAGTCTCCTGGGCGCTGGCCTCCGTCTGCACATGCCTGGCTTCACATATGCCTGGCTTCACACATGCCTGGCTTCACACATGCCTGGCTTCACACATGCCTGGCTTCAAAGGCTCCTTTTGCTTCCTGGTCACCGCTGCGATTGCTGCTCACAGGACTTCACCATGGACAGGACTGTGTTTAAATCTGCCTGGTCCTCACACCCCATGTGACCCTGGGCAGGTCCCCCACTCTAGATCCTCTTATCTGTACAGTGGGTGGTGCAAGGAGACAGTCCGTGGAATGCACCCAGCAAGGTCAGGGAAACCAAAATGTGATCCCTCTTTCAGGAGTCTCTTATTTCCAGGGACCAAAGGGGAAGAAACCAGTGCTGAAGCAGAAGAGTGGGATTCAGGGGCGATCCCGGCACTGGCTCCCCCGGGCTGGCTCCTCTCAGGGCCTGGCCGGGCCTGCAGCTGCCCCACCTGAGGCTCACCCCAGGGCATGCAGGCTGGGATCCCCCACATCCATGGCCTCTGCTGGGCTTGCTGAGGCTTGGGGCTGAGGTGGGCGCTCCCAGGACTGGCCCCTGGCCTGGGCACTGTCAGGGCCCAAGGGGCACAGACCTCACTCCTCACCCATGGGGCTGGGAACAGAGGAGCCGTTTTGTGGTTAGAGCTACCAACACACAGGCAAATCCCACCAGAAGCCTCAGGGTGGGGCCCGGAAGCTGCGTGTGCAGAGGTCCCCGAGCCACCACGGTGCCCCCGAGGCACTATTGCTGTAGGGCCTCGGGATCCTGACTCAGCTCTCACCTGCCGGGCTGCCCTGATATTGACTCCAGTTTCCTCTTTGCAAAGTGTCAACCGTGACACCCGCAACTCACCTGTAAAGCTCTAGATGGGATTCCTAGAACAGCACGGGAGTCAGAGGTGATGCTGTTAGCCACGCAGCCACCCGGGAAAGTCCTGCAAAACAAAAGAGACGGTCGCCTTCCGTTCCGCCCGCCGGCAGGTGTCAGTTCTGACAGATGTGTCTTTTCTTCCAGCTCATTTTTCATGATAGAGTGTGATGCTCATGGGAGCCCCCCCGTGCATCTACTTCCATTTTCAATGGAATCTATGGGAGCATTTTCCTGCCTCATTAGATATTCTTTTCTGACGTGGCCAGGGCTGCTTTAGGAAATGAGGGTTGTTTTCAACTTTTCCCTAGTATAGATTTGTAACACTTGCAGGGAATATTGTCATAAAGGAATCTCTGCATTTGCAAGGCTACTTCCTGAATGTCCGAGTGAAATGCACAGACACCTCATGTCCTCTGTTACTTTCAAACATTGCTCTGTCCCCTCCCACCAGGGGGACAAGGTCAGGCTCCAAGTCCCCGAACTGCAGAGGGGTGAGCCTTGGGGGTGGGGCAGGTGCAGGCCTGGCCAGGCCCTGAGAGGGGCCAGCCCGGGGAGCCAGTGCCGGGATCTCCCCCTGAATCTCACTCATCTGGTTCAGCAGTGAAGATGAGCCTCCCCAAGCCTTTAGATCTGCGTCCCTGTTTGCAGGAAAACACTGGGAAAGAGCAGGAGGACCAGTTAGACGTCACCACCAGTCAGCAGAGACATCACGAATGAGAGACGTTTTGAGTCTCAGAGTGCTGGGGGTGTGCAGGTGAGATCAGTGGGGGGAAATGCGTTTGGCGTTACCCCTCCCCTACACACCTGTGTACCAGGTTAGCTGCTGTTGGGACATCACCTGTCACCTGTGTGTGCACTTGTGGGTACCACCCTTGGGCGTGTCTCAGTGCAACTGGGGACACAGGTGGGTGTTGCCTGTATGTGGTGGGGAGACACGCCTCTGACTCCAGGGACCAGCCAGCAGCGAGAGAAGGGCAGGAGGCCAGATCCCAAGTTTGGTTTCCAGAGTGCAGAGCCTGAGCTCTCCTCCCGCAGGCAGTTTCTGAGGCTCTCCAGCCCCAGCGACCCCGGGCTGCGCCTTCTCTTCCTAAACTCTCCCCTGCTTCTCCAGGTTCTCTGAGTCAGCAAAGCTGGGCCAGGAGCTTTGATAAACACACTTCACCAGTGCCAGCAGCAGGCGGGTGCAGGAAGGAGGGGGAGGAAAAGGCTGGGGACGTAACCAGAGTGAGAACCCGGGGACGGAGAAGAGAGCTTCAGCAAACGACACAGGATGCCGTAATTACTTATTGGTTTTATCCTAGGAGGGAAAAAAAGGGCCCCTCTTCCCCCAGCCTTGCACGCTTCTGTGTATGATGACAATCTTCAAACATAAAAAACAAAAGAATTGTATGATATCTCTTATTTCCACCAACAAATTAACAGTCTTCTGCTGTGAGTGCTTTGTTGCTGGTGTGCGTGTGAAATGTTTTAAAGGAACAGCACACGCTGCATCAGCTCGTCTCTAAATATTTCCCATGACTCTTTGACGGAGGAGGACAGCCTCTCACACAGCCTCTCTACTAGTACCTCAGTCGACAACCCCGGTTTCCTTCGCAGCGTCCCCACACCAGTCCATATTTAAGTGTCCCACGTCTCTCCAGGATTACTTTACGGTTGGTTTCTGCTTGAACGATGGTACACGGTCCCCCATTCTGCTTTTGGTCTTTATGTCTCTGGAGTTTCTTTTTAATTTAGAATAATCTCCCCCATTTTATTTCAAGCCAAAACTTGTTCAAGAAAAACAGGTCAGGCCAGGCGTGGTGGCTCACACCTGTCGTCCCAGCATTTTGGGAGGCCAGGGTGGGCAGATCACCTGAGGTCAGGAGTTCAAGACTAGCTTGGCCAACATGGCGAAACTCCGTCTCCACTAAACAAACAAAAATTAGTCGGGCGTGGTGTCACACGCCTGCCTAACCCAACTACTCTGCAGGCTGAGGCACGAGAATCCTTGAACCCAGGAGGTGGAGGCTGAAGTGAGCCGAGATCACACCACTGCACTCCAGCCTGGGCAGCAGCGTGAGATCCTATCTCAAAAAAGAAAAAGAAAAGAAAAAGAAACCAGGTCAAAATGTCTCTCATTCCTGATGTCTCCACTGACTGGTGGTGACGTCTAACTGGTCCTCCTTCTCACTTTCCCAGTGTTTTCCTGCAAATGGGAATTAGATCTAAAGGCTTGGGGAGGGGTCGGCTGCACTGCTTTTGGTGGGAAAACTCCACAGACATCACACCCCTTGGGAGACATCTGGGGTCCCATTCCACTGGTGCTGGGACTGACCGGTTGGCACCTGTGGTGGCTGTCTGGTCCCCCATGCCACTGCAGCCAGCAAGGTCCTGTGGGCAGCTCTGGAGGTCCAGTTTCCCAGTGACGTTTTTCTTACTTGCTTTAGAATCCACTGGTGATGTTTGCTAGAATCGTTTTTCAGGAGGGTAAGCAAAACGCTGCCGTTTTCACATCCCCCACGCTCATGCTGGATTCGTTAGCCAGAATTCTTTCATAAGAAGAGCTCTCACTTCACCAGCTAGTTAGTAGCCCCTATTTATTTACGGCTTGGTTGCTCCAAAATACAGGTTGTGCAGGAAAGATAAATGGATAATTATTTCCCCCTTTTCTTCTTAATTATCAATTTTCAGAGTAAGGAGTTGCAAAAATTAACTCCAATGGCAACAAGCAAGGTCAATTTTTTAAAAACGCTTTCTTTTTTAGTATCGTTAGGAATGAGTGGATTTCTATGTATCGTTTTGGTCCATTGCTCTGAGATGCCCTGGCCAGGGAGAGGACCTTCGCCTTGGCCTCCTGGTCCTTTGATGTGACCTTGTTTGTATTTGATGCCTTCCCTGATTTCTGGTAGAGGATGAGTATCAGGCTCACCTTATATCTTCCCTGCCTCTGACCTGGAGTCACCCAGTTTACTCACAAGCTTTTAACAAGTGGGGCAAGGTGCTAGACACCAAAGTCTAGGCACTTTTGGTGCTCACTGGTGCCGAGTGGTCACTGCTTCCCATCCCTTCCAGTGGCAAGAACTAGGAGAGGCATATTTAGTTTTCACTTCATGAGACTGGCCAGGCACGATGGCTCACGCCTGTAATGCCAGCACATACCTGAGATCAGCCGGGCTCACTGGCTCACACCTGGAGTCCTGGCACTTTGGGAGGCTGAGGCAGGTGGATTGCTAGAGCTCAGGAGTTTTGAGACCAGCCTGGGCAACATGGTGAAACGTCTTTACAAAAAATGCAAAAATTAGCCAAGTGTGGTGGTGTACTTGTGGTCCCAAATACTCAAGACACTGAGGCTGGAGGCTGACTTGAGCCTGGGAGGTTGAGGCTGCAGTGAGCCAAGACTGTGCCACTGCTCTCCAGCCTGGGTGACAATCAATCAAACAATCAATCAGAATGAATAAATAAGTTACGAGATTATATTCACATTTCCAATTCAACTATAAGATTACAGTGCTACTCTTAACCTATTGAGTTCTATATTTGTATATTTTTTTCTTTTTCAGTAATAATAATTTTGGTTCTTCACAACATTCACATAATTACTTACTGGCTTTATCCTAGAAGGGAAAAAAATTTAAATAACAATGTGACTTAACACTAAGACCTGCTGAGCGATACATATGATTTCCTTGCCATTCTTTTTATCCTTAAAATACATGCCACCAGAAAAAAAATATCCTAAATACTGTGCTCCAGAGTCACTTGAAATAATTTTGTCTTTGTTTAGTTATATTACAAACGTTATATAAATTTTCATTTTTGTTGGTTTCCTTTTCTAAATATGCTTTCTTTTAAAGTTTCTTGTTTTGAATGTGGAAAACATTCTCGTAGTTCTGGAGTCCAACGCTACAGCCAAGAATCTTCAGAGCAGTGAGCTTCCACTTCTAACTCCACACACACGGAAAGTCACCATTTTTATTAGTTTCTGATTTATCCCTCCAGTGCTTTTCTTTTGCATCTATAAATAAACACACACATATACATATTTTTACATTTTATTACACAAAAGACAGGTCACTGCATACCGCTGTCTGCTTTTGCCACTCAATGATATATCTGGAAACGGCGTCTTATCAGTCCCTGGAGAAGGGAGCTGGGCCCAGGCTGGAGGGAACCCAGCAGGCTGGGAAGGAGGGGCTGGAGTATTTTCTTCTCCAGGCAGCAAGGAGCACCAGTGGTGGGGGACTGAATGCTTGAAGGAATACTAGGAGAGAATGTGAGTGCTCAGTATGGCCCAGGCTCTGATCCTACAGAGCCTGATGCATGTCAGTTGAGACTGGATTCCTGGGCATCCTGGGGACTGTAGGCAGATGGCACTGGGCTACCTAGTGGCCCCTAAATTTACAGCCACCCAGAATTGGCAACATGACCTTATTTGGAAGAAGGGCCTTTGCAGATGTTAGTAAGTCCAGGTGGGGTCATACTAGACTCGTGTAGGCCCTAAATCCAGTGACTGGAGTCTTACAAGAGGAGGGGACATACAGCAAGACTGGGGGAGAAGGCCTCGTGACCCCGGGGGGCAGAGATGGGAGCGGTGCAGCCACACGCCAGGAACACCAAGGGCTGCCAGCAACACCCGCAGCTGGGAGAGGTGAGAAGTGGATTCTCTTCTAGAGCTGCCGGAGCGGGGCTGGCTCTCCGGATGCCTTGAGCTCAGGCTTCTGGCCTCAGAAGCGACAGAGAACACATTTCTGTTGTCCTCAGCCGCCTCTTCAGTGGCACTTTGCTTGGCAGCTTCAGGACGCTTGCAGAGATGGGATGGTCTCTGAGGCTGCTCCTTGCTCTAACACTCCTGGCCGGTAGCCTTGTTCTCATCCGGGTGTCCAGAGAATGGGCTGGAGGAGTGCAACTTGGCGGGGTGCAGGCATCCCATGGAGCCCAGGCCAGGTGGTGGCAGTGAGTGGCATTCCCACTGAGGCACTGGTGATTGCCTGGCCAAGAGGGGAAACTGAGGCACCCAGGATGGCTTCATGGCCGGACCTGGGGAGAATGCACCCTGCAGCAGAGCAACTGGTGGGGGGAGAAGAGGGTGGGTGTGGGGTGATGAAGGCACTGGGGGGGGGAAATGCCCCACCAGACAAGCGGAGAGGTGGCTGGAATGTTCCAGGGGCTGGGGCTCACAGGACCACCAAGTCTGGGGGTGCTGAGGACATGGTGCCAGCACAGTAGTGCCCAGGTAGCCCTCGCTCAGCTAGCTCTCCGAGTCATTTCTGCAAGATTTATGGAAAGACAGTTTTGCCTGAGAGAAGTGTGTGTCACTGGGAATCGTTTAATGTCTGTTTACAGCTGCCATTCCTGCCAGGGTGATTAAAAGCACCATCAGAGTTGATTACAGCCTGGGTGGTCTCTTGATCTGGGAGTCCTCTGGATTCAGGGGGTGCTTTTGCCCTTCCCTTTCTGGTCCTCTGGATTCAGGGGTGCTTTTGCCCTTCCCTCTCTTCCCTTTCATAAGCCTGAGCTGGAAGAGAGAGGCTCCAGCAGCCGCCCTGCCAGAGAGCACATCCCAGCAAACCCAAACCACCCGTGCGGGTGGAGCGCAGGGTCCCGCAGGCCCAGAGACTCGGCGTGGACAGTCCTGGCTGCTCTCAGGCTGTCATCTTGAGCCCTTTCATCTTACTTCTCTTGCTTTTATTCCTGCCCATCTGGGACAGCCTCATCCGGGGTGTCCAGGGATCTGCTGGTCTTCCCCCCCCCCAGCTCTGTCCCCCCTGTCCCATGCCAGCACCCCAACCTGACACACGCCACACAGTGAATCCCCCTCACCTACTCCAGGGTGCAGCTGGAGGTCCGGGGCCTGCCTTGGGAAGCAACACAGGGCTCCGTGGACTGAACGGGCTCCAAGCTCAAAGGCCAGGTCTGCTGTGCCTGCTGGTCCCCTTCGGCACACAGCGTCCTCCCGAATCAGTGAGGCCCTCACTTTGGGTCTGCTTTTGCTGTGGGAAGCCTTCTCCGACTCAGGCTGAGACACAGGTCACCAGCAGGACTGTCTCCCCCGGGGCAGGCAGCCTGTGCTGCTGGATGGGACCTCTACCGTGTCATCACACCACAGACATCGGTTGCTGTGTGTCCGTCCCAACCCCGGGTCCAGGTCCTCAGACCACTCATGGGACAGTGCAGGGAGCCCAGAGGCAAATCTCCCTGCTGCAGGCGCTGCTGCCGCCTGTGGGTGGGGCCCCTTGGGAACCCCATGTACCCTCAGAGTCTCCAGACAGGGGAGGTCTCTAGGGTGGCACAAAGCCTGTGAAAGCCCCCAGTCCTGCCGTTCGGACCAGGTGGGAGGAGTCTGCCCCCTCTGCTGCCTCTCTTTCCTTCAGGGTGGGCTGTGCTGCATCTTCGGTAAAGCCAAAAGGGACTGGGGCCCCAACATGATGGTCGGGGTGTTGCTCCGGAGCTGTGATTCCAGGAGAGGTGGGTGTGAAGGTCTAGGAGCAGGGATTGGCCACAACTGTCTCCATATGTCCCTGTGACGGCGTCCTCTGCAGCCATCAGAACCATGCGGCAAAATGAAGCGCATTCATCCCGGAAACACTCCCGCTCCATTGCCACGAGGAAGCCTCAGACCGCAGGACAAGCCCCAATTCGTGTTTCAGGCTGAACACACACACGCCAGGATCGGCGGGGGGCTCAGGAAAGAGCCTCAGGGCTGGAGATGTTTCTTCCTGGTTTGCAAGTTAAGCACCTGTTAATTTTCACCGGGAAAAATAAGAGAGGCTGCCATGAGGCAGGAGGCCATGCAGTGTAGCCACAAGGCTCTTTCTGCTATGGATGAGGACGGCTGCAGGGAGGGGTTTGCCCAACACTGAGTGGCCGCACCGAAAGAAGGAAAGTTGTTGGGGATTCTGGGTTTCACAATTTCTCAAATCTCTTTGAACTCCCCTCACCACATCCCACTCCAGACTCCTGAAATCAATCACAAACCAAAGTCAACACATTTTTCCCAGGACCAAGAGGGTGCCTTTAAACCAAGGCCCTGGGGCTGGGTGTTGGGGCTCCCACCTGTAATCCCAGCACTTTGGGAGGCTGTTTGAGACAGGCCTGGGCAATATAGCAAAACTCTGTCTCTACAAGAAATTAAAGATTAGCTAGGTGTGATGGTGTCTGTGGTCCCAGCTACTCAGGAGGCTGTGGAGGGAAAATCACTTGAACTCAGGAATTCCACAGCACAGTGAGCCATGATCACAACACTGCATTCCAGCTCGGGAATTCCAGAGTGCAGTGCCCTTGCTTCCTGTAGATGCACCGATGTCACTCGTAACAGTGCCCTTGCTTCCTGTAGATGCACTGATGTCACTCGGAACAGTGCCCTTGCTTCCTGTAGATGCACTGATGTCACTCGGAACAGTGCCCTTGCTTCCTATAGATGCGCTGATGTCACTCGGAACAGTGCCCTTGCTTCCTGTAGATGCACCGATGTCACTCAGAACAGTGCCCTTGCTTCCTGTAGATGCACCGATGTCACTCAGAACAGTGCCCTTGCTTCCTGTAGATGCGCTGTTGTCACTCGGAACAGTGCCCTTGCTTCCTGTAGATGCGCTGTTGTCACTCAGAACAGTGCCCTTGCTTCCTGTAGATGCACCGATGTCACTCGGAACAGTGCCCTTGCTTCCTGTAGATGCACCGATGTCACTCAGAACAGTGCCCTTGCTTCCTGTAGATGCACTGATGTCACTCGGAACAGTGCCCTTGCTTCCTGTAGATGCACCGACGTCACTCGGAACAGTGCCCTTGCTTCCTGTAGATGCACCGATGTCACTCAGAACAGTGCCCTTGCTTCCTGTAGATGCACTGATGTCACTCGGAACAGTGCCCTTGCTTCCTGTAGATGCACCGATGTCACTCAGAACAGTGCCCTTGCTTCCTGTAGATGCACCGACATCACTCAGAACAGTGCCCTTGCTTCCTGTAGATGCACTGATGTCACTCGGAACAGTGCCCTTGCTTCCTGTAGATGCACCGATGTCACTCAGAACAGTGCCCTTGCTTCCTGTAGATGCACCGACGTCACTCAGAACAGTGCCCTTGCTTCCTGTAGATGCACCGATGTCACTCAGAACAGTGCCCTTGCTTCCTGTAGATGCACCGATGTCACTCAGAACAGTGCCCTTGCTTCCTGTAGATGCACCGATATCACTCGGAACAGTGCCCTTGCTTCCTGTAGATGCACCGACGTCACTCGGAACAGTGCCCTTGCTTCCTGTAGATGCACCGACGTCACTCGGAACAGTGCCCTTGCTTCCTGTAGATGCACCGACGTCACTCGGAACAGTGCCCTTGCTTCCTGTAGATGCACTGATGTCACTCGGAACAGTGCCCTTGCTTCCTGTAGATGCACCGACGTCACTCGGAACAGTGCCCTTGCTTCCTGTAGATGCACCGACGTCACTCGGAACAGTGCCCTTGCTTCCTGTAGATGCACTGATGTCACTCGGAACAGTGCCCTTGCTTCCTGTAGATGCACCGACGTCACTCAGAACAGTGCCCTTGCTTCCTGTAGATGCACCGACGTCACTCAGAACAGTGCCCTTGCTTCCTGTAGATGCACCGATGTCACTCAGAACAGTGCCCTTGCTTCCTGTAGATGCACCGATGTCACTCAGAACAGTGCCCTTGCTTCCTGTAGATGCACCGACGTCACTCGGAACAGTGCCCTTGCTTCCTGTAGATGCACCGACGTCACTCGGAACAGTGCCCTTGCTTCCTGTAGATACACCGATGTCACTCGGAACAGTGCCCTTGCTTCCTGTAGATACACCGATGTCACTCGGAACAGTGCCCTTGCTTCCTGTAGATGCACTGACGTCACTCAGAACAGTGCCCTTGCTTCCTGTAGATGCACTGATGTCACTCGTAACAGTGCCCTTGCTTCCTGTAGATGCGCTGTTGTCACTCGGAACGGTGCCCTTGCTTCCTATAGATGCACTGACGTCACTCAGAACAGTGCCCTTGCTTCCTGTAGATGCACCGACGTCACTCAGAACAGTGCCCTTGCTTCCTGTAGATGCACTGATGTCACTCGTAACAGTGCCCTTGCTTCTGGTGGATGCGCCGACGTCACTCAGAGCTACGGGCTTGCTTCCTGTAGTTGCACTGACCTGGGCCCTCATGTTTTGCACTGGGGCACTGTCTGTTCCTCATGCCTGGAAGGCCCCACGCAGCACGTGGGCCTAGGGGCACAGCAGGCATCCTGTACACCGCGAGGTGTGGGGTACACACCTAGACACTTCAGACCCAGGAATCACGGACTCCTGTCTCTGCTGTGTGCATGGGAGGTCTTACTTCCCTGGGGAGGGCTGTTCAGTCTCCACTGTAGACACAGATATGGGGTGTGTGTGTGTGTTGCATGTGTTTGTACATGTGTGTGTTTGCATGTGTTTGTGTGTGTGCATGTTTGCTTGTGTGCATGGCTGTGTGAGAGTGGACAGAGAGAGAGTGTGTGCACATACTATGTCTACGCTCAAGAGTCATTCCCACCCCTGCCACGGCGGGGGTCTGCCCTCTGTGACCCCCAGGCATGTGAATTTTCTGAAACTGCCTTCTCCCCTCTTGGCTCCTGTCCATCCCAGATCCAGCATCCACGTACGTTTGACGCCAATGGAAACTCTGCCTTGTGACTCGTGGGAGGGGCCTCCGTAAGGGGCATGTGACTGTGAGGGACCAGGCTGGGCTGGCTTGTGTGAGGGGGAGGGGCACGCTGTGGGGGGGCAGCTGCGGCAGAGCCTGTGGCTCTGGGGAAATGCCGGGGCCGGCTTCACGGGGTCAGCCCTCTGCAGCCTGCCTTGGCTGGCGGGGGAACGAGTACAGGCTTCCAGGCATTTGGAACGGAGCAGTTGCTGGGACAGACTGGGGCCTCAGCCTTCCCTTCCCCACCCCAGAGCCCCTGTGGCTCGTCTTAACCCAGCCAGATGAGTGGCTTGGGAAACTGGCGTGTCGCAGGCTGCAGAGAGCTCTGAGGAGGAAGGAAACCCGTTTCTTAGCACCTCCAGCAGCCCAGGCCCACCTTGAGCCCTCCATGTCTGGACTTTCTCCTCCTTTGCAAATCTGCTCCTGTTTCTGCGCTTGCAGGAGCATGGCTGGGCTGGAAATAGAAACGCATTCCGTGCATTCATTCTCTCAACAAATATTTACTAAGCACCTCCTCTGGGCCAGCTGGGGCTGGGCACTGCGTCATCCTCCGCCTCCTCGTCCTCCTCCTCACCAGTGAGCAAAGCAGATAAAGCCAGTACCTACAAGGGTGGATGCCCTCACGGGGGGAGCAAAGGGGCAATGAAGAAGCACATCCTGTAGTATATGTATACGGGAGGGCTTGACAGCTTCGACAGGGCAGCCAGGAGCCAGGGATCGCAGTACCACCGGCTGTTGGGGGCACTTGCTCAGGAGGCAGCCCCCGGAGACTGTGTGCTGAGCGGTGTGGTGCTCTCTAGACTGCTGCGTGGAGCACAGACGGTGGTGGGGGCGGATGGGAAACCGTGGGAGTCTCAAGCAGTCATCCAGGCCAGCGAGGCAGGGACGTGGGCAGATTCCGGATGCATTCCGATGGCAGAGCTCATGGGGTTCCTGGGAAACCAGGAGACCGCGATTCACTCTGAGCAACTGGAAGGATGGATCTGTCAGCACCCAGGAGGGGGGATGGCTGTGCTTAGGGATGTGAGGCGGGAGTGGCTGTGCACTCAGGGCAGGACGGGTCTCTTGTGAGACATTTACTGGATGTCTACGTGAAGGAAGCAGTTGGGTTCACAGTCCGGAGGCCAGGGTCCAGCGGAGCTGCAGAGACACCCAGGAGCCATGGAGAGTCCTCACTGCTGTGACAAATCTCTTTTAATTTCCGAGACCCAGGGAAAGCCTTGCAAATGTTTATCTGGCGCCTCCCCACACTGTCCCCACCCTGTAGGGAAATGTTCCTCAGGACTCTGGGCTGATTTTGAGTCCTCCCAAGGATTCAAAGCAGCCCTGAGGCTGGAGACACGCTGGTCACGCATGAGCCTGCCGTTGGCAGAAGCCCTGCCACCCCCCAGGAACCCCGGCCTGAAGGTGAGGCTGCTTCTGTGGCCCAGGTCTCGAAATCAGGAAGAAATCAGATGAGAAGACTCCCATCTCCCGGTTTCCGGCGTGGGCACTTCCACGCTGGGGGTGTGTCTGTGTGCGGATGTCTGTGTGTTTGAGAGTATGTGTATGTGTGTTGTTTGCATGTATATGTGAGCGTGGTACCTGCATGTGTGATCTGTGTTATGTGTGTGTGATAAGTGTGTGCACATGTATCTGTGTGTGGCTCAGCATAAGTGTGCATTTGTGTGTGTTATGTACATGTGCTTTGTGTTGCGTCAGTGCATAAGTGTTCAGCTTGTGTGTGTACTTTCGTGAGGGTGTGTTTGTGCACATGTGGATGTGTGTGTGTCTGTGGAGTGTGCAGCATGCGAACATGTATATTTGTGTGTGTGTACTGAAGTCTGCTGTACACCGTGATCTAGTGACCTCACACAGAGTCCTCCGGGGCTGCAGTCCTCAGAGGCAGGGGAGCAGCCAGTGCGTGTGTACAGGTCGGGCAGTCGTGGGTGCTCCATCAGCAGCTGGCACGTCCCTCTGGGGACACCAGGTGTGTCATGAGAGACTCACACCTTCCACCTCCTGACTGTGGGAAGAGAAGCTAGTCCTTAGAGCAGGTGGCGCCTCTGAAGGAGGCGGGAGGGGGGCCTTCGAGGGGCTGAGGGGCAATAAGAGGAAGTGAAGGCCCTCAGGTGAACTGCAGCTGAGGTAGGAGAGGGCAGGAGGGTCTGGGAGGGCAGCCCTCCCCACCCCGAGACAAATTCCTGTGAATGCTTGTCAGGACCTTGACACGCAAGAAACCCCGAGGCCAACAGGTCAGCAGTGGGCACAGAGCTGGCCACAGGGTGTGTGGTGAACGGTTCGGGGAAAGACAAGAGTACAGTGATGAGAGTGTGGGCCGTGGCTGAGGGCTGTGAGGACTTATCCTGGCCAGTGCGGACTTTCTGGGGTCCAGGGTGCCCCGATCATGCAGGGTGCCCCATCAGGATGGTAGTGGGGGAGCACAGATGATGATTTCTGAAGGTGGTCAAAAAGCAGACAACAAATGCCATGAGCTTTCTTTAGAAAATGGCCAGCTTTATTTCCAGCGCTGGGAACATTACCAGCACAACCATCCCCCACCACCACCACTGCCATCACCACCACCACCGCCATCACCACTATCATCACCATCACCACTATCATCACCATCACCACTATCATCACCATCACCATCACTACAATCACCACCATCACTACCACCACCACCACTACAACCACCACCACCACCACCATCACCACCATCGTCACCACCACCATCACCATCACTACAACCACCACCATCACCATCACTACAATCACCACCATCACCATCACTACAATCACCACCATCACCACCACCATCACCATCACCACCATCATCACTACCGCCCTCAACACCAACATCATCCCCACCACCATCGTCACCACCACCATCACCATCATTACCATCACCACCATCACCATCACCACCACCATCACTACAATCACCACCATCACCATCACCACCACCATCACCACCATCGTCACCACCACCATCACCATCATTACCATCACCACCATCACCATCACTATCACTACCACCACCTAGCTATGACTCTCAGGTGTAAAGACTGGATATTTCCGGTTGTCCCCTGTCCTCTCTCCATCCTCTTTGTGCCACCTGTGCTGAACTTCAGAAAGCTGCCCACTAGGCAGGCGACTTCTCCCACTAGGCTCTTCACCTTTGGGCTTCTGTTGGGGCTTCAGCCAATGGAAGATGCTGGCAGGACATGAGATTCAGGAAGGACAGACAAGCCAGGAAGGGCCTTGTCCCTCTTCCACCATCCCTGCTCTGCTGCCTTCCAGCCACATCCCTCCTCGAGCATACCCTCCTGCCAGGTGGCCCCTCCCCAGGGCTCTGACCCCCACTCTGGTAACAGCTTTCCTTCCTTCACTTCTTTGTTCCTGGGGTGGTCCACTACCACAGGCCCCTTGTGTTTTTCCCTCAACCTGCCAACACCTCTGAAAATGCTCTTTTCATGAACAAATCTCTTCAAACGCCCCCGTTGAGTGGGCCATCTGTTTCCTGCCCAGACTCGGAGAGGTGCCTGTCTTGCAGTGTGCCAAGATGGCACACACAGCCGGGGAATCCCAGCAGCACCTGTGCAAGGCCGGCACTACCGCAAAGTGTCTGGCGTCCGTCACCCATGCCCGTGGTGACCAGGCAGAGCTCAGGGCCAGGCCTGTTCCGGGACTCTGCAGGGGAGCCAGGCCTCAGGCAGACGGGGGCCCGGGCAAGCTCCAGAACCCAGGGTGGTGAGAAGGCAGGAAAGATCCGGGGGATCAGACGGGCCAGCTGCTGTGCTGGAGGGGTGACCTGCTGCGGGCCCCAGAGCCTGTCCTGACTGCCCCAGGCTGTGATGGCCTGGCTGAATTCTGGTGTCCAAGAGCTTTGGAGAGAGGACAAGAAAGCCCTGGCCACGGGGACCCACCATGCCACGCCACACCAGGGCAAGTGGAGAACTTCCAGGCTGGCTCCTCTCGCCTGGGTATCACCAGCCTCCCCCACCCGTCCCCTCCTGACTCCCATCCTTGTCCTTTCCCTGCTCTCACCCCTTTCTGTTTTCACCAAAGGAGCTCCCTGGCTTCCCAGCTCTGAAGCCTGTGATGGGACAGGCATGAGCAGTGCCAGTCCCTGCTGTCCATTGGTCATGACCTCCAAAGAAAGCAACTACCAGGGCACGGGGCAAAGAGGCACCTCATTGTGCCCTGGGCTGGCCTCTCCTGTTCCCTTGACTCCAGGATGGGAGCCCAGAGCGGGTGCCTGGCCCCCAGGAGGGTCTGCAGGAGCAGGTGGGCAGGACTTTGTCATTTCTGTACCGGCTCCTTCCGGAGAGTGCCACCACTCCTGAGCCTAAAGGGTGCCCGGCTGAACCCCGGCAGCAGCCACAGGCTCTGGGTTGGGGGGCACCATCCCAAGCAGGAAGAAACTGGCCTCACTGCACAGGTGTGGCTGGAAAGGAAGCATGGGTTTCTGGTGTGGAGCCCAACTGGGGCAGAGACTCCACTTGCCCTCCCCGGGGCCCCAGCTCCTTCCAGGGTCTGTGTGACCCTGTTCCTCCCAGGTCTGGACTCCTGACACGACAGCATCCTCAGTCACTCTTCCTTCCTGTGGTCACTGCAGCTGCCTCCCGCGGCCTCCTGCCTCCTTCTCTCCTGTTCTCTGTAGTGACACTGGCAGCTGCCACCCCCAGCCCCTGCTGGCCACAGCCGTGAGAGCCATCTGGGGGCAGGCCACCCTTTCCTGGAGCACACTCTCATCTTGGGACTGTGAACTACCCCAGAGATCTGGGAGGTGTCCCAGGTGCCCCTGGACAAAGCCACCGTTCCTTTGGAATCTCATGTTTTTCTGTGAATAATCCCCGGGCATCTTCCCCTACTGCCCCATCAACACGGCCCTAATGGGCAGTGCGGCCCCCCACAGCCTCTGCCTGCAAGGACGGTGCTCCAGGGAATGAAGGGTCTCCAGCCTGCGGCTCTGCCCATCAGAGCCTCGTGGCATCAAATGCTGGTGACAGCTCAGCACACAGCCATCAGAGGGTGACTGAAGCCACCCAGGCGGGCAGGGTCTGGACTCTGGGCCTGGTTCTGGCCCTCACAGATCAGCGGAGGGACCCCGCCGCCTGCACGAAAGCCTGTTTACCAGGAGGGAGGACGCCAGGCGAAGGCCTGCCCACCCCCTGTGGGACCTGCCCGTGGGGGGCACATGGGCAGCTTTCACCCCCGGCCACCCTCCTCCCAAGCCCCAGGCCAGGTGCTGGATGAGGCAGGCAGAGTTGCGCATCGGAGAGGAGCCATCGGAGAAGCCGCCGTGGGGCTTTGATACGCATGGACACGTCGTGTGTCCCAGAGGTGAGCCCAGTGTGACCGACAGCGTAGTGGCGCCAAAGATGACCACACCCTAATCCTGGGAGCTGCAAAAATGTCTCACCCTACATAGCAGAGGGGAGCTAGGGCAGGACCCCCAACACCGGGCTGGCAGTGGAGAGGCCACCTGGATTCCCCAGCAGGCCTGGTGTGAGCACAGCGGGTGGGGGAGGGAGGAGACCCAGCGTCAGATGCCACACGGGGCCCTGTCCCCCATGCTTGGCTTGGAACCAAGGAAGAGGCTGTGAGCCAGGGAATGCGGGTGGCTTCGGGGAAGCCAGAAAAGGCAGGCAAGTGGCTTCACCCTGAGCCTGCAGGAGGAAGGCTGCCCGGCCCAGTCCCTCATCTCCATCATGGAGAGCTGGGTCAGGACACGGACCTCCAGAACCTGAGACTCGATCTGTGTGCTCCAGCCACTGAGTGTGTGGGCATCTGTTGCAGCAGGGCCGTGGAGGCAAGGACTGAGGGAGGAGCCTTGTGAGAATCTTGAGTTCTGCCCCCATGAGTGTGCAACCAGGAGTGGCTGCAGCCTCCCCGAGCCCAGAATTCTCCATCTGGAACACGATCTGTGGAAGAGCTGGGCTGGCTTAGGGAGAGGACATGACTGTGCCTGGTAGGACAGCCTCCTTGGTCAGGGTGGCACCTCCGTCCTGGGCCATCACCAGGTGCAGGTGGGCTGCAGGGGCTGGGGAGGAGGGGACAGGCTGGGAGCCCTGATGAGGGGAGAGGTGTCCTCCAAAGATGACCAAGGCTGAGCATCTGGCTCTAGGCAGGACTCCCAGCCTCGCACTCCAAGTGGGCTACAGGTCAGTGGAGCTGCTGATCCCATTTGGCCTGGGACTGGGCGGGTCCCAGCAGGAACCTCAGGGACCCCCAGCTCTCTGTGTGGCTGGGAACGGGATCCATCGAGCACGCTCTACCCAGGGTCTGTAAACACCATTGAGTCTGTCCTCAGTGTTTGCAACCAGCCCTGATGACCAGCAGAGTCTCCTCCCCAGACGGGAGCTGTGGCCCTGGCCTATGCCCTCTAGCCTGGGGAGAAGAGCCGTCTTGAAGCTCAGAAAGCACCTGAGGTGGGATGTGTGAGCCAAACAGCAGAGGGCGCCTGCAGAGGTGAGCGGAGGGGAGGCAGGTCAGGTTGTTGGGGCAGTTGCTGCCAGGAGCTGGGGGCAACCTTCTGGCAGGGGGCAGTTGGATCGTGCCTGGGCTGCTGACCGACGCAGGGTAGGTTGGCAGGGTGGGGGAGCTGCATTCTTGGGAGGGCTTTGCAAGGATAAAGTGTGGGATATCGGAGATGACTCACATCTCTTCTGTTCCTGGGTGGGAGGGGTGAGTGACAAAGGGAGGCCAGGAGGGGACACATGTGGGGTCACATAGCTGGGCTCAAACCCGGCTCCTTCCCAAGGAAGTGCTGGACTCACGCCTGGGGCTCCCCGGAGCGCCCTATAGAGACCACACGAAGCAGCGTTCTTCACGGCCATCCTGGCAGCTGCATTTCTCAGGAGAATCCTTTGAGGACCCTCTCATCTCAGTGAAATTGCAGGTTTCCAGTCATGGCCAGGGCTCTTGCCATGCCCCTCAATTAGGGGTGGCCCGCCCACTGCTGCTGGGGGCCGTGAGGGGCAGCCCTTCCTGGGAGAGACAATTCCAGCTTCCACTGCCTCCGCTCAGGGGCCTGACCTGGTGCTCGTGTCATGGAAACTGCTTTTAAAGACCCAGCTCCTGGGGGAGACAGGGATGTGGGCTCAGCACTGGGCTGAGTGCAGCCCCCTGTCTCCCCGTAGGACCCTCTCTGGGTTCCCAGAGCTGTGATGTCGCCGTGACTCGCAGCGGCTGCTGAGCACCCAGTGTGAGCCCCTCCTGGCCAGCTCGGCGCTGACGCAAATCAAAAGCTTCCAGCTCCCAGAGCAGCTGCACTGCCCCAGGTGGCAGTCCTAGGCCGCCGGGGTGGGGAAGGTGGGGTTCTGGCATGGGGCCTGGCATTCGAGGTCATCAGCTGCTCTTCAAGGGCAGCCAGCATGGGGCTCCCCAGAGGTCCAGGAGAGGCAGATACAGTGAAGCTCCTGGTGGGGATGGTGGTGTCATGAAGCCACAGGTCCTGCCTGCCAGACCACCCCTGCTCCTCTCCCTGTTCCCCGGGGCATGGTGGCCCCTTGGCTCTGGTCACTGGCTGTTTGGCTCAAGTGGCACCTGAAGCATGGCAGGATCCAGGCCAGGATGCCCACAGGCAGGTACCATGCGTGCCCCAGGAGTGTGAAGGTAGCCCCCGGGAGCGTCATGCAGGGCGGCCTCTGCGTGGGGGGTGAGTGGCACCTGGTCCGTGTCCCATTTCCTCTGGGTCCCTTTACACCTGGGCTTCTTAACAGCAGCCAGTGGGATCTGCAGCACTGGCTTCCAGAGGCTGCCTCACCTTTCAGAAGATCCTTGCTGGGGCGGCTCATGGCCACACAGGCACACGGAAGGCTCCTCCAAGGAATGAGCCTTCTGAGAGCCACTTGGGGAGGCCTGGGGGCCCTTTAGGCCCCACCGGATGGGAACCACCATGGAGACCTTGACTGCCCTGGAGAGCACCACCCACCGCTCCACAGACACACACGGCCAGCCTGCCGGAGCGACCTGTGCATCCTTAAACAGGCACTCACACACACATGCACTTACACATGCACTCACACGCACGCACATACATATGCAGTCACACATGCATGCACGCATGCACATACACATGTACACACGCATGCACACATGTGCTCACACAAGCACATACATGTGCTTGCACACACGCATGCACTCGCACACGCACACATGCACACACATGCTCACACGCATGTACACATGCGACCACACATGCAATGTACACATGTACACACGTCCTCACACACGTACACATGTGTGCGCGCACACACATGCACTCACATGCACTCATGCACGTACACATGTACACGTGCTCACACGTACACATGCACTCACATATGCACATACAGATGTACACACATGCTCACATGTACACATGCATTCACACATGCATGCACACGTACACATGTGCTCACACAAGCACATACACGTGCTTGTACACATGCACACACACGTATGCATGTACACATGTGATCACACATGCAATGTACACATGCACACACGTGCTCACATGCATGCATGCATGTGCGTGCACGCACATACACATGCACTCACATGCACTCATGCATGTACACGTGCTCACACACATGTACACATGGGCTAACACATGCACATACACATGTACACATGCTCACACATGCACGTACACATGTGCTCACACATGCATGTACACATGCATATACGCATATACATGTGTGCTCACACGCACATACACATGTACACATGTGCTAACACAGGCAGTTACACATGCGCTCACACACATATGTAGACACACGTACACATGTGCTCACACATATTCCCGTGCACACCCACACAGCACACGCGCATGCAATACATATGCACGCACACACACAAAGCACTCACACATGTACATGACGTGCACACAACACATGCATGCAAAATGTGCTCATAGGCACACAGCACGTATGCGTGTGTGCACATGCAAGCACACGGGTAAGAGCCAAGAGTGTGTCTCAGGATTTTAACCGTTTCTCTGTCCCTCTCCAGGACACACTCACACTGTGCAGCTGGGACTGAGTCCCCGCTGCCCTGCACTCCATGGGCATGGAAGAGCAGGGTGTCCAGGGGCTGAGGATGGCCACCTGGGGGCTGACAAAGAGGCCACTGCCCAGGGTCAGGGTGATCCAGGTGGGCAGGATGAGACTGGAGTTGAGGACAATGACTTGAGGCCCCTCCAGGGCACCTTTGCCCCTGACAGGTAACCTGGGGTGAGAACGGGCTCCAGCCACCTTTCTCCAGATATGTGAGGCGGACAGTCACGGGACATGGTGGGTATGACACTGCCATGCAGAGAAACCCCTCTGTGTGCACAGCCCAAGTTCACTGGGGGGTCGGGGCTGGGTAAAGACGGGGAACACAGCAGCCTGTGACCTCTCAGCCACTGCAGAGGCCACCTGTGTGGGTGGCCCTCAGAGGGCAAAACCCTCCCTGGGGACGCACCTTCCTGGCCTGTGCATTCTTGCCTGGAGACAGGAGCCACCAGCCCCCGAGCTGTTTACCTTCCGTCTGGCGGCCCAGCAGGGAGCCACTGCCCTCCCTCTCTCCTGGCCTACAAGGCCTTGTCCTGGCTTTGCCCTGGGCGGGGACGCTGTTGCACTGTGCTACCCTCTGTCCCCAGCAACCCAGGGCCACCAACAGCTCCAGGGACAACTCTGCCTCTAAACTGGGGCCATGGACACCCTAGTTACCCACTAAACAAGTGCCCTTTCCATGTACATCGCTGAAGTGCAGACCCAGAGCTCCAGGCATTGCTGGTGGAAACTTGCAGAAGCATGCAGCAGGTTTGCCATAGGATTAGGAAGCCAAGCGACCAGCAGACAGGCAGGTGTGTCTCGGCAGGACCCCTCACCCCTGGGACGGCCCCTGAACTGCATCTCCTGCTTGGGTCGGGGCAGCCTGCTCCCCCAGAGACCCCCAGGTGATCCCACAGCAGGGCGGGGCTGGCAATCCTGGGCAGGGCTGGTGTCAGCAGGCCCCAAAGACAAGCCCTGGGCCTGGGCCAACCCAGGGGCTCTGGCTGCAGCTTGCCTGCCTGCCCAGGAAGCAGGTACTGGGGGGTCCCTAGGAGGCTCCTCTCCCCATGGGCTCCCCTGCAGCCCCTCCCCCTGCCTCCCGCTGCACTTCCCTATGGGGGATTGTGTATTTGGCTTTAATAAGCTAACCCATTGGCCCAGGCCACATTTGCCGACACACAGCAGACTGACGGTCATGCCCCCCACATGGCTGGGCTGGTGGCTACCACCAGCACATGTGGACAGAGCTGCAGGGGGCACCTAGCAAGAGTTTCTGCCCTCAGGCACAGCAAACACCAGAGAGGCAGAAGGACCCTGGGCCTCATCCCATCCTGTGGGGAAAGTGGTGGTCAGGAGGGGGTTGATGGAGGGTTGTTAGGTCACCCCAAGCTGAGGAGTGGTTGATGGCACAGCCGCCTTTGCCCTCCTTCTCTCTTGGCAGGTAAATGGAGGCCCAGGTGGCCCCTAGACTGAGGGAGACGTCTCTGCTCGTTTTGGCTGAGCCAGGCCAAAGGCAGCCAAGGCTTTGTTTCCCTGCCCACTCCCAGCTGAGAGTCAATGTCCCACACACGCCACGCTGCCCTTTAGTTCCTAAGATGAAAATATTTGCTCTGCCATTAAGAAAATAATCAGCAGTCCTCCTGTAAGTGCAGCGTACACTCTTCAAAAGCAAACACCGCGGTTTCCAAACAAGGAGTGGAGAAGGCCTGGGTGGGGGCTCCTGGGGAGCCACCCCAACCCTGTGGGCTCTGCCCTGACCTGCCTGAATGTTCTGCAAGCCCTGGGGAACCAAGGAAGGAAGCCGAGTGTGGGGAGAGGGAGGCTGGCAGGAGCCCAGGGCCCTGAGGCCAAGGCAGGGAGGGAGAGCGGGCTGCTCCTGGCTACTTGGTATTGCATGGCCATCCCCCAAGCCCAGCCCCGGGACAGCAGTCAGGGGCTTCTGCAGGCAGTGAGCGGTCTGCAGGCCCCCAGCGCCCACCTGACCTTCCCAGAGCAGCAGTCAGAGGGCAGAGAGAGGGCGGGGACCTTCAGCTGCACAGAAGGTCTGCGTTGGGGTCTGTTCTGCTTCTCACTGCACATGTGGCCTTGGCAGCCTGTCCACCTCTCCAGGTCTCAATTTTCTCATTTGTAAACGAGGGAATCACAGCTTCCTGGCACCACCACTGACCTTCCTGGGCTGGAGCGAAGCTGTGGCCGGTAGCTGGGGACCTGTTGGAAATAGATTCTCGGTGCACCAAGGAAAACTAGCACCTGAGACAAAGCATTTCTCAGCAACACAATTTTTACTTCCTGGCCATACTTTGCCTTTATTTTTTTACCTTTTAACATTTTTTACTTTTTAATATTTTAACATTTGCCCACCACAGCTTGTGGCCTGGGGCGTCTCGTCCCCATGTTGTGTCTCGTGACCTCACATCGGTAGCTCGGAGTGTTTGCACCAAGGGAACCGGCAGACGCTGCGCATCAAAGCCAGGTCACTGCCCACCCATGGCCCTGGCCTCCCGGGTCCCCACTTGCCTCATCCCGGGGCTGCATTATGAGCACCTCAGACTGGAAAGGCTGCTTATGAGCACAGCGCATGGCAGACCCTCACCGCAGGAGTCACACGAATACACGAGAAAACCAAGGAAGAACTAAATAAACAGCTGGGGCCGTGCTTGCTATAGATTGTATGGAGCTCCCTGGAGCCTCCTGGACCTGGGCGTGTGCCTTCCTGCGCCCTGGCCCCCAGGGGGAGGCTCCTCACTCCCAGCTCAAGCAGCTCCTGGAAGCTGTCTCTGATCTGGACCCCGCTCCAGGCCACACTCTGCCTGGGCGCCAGGTTTGGGGCTGATCACGTGAGGTTCCGACGGCCCTGGGTTAGAGTCTGCTCCAGGGGTGGGGGAGGAGGAAGGTGCCGGCCGCCCAGACCCCACCCTCTCATCTGGGCCTGAGGCTTCAGCCCTCAGAGCCCCTGCTTCCCGCTGCTGAGAGGGTGTGAGAAGTGCGTGCCCAGTTGGAGCTCAGGGAGGACCAGCTCTGATTTCCTTCATTTTAAGCACGTCTTTCCAGATCCACAGCCTCTGGATCTGATGCCCACCAGAGCTCCCTGGGCCTCTCTTAGGGGAGGGTGTTCCTGGCTTATTTTCTGCCAATAGGAGCAAAGGATGAGGCAACAGGTCGACCTGAGTTGGGGGGTGGAGGGTCAGAGACCTGTGGTCAAGCCCATATCACCACGTGACCCGATGGGAACAGGCAACTCTGGGGAGCTGTGAGTAAGAAAGCACTCCGGCCTAGTCATGTGTGCCAAGTGGGGGGGGCCTGTCCCCCCCAAGGAGGCCCTCCCTGCGGGTTCCTCTGCTCTTTCCTGCACCCCTCCTTCCTTCCTGGAGTACCCCTGCCTGAGCCTGTCCTGGCCCTGTTTTAATCCCCCGCTGCTTCCTCCTCTGGATCTCTGGCCGTCGGGGAGGCCCCTCTCAAGGGCCTACTGAGCTTCACCATCCCTTCCTCCTGCAGAAGACGCCTCTTCACCCGCCCCCAAAGACCAGGCAGCCTCCCTCCGGTTCTCTCCTGCATCCCCCTCATTCCAGAGGGTTCCCGAGGGCAGAGGCAGCTTGAAGTGAGAGTCTGTGGATGGCAGGCCCGCCTCAGGGGGAAGCACACACAGCCTCTGCCACACTTGGAGGGTCCCAGCCACCCACAGGCAGTCACCATTCCCCAGCTTGGGGGCAGGCTGAGCACGGCTGGGAGACAGTTTAACGGGGGAGCCCAGAGGAGGTCCTAGCCCAAGCTGCCGGGTGCCTGGCCTGGCTACTTAGGGAGGGGGCAGCTCCTGTGGGCCCCTGGAGGGCCTCATCTGTGCCAGTGCCCCCCACAGCACACGCCACCCAGGAGTCCCAAGCCCCAGGTCAGGAGGGTGACCACCACCTGCCTGCAACAGGCTGAGGAGCGAGGTCTTTGAGCCTTTGCTTCCTGGCCCACTGCTGACCCACCCCTCTGCCAGGAACAAGCGTGCCGGCCTCTGCAGCCCCGGCAGAACTCTTCTACACTGGATCTTTGCATCCTTGATCTGACAGCTCCCGGACCACACTGAGGGGGTCAGACACCACCCAGGTCTCCATACCCCTTGGGGAGCTATGGCGTCACCCCCATCTGTCTCTTTGGGTGTAATGGGGAGTCCACAGGCCCTGGAACCCGCCAGCAGCTTCAGGTGGCTGGGCCTGACCTTCCAGTTGGTACTGAGAGGTCCTTGGCCCTCACCCCCCACCCCCTGTGCCACCAAAGAACCCTGTGGTTACCTCAACCTCAGGCCATGTGGCGGGGACCCCAGGGCCGGCCCTTCCCACCAGGCCCAGTTGCAAAGGCAGGGGTGGACCCCAACCCTACAGAAAGCAGGGACCCGCGCCTTCCAGATGTTTCCCCCCACTGCCCCAAAGCACACCTGGCTGGTCAGACCGTGGGCCTGAGAAACAGATGCCCCACTTGACCGGTGCACAGATTTCCAGGAAACAGCAGCCAGTGGCCACTCTGTTCCTCTGAGGAGAGCAGGAAGAGCTTAGCCCTTTGTGAATTCCTTTCTTCCCCAGCATGTGATGGAGCCACGCCTCGCTTCTCAGGACCGACAGGGAGGACAGATGTGCCCAGCAGGCTCCTTCCCCGCCCACAGCACCGGCCTCCAGCCCGGCTCTGGCCCTGCTAGTCTGGTGACCATCACAGCCCAGGCAGGGAAGGGACGTCAGGGCCCAGGGACCCTAGGACACCGGGTGGGAAGAGGCCTCAAATCAGCCAGGGCCTTAGGATGCATGTGGTGGATTGTGATTTCAGCGTCTACTTTTCAGTAGTCATGGGTTGGTTTTCTTGTGTATTCGAAAAAAATATAGGGTGTAAAGACCGAGATGAAGGGCTCTGGAGTTTCTGGCGGAGGCTGAGTCCCTTGTCAGCCAGAGCCGGCTGAATGAGAAACTCGAATCGCACCTCAGGCGCAGCTGAGAGCCTGCCATGTCTGGTGAGTGGCTGCAGCCGGAGGCCCCGCGCCTGCCCGCGGTTGTGGTCAGCACGCCGTCTCTGGAAGGGGCCTCGTGGTCTCCGGCCTCAAAGTGCAGAAGCAGCCACAGACGTGGAGGAGTGGGTTTGGCTTGTACCAATTACACTGTGTTTATGGACCCAGAGATGGGAATTCTGTGTAACTCTCATGTGTCACAAAGCCTTCTTTATTCCCCCAACCATCTATAAATGTTAGAATCATTCTCAGCCTGTGGTCAGACACGGGCAGGCTGAACTTGGCCACGGCCGCAGGTGCACAGACCCAGGACGCTGAAGAGGCTCGCCGGGCGGGGGCACGTGGCACTGGGCATCGCAGCCTGGGCTGGAACTCCTGTCCCTACCTCGGGGCCCCTGGGGGTCTCGGGGCGTGGTGGACACTGGGTGTGGTTCCCACCAGCCATATCCCAGCCCCTTCCTGTCCCCGTGGCATCAGTGGGGGGCCTGTTGCCTCTGGGGCTGGAGGGGATCCGGGCTGGGCCACCATGCAGGCTGTGGGGTGCTGTGTGGCCAGGCCGGGCCCAGAAGGAGTTCCATCTGTCCAAGGGGAGAAAGAGGCCCCACCCAGAGAGAAACAGGGTGGACAGCAGTAGGGGGCTGGGTCGCCGAAGGCCCCAAGCCCAGCTTCTCCAAGGACTCTCAACAAATTTCCTTTTTTGCTTAAAGTTATTTCGAGTTCAGGTCTTGTTTCCTGCAACTCTCAAAATCCTGAAGCTTCACAAGTTTGCCCTCGACCCCCAGAGGGAGACCCTGGAGGACCCAGCCAGGCTCACTGCAAAACAGCTCCTGGGAGCTCATGGCCCAGCAGGACAGGGTCCCAGCCGCAGGGAGGCGGGGCCCACACGCCTGGGAGAGCAGATGACACACCCAGAAACCCACTGCCTGGGACCTGCCCTGGGCAGCTCTGAGACTTGATCAGGGCGGCGCAGACTGCGTTTCCCTGCGAGAAGCCCTCCTCTCGCCCCGCTGCCTGCCACGACCCAATCTGCTTTTGACCTGTCCAGGGCGCCACAGCCCTGCCTGGGGAACTGGTTGCTGAACCAAGATCAGCCTGAGGAGCCAGCAGTTGTGCCAGAATATTCCAAAGGCCCAGAGGCTGTCACAGACAGTGACGTGTGGTAAAAATCCCCCAAATGTTCCAGGACAGGAAGCCAGTTTAACCCTTCCCGTTTCCCTGGTTGCGGCTACTGTGGAAACACAATCATTTCATAGGCAGGAACTTACCGGCGTCCTGCTGGAAGCCGTGCGTGTGTCTGACAAGAGACTGAGACATCTTTTGGCAAGCAGGGGCTGGCAGAGACCTGAATAAAGACCAGTGTCTTGGATTCCAGCACCGGCTCTAAGGGGGCGCTTGCTTCTTAAGGGGTCCAGGGGCTGAAGCTGGAGGAGGAGGCAGCCAGCCCTGGGGGGAGGGCGGAGGGCAGCCAGCACATCCCCCCCAGGCCCTGTCCGAGCTCAGCCTAGGAGGCTGGAGCTGCGGCCTCTGTCCCCCGCACCACCCTTGGGAAGGGGCTCCCTCAGAAGGGTTGGCTGTGCCACCGGAAGCTGGGCCTGCCGCTCATTTCCCTGGCCCTGGTGGCCTTCATGGAGGAAGCCATTGTGTGCAAAGAAAGGAAGGTAAGAGGCCACCTCCTTCTCTCACCCTTTCTGGGGAAGCCGAGGCGAGTGACACCTTAAGTCCCAGAGCATTCCGTGGCACAGCTGAGACTCCAGTTTCTGTCTTCTGACTCCCAGGGAGGTGTCTTTGGGCCCCTGGGAGGGAGGCTGAAAGGGCCGGTTTCGGAATCAGCTGCGCATGTTCGTTTTCCTCACTTCTGCATTAAAATTGCCTCGAGTCCTAGTTCTGATGACACACGAATGTGTGTGTAGACTGTGCGTGTGCGCAACGGAGCCAATTGATCAGCAAAAGTGTATTTTGCCATAATTTCAAACCAATGTTTCCTATGTAGTCCCTGAAAAATGTTAATAAGAGGTATGCGTTCTCTGGGAATCCAGCTGACCCCCTGAAGGCCACGATTGAACCGAGGCATGTTCCAGAGCAGGAGCTATCCAGTCACCTCAGGATAGAATCCCAGGGGAATTCTCTTCCTCCCCAAACTCACTCTTTCCCACCCCCATCCGCCCTCCTCTCTCATCCTCTCTTGCCCCGTTTCTGTCACACACACCCTTTTCCAGACGGAGCTAATGCGCAGTCCCTCCACCCCCCATCACAGGTGGTCCGGCATCTGGCAGGAGGGGCGTGTGGAGAAGGGCCCCCCAGGACCTTTGGGGGGGGGGACGGCCCCAAGCGCAAGGGTGCATCGAAGCCCTCTGACACTTCCCCCACCCCGAGACATTCTGTGCCAGTGCCAGGTGACTGGCTGCAGACCCCACGGAACCGTGACTGTCAGAGGCCATCGGGACTGCGGGGACTGACTCCCACTCAGACCAAATCTGGGGTGGGACAGGGGTGGAAGCATGGGGATGTGAGGGCCTGCATGGCTCAGGGCTCTGAGGGGACATTGAGCACAGGTGAGCAACCCCTCCCCATTCAGCCTGGACTGGGGGTGTGGGGCTTTTAGTGCTGAAACCAAAGAAGTCCCAGGCAGGTCGGGGCCCTGGCCCCCTGCTGGGGTGGACGTCTGGGAGAGCTGCGGGGTGGCGGTGTACAGATGAAGGCTGAGAACCCAAGGGCCTGCCATCCCAACAGTGTGCCCGCCACCCGGGTCCCGCCCCTTGGTGAGGGCAGTGTTGAGTCCTGGCCAGACCCCCCTGCCCAGGCTTAGGTGGCAGGTGAGAAGGGCAAGGAGGATGCCTGGTCCCTCACGCTGAACCTGCTGTCCTTGGGACAGGGGCTCCCCAGGGCCCAGGACACCATCTGTGGAAGAGCTGACCTGGGTCCCAACCCACAGCCAGTGTCACCACACACACTTCTCCGACGCTTTTCCTCCCGGCTCCAGGAGACACCAGCGGGGGACACCAGCAGGAGACATGGTGCCTGAGTGACATGAAGTGCTACAGGGTCCCCAGCCCAGCAGGTGTGGGAGCGGGGCCTGCTGAGTTCAGGGTGGCCCCAGCTGATGCCTCAGGAAGCCGCGTAGTTTAAACCCTTTTTTCCTGACTATAAAAATAATATATATTCATTGATAGAGAATTTGAAAATTAAGAACATCACAAGAAACAGAAGGAGAAAAACCACCATATATTCACAACACCAAGAGAACACCATCGACATTGTGGACTGCTTCCTTCCGGCGGTGCCCGTCCTGTGCATCTCAACAACATAAATAATGTCTGTGTATATATGTGTGTGTATGCGTGTGTGTGTGTATGTATGTGTATGTGTGTGTACGTGTGTATGTGTGTGTATCTGTATGTGTGTATATGCATGTGTGTGGGTGTGTGTGTATGTGTATGTGTGTATGCATGTGCATGTGTGGGTGTGTATGTGTGTGTATATGCATGTGTATGTGTGTCTATATGTGTGTATGTGTGTATATGCATGTGTGTGTATATGTGTGGGTTTGTGTCTATATGCATGTATGTGTGCATGCATGTGTGTGTCTGTGTGTATGTGTGTATATGTATGTATGTGTGTCTGTATGTGTGTATATGCATGTGTGTGTGTCTGTATGTCTGTATGTGTGTATGTGTGTATATGCATGTGTGTGTGTCTATATGTGTGTGTATGTGTGTTATGCATGTGTATGTGGGTGTGTGTGTGTATGCATGTGTATGTGTGTGGCTGTATATGTGTGTGTATATGCATGTGTATGCATGTGTATGTGTGTCTATATGTGTATATGTGTGTATATGCATGTGTATGTGTGTGTCTGTATGTGTGTATATGCATGGGTGTGTGTCCATATGTGTGTATATGCATGTATGTGTGTATGTGTGTGTATGTGGGTATGTGTGTGTGTCTATGTGTGTATATGCAGTGTGTGTGTGTGTGTATGTGGGTATGTGTGTGTGTCTGTGTGTGTATGTGTGTATATGCATGTGTATGTGTGTGGCTGTATATGTGTGTGTATATGCATGTGTATGCATGTGTATGTGTGTCTGTATGTGTATATGTGTGTATATGCATGTGTATGTGTGTGTCTGTATGTGTGTATGTGTGTATATGCATGGGTGTGTGTCCGTATGTGTGTATATGCATGTATGTGTGTGTATGTGGGTATGTGTGTGTGTCTATGTGTGTATATGCATGTGTGTGTGTATGTGTGTATATGCATGTGTATGTGTGTGTATGTGTGTATGTGTGTATATGCATGTGTATGTGTGTATATGCATGTATGTGTGTGTGTTCTATCTGGGTTTTCTGAGATTCTGCATTTGTCTTTTTGGCATCCATTCATCACAGGGCCAATTGGATTAACTATAATTTTCTTATTTTCTGTATTATTGATGCTCGGGCATTCAGGGACCCTTGCAGACCGTCCCTCCCAGAGCTGGCTGATCTTGGAGCCAACACAGGGCTGGACCTAGAGCAGCCAATCCTGTCTATACCCCAACCACCCACTTCATCCCACTCGTACACCAAGCCAGCATTTTCCCTGCCCTACATGACCCCAGAGCCAGGCAAGCAGGGACAGCCTCTATGCCCCAAAGTCCACCAGAATTGTTCCAGCCAGCCAGTCCTGCGCTGCCCACCCGCCTGCCCTGCCCTTCCCAAGGAAACCCCAAGAAAGGCTGGTGCCTGCTCATGCCCAACCTAACTGAAATTTCCTGCCCCCCTCCTCTTGTAAATATAAAAATCTCCCTTCTGGGACATGGCCTCTTCGAGTTGACACTCAGTCATACCTCTGTAAACTCACTCCGGGGTATGATCCTCATCCAACCTGTGTGTGTGTGGGGTGTGTGTGTGGTGTGCGTGTGTGGGATGTGTGCATGCGTGTGTAAGCTTAACTCACTTCTGTAGCTCAACTCTAAGTACGGGGGATCTCCAGCGCCCTTAGTACCCTTTCTCAATGCAATTTGTAATGATTGTATGGCATTCTCTCCTACGGATATACCCTAATCTCTCCTTTTGCTATATTGGATTTGCTTCTATGCATTTTTTAATTACACTGAGATGAATGTTTTTTCTGTATCAATATTTTCACATATCTTGGGATCTTTCCTTATGTTAGAGGATCAGAAATAGAAGCCCAGGATTGAAGGAACGTTTTCGGGTTGCAGATTCACGTTGACAATATCCTCCAGAAGTCTACCTGCATTTACGCTCCACGGAGGATTATCGGTTAACAAAATTTCACCAGTTCAACAGGGAAACTGGCTACCGGATGTGTGTTCTTTGTCGACTGATGAGTCGAACATCTTCCTAGTGCTGAGTGGTCACTTATATTGACATCCTTGAGAACTCCCTACTCCTGTTCTTGACCTGCCTTTCAAGTTGAGGTCTGTTTTAAAAAGGTAAACTGAGCCATAATACACTTCTTAAAGAGTTGGCTTGAGCAAACTGCCATTCCTGAATCGGGCAGCCCCACACCAGAGTGAATCAGGAGCTCCACCAAGGGAACACAGGGGCAGCTCTGCAAGGACAGAAGGTATCTGATTGGCTGCAGGTACACAGTTGCCTAATGTAAAGCAGAGAAAGCACCTGATTGGCTGCAGGTACAGAGTTGCCTCAGGTAAAGCAGAGAAAGTGTCTGATTGGCTGCAGGTACAGCAGTTGCCTGACATAAAGCAGAGAAAGCATCTGATTGGCCGCAGGTACAGCAGTTGCCTAAAGTACAACAGAGAAGGCATCTGATTGGCTACAGGCACACAGTTGCCTCGACATAAAGCGGAGAAAGTATCTGATTGGCCGCAGGTACACAGTTGGCTGATGTAAAGCAGAGAAGGTATCTGATTGGCCGCAGGTATAGCAGTTGCCTGACATAAAGCAGAGAAAGCATCTGATTGGCTGCAGGTACAGCAGTTGCCTGAAGTACAGCAGAGAAGGCATCTGATTGGCCACAGGCACGCAGTTGCCTGACATAAAGCAGAGAAGGTATCTGATTGGCTGCAGGTACACAGTTGCCTTATTGGGTCCATCCCATTGGAAAGTCCCTGGTTATGTAAGTTTGTTGGCTGCCTCTGATTGGTGGAGCTTAAGTTCTGTTTCTTCTTAACGTAGGCATTTGCAAGAAATAGCTCAGTTTTGCTTACCTCTGCAAATCAAGCAAGGGTGAGGTCGCTTGTGAGGCCGGCCTGGCACCATCCACTTGGGCCTCTTGGGGCCTGATCTCCAGTTTAATGTAACAGGCCGCTAAGACTTCTTCTTTCTGTTTGGAGAAAGAAGTTCTTTGCTTATGAGGGGATTGTTCTGGGTTGAGTTACGTGTCTCCGTCCCACTCCCCGTTTTTATGCTGAAGTCGTGACCCCCACCACCTCAGAGCGTGACTCATTTGGAAACAGGCTCTTGCAGGTGGAATTCGTTAAAAGGAGGCATGCTGGAGTAGGCTGGGTCCCTGATCCAGTGACCACTGGCCTTCCGGAAAGGGGGAGATCTGGACACAGTCAAGCTCCGAAGAGCGCGTGTGAGGAGGGAAACAGACGGGGACTGGGACGCTGCTTCCACCAGCCAGGGAATGCCAAGGGTCCCAGAGGCGCGGAGAGAGGCCCGGACAAACCCTGCCCAACAGCCCCAGCAGGAACCAGTCCTCCTGACACCTTCATCTCGGGCCTCTGGCCTCCAGCACCGCAAGTGAGTGGATGTCTGTGGTCTGGACCCTCAGTCTGCGGTGGTCTGGACGCTCGGTCTGCGGTGGTCTGGACGCTCGGTCTGCGGTGGTCTGGACCCTCGGTCTGCGGTGGTCTGGACCCTCGGTCTGCGGTGCTTTGTGCTGCAACCCCAGACCCCCAGGGGTCAAGCCTGACCAGCCGATGGCTGCCAGCATGGTCTTGATTTTCTCCATGGGACGGAAGGCAGCTCTGCTCCCCTTTCCTGGCAAGGACCCTCAAGGCTGGCCCTGTGTGGTCCATGTCACAGAAGGGCCGGTCCCCGCTTTCCTCCCCAGAGAGGCTGTTCCTGAAAGCCCAGGGCGACATGACGCAAGCAGCCCTCAGTCCCAAGTCCCCTCTGTGACACCTGCTGCTGGTGCTAGGTGGCTGTCGGAGAGCCCTGCCTGAGGGGCTTCCAGCCACTGCAGGTGAGGGTCCCTTGGTCCTCCGGGATGCATCCTGGATAAAAGCTGCATGTGTCTGATGCCAGCAAAGAGCCCAGGACAGCAGTTCCTCCTCCCCTGGCCGGGCAAACTGAGTATCTAATGAGGTCCCCAGCACCAAGAATGGCCCCCAGCACAGAGGATGTGGGACGAAAGTGGTATTGGGCATACCGGAGTTTCGAAAGACACAGATGGAGGCCTTGGGCTAGCACAGCCCAGGCCGCCGCTGGTCAGAGCCAACAGGACGGCCTGGTCTCATGCTGAGGCCACAGTACGGCGGGTACAAAGCTCACTGCACATTGCTTGCACCTCTGCCCTCAGCCCCACACTTTGTTTCTAGGGACCTGGAAGCTGCACACTCACTTCCAGAGCTCTCATGCCCATGGGTGCCTCAGCCAGCTCTGCTGCAGGAGGAGGGACAATGCCTCTTGCTTCCAGTTGGCATTGGTGGCCACTAGGGTCAGGGCATGTGTCCTCGCCCTGCTGGAGGCAGCCCCTCACCAGCACATCCACAGCCAGATACAGCTCAGCAGCACAGACTTAGCGGGGCAAGAGCAACTCCTGTCTCCGGGAGCACCCTCCTGTCCTGGCCTCCCCTGAGCGCCCTTCTCCCTTCTGCTCTTCCGGCACCTCGGTAGCTGATTCCTGGTGTTAAAATTCCTCTGTTGGAACATCTAGACCGGCTGGTTTCCCCTCACGGGCCTGCTGTCCTTTCATGAAGTCAAGAATGAAAGAGCACCCCGGGGGCAGGGATAGCCAGAGACACAGCCCATGCAGACCCACCTGAGAGTGACGACCCCGTCCTACTGCAAATACAGGTGCAAGCCCCAGTGCACATGCAAACTCGAGTGCAAGCACAGATGCAAATGCAATTGCAAGTCCGGATGCATCAGCTGCACCCGAGACCACCCTTCCCCACCACAGATGCACATGCACACATACTGTGCAATCCCGCAGCTACACCCGAGACCACCCTCCCTGCCACAGATACAACATGCACACATGCAGTGCAGCCCTGCAGCTGTACCCAAGACCACCCTCCCCCCCCCACAGATGCACATGCACACATACTGTGCAGCCCCGCAGCTGCACCCCGAGACCACCCTCCCTGCCACAGATACAACATGCACACGTGCTGTGCAGCCCCGCAGCTGCACCCGAGACCACCCTCCCCGTCACAGATACAACATGCACACGTGCTGTGCAGCCCCGCAGCTGCACCCGAGACCACCCCCTCCCCGCCACAGACACACATGCACACATACTGTGCAGCCCTGAAGCTACACCCGAGACCACCCTCCCCGCCACAGACGCACATGCACACATACTGTGCAGCCCCGCAGCTGCACCCCGAGACCACCCCCTCCCCCGCCACAGATGCACATGCACACATACTGTGCAGCCCCGCAGCTGCACCCAAGACCACCCCCTCCCTGCCACAGGCATACACGCACACATGCTGGCATACCGCAGAGCATGGTGTGGTAGCGTTTTTAACTGCACAGCCCTGAACGCAACCTAAATATCCATGGATAGTTATGAGCCCTCCGATGGGCTGCTGCTCAGCCACAGGAAAGGCTGGGGCTGTGTGGTGGTGGAGAAGAGCTCTGACGCATGGCACTCGCTGAAAAAAGCGAAAGTGCAGAAGCGCACATGCGGTGAGCCCCTACCTCTGCATAGAGGTGCAGACAAGGCTTGTGCCTATTTGCTCGATAATGCACAGGACGCTCACCGCAGCTGGCCACGCTGCTTGTCTCGGCAGGCAAGCAGGGAGCACGTAGAAGGAAAGTTTCACAGAATAGATAACCTGCGGTGCCTTTAGAACTTTGAGGCATATGCCACTCTACAAAATACATGCAAAAGTGTACTATTTGTTAAAGGATTGAATTTGAGTAATGTGATTATTTCACAAAAGACCCTGGCACTCCAGGCAAGCAGCGGTGGGCAGGCTCCCCCACAGCCTGCCCAGGCAGCGGGGAGCAGCAGGAGGAAGGCTCCCTGCTCACTGCAGACCTGAGCTCAACCCAGAGGAGCCAGGCCTCTGAGCGCCTTGAGGCCGCTGGAGAGGGGGGCTCTCCCACCCCCTGGAGGCCCTGAGAAACCTCGTCTGGGGCTGGCGCCCGTGCCTGCTTATCTGGCCGTAATGAATGGGCAGTCCTAGGAGAAGATGTGCCTCATAACAGCCCAGCCAGACTGCCTGGAGAGCCACCTCTGGGGCCCACTTTAAAGCCACATTGTGGCCACAAGGGACACTGCTGATCCGGTGGTCTGCAGAGCTACTTGCTCGGTGTATTTATGTCACCTCACCCACCCCAGCCAGCCAGGGGAGGCCAGGGGAGAGCCCCTCAATGGAAACACCAATAACATAGCCCCCACCAGGGGCAGCCCTGCAGCAGCCTGGAGACTGATGTGTCCACACCATCGATGGCCGTGGCGCAGGGCTGTGTAGACAGGCAGAGCTGCCGGGGCCTCAGGGAGATGAGGGACCAGCCGCCACGGGCAGCTGCTGGCCATGCTGTGGGCTCTCGGGTGAGGACTGAACACCGTGTGGTATAGGAAGAGGACTTCTCATGTTTCAACAGTCTGTGCGCCCTGACGGCGGGCTGTCTACTGGCACCTGGTCCAACATCTCTCGGGTGAAGCCTGGGTGGTGCCAGGGCTTGAAAGCCCCCTCCCCTGGAGAGCTCCCCCTGTTGTTCTGACTTGCTGTCCTTGGCAGGTAAGCCTTCCTGCCTGTCCTCTCAGCTTGAGACCCACAGCCCCTCACCCCTCTTCCCAGGAGTGCCCTGACAACGCCCGCACTGCTGACTTACAGACAAGAGAAACCTGCACTGTTGATTCTGAGCACAGGTAGCCTGGCTCCTGCACAGACCCTGACCTCACCGTTTTTGGGCACACAGTTCAAAGAGCCTACCAGGGTTCATACCACTTCAAGAGACCGGCGCCCTGGGAGTCTGGAATCTTCCAGCTGTCAGTCAGCGGTGCCCACCTGCAGGAGCCAGGCTCTGAGCAAACTCTAGTTCCGTGCTTTCCCAGAGTGAACCTTCAACATAAGATTCATCTTTCAGCCTTTCATCCACTGTGTGTATCTGTCCTGGCCCAAATAATATGGTGGTGGGACACTAGATAGGAACGTGTCCCCAAACAAATGAGATGTAACGGTAACTGGTCACTAGTAATTAAACACACACAGACAGATGATTTACCCCTTTAAAAAATAATGCACTAGGCCAGGCACGGTGGCTTACACCTGTAATCCCAGTACTTTGGAAGGCCAAGGCGGGTGGATCACCTGAGGTCAGGAGTTCGAGACCAGCCTGTTCAACATAGTGAAACCCCATATAAAAATCAGCCGGGCATGGTGGCACATACCTGTAGTCCCACCTACTCCAGAGGCTGAGACAGGAGAATCTCTTGAACCTGGGAGGCAGAGGTTGCAGTGAGTCGAGATCACACCACTGCACTCCAGCCTTGGTGACAGAGCAAGATTCCGTCTCAAAAATAATAATAATGTACTTAAAAAGAAATTAGCAAAGCTGGACCCCCACCTGCTCCCATCCCGACACCTTTGAGTAAAAGGATGCCCTCAAAGAATAGGGGGTGACCAAACAGGCCAGAACGTGAGCTCCCCCAGGCCATATGACTCTGGGACCTGGGGCGGGGGCTTGAGGCCACACACAGCTTCAGGGAGGCTGCACTGCCGCGTGCCTCAGGCTCCACCATACATTGATTCCGACAGCCCCTGTGCACAAGGAGACCATCTCCTGGATGTGCGAACTCTCTCCTTGTTTATTAGAGCTTCGATGTCTTTTATCGCTGGCACAGAGGTCTTCTAAAAACAGATGCATCCATCTTCATGGCCTCCCGGCCAGCCGGGTAACAAGCATCCCAAGTTCTGCTTCGCAGATGGAAAAAGCTGAGAGGTTAATTAAACTGTGTGTTGTCCCACCCCAGGCGGAGTCAGCTTTGGGGCTGGGAGCCACCTCGGGACCTGGCTCCCAAGGACACTGGCTGAGCCCGGTAGCTGGTAGCGGCTGAAGGTTCCAGGCCCCCAGGGCAGCTCCCAGACCAGCGAGGAACAAGCCAGCGTGAAATCTGCGAGATGGATTTGTTTCAGCTCTTGGAATTCATGATCTCTTTGCTCCTCTGAGACTCCAGGAATCAGCGAGAGTGTCTACCCACCAAATTAAGGTGCAAATTATTTGTATTGTTAAACTACTCCAATTATTACTTGGAGAAAATTTGACACTTCAATTAACAAAAGGACACATGGGGTCGTTTCTGGACAAAGCCAGATTTTATAATACTCAGAAGAATGAGGTCTAGCTGCGGGCCTCACCTCCCTCCACCGGGCTTGTGGCCCAGTGTGCCCCTGGCAGTGCCAGCAGCTAGCCCGCCGGTTCCCAAGGCGAGCTGTTCCCTTCACACCAGGGCTCGCCCCTCCTTTCTTTGAGAAACGAGAACCTGGATGGATCCATCTCATGGGGGATTCCCACAAAAGCGAAGCCTGAGGGGAGAGCTCCTGTGAAAGTGATTTATTGGGGGAAACAGTTGAGGTTTTATGGGGTGAACTGCGTCCCTCAAATTCTCATGCTGACCCCCAGTACCCCAGAATGTGACTGCTGTTGAGACAAGGTCTTTCAAGAGCTGATTAAGGTAAATGAGGTCATTAGGGTGGGCCCGGATCCAGTATGACTGGCATCCTTATAAGAACAGGGGATGCCAGGGGCCTGTGTGCCCAGAGGGGCAGCCCTGAGACCAGGCAGCAAGAGACTGAGGTCTGCGAGCCATGGAGGGAGGGCTGGAGAAAGCAGCACGAGGGGCCTGGACCCTGGACTTCCAGCCTCCAGATGGTGAGAAGTCAGGTCTGCTGCTGAAAGCCTCAGGGTGCCATATTTCAGTTTAGTGGCCTGAGCCAACTGAGACTAAGGGAAGGGGCTGGCAGCCAGGGAAGATGGCGAAGCCAAGATGTGGGCGGGAGGGGAGCTGCACGTCAGGCAGGACCCCTCCCGAAGACTCACAGCTGTGAGCCGCTAGCAGCTTACAGTGGCAATGGGTGATGAGTCCTGGGGAGAGGTTGGGAGTGGAGACTCTGACAGCACCTGCCCTCTCCGCTCTGGACACTCAGCCAGCAAGATCAATGCAGAACTCACAGAACAGCCACCACCCATCACCAATCAGCCAGTGCCCCGGCAGAATTATCTCAGCATCTGGATGGTGGTATCACGGGGACCTCAGACTGCAGAGGACAGGCCAGCCTGCGAGTGGAGATGGTGCCCGACCTTGTGGCACCGTCGGCGAAACCAAGACCAATCCCTGCCCTGCCCGGGTGCCCTGAGGCCCTGTGTCCTCGGAGTGCATCTCATGGCTCCGGGCTCGCTGGCTTCCAAGTCCTGTCCTTCCATCCTTCAGTCTCGGTCTCAGCCTTCACTCTTACTTCTCTTAGGGAGAAAAATGAGCCCTATAGCTGGCATTTGAGAAAGGGTTAGACTCTCCTGAGGAAATAAAATCAGTTTCAGGCCATGAATATGCAAATGTGAAGCAGGCCAACCCCTGGTGGTCAGGGCTGGGGAGACACTGGAGCCAGCAGCCCTGGCCATGCCCACACCAGGCCCATGCTCAGCCAGAGGTGGCAGGTGGTTCATGTGTAAACACACCACACACACCACACACATGCACACATGCACACACACACCACACACACACCACACACAAACCCCACACACACCACACACAAACCACACATACCACACACACCACACACACACCACACAAACCACACACAAACCACACACACACATGCACACACACACCACACACAAACTACACACACACACCACACACAAACCACACACACACACCACACACAAACCACACACACCACACACACACACACACACACCACACACAAACCACACATACCACACACACACACATGCACACACACACGGTAAGCAACAGTTTTGAGGGGCATGTACTGAAACTCAGAACTTGCTAGCTTTCAAGACCTGAATTTGGCGGCAGATGCTTATTTCAGCTTTTACATTGCAGGTGGTTTTTTATTTTATTTAAAAAATTTTTAAAAATCAGGCAGCCCCCAGAATCAGAGCAGATTCAGAGAAACTCCCCCACAGCATGGTATTTTAAAGCAGGAGACGGGTCTTGGCACTTTTATGATAGTGTTGGGTCCTGAGCGGGTGGTGGCCATCATGCTGGGCACAGATCAGAGAGGAGCCAGCGCCCAGAGCGGCGGGGGAAGCCGCATGAGGAGACCCGGCCTTCTGGAGGGTGTGGAGAGGCTCCTGTCGGGGGAAATGAAAACAGGACTTCCCAGAGGGAGCGGGCGGGAGCCCAGCAGGGAATTTTGGGGTTTCTCACCTGAAACAGGCACCAGCTCCGAGGCACACAGCACGGCTTCTGCCTTCGCCGTGAGCCGCCCGCATAGCCCAAGCCGCAGCCTCCCGGAAAAGGAGTCACCTGCCCATCTGAACTCACACCACCAACCCTCCCTGCCACTGGCTGCTGATGGGGGTCCATTCACCCCAACCTGTCCTGAGCAGAGACCACCCTGGGCCACTGTAATTGATCCCTCACGGCAGGGGCTCGGGCAGCCACTGTGTGAGAGCCTTTCCCCCGAGGTTTTAGCCCAGTCTCGGGAATCAGCCTCTGAGCAAAAGCGTGTGCTCCTTGGGTGCCTACTCAGAGCAGAGGAAAAGCAAGATGCTTGGGGTAGCCGGGAGCACCACTTCCCTGCCCACGTGCCAGGTGTGTGTGTGAGCTCAGGCACACGCAAGTCCTTGGCTCCCACAGGAGGAGCAGGGCCCTCCTGAAACCTAAGGGCCATGTCCCCAGGAGCCTCGGGCAGATGGGCAGGGGGCACCTGGGCGCCAGAGACAGGGCCACCCCTCGAGAGGACAGGCTTCCTGCCTCGACTCTGTCTCAGTGGCACTGATACCACACGCATTTGCCTCTCTGCCTCAGTGTTCTCCTCTATAAAGGAGGGGTCACTCTGCCTGCACAGTTGCCGTGCGGATTGAACCAGGCCTGTACAAGCCCACGTGGGGGACCCCTGGGTGACTGCGCTCTCCCGCCTCCCCTACCATCCTTCCTGCTACAGGGCTCCAGTGTGCCAGGGCCACTGGCACCCCCCTGCTCTGAGTCTCCAGGCACAGCCAGGTGTGGGCAGTGCACGGCGGGCCCAGCATTCGACCACGGAGCAGTGGTCCCCAGGTCCCTGTGTGGTGGGGGTCCTTGGCTGGGCCAAGGCCACAGAGCAACGTTGCTGGCACTCCTGTTGAGTCCTCTGCATCTCTGCTTCAACTGCAAACAATAGCCACGGTTCACATCCGGATCTGTGTGGCACCCTTCGGTTTAAACCCCCGCCCAGAGGCCATCTCCTTTGAAACTTTGCAGGCAGGGGGTCAAAGTGACCCCCTCCCACACACGTCACAGAAATGCACCCACAACAGGCCTGAGGCCTCCAGGAGGAGCTGCCACCGGCCCCACCCACAAGCAGCCGCTGGCCCCGTCACAGGCCTCTGAGGACAGGCTTGTGTTTCCTCCTCCCCTTGGGGCAGGCGTCACGGAGGTCACTGCCATCTTTGTCCTTTGAATAAATTCCACGGGAGTGGAAGGAGAGATCGGCGCATTTTATAGCAGGAGCACTGTTCTCGCCACTCATTTCCAGTGCCCAGGGCAGGAAGACTAAGAGAGATGGTTTTCCCTTAAATGGGAGTGAAGGACAGAGGCGGCCCAGGGTGGACAACCCGTGTATGCTGGCGGGATGCCCCGGCCGCCCCTATCTCACAGGGATAGAGCTCAGCAGTTTCCCTACGAGGCAGCTGCTTTAGGAGACAGTGCAGTGGCCCAGCTCCCTCCCGATGGTTTGGTTCCCAGGCCCTGCACAGCGTCTTCGGTCACAGTGGTTTGGGCTGTGGTCCTGGCCCTCCTGAGCTCCAGTGGCCCCACTCAGGAGAACTGCACGGGCCAGGCTTCTGGAACAGACACTGAGCCACAGGCCAGCCTGGCCGCACTGGTTCACCACAGCCACTTTGTGTGTGACGTCCTGGGATCGGCCCGTGCACGTTCAGATGACATTACATATAAATAACTTGTAGCCGAGAATAGGATGGGCTGGGGAGGAGGGAGGAGGGCAGAGCGCGCCACAGCAGCTGAAGATGTTGAGAGGGCTTCTGGCCGTCGCATGGAGGGTTCTAAACCCAGCCCCTCCTGAGCAGCCCCTCCTGGGCCGGGAGAACGGCAGAGAGAGAGCTGGGGTTCAGCCTTCATCACCGGAGCCGTTCCTTCTTCCGGCCCCCCCCGAAGGCCCGTTCAGGTTCACACTTTGTCTTTCTTGGAGGGGGCGGCCCTGTGACCCCTTAGAGGTGCGAATCCAAGGCAGCAGAAGCCGCCTGCCAGGCCGGTACCCGCCACTGCCTAATTCAGGGGGAATCATGGCCCGGAGGGCTCCATCCACTTTCCAAGGGAAGCAGGACCACGGGGAGTGTCTTCCTGAGTATTTTCTCACCACCCTTCCTTACCTCCTGGGCCACGTTTCTCGACACGTTGTCCTCGCTCTGCCATCACACATGGGGTAATCCTCGCCCCCGCCCCCCCACATCAGCTGCTCCATGAGCTGCACTCACAGTCACAGGCCCCAGCCGGCAGCAACCCCATCTCCTCCCGCCCCGGCAGGAAACAAATGCTCAGCAGCACCATCTGCTCGCTCCTCAGCCAGCCACGCTTCAGGAGGCCCCAGGGCAAGGCCACCGCGTCCTCCGTGCCTGTGCCTCCTCGTGTCAGCTGCCCCTCGCTGTCTCTGGAAGCTTCCGGAGCACCTGGGTCTTCTGCACTCACGCACTGTATGTGCGCCTCAGCTGCGGTCTTGATTTTACAAAATGGAATCTAGCGGTCCTGCACTCAGGCAGGCGGCTGGCAGGATTTTCTGGCAAACGAAGGGTGTTCTTTCCTGGCCAAAAGAGAAGTCTTTTGGAAAATGAATACTCTCTTCCTAGGAAGATGAGTTTTTGCGCAGTGGGTTTCTTGAAGGGAGTCAGCCCTTGAGATTTTGTTCATAATCCAACATAAGGGCGACCCTGTAATTTACCGACGCATCTGAGCCCCTTGGGAATAAAGGAGAAGGTTGTGGATACACGTGCCAGGACTGCTGGCGTCGCTGGCCCTGTCCTGGGCAAACCGATTTACGATGGACATCGCTGACCTTCACCGTGGTCGGCCTGAGTGACCTCAGCGCACGCCGGCCGTGATTTCCTGGACTCACTCTCTGGCTTCCAGGCTTCCTGGCCTGTGGTTTTGGGGCTGGTTTCTCTCAGTTCTCAGATCATGGTCAGAAGTTCATGGGCAGATCCGAGTTTCTGATGAATGAAGGACGCTCATTCAAGAAACCAGCACAGCACATGGGAGGCGGTGTGGGGTCTCCTTTTCACAGGAGGCAATTCGAGGTCTCCTTCCCATGGGAGATGGTGTGGAGTTTCCCTGTGAAGCACTCAAGCCCACTTCCCTGCATCCACCTGTCTTGATTTTACTTTGAAATTTCCAGCCGGATGCCACAGTGCCGACCGTGTGCTCCTGGGGTCAGGCTCTCACACCCGACAGCTAGACTGCAGCGAGTACACGTGGTCTCAGGGAAAAGGTCCCCAGCTGTAGGCCGTGAGGGACCCCTGCCCTCACGGTGGCTGTGCCTGAGAAAGCCCCTTCAGACTCGCCAACCTGTGCCAGGTGTCCTATCCGGAGGGCAGGGTGGGGCTGGTGCTGGTTATGGATGGTCCTCAAGGACACAGCACGCAGGCGACCGGGCACTCCTCCTACAGCTGGGGCAGAGAGAGCACAGGGAGCCTGACTCCCACCAGGCCAGGCTCTGCCAAAGCCACCCTGGAGGCCTGCCAGAGAGGAAGGCAGGGGAGGAGCAGGCCTGTCCCCGAGGGCACGTCGTGCAGGTGGCCTGAGGGGGCCATCCGCATCCTTGTTGAGGGGGAGCCCACCTGCCTCCCCCAGGTCAGGAACACTCCGTGGAGGCCATGGTGTGGAGTGTCCGCCCGGGCTTCCTCCTCCAGCTCAGCTGCTGGGCCCTGGGAAGGGACAGGCGCAGCACCCGTTCCGCCAGGCTGAGCTGCTGGCAGAGCGCCCTGCCTGGGAGAAGCAAACCCACCGCTGAGGACTCGCCCTCAAAGTCTGTCCTTCCTCGCTTCTGCTTAATGACACAGAATTCGTCTCTGGTTTCAATCGGGCTGATTGCTCTTAAGAGAAAATGGGACTGCACCATCCAGCTGCAGTGGCCAGGGTTCTTGGCCTCCCCCGGGGTAAGAGGATGGACATCTCATCCCTGATGATGGTCAGTGGGGCCACATGGAGGTTTTGGCCAATGAAATGGGGCACGATGGCATGGCCCTGCCTGAGCGGAAGCCTCAGAGGTGGGACGTGAGGTCCTTCCGTCTGATACTGCAGTGTAACCGGCTAGAAGCTGACTCAGAGCCGCACTTTTACAGCAGAAAGAGACGATGTGCACACACCAGCACCTGCTGTCTGTGACTGTGAGGCCCCGTCTCGGCGTGGACAGCTCCGTGGTTGTGTTTCAGCCCCACACAGGCCTGGGGGAGTGAATGCTGCCCTGGAGGAGAGCTGACCTCAGTTCTCCAAGCTTCCGTTCCCCTCGTGTGCGCACAGTACCCCAACTTTCTTTGGCAGCTCCCACGTGCCCCAGTGCTGGAGGGCTCCAGGGCGCGCGACCTCGTCCCCGATGCTCAGAGGCACAGAAGACAGCATCCATCAGGGACCCTGACCCTCTGGCCCGGTTCAGGCTGTGGTGGGGCCTCAGGATGGTTCCACAACCTTGGGAGTGGACAGCACCCTTTGCTGGGACAGACACGCCTGGAGCCCCAGGCGTCAGGCCGCTGCTGGAACAAGCCCACAGCAGAATGAAGCCCGGCGGGGAGAGCTGTGGGCAGCCCGGGCACTCCTGCTTCCGTAGAGGGCCCGGCGTCTCCTTTCCCACTTCCCTTGGGTTCCATGGCCTCCCTCGGCCTTTGTCACACATTCTTCTTGGTTTTTGTCCATTACAGCCTTTTATGGCGGTGCAAACCATTGTTCTCAGGGCCAACGTGTGGGTCCTGTGGGGGAGACTCCTAGTAGTGTGTCTGGAGAAGGTACCCGGCACCAATGAAGCCCGGAGAGGCAGAACCACACTGCCGAGCCTCAGGCCAAGGGTGGCCGCGCTGGACCAAAGCTCCTCACTTTGGCTTCACCAGCCCCGAGTTCACTGTCCACCAGGCAGCATCAGCCTGTGGCTCTGGCCCCCAGAAGTGCTGTCCAGCAGCAAACTCTCCTGCTCCTGGCTGCTGGCCAGGAGAGCCCAGCTGGGCGCTGCCTGATCAAGAGGAGAGGTCTGTGCCCTCTGATCAGCACCTCGGTGACAGAGTCACCCCCTGGTACAGCAAGTGGGCTTTCAAGGACATCAGGTGGCTGGGCTCAGGCTGGTGCCGACACCGCCTTGTTCCCAGTCCTGAGGAAGCCCCCTAAAAGTCACTGGAGCGGGTCCATGGGAACCCCAGAAAGGCCTTTCCTGCTCCTGAATAATTCCCAAGCACCTAGGACTTCCCAGGCCTGGTTTCCCCAGCCCAACCTCCAGACCTGAAGAACAAGAAATGGCCAAGCGTGAGGTCCCAAGAGAAGGAGGAGGCAGCGTGGAAGTGGGGTGGAGGGTAACGCCTCCAGAGGAAGACGCTGAGGATCAGGCCGGCCCCGGGTCTGACCTGTCCTTGAGGTGGACAGATCACAGCACTGGGGGCGGGGGCCTCCTGGGCAATTGGCCAAGAGGTCACTGACGCAGAGAGGGGGAATGCTGAGGCCACGGCCGTTCCGGGCCTTCATGGCCACAGCTCGGCAGCTCCGCGGGCGCCAGCATGGAGGCCATCTGGGCTCCAGCATTGGGTAGCTCAGAGAAGACCAGTTGTGTTTCCCATGAGTAAGATTCTGCCCTGGGGAACCGGGCGCTGTGGCTCACCCCTGTAATCCCAGCACTTTGGGAGGCTGAGGCAGGCAGATCACAAGTTTGGAAGACCATCCTGGCCAACATGGTGAAACTCCATTTCTACTAAAAATACAAAAATTAGCTGGGCGTGGTGGTGTGCTCCTGTAATCCCAGCTACTCGGGAGGCTGAGGCAGGAGAATTGCTTGAACCTGGGAGGCAGAGGTTCCAGTGAGCCAAGATCATGCCACTGCACTCCAGCCTGGGGGACAAGAGGGAGACTCTGTGTCAAAATAAACAAATAAATAAATAAGATTCTGCCCTGGGGTTGTGGGGCCACAGGGAGACACCAACCCTTGGGATCTTAGGGTCAGGAGGGCATGGCCCAGGGCTGCACTGCATGGAGAGACCCCGAGGGGGGATCTCTTTTCAGACCCCCGGCCCATTCCCCCCAGGGGGCATCCCACAGACCCTCGCTTTTGTTTTTTGTTTTTTCTATTCCTGGCTCTTTCATTTGCTTTCAGATCAACTGCTTCATTAAAAAACATCCGCCTAAACTCTGCAGACAGAGGAAGGCTCCGTGCTTGCCAAGGGCTGGGGGAGGAGGAGCAGGCAGAGCACAGAGAGTTTCAGGGCAGTGCCGCTCTGCGTGATGCCATCACGTTTCTCCAGACCCCTCAAGTGCCCAGCACTGACTCTAAACGCTTATGTCAAGGCGGGTTCATCGGTTGTGAAGTCCGCACTGCTGTGGTGGGGGGGTAGATAGCGGAAAGGCTGTGCGTGTGTGGGGGGCAGGGAGTCACTGCTGTGGTGGGGGGTAGATAGCGGGGGAGGCTGTGCGTATGGGGGGCAGGGAGTCACTGCTGTGGTGGGGTAGATATTGGGGAGGCTGTGCCTGTGTGGGGGCAGGGAGTCACCGCTGTGGTGGGGGTAGATAGGGGGAGGCTGTGCCTGTATGGGGGCAGGGAGTGTATGGGAAATGTCTGTACCTTCCGCTCAGTTTGGCTTCGAACCTAAAACTGCTCTAAAAAAAGTCTATTTTTAAAAAGTGTATGCCTGAAAGTCCTTGAAAATGCATCTTTCCCTAAATATTCAAATGTATGTTCATTAATAAAATGCCACACGTTTATTCCAAGTTTTAAATCTTCACAAATGTTCCTCCAGTGATTGCATGGTTTGTTCTCAAAAACACTTTTCCAGACTGCCTCTGGAAGCTGCATGTAGAGGCCCACGTTCCCGTGGCCAGCTCGCCAGCAGTGGGCACGCGTCAGGGTGGGTGGGTGGGGTCTGGTGTGACCCTGGCTCTCTGTCCTCTGTGCCCCTGCAGCCCCTTGAAGCGATGCCACCATCCTGCCACGGGTGAAGGCTCATCTCCACCTGTGTGCCTGAGTGTCCTCGTTGGGAAGTGGGCATTGCAGGGCCACGCTGCTGGCAGAGAAGGTGCAGGTGCTGATATTTTGTGAGAGCTGGGACCCAGCCAGGCGCCCCACGCACAGACCAGGCACGGATCCCCAGGTCACTGAAGAGACAATCCCACAGTAGGCAGAGCCAGGGTGTGGCCTCCCAGGATTCTGGCTCCTGGGGGATTCAGAGCCCTGGGCCTGGCGCAGCTGGGCACATTTCTCAGCCCATCAGATGGCACAAATTGAGTGGGTTGAATTGTGTCCCCAAATGATCTGTTGAAGCCCTCACCCCACATGCGACCTTCTCTGGAAGTGGAGTCACTGCAGGTGTGTAAAGCTGTGAGTTGGAATGAGGTCACACTGGAGAGACGAGGGGCCCCGATCCAGCACACTGCTGCCTGGTAAGCAGATGAAATACTGGCCATGCGCACAGAGGGAAGCTGGCGCGAAGGCACAGGAAAGAAGGCCCGAGAGAGAAGGCGGAAGCAGAGGCAGAGGCTGGAGCGATTCCCTGCGAGCCAGGGATGCCAAGGGCTGCCGGCAGCAGAGAAGCCAGAAGAGGCAAGGAACAGATTCCTCCCTGCAGGCTTCCAGAGAGCTCAGCTCGACACACTGCACCTTGATCGCAGACATCTGGCCTCCAGTCGGAGCCAGGACACGTTTTTGCTGTTGTCAATGACCCTGCGTGTGGCCATCTGCTGCAGCAGCCGTGGGGAACTTGTACCAATCTCAGGGCCGGGAACACAGCTGGGCACGGCTCTCCCTGGCTCCCTCAGTCACTGTCCCCATCACAGATGGGGGGTGGAACAGCCTGGGGTTCCTTGCTGCCCTCCAGGGCTGTGTCTGAGTGCTGAGCCAGCCCCAGGAGGCTGAGGCTTCAGAGCCCAGGGGAGCCACATGAAGGGGTGTCTCCACCCAGAACTGGAGCAGGAAGGCAGAGGCCTTCCAGGCCAAGGACGGGAACAGGATCAGGGCCTCCTCCTCTCAAGGTGGCCTCTGTCAGCTGCCCCTGGAGCTGCAAGGCTACAAGGACCTGGCCCTGGTGGGCTCCTCTCACCACCCTGCAGGGAACCCACTCTCATCCCCAGCCTCTCCTGCCCCTCACACCACCACCCTGCACCCCACCCCAAACTGGATGAACCCCCACAATCACAGGCCCTTCCTGCTGGCAGATGTCCCAGGGACACAGAGAGGAGTGCTGGAGGAGGGACAGGGGAGAGGAGTGCCCGGGGGGGATGACTGGGAGGAGATTGGCCAGGAGCGCCTCAGTGGCCGCTCACATGCTCAGCATCCCTGGTGCTTGAGGACTTCCAGTGTGCCCAGAAAGAGGAGCACATTTATGAAGGCAGCAATAGGGATGGTGGCCGCCCCATTAGGGAGATGGAGGTCCCGCCTAGGGCTCATAAGAGGTGCGTGCTGGCAGTGACAATGGGGACAAGAGGGGCAGAGACCAGACACTGTGATGCAAGGATAGCATTTGAACCTGACGAAGGAGCTGAGAGTGTCCCGCTATTATAGCCCCAGCCCGCCAGAGTAGGGGAGTCCCCCACGGCTCAAGGGACCCCAGCTTCAGAGACACACACAGGGCGAAAGCCACATAAATGGGCCGGGGCACCCCCTCTGCCACATAAACCCAGCAGTCACTGGGGCATTCCAGAAGCAGCATGGTCTTGGTCCCAAGCTGCAGATACAGATGTTCCCAGGGGAAACCCAGTGAAGGGTACACGGAATCTCTGGATTTTTTTTTTGCAACCTCCTGTGAATATATAATTGTTTCAAAATAAAAAGTTAATCAGACCAGCATGGTCAGTGGTGTGACCATGTGTGTGTGTGTGCGCATATGTGCATGCATGTGCATGTGTGCGCATACATATGTGTGCATGTGTGTGGTGTGTGCATGCGTGCATATGCATATGTATGTGTGTGCATGCATGTGTGATGTGTGCATATGTACATGTATGTGTGCATGCATGTATGGTGTGTGCCTGCATGTGTGCATGTGCGTGTGTGCATGCATGTGTTGTGTGTGTGCCTATGCACATGCATGTGTGTGCGTGTGTGTGCATGTATGCGTGGTGTGTGTGCATGCTTGTGCATATGTTCATTTGTGTGTGTACATGTGTGCATGCATGTGTGGTATGTGTGCATATGTGCATGCATGTGCGCATATGTGTATGTGCGTGCGTGTGTGCCTGCATGTGTTGTGTGTGCATGTGTGTGCACGCATGCCTGTGTGGTGTGCGTGCATGTGTGTGCATGCTTGCACATGTGTTCATTTGTGTGTGTGCATGCATGTGCATGTGTGCATGCATGTGTGCATGTGGGCTGATGGCAGAATCTTAGGAGCATGGCTAATCTGACCCATTTCAATCAAGTCCATAAAGTAAATGATTCTGGAAAGACCTCTGTGGCAAACCATGAGAAGACTTGGTGACAGAACCACTCAGCCATGAGACCAGGCTCATCCTGAAGACAGCAGTGACCCTTTTCTGTTTGTGCCACTCGATGTGGATGGAGGCGGCTCGGCAAGGCAAGCACTGGCCATGCATGCATGCAAGGGAGAAGATGAGTCATCGCCACACGTCTCTGTTCCCTGTTCCCACTGCTGTCAGCCCAGAGCTGTGAGGCAAGATGAGGGGCAGATGAGAGCTCAGGGCAGAAGGAAAGAGCCAGACGCCCTGGCAGAAAACACAGACCTGGGCAGGAGGGCTGCGGGAGCTCAGGGGAGAGGCAGGGGCTGCAGAGTAGGGCGTGGAGGAGGCAGTGAGGAGAGGCTGCCGTACTTTCTCGAATGCTGCCTGTTGGTTAAGATGCAGGAAAAGACAGGGATTTCTTTTAAAATGCTCATGTCAGCTGGAAGAATGGGGGTCTTGGATGAAGCCTGTGGGGGACTGGACCTCATGGGGCAGCCAGCAGCAGGTTTCACAGCAGCCCCACGATAGTTGGGACACCAGGTTTTCTTGGCGGGCAAAGTTTACTTTCGGCTCGCTCTCTCAGAGCATGACCCCCTCTGACAGGGCAGACGCCGACGACCTCAGCACAGCCTTGGCACTTCTCCGTACAGCTGTGTGGGGGATCGTTTGTGAAACCACAACTTGACTTCTTCCAAAACTCTGGGATTCCCCCTGGCGTGGGAGGCTGGTGCTGGGCCAGTGGTCACCAGCCTCACTGCCCGCCCACTCCCCCACCCTGTGGCTCCTCAGTGTCCCCTCCAGCACGTAGGACCCAGCTCAGTTGCTCAGAGAGGGATTTTTCCAGCAAGGCATTTGCAGGAGCTCTGGCAGTGCTCCTGACCCACCCGCAGGCTTTGGAGGAGGCACTGCAGGCTCTTCTTGCAGGACGTGAAGCCGTAATTAGTTTTTCCTCCCTTGCCAAATTGGGAGCCTGTGGGTCTGGTAGCACTGAGGAAAACACAGCTCAGTGTATGGCTGAACAGTGAGCCCAGGGCACACGTGCATGCATGTGCGTGAGGAAGAGAGCGGACGCTGAGGCAGGGGAGGCTCTTCTCCGAGGATTTCACCTGTCTGTCCACGCCACATGTCCCCCAGCAGCACCACTTTCAGCAGAGCTAAAAGAGTCATCTGTTTTGCTCGGCAAAAGAAACGTCGGCCTAGACGCTTTAAGCATATTCCCACAATGGGCTTTAATTATTGGAGAAGGTTGGCAATGCATTTGCATTTTAATTAAGATTAATGAATCATGCATGATTCATCAGGCCATTCCTCTCCGTTGGTGGAGCAGTGATGAGAAGGCCACCGTGTCGCTGAGGGGCCATCTGCAGGGATGGCGTGTGACATCCGAGAACCCTGCTCCACGGTACCTCCCCTGTGGTCCCTCCCCTACAGTCCCTCCCCTGCAGTCCCTCCCCTGCGGTCCCTCCCCCTGCGGTCCCTGCCCTGCGGTCCCTCCCCCTGCAGTGCCTCCCCCTGCAGTCCCTCCCCTGCAGTCCCTCCCCTGCAGTCCCAGCAGCTATCTGTCCTCACATACGCTGCAGCCACTCCTAGCCCATGTGACCTGGGGGCTTTCTGCTTCTCCAGAAAGGGCGTACTGGGTGCAACTACACACACACTTACCCTGTAGGTGCCAGTAAACGCAGCATTAAACAACAGCAAGTCTATGGTTAAGTACACTTGAGAACTGCCAGGTTACACACACAGGTGAGCAGAGTCGTGTATGTTTCCACTGCAGGACTTCTCAGAGCCTTTAATGTGTGTTCACATGTGCTCTGTGAACCCCCCAGATTCATTTGCACACAGAAGCTTTCCTTCCAGTAAACCAAACTTAGAATTCTAAGCCCCCCGACTGCCCGAACGGCTCCCTTGCTCTTGGCCAAGGGGATCCCAAAGGAACTTGATAAACTAGTTCAGGCCAGGATGGGAAGAGGCGGGGCTGGGCAGGCCTCATATACTCTCCACGCCTGGAGTTGAGGCACAGCTGACCAGCATTAACGTGAAAACAGAGATCAGAAGACTGGCAGGACAGACGCTTTGCAGCAATACCACACCGCATTCCCACCTGATACTATGGGATCACGTGACGGACAGCAGGCCTGGAGAGAAATCAAATTACTTTACCCCCAGAATACATTTCTCTGACATATTTGGAAATGGCCCTGCAAAGCTGTCTCTTAGGGGGGAAACTTGCATACTGTAGAGAATTCCCTGCTCTTCACAGGTCTTTTACAGAGTCTGCCACATTTTGAGGTCTCATAAGAGACATTCACCCCCTATTCTGTCTGAGACCTGCTACCTGGAGCTGCATCTACATAACAAGAACCTTGGCTTCCAGGACCCCCTTGTCTTAACTCAAGCATTTCTTCCTGCGGACCCCAAACTTCTTAGGCAAAGCTCAATTCTTTCAGCCAGTTGCCAGTCAGGAAATCTTTGAATCCACCTAAGACCTGGAAGCCCCTCACTTTCTGGGTCAAACCAATGTATACTTTACACGTGTTGATGTACATCTTTGCCTGTCACTTCTGTCCCCTAACATGCATGAAAGCAAGCTGCAACCCGACCACCTTGGGCACATGCTGGCAGGACCTCCTGAGACTGTCACGGGCCATGGTCCCTAACCTTAGCGAAATAAACCTGTAAACTGCTTGAGACCTGTCTGGCATTTTTGGGTTACACCTCCAAACCGCGAATTGGTGATCCAGGAAAATCCTCCATGGTGGGGAGATTTAGCAGGTGACTGAGCCCAGGCAGCCCTCCGGGAATGGATGTTCATTGGTGCCGGGGAATCCTGCACATAGCTGGCGTTGGGGAGGGGTTTCTGAACACTCCGCAGTGACCCGACATCAGCGTGCCTCTTTGCCGGACGCCTCTCTCTGGCGCTCAGCTGGCCTGTGAGTGCGGCATGGGCCACTCCCGCATGTGGCTGGCTCGCCGTGGGATCCCCCAGCACTTCAGGTGATGCCCAGAGCACGGTGGCGGTCCCCAGACAGCGCAGAACACACGAGGGAATGCGCATTCAATCCCGTCTCCTAAGGAGGCTGCGCCCCACCCTGCTGGGAAAACGGAAGGGTAAGTGTCTGAATAACCCCCCAAACCCTTAAACCCCAGCACCCCTCCAACAGCTTCCTGAGAGGGGGATGTGAGGCTCACTGCACATGAGAAACTTACTGAATAACAATCAAAGGCCATTACAATCCACTTAATGATTTGGGGACTAGGAAGACAGCTGGCGTCTATGAATTAGACAATAAGGGAACTCTTCCGGGCGTGGAGGCAGGGGAAGAGGTTTCTGTGTATTCATTCTCCCCCCTCACCCTGGCCACGTGGGTATGGATTGCACTGGGCTGGAGGTCTGGGTCTCAGGGCTAGGGGAGCTGCTCCCACACCTCTGCCTGTCCTCACTACCAGGCTACCAGTCAGTGCATACCCCCAGGGAACCACAACAGCGCCAGCAGCTCCCAGCCCAGCTCTCTGACCCCCTGTCCAGACTTCAGGAGATGAAATAGACCCAGGCCCAGCCAGGGTGAGGGGGTGGGGAGGGATTGGGGGATCGTTCAGGGCCCAAGGGAAGGAGGAGAGACCATTCTGGGGAACAGGGCAGGGAGGGAATGAGGACAGAGGGGCATGGTGAGAGCTGGGGCTGAGGCCAGCAGGGACCCTGGGGGACAGGAGTGGTGCCTACCCCACAGTTCGGGCAGCCTCTGGGGAGTGAGTGTGTGCAGCGTCCCTGGCGGCTTCTGTTCTTGTCTACCTGAGCCTGGGTAGGAAGGGGGTAATACCTCTGCTGAAAGGTGGAAACCAAACCCTCAGAGCCAGGCAAAGCCAAAAGGAAGGGACCCCTGACTGCTGGGAAGAGCGCCCCGGAGCCGCACCGTGGGGTGAGCCAATGGCACGTCCAGATCGCTGGCGGGGGTGGTACTGCCCGGAGCCGCAGGGCTGCCAGGACTTGTGCGCGTGTTAAGCCACGACGCACATTTGGGTCAGGACCAGGCCTGGAATTTGGTTCTGGCTTTACTGAGAAACCTGGCAGGATCTCGGGGCACCACCCGAGTCACCCGCATGCCAGCCCCGTGAACCACAGGAATGGAGGCCGGGCAGAAGACAGCTCTGCTCTGCGCCCAGCCCCCTCCTTCACCTCGCTCACCCTCTTCTGTCAAAGAAAAAATGAAATGGGGCCCGCGTAAGAGTAACGCAAAAGTCCACGTGTCTGGATTTTCAAGGTTTCTAAGCGGAGCTGGAAACCTGCGTTTCATGTCAACTCTCCCACATGGTCAAGGCTCGGCCACTCACCAGGCTGGGACAAGCTCCAGACTCATTCCAATTTGGTTTAAGAACCTTAACAAATGGTGGTGTTTGCTGGGGACAGGAGTGGTTGGGGGGAGGAGGGAGTTTGGGTGAGAATCCAGAGTTCCCCTTGAGATAAGTCTGAGGACCGATGCCTGTGACATGCCAGGACCCTGGGGCTCCATCCTCAGGCCTGGGCCCACAGACAGGGCTCTGCACCAGGCCTTGGAGCCCCTGGCCCGGCACGCCCGGTACACCCAGCTGGTTGGGCCTGCTTCACCCAAGCTGACCATCTGCTGGAGCTCGTCCCTCAGCCATGTCTTTCAGCCTGCCCGCCTGGCCCCTGCTCGGGCCAAGTCCCCAGACTGTAAAGGTGTCTGTTGTTGGTCTGAAATTCAAACTGAGCTGCGTATTCGTGGTGTTTTCTCAGTCACCCCATGGAAGGAGGGCCCCGCTGGAGTCTCCTTTCTTAGGATCTGCGGGAAGCCCAGACCCAGGCGGCCGCAGCTTACCCCACACACTGGCAAAGGAGAATGCTCCAATGCCAGCCACCTGAGCTCACCTTGGCGCCCCTGCTCCGGGAGGCGGGGCCTTAGAGTAAAGGGCCTGTGCCCCTCTTCCCCAGGCAGGTGCGGGCCTTCCTCCGTGTCCTTTGGGCTCTGTCTTGTGCGGGGGGATCCCCTCACAGGTCTGCTGGCCCTGGGCTCTGGCTCTGGTACAGAGGAGGCTGCTCTGAGTGCAGGTGGATCTAATTGGGGATGAGCTTGACAGTTGCTGCCAGGGGTCATTCCTCTGGTGTTGCTAAGTGTTTTACTCCTGGTCCCTCTGCTTTCCCAGGAGGGGGTGCTCCAGTGCCCTGAGGGGTTTAACCTGGCTCCCACTGCACTGGCTTCCGGGAGGGCCACCAGTATGTGCAGAGGTAACCTGCCGGCTCTAATGGGGGCTCTTGTCCCCCCACCACCCTGCCCTAGCTCCGTGGTCATCTCTTCAGAGTGACCACCCCCCTCCACAGGCAGCCTTCCACTGTGGAAGCATGAGCCCCCCAGGACCTGGGGGAGGCACAGAGCACGGGTCTGTGTGTGTGTGTGTGCACATGTGTGCCTGTGTGCCTGTGTGTGCCTGTGTGTGTGGCATGTGCACCTGTTTGTGTGTGCCTGTGTGTGCTATGTGTGTGTGCGCACGTGTATGTGTGTGCCTGTGTGTGGTGTGTGCATGTGTGTGTGCAACTTTGTGTGCCTGTGTGTGCTATGTGCATATGTGTAGTGTATGCACATGTGTGCCTGTGTGCCATGTGCATGTGTGTGCCTGTGTGTGCACATGTGTGCCATGTGCATGTGTGTGCCTATGTGTGCTATGTGTATGTTATGTGCGTGGGTGCACCTGTGTGCTATGTGCATGTGTGTGTGGTGTGTTCATGCCTGTGTGGTATGTGCATGTGTGTGCCTGTGTGTGCTATGTGTATGCTATATGCATGTGTGTGTGGTGTGTTCATGTCTGTGTGCTATGTGCATGTGTGTGCCTGTGTGCACCGGGAATTAAGACACAAAAGGCACAAGGCGGAATGTGTGTGGGCCTCCAAAGGCTCCCTCGGAGCTCTGCATGGGCTGAGCCCGGGAGTGTTAGTGAAAGCGCCCACTGTTCCAGCCCATGGACCCCCCAGCCCCAGCAGGCTACGGACCAAGCCTTGTTCCTAGGGCTCCATGGAGTATGAAGGGGAGAGAGTGCCACCCAGAACAGACCTCAGAGAAGGTCCCTCCAGCGGCGAAGGCCCACCCTCTGTCCTTTCATTGCTGGGCAGGACACAGGGAATAAAATAATTCCTGATAGTCCTTTCCTGGGGTTTAAGGCCAATTTTTAGGTACTCACCCCAGGCTGTGGCCAGGAAAAAGTGAGGTGGGGCATTGGGAGCTGTGTGAGCGGTGCAATAATGAGTGGCCGTGGGCAAGCCCCTGCCCTCTGGGCCTCGGCCGGGACACAGGTGTCCCTCCCCTGGCTGGAATGATGCCCAGCGTGGGCCTGTCCAGCTCCACCCTGCTCCCAGCCTCCCCTGAGTTTACCACGCACAGGCCCACCAGGGAAGTGGGGCTGGGTACTGCCCGGCACCCCCAAGAGCTGGGGTCAGGCAGGGAAGCCATACAGACCCACCTGTGCCCTGGTAGGCAGGTCCCACAGAACCTGGACAGGTGTGTGACCTGGGCAGGGGTGACAGCAGAAACACAGCTCCTCATTAAAGAGAATGCCTCGTCCTGGGTGTGTGCATGGCTGTGAGTGTGCACACTTGTGAGTGTGTGGGAGAGTGTGCGTTGTGGCATGTGTGGTGTGTGTGTCCCTGGAGTGTGTGTGGTGTGTGTATCCCTGGTGTATGTGTCCCTGGAGTGTGTGTGGTTTGTGGGTCCCTGGTGTGTGTGTCACTGGAGTGTGTGTGGTTTGTGGGTCCCTGGTGTGTGTGTCACTGGAGTATATGTGGTGTGTGTGTCCCTGGTGTGTGTGTGGGAGAGTGTGGTTGTCCCAGAATGTGGTTTGGGGGACCCCAGCACCTGCAGTGAGTGGGCACAGCATGCTCCTGTGTTGCTGAGATCCAGAGAGGACATCTCAGAACCCATGGGGCTTTCCCGATCCGGGCATCTGGGCCCAGGGCCTGGCTGCTGGGCAGGCCAGGGAGCAGGCCGGGGAGCGTCCCCGCGGAGAGCCTTCCAGGATGACGTGGGCCTGGCCGCTGCTGCAGTCCCAGCCCAGCCTTCCAGCCTCTCCTGCTTCAGAAGCCCTTGGGCGACCCTAGGCACTGCCCGGCCATCACCCAGAGCGGCGGCCATAAGACAGCAAGACCTGCTATGCCCGCTGGGTGCTGCTCAGATTGCCCAGCTCTCCTGCTGCTCTGTGGACCTCCGGGATCCGGGGTGGGGTGGGTCAGACCCCTCCTGGTGACTGGTGTTTGCTGGGCTCTGTGGGGCCGCCGGGCGCCGACGTGGGGTCACAGTGAGGAGCGATAAAGCCCGAAGCCTGCCCTCATGGGGAGTCAGTCTCCTCAGAGCATGGCCTTGTTCCAGTGATCACAGAGGCTGGCAAGTGCCACACTGTCCCACGCATGGCACACGGCCCACACCCTGCCCAGCATCCCGGACAGGAGGCCCAGGGAAGGGAAGGATCAGGCCCGAGGGCCCCGGGCTGGCCAGGGCTAGCCCACACCTGCCCACCCCGAAGCCCGGCTCCTCTCTCCACCCGGCTCCCAGCTTTGCCCCAGAAAGCAGGAGGACCAGGCACTTGATTTGGGGCACAACTTAAGTGGGAAGGTGCTAAAACAATGAAGGCCAATTCTATCTGAGTGCAGTACTTTTTAAACGAACATTAATGCACAATTCATGATGAACAAAATGTCAAGCTCTGAATAAGTCAAGGCCCGCCTCTGTGTGACACAGCCCTGGGGGGGCGAGTGCTCAGCCCACCCCCAAACCCCTGGGCCGAGCTCCAGGGAAATGCTGCCAGCTTCTGACTTCCAGCAGAGGCGCCCCCGACCTCCCCCACCCCCCCATCCCCGCTGCTAGACAGTTTCCATAGCCACCAGCTCAGGTATCGGGGGAGGCGCACCAGCTCAGGGGCTGCTAACAGACACTGGGGAGAAGGGGGATCCCTGCCAGGAAGGGCCTCCACACTTCCTCTGGAGGAAACGCGACCTTGAAGGGTGAGGAGAGGAAATCCCTCCTGCCGGGGAATTTCCCAAGCCAGGGCTCTCTGCTTCATGAGAATGGAGACATGGGCCCAGGGCTAGGGGAGGCTGCTCCCTTCCTTCCTTCCTCCTTTCCTCCCTCCCTCCCTCCCTTCCTTGTCCCTGTCCCTGCCCCCGGGAGCCTCAGAGCTCGCTACCTGGGGGGGGGAATGCCCAGTAGACCGTGCAGCTCCAGCTTTCTCACGCACTGCCCTTTTGGATGATGATCTATGGATGCCCGTCATTACCAAGGAAGCAAAAGCCGTGTGCAGTGCAGGCGTAAGTCTGCTTGATTAAAAGCCCTCACCAGCTGCTGACGCCCTGGGGATGTGTCTGACGGGCAGTGAACGTGGCTTCCAGATTTCTCTCGCTGCAGAGGCTTGGGCAGTCCCAGAGGCAGTTGGCTGCAGGGTGAGTGGGAAGTGCCAGGCAGGAGGCAGGGGCCTGGCAGGAAATAGATGCTACATGCAAATTGGATCACTTAAGAAGCATTTAATAAAGGAATTACTTACAAGAACAGGACAGCCTTGGGAGACCAGGAGGGATGGGGTGCTCTGAGGGCAGCCTGGGAGGGAGCTGCATCTTCCCAAGGCCTGGAAGGGAAGGGCAGCAGCTGGTGCCTACCCGAGCCTTGTAGCTGTTGGTAAGAAGGCCCTGGACAGGAGCCGCCCCCCTCCCCACCACGAAGGACACAGTGAGCCCTGAGCCCTGGAGGGCAGTGGAAACGGCTTCATCAGGAAGAGTTCTCCCGAGTAATGGACCAGGGGGGATTTGTCCCGGTTTTCCTGACATAAAAACAACAGGCTGTTTACATAGATGTATATATGTTTAGAGTTTTTGTTTGTTTGAGACAGAGTCTTGCTCCATCGCCAGGCTGGAGTGCAGGGTACAGTCTTGGCTCACTGCAACCACCTTCTCCCAGGTTCAAGTGATTGTCCCGTCTCAGCCTACTGAGTAGCTGGGGTTACAGGCACCTGCCATCATGCCTGGCTAATTTTTGTATTTTAGTAGAGACGGGGTTTCACCATGTTGGCCAGGCTGGTGTTGAACTCCTGACCTCAGGTGATCCGCCCGCCTCGGCCTCCCGAAGTAGAGATTTACTTTAAAGCGTTGGCTCCTGGCAGCTGGCCGGTTCAAAACCTGCAGGGGCAGGCGGTGGGCAAAGTGTGCATTACAGTTTTGAGGCAGGTGTTCTTTTCAATGAAGCCTCCGTTTTCACCTTTAAGGGCTTCCTTTGATGGGATGAGTCCCTCCCGGAAAGGTCGGTGCTAACCTCCTTCGGGTCATCTGACTGTGGGTATTGAGCGCCTCTGCAGAATACCTTCCCAGCTACACCTGGGTTCGCGTTTGAGCACTTAGGTACTGTGGCCTGGCCAGGATTACAGGTAATGCAAACCTCATCCTCCCAATTTTGCCTCTCCCATCCTGGGCTTCTCTGCCAGGGCTTCTTATGGCTGAGCCAGAGGAGGAGAGGGTCTTGGGGGGTGTGCAGAGAGCTCAGCAGAGCAAAAAGACGTCAGCCAGGCCGGGGTTCCTGGAGACTTGGGCAGGAACCTGACGTTTAGTTCCAGGTCTGCAGGAAACCATCTGGAGCTCCGGGTGGGAGAGGGTTCCCTGTGATGAGATTCCCTAAGAGACAGGCTTCTTCCTGCCCCTCCCCTTCCCTGTCACCAGTGGAACCCCAGGCGGTGGAGTATGAGGCAAACGCCTGTGCTGACCACCTGTGAGCTTTGGTGTCCTCCACTAGGAAACTGGAGAGCTGAAAACACGTCCCTGCAGAACATGTGAAATGACCTCCTGACGTGCCGGCGCTGCCCGTGCGGGCTTGGCGATGCCTCAGTTCCTTCCTGAGACACACCCTCCTTCACCCCACACAGTCTCTGGGGCAGAGATGGGAGAGCTGGGGTTCAGGCGATTTCCCCCACCAAGTGTCGCAATGGATTGAGAACTCCTCCCGGAGCGTCCGAGGCCACCTGCATTTTCAGAAGAAACTTCCACCATACAGGCGCTTTTTTCGGGGTGGGGGGGAAGCCTTGAGAGACACAGCCCCGGCGGGCACAGCGTCTGAGCTCTGAGACCCTCCTGCTGCGCCCGAGAACCCAATGTTACCAAAGACGATGGCACCAGACCCCAGAGCGGGCAGGGAGGCAGCAGGCGCTCCTGGGCTTATACGGGCTCCTCTTCAGGGCAGCCTCACTTAGACTTCTCCGTCCATCACAGAGTGGAATGTGGAGGTGGCCACGAAAATCACAGAAACCGTGTGTGGGCCCCCAGCCTGGCAGGAGGCAGGAAGTGAAATGGGGGGGTGCACCCAGTAGAGACACCTCCCCAACCCCAGACCCGCTGGGCGATTTGCAGTCTCCTCCTCTAGCCCGGCCAGTGTTCACGGTGGGGGCACGCTCACTGAGCCGTCCCATTGCTTTCCCTCCTCTCCCTGGCTCCCGGGGACTCCCTGTCTGCCAAGTGATACAATGCACAACTTCAGCTTAGCACTTTCCACCCTGACACAGCGTCACTCCACTCCACATGTGTCTAAGAGCCCTGCCATCGCGACTCCATCGCTCCTTCCTGCCCTTGGCATTGGCTTTTTCTTTTCTCTTCTTTTTTTTTGAGATAGAGTCTTGTTCTATTGCCTGGGCTGCAGTGCAGTGCCTCGATCTTGGCTCACTGCAACCTCCACCTCCCAGGTTCTAGCGATTCTCCTGTCTCAGCCTCCGGAGTAGCTGGGACTACAGGCATGCACCACCACGTCCGGCTACTTTTTGTAATTTTAGTAGAGACGGGGTTTCACCATGTTGATCAGGCTGGTCTCAAACTCCTGACCTCGTGATCTGCCCCATGCAGGTACTTTGACTGCCATTGTCAGCTGCTGCACAGGGTTGGGAGAGGCTGGACCATGACACAGTAACAAACAAACCTCCAAAATCTCATAGCTTAATGCTGCTACAATGTGTTTCTCTCTAGGGCAAGCAGCACACTGATTGGCAGGGCTCCCGGGGTCACTGGGGATCCTGGCTCCCCATCTCCTGTACCACCCCCCACAGACATGCCTCCAGGATCCCACAGCAGACAGGGGCCTGTGGAGGAGGCATGAAGCTCTGAGTGTGTTGGCAAGCAGACACATGGTCCTTCTGCTCAGAGCCCGTTGGCCACGACTGGTCACGTGGTCCCAACCTCACCTCGAGGGATGCTGGGAGTGAAGAAGAGCACGTGGAATATTTAGGGAATACTACTGCCCCTCCTCCACAGAAATGCGGGACAGCTGGGCATGTCTAAAATTAATCAGTTTTTAAGAATGCTCAGTAAGATCCCATCCTGGGAAGAAAACCCTATTTAAAAATATATCATATAGAATATATAAAACATATACACATACAGATATAGAGTGTATGTGTTATCTATTGCCATGTAGCAAATTACCCCAAAACTGAGCAGTGTAAAACAACAGACCTTCATTATCTTACAGTTTCAGTGGCTCCAGGATTTCAAAGAAGCCTCGTGGGGGTGGCTGCGGCTCAGGATCTGGCTGAGGTTGCCACCGAGAGGTCCGCCAGGGCTGCAGCATCTGCAGGTGCGCTGGGCTGGGAGACCCGTTTCCAAGGAAGCTTGATCACGTCGTTGCTGGGGGAGAGGCCTCCGAGCCTCACAAGGCCATTGGTGGGGGCTGGAGCTCCTCAAGGGCTGTTGGCAGGAAGCCTTCGTCCCCGGCCCCATGGGCTTCTCCACAGGGCTCCTTGAGCATCCTCCCAACATGGCGACTGGCTTCTCCCAGGGTGACCCCAGAGAGAGCAAGGTAGAATCCACAGAGCCATCTGCCAACTACTCTTGGACACCACTCACTGTCACAGGGGCCAGCTCAGATGCCATGATACCAGGACGCTGTGATGGTCAATTTCACCTGTCACCTTGACTGGGCCATGTGGTGGTGACACATTTGACCACACGTGCTCTGGGGTGTCTGTGAGCTGTCTCTGGATGAGATCAGCATCTGAGTGGAAGGACTGAGGAAAACCCATCGCTGTCCCCTGTGTGGGTGGGTCTCCTCCAATCCCTTAAAGGCCTGAACAGAACAAAAGGCTGGGGGAGGGCTAACCCGCTTTCTCTGCCTGTAGGTCTCTAAGCTGGGGCATGGGTCCTGTCCGGCCTTCAGATGTGAACTTGGGCTGCAACATCAGCGCTCCTGGGTCTCAGGCCTTCAGACTCAGATGGGGACATGGGCCCTCCTCAGTCTCCAGGTGACAGATCTCAAGACATCTCAACTTCTGTGATCACATGAGCCAGTTACCCAGAACTAATAAACCCATCTCCTCTCGGTTCTGTTTCTCTGGAGAGCCCTGATGCAGACACTGTGGAGCCTGACGGCGACCACCCTGGGTGACATCCTGGAAGCTGCCACAGAGAGAGGGAGGGTGCATGGTTTTATTTTGAGTGGGATTTTTACTAGAGCCCTGGAACTGATGGCTAAGGTCCACAGATGAAAATGTCAGAGGGTCCAAGCAATCCCCGACACCACCCAGCACAGTCTCCACGTTGTAAGAAACTCACCAGGCCCAGACACGCCCTGCAGGGCTGAGCACGAGTGACCCACCAGTCACCCAGCCGCGGCCCCAGCCTCGGTGTGGGGGACAGGGAGGTCGGAGTCATCGGAGCTGGTGGCTCACCGGGCAGCCAGCCCAGAGGGCGGAGGGGAATGAGCAGGAGAGCACACACCTCTGTTCTCACCCCAAGTCTGGAGAGCCGGCAGCCTCACCCCAGGCCGGGGAGCACTGACCTTTCAGGAGATTTGAGCTTTCAGCTGGGCTGGGCTGCATTTCCACAATTAAAAGTGAGCAGACGGCCGGCGCAGTGGCTCATGCCTGTAATCCCAGCACTTTGGGAGGCCAAAGCAGGTGGATCACCTGAAGTCAGGAGTTCAAGACCAACCCGGCCAACACAGCGAGACCTGTCTCTACTAAAAATACAAAACATTAGGCAGGCGTGGTGGCAGGCGCCCGTAATCCCAGCTACTCCGGAGGCTGAGGCATGAGAATCTCTAGAACCTGGAAGACGGAAGTTGCAGTGAGCTGAGATCATGCCACTGCACTCCAGCCTGGGCGACAGAGCGAGACTCAGTGGAGTCTGCCCCAGCGGCTGTGAGGACAGGGAGGGGCGTGGAACAGGGCTTGCCTGAAAGCTGCAATTGGCCAAAACAAGGCAGTCTGTGCTCACCCCGGGGCTGAGGCTGGGCTGGTGGTGGTGTGTAGGCAGCACAGACGCAGGCAGGCTGTGTCTGCTCGGCCATGTCCACAGCCTGCGGAACTCTAAGAAAAACAATGACAGGTAGCGTGTGTTCGTCCGTTCTCACATTACCATAACGAAGTACATGAGGCCAGGCACGGTGGCTCACACCTGTAATCCCAGTCCTTTAGGAGGCCGAGGCGGGCAGATCACGAGGTCAGGAGATCGAGACCATCCTGGCCAATAGGGTGAAACCCCATCTCTACTAAAAATACAAAAGGTGATGCGCGCCTGTAGTCCCAGCTACTCCGGAGGCTGAGGCAGGAAAATTGCTTGAACCCTGGGAGGTGGAGGTTGCAGTCAGCTGAGATCGCACCACTGCACTCCAGACAGAATGAGACTCTGTCAAAAGAAAGAAAGAAAGAAAGAGAGCGAGAGAGAGAGAGCGGGAGGGAGGGAGGGAGGAAGGGAGGAAGGAAGGGAGGAAGGAAGGGAGGGAGGGAGGGAGGGAGGGAGGGAGGAAGGAAGGGAGGAAGGAAGGGAAGGAGGGAGGGAGGGAAGAAGGGAGGAAGAAAGGGAGGGAGAGAGGGAGGGAGGAAGGAAGGGAGGGAGGGAAGAAGGGAGGAAGGAAGGGAGGAAGGAAGGGAGGGAGGGAGGAAGGAAGACACGAGACTGGAAAACTTGTAAGGAGGGAGGTTGAATTGGCTCGTGGTTCTGCTGGTTGTACAGAAAGCACAGCAGCTTCAGCTCCTCTTCTGTGGAGGCCTCAGAAGCTTCCAGTCATGGCGGGAGGTGACAGGGAGCAGGTGTGTCTTCCGTGGCGAGAGCAGGAGGAAGAGAGGAGAGAGTGGGACGAGGGGCCGAAGGCTTTTAAATGACCAGATCTCACGAGCACTCACTGTTGAGAGGACAGCAGCGAAGGCGCAGTGCTGAACCATCTATGGCAAATCCACCCCGACCAGCCGGCCGCCTCCCCCAGGTCCCACCTCCAACGCAGGGGATTAGAATTCCGCCTGAGGTTCGGCATGCTCGGGGCTGCTTTAAGGAGCTCATTTATAGCCCGTGAGTGAAAAGACGGGCAGAAGAAAGGAGTTAGGAAGGGACACGCTGAGACGCATGAGCTAGAGACCCCCGTCTGACTACTGCGAACGGGTCGGTGCTGCTCCCCCCCACTTCAGAGTAAGCGGGGCCTGGGGTGTCTGCAGTCCTGCCGCTGCAGCCCGTCACAGGGTGACGGCAGACTCAGTTGCTTCTGCCGAGCGGGGGGGATCTCCCGGCCCTCAGGGGCAGAGAGCCGTGGGAGCATGCAGCCCAGCCAACGCAGGGAGGCTGAGGAACCCCCAGTCCATGGCAAGCACATGCACTTGGCCTCACAGCCCACCCCAGGACTTGGGTGGTCCTGTTTGTAATGACAGGCAGCAGAAGGCGTTTCCACGTAAATTCGCACAAAGCTCAGGCTCTCTTGCTCCAGCTTCTGTGACCGGGAAGCCTGGGGCACTGATTCGGAGGACTTTCAGCCAGAAAGAGGACCTGCAACCTTCACAGCAGCACCCAGAGAGCAGCTTCCACAGGGCTGGACCCAGGACCCCAAACCATGGCCCTGAGGCTCCGCCCCTCTGCCAGGCTGGCGCCAGGTGTCCTGTCCAGAATAACCAGGGCACCAGTGGCCGTGTCCATTCAGATCTGCTCTCCCACTGTTCCAAATGAGCTTCTCCAGCCAGAGGTTTTGACTTGGAATTGAGCGAGGTGAAAACTGTGGGAAGGGCCCTCGGGCAAGGAAGCCCTCCCCACCAAGGTAAATTCTGCTGCAAAAGTATTCCTGCCCCTCCAGGCCACCAGCGGAGAGACAGCCAAGGCCCAGGAGGCTGCGTGAAGAAACCCCGGCCACCGGCCGTGTCCCCCAGGGCCTACATGCTCCACTCTCTTTGGTCAGAGTTCCTGGTGCAGATGGTGGCTGGTCCGTAAAAATTGTGTCCACTTATGTGCCAGGCACGGGGAAGGGGCCGGGGGATACAGAGTGCCCTGAAATGATGACCCTCCCTCACAGCGCTCACCCATTCAGCCAGGGAGGTGCAGACCCCGCCCAGCCTCCGTCCTCCCCTTCGCCGGCTGCAGACAAGCCTCTCTTTTCTGTAGGCTGACCCTATCCAGTCATCAGGACAGACACAGGCTCCCTCGCCAGCCACGGTGATCAGTTCTGGGAGCTCACACAGCCCAAGCTTCACCACTGAAAGCCCCCCCCCGGAGACTTGTTGATGGAGTGAATGGAACAGTGGCCTCTTCCCATCCAGGCTGCTAACCTGGGATTGCCAGAGGCCACGCCCACCGCATGGAGAGAGAGTTGACACAAGTAAAGACAAGCAGAACTGAGAACGGGGAGAGAGACGGAGCGCCGAGTCCATTACTGAGGTCCTGGATCCAGCCATGCCTGCAGCTGCACCTGGGCGAGACAGTTATGTAAGCCAACAGGTTCCCTTTGGGCTTACGTTCATCTGAGTTGGGATTCTGCACCAAGAGAGCGCTCCCTACTACAGAGGGATCAGCGCTCCCGCAGGGACGCTGGATTCACACAATAGGTGCACAGGCAGGGCTGTGCAGAGGTGCTGCGGAAATGAGGCGGCGGCAGGCGGGACTCGGGTCTTGAAGGATCACAGCAGCTCTCCAGGCAAAGGCCCTCAGAGGGCAAGAAAACTGCAGGAGCCCCAGCAAGAAGCAAGGGAGCAGGTCGGGGCACACATAACTCGCAGTGGCCACGAGGGCCGAGAGCCGGCCGCGGGCAGCGCAGGGGGAGCCGGGTACAGGAAAGCAGAGGGTGAGGGTGGGGGCAGCAGCTCCACTTTCCATACGGGAGCAGAGAGGGGGTTAAACACCCACCATACACACTCACAGCAAACAGACGCCATTCACAGACCATCCCGCCTGCGTTCTCTCCCAGCTCGTGAGGGAGGCGTGGAACCAGCATCTCCTCCCAAAGTCCCCGAACCCTCCTACTTGCTGGCCCTGCGCAGCGAAGGGGACACCTGCTGGCCTTCCTCTCCCCCTATCCCCTAACTGAGCCACGGCTAGACCCTGCTCCTCCCCTTCCTCCTTCCCTCTCCCCTCCCCACCAAAGCCCTTCGGCCAGTCAGTCCTGAGGCTCCGGCCCGGCTCAGAGGGGCCTGCGCTGCTGTGGCACTGGTGGTCACCACCCAACACTCTCAGAACAACCAGCTTCTTTCCTGGGGCTGGTTTACACCCCAGGATGCAGGGAAGGCCCCAGTGCGGAGCCCCAGGGAGGCCAGGAGCTGTCACAACTCTAGGAAGCCACGCTGGGCCTGACGGAGGAGGTGACACGTTCATGTGGGCCTTGCCTGCTGATCTGCGTCCTCCACCCACGGGCACAGGCCCTGCTCCCAGGCTGCCCAGGCAGAGTAGAGCTGGGGCGGATGGCAGGCTGGAGGGACCCAGCCCCATGAGTCACTCGGAAGGCATTTGCCCCAAAGCTTCCCAGGCCACCTGGCCTCCTCCCGCCCCCAATCTAGCCCCACCTGGGTCTGAGCCTCAGGAGAGGCACCTGGGAGGCCAGGATGCAGTTCCCGTGCTCCTGTCTGTGCTGTGGGAAGATAACCCCAGCCCCTCGCCTAGTGGGGGGCTTCACAGCACGGTGCTCCCCCCCACCCCCCACCATGGTGTTGCTTCTGCGGCCCCCGACGGCACAGCAGAGGAAAGGGGCCCGGCTCTCCCATGGGGTCTCTGTAATAATATTTAACCGTAAACCACAGCTGTGGGGGAACCCAGTTTGCAGTGAACTTTCATTTCTCTCCCCTGTATACACAGGACTCCGCTCAGCCTGGAAAGAGAATCTGCACTGACCTGGATTCCGGAGCTCGGAGGCTGATGGCATCAGAGCTACCTCCCCCTCGGCTTCCTCGGGCCATGCAGGAGTCCCCAGCCCGCCTCCCCCAAGACAGTGCATACATTTCACCCGTGACAACACAGGCCTCAGACTGGGTGCTAAGCCCAGGCACACACGGGCGCACTCCCCTCCCATCTCCAGGCCAGGTCCTGTCGGAGTCCACCCTCCTGGGCACAGGGCAAGCTCCACTCTCAGCCTCGCCCGGCCTGGCCAGCAGCAGCTGCCTCGAGACCCTAGAACCACAGGTGGCCTGGCCTCTGAGGATGGTAGGGGGCTGGGGGTGAGACCCCAGCTGGGTGGCAGAGGCCCCAGCACTGAGGGTTCCAGGCCATGGCAGTAGTCCACCCCAGGCCCACCTCAGGCCAGGAGGAAAGGGCCCGCCGCCCAGTGCCGCAGCGTCTGTTCTAAGGAGCGCAGTGACAGGGCCTCCCCTACAGGCGAAGCCACAGAGTGGGCCCTCCTCCTTGCCCCCCTCCCCCCATGGGAGTTGCTCCCTTATCCTGTTCTGTGGGGCTGGTGTTACTCCCAAAAAGCCATTACCCCCCGTGACCCCCACTGTGGTCACCTGCCTGCCATGTCAACTCCTCCCATGGTTACTTGGAGAAGTGGTCACTGTGGTCACTCCCCACTGTGGTCACCTCCCCCCCAGGTCACCTCCATACCAGGTCAGTCCCCACTAGTAGTCACCTCCTCCTGCGGCCAGCTCCCCGCTGTGGTCATCTGCCCCCAAGTGACCTGACCCTGTCAGGTCATCTTCCTCCTGTGGTCACCTCTTCCCCGTAGTCACCTCCCACCAGGCTGTCTCCTCCCACATTACCTCCTCCTGTGGCCTGCTCCCGGCTGTGCTCATCTGCTCATCTGCCCCCAGATAACCTCCCCATCAGTTCATCTTCCCTGTGGTCACCTCCCCCCAGAGGTCACCTCCCCCAGAGGCCACCTCCCCCCAGAGGCCACCTCTCCCTGTGGTCACCTCCCTCCCAGGTCAGCTTCCCCCCTGTGGTCACCTTCCTTCAGGTCACCTCTACCCCATGCTCACGCTGACTGGCGTGAGGTGCCCTTCTCCTGCCAGGAGCCCACCCGGTCTGCCCGGTCACCAACACTCCCCCTGGGGCTCTCTGGCTCCTGACCTGGAGTCACTGGGGCCAACCCCATCGGACGTGCTGGACAACTTTATGTGGGTCACTTAACACCTCTGAACCTCAGCTTCCTCTTCTGCACCATGGAGACAAAAACATTTGCTTTTCAAGCCTGTGGTGGTGACCAGGTCAGAATAAACAGGAAGACGGCTTTCCGCCATGCGCTGCAGCTTGGTGCCCATGAGCGTGAGCGTGTGTGTGTGTGTGCAGATGTGTGTAGACGCTGCCTTCTCCGCTGCAGCACCTGGCCCCCTGTAGGTGACCCCCAGACAGCCTCAGGCTGCCCCGCCTCTCCCCTGTGGAGGCGTACTTCATTCGGGGTGAAGTAGGGGGCTGGGGCTGTGAGGGTGCTTTGGGGGCACAGGGGCACACTTGGACCCCTCTCTTCTGCTCTCTGCAGGTCAAGTGCTGGGGCTGTTTCCTCCTCTGTGCCTTGGAGACATGGCACAGGCCTTGCTAGTGACGTGAGGGTTCATGACCCAGGCATGGGCAGCCAGCCCGTCACCAGAGGCCACCCACCCAGCCACAGTGCCTGCAGACTTTAGATCCGGCAATGCCTATGTGTCCCTTTCCACGAGGTGGCCCCAGTCTCTGCTGACCATGCGCCGGTCCTGGGTCAGCTCTGCAGCAGTGCTGCAGCCCATGCCGGGGAATTTTTGGGCAGAGGCGACAGTGGTGCCCGTGTTCTGTGGGGTACTCCCAAGCTCACAGAGCCCAAGACCACAGTGCTGAGCCTGCATGTCCAACTGGGCCAGGCCCACGCATCGCTACCCGGCTGTCTCTTTCCCAGTCCCCTTGCATCTGCCCAGGGAGCTGCCGGGCTGTGCCCCACAGTGGGGGTCAGGAGAGGGGCAGCATTGCACACCCTGGGGGAGGCTGAGCCTGGTGCAACTGGGGTTGAGGGGGCGAGAAGCCGGGGCGCTGCCTTGAGGATGCCCTGACGTGCTCTCCTGGGGCCCTAAGCAGCTGCCACATGCGTCCAGGGTTCTGGCCACAGGGTGGGCAGGGGCCCCGTGCTCCTCACTGGAGGCCTCTGAGGCTCTGGAAGCGACACCAGCCACCCGCCGGCCCCTCTCGCCAGCTGCAGCACCCCCGCGCACTGTGACTTCCTGCCCCCGACTCGCTCTGCCAGCATGGGGTAACCACTTCCCTCTGGGGTTTTCACTTCCCTCAAGTGGGGAACGACCACCTGCCCTCGACCCAGGAAGGGCCCCTGTCCAACGGCGGCAGCAGTGCCAGGCTGGCATGTGAGGCCTGGAGCAGGCCGGCCCCCAGAGTCACAGCGGAGGCTCTGTGGGACGCTGTGTGGTTTCTAAGTACAAGGTCAGGAGAGGAGTCTCCTGACCCGGGGATGGGAGGGGAGGCAGGGCAGGGAACGCCACCGTCTCAGCCCACAGGCCTGGCTGCCGGGTGTGGCTCACGGCCCCATCCTCCCGGGCCCCAGGCCCAAGGCCATCCTGGGGGTGCAGCTGTCCGGTGGGCCAGCCGTGCTCCCGGCCAACAGACCCACAGGGCCCACTTGGAGGAAGGAAAGGAGAGTTAAGGCGCGGGCCCCACAGAAAGCGTTGCAAGGGGATTTTTATCAAACCAAACGCACGGGTGGACGAGCGGGCCCCGTGGACGCCTAGGCCAGAGGCAGCAGAGCTGGGACAGGGAGGCTCCTGGGCCCCACTCCCGAGACTAGGGCGGGCAGGGAGTGAGGTCCGTTTCCCTCCCGGCAGGCACCTCCCACAGCCTCCCCCAACTGCCCTCCGCCATCCCAGGTCGCCCTGACACATCTGCTGGGGTCCTCACCGGCTGCCCATGAATCTGGCCAGCAGGACGAGTGGCTATCAGCATCTAGATCCTGGCCGCTGGGGAGGTCAGGCGCCCAGGAGCAGTGCCCAGAACGCCAGGAATGAGCGCCTCTCACCACGGCCACACACCCAGCCGTGGTCCCACCACTAGGGGACCGGGCTGGCCCAGGACGCAGGCCCACTCAGTTCCTCCACCCCTGGTTAGGCCCTTCTGTGGTTGGGGTGGGGACAGGCCCTGCCCTGCCCCGGAGGCCTTCCACCCCCATTCCTGCCCTCCCCAGCATGCCCTGAGTGGCCAACTCCCCCACGAGGTTTGCCCCCTTCTGAAACTCTCCCATGCCCGGCTGGCACCGCTGGCCCACATCCCGCAGGAGCAGCCCCTCCAGCCGGAGCCTGACCTCACAGTGGCCCCCCTAGCCGCGTCCCAGGAGCAAGGCGCCCTTCCTGCGCCCAGCAGCCCCACACGGGGCTAAGGTCCCAGAAGCCTGGGGGAGACCCAGGAGCCATTTCCCAGGATGGAGCTGGGACTTCCAGGCAGCCTGGGGGAGGAGGGGAAACGAGCTTGTGTGGGTTGAGCAGGAACAGGCAGCCCGTGTGCCCGCTGGGGTCCAGCCTCCTGAGAGCCCCGGTGTCTAGGCCTCCATCTCCCAGGAAAGCACCTCAGCTCGGATCCTTGAGCCTCCAGAACAGTGCGAGGGAGGCCGCTGGACATAAGGGGCCCCCAAGGTTGTTTCTGGGGGGCCATGGGGGAGGAGAGCCAGGGGCTCGGAACGAAGAGGAGGAAGCAGAAATGGGCAGGGAACGGGAGGCTTGGGAGACACGGGGCCCGCCCACAAGCAAGGGCCCTGCGCCCTGTTTTCCGAGTCTCTCCATCTGCCTCTGTCTACCCCAACAGGGAGGATGTGTTTGTTTAAAAATGCCGCTACTCACAGCAGAAGAGTCTGTTTCAAAGCAGAAATACGACCGTGCTTGGGTTGGAGGAGGAGTCATTCCATGCGGAGAATATTTCCTCTTTACAAAAGAGGGCCCTGGAGCGTGGAGAGGGCGGGAGAGCGGACATCACGGGGCAGCTGAGAACTGGAAGGGGGCATCTGGCCTCTAGGGCTGGGCCCCCGGCCCAGGCTCTTCCCCAACAGCCCCTGGTGACTCAACACTCGGGTCTTTTGTCCTTCACAGACAGGAACTGTCATGTTTGGGCCTCTATCTTAGTTTCCTGTGGCTGCAGAAATTCATTCCATCACAGTTCTGGAGGCCGGGAGTTCAAACTCAACACGTGGCAGGGCATGCGTCCTCCAGGGCTCCAGGGGACCATCCCTACCTGCCCTGTCTGTCCCTTCCCGCTCCTGGTGGCCCCACTGGCCCTTGGCTTGCGGCTGTGCCACTCCAGTTTCTGTCCTCATGTGGCCATCTCCCTTGTGCCCGTGACTCTGGGTCCCCATCTCCCTCTTCCTGTAAGGACACCTGTCATCTGGGGGATTAGGCCCACCTTACTCAAGAAGGTATGACCTCATCTTAACCTGATGGCAGCTGTAGAGACTATTTTCAAATAAGATCACTGCAGGTGCCAGGGGTTAGGACCTGGATAGACCACTGAGGGGGCGCAATTAACCCATAATACCCTCCTTCTTGAAAAGAAACAAAGCCTTCTTCCTGCGGGGAGGGTGGGGGGCCTGGCCACCCACTGAGCCCTGGTCTCAGGCAGCGTCTCTGGTGGTGGGGAGGGGCCCTGGGAGCCAGCACAGGCAATGAAACCCGGGAACCCACCCCCCTTGCAACCCTAACCCCCAGCAACCCTCCCCCCGGAACCCACCCCCGTGGAGTGCCCCAAGAGGTCTGTCACTTCCTAGGGTGCTCTGAGGCCCAGCTGCAGGACCAGGGTCTGACCACGCTGGGACATTTACCGCCTCTGTGATCTGGACTGAAGGCTTTAACCCTTACCTCTCCCCTGTAAGATGGGCTGACTGAGAGGCCTTGGTGAGGTCACCAGGAGAGTTTGCCTGTGGCCAACGAGGGAAGGAGGAAGGGATGGTGGGCCCAGGTTCTGCCCGGACCCCCCTGCGGTAGCCAGGCCGGCCGCTCCACTCAGCTGGAGGACGACACCCTCATATGCTTCCCAGCTAGCTGAGACCTCAGTTTCCCATCTGCACCCCTGCGAGGACAAAATCTCGGCTTTGCTCCCCACCTTATCCGTGCATGAGGCCTCACCCTCTGACCCAGGAAGATGAGCCCCAGGAATGGGAGGAGGAAGGCAGCCCAGCCAGCCTCCAAGTCCAGAGACCCACAGCCCCGGCCCTGCATCTGGGAAATTCCCCAGAGTCCAACCAGCCTCCATCTGAGGGCCGGGGTCCTGCTGCAGCATATGACTGCACCCTGGGGGCTGACACCCATCCTGGACGGGCAGGCATGCACCCCTGCTCAGGACAACTGCCCTATTGGTGCCGGGGCCTGCAGGCAGGGACAGTTCAGCCCCGTCACGGGAGCGCTGCTGGAGGCCTCTGGTCCCCCAGCCATGTGTGCCTCAGTTTCCTGACCCATAAAGCAGGGAAGCTATGATGACAACCTCGGCGGAACCTGGGCACAGGACACGAACCACTGTGGCCGCAGCCTCTGGGACGGGCCTCTGAGCTCGTGCCCTCAGGAAAGTGGGGGAGAAGCCAGTCACTGGGTCTAGGAAGCAGACGGCACCCTCTGTGGGGGCTCCCTTGGGCTGGAAGCAAGACCAGAAGCCCCTAGGATGAGAGCCTGGCAACCGTGGGGGCCCAGGGACGCAGAGGGGTTCCACATGCAGAGCCCGTCCCCAGGAGATCCTGGACCTGGATGGCCAGCAAGGCCTGGTGTGAGAAACAGCTCGGCCTCAGGTGGGAGGGGGTGCCCAGAGCCGCCACGGGCTCTGTGATGGGAGGGCCAGGCTGCTGTCACTGCACCACTGGGCTGAGCCTACCCCTGCGCTTCCAGCTCCTGCTCCTGGAAACTGCCTGGGGGGAGGGCAGGGCAAGAGGGTGACCCCACAGCACTGTGGCTCAGGACCTGCAAAGGCAAGCTTCACCCCACTCCAACCACTGCTACTGCCCGTGGTCAGCCCCATGTCACTGGAGCCCAGGCTCTCCAACTGATGGCATTGTGGGGTGTGTGCTGGGGTGTGCCCCTGTCCTCAGCAGGACTCGGCTGTGCACTCCACTCACCAAGGGCAGCTCCCGCCGTCCCCTGCAAACTCTGCTGGGCCTCCCCCCTCCCTCACCCACTGGCGTGACCTTCCGCCACCCTTGGTGCCACCCCTACACCTGGGAGCCACAAGTGCCTCTTGGCCCCCAGGCCTCCAGGCAGGGTGATTCTGAGCAGGTGGCATCTCTCAAGCCCTGGCCAGCTCTGAACCCCCTGCACCACCCCAGTAGGGCCCGGGGAGCTGTGGTGCTCTGAATTCTTAGTCGCCAATGGCACGTCATGCCCGTGAAAGGCAATAATCACTGCCTGACTCAGACAGGGCAGACTGTGGGGCTGTCATGCCTATTTCAGGAAAATTAATTACACCCCCAGGCCGAGAGGGAACTCGCCATTAAATGTCTTAAACACACTGCCCAGAATGCCATGGCACTGCCTGCCTGCAGCCCCGGGCATGGGAGAGGGTGGGCAGAACCCCCAGATTCCCCAGGCATCTGGAGGACCAGGCACGGGAGAGGGTGGGCAGAGCCTCCTGGTGTCTGGAGGGCTGGCAGGGTGGTGGCCAGCAGGGCTCCAGGCCTTTCCAGCCAGGCCCGACCCCCGCCACCAATGATGTGGGAAACTGCAACCTCTGCCTGGGGGAATTCCCTTTGAAAGTCAAGCCTTTGATCCAGCTGGGTGGCAGGGAAGGCCTTGGCTGGCCCTGGGGCTGGACCGAGGACCTGGCCCAAGGACCTGGCTGGCCCCACTGTGGCCTTAGAAGGCTGTGCACCAGCAGGCTGCCCACACGGGGAAGGCTGCCCCAGGCCCTTCTGGACCCCTGGCCCCGCTGGCGAGCCTCTTCCTTCTCCCACCTGCTCTTTGGGGTCTGCTAGGATGGACAACCCGCACTCTGGGACCAGAGGCTGGGAGCTGGGTTCAGCTGCCCTGGGCTGAAGATTCCGCCCAGGCCTCTAGGCCCTGAGCTTCACCTTTCCCCGGCAAGAGTTGATGTACACATTGACGTAAGCCAGGCTGCGCACACCCCAGGACAAGCTTCCCGACCGTGAATGACCGTGGCTCACGTTTGCCTGGGTCTCCCCTCCAGGTTCCCCCCGGGCCCCTGCTCCAGGATCCCCCCAGGCCTACCTTTGCTGTGTCCTCAGACACCAGGAGGCAGGCACGGCTGTCACCCTCCTGGCAGGCGGAAGAGAGAAGGGCTTAGAGCCATTCTACAGCTCAGCGAGGCTGCAGGGCTTTGCAGGGAGGCAGTGCCCAGTACCGGCCATCACGTATGAGCAAGGCAACGCCTGCAGACGGAACTGGCCAGCCTCTGTGCAGGCTCGGGACTCCTGGGGACACACATCCACCCCATACTGGAGAAGCTGTCATCGCCACATCTACTAACGGAGGCTGTTGCATTTGTTACTGGTTTTCAATTTTGTTTTTGTCATTTTTATCATAAATATATATATATATATATATATATATATTTTTTTTTTTTTTGAGCCGGAGTCTTGCTCTGTCCCCCAGGCTGGAGTGTAGTGGCATGATCTCAGCTCTCTGCATCCTCCACCTCCCAGGTTCCAGTGATTCTCAGGCCTCAGCCTCCCGAGTAGGTGGGATTACAGGCAGGCACCAACATGCCCAGCTAATTTTTGTATTTTTAGTAGCGACGGGGTTTCACCATGTTGGTCAGGCTGGTCTCAAACTCCTGACCTCAGGTGATCCACCCGCCTCAGCCTCCCAAAGTGCAGGGATTACAGGTGTAAGCCACCGCGGCCGGCCTATAAAAATAAATTTTATAAGAATACCATTCCACCAAACGCAGTAAGAGTGATGGTTTCACGCAAACCCACAGCCTCCCTAATGCTTGCTGTGGCCAGCGTCCACTGTCTGACCACGAAGATGTGGACAGAGGTGTGTGCACCCCATCCCCTTCCCACGTGGAGATACAACGGGTAATTAAAGCACAGTCAACCCAGGAGAAGACATGAAAAGAGGACATGCCCAGGAACACAGACCAGACGAGACGAAGCAACGGGAACCAGAGCGGGACGGCAGAAACGGAAGCGCGTCGTCGCCACACTATGTGCTCAGTGGGCGTCAGCAATCCACGCGAGCATACAGAAACTGTGATGTGTGTATATATACCATGGAATACTACTCAGCCACAAAAAGGAATGAACTGATGGCATTCGCAGCAACCTGGATGAGCCTGGAGGCCATTCTTCTCAGGGAAGTGACTCAGGAATGGACAAGCAAACATCATGTGTTCTCGCTCAAAGGTGGGAGCTAAGCCATGAGGATGCAAAGGCATCAGAATGGCAAAATAGACTTTTGAGACTCAGGGCAAAGGGTGGGAGGGGGGTGAGGGATAAAAGACTACAAATCGGGTTTCGTGTATCTTGCGTGGGTGATGGGTGCCCCCAAATCTCACAAATCAGCACTAAAGAACTTCCTCGTGTAAGCAAAGACCACCTGTTCCCCCAGAAACGTATGGCAATAAAAAAGATTAAAAAAAGAATGTTAAGTGAGCTAAACTCACCAATGAAAGGCAGAGATGCTTGGACTGGCTAAAGATCAAGGACTCAAATGTACGCTGTGTGCAAGAATGACACTTGAAAGACCAAGACAGATTGTAAATATAGAAACGGACAATGATACAGCACGCACACCCTGACCCTGGGATGGCTGGCACAGCCGTGAACATCGCAGGCACAGTGGACTCCAGGGCAAGGAAGACGGACCAAGGATACGTGGAGACCGTCCAGGCTGTGACCCGGGGTCACCCTGTCAAGGAGATACACAGTCCTAAATACGCACCCGCCTGATGAAAAGCTTCAAAATATGCAGCTGAAACTGAGAGCAGTGAAGACACAGATGAAGGCACGAGCTCCGCCTGCCAGCTCTGCACTCCTGTTTCAGCAACGAACAGAGAAAGAAGACGAAAGTCGGTGGAATGCAGATGGCTCGAACGACAGCACCGCCAGCTCGCCCGGATGTCTGGACACTTCACCCAACCTCAGCAGAGCAGGTGTTCTTCTCAGGGCACTTGGAGCAGACCCAAGCAGTCAGTTGTAAATTAAAAATTAACCACTAAAAGATGCCTAAAAATTGCTGAGTATTAAATAATTAGAAATGAAACATGTTTCTAAATGACCCACGGGTAAAAAAGGAAATTACAAGAAAAACAGACAACACTTTGCTTTTTTTTTTTTTTTGAGAGGGAGTTTCACTCTTGTCGCCAGGCTGGAGTGTAGTGGTACGATTTCAGTTCACTGCAACCTCCGTCTCCCGGGTTCAAGTGATTCTCCTGCCTCAGCCTCCCAAGTAGCTGGGATTACAGGCACGTGCCACCATGCCCAGCTAATTTTTGTATTTTTAGTTGAGACGGGGTTTCACCATGTTGGCCAGGCTGGTCTCAAACTCCTGACCTCACGTGATCCACCCACCTCAGCCTCCCAGAGTGCTGGGAGTGTGAGCCACCGCACCCAACCTAAAAACAAAACATTTTGAACTGACTGAAAATAAAAACACAACACACCAAAACATACAGGGTGTCACTAAAGCCGTGCTTATAGAGAAATCAGAGCTTTAAATGGGTATATCAAAAACAAAATATAAAATCAACGATCTGATCTTTTAAAAAAAGCTAAAGAAGAGAAAATTCAACTCAAAATTAGTAGAAAGGTGTGATAATAAAGAGAATAAATCAATTACATAGAAAATGAATAAGCAATAAAGCAAATCCATGGAACCCAAGAGTGGATCTTGAAAAATTTAAACAAATTGATAAACTTCCAATCAAAAAAAAGAGAGTAAATACAAATTTTCAATATCAGAAATAAAGTGGAAGACGTTAGCACAGATTCTACACAACAGAAAGGTAATAAAGGAATATTGTGGACCAGGTGTGGTGGCTCACACCTGTACTCCCAGCACTTTGGGAGGCCAAGGCAGGCGGATCACCTGAGGTCAGGAGTTCGTGATCAGTCTGGACAACATGGTGAAACCCTGTCTCTACTAAAAATACAAAAATTAGCTGGGCATGGTGGCATGCACCTGTAATCCCAGCTACTCAGGAGGCTGAGGCAGGAAAATCACTTGAACCAGGGAGGTGGAGGTTGCAGTGAGCTGAGAGCACCCCACTATACTCTAACTTAGGAGACAAAGCAAGACTCCAACTCAAAAAAAAAAAAGAAAAAAAAAAAGAGAGAGAGAGAATATTGTGGACTTTACACTGACAGACCTGGCAACTCAGAGGAAAGGAACATGACAGACACCAGCTTCCAAACTTACTCGAAAATGAAATCCCAAATCCGAATGGCTCTCAATCTACTAAAGAAACTGAATTTGGAATGCAAAACCTTCTGACTAAGAAACTCTAGTCCCAAATGCCTTTGATAATTTAAAGAAGCATTTAGGGAGTGAACATTTAAGGAGGAAATAGTAACAATTCTACACAAGTATGTAGAGTCAATGTAGGTGCAGAAATCGACAAGCCGATTCTAAAATTTACATGGAAATGCTAAGGGCCTAAAAAAGCAAAAATAATTTAGAGAAAGAACAAAATTAGACGATTTCTACTACCTGGTTTCATCGAGATTTAAGCTGTGAGGATAAGAATAATCAAGGCACATGCTGTGCCACAGACCAGCGGACCAGCGGAACGCAGCAGAGTCCAGAAGCAGACTGTCCTGGTGATGGTCACTCGATTTCTCACACGTGTCATATTAATTCACTGGGCAAACCTGGAACAACTGGTTATCCACAGGAAAAATAAAAATAAACCTCCACTGCTATCCCAAACCAGAGGCAAAAGTCAACTCAAAGTGGACAGAGCTGGAGACATGCAGGCTGAAAGCATAAACCCACTGGAAGGGCGTGCAGGAGAGCCCGTGTACCGAGGTAGACAGAGCTTTCTTGGATAAGACGCAAAAAGCACCAGCTGCAGAAGATAAAATGATCAACTGGACTTCATGACAAGAAAACCTTCAACTCTTCACTCTTAAAATGAAAGGCAAGCCACAAGGGAGAGAAATGTTCTGTGTGTGGTCGAGGAGTGGGTACAGACACGCTCGTGTCACAAAGGGACTTGGATTCAGCAGATAAGGAACGCCTACAACTCAGCACTAAGAATTCAAACAACCCAATTAAACACTAGCAAAGTCGGCACGGGGGCTCTGGTCTATAATCTCAGCATTTTGGGAGGATCCCTTTAGCTCAGGAGTTCAAGTCCAACCTAAGCAACATCATGAAACCCCTTCTCTACCAAAAATAATATACAAAAATTAGCCAGGCGTGGTGCTGCGCACCTGTAGCTCCAGCCACTAGGGAGGCTGACATGTGAGGATTGATTGAGTCCAAGAGACAGAGGTTGCAGTGAACCAAGATGGCACCACTGTATTCCAGCCTGGGTGATGGAGTGAGACCCTGTTTCAAAAAACAAACAAACAAAACCCCAGCAAAGATGTAAATAAACATGGAAAACAGAATGGCTAATTACAAGATGCTAAATGTCCCTAGTCATCAGGAAAATGCAAGGTAAAATCATGATAAAATGCCACGACACAGGCTATCCAAGTGGCTAAAATTTAAAACACTGACAATGCCAAGTGTTGGTGCGTCTGGGATGTGGTGGGCAGGAATGCACGAAGGTGCAGCCACCATGGAGAGCAGCTGGGCAGGTTCTATTGCGTGACTCGCTCCCATGCCACATGAGCCAGCCTCTGCACCTTGTCCTACATTACCCAAGAGAAATGAGACACGTCCACACTGGGATTCACAGCAGCATCACTTATAATCGCCCCATGCCAGGAATCACCCAGACATCCATCACCAGGTGAGTGTGTAAACAAACGGTGGCCATCCCCGTCACAGAACATGACTCAGCAGGAAACAGAAATGAGCTCCTGACGGGCAACACGTGGAAGAGGCCACGTCATGATGCCGAGAGAGAAGCGAAGCCCGTCAAGAGCACACGCTGTCTGATTCCATTCCTAGGAGTTCTGGGAAGTGCAAACGCATGCCCCAGGGACAGGAAGCAGGCTACCGGTTGCCTGGGGCGGGAAGCATGGCAAGGGCATGGGCGGAGAGCCCATGGGAGCTTTGTGGGTGACAGGTGTGTGGCTCCTGTGGACTCACGGTGGAGACCCGGGGTGGGTGCAGCGGCAGAACTCCTCGAACTTTGCGCCTGCATTTGGTGCAGGTCACGGAGAGCGGAGGGGGGAGTGGGTTTGCGTCTTTCTGCTGGGAAGGGTTTGGTCCTCCCTGCGCCCCACAGTCTTCAGGCCCCGCCTGGAACACAGGCCCCCAGCTTCTCACTTCACCTCTGGGCTCGGCTCGTGCTCTGTGATCGCAGGAAGGTAACTTCCTCTTCCTCTTCGGATTTCACAGAAAAGCCCCTAAAATCTCCTGGGGAAGCCCATTCACTCCAGCCCAGAATGCTGCAAAGAACAAAAGGGGAATGGAGCATTTCTGACCACCTGGGTTCCCTGAGCACTTTTTTCTAAGTCCTTTCTCTTTTTTTTCTTTCTTTCTTTTTTTTTACGGAAATCACATTCAAATAAGTGAAATAATAATAATTAGAAAGGAGTGAGTCAGATTGAGACCCCAGCAGTTCCCCTGAGGAGAGGAACTGAACACTCCTCGCTCTCCCTCCCTTCCTCCCTGCCTCCCTCCTCTGTCCCTCTTTCCCTCCTCTCTCCCTCCCTCTCTCCCTTCCTCTCTTCTCCCTCCCTCCCTCCTCTCTCTCTCCTTTCCTCTCTTTCTCCCTCCGTCTCTTCCTCTCTCCTCTCTGCCGGGCGCCACACCAGCTGCATAAGCAGGAACCCGGAGCCCAGCCCTCCTGGTCTCTGAGCACCAGGCCTGGACACCTTCCTCAGGACCACCGCGCACCAAAGATCAGAGGTGGGGCCACACGCAGGGTGATGTGCTCACCACCCCTCAGCAGCACGCCCGCTAAACAGCCCGGAGTTATTCTGGAAGGAAAACCAAGAGGCCAGCTCTTTCCTTCCACCCCAAGCGAGTCAGTTCCTCTTAGGCCGGATTCAGTTCCTGCCTCCGAGAAGGTGAGGCGGAACTTCCCTCAGCAACTCCAGGCTGGCCCCAGGGGGACCCGCTCGGCCGGGACATCCCCTCTCTCCCCACCCCCAACCCGCGAAGCCGAGAAGCCGGCAGGGAGACAGTATTCCTGATGGGCAGAAAGCCTTCTTCCTACCGGGTGGCCTAGCGAGGGGACCACCACGCTTCCCGCGAGCAGAAAAGCACAGAGGCAGGGCCCAGGCGCCTCCAGGCCAAGGTCCCACTCCCGCCCCTGTGAGAGGAGGTGGTGTCCACGACGAGACGCAGCAGGCGCCGGGTCACCACCAATCCAGCCCACCGCAGTGCTTCCCTGGTGGGTATCTGGCCTGGTTCTTGCTGGGGCGGTGCCCAGGGATGCCACCGTGTCCCCTCAGGGCCCGCTGTGCACCCACCATGGTCGGCTCCCTTGTCATGGGAGCTGCCTGCCAACACGGAGCGCATGTGACCATCGCAGCATCAGCGAAGGGCTGGAAAGCTGCAGCACCAGAACGCAAGCCCAGGCGTGTGGCCATGGAGGCCGCATCCTCAGCCATCGTGCCACTCTGCACTCGGGCTGGCTGGGCACACCTTCACATTGTACAGCAAGGACACAGCAGCCACTTGCTTCCGTTGAAGCTCCAGGCTGTGCCTGGCCCTCACCAGACCGAAAGAGAAAGTCTTAGAACACCAAGAGCTCCGGATGGCTCAGAAGTGCCATCAAGTACTAGGGGTGTGCCCAGGGTGTGCCAGGGCCCAGCTCTGCCCGGCCAGGCCCAGCAGGAAGGAGCATGTCCACAACAGGAAAATCCTGCCAAACGCCGGGGTGGATGGGGGACACTCACGGTGCCAGACCTGGGCAAGGGGCCATGAAGGGACCCTCAGGCAAGGGGCAACACACCCATGGGTGTGGCCAACTGTCCTGCCCATTAGGACCGCCCCAACGGAGGGACTGAAATGACTCAGGAGCAGATCAAGAAGCCCAGGGCAGAATTCTGGGGTCCTACAAGGCCTGCAGGAGGCCCCCTGAGTGGGGTTCCAACTTTCAACCTGAGAATTCCAAACCTCTGTCACCATCCCCATCATCCCCATCACCATCATCACCGTCATCACCATCGTCATCATCTCCATCATCTCCATCATCACCATCATCACCATCATGACCACCATCTCCATCATCACCATCATCACCACCATCACCATCATCACCACCATCACCACCATCACCATCATCACCACCATCACCACCACCATCTCCATCATCACCATCATCACCACCATCACCATCATCACCATCATCACCACCATCACCATCATCACCACCATCACCACCATCATCACCACCATCTCCATCATCACCATCATCACCATCATCACCACCATCTCCATCATCACCATCATCACCACCATCACCACCACCATCTCCATCATCACCATCATCACCACCATCACCACCATCACCACCATCACCATCATCACCATCATCACCACCATCACCACCATCATCACCACCATCTCCATCATCACCATCATCACCACCATCTCCATCATCACCATCATCACTACCATCATCACCATCACCATCATCACCATCCTCACCACCATCTCCATCATCACCATCATCACCACCATCACCATCATCACCATCATCACCGCCATCTCCATCATCACCATCATCACCACCATCACCATCATCACCACCATCACCACCATCACCACCATCACCACCATCACCACCACCATCTCCATCATCACCATCATCACCACCATCTCCATCATCACCACCATCACCATCATCACCATCATCACCACCATCACCACCATCACCACCATCACCATCATCACCATCATCACCACCATCACCATCATCACCATCATCACCACCATCACCACCATCACCATCATCACCATCATCACCACCATCACCATCATCACCACCATCACCATCATCACCACCATCACCACCATTACCACCACCATCTCCATCATCACCATCATCACCACCATCACCATCATCACCATCATCACCATCATCACCACCATCACCATCATCACCATCATCACCACCATCACCACCATCATCACCACCATCACCACCATCATCACCATCATCACCATCACCACCATCATCACCATCATCACCACCATCATCACCATCATCACCACCATCACCACCATCATCACCATCATCACCATCACCACCATCATCACCATCATCACCACCATCATCACCATCATCACCATCATCACCACCATCACCATCATCACCATCATCACCACCATCACCATCATCATCCCCATCATCCCCATCATCACCATCACCATCATCACCGTCATCACCGTCACCACCATCACCATCACCACCATCATCACCACCATCACCACCATCACCATCATCATCTCCATCATCATCTCCATCATCACCATCATCACCATCGTCATCTCCATCATCACCATCATCACCACCATCACCATCACCATTGTCACCATCACCACCATCAGCATTGTCACCATCATCACCATCGTCACCATCATCCCCATCATCACCATCACTACTGTCACCATCGTCACCATCGTCATCACCATTATCACCATCGTCAGCATTACCATCATCATCACCACCGTCACCATCGTCACCATCACCACCGTCACCATTGTCACCATCATCACCATCGTCACTATCGTCACCATCATCGTCACTATCGTCACCATCATCACCATCACCATCATCACCATCGTCATCATCATCATCGTTGTGGCACCCATCACGAGTTCTGGAAGAAGCGGCCAAGCATGGGAGACGCAGGGGGTGGCTTCGGCAATGCTGTGTCCTCAGGAGCCGCCGCCTGCCGGGGCTGCTAGGACACCCTGGAGCACCACGAGACACTGTCGTCCCCACGAGGAGCTGAGACACAGGCAGGTCGCACTGTGAATTTGCATGCACGACGTGACAAGAGATTCCAGCTTGAGGTTCCTGGTTTCCAAGGCTGCGTGCTCCCAAACAATAAACACAGATGCCCTCGGCACAGCCACCCGACTCTTCAGCAGGTGCCACACAGCCTGACCTCAGTGTCCCAAGCTGGCCCCGCTCTGAGGGGGGGTGACCAGGCTGCCTGGAGACAGAGCAGCTCCGTGGGCCCCCAGCTCCCCTGCTGCCCTCCCCAACACAGGCACAGCCGGAGGTGGAGCCTCCACTCACTCAGGAGTGCTGATCCCTGGTTCTCCCTGTCAGATGGTCTCAAGCCACTAAGACAGCGCCAGCCACAGCCAGGACCTCAGAGGCTACCGCTCTGTTCTTAGAGGCAGCAACACCGAAGAGATGACTCAGAAGACACAGAGCCCCCTCCCCCTCCTTCCCACCATCCAGCTGCATGAGGGGCTGTCCCAGGGCAGGCTCTCCCAAGGACCAGGACACCTTGGCTGAGCAGGGTTCCAGGAACAATAAGGCTGGCCCTGGCCACACTTACGCCCCGCCAACATTACCACCACAGTGGCCTGCCCTGTGCCCGCCCCACCCATGGCTCCTGCCTGTTCTCCTCGTGGGAGCTGCTATCCACTCACTAGTCTTCTGCTCCCTTGAGAAAAAACTTTTTTTAAAAAATTGTGGGCCAGACACGGTGGCTCACACCTGTAATCCCAGCACTTTGGGAGGCTGAGATGGGCAGATCACTTGAGGTCAGGAGTTCGAGACCAGCCTGACCAACATGGTGAAACCCTATCTCTACTAAAAAAACAAAAGTTAGCTGGGCATGGTGGTGGGCGCTTGTAATCCCAGCTACTCAGGAGGCTGAGGCTAGGAAGCTGAGGCTGGAGAATCACTTGAACCTGGGAGGCGGAGGTTGCAGTGAGCCAAGATCATGCCATTGCACTCCAGCCTGGGCAACAAAGCAAGGCTCAAAAAAGAAAAACTGTAATAAAATACGTATAACATACAACTTATCATTTTGACCATTTTTGGGTACACGGTTCGGTGGCATGAAGAACGTTCATACTGTTATGCAGCCGTCACCACCATCCAACTCCAGAGCGTTTCCATCCTCTTAAACTGCAATTCCGACCCATTCATCTCTGGTTCAGCAGCCCCTCGCCCAGCCTCGGCACCCACCACTCCAGCTTCTGTCTCTGTGAATCTAACCATGACAGGGAACTCTGGGGTCTGTGTTCTTTTGTGACTGGCTTGTTGCACTGAGCATAGCGTCCTCAGGGTCCACCCCGGTTGTAGTCCGCGTTGGGCTGAGGCCTATTCCACTGTCAGGTGTGTCTTCTCGGCCCCTTCCTCGGCTGACCAACACTCCGCGGCTTCCTAGCTTGGCTGTCGTGCTGCTATGTACAAGGGTGTACAAACATCCCCGGACCCTGCCTTCAGTTCTTCGGGTATATACCACAAAGACAGGAGCGGCTAGCTCAGTTCTGTCTAATCTTTTGAGGAACTGGTACACTGCTTTCCATAAAAGCTGTGCCACCCAACCCTCCCCACCAACAGCGCACAAGGAGTCCACTTTGGTAATGACCACCTTCCTGGGCGCGAAGAGGCTGAAGAACGTTTTTAACCAAAATATCCGCTAGGTGCCAACATGAACAAATCCTTTGTTCTTATGAGCTGCAACGCCTGCCCTATAGCTAGAAGTTGATGAAGTCTTTTAGGGACCAGGAAACGGTTTGGCCGTGAGATTCTTCCAACTGCTTCATTTATAACCAGACTCAGAGACCCTGACGGAGGAGGATGGGGTAAGAAGGGATGGCACCGGCAGCCCTGGGCGGTGCCAAGACTCAGTGACTGACACCACAGCCTGGCCTGGCCTCCAGGGAGGGGTCCTGAGGAGCAGGCAGACCCCGGAGCCACCTGTGGCTGCAGGGAGGGGGTCACCTGCAGCCAGAAGGCGGTTAGGTCCCTGCGGTGAGGTGGAATGCAGGGCTGGACTCCCTGACCTCCCCTTTAAGATCTGAAGCTTCCGCAAACCTGGAAGATGCGGCCTCTCAGGGAAGCTGCTTAGAAGGAAAGACCTCCCACAGAGAGGAAGGGGAAAAGTCAAGGTGTTTTCCTTCCAAATATTTTATTTAAATATTAAATTAAAAAACATACATCAACTAATCATTTGGCATACATTTCTCATGTTAACCTAAGAGGTAAAATAATTCTGTTATGGTAAAAAAAAAACTATGTACATCCAATCAGATCACGTAGTGTCTTTAAATAGGCTACTGCATTGCCGTCTGTATACAGCACTGTGAAGAAATCGACAAAACACACATCACACACTCTTAAAAAAACAAGAAAAACACGCCTTTAACGTCCTCCAAAAGAGGTTCTACAGCAGTAAGAAAAAACAAAACCGTGAAAGTAAAGTGCTTGTCATTGCTTCAAAGAGGAAACACACATGGTTTCTGAGGCCTTTGATCTATGGCATTAGAACAGAAATCATTTTGAAAAGGGGACGGGTTTTGTGTTGGAATCAATTGTGCTACCTCTGTAAAAATGAAGGCAAGGGCCTGGCTGCCCCACGGTGGTCTGGATGCTCTCCCATCCCAAAAACTTCTCTACGAGCGAACAGGAGACTTTGGTGTTTTCTCTGCGGCGAGGCCCCCAGGTCTGCCCTCCAGACAGCCCCTTGCCCCGCCACAGAGCAGCAGTAGCAGCAGGAACGGGGGCGGCCAGCTCCCCCCGCAGCACAGCACAGGCGAAGCCCCCGGTAGGCGCTGGCAGCCCAGGGATGCGCCTCTCACACCGGCCTGCCTCCCTACCCTCAAGTAACTGGGTCAATCTTTGGCTTTTAAAAATACCCCGCCTTTCCCCTTTCTCAACGCCTCTGTTTAACACTGCAGGGTGTAAGAAGCCGAAGCAGCTGAAGGCACCTGGGCTGGGTTCAGGGCGAGTGGGAGCAGCATTTCCTTTGTTGCCTTCCAGAGGCTTCTGGCTGATGGAGCCTCCCGGAGTCCACCTGCCAGAGGTGCGCCCCAACCTGCCAGGTAAGGGCCGCCCCTTCCTGCCACCTCCACCCCAGCGCTGGGGGAGGAAGGCCCTGGGGCCCCTTCCTCAATGCACGCCTGGTGCCGGCAGGGGACGCTTCTTACCATGAGTGAGAGAAGCTGAAACCTGAACACAAAGTGTCATACAAAATCTAACCACGAAGTAGTGTCTAACTGTCACCCGTGCAGATGCATGTACAGGGTCTGCTTTTAAAAAAAAGAAACAAAAACTTAAAAACACTGACCTAAACCTCTCACTTTACCTTCCTTGAACAAAAGCCAAAGAGCCCAGGCAAGGACCGGGTGATTTCTCGGGAGGGTCCCAGCCCAGGCAGGCGGCCCTGAGCCCCGTGTGCCTCCTAGTGCCTGGCCTGCAGTCGGCCCCCTGCTATTGCACAGCCTGACTCAAGTCAGGTGATCTTGCGGGACCCCACCATGAAATGCATGAAGGTCTTCAGCAGCCAAACTCGAGGCGCAGCAGGAAGAAGCTTCTGGGCTTCTGCCCCGGGGGCTCGGGGCCGAGTGACCCTCAGAATGGAGCCCCCAGCACTTTGAAGTCACCTCTGCCTTCTTTGAGGTTCTTCCTGTGGTTCCTCCAAAGAGTCCTGGAAAACTAACTGTTGAGCAGTTCATAAAACTTCTCATCTAAAATAAGGAAAAAAGTGTCTTCCAGGTTTTGATTTTAGGGGAGAGATTCCAAGAACCTGTAGCTGATCTTCGCCTGGGCTGACCACGTAGAGCTGCTTTAAAACTGACACATGAAGCCGAAAGTTCACAGTTTTCATTAAAGCATAAATCAGGAAATGGTGAGTGTTAGTAATCAATGCCCACACGCGAACACAGACGCGCGCACACACACACAGACGCGGACGACAGACAACGCGCCCACTTGTTTCCGTGGATATCCGAGGTAATCATCTCAACCACCACGAAGCCGGACAGGGGCTGAGATCCCCACACCGCGGAGCTGCACATGCCCCTCCCTCCACCCTGCTCCCCCTCCTGCCCCAGCCCCCAAGACACACCCCTCAATTATCTTTCTTCTTAAAGTTTCCAGTCCCTACTCAGAGTTGAGGTCACTCAGTGCAAGAAAAAAATTAAACAAAAATAAACTAAAAAGCCAAAACACCTAACGTATTGCTTGTTTTGCTTCTAGAAAGTTCTTGGCTTTGAGTCCAGATGTCTTCACCTACTCTGAAGTTATTGCTTGAAGAGTCAGTGTCCGCGTAGGACGCGGGGCCGCCCTCACTGCACCAGGACGAAGGTCCCCAGGGGGGCAGGGGCTCAGGTCCTCCATCTCGAAGTCCCCCTGCAGCAGCCCCAGGGGCTCACAGGCTGGGGCCAGCCTGGCCGGGCGAGGCGGGGGCGCGGCGGGGGAGGGCGGTGGGGCGGGCGGTGGGGCCAGTGCCAATATGCAGCTGTGTGTCCAGGAGCTGCGCGGCCGAGGCCACGGGGGAGCACTGGCGTGCAGGAGCGGGGGTGACAGCAGCGGGAGCCCTGACGTGAAGAGGGTGCTAGGGAGCAGGGTAGTCCCAGGGCCATCACAAGGGGCGATCACAAATGGGGTGGGGGCCGGCTGGGGGGCCTGTGAGCAGCTGGGCATGGCGGCCGGGTGGTGCTGTAACTGGAGCAGCCTGTGGGAACAGAAGACAGGCGTTCACCGCGCCGGCTCACAGGGTTCTCGGGTTTCCAAGTGCCTGTGTGGCAGGGCCCGCCTGTGGAGCTGCCGGCTGCGGGCTGCCGAGGGCAGGTACGTGGCTGATCCCCCCACGGCACCCCCACCTTGCCTTCTCCACCTGGCCTCTCAGCAGCTCACAGGTGCAGTCACAAGGTGCTCTCACTCACTGCCACCCTCGCCCACCCCAGGGCTTTAAAAGACACACCTGCCTGCTGCACCCCGGGGCTCAGCACCTAGGGTCTGTGCCCCCCCCCACCTTTCCTGACTGGGGGCGGGGGGTGCCTGCTGGGCTACAAGGAGGAGGGGAACTGCTTAGCAGATGAGGTTCCTCCAGGAGACAACCTGCCATGTGCCCTCCCGGGGTCCCAGAGTAGGGGCAGGCCCTACCTCTGCTGCTCTAGCACCTCCTCCAGCAGGCTCCGGCCCTCCCGGCTGCCGGCCGCACCGCTGTGCAGGCCCGGACTCTGTGCAGGGGCGTGGAAGGGGCTCAGGCCACCCCCTGCTGGCACGGCTGGCGGGGGCCTGGCACACCTGGCGGGCGAGCCCCTTGATTTTGTTCAGCCCCAGAAACCCTTTGGTCCGCGTGGTCTTCCTCAGTTGCTGCCGAAAGGCCTTCAGCCCTGTGGGGAGACCAGGTCAGGAGGTCAGCGGCCTCCCGCCTCCCAGCCCAGCATCCACAGCCCTTGGCTTGTGGGGTTTTCTAAGCCTCAGGGAGGGCAAGGAAAGGACGGGGGACGCAAGCGTGGCTGGAAAGGGGTCTGACACAAGCCAGGGCCCTCCCTAACCCCATGCCTGCTCCAAGTCGGGAGGTGCTGCCCAGCACGGAATCATCTCCTGTGCTTTCAGAAGCAGTCTCGGAGGTCACGTGCTCAGGGACCCACGTATGCTTCCGTCCAGAGGCCGTGACCTCCAGAGCAGGGCACACCCCAGCCTGCCCAGACCACTGTAGGTCCCACCCGGGCCTGGTGGATATGGGGGCGCCATCTGCCATCAAGGACAAAGTCACATACGCCCAGTGCCCTGGGGAAGGTGGAGGTGAGTGTGAGAGGAGCATGGCTCACCCTGAGTCAGTGAGGTGTCCGACGCCCTCCGTCCCTCCTGGAAGCTGACAGGAAGCAGGACAGCTCCTCCCAAGCCCCCCCTGGGCCTGCAGCACTGGGGTGGCGGAGCTGTGACCCCAGAAAGGGTGAGGCCAGCCTGACTGGGGAGCTGGCGCCCAGCAGCCCCTGAGTGGCCGGGGTGCCACTGAGCTCCGCAAGGCCTCTGCTCGCGGAGAAGGTCAGACAACTGTCCGAGCTGGTTCCCTCTGCAGGACTCGCCGTGGCGGACGGGGGAGACAACTATACCTGTGCGGGGAACACGGTTCTCTTGATGCTGCGTGCAGAGGAACAGGCTGCCCTGACCTCCCCATCCCTGCCCACAACCTGGCCGGAAGAGGGCTCGAGGCCACCAGAGCCCAGGCACCCCAAAGGCAGGCGACCATCATGTGCAGCTGCAGGTGGCGGGTCATAATGGACCTCGGGCCTGGGGGCTGCCCTCCCAGCACCCGGGGGTGGCCTGGGAAGACCCTGCTGGCGGCCAAACCCCATGCTGTGTCCTCTGCTAGAAGGAGCACACGCAGGGCAGACTCTAAGCATCCCCGATGTGGTCTCAGGGATTAAACAAGTGGCAAATCCGAAGTCCAGCCCTGAGAGGCTGCCAGGCAAAGTGTCCATTCTAAACCAGCCCGCTCTCCCATCGAATGTAAGCCCACCCGTCAGTGTCCTCCTGGGCCCCCGGGGCCACTTACATGGAGCGGTGAGTGGGGACAGGCGGGTAGAGACCTCGGCCAGGGTGTGCCTCCGGCCCGTGCTGCCAGGCAGGGACTCCTGAGCATCCTGCTCCTCCTCGAGGCCCGGCCCCTGCCTGGCCTCCTCACTGATGGCTGTGTCCAGCAGGCTGCTGGGGGACAGGGGCCTGGGCCGGAACACTCCGCTGCAGCCGGCATCCACCGGGAAAAACAGGGGCTGCATTGGAGAGACAAGCCAGTGACTTTCTGGGCTCCGGGAGAGCCAGACGCACATACCGAGGGCACCACGGCTAGGCTGAGACGAGCCCTCTGCACGCCCGCTCTGGGCACTCACCCACTGCAGCGAGCTCTGGAACTCACAGTCCATCTCAGCCTGCAGGACGGACTGCACCAAGGCCTGCGGCTGCGGGCACAGCAGGGCGGGTCGGAAAGGGTCGGTGGAAAGACCTTCCTGAGGCACCTGGGCCGGAGACAAGAAAGAGGCCATCAGGGGAGTGGTCCGGGACCACCGGCGCCATAAAGAGGAGAACAAGCTGACTGCTGTCTGGACCGCGAGCTGCCTCGAGGTGGGCGTGACGGCTGACTGAGGGGCACCGGCTGGCAGGGCTGGCTCAGGACGACGTGCCAGTGCTGTGCTGCCAGGAGGTGGCTGACAGGCCAGCCCCGGGGATGAGTCAGGAGCAAGTGGCCTCTGGGCAGGGTTCAGCTCCGGACAGCTGGCACCGCCTTCCCCACGCGGCCTGGGACCCGCTGCCCACACAAGGAACTGCCCTCCAAGCCGGTGCCTGACAGGGGAGGGAGCCTGGGGCCCAGGAGGAGATGCCTGCTCACCTCCAAGCCACTGAGGTCTGAGCTCCGAGGCCGAGGCTGCCTGGCTTGTCCGGGGCGGGCGCACTGGGCATTCCGATACTCCTTGAGCCGCTCGAGGAGGAGGTAATAAATGGCAGCGAAGTGATTATAGCTGCTGTTTTGCAGTGACTGCGGACAAGAGGAGCTGAGGTCAGCTCAGGGGCGGCGGGAGCCCCAGGGCCCGCCTGCTCCAGGTTATTCTTGGGTGACTGAGAATATCCTTTAGCGGGGTGGGCAAGCTGGCCCCTAAATTAGCCTGCGCTCCTGTTTTAACTCGGCTGGTGAGCACCTGCTTCCCCGACAAAGCTGCCCAGCCCCCGCGCGCGAGACCGGGGCGAGGGTGGCCAAGCTCACCTCCACCGTCCTCTGCCGGTCGACGCCCAGGGTCTGCATGATGCCCAGCGCCTGCTCGTCGTAGTCACCAAGGTTGGAGCTGTAGCTGTGTGCGGAGAAGGCGGGGCAGGCGGGCCCCGGCAGGCAGGGCTCTGGCAGGCAGGGCTCGGCCCGCATCCATCGGTGTTGCCGGATCTGGGCGATGGTGATGCGCCTGGCGGGGTCCACCACCAGCATTCGGCGGATTAGGCTCTCACAGTCTGCGGAGGGGCCGAGAGGCTGAGCCAGGGCAGCTGGGACTGTACCCACCACCCCCACGTGGGCTGGTACGCCAGGGGCCAAGAGCAGGGGCTGGGCCATTAGCTCAGTCCTGCCACCCAAGGTGAGGCACCAGCCAGGATCCAGCCCCTGGAGGCTGCCTGCCACACTCTGTGTCCACCACACAGAGAACCACTTGGGTCCACCCTTCTGCCATGCCCCGTGCCTGAACACCGACACAGAAAAGCTGGGTGCACCACAGCCAGTGGGTTGGACTGAGATGAGGCTGGCACCTGGGCGAGGGTGCTGGGCAGGGACAGAAGAAGCAAGGCACCAGCCTATACAGTGAGGGCGCCGCCCACCTACCCTAGAAGTAGGGCGCTGAGAAGTCACCCAGGGGCGGGGTGTCTCCTGTGGCCCACAGTAACCTAGGCCCGAGTCCCAGACTCCACACGGACTCAGAAGCCAGCTGCACAGGGGCTGCAGGAGCACAAGCCCCTGCTCACAGGGGACCCCACGACCCACCTTGAGACATGAAGAAGGGGATGCGGAATCGGCCCTCCAGCACCCGCTGTCTCAGCGTCGGCAGGTTGGGTCCGTCGAAGGGGAGAGAACCGCAGACCAGGACGTACAGCACCACGCCCAGGCTCTGTAGAGGACCACGGAGCCATATCAGCGCCAGCACCCCAGGGAACATAGCACCCCCGGGGGAACAAGGCACCCCCGGGGAACACGGCCTCCGGCAGTGGGTCTGCATGCACACGGCTCCTACCCAGATGTCCAGCTGGGGGCCTTCATATTCCTTTCCCTCAAAGACTTCTGGGGCGGCATACGGGGGGCTCCCACACCACGTGGAGAGAGGCTCTCCTGACTCTAGAAATTCCCAAATCCAAAATCTGAGGCAAAGAAACAGATGGATGAAGTTGAACCACACATGGCAAGGGGCTGCGGTTTCGGAGTGTGTCGGGAAGCTGGGGCGGCTTACCGGGCACACTCCCACCCCAGGGCCTCCATGCCAGCCAGCCTGATGACCCCACTCCCACCCCAGGGCCTCCATGCCTGCCAGCCTGATGCCCCGCCCCCCACCCCAGGGCCTCCATGCCTGCCAGCCTGATGCCCCCGCTCCCACCCCGGGGCCTCCATGCCTGCCAGCCTGATGCCCCCGCCCCACCCCAGGGCCTCCATGCCAGCCAGCCTGATGCCCCCACTCCCACCCCAGGGCCTCCATGCCAGCAGCCTGATGCCCCCCCGCCCCACCCTGGGGCCCAGAGCCTCCATACCTGCCAGCTTGATGTCCATGTTGCCATCCAGCAGCAGGTTCTCGGTCTTGAGGTCCCGGTGGACGATGTGGTGGTCGTGACAGTACTCCACGGCCGACAGGATCTGCCAGAACTTCTTCCGCGCCTCGTTCTCACTCAGGTGCCCGTTGGAAGTCAAATAATCTGAGGAACCACAAAACAAGCTAGAGCCCCAGGGCAAAGCCCCCCTCACCACCCAGGAGGGCCTGCAGACACCTCAGGGTCCCAGGACGTGTGGGCCCAAACACCAGCTACACAAATCCAGACACGATCGTGCCATTTTCTTTCAATGGATATTAAAAATGAGTGTGGCTTACCAAACATTTCTCCGTTTTTAGCAAATTCAGTGACGATGTAAAGCATATCCTTTGTTTCCATAACCTAAAAAAGAAAGACCTGAGTTTAACCAGATGAAAAAGGCACACGCCAGTGCTACAAAATAATCTACCAGAACCCCAGTACATTTTTAACTTCTCCAGGACACAGGCATTCATCATTTAAAAATGCAAAGAAAAAGAAAAACTTCTGCAATTAAAAAAAAAATACAGGAGATTCCTACTCACAAAGATGGCTTTAAAAAATCAGAGGTGAATTCCTCACTGACTATCCTGATACGCCTTTGCTCTTACCAAAAGCCTAAATATATTAGAATTCTCCTCTGTGGTCATATTTAATTCAAGTCACCTCACATACAACTTGAGACTGCTTAGGCCAGGCGTGGTGGCTCACGCCTGTAATCCTAGCACTTCGGGAGGCCAAGGCAGGAGAGTCGCTTGAGCCCAGGAGTTCGAGACCAGCCTGGTCAACATGGCAAGACCCAATCTCTACAAAAAAGACAAAAACTAGCTAGGTGTGGTGGCGAGTGCCTGTAATTCCAGCTATTCAGGAGGCTGAGGCAGGAGGATCATTTGAACCCGGGACGCAGACGTTGCAGTGAGCCAAGATCACACCAGCCTGGGGCAACAGGGCAAGATTCTGTCTCAAAAAAAGAGAGACAAAATTCTGAGGGCTACAGAGGAGGAGACTGCTAGAAGTCTGCTGGGCTTTACAGAAGCCTAGCAGGCAACAGATTACTCCAGCCGACGGTCAGAGCCGCCTGAATAAGAGATAACACATACCCCGTTCCCACTTGCTTTACTGACAGGATGAACGAGGCTGGGAGAAGCCAGCTGTGCCAGGTCAGTTGCGGCGGGCTGCTCGGCGCACAGCCCGTCACTCAGCATGAAGCCACACAACAGCCGTGCCAACAAAGCCTTTCAAAGTTGATTTGTTGATCAATAACTTTATTTTACTTAAAAAAAGATTTAAAATATAACTTAGGTCTGTGAGTACTGAAAATTTTTGGAGAGGGTTAGACAATACATTCTTATGAAAAAAGATTTCTTTGGGTTTAAAATATACAGTTACTCCTTTAAAAAGATGCTGTGTGCTGGACGCGGTGGCTCACGCTGGTAATCCCAGCACTTTGGGATTACCCAGGCAGATCACTTGAGGTCAGGAGTTCGAGACCAGCCTAGCCAACGTGTCGAAACCCCATCTCTACTACAAATACAAAAATCAGGCAGGCGTCATGGCTTGCGCCTGTAGTCCCAGCCTCTTAGGAGCCTGAGGGAGGAAAGTCGCTTGAACCCAGCAGGCAGAGGTAGCAGTGAGTGGAGATTGCACCACTGCCCTCCAGCCTGTCTGACAAAGCGAGACTGCATCCCCCACTCCAAAAAAATGCTTCAAAGATAGCTGCTTTGAGCTGTAAATCTAGTAAGGAAAGTGTTGTATAAATTTTAGCAATTTGGCAAGAACTTTAAGTGCCCCGCCCGTGTGTGCGGTGGAGTGACTCTAAAGCCACTGCTCACCCCATTCCCAACTGAAGAAAGGCAGGAGGAGGAAAAGAATTAAAAGCCAAAGTGTTTGAAGTTTTTGAAAGCCTAAAAAAAAGGGGGAAAGTGTATCAGCAGGGTTCTGGGGCCCTGGCCGGCAGAATGAAAATTAGACATTAGCAGTCTGGCACAGCGGCTCACGCCTGTAACCCCAGCACTTTGGAGGCCAAGGTGGACAGATCACAAGGTCAGGAGATTGAGACCAGCCTGGCCAACATGGTAAAACCCCGTCTCTACTAAAAATACAAAAATTAGCCGGGTGTGGTGGCAGGCGCCTGTAGTCCCAGCTACTCGGGAGGTTGAGGCAGGAAAATTGCTTGAACCCGTGAGGCAGAGGTTGCAGTGAGCCGAGATCACCCCACTGCACTCCAGCCTGGGCGACAGAGGGAGATTCCGTCTCAAAAAAAAAAAAAAAAAAGAAATCAGACACTAGCGTCAAAACCAGAGGAATAAAAGTCATTGCCACACCACTGAATTCTATCATCTCCAACAGTTAAGAATCCCGAAGAGCAGCAGTAAGTAAATGTACCTCCAGCAAAGGCCTCCAGCACCAATCACATGGGCAATTTGTTTCTTTAACGGAGCTAATTCCACACAATGGGCAAAGGGCAAGAATAGGAAGAAAAGGAAGGTACTGCCATTAGAGTTCAGCCCTTGAGCAAAGTCAAAAACAAAACCAGCTCAGCCCACTCCCGAGGAAATGGGCCGGGCACGCTGCACAGGCAGTGACATGAGCGGCCAGGGAGCGCACAACTTAAAGATGACAACAGAAACAAAACACGAACCGGGCGCTTCGGCACGGATTCCGCACTGAAAGACACTGAGTAAGCAGGCACCACGGTGGGCACAAGCTCCAGCAAGACAGCTACTTTTATTTTAACCTCGTGCAGAGGCTTTGAGGGATCATTTCAAATGATAATTCTCTCTTCTACCACACCGTACACCGAGCACAAACACACACGACCACATCCCAGAGTCATCTCAGATCCCCCTTTGTAAGAATCCTTAAGAGGAACGCCAACCCAACACGAATGGATGAACAGCACCTGCAAAGAGCTGATTCTTCTGAAAGAAGACTTGATTTCATCTTTGCAAAAGTGGTCATTTATCATCAGGGAGGTGAAAAGGCTGCTTTGCTGTTCAAATTAAATTAGTACTTATTTCTTGACGGTATAATTTATTAATTTCAACACGAGAACAAAAATTAAGTCACAAAATAAACCAACAGATGGGCGGAGCGAGGCAGGTTCCCCAGCGCGGATTAAATGACAGGCTCCTCGCTCTTACTATGGAAAAGTATTTTCATCTCTCCGTTTTTCACGGAAGAGTTTAAATAGGGAAAACAAACGCGCACAACTGTCCTTGCAAAGATAAACCAGTGAAAACCGGTAAGAGCCGGCTGGCTTTAAAGTTCAATAGCTATCAGCAAAGGCGAGAAGTTTCCAGTTTCACTCAAATTTGTCCTTTTCCACTAAATGTGTGACCTGTGGCAATACCTATAGATGCATTTGCTTTCATAGTAAAGCAAATTTAACAACACACCTGTACACATTTAAAACTGATCAAGTTAGGACACTAAATAAAATTCTAATGAAGCAAATTTCAATTATGATCCAAAAGCAATAAAATAATTGTAAATATATCTGCACAGCCTATAAAAAAATCAATCTGTTTACCTTATACAACCAAATATCCAACTTCCACACACCCTCCAAAAGGGAAGACACCTCCAGAAATTGCAGACTTACGTTGTTGAAAATAAAATAGAACACATTTGCCAGGATTAGCAACACAACCTGAGCCCTTACCTGGTAAAGCTTTATGATGTGTGGGTGGTTCAGAAGCTTCATCAGCTGAACCTCACGATAGATTTTCTCCAAGTTGCTTGAATCTAATCGTGTTTTATCAATTATTTTTATTGCAACCTACGGATTTTAAAAAGAAGAAGGATATTTTGTGTTTTTTTAAAACCCTCAACCTAATTTACACATTTCATTTTTTGCAAGATAATTTCTCAACACTTTGTCTCCAAAATGGCACAAGAAGTTAGGAAAATACAACCAAGTAACCACTAATGTTATTTAAAATAATCGGAGCTGAGGAAGAGCCTTAAGCATCTCCAGGCTCACTTTACAGGGCTTAGCTGAGTCCAGAAACCACTGCACTCTTAGGATGGTTCTTTATTTGCCATTATCCTCCCTGCTTTCCCTGAGCGTATGTGCGGATCACGCAGAAACATAATATAAAGCATTTTTATTCTTTACCGAACTGAAAAACGGTGACTGTTTACCCACCACCACAATCAAGCCTGGAGCGCTGAATCTGCATGGGGTCCACCCGCCAACATTGGGGTCGCCCCGGGGCCCAGTGGGGAAGCCCGGCCGGCTGTGTCCCGCTCCCCACTCACCTGCGTTTTGGTAACTCGATGCCGCGCCAGCTTCACCACCGCGAAGTTGCCTTTGCCGAGGGTCCGCTCGATGTCGTAAAAACCCACCCGGAGGGGCTTCTGCTGGCCCTGGCCCGCGGGGTCCGCGCTGAACTCCGACATGATAACCATGGCTCCGCGCGCACCTGCGGGGTCGCACAACGCTCAGAGACCACCAGCGCCCCCGCCGCCTGCGGTCGACTCCATCCGTGCCCGCTGAGCCCCCAGTCCCCACGGGACGCGGGGACCCGCTCCCACGCCTGTCGCCACCACTCTATCCACCGGCCCCTCCAGCCCCCTGAGAGGTGTGGACCCGCCCCCGCCGCCCGCGGTCCGCTCCACCCGAACCCCCGACCCCCTGAGCCCCGCGGGGCGCGCGGACCTGCTCCCACACCCGTCCCCCGCCGCCCAAGGTCGGTTGTATCCTGATCCCGGGATCCCCTGAGCCCCGCTGGGCGCGCGAACCCGCTCCCACACCCGCCCCCGCCGCCCGAGTTCAGTTCCGTCCCGATCCCAGGACCCCCTGAGCCCCGCTTCCATCCTCACCCCCCGCCGCCTGCTGTCGGTTCCGTCCCCACCCTCAACCCCCTCGGCACCTCGGGGCGCCGACCGCTCCCCACACCCGCCCTGCCGCCCGAGGTCGGCTAGATCCGGATCCCAGGACCGCCCCCAGCCCCGCTCCCACACCCGGCCCCCGCCGCCCGCGATCCGTCCCGTCCCCACCCGCGACCTCTCCGGCACCGCCGGGTTCGCGGACCCCCCCCCCACGCCGGGCCTCTCCGCCCGCGGTCGCCTCCAACCCGACCCCCGGATCCCCAGCCCCCGAGCCCCGCGGACCCGCTCTCACCACGGCCCATGCAACAAAGGGGAGCTCGCGGGCGGCTGGGCCACCGACCCGCCCGCGATCCCCGCGCGCTCACGACCGGGGACCCTACGCGGTGGCCGCAACCCCCGAGCCCCAGCCCGGCGCCCGCGCGGAGCCCTCACGGCGGCCACCCCCGCCCGCCCGGAGCCCGGAGTCCGCCGCCCGCCGCCGCCGCCGCCGCCGCCGCCGCCTCACCTCCGCCGCCCCCGGAGCGCCCAGGCCGGGAAGCCGCCCGCTCGGCCGCTCGCGCTGCTCGGGCGCCTACCGCTCCGGCCACAGCCGCTACCGCTGCTGCCGCCTCCGGGGCCGCGCCGCATGTCAGCCCGGAGCCGCCGCGCTCCGCCGCACGCGGCGCCCGGCCCCGCCCCGCCCCGCCCTCGGGCCCCGCCCCCCGCCCCGCCCCCGCCGCCCTGGCGGGTCCGCCCATTGACGTCACTTTGACGCCAGAGCGACGCGCGGCCGAGCGCCGGGCGGAGGGAGAGCGGGAGATCGGGCGGTTGCCAAGACTGGCGGCTCTGACGCGCGCGGGATGAGGCCGTCGCCCTGGCGACCACGGGCCGGTGACGTCAGGGGCGCCCGCTGCCCGAGGCCCGCCCGCCTGCTCTCCGCCGGGCGCCCCCTCCCGGGCGCTGGGGGCACTGCGGGCGGCCTGGCCCCCGACTCGCGGGGACTCGGGCCGGGTCCCGCGGGCGCCTTCTGCTCGCCCCCTCTGGGTGGGGACGGCTCTCGGGCAGGGGTCGTCGGCCTCTCCGCGCGGCCCGCGTGGGTCCTGGCTCCGAGTCTCCGGACGTGCGGGGGCCCTTGGGCCTCGCCGGCTCGCCAGTGGGGCTGGCGGCGCGGAGGCCCCCGGTGCTGCAGGGCGCGGGGCACGCGAGGCTCAGCGTCCACGCCCCGGACGCCGCAGTCCCCGAGAGGCCGCCCGCCCGCGGGGACGCCGGCCGCTTTTGCTGTTAAAATCTCAGATGTTCCGCAAGTTCGAAACTTGAAACCCGAGGAAGCGCGGCCAGCCGCTGGGAAGCCCCCGCCGCGCCGCAAGGAGCCTCCCGCCCGCAGCCGGCGGGGCCCCGACCTCGGCGACACTGGCGTCCCCGCGGGCGGTGATCGAGCCCGGCCGGCCTCCCGGGGAGGGGCCCCTTCCCTGCGCGCGGCCGCCGCCTGGTCAGCCAGGAAAGCCTTTTCTCAAGGGGACACAGAGTATGGGCGAAGAGACGTTTTAAGCGTGAGGACCCACTTGGGCGTTAGAGTCTGGATCGAGCCTAGGGTCGTTTCTTTGTGGTAAATAACGACTTCTCAGAAGTGGAAGCGAGAATGCAGGGAAGTTGGCGCAAAACTTGGAACGCTTTTGGGGAGACCGTCCTGCCTTGGCGGACGCCTGGGGAAGAGGGCCCGGAGGAACTGGGATGAGCTGCTCCCGCTGCGCCCCGGCGGGCTGACCACAGATTTCCTCGTCGCCCCGCCCCCAACACACACACTCTTACACGCGCGCGCGCGCACCGAGGTTATCTGGGAGTCAGTTGGTTCTGAAAGGCTTTCAAGGAAATGAAGAGTCCCCAAGTTTTCCTTAATCGTTCGAAGTGCTTTTTCTTTGTCCCGGGTTTATACACCAAGAATACGGGGCAATATTTTTAGTTCCTTTCAGCTAAAGAGTTTACAGGGGCTCTTCTCCCTTCTGGGATCCCAGCACCCTGTTAATCTGCTTGGAGGAGAAGTAAGCAGAAGCAGGGCTGGACGCGTGGCTCCCGCCTGTAATCCCAGTGCTTTGGGAGGCTGAGGCAGAAGGGATCACTTGAGCTCAGGAGTTTTGAGACCGGCTTGGACAACATCGTGAGACCTCACCTCTACAAAATATTTTAAAAATAGCCAGGCGTGGTGTTGCATGCCTGTGGGGCCAGCTACTTGGGAGCCTGAGCTGGGAGGATGGCTTGGCTGGGGGGTTGAGGCTGCAGTGAGCTGTTATTGCACCACTGCACCCCCGCACCCCAGCCTGAGCAACAGAACAAGACCCTGTCTCAAATAAAGATCAAAGGCGGGGTGGGGGAGAAAGTAGGCCCCTGATCCTACTCACCATTCAGTCCCTCAGTCTGTGACTTGAAACATCTGCCCCCCTCATCCAGGAAGCCAGGCTTCCCCACCCCTCCCACCCTAGCCGGCCAAAACTGCATCGGCAGAACAGGTCCCCAAACTCAGGTGTGCTTGACCTTTCACCCCAACCCGGTCCTGAGCTTCCAAAACCCGGAACAGCCCTGTGCCATCCATGGCCGTCCTGTTTTTCCTTCCCCTGCCCAGTGGGCGAGGAGCTTGCTCTGCAGAGAAAGGCAGGAAGTGCAGAGGAAAAGGCCAAGCTTGGAACGGCTGTCCCCCTCCCAGTGGGGGGAACCCCTGGCCCCCTCATCACTGAGTCTACGCTCCAACCTGCCGGGCCTCGGCCACCCAGTGTCTTTGGTTGTCCTTTCTGTCCTTGAGCTCCAGAGGCTGTGTTTGCTTTCAGAAGCTTTGATTGCCTTTCCGTTTTCTGGTCTTCCATGCTTTCAACACATGGGGGAAAAAGAAAGATGTAATGTGAGGCTAAGGATACAAGTGAATGGCTGGAGGAGCTCCTCACCGAGCGAAATGGAAGAAACGCTCTCCAAGTCTGCAGCAATGGCACTTTATTATTGTTTTTTTGCATATTATTACAGATTTGTGGGAAACGGTAAGTTGGTTTTCCTTTCCACGCGGAATTTCTTCAGCCTGTCTTATGATTTCTGTGTTTCTGGAGTTCATCTTGTTTCTTGGGCCTTAAGACTCAAAACCACAACAGGAAATGGGTCCCTTTAATATTCATAGTTCTAGCACTGGCCACGGGCATGTCATAAAACTCCCAAATCCATAAACGCAGACACTGGAGCGTGGGGCAGTATTTTTACAAAGGCATGGGTGCCCAGCTGGCCCCAGCGCCGCCCTCCATGAGGAAGGAATCTCCCCGTGCAGCCAGGAGTGAAGCAGGCTGTTCCCTGACCCCACCTCCCCCTCTGTGGCGCCTAAGGCCCTTCCCTGTCCTCCTGGCTGCTTCAGGTGATTTTGTCCTTTTATTTTTCTTTGGCTTCAGCCTAATGGCTTTAGGTGCCAGAAAATCAGATTAACCACTGCAGCAGCGTCCTTCTCAGGGACCTGGGGGCCACCTTGGTCATTCTGCCCCATTGTATCTGGCGAGCTTGACAGACAGACGTGTGCGCCAGGTCAGGAAGTCACCGCCCTGGCCTGGGAAGGGCAGGTGGGAGAAAAGCCCCCAGCCCCCCCACCCTCCACGGGGAATGGCCCAGTTGTCCACAGGTTAACTCAGGAACCGAGGTGAACAGGTCAAACCAGAGACTGCCCAGTCCCAGCATCCACCCCGAGGGCGTGGCCTCCGTTGCCTCCTATCCTGGCTCCTGGCTGTCACAGCTGTGTGGGTGTGACTGCGCCCAGGGCCCCTCCTCGTCTCAGACAGCACCCATTTTCAGGCCAGGCCTTCCACAGGCCAATGCGTTTTCCTGATATTTAAGCAGGGCCGTGGCCGAGATCAAGGCTGCTTAAATGGATTATGAAGGCTGGCAAAACACAGCTCACCCACGCCTCCCCGACAGGGAGCAGAGGCGCAGGGACCTGGGCGAGGAGGTCCTTGGGGCCTGGGGATGTAACTAGGGTAGGGTGTTAGGATTGGAGGGGCTAGAGGGGCGGCTTCAGGTCGGCAGAGCAGAACTGGGACCAGCTGGGCTTTCACACTGGCCCCAGCAGAAACTTGCCTGTTCACGAGCCAGCTGGCCCTCCCCACTCCAGCCCTCTAGGGTTTCTGGTTCCGGTTTCTGTCGCTGCTGTTAGTGAGGAATTATTCATGTGGCCAATGCGTTTTCTTGATACTTAAGCAGGGACGTGGCGGAGATCAAGGCTGAGGACCCAAGAGGCCTTTGGGTGTCTGTGTCCCTGACCCATATGCTGATGTTGGAGGGCAGGGAAGAGGGGGCACAAGAGGGGGCCAGCCCCAGTGCAAGCCAGGCCCCAAACAGAACCATGGGTTGCCCCGGGGTGGGGGGTGCTCACTGAGGAAGAGCACCATGGACAGCCTGGCTGGGGTCCGCCGTGTGCTAGCAGGCAGCTCTAGAGTGAACCACCCACTGCAGGTAGAAGGAAACCACGTCTGCAAACGGAGCAAAGGTCCCCCAGAGGCAGAGCAGAAGCCTCTGGGATGCTGTAGCCTCGTGCAGACTCGGGGGGACCAGGACTGGGGCCCAGAGCAGGCCGCAGGTGCTGGCCGTGCCCTTCATCCTGGGCACCCTGCCAGGGCCGCATAGAGCATGGCTCCCGGGAGGTGGAGATGTCTGAGTGGCGGCTCTCATCTCAATGTTGCCAGGTGACCTGCTGGCTGCTGGCGCAGAGCACGATAAACACTCTTTTTTTTTTTGGTTACTATTTACTCATTCAAAAAAATGTGTGAGTTTCTGTCATTTGCAAGAAGTGTACTAGCTGCCATGAGTCAGCAGGTGGACATGGGTGAGCATGGCCAGACTATGTCGGGAGATGGTGACAGACAGACATGCTTCGAAGGTCACTGTGGGAAGGGGACGGGTCCCCGGAGAGAGGTGAGATGGTGCCACGTAAGGGTGAATTCGGAGTCATCCTCTAGATGTACACAAAGGCTCGGGAGGCCCTGCTGTGTGTCAGGTGCTGCGTAAAGTTGTGGGCACAGTGGGAGGGACACAACGCACCTTCTCTCTAGGACTGCCCGTTCCAGTTACGGAGACACGAACGGCATAAATGATGAGTAAGAAAAGAAATCCGGATTGTGGAAGAGCGCTGGCAGAAAGCAGCCTGGAGGGGAACTGCTTCTGGGCATCTCCGTGGGATTTTCGGGGCATGGACTGAGGACACCAGCTTCTCCAGGAGAAGGAAGAGGTGAGGCCTGACTGGGGGCACGGGCAGGAAGCAGCACCCACACCTTGCCTCTCTGAATGCTGAGCAGAGGTTCCCAGCAGAAGGGAAAGAAGATCAGAAGCCAAGATGGGGAAGACAAACCCGGTGGAGTTCTCGGTGCCATCAACGTGCATCTGTGGTCTGCTGCCCCGCGCCTGCCTTCTTCCCCGGAGTGCACGTGGAACAGGCGTGGTCTGTCCCAGCTTCATGGCGTTGGGCACCGCCAGGCAAGGATGACAGGGAAAGGGAGGCAGGGACTCGGGCTGTTGGAGCAGGGCTGAGGAGGAAGGAGCTGGGACAGGAAGCTGGTGGCAGGAAGGAGCGCGGGGCCTGTGGGTGGAAGGTCCCGGTGGCTCGAGGTTGAGGCATTTCACTTAGTGCATCTCACAGCCCGGAGAGGCCAAGCACGGACCATGGGGGAGAGGGGAGGACACGCATCTGGGGGGCAGGTTCTTGGGGTGTGGGCTGAGGAGACACTGGCTCTCTCTGAGGCTTCTGGATGGGTCTCTGTCCCTTTCAGCTGCATCTGTGGGAACAAGATGAAATGCTCCCTCCACTGCTGGTCTTTTCTCATAAAGCAGGTTTTTTTTAAGTATAAAGATTAGTAGAAAAAGTTCCATAGAAGATCAAGAAAGTGAGCCTGTGAAGATGAAAACAGAAAGCACTGGAAATGCTCCTCAGAGCTGAGGTTTTCTCATCCACCTTTTATTAACACAGGATGAGGCGTCCTGCCTTTTCCAGCCTTAGGTAGGAAGTGTCTTGCCAGATCACCAAACGCCAGGCAGAACCGTAGCTGAAGCTGTCTGCCTGGAGTTCCACCGTGGCAATGTTCGGCATCCCGACCTAGCAGCCCTGCACGCACGGCAGCGTCAAGGGGCCCTTTTCTCTTCATCGTGTGGACTGAAGGCCCCGTGGAAACAGACCCCACAGTTCAGCCCGAGACTGCGGCTCGTGCAGCCCAGCCTCTCTCGCTGCCCCAGCCCCATGCGGACATTTGCCCCTCGATGGACCATTTCTCCACACTGCAGGTGCCTTGTTTTGAGACAGCCTGGCTGGCTGAGAGCCTTCGGCGTTGAGACTGGATGCCCGGCTGGGTGCCCGCAGGCCAGCACCGCCTGAGGAGGCGGGGGGTCTCTGGAGGCCACAGGCAGAGCCACTGAGATGGATTTTTAGGCAGAGAGCCCAGATGCCTCCTGGGACCCATGGCCTGGCTGCCAGGCAGGGACCGCGAGCTACAGAGTAGGGGAGCTGAGTCCCCTGGGTTGCCAAGGCAACATGGAAGCCCCTGACTTGGAGGAGGACGCAGGGCCCTAGGGACTGCCGCAACCCCTGCAGTGCAGCATGCAAAGGTGTCATTCTTTCTGACCCGGCTCTTGCGGTTTTGGGCGGTATCGTTTAGGAAGAAAAACACATGGGCTGTGTGTGGCATGAGCAAGTACAGACGTCACTGGGATCGGCTAATGAAGATGACAGAGGACTCTAAAGTGACACAGGGACGCCGTGATGGGGACAGGCCGGATGGCATCTGCACACCGCTGTCACGCTGGCATTTCCACTGAGGTCCCTGTGAAGCCAGAAAGAACAAAAATGTGGTGGGGAAAGTAAGTACGGCTTTCTCGTGAAACAGCTCATTTCAGAACTACTGACAACAAGCTGGCAGTCTGAAATTGGGCAGAGCCTCTTGGGACCAGCTGGACCAGGAAGAAGGTCTAATCAGCCCTTCCTCAGGGTCACCCCGAGGCCTGGAAGAAAGTTTCCAGAACCTTCTTTGCACAAATGCACTGCAGATTCGAAATCGGCAAGAAGGTTCAGAACCTGGGTCCCCAGCACTGGAACCACGGGAGTCTCAGATCCTCAGACCGGCTGGGTTTGCTTCAGTTTTCTCAGAACCAGCGTGCAGGTGCGTAGCTGGTGGGACCGGCGCCTTGGGTTTCCGGGGGTGATGTCCCGACAGCAGAGGTGAGATTTCACAGAATGGAGGATGTGACATGGTCTGTAACGTGGAATCCAGCAGAGCTCCGGCACTTAGAGGAAGAACGGAGGCCTGGGTGTCCCGGCCCACTTCATCGTTCCCTCTCCTGGAGCAGTCTGCGTCCACGGGGAGGTTCTCACTCAGTCCACGCCTGGCAAATCCCATGGAGATGCCAGGCTGATCCTGTAACAAGGGCTGGCGGCTGGAGCTGGCTCACAGGCCTGGGGTTGGTCAGCAGCAGGGCAGTGGGAAGAGGTGGGCTTGGGACTCCTCCACCCAGCTCACAGCCCAGCTCCCAACTGTCCCTGCTGGGCACCCCTGGCGGTGGTGTCACCAGCCTGGGCCTCCGTTTCTTTTTTTCTTTTTTTTCTGAGAGAGAGTCTTGCTCTGTCACCCAGACTGCAGTACAGTGGCTTACAGGCATGCGCCACCATACCCAGCTAATTTTTGTATTTTTAGTAGAGACAGAGTTTTGCCATGTTGGCCAGGCTGGTCTCGAACTCCTGACCTCAGGTAATCCGCCCACCTCCCAAAGTGCTGATATGACGGGCGTGGGCCGCCGCACCTGGCCTTTGTTTCTTTATGGACAGTGTGTGGTCCCAGCATCCTGAAGTGGTGTGAGGTGCAAGTGGGCAGCCTTGGGGCGGGCTCCAGCGCAGAGGGCCCTGCTGCTGCCCTTGCGCTGCGCTCCTAAGCCAGCCACATGCTACTCTGCTGCTCTTCTGGGTGCTTTTCTTCTTTTTAAACCAGGCTTGATTGGCTTAGGAAGAAACAGGAGACACCACTTACCATGCAGTTAAAAACAAAACTCAGATTAAATCAATATTGAATTCAGTCCTGTCCTGGCTTCCTAGGGCTGCTGAAATGCAAACTGGGGGGCTTAAAACCACAGCGACTTATTCCCTCCCAGTTCTGGAAACTAGACACCCAAACGCATGTTAGAGGGCTGAGCTTCCTGCAGGCTGTGGGGAAGGACCCATCCCACGCCTCTCCTGGCTCCTGGTGGCTTCTGGCAAGCCTTGGTGTCCGGTGGCTTGTAGACACCTCTCTCCAGTCCCTGTCTCTGCCTCCGTCTCTACGTCTTCCCATGGCCTCCTTATAACGACAGCCATTGGAGTGAGGGGCCACCCAAGTCTAGTCTGACTTCATCTCCATTTAACTGATTCTATCTACAAAGGTCCTATTTCCAAATAAGCTCACATTTTGAGCATCCAAGGGGATGTGAGTTTTGGGGGAGACTTGATTCTGCCAACACCAGCATTGGGGAGGGCAGGGCACGGAGATGACGCTAAGGCCCAGGGTGTGCACCCTGGATGGGCTCCCTTGAAATAACGGTGAGGGCGGGCCGGGCTGCTCTGAGGCGTGAGCTGCACGGTCACATCTCGCTCACTGGGGCCGTGGATCGAGGGAGGGTGGGGAGGAGACTGCCCAGAAGGGGAGACACCAGCTAAGTGGTGAGGCTGGTAAGAGGCCTCTAGGAGAAGGGGCAGCTGGGCAGGGCAGAGGTGTGGGAGCCACACAGCAGGGGACATGGTCCGCCCAGGCTCCTCGCCCTGCCTTCGCCTTGGGCCCCAGACCAGACTCACCCTGACAACGCCTGCTCCCCATCTGCCATCTCCGGGGGACCCCTCTGGGTTACCCCACTCATAGAGAATGCCGAGGAGTTTGGGATAGGACAAGCACGTGTCCCTCAAGGCTGCTGTGGCGACGCCCAGGACCTGATGTCTGAGCTCTCCTCTAGACTGGCTGCTCACCCACCTGCTGCCTCCAAAACCAGATAAGAGAAGGTGGAGGAGAGGTCAGGAGCTGCTCCGGCCCGGGAGCAGAAGCCCCCCCAGCGGCCTCGGTGTGGGCCTCCTGCAGGCTACACTGGAGGGGTCGCAGCAGTCCTCACCCAGGGCCACGCCCTCCCAACAGGAGGCCACCAGAGGCCCCTGTCCTACGTTTTGGAGCGTGGACAGCCAAATTGGGTCATTCAGAACCAACCCTGTCACTTTGGAAGGAATGGGCTGTGCCCCATCCTTCATGCAATACCGGGCCAAGGCCAGCAGGTCTGAGGGTCCCCTGGGAGCGCTCTCCTGCACCCAGCCTGGGCCAGCTCTCCCACAGGCTCCTCTTCTTAGGTGAGGCTGAGAAGGTGGGTCGAAGGCCTCTGGCCACTCCTACCTGAAGTGCTGGGGTCCTGTGTGGGTGAAGACGGGCAGCTTCCTGAGGCAACCAGAGGGCTCAGCTTCCTCCTCGACTTGTTCTGTGTGTTTCTTCACTGACCAGTTTACCTGGGTGTGTGGGCAGAGGGCGAGCAGCTGGAACAATGAAGGTGTCCATGCTTTTAGAGCCAGTCCCTCTCCCCAGAAGGGCCAGGGCCAGGGGCAGGATGGCCGGGCAGTGCGGGAGAGTCTTCCCCTCTGGCCACATTCTCCATGCTGGGGAGGGGTGGTCAGAAGTCCACCAAATGGACAGGGAAGTAGGGACAGGTGAGCCAGACTGGATGACTCTGTGCCTGGAAGCCCCATGACTGCCTGGTCTCCATTCCCTCTAAAATGCTGGGTCCACAAAACCACAGTAACATGCCTCTACATGCCCACTGTGATGGCTACCATCAAAACATAGCAGAAAATTACAAGTGTCTGCAAGGAAGTGGAGACACTAGACCCCTTGTGCATGGTTGACAGCACTGGGAATGGTGCAGCCACTGTGGGAAATGGTGAGGGATTCCTCAAACGGCATGGTGATCCACAGGCCGTTCACAGCAGCAGGAGGTGGGCCACCCAAGCATCCATCGACAGATGAATGGAGAAACAGAACATCCCACACAATGGAATATTACTCAGCCTTAAAAAAGAAGGAGGTTTGGAGGCATGCGCCACACGGAGGAACCTGGAGGACATCATGCTGAGTGAACGAAGCCGGTCCTAAAAGGACAAGTGCTGTATGGTTCCACGAGGGCGAGGTCCCTGGAGTACTCAACCCATACAGGCAGAAGTAGAATGGGAGGTGCCGGCGCTGGAGAGTGAGTGTGTAACGGGTTCAGAGTTCGGAGATGGATGGTGTGATGGTTCCCTAACAGTGTCGGTGCACTTAATGTCACTAAACTATGGTTTACATTTCATGTTATGTGTATTTACTGCAATAAAAAAAGTTAAGCCAGGTCCAAGAGTCCAGCAGGAACTAAAAGGACCTCGCAGTAACTCCCTGCCCTGTCCTCAGAAACCCAAGCGCCCTCTGGCACAGAGGGAGGCCTAGCATAAGAGGCTGGCAGTGGGGTGGGCCTTGGTGCCCCACTAGCAGCCCTGCCTGGGTGCCACATCTGCGAGGGCTACACCAGGTGCCCCCAGGAGCTCCGAGTTCTCAAGAGACACTTCAGCTTTCTCATCCCCCACAACCTCGTTGCCTCCACTCTGAGTGCCTCCCCTGAACCTGTCACATTCTCCCGGTGGGAGCTATGCTCTCCCCCACCCCAGCCTGATGACGGGTCCTGCTGCTGCCCTCATACCCTGGCACTTCAGGCATCTGCTAAAAGGGCCCAGAACCAGGAACACAGGTGCTTCTGGGCAAGGCCCGACTGCTCCTCCAGACCAGGCTTGGGCCCAGCTCAACCTCGGAAACACCACCAGCTGCAAGAGGAGCAGCGCAGGGGTCGGGCTGTGACAGCCACCCGTTACTTTCTCCTATTCTAATCACACCTGAACAAGTTCTCCTGCCACATGCCAGCAGCCAGACACAGCCAGCGCCTCTCCGGCCCAGGAGCGCGTCTTCCTCAGACGTGCACCTGCACTGCCACACACGTAGTGGTGGACAGACCTGTGTACCGGGGGTGGTGTGTGTCTGTGTGTGCACCAGGGGTGGTGTGTGTGTGTGCTCGTTATGGGTGGTGTGTTTGTGTGGGGGTGTCTGTGTGCCAGGGTGGTGTCTGTGTGTGGGTCTGTGTGTGCCAAGAGTGGTGTGTGTGACTGCATGTGGGTCTGTGTGTATGTGTCTTTGTGTTTGTGCACTAGGGGTGCTGTGTGTCTGTATGTGTCTGTGTGCTGTGTGTCTGTCTCTGTGTGTCTGTGTGTGCACTGGGGATGCTGTGTGTCTATGTGTGTGTATCTGTGTGTGTGCCTCTGTGTGCACCAGGGGCAGTGTGTCTGTGTGCACTGAGGGTGCTGTGTGTGTGCACTGGGTGTGCTGTGTCTTTCTGTGTGTGTCTATGTGTGTGCTGGGGTGGTGTGTTTGTGTGTGTTTCTGTGTGTGTGCACTGAAGGTGCTGTGTGTGCGCACTGGGGGCAGTGTGTCTGTGTGTGTGTGTTGGGGTGCTGTGCATGTGTGTGTACATGTGTGTGTATGCGTGTGAACTGGGGGGGAGTGTGTGTGTGGGGGATGTGTCTATGTGTTCTGGGAGTGTGTGTGTCTGTGTATGTGTGTGTTGGGGTGCTGTGCATGTCTGTGTGCATCTGTGTGTGTACGTGTGTGCACTGGGGGGAGTCTGTGTGTGAGGATGTGTCTGTGTTCTGGGAGTGGTGTGTGTGTTTGTGTATGTGTGTGCACCGGGGGAGTGTGTGGGGGGATGTGTCTGTGTTCTGGGAGTGGTGTGTGTGTTTGTGTATGTGTGTGCACCGGGGGAGTGTGTGGGGGGGGGATGTGTCTGTGTTCTGGGAGTGGTGTATGTGTGTATGTGTGTGCACTGGGGGGAGTGTGGGGGGGGATGTGTCTGTGTGTTCTGGGAGTGGTGTGTGTGTGCATCTGTGTGTGTATGTGTGTGTTCTGGGAGTGTGTGTGTTTGTGTCCCACTCTGGTCAGCTCTGCCCCTCTGGGGACTTGCTGGGGCAGAACCCAAGGGCCTCAGCCACTGCTGACGAAGGGGAAACGTCCTTCTGTGGGTCACTGTCAGGACTCCTGCAGGACTCCTGACTGAGCTGCAGGCACTGATGAGGGGGACACTGTTTCCCCCCTGGAAGGGTGTAGGGGTCAGTGATCACCGGGGGCTGCTGGGTGAGACCCGGAAAGGCAATGACCGGCCTTGGAGAGCTTGGGCAGGAGAAACTGGCCACAACCAGGCTGCCCGCCAGAGCTTCCCCGAGCCCTAGGTCCTGGCCAGAGGCAAGTGCACGCGGGAGCAAGGGCCTGATTGGACACAATGAGTCATGTGACGTGTAGTGAGTGGGCGTGAGCACCGCCCTGACTGGCCGCTGCTGGCCATGTGACTGCCAGCTGCGAGCCTGATTGGACACGGTGAGGTCACGGCGCCTGGCTGAAAGGTTGTGGGGCGGGCGCAGCGGCCACCTGCGCTGGCCATGGTCTGTGGCGGCTGCCATGTTCCTGCAGTCCCCCCCAGGGGAGCTCTTCCCAAAGGGCGCGGGCTCCACGGGCCAACTCCTGCCATGTTCCCGCAGTCCCCCAGGGGAGCTCTTCCCAAAGGGCGCGGGCTCCACGGGCCAACTCCTGCCATGTTCCCGCAGTCCCCCAGGGGAGCTCTTCCCAAAGGGCGCGGGCTCCACGGGCCAACTCCTGCCATGTTCCCGCAGTCCCCCCAGGGGAGCTCTTCCCAAAGGGCGCGGGCTCCACGGGCCAACTCCTGCCATGTTCCTGCAGTCCCCCCCAGGGGAGCTCTTCCCAAAGGGCGCGGGCTCCACGGGCCAACTCCACAAGGGTCCCGGGCGGAGGGAGGCCTGGGGGTCCGAGCCTCTCGCAGCCTCCATGGAAGAAGGGCTGGGCCCGAGCGTCCCGGGGATACAGGGGAGCCGGAGCCTGGGCAAAGCCTGGGGGTCCTGCCCGGGGTCGCCCACCTTCCTTCCCGGGCCAAGCTCCCCGCCAGCCCCGCGCGGCCAGGCTTCAGGCCTGGGGAGGGCGACACGATGCACACAGGCCTAGCCCGCCACGCCTCGCAGGACCACGTGGCAGGGAGGGCGTCTCACAGCTCGGGGACCTCGGGTGCCTGGCCTGGGCTTCTGCCCTTCATCCGCTCCAGGAAGGGGCCGCTCCTTGTCCCCGGGTCTGCCCCGTGAGCCGCTCAAAGTGACCTGGTGGAGGCTGCAGAAGCCCAGCTTCTCTCCTGAGCCTGCCCCCAACCTGCGGGTGACCTGGAGCCAACCTCCCCCACCTCCCCGGGTGTAGGTCCATTCACACTCAGCATTCGCACTTGGCGGGGACCGAGGGGAAATGCAGCAGCAGAGGGAGGAGTGAGACGGGTCCGCAGATGGAAGCATCACCGCTTCCTACGCCCCGGTGGGGGAGACTCCGTGGCTGCGCCACGTCCTGGAGGGTTTTAGAAAAAGGCTGTGTTTGCTTTGCCCCTAGGTATCACTTAGAAACACTATGTCCCCTAATTGTTTTTTGGGGGAGGTTGACTTTTTTTTACCTTGAAACGGAGTTTGGCTCCTGTGGCCCAGGCTGGAGTGCAATGGTGCGATCTCAGCTCACTGCAACGTCTGTCTCCGCGGTTCAAGTGACTCTCCTGCCTCAGCCTCCCGAGTAGCTGGGATTACAGGTATGCGCCATCACATCCAGCTAATTTTGTGTTTTTAGTAGAAACAGGGTTTCTCCATGTTGGTCAGGCTGGTCTCGAACTCCTGACCTCAGGTGATCCGCCCACCTTGGCCTCCCAGACTGCAAGCTGGGATTACAGGCATGAGACACTGTGCCCAGCCTTTTTCTTTTTTTTTTTTTTTTTTTTTTTTTGAGATGGAGTTTTGCTCTTGTTGCCCTTTTCACTCTTGTTGCCCAGGCTGGCCTGGCGCAATCTCGCCTCACTTCAACCTCTGCCTCCCGAGTTCAAGCGATTCTCCTGCCTCAGTCTCCCAAAGTGCTGGATTACAGGCCGTGCCACCATGCCGGGCTAATTTTTGTATTTTTAGTAGAGACGGGGTTTTGCCATAGTGGCTAGGCTGGTCTCGAACTCCTAATCTCGGTTGATCCACCTGCCTCGGCCTCCTAAAGTACTGAGATTGAAGGTGTGAGCCACCGTGCTTGGTCATGTCCCATAATTCGACCTGTGCTACCAAATTTATATTTTATAAATATATATTTTTAAAATATTTTATTCCAGTTTGTAGCAAAGATGGCGCTGTGGTTTGAAAGTGTGCCGCAAAGTTCACGTGTTGGAAGCTTGATCCCCGACATGGTGGTGGTGGGAGATGGGGTCTCATGTGACTGGGTCACAGGGGCACAGCCCTCACAAGTGCAGTGATATTTGATGATGGTGGATACACGCTACATTTGTTGACCTTTGCTGGGCATGATGGTTACATCTTGGCTTTTCAGTGACTTTGTTTCTTTACATGAGTTTCAAGCAAAAGTTAGTGCACATTAGGGATTTGGAATCTTAAAACTTTTTTTCCCAATGATAAAATGGAATATATGACTATTATAAAAACATATATGAAAATAATATTAATATATAAGAAATAATAAAGTTAAGATAATCCATAATTCTATCACTCAGATTTCATCACTCAATATTTTCGTGGATTTTTTTCTAGTTAAATATATGTTGTAAAACTTTAAAAAAAAAATCTGGATTATACCCCATATGAACAGTCTTACATCCTGTTTTTCTGTTTATAGAAAGAGGATTCCTTGTATCATATATAATTTAAATACATTATTCTGAATATCTAATATCTCATGTTTAACATATAACATTCCCATTTATTTAACATTTTTATTTGAAGACATTTGTTATTTCTACACATTACTGTACACAGTGTTATTGTGAGCATCTTTTCCAAAACTCTGAACTCCTATACGAAATTTTTCCTTAGGATAAAGCCTTAAAGATGGAATTACCAAGTTAGAGGATAAAGTGTCTGAAAGCCTTTGGTCCGTATGCTGCCAAGCTGCTGGGGCACCCCCGACCTTACACTGGGCCAACATTTAAGAATTTTCATTTTAAAAATATTGTGCTAAGTTCAGAAGTGGAAAATAATATCTGTATTAGTTTCCTGGGGTGGCCATAACAAAGCATTGAGAACTAGGCAACTCCAAACCACAGAGATGCATCCTGGCACAGTTCTGGAGACAGACGTCTGAAATCAAGGTGTGGGCAAGGCCACGCTCCCTCTTCAGGCTCCTGCGGAGATGCCTTTCACGCCTCATCCAGCTTCTGGAGGTTCTCAGGGACCCCTGTCAGTCCTTGGCTTACAGACCCTCATCCAGTCTCTGCCACCGTCTTCAGATGGTCCGGCTCTTCCCAGGGCCTCCCTCGCCTCTTCTTATAAGGACGCCAGTCATGCTGTTTAGGACCCAGCCTCCTCCAGTGTGGTCTCACTCTAATGACAACTGCAATGACCCTATTTCCAAATAAGGCCATCTTCTTAGGTACTGGGGGTTGGGACTAACATATCTTTCAGTCAGTCGGGGGACACAGTTCAATCCGTAATAGCATACATTTACTGTAATGTGTAATTCTTGGATTTCCTTATGGAAAGTGATTCTTCTTTTCATGTTCATTGGCTGTTTGTGTTTCTTTTGAGTATCAGTTCTTATTTTCTGCCCCATTTTCTATTAGTGGGTCTCTGTCAAGCCTCCCTTTGTTGTGAGGGGCAGAAATGCAACCGAATCTGGGTCCAGCTGAAAGGAAAGTTGGTGGTTCACACAAATAAAGGGCTTAGGGTCCTACAGGCTTCAGGCTGCGCTAGACCCAGGCTCACACGATGTCTGTCTGTTCCTTTTCTTCACCACATCCCTCAGTTCTGCTTCTACTCCCTGCCTTGGCTTCGTTCTCATGCAGGCTCATTCCAGTTTGGAGCAAAGATGGCGCTATGGTTTTAAAGTGTCCCCCAAAGTTCATGTGTTGGAAGCTTGATCCCCAGCAAGGTGATGTTGAGGGGGTGGGGCCTAATGGGAGGTGCTTGGGGCACCTCCTAACGGGTGGTCATAGGGGCACGACCCTCACCAGTGGGGGTGAGAGTAACTAATGCCATTATCTCAAGACTGCATTCCTTGTAAAAGGACAAGTTGGCCCCATCTTGCGCTAGCGCTCTGTTCCTCTCCCCCCACCTCTCTCTCTCCCTCTTTCTCTCCCCCCCCGCCCCCCATATTCTCTCCCTTTCTCATTCTGTCTTGCCTTTCTGCCCTCCACCTTGGGAAGCCACAGCAAGAAGGCCCTGCTCTTGGACTTCCCAGCCGCCGGAGTCATGAGCCAATACATCTCTGTCCGTTACAGATTACCCAGACTGTGATATTTTGTTACAGCTGCACAAACCGGACCAAGACAGGTAGCCAGCGTCTTACCAGCCCACAGTCTACGGGAAGAGCATAGCTTTTCCCCGATAGTTCCAGCCGCTGTCCCAGGGAAGCCCTTTGTTGCCAGGTTTATGTCATGTTTAATCTCTGAAGGTGAAGAATGTAGGTCATCTGGACTAAGGGCAGGAGGGGTGGCTCCCGGAGCTATTACAAATCAAGGAGCCACAGACTCATTTGCATGGGCAGAATCAAAAGACAGACCCCCAGGAGGGAAATGATTTTCTTATTCTGAGAACTCTACATATTAAAGGCATGAATCCTTTACATCTTTCTTCCACGTTTTTCCTTAGTTATTTGTCTCTGTGGGTTTTTACAGGAGGCTCATAAACGCTGCCTTATGAGTGTGTCATTCCTGGAGCACACCTGCCATATAGCATCACTGCATCATAACGCCCACCAGGAGCAGATTGCCAGGCCACATTCTCTGGGTGTGAACAAAAAAAACCTGTGGCTAGTACTTCAGTCAACAAATTGGCATTCGAAAGCGTGTCATCGCTAGTACAGACGCCATCGGTGAATGAGAAAGCAAAGAGCCCGTGGCCGCACCTAATAAAAGGCAGCAGGGAGATGAAAGCTACCGTGGTTGTGCAATGATGGGACAGAATGCCGAGGGTCACTAGTCCACATACAGTTTTGAGTCCTCACGCAATCTTAAAAATGTGATAAGGAATGTAACTTTGAACTCAATAAGCTTTTCACCAGGCTGTGAACTAAAGGTAAATACAACGGGTGGCCTGACCCCTGCCAGAGACAGGCACTGCCGGCCGCCCTCTCACCAGGCAGGGCGGGGCACCCTGAGTGCTCAGTGGGCTTCCCAGCCCTCAGTCCCCAGACAGTGAGGGTGCCCACCCTGCTGGGTGCCCCGCCACCCCAGCTCCTGAGCCACATGGTCACGGCTGGGGAAGCACAGTCCAGACCCTAAGGAGGGGTTTCTTTGTCATCTTCCAACTCAGGACCCCTGGGCCAATCATAGCAGCCTCAGCCTCAGTTTCCCTCTCTTCATTTCCTGTGTACTCCAGGAACCTCCCGAGGGATGTTCCCTTGCCAGATGAGGCTGAAGTAAACCCTGGCATGCAGGTGGGGTGTGGGGTTCCTGGAGGGGGACAGGCCTTGCTAAAGCCACCAAGCCCCCAACAGTGTGAAAGGATGAACAGGAGGGTGGCAGGGGTATAGTTGGGCTCCATGGAGTGGGGTCAGGGCTGGATTCCGGGAGCAGAGCCCCAGGGTGGGAAGAGCAGAGCACCTTCCCTGTGTGGGGAGGACACCCCGTCCCCTGCACAGACCCCGCCTGCCCACTTCACTGCTTGGGGCCCAGGGGAGCCAGGCCTGGAAGGATGTGGTGGGCGTTGATAGCTCCGGGTGACTCCTTTTATGGGGAAACTTTGGAACTTCATCTGAGAAAGCCCTACACTAACCAGGGCCCCGCCTCTGGCCAGGGCAAGACGAGGAAGCCGTGCATAGTCTTCAAGGCTGTTGCTCCTGGGACGGTGCTGTTTCCTGTGACGGCCTCAGCACTCGGAACTGACCCTGGCACGCAGAAGGCTCACATGGCACACTTGTCAAAGGAGATGATGGGTGATTTAATTAGTGAACAAATTATTTCTGAGCAAAGAGACCCCATCTCTCCGTGTATGCCTGCATGTGTGTTTGCTTGCCTGTGTGTGCACTACATGCAAGTGTGCGTGTCTGCAAGTGTGTGTATTTGTGTGTGTTTTCTTGTGCACACCTATGTATTTGGTTATGTACAGATATTTGCTTTGTGTGCATGGCCATGCATGGGTGTGTGCTTGTGTGTTTGCTGTATGCATGTGTGTGTGTGCTGTCAGGCGAATGCAGACATGTACTTGTGTGTATAAGTTAGTGTCTGCACAAGTGTGTGTGCACATGTGTGATTTTGTGAGTGCTTGTGTTTGTGTGTACGAGTTTATGTGTACATGTGTTTGTGTGAGTGGGTCCGTGTGTGCACATGGGTTTGTGTGGGTGGGTCCATGTGTTTGACGTGTCTGTGTGGGTCAGTCCATGTGTGCACATGTGTCGGTGTGGGTGAGTCCATGTGTGTGACATGTCTGTGTGGGTCGGCCAATGTGTGCACATGTGTCTGTGTGGGTGGGTCTGTGTGTGTGCACGTGTGTCTGTGGGGGGTGGATCCATGTGTGCACGTGTCTGTGGGGGGTGGGTCTGTGTGTGTGCACATGTGTGTGGGTCGGTCCATGTGTGCACATATGTCTGTGTGGGTGGGTCTGTGTGTGTGCACATGTGTCTGTGGGGGGTGGGTCCATGTGTGCACATGTGTCTGTGTGGGTGGGTCTGTGTGTGTGCACATGTGTGTGGGTCGGTCCATGTGTGCACATGTGTCTGTGTGGGTCGGTCCGTGTGTGTGCTTGTGCGTCTCTGTGGGTGGGTCCGTATGTGTGACATGTGTGCTCTCCTTTAAGCTCAACCCTGGCCAAACCTCTTGACCTCTTGGAGCCCAGGGCTGTGCAGTTACTTTGTGGAGCATTTAGGGGCATTTCAATCAAGTTGCAAATGGGCTGGGAAGGGATAGACTGTGGTGACCTGGAAGAGTGGGTAGATGACCTCACCCAGTTGCACACAGAGGGTGTGGGTCAGGCACTGTGTACTTAAACTTGGCATTGAAGTAGAATGGACATCCCAGAAGGTGATGTGACAGGGATCCCCCCCACAGACACAAGGGAACCGCCCCAGGGAGCCATCCCAGATACCCCTCCGCCCTCCAGTCACCCCCCACTCCCCCGGAAGCATTACCCACTCCGGGCACTTCGGCGGGGCAGAATGGAGGCTCTCCAGTTGCCCAGGCGGCACTTCCTCTGCCTGCCCTTCCAGCTGGTTCCTCCAGGCACCAGCCCCCGGCAGCACCACATGCTCAAGGGTTAGTGACAGACGGACCGAGCAAGGCAAAGTGGCCCCACGGGCTCTCAGCAGGAAGGGATTTAATGCAGGAAAGGAGAGTCGCAGGACCCAGGACGGGCTGCAGACTCCAGGTGGGCCTCCTGGGAGACTCAGGCACAGAGCACTGCCCTGCCAGGTGCTGTCTCCACGGCAGTCCCCGGAGCTGTGCCAGGAGCACGAAGCTGCCAGGGCCACTGCACTGCCACTGCCCTGCAGCCCCAGGAGCTGGCGAACAGACCTGCATGGCTGTGAGCACCTGAAAGCCAGGTGAGGCAGGGGAAGCAGCCGCACCTGCAGCCACCCCCACTCCAGCACACAGAGAACACGGCAGGACAAGCTGGTGTCTCCGTGGGGTGCCCCTGTGTCCTCACATCTCATACACACTCGCCTGATGAGTGGCCTCCCCCCACATCCAGGACCCTGGCTAGAGTCTGGGAGGCGGCTGCCCACGTCCTGCCTCTCCTAAGCACGGAAGCCTGGCAGGGATACAGGGCGAGTTCTCCCAGTGGTCGGCGGGGCCCCAGCCCTAGCCGCCTGGGGTGCAGCGAGGGGCCCCCTCAAGCCTGCTGATGGGCACTGAGCCACCGTCCTCTCGTCCTAGTGGCCTCAGGTCTGTGGTCCTCCAAGCAGGAAGTGTCCAGCAGGCCAGAGGCAGCTCCTGTGTGCATGGAACAGCCGTGTTTACACAGGTGTCGGCCCATGGCGCTGGCAGGGCTCCTGTCACACCAGCTGTTGGGCCCGTGGCGAATGCCGAATGCTGGTGCTGGGAAGGGAAGTGGGAAATGACAAGGTGGCTGGTGGGGGTTGGTGGGATCTGAGAGGGAGCGGCCTCGACGGGGACTGTATGACGGCCGGAGTGGGTGGGGTGCGTGGGGGGTGGCATAGGCAGGTGTGTGGATGTGTGTGTGTGACGTGCCCACTGCATGTGTGGCTGTGTGCGTGGCGTGAGTGCTGGCGTATGTGTGCCAAGGGCCTGGTGCCAGGTCCAGGGAGGCCAGGGTGACTCCTAAGGGCCTGCAAGCTGTTTTTTGATTTGTAGTTATTTGAAAAGTCTACACAAGAAGAAAATTAAACCTTATTTACTAAGTACAATAAACTTACAGGAAGGCAGAATTGTCCCCAAATTACAAACATGGGGACCCTGAGTTGCTCCATGATAGCTCAGCCCCAGACCACGCGGTGGACCTGGCAGCTCTGAGCCCCGGGCCCATCTGCTCCCCCGCCAAGGTAACACAGGAGCCTGATAAGGCAGATCCCCAGAGCCCCACGAGGCAGCAGTCTGTGTGGAGGGAGGGGGCCCTGCCTGCTGTCCCTGCCTAGCCTGCGGTCCTGCCCCCGCCAGGCAGCGGACCCTGGATGGCTCGTGACCATGACCTCTCTTGGAAAGCGGATCTGGGCCTGTCCAACCCTCTTCCCTCTGGAGAAATCTGAGGCCCGCCAGCAGCGGCAGCAGGTCTTCGTGTGGTCTCGCCTTGCAGGTCCAGGACTGTGTCCCAAGATCAGAGCCCAGGCCAGAGACCCTCGCCAAGGCTGTCACCCAGGAGGGAGGTGATGGGAGGCCACAGCGGGGACCAGGCTGGAAGTGAGAGGGGTGGGGCCTGTGGCAGAATGACAGTCAGCACAGAGTGGGCAGAGGCCAAAGCAGGGCCCAAGGTGGCTGAGTGGGCACCAGGCTCGGGAGACACTCGGCCTTGCACCGAGCAAGGGTAGGTGCCGGAGCCAGGTGCCCGCTGCCCGGAGAGCAGGGCTGGGTCCTCAAGGGCCCCTGCTTCTGGGTGTTGTGCGGCTGCTGAGGCTGAAGCCCAGTCACTCCGGCTCCATGGTCCCTGTGCAGACTCCCAGCAGCTGGCTACCCCTGACCACCTACTCTCAAATCCAGGCACACCCTGGCACCACCCGGCCAAGAGCCACACGGCCCCAGGGCACTCTGCTCGTCTCATTCCCTTGTTCCAGATCGGGAGGTGCTCACAGCACCCTCCTACATGCCAGCCTTGAGCTTGTGCAAACCCCAGAGTGTCGTGAGGCTAAGCAGAGCCTGGCCCTCCACTCCGGCCCTGGTGGCCGTCCGCTGTGTCCCCCTATGGGGGAAGTGGTTTCTCTTGGCCCAAGTCCATCTGCCTTTGCCTGAGGGTGCCCTGGGCCTCTATGCTCAGCCAGTCGGAAACCCGAGTGCTCATGTCCACAACAGGCCCAGCCAGCAGGGGAGAGGACTCAGGGCTCCCCTTGGTGGCATCACAGAGGAGGCCCCTGCAGGCACCGCTCGTTCACGTGGCTGCTCAGCCCTGCCCCTCTCCCCTCCACCCCGATTTCCCACTGGGCTTGCAGGGATCGCCCCAAATAAATTCCATCACCCAAGCCATGTGCCTGGGCCTGCCTTTGGGTGTGGACGGGAGGTGCCTGGTGGAGGGTGCTCTGCGCACAGGATATGGCTCCCAGGCTGCCTGAGGAGGCCAGGGCGTGAGGACTGGAGAGCCTCGCCCCTGCTGCTTGGCAGAACCAAGTGAAGAAATGATGCCCGGAAGGGCCACGTGGCTCCCGGCAGGCGGTGCTGGCAGAGGGAGGGGCAGAGCTGTCAGCCCCCGCCCACCCCCGCCTCACCCAGCCATACCTGACGTCACCATGTCTTTCTTCGTGAAAGCCGAGTCCACCGACCCCACCTTGTTTAGATTAGGTTGGAAGTCACCTGGGCTGAGCTGACGGCTGATTCCATCAGCAGAAAGGACCGTGGGACGTACTGGCACTCAGGGCGGTGTGAAGCTACCACCTGCCATGAAAAATGGCTCTTCCCTGCCACAGCTGCCCAGCGGGAGCTGGGTCAGGGCCTGGAGCCACAGAACTCCCCCACCAGAGCCCTGCCTGGCCCAGGAACGCCTGCGGAGAATCCCACCAGCACCCTTGCCCCCTCCACACACCACCGCCCCGGCTTCCTGCAAATCCACCTTAAGAAAGCCTGATAAGGTAACGTCCACATTTAACTAAAAGCGAGTTACTGAGGGTTCTTTTCTTTGCATGTGATTCCCCTAAGGGACTCCTTTAAACATGATGTGGCCAGCCAGTGCTCACTTATGTACCCCAAGTCATGTCGGTTTGGGGTGGCAGAGCTCAGCATGCCGGGTGCCTGTGGGACAGGAAGACACTGGGTGGACCCTGCTTTAAGAAACGTTACATCTTAAGCAAGTGAGCAGACAGGAGCACATTTGCATACTCAGTTCCTTGGGGCAGCAGTGATAGACAGGTGAAACACACCAAGGGCCAGTCGAGTGGCGCTGACTCGCTGTCTCTCTGTTTTATAGAGATGGTCTCACTTTCGCCCAGGCTGGAGTGCAGTGGCGCGAGCATAGCTCACTGTAGCCTTGAACTCCTGGGTTCAAGCCATCCTCCCACTTCAGTTTCCCAAAGTGCCGGGATTACAGGCCAACGCAACTGGCCAGCACCAACTCTCAACCATACTGTAGCTGAAAGCGGGGCCCCTGCTTGCGGCTGATGTCACCTCCCAGCCCTGAGATGCTGGGGGTGGGAGCCGGCAGCACTCTTGTGCACAGAGCACCCAGGACGAGCTGAAATCCAGAAAGAGCAAGGCTGCTATGGGCAGACATCCTGGCGTCAGCCTCCTGTGTGGTCAGGAAAGCAGGTGCTGGGGCTGGAACCCTGGACACTCAACCATAACCCACCTGGGCAACGTGGCCAAGCAGGCGCGTGTCCTGGAGCTCCCACAACAGACCAGGGAGCCTCAACAACAGGTACTGATTCCCGTAAGCTCCAAATTAAGCTGTGGGCAGGGCTGCGCCCCCTCTGGAGGCTCTCAAGGGAATCTTCCTTGTCTCTGGCAGCTTCTGGTGGCCCAGGCACTCCTTGGCTTGTGGCCACCTCCCCTCCAGTCCCCGCCTGGTTCTCCCGTGGCCTTCGCCCCTCTCCATGTGGCTCTCCCCTGGGTTTTCTCTTCCTTCTCTTAAGGAAGGCGCTTGCCCTTCACATCAGATGCTGGGGTGCCCCTGACAGTCCAGGATGATTGTGCTGCCAGGTCTTGAGCTGATTGTATCTGCAAAGACGCTTTTCACAAATACAGTCACCTCTACAGGTTCTGGGATGTGGACAGATCTTTCTGAGGGGGACACCATTCAACAGATGGGCAGCCACTGCCAGGCACCTTCTCTGCTCAAAGGCTCACTGCTTCCTAACTCTGTTGCCTACCACATTCTGCATCTACAGAGCTGGGACGGTGGCAGTGCCCACCTCAGAGGCCACTGTGCAGGTTAAATTCATCCCTAGACACAAAGTGCTGGGCCAGGCACAGAGGGCCGGAGGAAAGGTTTCCTGTGGCCATGTGCTCCTCCTGTGCTTGGCTCCGGAGTCCCTGCTGTGCTCGGCATGAGAGGTGATGAGGATGTCCCTGGATGCACAGCTGGCCCTGCAAGCTGCCAGGACCCCACGCCTCCTGTCGTCTGCTCACAGCCTCTCAGGGCCACAGGTGCACCGTGACCGCTGCTGCTGTGTGCTGATTGGCTGCAGAGACTCCACTGGGACCAGGCTGAGCAGGGCTCCCCAGACACACATGGAGGCCCCTCCAGAGGGCCACATGGTAGCCACAGGGTGAGAGGCCTGCGTGGCAGGGCCACTGCTCACCAGGGGGGTGTAGGCAGGAAGCCCCCAAACCTAGCAGAATGCAACTCCTTCCTGCACAGCCACCTGCGTGCCTTGGCCTCACCCCACAGGGCTCTCGATGAGAAACGGGGTTTCCCTTCCTCCAGTCACACCCTCAGTCTCTGCGATGTCTCCACCCAGAACCTCCTCCCCAAATCCGCCATAGTCACAGGCCCTGGTGAGGAGGGAGCCACGCCAGGTGCTATGGCTGGAACAGGGGCGAGTGGGGTCCCGCCCCGAAGTGCAGGCAATGAACTCGCGCCGTAGCCCAGGCCGCGATGGGGGCTGTTTGTGACTGCGGCGTGGCCAAGCCCAGCCTGCCTGATGCGTCCTCTTCATCCAGAGTGGAGGTGACATGCCAGCCCCCACCTCACCGGAGTGCTGGAAGGAGCATGTCTAAGGAGGGGAGCTCACTTTGTCAGCTGTAATGAGCTGTGACTATCCTGTAATAAGTCCCACAGCCTGGGGGGCTCTCTCCCAATTCAGGAGGTGGAATCCAGGGTCAGGGCGTGGCACTCTTGGCTCCTGAGGCCTCTGTCCTTGGCTGTCCCCTGCTGCGGTCCTCACAAGGCCGTCCCTCTGTGTGGGTCTGTGTCCTCATCTCTCCATATGAGGCCCCGGGCAGGCTGGCCAGGGCCTCCCTACTTACCTCATGTTACCTTAACCACTTCTCCAGGTGAGGCACTAGGACTGAGGGCTGAAACATGGAGATTTGGGGGACACAAGTGGCCCCTAACAGTATCGAGGGTGGGAGGACCCCCACAGGACAGCCGTTGCTGGTGTGAAAATCACACTGTCTTAGGCAGACAGGGAAGAATCGGCATTGCCACGCCAGGCAGAGGCCCTGGAGTGCACAGGACCAGAGGAGGAAAGAGCGAACTTCACCCTCAGGGTCTCGCGTGCAGGTGGCAGACCCTGGCCCTTCCTGTGTGCGTATCTGGTTGTGGGTTTTGTCTCCGCAGTGTGCAGGGATGGGTGCGGGCCTACCCAGGTCTTGGCAGGAAGAGAAACTGTCACTGTGGAGAGGCTGGCTGAGGAGCTGGGGTGAGGACCCCCGGTGCCAGAGCCACACACCAGCCCCTCCCACCTAGGCAGAAGGTCCACTGTGCTCTGCCCCTGCAGCCTGCCTGTTTCTTTGCTAGCAAGGGCGCTCCCAGGCCCGTCTGCAGCCACAGCACAGCCGGTTCCGTGCGCTCGTCTTCAGGACACGTTAGGAATGAATCCATGTCTCGGTCCGGGCCTCCTCCCCCAGGCCGGGCGCTCAGATGTCCCCTTCAGCCCCTTTCTCCGGCCCTTCCCACTTAGAGGGAAATGTCTCACAGCCCCGCAGCAGCCAGGAGCTGCTCGTGGAGCTCCGCGCCCACCGCGGAGAGAGGAGGTGCCCTGGGCAGCCCGCCAGTGCCCCGGCTCTCTCAGCGGAAGCCCACGTCTTCTTGGGCTGTATTTTGAAAGCTGTTCTTCCCACAATGGCTTTGACAAGCATCGACTTGAGTGAGCCAGTGTGTCAACACAGGCCAGTGCAGGACTGGCCTCAGGGCCACGTTGGGGCCGGCAGCAACCAGGCCCTGGCTGCAGCCCACGTGGGCAAAAGCACAGCCAGGCAGGGCGTGGTGACCCTGAACCTGGCCACAGCGACTGTGGGCACCAGACTGGGGCTCCTCAGCCTGAGGGGTGCCCCAGGCCGAGGCAGGCTTCCAGCCCCTGATCTTCTCGCCTCGAGACCCCACCTTCTGCACAGTGACAGGGAAGAGTTCCCAAGTCCCACTTTGCAGGGACGTATTGCATTTCCAGAAAGTTCCTTCTGGGTGCAGAGTGTTACGCGAACCCTGAGGACTGCTCCAACTTGCTACTGGTTTTCTCCACGGAGGACCCAGTGGTCACAGCTCCTGTCAGCACAGCCCCGCGGACCCAGCGAGGGGGAAATTCAGCAGGCCCTCCCGCTGTGCCGTTCCCTGCTGGTCAATCCGAAAACCATGGAGGCAAAGTCAGGCCAGGTTCAGGTTCTGTGCAATGTGGCCTTTCAGCAAGGCCTATGTGGGGAGGCCGCCTGTGTGGGGCTCAGCGCCCCTCCCTGCTCATGGAGGCACAGGGACAGCTGTGTGTGCTCGCAGGGACACCTACCTGGCTCTGCCCGCTCCCCTGGCTCTGCCCACTCCCCCTGGCTCTGCCCGCTCCCCTGGCTCTGCCCGCTCCCCTGACAGCCCACTGAGGAGCTTGGGCTTTGCTTTCTAGGGTACAGTGAGAACTCGAGGTGCAGAGAGGACTGAGAGACCGCCTGCCCCCGAGGGGAGGCAAAGCAGATTGGCACCCCCGTCATTGCTGGGCCCACACGCCGCCGACGGCTTCCGCTGCGGCCATCTGTCTCTCAGAAACTCTCTGGCAGTGGACCCAGCAGATGACACGGGGGCCGTTCACACTCTGAAACCTGATGGGAGTGAAAACACTGCAGGGAGCCTCAGCGGAAACCCCACCCAGACGGTCTTCCACGGTGGCCCTCGGGCTGGCAGCGCCCTGCCCACTCCCTGCCAGGCCCCGCCCGCTGGACTCCAGGCCTGGCAGGGCCCCTGACTGGTCTTTTGACCCAGCACGCTGCTCCCCCTTGGGCCCGGCTTCCTCGCCCACTGGGAATCCCAGGCTCCTGCACCCCAGCCCACCAGTGACTCGGCCCCAAAACCCTCACAGCTCTGCCCTCCCCCGAGGGAGGAGCCAGCGACTTGGTGCCGGGCCCCAGCCCCAGCGTGCTCAGAATCCTTGTCCTTTCAACTGCACCCACCTCTTCCCTGCCTGAACCTCCAGGCCCTGCAGAGCAAACACCGCTGCCTGCAGGAGCCCCTGGGCCTTCTCCGTCCCCTTATACTAGGGAGCCCCACCCCCTCCGCCACCGCTCCAGAATCTTACATGCGGGAGACCCGAGCCTCCCAGGGCCCCAGCGAGGCTTCCAGGGAGGAGACAGTGAGCCCAAAGCCCGGCTCTCCGGGGCAGACGAGGTGTGACTGGCATGGACGGGGTGCCCCTCTCCACAGGTTTCCACAGTCCTTGAGAGCAAAGGTGGTCTCAGCAGTGGAGCAGAGGGCAAGGGTGTGGCGCTCAGAGTCTCCAGGAGCTGCTGCTGGGTGGGGAGGGAGCCCGCAGTGGGCCCCGGACCCATGTGGCGTGAAGCCTTCCGCCATCAGCAAGTTCCTTGTCCCCCGAGATGGTACGTGTCCAGGCTGCCCTTCAAGGCGGCAGTGATGGAAGGTGTCAGCGAGTTCCTTGTCCCCCGAGATGGTACGTGTCCAGGCTGCCCTTCAAGGCGGCAGTGATGGAAGGTGTCTCCTTCACGCTGCATACAGCTCTGTCACTGACTCTTGCACACAGCCTGGGAGACGGTGGGGGACACCAGGAGCGTTCTGTGCCGGCGTCCCCCATGTGCGGGCGTCTCTACGGCACACACCCAAGCGGGGACCAGCCCTGTTCCGCTTCCATGACTCCACCAACCAGGTGGGGCAGAGCGGCACCAGGGCCGGGAGTGCGCCCCGTTTGAGGGCTGGTGGCCAGACGGGTGAGCGCTCTGCGTTCTCAGTTAATTTATCCTGAATATCTGTAAGTTTCTTGATTATTGCAGTCGCACCCCCAAGACAATGCCCCCCAAAAGCAGAAGGCACATGTGCTTTGATGATCCCTCCCACACTGGGGGCCAGGGCACAGTAGCTGGGCGGCGTGGGGGCTCAGATGACCTCCGACGAGGCCGGGCACAGGGCATTTCTCCAGTCAGCCAGAGGGAAGCACCCACTGCAGACTGATAGCTTTTGGAAAACAGAAGGAAAAAGCTAGAAAAATAAACAAAAAAAGATATACAAAATACAAGGCCAACGTTTTTATTGTTATATTGAACAGTCATCAACTCACTCTAAGGGGCATTGGCATCTGTGGGCACGCTGGGTGCTGGGGTTTGTCTCACTGCAGGCAGGGACAAGCGGCTCTCCTGAGGGCAGGCCCTCACCCGCTCTGCACGGCCATGCTGCAGGGGACATGGAGGCCCCCGTCGGCTGCTCACCGCCTGGCTGCGTCTGTGAGGGAGGAAACAAGCTGGACACCAGCTCAGCCTCGGAAGACCCCATGGGTGCCCTATGCCGTGGCGTCTGTCCCCAAAGTTTCTTGGGGGTGAGGGTGGGAGGGGTGCAGAGGCAGAGTGCTCCAGCTCACCCAGGGCCGGCCCAGACCAGGCGGCGGGGAACCAGGGTCTGCAGCTGGATACAGATGACAGACTGATCTTTCTAGGAAAATCCTTTTCTTAAACCACATTCTGTCCTGGGCTGAGCAGGCCCCCCTCCCAAACATTCATGTCAACGCAGAAGACCGTATTTGGAATAGGGCGCTTGCTGACGTAATTGAGGTGGGATGAACTCACATTGGAGCACGGCAGCCTTCATCCAAGGACAGCGTCCTTCTAAGAAGAGGGAAGTCAGGGGCTGGGCTCGGTGGCTCATATCTGTCCTCCCAGCACTTTGGGAGGCCAAGGTGGGTGGATCACAAGGTCAGGAGTTCAACATCAGCATGTCCAAGATGGTGAAACCCTGTCTCTACTAAAAATACAAAAATTAGCTGTGCGTGGTGGTAGGCACCTATAATCCCAGCTACTTGGGAGGCTGAGGCGGAGAACTGCTTGAACCCGGGAGGTGGAGGTTGCAGTGAGCTGAGGTTGTGCCACTGCACTCCAGCCTGGGCGACAGAGTGAGACTCCATCTCAAAAAAAAAAAAACCCAAAAACGTTATTCTACCCCACCAGATGGGCTGAGTTGGCAAAGGCTGATGACAGGAGTCCTGGGAGTCCTCACAGCTGTGGCTGGAGGGGGGGGAGAAGTAGGGGAAGGGGTAACTAGCACCCCCCTACCCCATGGGGAATGGCCCCAAAGCTTCACACCGTCCCCCAGGACCAGCATCTGCTGCTGAGCGCAGGTCCCACTGGAGCCAGCGTGAAAGCCACAAAAAGACAACCTGGAGTCACCAGCGCCCCTCAACAGCAGGGATAACCCGTGGTGTCTCTCCCTCCCTCCCTGCCAGCCACGAAGAGAAAGGGCCTGTGTGCCCCAGCAGCAGGGGAGAACACAGTCCCCAAGACCCCCACAGGCTGGGAGGTCAGAGGTCAGAGGAGAGGTCACTTCTGGGGGTTATTACTCTGGGGAGTCCCTTGGGGGGACCAGGGGTTCTCTGTGGTGCTGGGCGTGCTCTTGGGGGGGGACTCATTGACATGCATGGTGGTTACATGGGTGCAGACATGCAAAGACCTGAGCACGAGGCAGGATTTGTGTCTTTTATGGAATGTCAGCTTTACCCCATTTTTTCTTTTTTGAGATGGAGTTTTGATGTGTCACCAGGGTGAAGTGCAGTGGCACAATGTCGGCTCACCACAACCTCCACCTCTCAGGTTCAAGCAATTCTCCTGCCTCAGCCTCCCAAGTAGCTGAGACTACAGGCACGCACCACAACGTCTGGCTAATTTTTTGTATTTTCAGTAGAGACGGGGTATCACCATGCTGGCCAGGATGGTCTCGATCTCTTGACCTCGTGATCCGTCCACCTCAGCTTCCCAAAGTGCTGGGATTACAGGCATGAGCCACCGCGCCTAGTCTCACCCCATTTTTAAAGACTTTGTGCAATGTTATTTGGGCATGTGCTTTGAACACAGTGTAACCCCCACCCCAGGAGGAGGACCCTGGATGTGAAGCTGGCAAGCTGGGGCTGCCCAGAGCCATCTGTCTCCCTGCGACTTCCTCTCCAGGAGGCTCCCGGGAGCAAAACACAGTCGGCAACGCTGTCCGCCTGCTGAGCAGGTGTGGGCTGCCTGGGTGACACTTCCTGTGCTGAGTCTCAGGGCTCTGAACCCTCGCAGCACCCAAGGTCTTGAGGACAGTGACCACACAGCCCAGTCCACCAGGGAGGGAGACAGGAGGCCACAGAGTGTGCTCTGAGGTACACAGACCCTCCGCCTGGACTGTAAGAACAAAGAAGGGTTTAGGGCAAGGTGACAGGGACAACCCCGGCAGAGAAGCGGAGGGAGGGGTGAGGACAGCAAGAGAGGACAGCAAGAGAGGACAGGAGACCGTACAGTGCGGGGGAACTGGGGGGACTATGGGAAAGGGATGGGTGTGGAAACCCCCAGCCCCGCCCCGTGGGGGGGTCCCAGCCACGCCGGAAGCCCTGCCGAGACCCCGGCACAGGCTCCACTTCCTCGAGACGCAGCTTCCCTATCTTTAAAGTGAAGCCTGGCACCTGCCTCCGAGTGCAGTGAAAATTAGACATGACAGCCGCAGAGGCCCTTAGTGCAGCGGCCAGTGCAGGGCTGGGGACCAGAGGGGACTCTACCAGGGGGCCGCCTCGAAGACATCTCAGCAAATACAGGAAGCCAGCCCACCCGTGCAGCCACGGGGCCAGCAAGCCCCTGATTTACCAAGTCATTTGGGTTTTTTCTCTGTGCTAACAGCCCAGATGGAGCCACGGCCTCAACCTCAGTGTGCTGATAACAGCAAGCTGGGAAGCCAGGGCCCTGGTGGGGACAGTGCCTGGCCTGGGGCTGCAGCCTGAGTCTGGATGCCTTTCTAATTCAGGGCCTCCACACCTCCTGGGGCTCCATAAATGGTCAAATGCAGCCTGATGGCGCAGCCTCCTATCAGCTCTGGGCTCCACACTGCCACATAGCCCACATACCCGTTCCCCAGGAGACGCCTGCAGGTGGGCAGCGTCACTCCCACCCGCCCAGCACACGCCGTCCCCGTCTGCGCGCCCGGAGGAGCCTGAAGCAGCTGCTCCCTCCCAGCCTGAAAGCCTCACCTCGGGCTGCGCTCGGCTCCCATAACCTGCCCCTCCGCTGCCCTGTGGATAACACGGATAACACGCAGTAACACGTAATAACATGGATAACATGTCGGCAGCAATGCGCCAGAGGAGCTCCCCTTCCCGTATGAAAAAAATCACCTCCATCTCCTTGTAAACAAACATTTCTGACATCAAGGAAGATGCCCATTCGAAAAGCGAGTGAGTCCAACAGCAGACGCAGGTGTTACCAGTCTGGGGTGGGGCGCCCGAGCTGGGGCTGGGGGCCTCTGGGAGGGGCGAGAAGGCAGCGATGCCGGCCCCCCGCTCTGTTGCCATCCCACCAGCTTCCACACACCACCCGGCCAGAGCTGCTTCAGCCCCTTGTCCGTGCGTTTCCCCATCTTTTGCTTTGGTGATCCATCAGAGCTCCCATCCGGGGGGATGCTACCCTCTGTGTTATGGGGAGGGAGGGGACCAGGCGTCCGAGTCCTCCTGGGGGAAAAGGAAAGATGCTGGGGGCTGTCGGGGGGTCTCCAATCCCAGCAGGGAGGCCCCAGGCATGGCTAGGCCCAGACCCCAGGGACTGAAGGAAACAGAGAGGGACCACTTCCTTGCTGGGACCCTGTGATGGGGACGAGATCCTGGCTTTCCACTCGGTCCATGAGGGAGTCTCCCGGTGCCCCTGAGCCAGGGGCAGGCTCTGGAGGGCTCCCCTGCCTGCATCTGGTCTCGTGTCTTCTCTGTGACCTCCAAACTCCCCATGGGGGCACACGGCTGCCCCGCTGACCCCAGCTCTGGCCCTCGGTGGCACTTGGCATGCGGGAGTCGCTGTTTCTAGCACGCTCCTGCATCCTCAGCCCAGATCTTCTGGGACGTCTCAGCAGGTGGCTCCCCGCTCGCCGTTTTCCCTTCTTAGCCTCTGGCCCTGGGTCTGGGGCATGCATCCAGCCACCCACGCTCAGGGAGGCCACCTCCTCCCTCACTCGCCACCATCGCAAACCTGCCCAGGACCTTGTTCTGCTCTTTCCAAAAGACCTCAGGACCTGCCTGTCTACAGAGCTCCCAGAAAACCCCCATGAGCTCTCCTGGACCCTCCTCTCCTTGCTAACGCCCACACGGTGCTCCCTGCCTGGCCCCAGAAGAAGACGGCACTGGAGTGAATTCTAAACAAACACCCAATGAAAGGGATCCGTGTTCCTCCCAGGGAGTCTGCCCCTCCTTAGAATCTCCCTGTGAGCAGGAAACCTGCTGGGGCCTGACCATTTCTTCCTGAAACAGCCTCTGGCAGGGAGGAGTGGGATACACCCTTGGCCATTGAAGCATTTGGCAGGAATTAGCCCGGGGGGCACCAAGGCCCTGCGACCAGCCCCGCCTCACCTGCGCCAGGGTCCCGGCCAGGTTCCCTTGCTCAGGCCGTGCTGCTCCCAAGAGGCCAGGATGAGCAGCCCTTGACGGGCTCTCCACCACGCAGAGTCCCATGAGGAGGAGTGGGGACCCCAGGGAACACCAGACACCGCATGTCCTCCGGGAGCCCCGGCCCCGGGAGACGATGTGCAGTGACTCCAGCTCTGACTTCACGAGCCCAGGCTCCGCTACACGCCGGGTCCCGACCTGACCCGGGTCCCAGCGGCTCTCCGGCTAGGCCTTTCCCAGTGCCTCCCACCGCCGAGGCCGGCACCCAGCATCCAGTCCCCAGGCAGCTGTCCCCACTTCAGGAATCTGGGTCTAGCCTCAGGAAAGGGGGTCCCAGGAGCAGGATGCGGAGGGAGGGGCTGCAGAAGCTGGAGAGAATCCACACTCTTTAGCCACCTGCTCCCATTCTAATTCTCAATGACGAGATTCTTTGCTTGGCCAAACTTCATCAGGCCCTGGAAACTTCCAGGCCACCTGCACTCCTCCTCGTAAAATCCAGTTTTAGCAAGAACACGGCTAAGTGAGTTTAGCCAGAACTGCCCACCCCGTATCTGCCCATCCTCCGGCACCCAGGTGATGGCCCATCACCCCACCTGCCTTCAGCCAGAATCCCGTTAGGCCAGTTAAGCCCGAATCCCCAGCCCTGCTGCTGCTTCTATGAGGGATCCCACTCTGCTCCTGGGTTATCAGCTCCCGTCACTGGAGCTGTATTCAGAGTGGAGACCATCTCTCTCCACTGCAAAATCCCTCTGCCCTCCTCCCAGCACCTACGCACTGGGCCCGGATAGTCCCCTTCTGGTCTTTAGCGAAGGTCATCCAATAAATTTCCTTTCATGTCAGGCGTACCCTTAAATGGAGGCATGTGTGTCCCAGGAGGACTGGGAACACTCCCCCGGCCCCAAGCATCAGCTGTGGGAGGTGAGATCAGGTGGAGACCCTCGCCAAGACTCCCCCAGTCCTGCACATCAGCTGTGGGAGGTGAGATCAGCTGAGACCCTCGCCAAGGCTCCCCCCAGTCCTGTGCATCAGCTGTGGGAGGTGAGATCAGGTGAGACCCTCGCCAAGGCTCCCCCCAGTCCTGCGCATCAGCTGTGGGAGGTGAGATCAGCTGAGACCCTCGCCAAGGCTCCCCCAGTCCTGTGCATCAGCTGTGGGAGGTGAGATCAGGTGAGACCCTCGCCAAGGCTCCCCCCAGTCCTGCGCATCAGCTGTGGGAGGTGAGATCAGCTGAGACCCTCGCCAAGGCTCCCCCAGTCCTGTGCATCAGCTGTGGGAGGTGAGATCAGGTGAGACCCTCGCCAAGGCTTCAGCTGCCATTTCTGCTTTCCAGGTCATATTCAAACACTGAGGTCCCAGGAGACCCACCCAGACCAGGCGTCTCTCAGGGTGGGAAGAGCGTGGGGTAAGAGGAGGAGCTGGACTCAGGACGCTGGCCACAGGCTGACCGAGGCAGAGGGTGAAGGCTCAGGACGGCACCATCTTCCACTGCATGTGTGCTAGTGATCTTGTTGGTCAGTTTGTGAAAGTCAATCCTATTGACTCAGTCAGGTCCCTGGCAGGAAGGAGGCCAGGGCGCACACAGAGACAAGGATGGCTCCCGCGGTGTGTGGCCCCAGGCTGTGGCTGGTCCTTGAGCGCCTCCAGCCCAGCCTGGAGGACAGTGGGGCAAAGCAGGAGCAGAGCTGGACTGTGCAGTGGGCGGGGACATGGCCAGCCTGCAACCCCAGCTCTACCCCCAGGGAGGGTGAGGAGGGGGCCCCCCAGCCCCCTAACATGCCTTGAGGAGGAGGAGGGGGAGCCCACACTGCCCCAGCGCCCACCCCACGCCTGCGCCAACCCCACGAGTCCGGGGGTCTTTGGGGGCCAATGTCTGCAGCTACAGATGTGAGCACGCAGGCGCATGTGCCGGACCTTTGACCGCAGCCACCAGTGCACCCCAGGAAAGATGCTCTCCCTCACTCGCCACAAGCAGAGCCGAGGGCGAGCCCCAGGCAGGGGCACCCCCCCATTTCTCTGCTTCTGCAGCCTCGACTGACCAAGGCCCCCCAGGCAGGCTCCAGCCCACAAGCAGCTTCCCATGCCATGCTGCCCACACGGGACCTGGCCTCAGGGCCCCTGGGCCGCTCAGCTGAACTCAGAGTCCTCCTAGAGCGGTGATCCCAGCAGGGCAGTGAGCTTGGGTGAGCCGAGTACTTACAGGACGTCGACAACCACAGGTCCCAGCCCACATTCAGTGACCGCTACACTGCTGATGGCGTCCTCCCAAATCCAAGGACTTCCTGACGGTTACCAGGGCCTCCTCCTGCAAACAGGGCTGGGGTTACCATGGTCTCCTCCTGCGGACGGAGTGGGGGTTACCATGGCCTCCACCTGTGGACAGGGTGGGGTTACCGTGGCCTCCTGTGGACGGGGTGGGGGTTACCATGGCCTCCTCCTGTGGATGGGGTGGGGGTTACCATGGCCGCCTCCTGTGGATGGGGCGGGGTTACCGTGGCCTCCTCCTGTGGATGGGGCGGGGGTTACCGTGGCCTTCTCCTGTGGACGGGGTGGGGGTTACCATGGCCTCCTGTGGATGGGGCGGGGGTTACCATGGCCTCCTCCTGTGGACAGGGTGGGGGTTACTGTGGCCTCCTCCTGTGCACAGGGCAGGCACAGCAGGTGTGGCACCAGGCCCTGCGTGCACGCCTGGCTGGACCCCACATGCTCACCCTGCAGACCCTAAGCCCTCTCCCTCCTTCCTGCCCACCACTCTGGAGACGGGGCCTCTGGTCCTGGCCTCCCCTGCAGAAGAATGAGGGTGTGGGGGGAGGGCTGGGTCAGTAGCACAGCAGTGGGGGAGCCCACGCCCTCCACAGAGCACCGGGCACATCCCTGACGGAGCAACGGGGCCAGCGCAGCCACCCCATCCAGTGATTCCCATCAGGCTGAGAGTCCGCAGGAGGCAGCACCCTCTTACGGGGAAGTCAGGCAGGGCCCCAGGCAGGGCTCCATGCATGCGCTGATACTCACGGGGCTACCACAGGCCTGTGCGGACCCCAAGAGCCAGAAGGCCACCTGCCGATGGTCTGTCTTAGGGACTGGATCACCGGCAGCTCAGCAGGGTACGGAGTGCCTCCGGGTCTCAGTGTCCTCATGTTGCCGAGGCTTGAGCTCCCTGGAGGAAGAGCAACACCAGGGCTGATCCCTGGTGAGGTAGAAGCCCGGGAGCTGACTGCCCCCGACAGAGGTGTGGACAGCAGTTCCATCGGCCCCCGCCAGCCCAATTTTCCCATCGCCTCCCAGCCCCCTGGAGCTCTCCCCACGCTGCCTTTGCTGTTTGCTGGGCCCTGACTGACACCCTCTTTCAGGTCCCACTGCGGGAGCAGCACAGTGGCTGAGTGCTGGAAACCCTTCTGTCTGTGGGTTCCCACCAGGAATTTAGAGTCTGAAGGTTGGGACTCTAGGGAACCACCATCAGGGCTGAGGGCTCTGGAAAGAGGTTCGGAAGGAAGGCGTTAGCGGGAGAGCGCGGGACTCATTCTCCCGAGGCAGACAGAACAAAGCACGCATTTGGTGCCTCTCAGTTCCAGAGGCTGGGAGTCCCCGGTCATCGTCTGGTCTCCTCGGCCTGGGGGAGCCTGGCTTGGCTCTAGAAGGAGGGGGCATCCAGGGGGTGCTCCACGAGATGCTGCCAAGCTAGGGTAGGCCCCCATGCACACACAGCCCCAAGCACTGCGTGGGCCTCTACCTCCACCACCAGGACTCGCACCTCCCTGCGGCTCCATCTGGGGTTGGCACCCTGGCTCTGCTGCCCGCAGAGCAGGGATTAGGGCCCAGGGGCAGGAGATGGCGGGGGCAGATAAGAGGCCTGGGCAGCCCAGAGAGGACTCAGGGGATTCCAAGGCAGAGGCTGCCTGGGTGCTGGAGGTGGGGCGGGCAGCCCAGGAAGGCAGCCGTGGCCAGCGCCGGGTTCTAGGAGCCGGGTCTTTTTGCCAGTGCAGCAGAAGATGCCACACAGATTGAAGCCACACGGATGGACAGCTTGGTTGCTGACCACACGAGGCGAGCGTCGGCGGGAAGACCAGGCTCGTGGCTGGGGTGGCCATTGCGGGTCTGTGAAGGGGGCTTTTCCTCCCTGACGACCCTGCTCAGCCTCAGTGGACAAGGTGGCCCTGGCCTGACCTTTGCTGGGCAGGTGACGCTGGGGGAGGCAGCTGTGCGGCCTGCAGGGAACGGCAGGGCTGGCTCTGGTTTGCTTTCTTCAGTTTGCTTTGGTTTTGTTTTTTTCCTTCAACCAAAACATCTGAGACAGAGGAGGGTAAGAAAGCTGGTCCCTTGGGAAGGCCACAGTCCTGAGATCACCCCGACAGCGACTCGGGAAGCACCCTTGAGAAACGGCAGCCCGAGGAAGCAGCGAGGACAGCCCCGGAGTCTCCCAAAGCCACACGCAGTGACCAGCCCTCGGAATCCTCCACACCCATGGCTGCCCACACCTGGTCCCCAGGCATCCCCCCGCTGTGAAAACCACAAAAGCCCCAGGATTGCGTGGTTGCATGACCCAGTGGGCCTTCTCCCAAGTCCAGGCTCCTCTTTCACCCAGACTGGAGTGCAGTGGCACAATCTCAGCTCACTGCAGCCCTGACCTCCAGGCGCAAGCCATGCTCCCCGCTCAGCTTCCCGAGTAGCTAGGACTAAGGTGTGCCGCCACACCCGACTCATTTTTGTTTTGTTTTGTTTTGTTGTTTTGTAGAGACGGGGTCTCACTATATTGCCCATGCTGGTCTCAAACTCCTGGGCTCACACGCCTCAGCCTCCCAAAGTGCTGGGATTACAGGCATGAGCCACCATACCAGCCCCAAGTCCTTTGACACCGTCTCAGTGTGTCTGTGTCTTGAACAGGAAATATTCAAAAGCCCTTCCTCAGACTAAAAAATAAAGTATAAGCTTTTCAGATTACTTTAATGTTTATAAGATTTTGTAGCTACTGATGGTTTATTTTTTGCAATTACAACAGGCCCGCTTTCCCAGGGTCTCCCTCTCAGGGGTGGGGGCAGCAGGAGGAGATCCCAGAGGTGGCTGCAGAGTCACCGGGAAACACAGGGGAGGAGGCCTGGGGCTGGAGGCGGTAGCCTCTCCCCGTGGGTCAGGGGCCTCCCTTGGGCCACCATTGCCTCCGCAGCGCCGAGTTCTTTCTGGACCATCGCCGCTGCTGGTTTCGTCTCCCAGTGCTGCCCACTGCCCGCAGCCCCAACTGCCCCGATGCCCGCACCCTTTCTGCAGCCATTTCCTTCCCTGGGTGGAGGCAAGTGTAGACTCAGCTCTTAGAGAGAGGCAGGCCAGCCAGCGGCAGAGTATGGATCCTCCTAGGCCCCCTTGCCCTCCCACAGCCCTCCCCCTGTCCCTTCCCCCAGGAGCCTGCACCCCTGCCAGCCTGGCCTCTGTCCCACATTCAAGCCCTGGCTGTCTGTCATACCCCACACTCTGGGCTGACCTTCAAAGTGAAGCTGCTGTTTAAATATTTATTTGTCCTTGGAATGCCTGGACTTTCATTAAGACCCTGAATCAAAGGAAGAAAAAAAAAAGCATTTTAAAGATGGCTGAAGGCCAGTCATGGTGGCTCACGCCTGTAATCCCAGCACTTTGGGAGGCAGAGGCGGGCGGATCACAAGGTCAGGAGTTTGAGACCAGTCTGACCAACATGGTGAAATCCCATCTCTACTAAAAATACAAAAATTAGCCAGGCGTGGTGGTGCACGCTTGTAATCCCAGCTACTTGGGAGGCGGAGGCAGGATAATCGCTTGAACCGGGAGGTGGAGGTTGCGGTGAGCCGAGATCACGCCACTGTACTCCAATCTGGGTGACAGAGCGAGACTCCGTCTCAAAGAAAAAAAAAAGATGGCTGAAGCCTGTAAACACTGAGTTAGCGATGCCTGGGCTCCCACGGCACCTCCGCCTCTGGGTCAGCCTCACACTGCCCCCCCGGGATGTTCCCTTCCATCTGGAGGCAGGGCTGTGGGAAGCAGGGTGGGCACCAGCCAGGCCCGACACCCAGCCTGCCGCCCGGGACCTGCAGCCCCACTAGGCCTTCGGTCCTCCTCGCACAGTGGCCACCTGAACAGAACCCCTGCGGGCCCCACGTGGCGATGCCTCCAGGGTCTACTCCACGGTGGAGTTAGGGGGCGAGCGTCACCCTCCGCGTCTCTGGGAGGGACGAGGGTCTGGGCCAGCATGTGCCCGCCCCAGACAGGGAAGGAAGAGGCACCCTCTTCAGTGTGTGAACCCCCAGCTCTCCCCCTCCACAGGGAATGCATGTTTTCTGTACAGAAAGAACTTCGCTCACCAGGGACATTTTGCTGAAACAACTCCAGAGGGAAGGGACCTGGCTGGTGCCTCTGCGTGCTCTGAGAAGCAGGAGGCAATGTGGGAAGCTCCGTGCTCTCCGATCAATGTATCGGGAAAATAAAAAGTGCTCTAAAAGATAGTATTTTAAAAGAAAGAAGGAGGCCAGGCATGGTGGCTCATGCCTGTAATCCCAGCACTTGGGAAGGCTGAGGCGGGCGGATCAGGAGGTCAGGAGTTTGAGACCAGCCTGGCCAATACAGTGAAACCCCATCTCTACTAAAAATACAAAAATTAGCTGGGCGTGGTGGCGGGTGCCTGTAGTCCCAGCTACTCAGGAGGCTGAGGCAGGAGATTCGCTTCAACCCGGGAGGTGGAGGTTGCAGTGAGCCGAGATCACGCCATTGCACTCTAGCCAGGGCGACAGAGATTCTGTCTCAAAAAAAAAAAAAAAAGGAGAATAATGAGGCCAAGGGCTGGGCCATTTTCTGAACAAATCTAGTTTTGTGGGTTCCCAGCTGCCTCACTGAGTCCTCCTGAGCCCCTGCAGACACAGCCCTCTCCCAGGGTAGGGGCGGCCAGCCCTGAGCAGTCTGTGCGCTTCCCCCACCCACCGGGCTGTCAGAGCTGCCAGTGTGTCCGGACCCTCGCCAGCTCTCCGACTCCTGACTGGACCCACGGTGGCCTGCCAGGCCAGCAGGGGGTGGGTATCTGTTTGCATTTGCTTTGACGAATCGCCACTCTGCGTTGAGGTGCCAGGAGCATGACTGACTGGCCATGTGCTGCGGAGCCAGGCCTGCCCATCAAGCAGTGCTGCTGGCTTTCACTGAGGGGGTGGACTTCACTGCGGGCATCGCCAGCTAATGAGGACCCCAAGTCCTAAGGCAGAACCTCCATGTCCACTCCACCTGCCCACAGGAGCTCCGTGCCCAGCGGCGAGCCCAGCAGGACGGCAATCCTGCAGATGGGGCCCCCACCAGTCCTAGCAGCCTATGGGGCCGAAGATCAAAAGGACAGTGCCAGACTATCCTCCTGACAGCAGTCACCAGAGTAGGAGCACTGCTATTTCTGGCCCAAGGCCCATTTTTCAGAGTCAATTCATTTTCTGGGCAGACGCACAGTCTCTCGTACACATGCCTACATCACTTTTCTCCAGGTCATTCCCTCAGCCAGCTTTTCCTCAACCGGGATTTGAGAAAAGAATGAGGCCTTGCAGAATGCTCTGCATGGCTGTTCTGGGTTCACCAGGAGGCGTGGGAGCCAGACCCTTTCTGGGTGCAGGGGAAAGAAGGTAGTTTTGTGGCGTATCGGGCACCTGGATCGCTGGTGCGAAGGGACATGCCAGCCCTCTCCTCTCAGACAAAAACTAGTGTTCCACTTGGATTCACTGAAATAAGCTGGGCTGCCCCTCTTACAGATGGGGCTTGGGGCCTGTGGGAGGGGAAGGGCCTGCAAGGTCCTGTTGGTGACGGCCAGGCCAGCCGAGAGCCCGGGAAAGGCCCTGTCCTTAATTTGTGCCTTGATGTCCTCCCACCGGGCCACACAGGGGCTTGCCCAAGGTCACGGGGCTGCAGCAGGCTGTGTTCAACCCGGTGGCCGCAATACACTCCTTCAAGGATCAGCCCCCATGCCCAGCTTCTGCCACTTCCTCTCTGGTCCTGTGCCTGGCAGCAGGCACCCCTTGCCACAGGCAGAGCAGCCCTGCACTCCGGTCCTTTGGAAAGCCTGATGAGATACCAGGCTGGGCCATGAGCTTGGAGCCCGGCGGCGCGCGTGAGGAGACAGCGGCGGCCACCTTGAAGGTGGTCCTGACACGAGGAGCAATCGTAGGACTCCAGAGGGAGCAACCAGCCTGATGCGTCTCCTGATGGCAGGGTGGCCCCCTGCGAGGGTGTCCCCCACCACACCATCATCATCACCAGAGCCTCATGAAGCCACAGGATTTGGGGAACAGAGGAACATGGCAGACAGCACTACACACAGCCAGCAGAAACCAGAGCACTGGAAATTCTACAGGACAAAGGACCAGGTTTCTTCAGCCAAGAAATGACAGGCGATGGGGAGGGGGAGGGAAACTCAGCATTCCAGAGGGGAATTCTGAGTCGCAGCGAGTCTTGGACTTCATACTCACACCAACCAACTCTGAAACAGGAGACACCCAGGGACATTTCAACACTGGTAGCAGATTCTATCAAAGTACCTAAACATGGCTCATGTTTTAGGTGTCATGGGGTTTTACAGTTATTTTTTTGTAAGAGTCCCCATTCTGTACAGCCAGCCACTGAAGTTATTTTTCTGATGAAATAAGGTCAGAGGTTGCTTGAAAGAATCCAGGAAGAGGAGGGGGTGAGGGACAGTGGGTTGGGTGAGAGAAGGGTTATTATAGGTCAGACAGGGCTGCCGTGATACTGCTCCCTCTTGAGTTCTTGATGTTTGGAAAAAATGCATGATAAAAAGAGGTGTATGGCCAAAAATTAACAATAATCACAAAAGCAAGCCTGTCCTTGCGGTGAGGCTACACTCCTTCCCATCCTCTAACTGTAGCCCAGGGGTCAAAAACAAAGTGAGGGCCACGTCCCCCAGGGAGGTGCCGGGGGACAGGGGGCGGGAAATATGAATACTTGTCCTTCCTTCAAAATCTCATCTGTTTAAAGTATTTAAGATGCCTATACTCTATAATCTATGTGATACTTTACTGTTAGCTAGTCCATTTGCCATGTGTTAAAAATCAAAGGCCAGGCATAGTGGCTTACGCCTGTAATTCCAGCACTTTGGGAGGCTGAGACGGGTGGATCACCTGAGGTTGGGAGTTCAAGACCAGCCTGGCCAATATGGTGAAACCCCATCTCTACTAAAAATACACAAATTAGGTGGACGTGGTAATGGGTCCCTGTAACCCCAGCTACTCAGGAGGCTGAGGCAGGAGAATCGCTTGAACCCAGGAGGCAGAGATTGCATGACCTGGGATTCCACCAGTGTACTCCAGCCTGGGCAACAGAGCGAGCTGTGTCTCAAAACACAAAACAAAACGAAACAAAACAATGTGTGTACATATATCGGGAACGTGCACTGAAACTCTTCTGATTGTTAAAGGATGGGCTATCACGAAAACTTGGAGACCACCCTTCTGGAGCCCTGCCCTAGCAGGCCCGAAGCTACGTGCCCTGGTGGACCTCCATGAGCTGTGAGCACCCGCAGGAGTGTGCCCCCGCCCACCCTGGCTCCCAGCTCGCTCTGACCCCTGCCCCGCCAGCATCACCCTGAGATTCTTCTGCAAATGACAGTCTTCTCAGACTGGCTGCTGCCCCTGGGGTCTCCATGCTGGGTTCTCCACAGGCTGGACCACAGGGCTGCACTTCCGGTGGTCTTTGGAAAATTACCTACCAATAGAAAGTTGGGGGTGAAAGGCCTCCAACAGTCTGTCCCAGCAACCCCAAGAGAAACTGCAGTGGGGTGCTGAAGGGTCCCCCACGGAGGCGCCCCAGACACCACAACTATTCCTCCACCCACATCGGAGCCCTGGGGCTCTTCTCATTTCCTGCTCTAGGATGGGCCTGAAACTCGGCTTCCAAAACCTGCATTCCTGTGGCCGCAAGGGAGGGCTCTCCCTCAGGGTCTTTCTCCAGGACCCAAAATCACAAAGATGCCAAGAATCACGACTTTCACACAAAGGACGCACTTTCTTTGATGGAATCTTCAGATCACACATCACAAAGGCAGCACGCCATCCATCTTTGAAATGTCCCAAAACACAGAAAGAACGTTCCGAGGCAGCTCCGGCCTGTCCCGCGGGTGTGCGGCGTCCTCTTCCCAAGTCACTTCATTCTTCGGTGCCTTTGACTCGCTCTGGCAGCAGGCCCGGAGAGGCGGAGAACGGGGCAGCGTGCGTGCTGAGCGCGGGCTCCGGCCTGGGGCATCCGGTCGCCGCAAGGTTGGGGCTTCGCATTTTGTTTTCATTTCATTCTTCCCAGGCAAGAGCACAGGGAAACTAGCAAGGAATTCACAGAAACGGCCCCAGGCCCGGCTCGAAGGCGCACACCAAAAGCAAACACCTCTGGGCGCTCTTGCCTTCCCGAAGGTGGGGGAGGCTCAGACGCAGCAGCCATCCCTCGCAGGGACCCTCAGGGTCCCGAGAAGGACGTCAGGCTGGCAGAGCAGAGCACCACCTTCTTTTTAACCCCCTGTTGAAAGTCCTGCCCCGGGCGCAGGAAGGAAACAGAAGGCCTGGGGCGCTAGAGGGGTCCCGAGGTTTCCGGAGCCCTGGCCAGCAGGTCTGACTGCTCAGCGCCGGGCACGCGCGCACCGCATCCTGACCGTGGGATGCCCCGGAAGCACCTGGCATTTCTTCTTAGCCAAATCCCTTCATCCGAAGACGGTGAGGGTTCTGGAGCCGCCCTCTTCACTCTCAAAATTCTTATGTCAGCGCCGGGCCCAGACATCCAGCCCGTGGGAAATCCCCGAGCCCGAGCTTGGCACCCAGAAGCTGGAGAGTAAATGCCTAGGGGTCTGGGGTCTCACCCCCCTCCTCAGGGGATGGGGATGGGGGCCACAACCCACACACACCGCACACCACACACCACATATCACACCACACCACACACCTCACACACACCACACCACACCACACACCACACATCATCACACCACACCACACACCTCACACACAACACACCACACCACACACCACACATCATCACACCACACCACACACCTCACACACAACACACCACACCACACACCACACATCACACCACACCACATACCTCACACACAACACACCACACCACACACCACATATCACACCACACCACACACCTCACACACAACACACCACACCACACACCACACATCATCACACCACACCACATACCTCACACACAACACACCACACCACACACCGCACACCACACACCACATATCACACCACACCACACACCTCACACACCGCACACCACACACCAATCACACCACACCACACACCTCACACACAACACAACACACCACACACCACACATCATCACACCACACCACACACCTCACACACAACACACCACACCACACACCACACATCATCACACCACACACCACACACCCCACACACAACACACCACACCACACACCACACATCACACCACACCACACACCTCACACACCGCACACCACACACCACATATCACACCACACCACACACCTCACACACAAACACACCACACCACACACCACACATCATCACACCACACCACACACCTCACACACAACACACCACACCACACACCACACATCATCACACCACACCACACACCTCACACACAACACACCACACCACACACCACACATCACACCACACCACATACCTCACACACAACACAACACACCACACACCACACATCATCCACACCACACCACACACCTCACACACAACACAACACACCACACACCACACACCACACATCATCACACCACACCACACACCTCACACACAACACACCACACCACACACCACACATCACACCACACCACACACCTCACACACAACACACCACACCACACACCACACATCATCACACCACACCACACACCTCACACACAACACACCACACCACACACCACACATCACACCACACCACACACCTCACACACCGCACACCACACACCACATATCACACCACACCACACACCTCACACACAACACACCACACCACACACCACACATCATCACACCACACCACACACCTCACACACACACCACACCACACCACACACCACACATCATCACACCACACCACACACCTCACACACAACACACCACACACCTCACACACAACACACCACACACCACATATCACACCACACCACATACCTCACACACAACACACCACACCACACACCACACATCATCACACCACACCACACACCTCACACACAACACACCACACCACACACCACACATCACACCACACCACATACCTCACACACAACACAACACACCACACACCACACATCATCACACCACACCACACACCTCACACACAACACAACACACCACACACCACACACCACACATCATCACACCACACCACACACCTCACACACAACACACCACACCACACACCACACATCATCACACCACACCACACACCTCACACACACCACACCACACCACACACCACACATCATCACACCACACCACACACCTCACACACAACACACCACACCACACACCACACATCACACCACACCACATACCTCACACACAACACACCACACCACACACCACACATCATCACACCACACCACACACCTCACACACCGCACACCACACACCACACACCACACATCATCACACCACACCACACACCTCACACACAACACACCACACCACACACCACACATCATCACACCACACCACACACCTCACACACAACACACCACACCACACACCACACATCACACCACACCACACACCTCACACACAACACACCACACCACACACCACACATCATCACACCACACATCATCACACCACACACCACATACCTCACACACAACACACCACACCACACACCACACATCACACCACACCACATACCTCACACACAACACACCACACCACACACCACACATCATCACACCACACCACACACCTCACACACAACACACCACACCACACACCACACATCACACCACACCACATACCTCACACACAACACACCACACACCACACATCATCACACCACACCACATACCTCACACACAACACACCACACCACACACCACACATCACACCACACCACATACCTCACACACAACATACCACACCACACACCACACATCACACCACACCACATACCTCACACACACACCACACCACACATCACACCACACCACTTACCTCACACACAACACACCAGACCACACATAATCACACCACACCACATACCTCACACACACACCACACCACACATCACACCACACCACACATCACACATCACACCACACCACATACCTCACACACAACACACCACACACCACATCACATACCTCACACACATCACCACACATCACACCACACCACACAGCACATACCTCACACACAACTCACCACATACCACACACACACACCACACACCACACCACATACCACACACACCACACACCACATATCACACCACACCACATATCAGACACACACCACATACCACACATCACACCACATATCACACATACCACACATCACACCACACCACATACCTCACACACAACACACCACACCACACACCACACATCACATCACACCACACACCACACCACATATCACACACACACCACATACCACACATCACACCACATATCACACACACACACACATCACAGCATGCCACATACCTCACACACAACACATATCACACACACCACACATCACAGCACACCACATACCTCACACACAACACACATCACACCACATATCACACACACCACACATACCACACCACACATCACACACACCACACCACACACATCACATACTTCACACACACCACACACCACATATCACACCACACAAACCACACATCACATACCTCACACACACCACATGCCTCACACACCACACACAGACATCACATACTACATACCTCACACACACCACACCCCCCCACATATCTCACACCCCACACACATTACAGACTACATATCTCACAGATACACAACACACACCTACCTCACACACGCCACACACACTCCACACCCCTCACATGCACAACAGATGCATGCATCACACAGTACATATCTGACACATACACAACATAATACACACCTCACACACACACCACATACCACACACAACCACATTGCAACTAGACACACATCACACACGACCTATTTCACACGCACTGCATACCTCACACCTGCATTTCACACACGCACCCCTTACACGCAGTGCACGCACACCACACACCTCACACGTCCCCTCTCAGAGCCACCTCCCTGCTTCCATGCTGCTGCTCCCACGAGTCCCCCTCAAAGGCGCACACCTCCCGGGCCGTCCACCCTGTTCCCACGTGGCTCTGCTCCCCTAGTCCACCCCAACTTCCCCAGCCCAGCCCCCACCCTCCCCTGTCCCCCAAGACCAAGGCCCTCAGCAGAGCCTCTGCTGCCACCGGTCTCGTCCCCCGAACCCACCCATGCGCCCCAGCGGTGGCTGTGTCTCCCTCTTTCTTCACCAGACAGGGTGGGGCTCCCCCCAGCTCCTCACAGCCACACCGGCCACCACCTTCCCCTGGAGGCGCGTCCGCCCTCCCCTGTGCCCCCCAGATTGCCTGGCGCTCACCCTACCACTCACTCACTGGCTCCCAGCCCAGTCCTTGAAGTCGCTGCCTGCACAGCCCTGGAGCTGGCTGTCACCTGCCTGTCCCCTCCACCCACCTTCCCGCCTCCCCCAGGACTTGTGGGGGAGGCTGCAAGGGTTAGACAGACCCCAGAAGGTGCGGCAGACAGAGGGGGACACAGGAAAGCACTGGAGTGTGTGTGTGCGTGAGCCTGTGTGGTGTGTGTGCCTGTGTGGTGTGTGAAGTATGTGTGGTGTATGTGCCTAGGTGATATGTGGTGTGTGGGGGTGCGTGTAGTGTGTGGTGTGTGCTGTGTGTGCGCCTGTGTGTTGTGTGTTGTGTATGTGTGGTGTGTGCACCTGTGTGGCGTGTAGTGTATGTGTGGTGTATGTCTGCCTGTGTGGGGTGTGTGAGCCTGAGTGATATGTATGTGGTGTGTGTGTGTGTGTTTGCCTGTGTGGTGTGTGGTGTGTGCATGTGGTATGTACCTGTGTGGTGTGTGTGTGCCTGTGTGGTGTGTATAGGTGGTGTGTGATGTGTGTGGTGTATGTGGTATGTGTAGTGTGTAGTGTGTGTGGTGTGTGCCTGCGTGATGTATGGTGTGTGTGTGTGCCTGTGTGGCATGTGGTGTGTGCCTGTGTGATGTGTGGTGTGTGGTGTATGTGCCTGTTGGTGTGCAGTGTGTGTGTGATGTGTGCATGTGTGGTGTGTCTGTGGTGTGTGGTATGGGCGTGGGTGGTAGGTGGTGTGTAGGGTGTGGAGGGTATATGAGATGTGTGGTGTGTGTGGTGTGTGCTGTGTGCCTGTGTGGTGTGTGCTTGTGTGCCTGTGTGGTGTGTATGTGTGGTGTGTGGTGTGTGTGTATGGTGGATGGTATGTATGTGTGGTGTGGGTGGTGTGTGTGGTGTGTGGGGTTTATGGGGTGTGTGTGGTATGTGTGTGGTAGGTGGTGTTTATGTGGTGTGTGTGTATGTGGTGTGTGTGGTGGGAGATGTGTGTGTATGTGGTGTGTGTGGTGGGAGATGTGTGTGTATGTGGTGTGTGGGGTGTGTGGTGGGTGTGTGGTGGGTGTGTGTGTGGTGGGTGGTGTGTATGTGGTGTGTGGGGTGTGCTGTGTGTGGGGTGGGTGATATGTGTGTGGTGTGTGGGGTGTAGGTGTCATGTGTTGTGTGTGTCTGTGTGTTGTGCATGTGTCTGTGTGCTGTGGGTGGTGTGTGGAGTGTGTGCCGTGTGTGATAGGTAGTGTGTATGTGTGGTGTTTGGTGTGTGGGGTTTGTGTGTTGTGTTGTGTGTGTACCTGTGTATGTGATGTATGTATGTGCCTAAGTGGTGTGTGTGTGGTAGGTGGTATGTGTGTGTGGTATGTGTGGTGTGTGGTGTGTGGGGTGTGTGATACGTGGTGTGTGTGGTGTGTGGTATGTGATATGTGGGGTGTGTATGGAGTGTGGTAGATGGTGTGTGTGGTAGGCAGTGTGTGTGTGTGGTGTGTGTGGAGCTGTGATGTGTGTGATGTGTGGTATGTGGGGGTGTGTGTGGTGTGTGGTAGGTGGTTTGTATATGGTGAGTGGTGTGTGTGTGTGGTGTGTGTGTAGTAGGTGGTATGTGTGTGGTATGTAGTGTGTGTGGTGTGGGGTGTATGTGGTATATGGGGTGTTTATTGTGTGTGGTAGCTCGTGTGTTGTGAGCAGTGTGTGGTATGTGGGGTGTGTATGGTGTGTGGTAGGTGGTGTGTGTGTGGTAGGTGGTGTGTGTGTGGTAGGCAGTGTGTGTGTGGTATGTGTGGTGTGTGGTGTGTGCAGTGTGTGGTATGTGTGGTGTGTGGTAGGTGGTGTGTGTGGTGTGTGTGTGAGGTATGGTGTGTGTGGGGGGTGTGGTATGTGGTAGGTGGCGTGGTGTGTGTGTAGTGTGTATGGTGTGTGTGTGTGTGGTGTGTGGAGGTGGTGTGTGTGTGGTGTGTGTGAGGTGTGGTGTGTGTGGGGGGTGTGGTATGTGGTAGGTGGCGTGGTGTGTGTAGTGTGTATTGTGTGTGTGTGTGTGGTGTGTGGTAGGTGGTGTGTGCGTGGTATGTGTGGTGTGTGGTGTGTGCAGTGTGTGGTATGTGTGGTGTGTGGTAGGTGGTGTGTGTGTGTGTGTGTGAGGTATGGTGTGTGTGGGGGGTGTGGTATGTGGTAGGTGGCGTGGTGTGTGTGTAGTGTGTATGGTGTGTGTGTGTGGTGTGTGGTAGGTGGTGTGTGTGTGTGTGTGTGAGGTGTGGTGTGTGTGTGGTGTGTGGTAGGTGGTGTGTGTGTGGTGTGTGTGAGGTGTGGTGTGTGGTAGGTGGTGTGTGTGGTGGTGTGTGAGGTGTGGTGTGTGTGTGGTGTGTGGTAGGTGGTGTGTGTGTGGTATGTGTGGTGTGTGGTGTGTGTGGTGTGTGCAGTGTGTGGTATGTGTGGTGTGTGGTAGGTGGTGTGTGTGTGGTGTGTGTGAGGTGTGGTGTGTGTGTGGTGTGTGGTAGGTGGTGTGTGTGTGGTATGTGTGGTGTGTGGTGTGTGTGGTGTGTGCAGTGTGTGGTATGTGTGGTGTGTGGTAGGTGGTGTGTGTGGTGTGTGTGAGGTGTGGCGTGTGTGTGGTGTGTGGTAGGTGGTGTGTATGTGTGATGTGTGTGTGGGGTGGGGTGTGCGCGCCCATGTGTGCTGGGTAGGACCAGGAGGGGGACAGGACCCCAACACGAAGCAGTGCCTCCCGCAAGCGGAGGAGCCCTGGCCTCCGGTGTCGCTGAAGTCAGAAGAGCTTTTCAGGGTTTCTCAGACGGACCCTCCCACCCTAGCAGGGCCGCCCACCCAGGAGGTTCTCGCCCAGTGCTGGTGGGCTTCAGGCTTCCAGGGTCTGTCACCAGGCAGGGGACGGGGATGGCTGGCGACCCGGCACCAGGACGTTCTGGGCGGCCTGTCCCTCGGAGGGTCTTGCCTCCCATCCAGGCACATCTCTGTGAGCAGGGCCACCATGCAGGGCCAGGCAGAGCTCAGCCCAGCACCAGGCAGAGCCTTCGGGCCAGAAGGCCACCCGTGACGCCGGCACCTGTGGCTTGGGAGGATGGAGGGTGCCTTGTGCCATCAGCCAAAGAAGAGGGGAAGGCAGGGGGGTCCTGGGGGTGGTGCTGCCTGGAGCCAGTGGTCAGCCTGAGGACCTGTGCCTGGGTCCCCCGGGGACCCTCCTCTGCCCTTACCTGGGCATGAACCGGTTCTGTTCGGTGTCATTCGGGCATGTGTGTGACGGACAGGGCCCCACATGGGCAAGCTCGCTCCCTTTCCCCTGCCCGCTCCTCTCCAGGTCTCACCCTGTCTCTCCCCATGCCTCTCCCTGTGGGGGAAATGCCTGTCCCGCCTGTCTCCCCAGGGACCCCGGGCCCCACTGCCGTCCTGCCCACGCCGGCCTCTAGTGGGCTAACCATCCACACGCCACCTTCCCCTGCCGCCGGTCGTCCTGCATGGAGTCTCCCAGCCCGGCGTCCTGTTTGCCTTTCTCTCTCACCTTCCAGCCCATGGAGCCCCCCCGCAGAGGGAACCAGGGACCCTCCTGGCGGATCTGAGGGTCCAGAAAGCGGCAGCCACAAAGCACCGAGGGCCAGAGCCACTGCACCTGGGGCGGTGAAGCCCCCCCTCTCCCCTCCCCTCTCTCCTGAGTCCCTGAGGGTCTCAGGCCACAGCCAGGACCGTCGACAACCCACAGTCATCTGGGAAGCACGGGGCCACCTGCCTAGCACCTCCCGCCACCTGCACCCCTAACCCTTCCCATCCTGCCCGGCTCCAACTCCATCTTTACGTCTGGCTGCTGTCAGGGCCAAAGCCCCAGCCCTCCCGCTTCCCTTCTGCCCACACCCAGGCAGGAGACCTCCTCCCTTGGCCCTGGCGCTGCCAGGAGGCTTAAACCATGGAACCTCGGCCTGTCCCACCTCAATTCTATTTTATTTCTATTTTTTGAGACAGGGTCTTGCTCTGTCGCCCAGGCTGGAGTGCAATGACGCAGTATCAGCTCACTGCAGCCTCGACCTCCTGGGCTCAAGCGACCCAACCACCTGAGCCTCCCAGAGCCTCCCAAAGTGCTGGCATCACAGGAGTGGGCCACTGCGCAGGGGGCCCTACCACGGTTTCAGTGAAAGCCCGGTCAGTGAACCTTCCACAGCCTCTTTGTGTGTGTGTGTGTGTGTGTGTGTGGTGTGTGTGTATGGTATGTTTGTGCAGTGTGCATATTGGTGTGTGAGGGGTGTGTGTGTGGGGTGTGTGGTGTGTGTGTGGTGTGTGTTTGGCATGTGGGTGCTGTGTTCATGTGTGTACTTTTGTGTATGTAGGGTGTGTAGTATGTGTGTTGTTTGTGTGTATATGTTTGTGTATGTGTGTGTCATATATGTTGTGTGTGTGGTGTGTGTTCATGTGTGTATTTGTGTATGTGTGTATGGGGTGTATATGTGTGTGGGCTGTATGTGTTGTGTGTGGTGTGTATATGTGTGTGGTGTGTGTTCATCTGTGTATTTGTGTATGTGGGGTGTGTTGTGTGTATATGTGCGTGGGGTGTGTGTGTGTGGTATGTTTATGTGGTGTATGTATTGGTGTGGGGGGGAGTGCGTGTGTGGTGTGTGTGTGTGGCATGTGGCTGGTGTGTTCCTGTGTGTACTTGTGTGTATGTGTTGTGTGTGGTGTGTATATGTGTGTGGTGTGTGTTCGTGTGTGTACTTGTGTATACTTGTGTGTGGTGTGTATGTGTGGTGTGTGTTCATGCATGTACATGCCTGTGTGTTGTGTGGTGTGTATATGTGTGTGAGGTATGTGTTTGTGTGTGTACTTGTGTGTTGTGTGTGGTGTGTATATGTGTGGTGTGTGTTCGTATGTGTACTTATGTGTGTGTGTGGTGTGTGTTCGTGTGTGTACTTATGTGTATGTGGGGTTTATAAATGTGTGTGGTGTGTGTTCGTATGTGTACTTGTGTGTGTGTTGTGTGTGGTGTATATATGTGTGTGGTGTATATATGTGTGTGGTGTGTACTTGTGTGTATGTGAGGTGTGTGGTGTGTATATGTGTGTGGTGTGTGTTCGTGTGTGTACTTATGTGTATGTTGGGTGTGTGGTGTGTATGTGTGTGGTGTGTGTTTGTGTATGTGGGGTGTGTGGTGTGTATGTGTGTGGTGTGTGTTTGTGTGTATGTGGGGTGTGTGGTGTGTATGTGTGTGGTGTGTGTTTGTGTGTATTGGGGTGTGTGGTGTGTATATGTGCGTGGTGTGTGTTTCTGTGTGTACCTGTGCGTATGTGAGGTGTGTGGTGTGTATATATATGTGTGTGTGCGTGTCCTGTTCATGCAGAGAGTCCGAAACCACTTCCCACCTCCTCCCCCACCCACCCAGCACCCTGGCACCCCTGTCGACCATGACCCCAAAACCACAACCCCGAGTTGACCCTGCACTGCTCTAGGCACGTGGCGCCCAGCACCCCAGAGCCCATTCCGTTTCCACGCCGGGGCACATTTCCCTGGAGATACAGGAAGTGCGTTCACACGTCCCAAAGTCCTTTCGCTACTGGAGTGCCGACTCTGCCTTCCAGAAATGACATTTCAAGCGCTTCCATCCCCACGCAGGCCTGTTTCCTGAAGCCTGGCCTGATCCCTCTGTGCCTGGGTGTCATCCCTGCTCGCTGCGAAGCACTGCAAGGCCTGCTGTGTCTGCAGCGGCGGCCATCAGAGGCGCGGAAGCAGCAGCGGCAGCTCTGGGGCGCACTGAGAGGTGCCTTGGGGCTTGCTGCAGCACTCGCTTCTCATCACGTGGAGTAGAGGGCGTGTGTGTGAGCGTGCTGTGCGTTTGAAGCCACACCAGACTGGTTCCCAGCCTAGTGAGTGAGCCTCCTCTGGCCTGGGCTTAACTAACTCTGGTCAGCGGGACCCATGCAGACAGCAAGAGGAGGGACGTCCACTCACACAGACCCACTTGGCCTGGGTGCAGATGACTTCCTAGGTCTTCCCTGCCATGAAGCAGTGACCTCTGTGACAAGCAGCCCTGCCCTGGCCTGCGGGGACAGGCAAGCTTGGGGAGCTGGGAGAATTATGACCCTGGAAGGGCCAGGCCCTTTGCTGTCTCGGGGGTGCAAGGCCAGAACTCCAAGTCACCAAGCAAAGAGGGCCCCAGAGCCCCCTGTGGTCCCCAAACCTGGCCAGGGTCAGAGTCACTGAGGGGGTGTGTACAGATGTCAGGGCCAGCCCAGGCCTGCTACAGTGGGGGGATGGCTGGGAGGCGAGGCTGGGGGTCTCGTCAGGAAGCTTCCCGGGGCTCCTGCTGGCATCCTGCCCGAGGTTTTAAGGGACATTTGGTAGCAGCTAGACTTTGAGGGAGGGGGGTGGTTGGGAGGCCACTGTGCATTTGCTCTGGGAATGTTGTGGCATGTGCCAGCATCGCCCCTCATGTCCCCATGCCCACACCAGGGGGGACAGCGTGTCCACCACGACCCTGACCACACGGCAGCTGTGCTCTCGGGAGCATGCCACGTGGCTGGCTGTCCAGCCCTGATCGGCTCAGGCAGGGGCTCAGCGCCCAGTCCAAGCTTGCAGGCCATCACTCAGGCCGGAGCCACGGAGCTTCACCAGGCCTGGGACACCTTGACAAGAAGTGCCAGCTCCAGTGCCTGGGGGCCGGGCAAGGACGTATGCCACGAGGGGTGACGCAGGGTGGGTCCGGTGGTAAACGCAGAGTCACAACTCAGTGGCTGTCCACAGTCACCATGTGGGAATGTGGCCCAGGGAAGTGGACTCGTCTGTGGCACCTTCTCTTTGAACGGTAGGCCGTTCCTCTAACTGAGCTGGAGACACGGCAGGCCCGTAGCAGAGGCGCTAAGAAGCCAAGCCGCCACCATCACATCACACCCCACACTCCTTCTCACCAACCGTTCCACTGACAGAGAAGGGGGTGGCCTCGAGACCCGGTGTGTGCGTCCAGTTCCAGGCCCACTAACGCCAGCCACCTGGAACTCCACGAGAGGAAAGCAGGAGCTTCCTCGCCATGCGTTTGCTCAGAACTTTCACTTCTTCTCCTCGGGAAAGTAAAGAGACAGTCTCCCTCCCACTGTGCAGGCAGTCAGCGAGCTCCTGCAGGTCCTGCTCTGCGAGCAGATGTGAGGCTGCACCCCAGCTCAGGCCCTCACACCTCAACGGCTCCCACGGAGGCCCCGTCTCTGCCCCCGCATCCCCAGAACGTGCCTGCTGGTCAAGGAAGGGTCCGGTGTGGCTCAGACAAACCCGACCGCCTTCCCCAGCAGACAGGCAGTTCTCTGATCACATCCCACTGGGTGCAGCCACACCTGGGCCTCGCCTCCCCTGCACCAAGCATGGTGACCCTCTAGGCCATGGCCACACCTGCCAGTGGCCCCTGCCCCCACCTGCCAGTGCCCCTGCCCCCAGCCCTGTCCTGCCCAGAACTCTCTGCAGGCTGCTATCTCTGTCCCCCCTCCCGCTGAATGAGGACTGTGGGCCAGCTCTGTAGCTCATGCGCTTCGGAATTAAACCACAGAGGCTGCCTCTCATTGCCCTGGTGCTTGGCTCCCCCATCACCACCCACCACCGGCTATTCAGTGTCCACAATGACAAGAACACCCTTGGCACTCCCAGGAGATCGGCCAGCTGTGACAGCGCTCACAGGCCCAGGTGGGAGCCGCCCCAGATGAGCTCATCAGTGCTGCTCGGCTTAGAGCCAACGGCCACACCAGGCAGCCACCCTGACAGTGCCCCTGTGAGTGGGCACAGGCCGGCACACCCAGCAGTGGCAGGTGCAGCGTCTCGGGCGGTCGGGGGCCTCCGCACAGGCCTGGGTGCAAACTGCAGCCCGTCCGTGGTTCTGCTGCATACGAGAGGGGTGGGGAAGTGCGTTTTCCGGGGGAAACGGTCCCTGTCTTGTGTCAGCTTCTCAAAGGGACCCAGCATCCAAATGAGGGCAGGGTCACTGGTGCAGCAGAAGGGGCCCCGGACTGCGAGTCGGGGCCCCCACTGCCCACTGATTCTACCCTAAAACTCACCACTCACCCTCGTGTTTCCTAGCAGATCGTGGGAAGACATGTGAGCCCGTCGTGGGCACCGAGGTTTGGAGTGAATGCACTTTGAGTGGAAACGGTCAGGCAAGCCCCGGCATGACATCTCTCCCAGACGTTCTTCCACACCGGCTTCTTGATCCGGGCGCTGGTGCCTCCAGGGGTCTGCGGCACCTGTGAGGCAGCCACAGAGGCTCTTAGCCATGGTCTGCTGTGGTGGTTGGCCCTGTTTCCTCCTGGCTGGCCTGGGATGGGTGGCAGCTGGAGAGACGTTACTGCTGCGGGTCTGTGAGGGTGCTTCCGGTGAGATCAGCATTTGAATTGGCCTCAGGAAGCCAGACACCCCCCTCCCAGTGTGGGTGGAAACATTCAACCCATGGAGGGCCTGACTGGAACACAAAAGGCAGAGGAAGAGAGAGCCGGCTCTCAGAGCTGAGACATCATGTCCTCCGACTTCGGCCCTCAGTTCTCAGGCCCGCAGTGGACTCAGCGGCACCACAGGCTTTCTTAGTTCTCCAACCTGTAGATGGCAGATGATGGAATTTCAGCCTCTGTACCTGCATGAGCCCATTCCGTAATATACCTCTTGTCTTAGGTATCCATGCGTCCATATCCATCTCTGTGTCTCTGTCTCCCATTGGCTGTTTTGCTGGAGAACCTGACTAGCACAGGCCGTCTTCCTGGGGTACAGGCCATCTTCCTGTGTGGGAAGTGAAGGCAGGAGTGGAAGGCAGTTCAGTGAGTATTTAACCACCATGTAACTATATTGAAACGTACACAAATCAAGGGTGGCAAGGGCAGGCAGGTCACAGGCCACCGTGGCACTTCCCCCGTAACCCCAGGAGCAAGGGATGGGCTTGGTCGTACCCTCCAACCATCATTCTGGGGTACGGGTTGGAACCCCCAGGAAGAGGCAGTGGCCGAACGCCTGCAGGCCCCAGCTTTGTGCCGTGAGAGATGTGCGGGGGCAGGCACAGGTGGGCATCGCGGCTGCCCTCTAGGAGTGGCACCCGGCCCCCTCACTGCCCTCACACTTTACGGTATTTGGGGAACGGCAGAGAGCACCCTACAGAGATAACGCTGGCTTGAGGATGCACCCACAGCCGCCCAGCAAAGGCCTTGAGAGCGCACTGAGATGGAGACCATGGCCCCCAGGAGAGAAGGCAACACTGGGGGACCCAGCTCTGCCTGAGCTGATTGCCGCCAAAGCAGTGAACAGAAATCAACATTTCCCAGTGGATTTTAACAAGACCCAGAGTCTACACTCCATAATATTCAAAATGTCCGCAATATAAGTCAATTGACATACGAAGAGCCAGAAAATTCTCCAGAGAGAGAATCAAGAGATGCCCTACATGCTGGAATGCAGTCAAGACGGGACAGCACCTGCCCCCGCTGTGCTCCACACGGTCAAAGCAACCGCGGGGACGGGGGATGGAAGGGTAGAAATTCTTAGCAGGGAAATGGAAAATGCAAGAAAGGACTAAATCGAAATCTCAGAACTCAAAGATATAATTCCTGAGAAATTTATTTTTTAATGGATGGGTCTAATAGCAGAATGGCCATGACAGAGGAAAGAATCTATGAATTTATAGATGGATCAGTCGAACATTTCCAATATAGACAACAGAAAGAAAAATAAGACTGAAGGCCAGGCGCAGTGGCTCACACCGGTAATCACAGCACCTGGGGAGGCTGAGGCAGGCGGATCACCTGAGGTCTGGAGTTCGAGACCTGCCTGGCAAACATGGTGAAACCCCCGTCTCAACTAAAAATATAAAAATTAGCTGGGTGTGGTGGCGCACGCCTGTAATCCCAGCCACTCAGGAGGCTGAGGTGGGAGAATCACTTGAACCCAGGAGGTGGAGGTTGCAGTGAGCCGAGATCACGCCATTGCACTCCAGCCTGGTGACAGAGCAAGACTGTAAGTAAGTAAATAAAGAAATAAATAAATAAGTAAAAAAGAAAAATAAGACTGAAAAAAAGTGAGCAGAGTCCAGGGGCCTGTGGAATGATAGAAAAGGTCTAACATTCACGTACTTAGAGGCCCAGAGGAGAGAAGAAAATGATAGGTGCAGAAAAATATTTGAAGAAATAATAGCAGAAAACTTCCCAAATTTGGGGGTACGTACCAATGTACATTTTAACAAGCTCAGCAAATCCCAAACAGACTAAAGGCAAACAAAAGCATGCCTACTTACTGCAACCTCATTAAAAACTGCTAAAACACATGAACAAACAGAAAAGTCTTGAGCTAACCTAGAGAAAAATGACACACTGCACACAGCGAGGGAGCAGGAACTCACGTGACCCGGGATTTCTCAAGGAAAACCATGGAGGCCAGGAAAAGACACAGCGGAGCCTTGAACACACGCAGCTCAGTGAGAACAGCCAGCCTGGGAAAGGCTACGTAACTGTACAACTCCAGCTACAGAACGTCCGGAACAGGCAAAACCATGGACACAGAAGACAGGCCAGTGGCTGCCAGGAGCTGGGAGGAGGGAGGGATGACCTGGCAGAGCGTGGAGGAGTTGTAGGGGAGTGAAGCTATTCCATATGAAGATATAATGATGGACACCTGCCCTTACGCATTTGCCCCAAGCCGAGAAGGTACAACACAGAGAGTGATCCCTGCTGTAAATGATGGACGTAGCTGATAACGGTGTAAGCATACTTGCTCATCAGCTGTGACCACGCCCCATACCATGGTTGTGCTCGTAACAGGGAAGGAAGCTGTGGACAGTGTTGGGGTGGCGGGGAGAAGGTCGGGGGATGCAGGAATTCTCTGTACTTTCTGATCAATTTTTCTGTAAACCTAAATCTACTCTTTTAAACTCTACTAACTAAACAGAAGTTACGTGCAAAGTAAGCATGGACATTTTGTTTTGTTTTCTGAGACACGGTCTTGCTCTGTCGCCCAGGTTGGAGTGCAGTGGCACCATCTCAGCTCACTGCAACCTCTGCCTCCCGGGGTTCAAGCGATTCTCCTGCCTCAGCCTCCCAAGTAAATGGGATTACAGGTACCCGCCACCACACCCAGCTAATTGCTGTATTTTTGGTGGAGACAGGGTCCCACCCTGTTGGCCAGGTTGGTCTCAAATTCCTGACCTGAAGTATTCCACCCGCCTCAGCCTCCCAAAGTGCTGGAATTACAGTCGTGAGTCACTGCGCCTGCTGGCATAGAAACTTTATAAACGAACAAACAAAAAACCGCTTAAACAAAACATGGAGGCCAGAAGACAGTGGAACAATACCTTTAAAGAACGAAAGGGAAAAGAAGTCACCACAGAACTCTACATCCGGTGGAGATGTCCTTCAGCAATAGAAGCAAAATAAAGACATTCTTGAGTAAAAGAACTAGAAGAGAATTTGTCACCAGCAAGGGAAATGACCCCAGAGGCAAAGGCAGCACTTCTGGAATGAAGGAAGAGAAACAAAAAGAGAAGATACCCGAGTAAGGAGTTTGTAAATAAATAAATAGTCTCCAAATAAATAAATAAATCCTATTTAAGTCCTATTTTACATATAAATAAATAAATCCTATTTTTTCTTTTAAGTCCTTTAAAATATGTATGACTATTGAAAGCAAAAAATATACCATCATCTTGACCAGATGTGGTGGCTCACACCTGTAATCCCAGCATTTTGGGAGGCTGAGGCGAGCGGATCACTTGAGGTCAGGAGTTCAAGACCAGCCTGGCCGACATGGTGAGACCCCATCTCTACTAAAATTACAAAAATTAGCCAGGTGTGTTGGCATATGCCCCTGTAAGCCCAGCTACTCAGGAGGCTGAGGCAGGTGAATCGCTTGAACCCAGGAGGCAGAGGTTGCAGTGAGTCGAGATTGTGCCATTGCACTCCAGCCTGGGCAACAGAGTGAGACTGTCTCAAATATATATATATATATTCCATCATCTGGTGAGATTTTTCATGTTTGCACACATGATACATGACAACTCACATGCAGGGTCTAAATGCTTTCACGGTTTCCACACTTCACTTGAAGTCACAAAGTAGGACCTACATAAACTGTGAAAGGCTAGGTTTAGTATATTATAATCTCTAAGCATTCACTTAGAAAAGATATACAGTCGGCCAGGTGCAGTGTCTCACACCTGTAGTCCCAGCACTTTGGGAGGCTGAGGTGGGCGGATCATCTGAGTTCAGGAGTTCGAGACCAGCCTGACCAATACAGAGAAACATCATCTCTACTAAAAATACAAAAATTAGCTGGCGTGGTAGTGCACACCTGTAATCCCAGCTACTTGAGAGGCTGAGGCAGGAGAATCACTTGAACCCGGGAGGCGGAGGTTGCAGTGAGCCAAGATCGCGCCACTGCACTCTAGCCTGGGCAACAACAGCGAAACTCCGTCTCAAAAAAAAAAGATACCCTGTAAAATAAAACCAAAAAGAGATTTAGCCAAAAAGACAATAAATTTAAATGGAAAATGATAAAGTATTAAAATAAGAAAAGGGAGCAGAAGACACAATCCAAACCAAGCACAAGACCAGACCTCAACACAGTAACATCAGTAATCAGCTACAGGCCAGCAGGTGCACGCGCCATTACAGTCCACAGCAGCGTGTGTGTCCACAACAGCAGTGTGTGTCCACAGCAGCAGCGTCTGCCTCACAACAGCAGCGTGTGTCCACAGCAGCAGTGTGTCTCACAACAGCAGCGTGTGTCTCACAACAGCAGCGTGTGTCCACAGCAGCAGTGTGTCTCACAACAGCAGCGTGTGTCCACAGCAGCAGTGTGTCTCACAACAGCAGCGTGTCTCACAACAGCAGCGTGTGTCCACAGCAGCAGCGTGTCTCACAACAGCAGCGTGTGTCCACAGCAGCAGCGTGTCTCACAACAGCGGCGTGTGTCCACAGCAGCAGCGTGTGCCTCACAACAGCAGCGTGTCTCACAACAGCAGCGTGTGTCCACAGCAGCAGCGTGTGTCTCACAACAGCAGCGTGTGTCTAACAGCAGTGTGTGTCCACAGCAGCAGCGTGTGTGTCCAAAACAGCAGCGTGTGTGTCCACAATAGCAGTGTGTGTCCACGGCAGCAGTGTGTGTGTCCACAGCAGCAGCGTGTCTCACAACAGCAGCGTGTGCCTCACAACAGCAGCGTGTGTCCACAGCAGCAGCATGTGTCTCACAACAGCAGCGTGTGTCTCACAACAGCAGCGTGTGTCTCACAACAGCAGCGTGTGCCTCACAACAGCAGCGTGTGTCCACAGCAGCAGCTGTGTGTCTCATAACCATCCATGAAGATCATGGTCGTGTTTCAGGAGCAGCAGGACGTGGGGCATCAGGAGCAGGAGGGGGGCAGGGATTAGGGTGGAGGGACCAGGGCGTGGGCATGAAGAGAGAGCACCTTCACCCCTAACCCCATGCCTGTGGGGTCAAGCATGACATCTGAGCCTCCACTCCGAACTGGGGTATCAAGGGGATCTCAGTGCTCAGGAAGGCTGGGGGGCAGGGGCTGTGAGGAGCTGAGGGCCTGAGGCAGCACTACCCGGGCACCCCCTCCAGCACCCCTAGGTGGGTCCCCCATCCCCCGTCCACCCCCTCCAGCACCCCTAGGTAGGTCCCCCCATCCCCCCCGTCATGGAGCAGCATCTGGGGTCCCTCATCCGCCGAGGTGGAGCAACAGGGCATGCTTTTGGGGTCTGCTCCTGTGACTCCCCCACTTTCCATTGTGAGTCACTGTTGGGGCACCCCCGAGAAGACGCCTCATCTGGCCACTTGCTGGAAGTAATGGCAGCCGGACTCCCTGCTGGCCACAGATGCAAGCGTCTGAGAGCTCTTGCCGGGGCCAATCTGTGTGTCTGGGCACACCCCCGCCCACAGGTGTGTGGGGCCGGCTGACCCGTGGCAGCACCCTGGGTACAAGCGCTGTTCTAAACGGGCAGTGTGAGGCCAGGGGAGCTGTGCTTGGCCACACTGGGTCCCCAGAGAGTGGCCAAGCCAGCGTGGACGAGCCACCCTTCCACCATTGTCCCAGGAGGCCAGAAGATGGGGCCTCAGCCTAACGAGTGGAGGTATGTCTAGGGTCTGCCCAATCCCCCAGCAAGAAGGGCAGTCAGGGAAGGCAGGAAACGTGGAAGTTGAGGGCAGGTGTCCCCAGCAGAACATGGACTCCCACAGAGCACCCTCTGCAGGCCTCAGTCTCCCCCTCTGCTGAACGGCAGGCGGGCACTGTCTGGGGCCTCCAGATGCTCCAACGGGAAGACGTGTCACTGGAAGGCTCTGGGTGGGGGAGGGGCCGTGGGCCTCCTGGAACTCGCTAAGGGATGCTGGAAGGGGCAGGCACAGCTCAGATGAAGCCCCGAGGGGAGTCCAACAGTATCCCAGTCCCCTCTGCCATCTCTCCCTCCCTGTCATCCCTGCCTCTGAGGCCAGGGTGCCCCAGACTCTCCAACCCCACATCCGGGGGAGGAAGCAGGCTCAGCTTCTGTCCAGCACCAGGCAGCTGGAGAACCCGCATGTAGCTCTGTGCCCCAGGAAGAGAAACCTGCAGACACCGTCCTGAGACAGGCCACCGGGGCAGGGGTATGGGGGAGTGTGTCCCCGGCAGGAGTGTGAATTGGTGGTGTGGGGCTGGTGTTGAGAACAGGGTCCAACATCACGGCCCTGCTCGGGAGGCCGGCGCCCGGGGCCTCTGCCAGCTCTGCCCCAAATGGGAACTTGCTCTCAGTGTGGACACCCCCCCGGGGCCCCCTGTGCTCACAGGCAGATCCAGGGGGCGGGAGGGGGACCTTCCCATGCCACGTGCGGTTGGATGATGAACAACGCCCCCAAAAGATCCACCCGGCTTGTAACTGGGGAACTGAGAACGGGGCCTGATTTGGAAGAGGGTCTTTGCAGATAGATGGGATTCTGTCAAGGGTTTTGAGACGAGAGCCTCCTGGATGAGGGTGGACTTGAGATCCCAGGCCACGCTCTTAGAAGAGAAGGGGGGAAAGTTGCAGAGACAGGGCCATGTGAAGACGGAGACATGGCCGCGTGAAGGCGGAGATAGAGTGATGGGGACACAAGCCGAGACTGTCGGGGTCTGCGGAAGCCGGGAGTGGCTGGAAGGGTTTCTCCGGGAGCCTGCAGTGGGGGGCCCTACTGACACCCTGATTTTGCAGTCTGGCCCCAGACCTCTGAGTCCACTCTGTTGCACTAGGCCCCCAGTGTGCCTATGGCAGCCCCTTCCTCACTTGGCCTGGCCCTCCTATGGGGTCCTGTAAGCACAAGCGCACGAAAGGCCACCCTCCCCACACAGCAGGACAGGACGCACGAGGCCTTCACTGGCCACACTGGCTCCTGGTGTGGCCAGGAAAACAGAGAGGAGCCAGGGAAGAGGGTGGGGGGTGCGTCTGTGGGTCCCAGAGGCTCCAGACCCCCAGGCCAACTGCACAGCCCACAGGCAGCGCTGCCTCTGTGTGTCCCTGCATCTAACCACTTTCTCTCTGGGGCCGCCCCGCCCAGAGTCCCTTTCCTGCCGAGCCCGGGGCTTTCCTGGCAGCTACTCCCCCACTCCCCCGGTGTTTGTTCATCAAGGTTTCCCGCCCCTGACGGTTGTTTTGATTTGCTCAGGGCTGTCATGCACCTTCGCCCTAGCTATGTAAGGAGAGGGAGCCTTTATGCGACCGGGAAGCCCGCGTCAGGCCCAGGAGGTACGCCAGCTCTCTAGGATGCTGGCCAAGGTCCCCCGCGCTTGGCCGGATCCAGGCAGGGAGTGAAGGACATGCCGGCATCCTCCTGACCCCGGTTTCCAGCTCTCCCCCTCCCCCTGCCCATGGCCCAGGGTCAGAGGACAGGCAGCTGCCTGGCCAAGGGGCAGAGCCCCTTCTGCCCCAGACGGTGATGGCCTTGGGGGCCAGAAAGAATGAGGCCGTGAGGGGACCATGGAAGACAGCCTGGACCTCAGTGAGGGCGGATGGCTTGCTGGGCGGTTTCCCCAGGGGCAGAGGCTGAGACAGGATTGAAGGTTACATGGCAGGTGACCCCTGGCCACCCCAGGAGGGGGAGAGGGAAGGAGCAGGGGCCAGGACGAGGGGCAGGTACCCCGTGGGGACTGGGGAGGCTGCAGAGCTGCCCGCAGAGTTGCCCCACTGGCAGGAGACGCTGGGCTACTTACCCCCCACCTGCCATCGGTCCCTGTCAAGGGGGTCCCAGGGACCCTGACTGCCCAGCAGGTCTGGCCTGGCTGGAGGGGAGTCTCCGAGTAGCACTGAGCCATTGTACAGGCTGGAGGGGACAGAGGCTGTTACTGGCGCCCAGGGTTGAGGCTGTGCCGCAGCAGCCCAGGAGAGGCAGCTGGAGGCAGAGAGAGGGAAAGAGAGAGAGACCCAGCTTCTCCCTGGCAGAGCCAGCCACTGGCTGAGCCTGGCTGAGAGGCCGTGAGGGTGTGGGCCTGGCCCTGGAGCCAGCTCTACAAGGGGCCTGGGGCTCACAGAAGGGCCAACCCTGCGCCTTTGAGAGTCAAAGAAGGGCAGCATCAGACAAGCTGTGGCCAAGTCCCACAGAAGAGGCACTGTCTTGAGCTCCCCGTGGGCTCTGCAGGGCCTGGAGGCCCGAACACGTTTTGGTGGAGAGTGGGGGTCTCGGCCTGGGCCAGGCTCCCCATCCCACCCCCAAGAGAGGCACGGGCCCCATGCCAGGTCCGGCCAGGCCCTGCTGCTGTGCTCTGAGGGGCCAGGACATTAGTGCAAGAGGGCGGCTGCCTGTCCCCGTCCCCAGAGCGCCCTCGGCTGCCCCGGGAGCCACATCCCCCTGTTTGTTCTCCGGAACCAGGAAGCCAGGGCTTTCCACTTCCCGACGGCTGCGGGGCCGCGCTCCTGGGACTCCCCAGATAGGAAGGCTCCTGCAAGCTCCTGCCAAGTGAGCGTGGAGAGCTGCTCTCAGAGCGGCCGAGGTTAATGGACAGGAAGTGCCGTTACCTACATGGGCCGACAGGCTGATGAGAAGCCCGAGAAGACAGCCCTCCCGGGCCGTGCCCCAGGGAGCCGGCAGGAAAGCAGCGGCGGGCGTCGCGGTCCCAGCAGGGAGCACCAGCTCCGAGTCCCGCTCCCGCGGCAGTCTGGCCTCCCCGCAGCGCCCTCAGCCCCCCGCTGACCCTTCTCTGGCCTCCTCGGGGCTCCTGTACACACCTGTGTGTCTACAAGGGGCAGAAAAGGTACCAGAAGGTCGGAACAAGAGCCCCCCCCACACAATGGGCAACCCCTCACTTACGTGCTGCACTCAGGGCCCCTGACACCCTCACGGTTGGCCTCAAAATGCCCACTGCAGACATGGTCCAGCAAGGCCGGCTGTCTGGCTTTCAGGCTGACAATCAAAGCAGCAAGTCAGAGTGACGGGGGCCTGACAGACGTGGGCCACCCACAACCAGGTGACCGCTGAAAGCAAGGAAGAAGCCACACAGATACAAGGACCCCACAGTGGGAAATGCCACGGCAGGGGCCAGGGCACCTCAATAACAAACATCCCATGGTGTCACCTGGGCCTGGTACAGGATGGCAGCTAGTGAGGCTGTGTCACCGGGAGGCTGTGTCACCCGGAGGCTGTCTCACGGAGAGGCTGTGTCACCAGGAGGCTGTGTCACCCGGAGGCTGCGTCACCCAGAGGCTGTGTCACCCGGAGGCTGTCTCACGGAGAGGCTGTGTCACCAGGAGGCTGTGTCACCTGGAGGCTGTCTCACGGAGAGGCTGTGTCACCGGGAGGCTGAGTCACCATGAGGCTGTGTCATCGAGAGGCCGTGTCACCATTAGGCTGTGCAGAGTGTTGAAGGAAGAGAGGAACATGGAGCTGGTATGGACCGAATGAACTGCCAACAGCTGCCCTCAAACCTGGGGAGTTCCCAGGGGCTCACCTAGAGTTCCCACAGCACTGGGCACTGTTCTAAGAGAGAAGGCTGAGCGCCTGGACCTCTGAGTTTTCATCACCCATCAAATCCTTTCCCATGGAATTCCTCAGCTGGCTCACGAAGGCTGGGTACAGTGACCACACGGGGCTGCAGTGGAGTGTAAGGACGGTTCAGGGCAGCACCTACATTTGGGGGAGTTACAGATGTCAGACCCTGCAGGGAAGCACCCTAGCGGTCTCCCCCCACAGACCCTGCAGGGAAGCACCCTAGCGGTCTCCCCCAAGGTAGGGCTACTGTCCCTCACTTACGACACACCGGGGCCTGGAGCGCCCAGAGAAGGAGCCCTGCTCTCAGAGGCAGCCAGGTGGGCTGTGCACACAGCCACGGAGAGCACCCTGGGGGGGAGGGGGTTGCTGTGATCCCCGCACCCCCACTTCCTCACATCCTGCAACCTCGCTAGAATCTGCAATCAAAAGCTACCCAGCTTTGGGAGGCTGAGGGGGGATCACTTGAGGCCAAGGAGTTTGATTCCAGCCTGGGCAACATAGCAAGATCCTGTCTCTGAAAAAAAAAAAAAAATTAGACAGCATGGTGGTGTGTGCCTGTGGTCCCAGTTCCTCCAGAGGCTAAGGTGGGAGGATCACTTGAGCCCTGGAGGTCGAGGTTGCAGTGAGCCATGATCCCACCACTGCAGGTCAGCCTGGGCAACAGAGTAAGACCCTGTCTCGAAGAAGAAGCAACAAAAAGCCACCAAGACTGCTCTGGGTACGGCCGCCACAGGCCACTCTCTGCATCTAGTAACACTGCTTGGCCCCTGGAACAGAGCAAGAAGGCAAGTTGCAGGCCCAGATGCCACAGGATGGCGGAAGCGCTCAAAATGAGCGTGCCTTGCTAGGGGACACAGGATGCCTCCAGGGGATGGGCCGCTCCCACGCAGGCACGGAAGTGCAGGGCGTGCTGCCCCCCGGGCCCAGGGCCCCTTGTTTCTGGAAGGATGGGGGAAAAGCAGACACTACTGGTGCCACCTGCAAACATCTTGAAAGAGATGAAATGCCTGCAGGGCCTTGCCCTGCCTGCGGTGGCTCCGGCCTCACCCCGCATTTTCAGGGGACTCTGTGCTGGGGGTGCAGCTGTTAGGGTGACCGAGGGAGGGAGGACAGGGCAGACAGGCAGCCAGCGCACCCTTGGGAGAGGCACGTGGCTCTGAGCTGCCAACGCGCAAGTGGGAACAGGCTCCACAGGACCCTCCGGAGCGGTGACATCAAGAACCCACCCTGCTATGGGCTCTGGCAAATGCTCTGGGTGAGCTCCAGTCACCCCTGCCCGCCCTCCCCTGTGTGGATGGGGACCCCTGAGGCCTAGGAATCCACTCGGGTCCCCAGGGTCTCCACTGGGACCAGGGGGAGCCAAGTTCGGTGTCTGGCCACAGCCCTTGCTGGGTAGGGGAGGTGGGTCTGACTTCCAGGGGAGCAGGTGGAGGCGGCAGGGCGGCTCGTGGGTCCCTGCCAGGGCCAGCAAGGGGCCACTGGGCGGAGGCGTGTTTCCCAGCTCAGGCCCGGCAGCTGAGACCCCGCACAGCTCAGAATCTCCTGCCTGCCTACCTTCTGGAGTTTTCTTCTCACAAAGAAGACACAGGGGCCGGAGCTGCCCGTCACGAAAGGCAAGAAGAGGCTTCATGTGGGAATCAGGCCCAGACCAGAGACAGCAAAGCCCTCGGCCGACAGGAGAGGACGAGGACGAGGCCGTGCCGCCAGACACATGTGCTGTCTGCACTGAAGGGGGCCAGCGAGGGCGCAGATGGCGGCTGAGACGGGGGAGCCCCCAGCACAGGCCTCTCCTGGGCTCCAGGGGCTCTGATAGAGGACAGTTAGGAGAAGGCGGATAAGGGGGTGGGGCTAGGGCCAGGAGGGGGCGCCATGCCTGCTGTGGCTCTGAAGTAAACTCCAGATGCCCTTGGGGGCACAGCGGGGTGACTCTGACCCTGACCCTGCGAGGTGGATGCCCTGCCCTATTTCTCAGGCAGGAAGTGGACTCTAGCAGTGTCCAGACCATGCTCTTGGAAGGGCAGAACCAGGAACCCCCTTGCCAGGGGCTTCATAGCCACCTGCCTCTCACTGCCTGGCCACCAGGAGCCTCTCAAGGGTGTGCCCACACACAGCAGAAAATCCCAAGAACTGGCAACTGCTTGAGGCTCCCAAAGTGCTGGGATTACAGGCGGGAGCCACTGCCTCTGGCCCCGCCAGGGATTTTAGCTGCCATGCCATGGAGAAGCCGTGTCACGGAGAGGCCACGTGTCTTTGCGTGTACGAATGTGTGTGCATGCGCTTAAATGTTCTCAGGCCGGCCGCAGTGGCTCACACCTGTAATCCCAGCACTCTAGGAGGCCAAGGTTGGCGGATCACTTGAGGCCAGGGGTTGGAGACTATCCTGACCAACAGGGCAAAACCCCATCTCTACTGAAAATACAAAACTTTGCTGGGCAGGGTGACACAGGCTTGCAGTTCCAGATACTCAGGAGGCTGAGGCACAAGAATTTCTTAAACGTGGGAGAGAGAGGTTGCAGTGAGCAGAGATGGAGCCACTGTACTCCAGCCTGGGTGACAGGGTGAGACTCAGTCTCAAAAAAAAAAAAAAAAAAAAAAAAGTAGTCATCTCTGTCTCTCTGTTTAGCATTCTGGTCAAATTCCTTATTTCTCTCTTCTATCCATTAATTCTCTTTTCAACTGTGTACTTGATCCTATCCCATCTTCTGAATTTTCTGTCTCAGTGACTGTATTTTTCATTTCCAAGATGTGCCATTTTCCTACCTGTTGAAAGTAAACATTTCTGGCCAGGTGCGGTGGCTCAGGCCTGGAATCCCAGCACTTTGGGAAGCCGAGGCAGGCGCATCACGAGATCAAGAGATCAAGACCATTCTGGCCAACATGGCGAAACCCCGTCTCTACTAAAAAATTTCAAAAATTAGCTGGGTGTGGTGGCAGGCACCTGTAATCCCAGCTACTCAGGAGGCTGAGGCAGGAGAATCACTTAAAACAAAAACTGGGAGGCAGAGGCTGCAGTGAGCTGAGATCGTACCACTGCACTCCAGCCTGGTGACAGAGCAAGACTCCATCTCAAAAAAAAAACACAAAAAAAAGAAAGTAAAAGTTCCTCTTCAAAGTTTCCCTTCTTGTTAAAGAATGATCATAATGAATGTTAGAATAAGAGTTTCTTTTACAGACTTTCTTCAAAGCCTTCTTGCTTTTGCTAGTGACTCTTTCTGAAGCCCTATCCTATGTAGCTGTTAGACATAAGGGAATAAGTACATTCTATGTCCTTGTGCTTTAACCAAGATATTTATGTTATTACTTTTCTAAGTCCTTTCAAAAGCAGCTTCCTGTCCCTTCTTTATCTGGACTTCCTCTTTTCCTTTGTTCTCCATTGCCTTTACCTGTTTAGAAAAGTTTGAAGTTGTTAGCCAATCAGGTTTTAGTTTAGATTGTGAGGTCTGACTCCAACCAAGGAAGATCAGACACAGCAGTAAGAACCCAATGCGTAAGGAATAAATATGCCTGCCTTTCCTTCGTTCATTGCAGTCTCGTGGCAAGCCTGCTGGCGAGTAGTACCCTTTCTGCAGAAAGTAGAATTGCCTTGCTGAGAGATCCGTTGTCTCAGTGTTGATATTCTCTGTGGCACCGAGCATCTGTTTCCAACAATACCTATCTGTCCTTGCCTTGAACCTGCCATTTGGTTTTTGTAATGCATTTACTTTAATGGCTGTGGTCCCTTTTCTTATCTCTTTGGTAAATTAATAGTTTTTATTAGATTCCTCCATAAACTTAACTCCATCTGGAATGAGTTCATGTTCTGGGTATGGATTGTGTTGGTTGTTTCTTTTTAATTTCAGTGAAATTCAGATAACATAAAATTAGTTATTTAAAAGTGCAATTTCGTGGCATTTAATACACTCACAATGTTGTGTACCCATGACTGTTTCTTAATATGCAAAATCCTGTGCTTCTGAATTTACGCTTGTAGACTCATTTTTAAAGGTTTAGTCATTGGATCAGGATATGGGAAATCAATTCTCTGAAAGTCAATTCACAAAGTGACCTTGATTGATCAGTTTGCTGAAAATCAATTCTCCAAGTGATCCATTTTCCCAAGACTTCAGACAGAAACTTTAAACTTGTCTGGCCAGTTGGCCACAGCCATTTCGCAGCACAGGCAGGAACAGGGGCTAAAATTCCAGCAAAACGTGTGAGCCAGGGTTGAGGGCGCATTCAGAAGAAAAGACATTCAGCCAAGCTGCAATGATGCATACTGGTAAGAGTGGCCCACCGTGAAACAGTGGAGAAGCCTTTTGGGGCCATTTTGTTCCTCGACAACTGGATCACTCTGTGAGTCGGCTCAGGGCCACCCAGGTCTGGGCAAACAGAGTTTTAGCAAATTGATCTAATTCTGAAGATAAAGTGGTGAGCAGACGTCAAGGGTGCAGTGGGATCCCGGCTTTCCCTGAAACTCTGCTAGTGTGTGACCCCAGGCAAGTCGCTGAGCCTCTCTGTGCCTCAGTCTCCCACTCAGGGTGCCTGTGAGGATTAAATGAGGCTGCCTAGGTGCTGGCGGAGGTTAGTAGTGACACTCCGGGTCGGAGAGCTCTCCAGGTTGTCTAGGGCCTGCACCATCAGCTCTCAGGGCCCCTTCCCGCTTCCCTTACAAGCTGATGTCACTCTGGGCTCTGGGTTTCAGGAGGAAATGATCTTTGCAGAAGCTCCCCCTGCCCAGCCCTGGGGAGGAGGCAAGCCGGGGGGGGCTCTCTGGAAAGCCCCCAGGAGCACAGCTCTTCTGCCTTTCTTTGCCCTGATCAGTGGGCCCATGCAGGGACCTTCCAGCAGTGTGTCCCGCCCCAGCCACCACTCCCTACTGGCAGCCCCCAGCTGACAGTCCCTGCCTTTCCTTCTTCCTAGTGGCAGTGTCTCTAAAGCAGCTTCCCTTTCTCCTGTTTCTGACCTGACCTCATCACCAGCTGCCTGAGGCCACCCTGCAATCAGACGCACTGGTGTTCCCCAAGCCCACTGAGCCCCTGATAGCATGGTGTCCACCAGGAATGAGGTGGGCCCTGGAAATCCGTGCATGATAGGAACCAGAAGACGGTGGGCCCTTCACCCTCCCCAGCTCCTGACCCCCAGACCAGTGGCTTGCCCCTGGGGCTCCTTTGGGCTAGGATCTGCCCACCATGCTTGTTCCTGTGATAGGCAAGGGCAACTCCAGATGTCCCATCACAGCTGTCCACTGGAGACGGATGTGGAGACAGCAAGGGCGCAGAAGGCAGCTGATGCCACACAAGGGCATCAGAAGAGCTCCCCGCCAGCTGTGCGGCACCACATGCTCCCACTGCACACACCAGGTCAGTGCCCTGTCCACCAAAGGGACCTGCCCCCGGGCACCCTGGGTGCCACCGTGTTGCTGGCGTGTTCAGTGCCTGCTGGCTGAACCTCGGAGTCGCATGGCAGCGGCTTTGCTCCATCGCTGCCTATCTCTCTGTGCGCTAAGCTCGGGAGCCTGGAGTGCGGTGAGGCCGTGTCTGCAGCTGGCCTGTCACACTCCAGCCTCAGGCTCTCAGCTCCAGCGTGAGTCTCCCATTCCCCACTGTTTTAGTCCATCCTGGCTGCTGTAACAAAACACCACAGACTGGCAGCTTCTAAGCAGCAGAAACCTGTTTCTCACAGTCCTGCAGGCTGGAAGGCCCAGACCAGGTACCCACATGGCCAGGATCTGACGAGGGCCCACCGGCGGCTTGCAGACAGTGTGTCCTCACTGTGTCCTCACACGCGGAGCGGGCAAGGATCTCTCCTTCATAGGAGCGCTAATCCCAGCATGAGGGCTCTGTCCCCCAGGCCTAATCACCTCTCAAAGGCCCCACCTCATAATGCCACTGCCTTAGGGGTGAGGATTTCCGCCTATGAGTTTTGGGGGGACATGAGCGTCCAGCCCTCAGCAGCTGTTACGGTGGTCCCCAAGCCTGCCCGTCCTCCTGCTCCTGCCCAGCCATCTATATGCACCCCAGCCCTTCCCACAGCAGGGACAGGAAGGGGTTCAGATCCTATGAGGAAAGCCCAGTTCTCATGTCCAGCTCAGCCCTGCATGTCCCACGTCCCGCTGGGAGCCGGTGGTGTTCATCGTAACTCAGCCCCAAGGCAGCCAGTAGCACAGGTGCCACCAACATACAGGGACATCTGCGTCACTCGGGGCCTGTCTGGTGCTCAGTTTCTAGGTGGCTGGTTCTACCCCCGCCGTGCACAGGTTCCCGCCCCGGCAGCTGCCTCTTCTGTCCCCATCGTCGGGGGTGACCGGGACCCTGCCCCTTCCTGGTGGAGCCAGCACTTCCTGCAGGTCCTGGACAAGTGGCTGAGACTGGCCGGGTCCTCGGGGGTGCCAGGCCTGCTCAGCCATGCCACACCCAGGCTGGCCCTGGACCTGCAGCCGCCACAACAGCACCTCCCAGCTGCCCTCTGCTGCTGCAGCCAGCTTCACAATGTCATGTCACAGCAGCTGACACAAACCCCACGCACGCACACCCCACCCACCCCAGTCCTGTCTCGCCTCTCCTTCCCTGCCCCTGCTCCCAGCCTATTCAGCCTGAAAACCCACCCCTCCCCAGCAGTCAGCTGGTCCCAGGCCGACCAGTGGGGCCAGCACTGATGCTGTATGCTGCTGAGTCACCCAGCAGACATGAGGGCAGGAGGGCAGGCTGGGCAGGGCCACCCACCAGCCTTTCCCCCGGCCGCCCTGTGCTTCCATGTCCCCACCTATGCGTGGGGTCTGCGGGGGCCGCACCCCACAGGCTCACTGTGAACAGAGGTGAGGTCCATGTGTGGTGAGGGGTCTCCAGGTGTTCCTGTTACTGTGGATGCAGTGACAGGCCCTGAATTTCAAGAGCTCCCTTCCAGCAGGAACGGGGCAGAGAGTGGGGGCCAGGGCTTCTGTGAGGGGCCGCCTCACCAAGGCCTAGGCTCCGGAGTCAGAATCATACTCTGTCCTCGGGCTCCCTGTTCCCAGGCACTCCAGGGCTTCCCAGGGCCCTTCCAAGTGCCCTCCTGCCCAGGGTCCAGAGGTCTCGGTTCCCTGCCCTCGCCTGTCTGGGAAGAAGCTCAGCTGCTGGGCCCTGCACCCCACAACACCCCTGTCTTGGGCTTTAACACTTAGAGACCAGGACTCTCCCCAGCATTTTACTTTTCGAACCTTTCAAATACAGGGCAAAGTTTATTTAACCAGTTATGAAGACCCATTCGCCCCCAGACGCTCCTAGTCACACCTCACCGCACGTGCCTAGCCCACGTCCCTCCACCCTTCTTGCTCCTGATGCATTTCAAAGGAAGTTACTGCAGTATTTCTCATAGAAAACAACAAATCTAAAGGTCCATTACGAGGCAAGACGAGTGAATAAACCACAGCATGCCCATATGAGGGAATATTACGTTCTATTTAAGAGTGAGGGCTGGACGTGGTGGCTCATGCCTGCAATCCCAGCACTTTGGGAGGCTGAGGCAGGCAGATCACCTGAGGTCAGGAGTTCAAGACAACTCTGACCAACATGGTGAAACTCTGTTTCTACTAAAAATTAGCCAGGCATGGTGGTGTGTGCCTGTAGTCCCAGCTACTCGGGAGGCTGAAGCAGGAGAATCTCTTGAACCTGGGAGGCAGAGGTTGTGGTGAGCACTGCAGCCTGGGTGACAAGAGTGAAAAGCCATCTCAAAAAAAAAAACAAAACAAAAGCCAAAACAAAGAAACACCGGAGACTGTGTAATTTATAAAGAAAAGAGGTTTGATTGGCTCAGGTTCTGCAGGCTGTACAGGAAGCATGACACTGCATCTGCTTGGCTTTCCGTGAGGCCTCAGGAAGCTTCCAATCATGGCAGAAGGCACAGGGGTGCCCACATATCACACAGCAAGAGTGGGAGGGTAGGGGTGGGGGGAAGGTGCCACAGACTGTTTACAGCTCTCTCGAGAGCTCACTCACTGTCACAAGGACAGCATCAAGCCAGGAGGGGAGCCACCCCCACGACCCAGGCTCCTCCCACCAGGCCCCACCTCCAGCACTGGGGGACTCCATCCCCACATACCATCCAAGCGGGACATCCAAGCTATATCACCCTCTCCAACAGGGGAGGAGCAGAGGCTCCCCACTGCGTGCCACTCAGAGCAGCCAGAGACCCACCCCAAACAAACAGGAGAAGCAGAGGCAGGGCAAGGTGGGACTGGCCTTGAGCGTGTTCAACAGAGCCCTGCGGCTCTGCAATCTTTTAGTTATTAAAGTTAATGCGGCCGGTCACGGTGGCTCACACCTGTCATCCCAGCACTTTGGGAGGCTGCGGTGGGCAGATCACCTGAGTTCAGGAGTTCGAGACCAGACTGGCCAACATGGCAAAACCCCATCTCTACTAAAAAAATACAAAAATTAGCTGGGCGTGGTGGCGCATGCCTGTAATTCCAGCTACTCGGAAGGCTGAGGCAGAGAATCGCTTAAACCTGGGAGGCGGAGGCTGCAGTGAGCTGAGATCATGCCACTGCACTCCAGCCTGGGTGAGAGTGAGTGAGGCTCCGTCTCAAAAATAAAAATAAAAATAAAATAAAGTTAATGTAAGAATAAGGGGAACTTTGAAACGCAGTTTTCTTATTATTTAAGGCTTATCGGCGTAACTACATCTCCTCAAACCATTAAAACATAATCAAGGATTTAGGGTGAGTGATTCTTCCAAACACCTTAAACTTCTTGAAAGCAAACAAAACACACAAACGTATAAAACGGGTTCCACACAGTCAGGGTTTACGTCATTTTTTATTTGTTTCCACGTTTGTGTAAACCATCCTAGCTTATAACTCTGGCTGTTCTGAGGGCTTCTTGGAGTTTAAGTAATATTACACTGATACTTTGCCAGAGTTACAGAAGCCCTTTGTGACCCTAAGGAAGAATGTTACCTCTTCAGCCTAATGGTGATTATGGGTTAAATAATCCAAGTATTGACTGATTTTTAAGCTTAAAATTTTTTTTTAGAGACAAGATCTCACTCACTCTGTCACCCAGGATGGAGGATCTCACTCACTCTGTCACCCAGGCTGGAGTGCAGTGGCGCAATCCTGGCTCACTGCAAGTTCACGCTCCTGGGCTCAAGCAATCTTCCCGCCTCAGCCTCTTGAGTGGCTGAGAGTACAGGCATGTCCCACCACACCTGGCTAAGTCTTTTTTCATAGGGATAGGTGTAAGGGTAGCCAAGAGAAAGGAGAAGAGACCCAAGTCAGGCAAGCAAGTCTTACTAACCTGCCCGGCTACTCCGAAACAATCAGAGGCAGCCCTGATCCTCCAAAACGGATTTATATAGGGTGAGAGGGGCATAATCTATCCACTGGGAACAGGCACAGAGATAGTTTGTTAACTTGTAACAGACCTGTAATACATCGTCCTGTGACTTTTGTGGTGGAAGTCTTTTAAAAAAAGAGAGAAACCAGGAGTTTTTTACAGATACATGTCAAACAGGAATTTACAAGTATGGATAACCAACATATGTTTTCCCTGTCCTCCCTCCAGCTGCCCAGATGGCTGTAATCGGGCTTTGCTTAATTATAGCATGTCTGACAGCCTTGTGTGGCGCCTAGGTAGGGGTCCAGGAATGCAGCTGCAGAGCAGTCAGAGGCGGGGAAGGGGTGAGCCTGCGCGGAGGGGGTTGTCTTGTCCCTAACAATAGGGTCTTGCTCTATTGCCCAGGCTAGTTGCAAACTCCTGGGCTCCAGCGATTCTCCCGTCTGTCTCCGAAAGTGCCGGGATTACAGGCATGAGCCACAGTGCCCCGCCAATTTTTAACTTTTTTATTAGGAAATTGTCAAACATATACTAACGGAAAGCAAAGTATATTAAACACCCTGTAGCCGCCAGCCCTGCAGCCTCATCGCAGTGGCTGGTGACCAGTGGCCTCTCATCTGCAGCCCGTGGCACCCTGAGCCCCACAGCCACGCCAGCACCACTGGTGTATTTAGAAGTAAATCTCTCACTTCACCCACCAACAGTGCAGTGGAATCTCTAACTGACAGCTCTTTCTAAAAACTAATCATGATCCCATTATCACACCCAAAAGTCAGTCACTCCTTAATACCAGCAAAGTTCCCCACTGCCTCACCCGCGCTCTCCGTAGCCTCTGTTTGGTCGGTTGGTTTACAACAATCAGGGTGGAGACGAGGTCTGTGTGCCGCTGTGTTTGGCAGCTACGGCTCATCTATCTTTTTTTTTTTTTTTTTTTTTGAGACAGAGTCTCACTCTGTCGCCCAGGCTGGAGTGCAGTGGTGTGATCTCCGCTCACTGCAACCTCTGCCTTCTAGGTTCAAGCGATTCTCCTGCCTCAGCCTCCCAAGTAGACCGGCTAACTTTTTGCCTTTTTAGTAGAGATGGGGTTTCACCATGTTAGCCCAGGATAGTCTTGATCTCCTGATCTTGTGATCCGTCCACCTCGGCCTCCCAAAGTGCTGGGATCACAGGTGTGAGCCATGGTGCCCGGCCCTCATCTGTCTTTTTCTAATCCATAGACCAGATTCCTTCTCTTGTTTCTGTGACGGATTTGTTGAGGACAGGACAGCAGTTTGCTGCCGGGTCTCGAGGTCTCTGCGTGTCTGGGTACAGTTCAGCACCCCTCTGCCTGGTACACCAGTGCTAAGACCCGGAGGCTGGCTCTTGTCCCAGCTGGTCCCAGTGGGGCCATGCAATTCCCAGCATGTCCCTTCTGGAGGTGCACAGCATCTGGTTGTCCCTGTCCTATGATTAGATTGATTGGGGGGGCATCTACGGCCAGCCTGCCCCTCACTGTGAAAGTCCCTGACGGCCTGTCACCTCGTAAGTTCTGCAGCCATTGAGGACCAGTGCCCACATCCGAGATTTCACTGGAAGTTGCAAAATGGCAATATTTTAATTCATTCTTCTTTATTAGCTAGCTTTCTATACAGAACCTTCCATCATCAACTCTGTTTGCCAGGACAAATAAGATACATACTTGATTCTGTCCCTTTTTGAGTTTTCAGAGTAAGGTGGTTCCCTGAACTCCTTCAAGGTGAAGGAATTATTAATCAATTAATCACCTTTTTAAAAATACCCAGGATGGCGAGCAGCGGCGCGGGCCACGAGCAGAAGGCAAGGCGGCAGGGTGTGAGGGGGGGCCACGCCACGGAGGGAGTCCCAGGAGGAAACCACTCCATGGGGACGTGAATGAAGCCAGGGCCTGAGCCTTGCAGGAAAGGGAACGTCACGTGCAAAGATCCCAATGCAAGAGGACCTGAAGACGGACATGCGGGACAGGTTACCAGGCACAGCAAGTGAGGTGGCTGGAGCCTACGGGATGACATTCAGGGCTCTCATCTCGGTTCCCGCTCTGCCTGTGCCGGAGCCGCTGCCAGGGGCACAGAGAATTTGAGGGGGAGGCTTTCCAGGCAAATCCAGGGGGAGTGAGAGACACAGAAGTTGAGGGTCCCTCAAATGGTGATTAAAATGACAGCCGTGCAACCTGAACCAGAGAAGAGGGGGAAGAGAGGGCCAGGACAACAGCACCTCAGGGCCGTCAGAAACCAGCAGGCACTGAGGCTGAGTGGGGGAGAATGAACGTCCAGGAAGGGGCTGCTGAGGGGCCCGGCCAAGGCAGACCAGGCTGGCCAGACAGCTCAGGAGTGCCTCATGGGCAGCTCTGAGGCAGGGGTGACGTGTGGTGGCAGCGTCACAGTCCTGCGGGGGCAGTGCCATCTCCCAGGGCTGCGAGCCGGGGCTTCCCCTTGCCCCCTGCTGTTGCCTCTTCTGTGCCCCTGGCCCTTCTGATGCGTCAGTTGGTGCCCGGCTGGGTAGGAATAGTTTACAACCAATATTTGCATGTTAACAGGAACTTCCTTGAGGTAATTTCCTAAAGCAAAAGAGTGGCTGTGGTGTCAACAGCAGCCACCCGTAGGCGTCATCACCTTAGTCCAACTGCCAGCCCCTGAGCCACTGTGTCCCCTTTGGAGAAGAGGAAGCCGAGGCTGAGGGTTGAGCAGCCAGAGCCCAGCCACCTCCTCCAGTGGCCACAACGAGGGGGACCTCAGCAACCCCTGCCACCACCCCTACGCACCACGGCCCGGCCCTTGGGTGGCAGTGTCTCTGGCTCAAAGAGAAGCAGGGCCAGCAGCACAGCTGGAGGAACTGACCATCAGCAGAAACCCTGGGGCCCCTCAGCCATCGCCTATGGGAGGCTCCTCCAGATGGGATGAGCTGGCCTGGTGACTGGCCAGGGCTGCAGGGAACAGGGTGCTCCCTCCCAGAAGCAGGCTCAGCTCTGCCACAGGGCACAGGACGGACTGCCCCAAGACACCGCCATGCTCCTCCTGGTCCTCCAGTTACACAGTCTCCCCGGACGTTTCTAACAGAACAGGTGTGCTTATTTCTGGGGCTCCCCCCTGCATGGGAGCCCAGCAAGGGCCAGCAGGCCACAGGGCCCTCAGTCTCTGCCCCAGGCGAGTGGTCAAGTGTGGCTGCAGCTGTGCTACCACTCCAGGTGAGGGGCCAGCCTTGGGCGGTCTTCTGCGTGATGGGCTGCCTGTGGGTGCCATTGATGTGCAGTGCAGGGGCACAGGGTGAGTGTGAAGCAAGGCTGACCTGGGAGCCGCCAGCCCGAGCAGCAGCCCGGGCCAGAACCGCACACCGGAAACCCCTTCAGCTAAGGTGGTCTCTCCCCCCAGCATCTCCCGACCCCAGCCAACTTCCTGGGGTCCTGATGGTGGTCAGCCTTCCAAGGCGTAGGTCTCACACCAACTCTGCACCCAGCACCTCTGCGTTGGAAGCTGGAAGCCCGCCCAATGTTGGGGAAGCAGACCAGGACTCCTCCCACCCCAAGAGTGGCTGCTAGCCACTCCCTAGCGGACCCAGGCCGGTCTGACTCCATCAAGCCTGATCCTGATCACTGAGTGTGGCTGACTTTCTGAGCCCCTAAGGAAAAACTCCAGGGCGACCCTTACGCTTTGTAAAGGGCGAAGAGGCCTGGGGGGTGGAGACAGGGGAGGGGTTTCTGCCGGGTCGTGCCTGGAGAACAGGTCTGAGGCCGCAAGAGCGCTCAGAGTGGGTCAGAGTGAGGGGGTGCCCAGCCCTCGGGGACCACCGGGCGAGTCCAGCGAAGGCCCCAGAAGGTGGTCACCGTGAGCCTGTGGTCCACAGGGCCGGACTGGCACACGCTGTGCGTTCTCCCCCAGAAAGGCTGTTCCAGCTCCTCCGGGTCTCCTCCTCCTCCTCCCGAGCCTTCTCTCTCTCCCCCGCCTGGCTGCTCCCATCTCACTCACACACAGAGTACAGCACTGTGGCGATGACTCTGGATTTCCTCATCATGTGATTGTCACGTGACTCACTCACCTGGGGCTGCTGGGCGACTGGCAGGGTTTGCCCTGAGCTCCCGAGCGAGGCTGATTCAGAAGAGGAAGGCATGGCCGCCTGCCTATGAGCAGGATGTCTGGCATGGCCACCCAGCTGTCGACACTGACACCCCAGGCCGCCCAACAGGTGGCCGCAGGGGGACGTGTGTGCACACAGCATTTCTCAGGACTCGACCTTCTGAAAAGGAGGTTTGCAGTGAAAAGCACAGGGTACCCACCGGGAGAGGACGGAGGTGCTCCCATCCACCCACCGGGAGAGGGCATAGGTGCTCCCATCCACCCACCGGGAGAGGGCGGAGGTGCTCCCATCCACTCACCGGGGAGAGGGCGGAGGTGCTTCCATCCACCCACCGGGAGAGGGAGGAGGTGCTCCCATCCACCCACCGGGAGAGGGAGGAGGTGCTTCCATCCACCCACCGGGAGAGGGTGGAGGTGCTCCCATCAACCCACCTGGAGAGGGTGGAGGTGCTCCCATCCACCCACCGGGAGAGGACAGAGGTGCTCCCATCCACCCACCGGGAGAGGACGGAGGTGCTCCCATCCACCTACCAGGAGAGGGCGGAGTGCTCCCATCCCCCCCCCCCCCGGGAGAGGGCGGAGGTGCTCCCATCCACCCACCGGGAGAGGACGAAGATGCTCCTATCGACCCACTGGGACAGGACAGAGATGCTTCCATCAACCCACTGATGGTTTGGGGAACAGAGCCAAAGCGTGCTGGGGCAGGGGTCAGACCAGCTGCGTGCCCTGTGCTGCTGGAGCCCTGGCCGCTTGCACGAGCCTCTCTCGGCTCAGATTCACCGCAGGACCTACCTGCCCCCGACAAAGGACTTCGCCTTGACTGAGCTCCTGGGCACCAAGCAGCTGACATTTGATTCTTGTGACAGCGGTGCAGTAAGTGTGGCTACAGCCCCCACTCTATGCCCAGAAAGTTCCGCATTGGACCAGGCAGACGCACTGACCCATGGAGGAGCAGGGCAGAGCCCCGCTGAGGACCCCTCCTGCCTAGTTTCCCTTCGTGGGGCACTGCGGCACTCCCAGGTTCTCCCTCCAAAGGGAACGAATGACGGAGAAGGCGAGAATGTGCATCTGCCCCTGGCTGGCACCTGCTTGTGAAAAGGAGACCAAACTCCTTGGCTCGAATCAGGACTTCCACGTGGGCTGTCCCAGAGGCCACCTCACCTGGACAATGCAAGTTTCCAATCGAACTGGGAGAGGGCAGATGCTTGCTTGATAGAGGGTCTGTGCTGGGCAGACTGGCCCATATTCCAGGGGCGAGGCAGCAGCTCTCCCTGAGATTGTCTGAAACCAGGATTTTTCGACGACGCTGTGGAGAAAACACAAACAGGGGTCTTTCAGGAGCAGTGAAATTTCACAATAATTCAAATCTGCCGCCAATTGCTTTGGCTGGGATCCAGCTACTGAAATCCAGAGACATCTACGAAAACACCACTAATGTGAGCCTGCTGCCCAAACTCCGGCTCAATCCCTTGTCCTGTGGAGCAGGGACTCCCAGGAGTGGTGCTCTGTAGCCCCAGACAGCACCCCAGGCCAGCCAGCTGACACCGCACATCTCTCTCTAACACACACACACACACACACGCACATACACACGAACACACACACGCATGTGTACACTCACTCATGCACACAGCACTCCCCCTGCCACACACTGTATCACTCACACATGCTGACACACAAAGGCATCCAAATTGGAAAGGAAGAAGTAAAATCATCTCTGTTTGTATACAGAAAACTAAAGATTACACACACACACACACACACACACACACACATCTGTTAGAACTAATAAATAAATTCAGCAAAGTTGCAGCATATAAAATCAACCTGCAAAAATCAAGCTCATTTCTATACACTAACAAATGGCAACCCCAAAAAGAAATTAGAAAACAACTCCGTTTGTAGTAGCATCAAAGTGAATGAAACACTTAGAAATTAAACAAGGAGGTGAAAGATTTCTACAGAATGTTGCTGAAATACATTAAGAAGACATTAAAAGACATCCTATGTTCATGAATTGGAAGACTTGATATTAAGATGTGAATACTACCCAAAGCAATCTACAAATTCAATGCAATAACTACTAACCTAAATCCAACAGCATTTTTTGAAGAAATTTTGAAATCCATTCTACAGTCCATATGGAACTGCAAGGGACTCTGAAAAGTCAAGACAATCTTTTTTTTATTAAATTTTTGTTGTTGTTGTTTTGTTTTGTTTTTAGAGACAGGGTCTTGCTCTGCCACCCAGTCTGGAGTGTAGTGGCACGATCATAGTTCGCTGCTGCCTCCACCTCCTGGGCTCAACTGATCCTCCTGCCTCAGCTTCCTGAGTGGCTGGTACTATGGGCATATGCCGCCATGCCTGGCTAAGTCTTTTAAATTGTTTATTGTAGAAACAAGGTCTCTATGTTGGCCAGGCTACTCTCAAACTCCTGGCCTCAAGCAGTGCTCCCACCTCAACCTCCCAAAGTGCTGGGATTACAGGCAGGAGCCACTTCGTCTGGCAATCAAGGCAATCTGGAAAGAACGAAGTTGGAAGACTCACACTTCCATGTTTCAAAACTTACTACGAAGCCACAGTAATCAACAGAGTGTGGTACAGGCATAGAGATAGACACATGGACCAGTGGAATACAATAGCCCAGAACTAAACCCCCGCATACACGGTCAGATGATTTTGGTGAGAGTACCAACACCATTCAATGGCGGAAGGACAGTCTTTCCATCTAACAGGGCTGGGAAAATTGGAAACCCATTTACGCTTTTTATAAAAGAGTGAAGTTGGATCTTTACCTTACACCGTATATAAAAATTAACTCAGCCGGGCATGGTGGCTCACACCTATAATCCTAACACTTTGGGAGGCTGAGGTCGGAGGATCACTTGAGGCCAGTGATTTGAGACCAGCTTGGGCAACATAGTAAGACCCCATCTCTATAAAAAAATTAAAAATAAGCCAGGCATGTTGGCTTATTTTTGTCTGTAGTCCTAGCTACTCACCTGGACACGTGGTCCAACCACACAGTGGAATATTACTCCATTTTTAAAAGTAAGGAAATTCTGACACACGCTTCAACATGGATGAGGCTTAAGGTTTAAGATGGTGAAAAAAAAAAAAAAAAAAATTTTGAGATGGAGTCTCGCTCTGTCACCAGGCTGGAGTGCAGTGGTGCGATCTCAGCTCACTGCAACCTCCACCTCCTGGGTTCAAACCATTCTCCCGCCTCAGCCTCCCGAGTCGCTAGCACTACATGTGGCTGCCACCATGGCCGACTAATTTTTTGTATTTTTAGTAGAGTTGGGGTTTCATCATCTTGGCCAGGCTGGTCTCAAACTCCTGACCTCAAGTAATCTGCCCGCCTTGGCCTCCCAAAGTGCTGGGATTACAGGCACGAGCCACCATGCCCAGCCATGATGGCAAAATTTGTGTTGTGTATTTTACAGTAATAAAAACAAATATGCCAAAGGCCAAAAAAATAAAGGTACAGTGGCCAGAGGAAGAAGGGCCCACCCTGGAGTCGGTACTGAGCTGCGGTGGGCGAAGACCCCGTGGTGAGCGATGTGTTTTAGCTGATGGGGTGCTGGGCAAAGGTGCCTGTTCCAGCTCCGCCACCCGGGGTGCCGGGCCCTCATCCACCCAGCTGGGAACGCCTGCTCACTCTGCAGGAATGCGCCGCAGCTGCTGCTCGCCCCGCCCCGTCTTGTGACCACCAGCAAATGGTTTGCTGGTGTTAAGCTGTGGCCTCAGCCACCTCAACAGGGCCCGGTCTGGCCGTGGAGACGTTCCCCAAGTTCCAGTCATTGTCAGCTGCTGGGAACACTCTGTGGTACTGAATCAGCCCGCTGGAATCACAGTGTGAAAAGGTACCTAAATGAGGGCAGCCTCGGGACAGGAGAACTTTCTGGAACACGGGGCAGGAAGGCAGCCTGGACCTCTGAGACAGCCACGGGCCCGGGCCCAGCCCCCCGGGAGCAGCCTACCGTCCTCCTCCCAACACCCCTGCTCCCAGGCGCCACGACAAGGAGCCAGAGGAGCCCCAGGTGGCCCAGATCCAATTCCTCCATGGACCCCTGGGTGGGGCTGATGCAGGGACCTCCCAGAAGCCACTGCTGTCTCCATCACCACCTAGACTCAGGCCAGTCTGAGAACCCAAAACTGGGAAGTCACCTCCGAGGTGATGGAGTTGACACTTCCCTGTGGTGGGTTAACATCTGCTATTATGAACTTCACAGTAAACATACACCGTGCCTTAAGACGTTAGCTAACGAGAAAACGACAAATATATACTTTTAAATGTACACACACACAAATTGCTGGGTGTGCAAATGGGTATTACATTTCACACAAAAGAACTCGGTGGCTCGTGGGCTGGAAGAGGAGGCCCTCTGAGTCCTGTTGGGAGTGTGGCTGTGATCCTTGGACAGAGCCTTCAGCTGACAGGGTGAGCAGGACGGAGGCCCTTCCGCCAACAGAGCCCTGACAGGGGCGTGGGACAAATGGCCAGCCTACCGCAGAGGGCCTGGAAGGGCAGGCTGGGAGCAGAGGAGGCCGCTGTCTAAATAGGAGGTGCTATTCTTGGCGCCCACATGTCCCCGTTGCCCACAGAGCCCAGAGGGCAGCTCCGGACACAGCCAGGCCTGGGGGGAGGGGCGAGGCTGGTATTGTGGGAGAGGGTGGCCAATGCCACCAGCCAGGACTGACGCAGGGCGAGGACAGGTGGCCAGGCCTCCTCCCGCCTGTGACCCTCCCTGTCCTGCCCACTCACCCACGGAACCACAGGAATGTGCCAGGGATTCCAGGAGACGCTGTGCCCACCCTGCGCCCCTCCATCCCTGCGCCCCCCCACCAGGGGTTGCCAGGGCCTGTCCAGGGGTCCCCGATCCAGACTTTCAAGGTCTGCAAATTGCAGGATTTGTCATAACAGGAGGAAGGGAAGCTTCCAATGTTATCTTCCTGCATTTCTGAGCCACCGAGGACTTCAGAATCAGTTAAAGGTAGTGCAATCCACCCCCAAATCACTCACTTTTCCAAAAATTGAGGCCAGCTGGGGGGTGTCTGGGATGCAGCAGAAATCACTTATGGGGAAGTCAGTGCTGTGACAACAGTGCAGGCCTGACACTTCCTGCCCCCACCTGCTCACACTCCACAGACGCACACACACACCACACACGCACACCACACACTTATACCCCAGTGCAGGCCTGACACTTCCTGCCTCCACCTGCTCACACTCCACAGACACACACACACCACACACGCACACCACACACTTATACCCCAGTGCAGGCCTGACCCTCCTGCCCCCACCTGCTCACACTCCACAGACGCAACACACACACCACACACGCACACCACACGCTTATACCCCAGTGCAGGCCTGACCCTTCCTGCCCCCACCTGCTCACACACCACAGACACACACACACACCACACACGCACACACACCACACACTTATACCCCACACATGCCACACACACCACAGACACACACACACCACACACGCACACCACACACTTATACCCCACACATGCCACACACACCACAGACGCAACACACACACCACACACGCACACCACACACTTATACCCCAGTGCAGGCCTGACCCTCCTGCCCCCACCTGCTCACACTCCACAGACACACACACACACCACACGCACACCACACACTTATACCCCAGTGCAGGCCTGACCCTCCTGCCCCCACCTGCTCACACACCACAGACACAGCACACACACCACACACGTACACTACACACTTATACCCCAGTGCAGGCCTGACCCTTCCTGCCCCCACCTGCTCACACTCCACAGACACACACACACACACCACACATGCACACACACCACACACTTATACCCCAGTGCAGGCCTGACCCCTTCCTGCCCCCACCTGCTCACACTCCACAGACGCAACACACACACCACACACGCACACACACCACACACATTCACACCACACACTTATACCCCACACATGCCACGCACACCACACTCACTCACACCACAAACACACCACAGACACAACACACACACCACACACGCACACATACCACACACTTATACCCCAGTGCAGGCCTGACCCCTTCCTGCCCCCACCTGCTCACACACCACAGACACACACACACACCACACACATTCACACCACACACTTATACTCCAGTGCAGGCCTGACCCCTCCTGCCCCCATCTGCTCACACACCACAGACGCAACACACACAACACACACATTCACACCACACACTTATACCCCACACATGCCACGCACACCACACTCACTCACACCACAAACACACCACAGACACAACACACACACACCACACACTTATACCCCACACATGCCACACACACACCAGACACACTCACACCACAAACACACCACAGACACAATACACTTATACCCCACACATGCCATGTACACGCCACACATGCACACTCACGCCACAAACACAACAGACACAACACACTTATAGCCCACACATGCCATGTACACACCACACATGCACACTCATGCCACAAACACAGACACAACACACTTATACCCCACACATGCCATGTACACACCCCACATGCACACTCACGCCACAAACACAACACAGACACACTTATACCCCACACATGCCACGCACACACCACACACGCTCACTCACACCACAAACACACCACAGACACAATACACTTATACCCCACACAAGCCATGTACACACCACACATGCAAACTCATGCTACAAACAACAGACACAACACACTTATAGCCCACACATGCCACGCACACACCACACATGTACACTCACATGTGGGTTCCAATTCGGTTTCACCTACTGCCCTTTCCGTGACCTGGGGTAAATGACTCCACCTCGTATGGAGTGTGCCGGGCACTGTTCCAGGAGCCTTATGGGCCCCCACAAGCCTGCTGGAGGGCATGCCCAGCATCTCCACTGTACAAATGTGGAGTGACACACACAGGTCCCTCGAGGGCAGCCAGAGCCGTGGGAGGCTGGTGGGGGCCCCGGGGCTCTCACACAGTGGCACGTGCTGGTGGGGTCGCTGGGGGAGGAGGCTGGAGGCGCAGGCGACCACCCTCCAGGTGGCTGGGAAAGGATGTCTGTGTATACATGGCAGGAGCAGCGGCCTCTCCCACGCGGGGGGATGCAAGCTTGACCTCTCTCTGCTGCCCAGAGGCAGTGAGGTCCCATCCGCCCTTGCTGTTTGTCCTGGAGCCCGGGTGGCCAGTGAGGTATCCCCTGGGGCTAGATCAGAACTTCCAGGGGAACAAATAAATTACCCACCCCTGCCTGTTGACCCTCCCCACCCCCTCCCTAGAATGCCTCCAGGATGGGCTGATTCCGGAACCTTCCCAGGGTGGAACCTGGAACCAAGATCCTTTCAAAGAGCAGGAAAACCTTGGCCCACGGGTGGTTTTCCTTCTGTTTCCAAAGCCCTAATGGCCAGGCCGGAGACTGTGGCCTGTTTGGATCTTGAAAGCACGCTGTCAAGGAGGCCAGCCTCCACCTCTCCCACGGACCCCTTTTGGTCTGGACTCGCAACCGTGTGTGAAAACCGGCACTCTCTGCTCAAGGAGAACACAAACAGATGGCGATGGCTGACGCTGAAGCCCACGGGGCGTGCCAAGTAATTACGGACACATGTGAGGGCTCAGGGCCACCCTGGACATGGCCTGGCAGGGACTCTCAGGAGGCACCCGCTCTACCTGCGGCCTGGGAGAGGGGCCGGCTGACAAGGCCACCATGCTGGCCACCTTAGGCAGCCACGCTGGACAAAGAAAACAGCAAGTAGGCACAAGTCCTCTTTGTCCTGGTCACAGTGCTTCTGGCCTAAATAGCACATGTCCGCTGGAAGACTCGGGTGCATTGTGTCTATACCGAGAACAGTCGAGAAGTTGGGGTTTGTGGTGCTCCCCACCACAGCAAGCCCCAGGGCTGCAGGGGGACCGTTAGCTCCGGGCCAGGGCTCTGCGGACACTGCAAAGACTGGTGCCTGCTGCAGGTGGAGCAGCTGTGAGGCCTCCCGGCTCGCCTTCCCAGGGATGCGGTCTGTCATTTTCCACCCCGGCTGCCATCCCCTTCCACGACCTGCGTTTATGAACGGCCAAGTCCAGAAAGTGCCGTCACCCCTCCCACTCTCTCCAAGGAGCCTGCTTGGGGGGACGCCACCTTGTCTTTCTAAAGAGCCGCATGTACAAGCAAAGAGAAATGTGCGTGGTGTGTTCCAAAGTGCCAGCTACCGGGCAAGGAAACGTCCCTCACACCTCCTTTTCGAGCGGCCGAATATGCAGCTCAGAGGTCCCAAGTGAGCTTGGCACTCAGGAGTGTGCTATGCCCTCCGCGGAGCCAGACTTCAGCCTCCTGAGCAAGAGTGGAAGGCGGTGAGAGGGTGGGCAGCAGCCAGGGGCAGGCGTGGCATAAACAGATGAGGATCTGAATGCAGCTGCTGGTCACGCAGCCCTGAGCGGGTCCCTCGGCCCTTGCAGCCCCTGCTGAGGTGTGCACAGCTGGGCACAGGTGCACAGCACGCAAAGCAGTGATACTGCCACCAGTCAGCCCTGGAGGCAGGGTGGCAGCTTCCCCGAAGAGCAGAGGGGGCTTGAGGGGCTACCCCAAGAGAACAAAGGAGAACAGACCGGCAGCTCCCCCCTGCAGTGAACAGGGCTCTCTGCAAACGTTTTCTGACACAGCAATGTACCCACATCTTTTCCTAACTCAAGTTTACAAAATGTTTTCTTCTAGAAGTTTAATAGTGTAGATCACTTGTGGGCCTATAATCTATTAAGTGAAGCTTCTGCGTGTAGTGAGAAGTACGCAGTCCCCACGTTTGCGCCCGTGGATGCCCAGCTGTCCCTGCCCCTCTGTTAAAAAGACTTCCCTTTTCCACTGAATCGTCTTCGCATCTTTGCTGGAAATGTGTCTGCGTATTTGTGGGTCTATTTGTGGACTCCTTCTGTTCCACTGACACATTGTCGATCCTGACTTCAGCACCACACTGTGATTATGCTGGGTTTATGGTAGGGAGGCCCTGGCCTCTGGCCCGGAGTGTTGACGGCAGCTGCTCCCAGGCTGTGGTTCCCGGGGACTGTGGAGGCAGTGGGACCCCACTGGCCCACTCCGCACCTTGGGCGGCCTGCCTCTGCTTCCGCTTCCTGCCACCTTTGCTCCACAAGGTCACAGCCCAGGAGGCCAGGCAGACTCCCCCAGGTTCACGTCCAACACCCGACCTGGGTTTCTAAAGAAACTTCTTGAGGAAACTCCCAGCTTCCCCGGCTTCCTTTGTTCCCAGAACCAGCAGGGAGCAGAGACAAGGATCATGAGCCTCCCAGCAGCCTGGACCCTGGGGGACACCACAGCCCTGCTGTGCCTGACATTGCCCAGACACAAACCGGGACAAGTGCCCCCTCCCTTCTTGCATCCTGCTCTCTGTTCTGGAACCTTCCAGAGAGAACAAGCCCAGAGCCTGCAGAACCTGCGTCACCCAGAACCCCTGCTGGCTGCACGGGAGACTCGCTCAGGCTTTTGAAGGCCTGCACAGTTCTCTGGCTGTGGTGTGAAGAGTGGAGGAGGCTGCAGGAGGACGGAGGGCCTCACCTGCAGAGAAACGAAGAAGGGAGGGGTGCTGCCTGCCATGAGGTGGCCCTCAGCCTGCCAGCGCCGGTATCACAGGGGCTCCCATCTGCCCGTCCATCTTGGAGCTCGCCCGGCCTCTGTCTCCCCATCTGCCTTGTGGTATGGCGACCATGCCCTCACCCAGTTGCTCTGAGGATAGAAGCCAGTCCACCAAAGCCTCGTGCAGGTGCACAGAGCAGAGACGCTCAGAACACAGGCTGGGCAGGCAGCCCCTGCCAGAGCCAGGCATTCGTTCACACGCACCAGCCGTTCTCAGGGAGGGCGGGAGACAGGCCCCGACTTTACAAGCCCGGTGCTGACAGATGAGGGGGAGCAGCAGAGATGGAACTGTGGGTCCCCCCAATGTGGCGGGGCCCTCTGTACTCCTGCTTCCCTGTGGTGAGCAACAGGAAACCACAGAGGAACACAGAGCAGCAGTTTCTTGGGGATATAAACCTGCACGTCCTCCCTGCCTTTCTCTCGGGATCCCAGGGCTCAGGTGAACTGATGCCATCCTCGGTACATCATTTGTTCACGTAAGGATCCCTTGTATTTTCATTCATTCATTTTAATACTGTGATAAGTGCTTGTGAACCTACCCCCTCGAAGAACTAGGACAGCAAGAGAAAGCAATCAACGTGCTTCCTTCCCTCCCATTCCCCGCCCCCCGCGACAACCTCCATCTGGAGTTTTATCCTTCTCCTTTTTCTTAAAAAGTTTTGCCACATACACACACACTTGCCTGAAAACACAGGGCTCACTGTGCTTGTTTCCAGGCTGTCTGGGACAGAGTCACACGGAGCGTCCTCAGGACTTGTTCTACTCGCGCAGCCTCCCACTAGGAAGCACTGGTGCTGCCGTGGCCTTGGCTCGCCGTGGCCGGAGCTGTGCGGGGTTTCAGCGGGCAATGCGCCACACTGAGCTCCTTAACCCTGGGATGGCACTGGGCTGTGTCTGGCTTGGGGCTGCTCCCAACACAGCCGCTGTGAGCTATGAGTACACACTCGAGCTTCTCCTGGGGGAACCAGGGGTCACCTACTGTAGAAAGGGCACATGATGTTCAGTCACACACAGTGCCACACAGGCCTCCCAAATGTTCAGACTGTGGTTCTCCCAGCAGCACTGGTAAGAGTCTCACCCCCCTGAGCCTCCACAGGTTAGACTTCCGAGGTTCGGCCAATCTGGCAGGTTCATCCAGGTTTGCGTGTCCCTGGAGACGAATGAAGCTGACCATCTCTTCCCATGCTTGTCAGCCAAGGCATTGAGAAATGCCTCTAGTCATGTATGTATGTTTCTCCACTGGGTTGTGGGTCTTTTTCTTACCGATTGGTAGGATTCTTTATTTTTTATGTAATTATCCAGTCAATTTTAGGTGCTGTAAATATCCCTCCCCAGTTTGCACCTTGTCTTTTAAATTTCCTTCTGGTGGTTGGGTAAGCATGTGTTCTTCACTGGTAAACTTTCATGCTTTCCTCTGTGGCTGGCACTCCTGGCTCTCGCTGAAGGCTCCTCGCGGCTGCAGGTCCATGGCTATTTGCCTGGTGCCCTGCTCTGGGAAAGGCAGCCTGGGCCGCCACGCTCCTGCCGAGTATGCTGGCTCTTCCTTCGTGGGAGAACTCTTCTCAGAGACGCACCACTGAGGAGAGGGGTGCCTCCTGCTTGTGACCTAGGACACACCACAAGCTCCATCTGTCCAAAGGACCCATCTGCCCAAATGACAACCACAAAGGACACCTCTGTGGGGAGTCACTGACCTCACAAGGCGGGGAGGGGCCTCAAGGTGCACCCCAAAACAAACTGAACAAATGCAAGCTGGGCCCAAATTGCAGGGTTCTCCAGTGTCCCAAAGTGGACTGGGGTACCCAGCACTCAGGAGGCCGGTGTGCACCAAAGCCCGGTCTTGGGAGGACAGAGTGCTGGGCAGGGGGAAGAGCTGGCCAGACTGTGGTGACCGCAAGGCCAAGCCAGCCAAGTGGCCCCTCATCAGTGCAGTCGGCAAGACACACATGTGGCCTGTGATAACACAGGCCCTGGCCTGGCCCTCGAAGGTCAAAGCCAGGAAGGGCCAGCCCTGTCCTCAGAGGCCTGTGGCCAGCAGGTCAGTGCAGCCTCAGGGAACAAGTGAACTGAAACAGCAAGAACGGCCCCTCGGGTGCAGAAGCCCTGGGCAGCATCAGGTCAGAACACGGCACAGCTGCCTGTGGACTCGCCACCCTCCCTCCTGCTCAGCTGAGTAACTCAGTGCGGCAGCATCTGCACTGATAGAGCAGTCAGCCATCACAGGTCCCAGAGGCACCCAGGCATGGCCATTGGAAACAATACATGAGGACATGCAGGGCTGTCTCCACAAGACCATGACTCATCCCATCCAGACAGGCCAAGTCAGAAGCACAATACACCAGAGGCAAGCCCCCCCAGCCAGGACAGCCTGGCTCCACCACCCCCCCACTCCATCTGCAGGCTGAGAGACCCTGTCCCTGCCCCACCCTGGACCACTCTTTGCTGTGCCAGGCTAAAGGATAGCTGGTCCTGCCCTCACAGAGCACGCATGGCGAGGTCCCCACTGCTGAGACAGCAGTCATCCAGCTCTTTCACTTTAAACACTCCTGTGAGCCGGCGTCTGCTCTGAGCTGTGTCTTTCACACTGAGGTCTCTCCCACCCAGCCTGAGGGACCGTCTCCCAACTGCCACGAGCTGACCCTGTGCTCACAAGACACCTTAGCCCCTTCAGGCGTGAGGTCTGTGCACAGCTACCTTCAATGAAGAGCACATGTCATCCTTTCCCTGCTGAATTCCCCAGAGAGGAATTCATGGTTGTGCCCAGGATGGAAAGGGCTTCCCGAAGCCCCGGGGTGAAGCCGTGCTCCGTACTCAGTGCGGGAAATCTGGGGTATCAGGAGGCCCCACTCTGCCCCCCATCCCTAGTTCCCACTCTCAGAGGCAGCGTCACACCTGAGAGCGGGAGGGAGGTTTCAGGGTGTAGTCTAGCCTGTGTGACCCCTCATTCCTAATAAACACCTGGCACCCAGGCCAGTAGCCTCCTCTGTGCCCACAGAGTAGGCAGATGCAAACGCAGACGCAGGAAGAAGGAGGCCCTTTCTCCTGGATCCCACCCTGAGTTATTGCTGTGACAACCATTCTAAACGCTCATCTCCTTTCTCCAGCCCTCTCAGAAACATGAGGCTCCGTAATGAAGGGCTCTGAGCCACTCTGCAGGGCACAGCATTAGTGTTCAGCTCGGCTTCCAGAGCCCAGGAAATGTCCTGGCCTGGCAGAGCAGTGGGTGGCCGGTAGGACCCTGAGCTGGGCAGGGAGCCCCTCCCCAGGCTTCTCTGTTCTTCCCCAGCCCTGGGAGGACTATCTGGATGGGGCCACCCTCTACCCACCCCACTGGTCTCAACACAGGCATGGCCATTCGAAACAACACATGAGGACAGGCAAGGCTGTCTCCACAAGACCATGACCTCTCCGTCCAGACAAAACTAGATTTGTGAGATGCTCAAACTCACAGGCAAGGACCCCCAAGAACAGCGGAGCTCAGCAGGTGAGACCCCCAGGAACAGTGGAGCCCAGCAGGTGAGACCCCCCCAGGGACAGCGGAGCTCAGCAGGTGAGGCCACCAGGGACAGCAGAGCTCAGCAGGTGAGGCCACCAGGGACAGCAGAGCCCAGCAGGTGAGGCCCCACCAGAGACAGCAGAGGCCAGCTGGTGAGGCCCCCAGGAACAGTGGAGCCCAACAGGTGAGGCCCCCCAGGACAGCGGAGCCCAGCAGTGAGGCCCTCCAGGGACAGCGGTGTCTGGAAGGTAAGACCCCAGGAACAGAGGTGTCCAGCAGAAGAGGCCACCTAGGGACAGAGGTATCCAGTGTCCAGTAGGCAGGGCTCCCCAGGGACAGAGGGTCAGCAGAAGAGTCCCCCTGAGGAGCATCCCCCTGCACGTGTGCTCCAGAGGAGACCCCTCTGGAGGCAGGTGGTTACAGTCTGGTGCCACCAGGCCAGCAGTTTGGTGGTGACATCGGCATGTGCACACCCAGAGAACAGAGCCCATGCAAGTCCCCAGAGTGAATGCAAAGTTCTGCTGAGGATCCTCTGCTCTCTGCCCGGCCCAGGGGTGCGTGGGGGAAAGTAGAGGAGGTGGCTTTTCTTTCCTATGGACCAGACCCCTCTGTGGGTCAGAGCCGGGCGTCAGGACAGCACTCCCTCCAGCAAGCAATTATTCTCAGAGTCACTCTCCCAGGGCTGTCTTCCCTGGTATCTTCCATGAAGCACCGTTGCTGCTGATGAGAAGGAGGGAAAGGAAACCCATCTTCAGATGCTGGAGAACCTGCCAGGTATGAGAGGAACCAAAACTGATCTCTGTGGCTCCAGAAGACACAGCCAGGACGACTGGGAACAGTCAGAGAAAGGCGTTTTCAACTCCGTGCTGAGAACTTGTAATGGTGAGAACGCTCCAAGAACAGACAGGATGAGCTGGAATTTCCTCTTACCAGTCTCAGATCCACAGCTGCGCGCTACACTCACCCTTTCCACCCCGTGCTGTCCCCTGGGCACAAAAGCTTGCTGCCTGCCCTGCATCCTCACACCGGCTGGCGTGCCCTCCTTATCACTGCACACTGTCCCTGCCCAATGTCATTCCTGACTTTCTATGAGCCTTGGAGAGTCCCCGAGTCCCCTGCACCTCTGTTTCCTTTACATTCCCTGCAAGTTGAAGGTCTGGCCTGGATGAGTGATTCCCAAGTCATGCTCCATGGACTCGGAGGGGCTGGGCTAGGGTGGCCCACTGGTCAGACAGGCCTGGGGAAATGCTGGGCCTGACAGAGTGAGCAGGCGTCGCTGCTGTGGATTTCTCAGAGCCTTTAATGGGCGCCTGTTGTGAATCTCTGAGAGAGCAACAGGGCTTCTAGGCTCCCCTGTCCCTGGGGCCAACTCATCTGCAACATCAGGCAGGTCACATCCTGGGATGGGTGAGCAGCAGCCATCTGGGCTGGTGGTGGTAAAAGCATTTACCAAGACAGGTGTAGTCAAAGAAAGGGCAGATTTAAGAGAAGACGTGTGAAAATACGTGGCAAGGTTGCAATGGCAGAATCCGCAGAACAGGAGCCAACTGCAAAGAAACAAAGGCTTGCTGGGGATTTTATACAGTGGCCTTCACGCTGCAGGGGGCTCCACGCAGCCGGGAACTAACCTGCAGGTGTCTGGCCACGGCTCGGCACAGGAAGATCATGAGTTATCTGTGCAGGAAGCCTGCGTGTCCTGGACCATGAAGAAAGTCAGACCTACAGCTTACCTGCTTTTCTTTTTGCTTGCCCCCAGTCCTGTCAGCCTGGCTCCTTTTCCATAATTAGGACTCCACAATCCCGAGAGCCTAAGGCAGGCACAGGCTGGGAGACACTGGCTGGTGCAGTAGGTGAGGGTCCCTGACGGCAGCAAGACACCTGCCGAGGCTCTGCTGAGACAGCAAAGGCACCCTGACACAGAACCAGAGAAAAAATTGAGGCCCCCGGGTGGGGGAGGCAGGAAGAGCTGCTTCAAAAGAAAAGCTCCAGGCTCCCATGAGCCTTAGCCTCCCTGCAAGGTGGCCACCGACTGGTACCAGCCAGGCCATCAGTGCAGGACAGAACGGGGCCCAGGGTGGGGCTATCCATGAGTGGTGCTTTACCAGACGTTTCCAGAAGGTCCCCAGGGGAACCTTCACAATTCAAGGGCAGAAAGGATGTGTGGTCTGGTGAGGTTCCCGCAGCCAGAGTGGAGCCAGGTGGGTCTGTTCAACTTGAGTGCCTGACCCATCAGCATCTTGAGCTGGGTCGGAGCCTTCCTCCCTCAGCCCCAACCCCCTCCCTGCTACAGCCCCAAAACAGACAAGTCTGAACAGGTGTGACTAGAGGCGGCCAACAGGCAGGGTCCGTGGTGGGTGACACATGCTCACTCCCGACACTGACTGCAGACAGCAGCAGGGAAGGTAAAACCCAAATGATCACGGCTAGCCGAGTCAGCAGGTCTGGCGTGGGCTAGGTTGCTCTGAGCAGAGGCTGGTCTGGCCAGGCGCAGCACTGCTGACTCCTGGTACCTCGGGGAGGCACTGGGAAGTCTCAGCAAGGGAAGGAATGACTTATTTCTATTTCTAAAAGATCCAGCAACCCTCTGGAGAGAGCATGACTGAGTGTGGAAAGGCAAGAGTCTGCTGAGATGGAAACCGAAGGAGGAAACCAAATGGCTCTGACCTTTGTGATGGTCACGTTTATGAGTCCATGGGGTAGGACACAGAACCCCATTACTCAGCCAGACTCTCCTCTAGGAGTTACTGGGAGGGCATGTGGAAGCGGGTGACTTCAAGTCAGGGAGATTGTCCTCCAACATCTTGGGTGGGGTCCTGTCAACAGCTGAAGGCCTTGAGAGCAAAACAGAAGCCTCCCTGAGGAAGGAGATATTCCTCCCGTGGACTCGGTGTCAGCTCCATTCCGAGAGTTACCAGCCTGCCGTCTGCCCTGGGTTTCAGACTTGCCTAAACAGCCCCTATAGCTGCATAAGCCAGTTTCTTGCTGTATATGATGCAGCCACATTAAGCATGAAATGTCTATTTAGCATACAAATGTGCCAAAGAAAAAGACTGACACTGATCAGAATTTGGTGGCATTTGGTGCTGGAGCTGAGCGTGGGGCTGCTCTGGAGATGGGTCCAGCCCGGGACAGTGCCCATATTGGAATACACAAGAAAGGAAGCCAGTGATGTGGGAGGAGACCTGGGAGGTGCTGGCTCAGGTGAGAGGAGAGAGCACTGCTGCTGAGGGGAAGGAGCGCTTTGACCCCAGTGTATCCGGGCATCAAGGGAGGCGAAGGGGGAGGTAGCGGTGGCAGAAGGGGTGCTGGTATCCGAAGGGCAGGAGTGGACTGATGGGAGACGTGTGCCACCAATGTTTCCTGAGATGGAGCGGCCGTTCCAGCCACAGTGCAGCTACATGGGACAGCCCAGAAGGGGCAGAGCTGAGTGATGCCAGGGGCAGCTTTGCCAGACAAACCTGACAGTGGGCGAGCAGGTGAGAACATGAGGGGTGTTCCTGATAGAGTGGCTCTGGTGTGGCACTGCCATGGACGTTTTCTAGGGAGGAGAGGGCCAGCCAAGCTGAGGCACAGGGGGCTGCTGTGCCAATGGGCAGGACCACCTGTGCCAGGTCCAAGTGTGGCACCAGCTTGCTGGGGTGTAGTCTTAGAACCAGTGAGAAGAAAAGTAGAAATAAGCAGGCAAGGGGTTACTTGGGAACCTTTCAGAGGGGTGGCAAGGCCAAGGGGCTGCACAGCCTGGAAGGGCCACCAGGACTAGTTCAGGTGGCCCAGAAACTAGCACCAGGTGGCTGAGGCCACAAAGAGAAGCTGATGAGGGGTGGCAGGGCAGCCAGGGCATTTCCTTACTGAACCGTCCCCACTCGGTTAAAAGCACCATGACTGACACCGTGTCTGTGCATAAGGCGAGCAGCCACGGAGCAGCTCCTCTGAGAGCAGGCAAGGCACAAGAGGCACAGAGAACCCCATTTCGGAGAACCCCATGGTGGCACACTGCAAGAGAAGGCTCCTGACAGAGGGGCTCTGTGGAGCTGAAGCTGTGCCTCCCTGTGGAATTGCAACTCACTCACACATGCATGCACACTTTCATACTCTCACACGTGCGCACACACGCACAAGCCCACCAACACAGGCCTGTGTGTGCACACACGCACATATACTCGCACGCAACCACAGCCACCCCACCCAGCACCAGACACCCCCTCAGAACTCCAGAGATTCCTGGGCGCAGGTCCTCGAGCCTGTCCAGGGCTCCAGCTACCTGCTATGCTTATCCAAATCACTCTCCAGACTGCCCAGAGCAGGATTCCAGCTAGGGCCCCTCTGGGAGCCTCCCTCAGCCTCCTCCAGCTCACAGCCCCTTCCCCTGGTCCTCAGGGCCAAGGCAGATCCCAACCAGTGAACTCGAGAAGAGGGACTTGGGACACAAGGGGATAAGAAATGAGTGTCCCAAAATGCTGCGATAACCATTCATCACCAACTTGAGTGAGTCTATAATCCTAAATATGAAAAACAGATGCACGTATTAAGCCAGTGTCTATGGATATACTCAGTCCTCCCATAACCCAAGAAAGGATTAGGCCTTCCAAAAATTCTAGTGACAAGCTTTCCAGGAAGAGCAGGCCTTTGGTGATGGCTGGTCTTGGAGGCTGGGAATGGGGGATGGCTGAGCTCCAGGAGGAACTGACCTCAAGTACAGCCTGTCCAAGGGCAGTGGCTGGCTCCAGCATGATGCTAGAAGATTCTGCCACCAGCGAGACAGTCTGCCCTCTGTGTAAAGTTCAGACAGTGCCCTCCACACAGGCTTCTGCCAGCCCTCGTGACCTTGGGGCTGGCCTCTCTGTCCTCCCCATTCTTCACGTCCAGCCAGGTTCTCCCACACACGGGGCCAGGGTTGCCCGTCCCTTTACAACCGGCTGTATTGAAAGAAAAAGGCATTTATGCCAAGGTGATTTCTCCCAAGAAAGAAGACAACCATGAGCTTGTTTCTGTCATTTCTGCTGCACTGACCCCATCAAAGTGTGACAGCCACTGCTTCCCAGGGGGCAACACAAGAAATGCTGGGGCTGAGAAGCTGGTCCAATGACCTTGAACTGGAGAGAGAACTTGGAGGCCTTGCTCTTCCCCCTCTTCTGGACTCACAACCCAAAACACACAATCATTCTTTCCACGCTGGGTGACCAATGGAGGCCTGGTAATTATCCAAAAAATTAAGCCTCACCAGAGCAATTTATCTGGCCATCATTGTGAAATGTATCTCAGACGGTCTAAAAAGACAGGAAAAAAAAAAAGAAAAACTCAGCCTGTAATCTTAGTACTCTGGGAGGCCCATGCCAGGAGCTCAAGACCAGCCTGGGCAACATAGTGAGACCCCCACCCATCTCTACAAAAAAATATTGAAACTAGTGCCAGCTCTGAGGGGCTGAGGTGGGAGGACGGCTTGAGCCAAGAAGTTCAAGTCTGCAGTGAGCTATGATTGTGCCACTGCACTCCTGCCCGGATGACAGAGTAAGACCCTGTCTCTAAAAGAAAGAAAAATCCAACCCCAACGGAACAAGACCAAAGCTAGGTATCCTCTTGTTTCCCCAGCTTCCCTCTGGGACAGCCTCCCTCTACAACTTTCTGTCCTCCTGGAAAGTGGCCTTTACTTGAGTTCAGCAACATTTACCGGACATGGCGCTTACGTCCCCCAGCATCCAGACACTGGGGACATAAAGAACACAGCCGGGTGGGGGCACAAGGTACAGAAACCATGAGGCCATGAGGCCCTCCCAGCCCAGCCCCAACCTCCCCCTCCAAGTGACACCCTGAGGGTGCACATCCTATCCCTCAGTCCAGAAGCCGCTCTTCCCACCCCAGCTCCTTCTCTGACTCCTTGGCAGAGTGTGTGTGACCTTCAGAGTCCAGCTCAGACACCACCCCAACTGCCAGAGCCCCTTCCTACCAAAAGTGTCCCCCTCCTCACCTGTGCTTCACTCCAAGTCCCAAAATCCTTTCATCATGGCCACAACCTACTATCAACTGCCCAATTTAAACCCCAGCCACTGTTTCTAGAATTTAACCTCAAAATCCATGTCTGTGTCTGTGCCTATGGAATAATAACAGTTGCTAAGTGGAATATCTGCCCAGAAGTGTATAGGGAGGCGCACGTGAGACCATTCAGAGAACAGGCCACGTGTGGTGCGTGCACACACTAGGCTCTTAGAAGACGTCTGCTGAGTATTCTGATGACTGGTTTGAGTCTAACCCCCTGTTTTGTGAATCCCTGAATCTGTAGGGTCTGACCCAGGGCCAGAACACAGAGGTTCCGACACTGATATGTCACACTGGCTGTGCCCAGCATTTTGGAGAGCCCTTCGGGGGGAGGAGGAGAGGTCTGCCCTCTGGAGAGCTGGAGAACGCTGTTAGGGGAGGAGGTGGTGGCTGTCCTGTGGAGAGCTGGGTCGCTGGTACATGTGCATACTCTTTCATTCCTCACACTGTTTGGGCTTTATAAGTGTAAATTATGTAGCAAGTATGAGAATGATCAGGGGATACGCACTTTGACCTTCACTGGGGCAGGAACATAGGACTTCCTCCTGGACCTGGGTTCCACTGGAACAGAGCCCAAGGCAGGGTTCCTCCTAGGCAGAAAGCTCTGTTGCGTTTTTTAGAAACCCCTGCCTCCCAACCCCCAGGAAGAAGAATGGCCAGGGGGAGCAGAAAGGAGAGAATGTCAGCCCCAAAGTTGCATTCTTGAGTTGGTCACCTCCATGGGCAACTGAGGCTGTCCCTCAGGGACCCTCTGAGGAGCTGGGGAAATGGAGCCTGTCTGTATTAGACACTGTATTACCTGCAGGCTTGTAAGAAACGGAATAACTTCAACTTTGGTTTGTTTGCTGTTCCTGGTGTGCACGTTCATAAATCCCTAAAAACGTCTAAGCACAAGCGCCGCCCCTGCCTCTCCTGCTCTGCTTGGTGGTCAGGCCACTCCATGCAGCAGATGAGCTCAGGCCCATGTGGCCTGGAACCATCTCTTCTACAGGAGGCAAGGCCGGGAGCTCTGCCCCCGCCCACAAGCACACAGAGAGGGAGAGGTGACCCCCTTCCAAGCAGCAGAGCCCGGGAAGGAGGCCAAGCCCTCCTCACATAGGAGGTCTCCAGCTGCCCTCTGAGGTGAGGGCTGCCTCTCCCAAACAGCACAAAGCGCAGCCCAGACCCAAATGTTTTGGAAGGACTGGGGAAACCAGAAAGTGTGCGCTGAGTGAGGGCAGGGGCTGCAAGTGACGGGGGAAGAGAAGCCACCATGCAGCCTGGAGAGTGAGCTGTGCAAGTCCTGCCGCCTGCAGCCTGCCCTCCCAGGCTGGGGATTAACATGGGCGAGACGGCTTGGCTCAGAACCAGCTGTGACTAATTGAGAGGACAAACAGGAAGGCTTTTCACCTGCCCAGACCTCATTCATCGTTTCCTACGAGACGATAGCATCAGCAGCCCTGGAGAGTACAGGCAGTTTTGTTCCTTGCTCAGAGTCTGCTGTGCTGATGACGTCAAAGGGGCCTAGACAGTGCCCCAAACGTGGACAGAGCGCGGAGGAGAAAGAAGGCTGGCGAGCAAGCACTTGGCCTTGAAGACCAGATCGCTCATCCCAAAGCCTGGGCCTGGCCTGAGGCTGGGTTTACTGATTCCCCTTGTGATTCTAGCTCCTTACACCTTAAGATGGAGCTTTTCTTCTGGCAATTTCCCAGGAAATGGGATTTTCTTTCAGCGCAGCAGAGAAAACAGGATTAAGCAAGGGGCTTTGGATCCTATGACAGCCTCCTGAGCTGGCAAGAGAGTTTGGTGGCTTCTGCATCAGGCCAGACTTCCACCCAGGTTTCTAGTGACAAGGTTGTTAGGTTTTAAAGGAGAAATGCAAATCTGATGAACATTTCACTCCAATAAGCGACAGCCTCAGGTTTATCCGGCAAGATGCAGAGGCCTGTGTCACCTGTCACATCTATGCTTGACCTGTACTAAAAATAGTTAAAGAGATCATACAGCCCTAGAGACCTGGCCCTGTCTTCAGTGCCCACAGGGTAAAATGCATCTTCTGGGCTTATGGGAGCACTGCAGTCACAGTGCCCTCCTGCCCCGTCATACACGGGGGTGCAGAGCCAAAAGCAAATGGGAGAGAAACATTCCCTGAAACCCTAGTTGCAGCCCCACACAGCCAAAGGCCAACTCCCCCTTTAGAAAACCTTAATGCGTGTTGCCCAATTCCTTAGGATTGAGGCAAAGGTGCGGCGAGAGGAGCTGGCTGGACTAGAGTCAAGACGCAGGTATGTTTAGCATGGGAAGGAAGGTATGACAGTCCCTACACACAGAGACACAGACACAGAGACAGATACGCACACACAAGCACAGGCACACAAAAACACAGACAAGACAGACAACACTCACAGACACAGTCACACAGACGTAAACGCACACATACATGCAGACTCATACAGACAGGCACACACAGAGATAGAAACACACAGAGGCAGATAGGCACACACACAGACACACACAGATCTGTGGCCATCTCCCCTGAAGTGCCAGGGACGTCACTGAAACAACCTGAACTCTGTCCATGCCTGGGCCAGGCAGTAAGTGTCTGTGGGTCAGGGGCAGGGGTTGCGAGTAGATCCCACCATGGTGTGACTGTGGGGAGAGTCCAGGGCAACTCAGCAGCCTCCAGGGAAGGATGCAGCCCAGGAGAGGTGCTTGGGGAGCCTGAACCCTGGTGGGTGACTTGGCCAGGTAGTGAGAGCAGCCCCCAAGGAATACTGGAGCCCAGCCAGTCAAGTGGCAGGGGCTCTGGCCAACCTGGGTATGGGTGCCTTTTCCACCCAGGGGCAAACCACAGCCATAGGGTCTGGGTCCCCCAAGGAAAACGCGGCGCAAGGAAGGGCTATCAAGGCACCTTCTCAAAGACAAGGAAGACTCTGTGAAAGGAAAATAAATCTCAGGACCCCCAAATCACTAAGCCAAAGGGAAAAGTCAAGTATAACCAAAAATGAAATTCTAAGCCCCCCCGGCCATCTGAAACGAGCCCTCCTCTCAGCAAGGGCATCCCAAAGCAACCTGAAAAGCTAGTTCAGGCCACGATGGGAAGGGAAGTCAGGCATGCCTCATTTTACCCTCTTCCCTTTTGGAATTACTGATAGAACGTACTCTTTAAGAAACATTTACCATCTATCCTCTCCGAAGCCTGCTACCTGGAGGCTTCAGCTACATGATAAAACCTTGGTCTCCACAACCCCTTATCTTAACCCAGACATTCGTAAGTCTTTAGATAATAACCCTTTCAACCAACTGCCAATCAGAAAATCGTTGCAGCTACCTATGACCTGAAGCCCCCACCTTCCCGTTGCCCCGCTTTTTCCAGAGCAAACCAATGTACATCTTACATGTATTTGATTGATGTCTCATGCCTCCCTAACATGACCTTGAATACATGATCTCAGAACCTCCTGGGGCTGTGTCATGGGCCACTGGTCACTCATATGTGGCTTAGAATAAATCTACTCATATACTTGACAGAGTTGGGCTCTTTTTGTCGACACTGGGACCTGTGTCAGGCCTCCGTTTATTCCTAAATGAGATAGCTACAAAGATTTAAAAAGCTACATGCCTCCTTCACAATCTGCCTCAAGACCCATACCCTAAAACCGTTCTGTTGATTTTCACCCTGGCAATGTAAATTGGTAAGTTATCTTCACAGGTACAGGACAAGGGCAGAACTCAAAGTCATCCCTCTGGTCACCTGAGACAAATGCGTATCTGATGGCTCTCTCTGCCCTATTCTTTGTGTGTAAAAATACAGATCTGGTTGGGCATGGTGGCTCACGCCTGTCTTCCCAGCACTTTGGGAGGCCGAGGTGGGTGGATCACCTGAGGTCAGGAGTTCAAGACCAGCCTGGCCAACAAGGTGAAACCTTGTCTCTACTAAAAATAATTTAAAAATTAGCTGGGCGTGGTGGTGCACACCTGTAATCCCAGCTACTCGGGAGGCTGAGGCAGGAGAATTGCTTGAACCCAGGAGGCGGAGGTTGCAGTGAGCCGAGATCGCGCCGTTACACTCCACCCTGGGTAACAAGAGCATGAAACTCCATCTCAAAAAAAAAAAAAAAGTGCAGACTCACTGAGCCAGACTAAGGCATAAGTGACTATTCTTCTACCTGCCTCTCACGTGTAAACTGTATATTCAGTGAAAAGCTGATCAAAGACCCAAAAGAATGCAACATTTTGTCTCCTGTTTACCTATGACCTGGAATACCCCCTCCCACTCCTCCCACCTTCCACTGTCTCCTCTTTCTGGACTGAACCAATGTATATCTTACACGAACTGACTGATGTCTCATGTCTCTCTAAAATGTATAAAGCAAGATGTGCCCCCACCACACCTTGGACAGATGTCGCCAGGACCTCCCGAGGCTGTGTCACGGGTTCATCCTTAACCTTGGCAAATAAACTTCCTAAATTGATTGAGGCAAGTATCAGATACTTCGGGTTCACAACCTGATGAGAGAACAGAAAGGCCTCCGTCTGCTGATTGCCCTCCTTGACAGCACACCCACGTACCCGCAAGTACAGCACGGCACACACTGAGGCTGCTGCTCCAAGCAGAACAGTTCCTGGGACACTCAGGTGCTGCCTCCCTGTGCCTGGGGCTCACAGCCAAACCTGAACCACCTCTATGGAACAGGCAGAGCCAACACGTGCACCCCCAGCCCCTTTACAGCCAGTTTCACAGAACCTTTAGGTACACAGAGGTAAGAAATCTCATCCAAATGTGAGAAACCAGCCTCCTACTCTCATAATTGAAGGAAGTGTGCTCAGATGCCAAAGTGTAGCACTAGATTCTGGAAAACTTACTTCCCTGGCTGAGGGTGGCAGAGGGAAGGACACTGATTCATCAAGAAGAGGAAGACGTTCCAAGTACGATGCATAAAGGAGCAAGCGTGCAATATATTTTTTAAGAATTTCCATGAAAAATGGTTCTTTCAAAACAGCTCTGATGCCTAAGGGGTGAGTTTCGGCTCCCAGAAAAAATGCACACTTTGTGAATTTTATGCTCACTCCACCCTGTCCTTGAGTCACCTTAATCTGGTCTAAGCTTCAGATGCCCCTTTGTTTCTTCTCTATCAGCATGGATTAAAAAAGAAAAGAACAAGGCAGAAGCACCTGCCATTGCAAGGCATGTTCTTACCTGCCTCTCTCCCTGCCCCCTCTGGCTTGGTCATGTCAGCCCTGGGCTGTGACCACCCACCTGCCCAGAGCAGGGGGCATCTCGAGGAGAGAGGCCCTGTTAACTCTAAGCCTACTGAGGCCCTGTGCTGGCTTTCTGGCCTAGAGCAGGGAGGAGAATTTGTCCTGCTCCTGCCCTGGTTTGTTTCAGCTCTGTGGAATCTAAAAGAAAGACTGAAAAGAGAGGATTACTGAATGAGTCTAAGCAAGGTAAGGCAGGTTGCAGTGATCGCTGGGCATGCAGCTCACTGAGACAGGAACAATAGTTTTATAAACTGCTGCAGATACGGAACAGAACCTTTTAAAAATCAAGGCTTTTGATATTGATAATTAATCTCTGTCTCTATTCTGTGTGTGTGTGTGTGTGTGTGTGTGTGTGTGTGTGTAGAGAGAGAGAGAGAGAGAGAGAGAGAGAGAGAGAGACAGAAGAGAGAGAGAGAGAGAGACCAAATCTTGCTCTGTTGCCCCAGGCTGAAGTGCAGTGGTGCGATCTCAGCTCACTGCAACCTCTGCCTCCACAGTGCAAGTGATTCTCCTGTCTCTGCCTCGCAAGTAGCTGGGACAACAGGCATGTGCCACCACACCGGGCTGATTTTTGTATTTTTAGTAGAAATAGGGTTTCCCCTTGTTGGCCAGGCTGGTCTTAAACTCCTGACCTCAAGTGATCCACCCGCCTCAGCCTCCCAAAGCGCTGGGATTATAGGCGTGAGCCACACTGCCCAGCCTCCTCTCCTCTTCTTTCTAAATGTTATCGTGTGACCAGGCAGCCACAAGAGCCTATCACGTATCAGCACACCTTGTCTCAACACCAGCCTGGTGGGAAGCAGGGGTTACTGCCCCCCACCACACCATCTACTCCCCCATTCTGTTGCCTCCCTCTTGACCCCATGGGCCTGCTGGTGGCAGCAGAGCAGCACATTGGCCAGAGAGGCTGCAGACCCTCTGCAGTTCAATGGCAGGACTGCAAATGCCCAGGAGCAGGACAGACACTAGTCTGGAAGCAAATGACCCTAGGTGAGGTTACGGGCCCAGGGAAAGGGAGCTGACACCAAGAGGCACAGATTCTAACCATAACCCTGTCACTCAAGTCCCGTGTCCTCACCTGCAAAGTGTGCCTGGTGATGCCGACCTCACAGGACTGACTGAACTGAAGGGAAACGAGCAGAGGTTCTGAACTGCCACCAGGAAGCCAATGCTTTGTATCAGCTATGAAACTGCCATTAACGTGGGATGCGTTACAATGTCGTAGACATCATTAAATGCTTTCAATGCTCAAGTGCCTGGTTACCTGCCTGGTACTACCCTAGGCCACACGAATTCCACAAGTCCAGGGCAAAGGGCTCCTTACCAGACAGTAAATGATCCTAGGGCGAATCCCACAAACTCCCAGAAATTGCAGAGGAAGCATCAGATAAACACGTCCATACATTTTTGTATAGAGAAGATTTCTCAGATTCTCAGAGTGGCCCATGACTCTGTAACAGCTAAGAACCACTGTTCTAGGGCTTAGGGTCCGAAAGAGAGCATGCACAAGCCATGGCCAGAGGAAAGGCTGCTGCCGCCAGCAACTGAGCATGAAGGCACGGGGCAGCACAGAGGAGATGCTTTTCTCCCCCAGTGAGCAGGTCGTGGGCCCCACTCCAGCAGGGACCTATCACCTCCATGTCAGCCCATACCATGCACGACCAAGTGTGTGTATGGCAGCTGGGCACAGTGCCCAGTGAGAACGTGTACACTTGGGCCTCCAATCTGGGTGTGGCTGGAGTCTGTGGGGAGAGTGAAAGCTTTACCTTGGGGAAGCACATTTGGAAACAAACTCACTTCAGCAGTCCTCAGGACTCTTGCCATTTAAGGTACTGGGGGTGGGGAGGGCAGCAATGACTAGAGGCTGACAGTGTGGCCATCTGACAATCTTAAGAGCACATTCCACTTCCTTTTTACAATTTTAAGTGTGAATCAGAGGCTGCTCCTGCCCCAGGCCCCCCAGCCGTTGCATAGAGCAAGGCGAGAGGTCTCCCAACCCATACCTGAGCACTCTCTGCTGCCCTTTAAGCATGCAGCAAGCCCGCACTTACAGGGCCTCTGCACTTCTTCCCAAAGCCTGCACTGCTCCCAGACATCCAAACAATAATATTTTGCATAAAAATATTTACTCTGAAAAGTTGGGCCGCAAATATGACTTTGATTAAAGAATATAATAGACTATGTGAGTGGGAGTCATTTTTCCAGCTAACAGTCATTTTGTGCTATGATCTAAGAGCATTGCGTGAACATTTATGGTGGGAAAAGCAACAACTTAGCTCCACTGGAATGATGTAAGAATCCCATAATAAAGGCTATTCATGGCCAGGTACAGTAGCTCATGCCCGTAATCCCAGCACTTTGCGTGGCTGAGGCAGGCGGATCACTTGAGTCCAGGAGTTAAGAGACCAGCCTGGACAACGTGATGAAACCCCATCTCCCAAAAAAATACAGAAAATTAGCCAGGCCTGGTGGCACACACCTAGAGTCCCAGCTGCTCTGGAGGCTGAGGCAGGAGATCACTTGAGCCCAGGAGGCAGAGGCTGCAGTGAGCCAAGATCATGCCACTGCACTCCAGCCTGGGCAACAAAACGTGATCCTGTCTCAAAAAAAAAAAAGGCTATTCATGAAGCTAAATAATTTAAAAATATGGTGAGCATATAAGCATAGTATAAATAAATGTTTGAGTTTTGAAAATCACATCTGTAATAACATTTTCAAATAATAATTATAAAGTTCAGCAAATGGTGGGGGAAAACTGAACTATACACATGTGAAAGAATGATGTTGGACCCTCAGCTGAATGATATGTAAAAATTGACTCAAAATGGATCAAAGACCTAAACTAAAGAGATAAAACTTAAAGAAACACAGGAGAAAATCCTTGCACCAAATCATTTGTTAATGATTTCTTCGATATGACACCAAAAGCATAAGCAATAAAAGAAAAAAATCAATAAACTAGACTTAACTAAAATGAACTCGTGCAAATCAAAGGACTTAATAGAGTGAAAAAAGCCCAGAGAATGGGAGGTAACATCTGCAAATCCCACATCTGTCAAGGCTTCGCTCCTGTAACTCAACAACAGAAAGCAAACAATCCAACTCAAAAATGGACAAAGGTCTTGAATAGACTTTTCTTTAATGCCACTGATTCTTCACTTTAAAATGGTTAAAATAGTAAATTTTAGGTTGGGCGTGGTGGCTCTCGCCTGTAATCCAGCACTGTAGGAGGCCGAGGCCGGCAGATTACCTGAGGTCAACAGTTCGAGTCCAGCCTAACCAACATGGTGAAACCTTGTCTTCACCAAAAATACAAAAAAAAATTAGTTGGGCGTGGTGATGCATGCCTAGTCCCAGCTACTTGGGGAACCTGAGGCAGGAGAATCGGTTGAACCCAGGAGGTGGAGGTTGCAGTGAGCCAAGATAGCACCACTGCATTCAAGCGTGGGTGACAGAGGGAAACTCCATCTCAAAAAAAAAAAAAAAAAAAACCCAGTAAATTTTATGTTGGTATATTTAACAATTTTAAAACTTTTTAAATTGCAAATTAGAAAGGATAGTAACAACATTTTCATTTTGTAGCATGCACTAATTAGCACATTCAAAGGACTCCAATTTCTTATTCTACATCTGGAGATAAATTTAAATGTATACATTCTCAGAACATGGAGGCAGCCAGCCGTGGCTCTTAAAGATGAGAGTTTGTGAAGACAGAGGTGTACCAGTTGTCTCTTGCCCTTCTTACCTGAGCCTGGACTCCAAAAGCATCCGAAGGCCTTTCAATGGCCTACAGGATGCCATGTCCTACACTGTATCAGGGTCTATGCTCAGGCTCCTATACTGGTTGGAGAAGTTCTGAGGCATTCTCAGCACCTATGCCACGGAAGAAAACACAGCAAACTTCAGGACTTCTCAGAAAATTAGTAAGTCTGCAAACGCTTTTATCAGCCTTTGCCGTTTATATTAACATGTGGCAAAACAGCTAACGGCAGGTCCAGCCAAATTGATGGAATGGGCAGGCACCTTTACAAGTTTTATTCAAAACTTCTGTAAACCAGAAATAAAATTCTAAGCCTCTCAACCATCTGAATGGTTGAGCCTCCTCTCAGCCAAGGGCATTCCAAAGTTAGCCTGAAAAACTAGTACAGGCCGTGATGGGAAGTGGAGGTCAGACAGGCCTCATTATGCCTCCTCCCTTTGAAATTCAGGTGCAGCTAACACAGACATTAGAACAGAGATCTTGAGACTCTCTGGCAATAAGACACAAGTTCCAGCCTGACTCTAGTACAGCATCACATGACAGATAGCAGGCCCTGAAAGAAATCAAAATATTATACCCTAAAATAGGTTTCTTTGACGTATTTTGAAATGGCCCTGCAAAGCTGTCTCTTGTGGGTAAAAGCTACATTCTGTAGAGAACCCTTTTCCTCTGCTCTGATCCCAGAAGAGAATTAACTAAGAGTCTGGTACCCTTTTAAGTCTGACAAGAAACATTTTCACTCTATTCTCTGTGAAGCCTGCTACCTGGAGGCTTCATTTGCATAATGAGAACCTTGGTCCCCACAACCCCTTATCTTAACACAGACACTCCTGCCTATAAATTCCAGGTCTTTTGATAATAATTTAACTCTTTTAACCAATTGCCAATTAGAAAATCTTTGAATCTACCTAAGACTTGGAACATGCCCCCCCCACCACGCCCCTTCCAATTGCCCCGCCTTTCCAGACAAAACAAATGTGTTATACGTCTTCCATGTATTCATTGATGTCTTATGTCTCCCTACAATGTACAAAACCAAACTGTAGCCCGTCCACCTTGGGCACATGTTCCTAGAACTTCCTGTGAGTGGCCACTGGTCACTCACATTTGGCTCAAAATAAGTCCCTTCAAATATTTTACAGTTTGACTCTTTTTGTCACCACTTCCTTGACCACAGCCTGACTTCCAGCCTTGGTCTAATTTTCTTCAGGCTCCAGACCTGTGAGCCTATGCTTGGTCCTTTAATTAACTTTAAAACCCTCTGGAATGAGTGAATGACACAGGCTATATAACTGTATGGAACTAGAAGAACTCTATGACATGAGGCTGATCCCAAGCTATGCCAGAGGAGATACAGTCTCCAAAGCTACCCATGAAGTCTCCATACTGCTCTCAGTCAGAACAAGGGTTTGCTCTTTTCGGACTGAAGAGAAAGCAGCTCTGGTGGTTAATGAGCTGCCAGACAGCAAGAGGCTTGCTCAGAGCCGGGTGGGGGAAGGGGTGAGAAGGAGGGAGTCAAGTCTGACTGCTGGCCTGCCAGGTTTCACATCTTTATACACAAACTGACAGTGCCAAGGATAAAAACAGTTCTTTAACTTAATCAGTGTAAGAGGAATTCTGTTAAAATTACATTTCAAGGCCAGGTGCAGTGGCTCATGCCTGTAATCCCAGCACTTTGGGAGACCAAGACGGGCGGATCACTTGAGGTCAGGAGTTTGAGACCAGCCTGGACAACATGGCGAAACTCTGTCTCTACCGAAAATACAAAAATTAGCCCTCCATGGTGGTGCGCACCTGTCATTCCAGCTACTCAGGAGGCTGAGGCAGGAGAATCAATTGTACCCAGGAGGCAGAGGCTGCAGTGAGCCGAGATGGTGCCACTGCACTCCAGCCTGGACAACAGAAAGAGACTCTATCTCAAAAAAAAAAATTAAAAATTAAAAAATAAAACAATCTTTCAAAATATATGCACTATTTTACTGTTTTGTCTGACTTTAAAATTCACAAGATCCCAAACACTACCAAGTACATGCTTTTACAAATACCTTTTTAAAAACTGAGGTTTTCTTTAAAACACTAGTTGTAAAAAAAATTAAAGAACCTATGTTTTCCTGTTGACCTTGATATGAAGAGCAGAAATATTACAGAGGCAGGTCACTCCTTAAAATTGGCCTTAAGTACTTTTCCTGGTATATACATTCAAAACATGGATTTGTCATATATTTCTTCCCGAAAGAGTTTTCGTAAGAACTCTTGCTATTCTTCGGACCTCAGAATCAGGAGAAAAGAAACGATCCTTCTTAATCACATCCACCCACTAATTAGCTAAACGACACAACGTCCGGCAGTCTGGGCCGGGCTCACTCCTCTCTATACGCTGCTGACCCCATCTCTGGCAGGAAAAAGTCCTGTAATCCACAGGTAACGTCCCCTCATTACCTCATTAAATAAACAGCAATCAAAAAGAAGACAGTGCCATGCTATTAAGTATAGAAACACAACATTCTCAATTCTATTCACCAATCATCAGGACCTACAGAACCACATGGCACAGATGGATCGATTTCTCCCTCCATGAATTTTAAATTGCCTTTTGCAACATTCCTCTGGCTCAGACGAGCTAGTGTTCCACAATATGCTGGCTTGTGAAATCCAAGCAACTGTGCCTTCCTCTACACTTCTTCACTCAGCCTCTCAGCCTTAAATTGCACACTGCCTATAAAAATCTGCTTCAAAGAAAAATGAAGTTACTCTGAAATGCCATATGCAACATAACAGTTTATCCCTCGGATGGGGTTGCACTGGCGGGTGCGCCTGCATTTGCGTGGCTTTCACAGCATGCCCAGGGCCCAGCAGCCCTGCAGCACCACACCGAAGGCAGCAGCCCAGGAAAAGGAGGGCATGAGTTCTCCAATGTGACTTTAAGGATTGATTTAAAGGGTGACATGGTTAGGCTTTGTGTCCCCACCCAAATCTACCTTGAACTAGAATCCCCAGAATCCTCCTAGTTCCCATGTGTCAAGGGAGAGACCAGGTGGAGGTGACTAGATCATGGGGGCGGTTTTCCCCATGCTGTTCTCGTGACAGTGAGTGAGTTCTCAAGAAAGCTGATGGTTTTATACATGTTCGGTAGGTCCTCCTGCATTCATGCTCCCCTCCTGCCACCTTGAGAAGAAGGTGCCTTGCTTCCCCTTCAACCATGACTGTAAGTTTCCTGAGGCCTCCCCCAGCCACCATGAACTGTGAGTCAATTAAACCTCTTTCCTCTATAAATTACCCAGTCTCAGGCATTTCTTTATAGCAGTGTGAAAACGGACTAAGACTAATGGCAGCTCTCACCCATCATGGTGTCTGTGAGAAATGAAGTGTTTTCTCCCTTGTTCTCTGCCAGTGGCCTACAAAACAAGCTGGATGGCAACCAGTAGGCAGATAAGACAGACACAGCAGGGCCCTGGCATACAGGCACACCCATGCACAAAAAGGGAGCTGGAACTATCCTCTCATTTAAGGAATCTCAACTAACTGCATGTGTTCTAATCTATTAAAGAGTTGTTTTTACAGTATTTGTTAGAAGAAAAATAGGACTTCTAAGTTTATAGCCAAGGGCCCAGAACAATTTAAGGAGAGTTTTTTCCACCAACCAAGAATAGTATGGTAATATGCAAAGATCAACTTCCTAGTATCAACTTTATAGTTTAGACAGCAATGATTGTAATACAACTCTTCTGACTTTTGTTTTATTTTTATTCAAAAATAAAAGAGGCACAAAAAACATATAACTAAACCGTCCAATGTCATCCAAAATAGCAGGTTCACCAAAAGGTTATAAAAGTAAACTTGCATTTTGGGGGAATTAATTACAATTACTAGAGAGAGAATGAATTGCTTTTCAAAGAAATGTATCTCAGAAGAATGCTGACCAATGGTGTAGATGGTTATTTAACTTCCCTTTTTTATGGGTGAACCTACAGGTCATAGTGTGCTGAGCAGTGAGAAGCCGCTCTAAGCAAGCCCTCTTCCAGCCAGCACAGACGTGGGCCACTTTTCCAGAAGGATAGGTTCGTTCATGGCCTCTCCTTTGGCAAACTTGACCAACCACCTGCAGGTACTCTCACTTCCAGGGCAAGTTATAGGGGATACATAGCAATTCATCTCCATCTCTAGTCAATAACATTTTGCCAACTCTAACACATGCCACATGGTGATGGTTTTGGAATATCAAATGAGGGATGGCATTTTCACCAAAACCCTGGTAGCCGAGCACACCTACACATTATGCTCCAGAGTGCGGAGATCTTCCAGGAGCTCCTGGGCTGCAGTTTGCAGGCGGGGATTGCAGCTCTTGGACATTGCCAGGATGCGCTGCAGAGGCAGGGAGCTCCGGAACTCAGAGGCTGACTTGGAGAAGACTTCAGGTTCCAGAACCACAGATTGGACAAGCCTCAGTACATGCAGGCACACCTCTGCATCTGGATCTAGGGGAAACAGGCAACGCTTCTGGTTAGAGAAAAATTTTCTTTTTTTTTTTGTTTTGTTTTGTTTTGTTTTTTGAGACCGAGTCTTGCTCTGTCACCCAGGCCAAAGTGCAGTGACATGATCTCTGCTCACTGCAACCTCCGCCTCCCAGACTCAAGACATTCTCCTGCCTCAGCCTCCTAAATAACTAGGATTACAGGTGTATGCCACCATACCCAACTAATTTTTTGTATTTTTATTTTGTTTATTTATTTATTTATTTTTGAGACGAAGTCTCACTCTGTCACCCAGGCTGGAGTACAGTGGCGCGATCTTGGCTCACTGCAACCTCTGCCTCCCAGTGTAAGATCTTTTAGGCTGACTGACGGCGCCGTGGACACCATGGTAACCTCTGTGACCTGCACGGACGTTCCAGATGAGTTCCTGGAACTAGAAAGTCTGAAGTAACTGGAAGACCACAAAAAGAGAAGAATGATCAACCCCTGCAGCGCCTAATTAACTTGAGATGTTCTTTCAATGTTCCTTATACCTGCCTCAGCTGATAAGGCAATTGGACTTTGTAACTGACCTTGGTCAACCTCTTGAGTCCAGACCCTACGACCCACTCCCAGCTTGCAAAAACCATCCTAAACTGTAACTTTCATAACTTTCCACTGCCTACCCCAAACCTATAAAACCAACTCCTATCCCACCGCCCTCCACTGACTCTCTTTCAGACTCAGCCCACCCGCACCTGGGTGAATGAACAGCCATGTTGCTCACACAAAGCCTGTTTGGCGGGTCTCTTCATTCAGAGCACACATTTAACACCAGGTTCAAGCGATTCTCCTGCCTCAGCCTCCCAGGTAGCTAGGATTACAGGCGAGTGCCACCACAGCCGGCTAATTTTTTGTATTTTTAGTAGAGACGGGATTTCACCATGCTGGTCAGGCTGGTCTCAAACCCCTGAGCTCAAGCCATCCACCAGCCTCTGTCTCCCAAAGTGCTGAGATTACAGGCATGAGCCACCACACTTGGCCTAGAATAAAATTTTCTACCATCATCTACCCCTCAAGGGGTTCCCAGCCTTTCAAAATGACAGGTTTGACAGTTTAGAAAACTATAGGCTAATCCAGAAACAGTCACTGCCTGATATAATAGCTTAGCTCATAAAAGCAGCATCAAAAAACTAAATAGTCTAATAACCATCATCTTCAAATATCACAATCATACCATTTTAAAGTGCTAAACTAGAAAGATGAGGGCTTTCTATGTTTGCCAGTGAGGACTAAACTCTGATTTTTCTATCTTGTCCAAATTCCTGTCTAAGGGTCTGGGGAGTCATGACCTACAAATCATAAATCGTGACTTTCCAACCTGACTCTGGCATAACATTACGAGAAAAGGAAGACAATCAAAATTACCCCAAAATGTGTTTCTTTGCCATATTTTGAAATGGCTCTGCCAAGCTCTTCTTTGTGGGGGGAGTATTTGCATTTGTAAAGAATCTCTGTTAACATAGCTAGATCTTTTTCTTCCAGGCTCTCCCAATCCTAAAGAGATGAAGATCTGAATAGGAAACAATTGCCATCTTTGTCTCTAAGGGCAGCCACTATAAGACTTCAAAAGAACTTTGGTCTCCACAATCTTCATCTTAACCTGAACATGCCCCTTCTAGCAATCCCAGGTCTTGAGACAAACTCAACCATCAATCAGAAAATGTTTAAATTCACCTACAGCCTGGTAGCCTCTCCCCCGCTCCTCCCCCCACCCTAGCTTTCAGTTGTCCCATTTTTCTGGACCAAACCAATGTATTTCTTAAATGCATTTGATTGATGTCTCACACCTCTCAAAAATGTATAAAACCAAGCTGCACCCTGACCACCTTGGGCATATGTTCTCAGGACCTCACTCATATTTGCATCAGAATAATTTTCTTCAAATATTTTATAGAGTTTGACTCTTCATAAACACTAGCATTCCGTCCACTTAAAAGACTGTTTTAAAAAGTATTACTTCTGGCCGGGCGCAGTGGCTCATGCCTGTAATCCCAGCACTTTGGGAGGCTGAGGCAGGTGGATCACCTGAGGTCAGGAGTTCGAGACCAGCCTGGCCAACATGGACAAACCCCATCTCTACTAAAAATACAAAATTAGCCAGGCGTGGTGGCTCATGCCTGTAATCCCAGCTACTCAGGAGACTGAGACAGGAGAATCGCTTGAACCCAGGAGGCAGAGGCTGCAGTGAGCCAAGATGGTGCCATTGCACTCCAGTTTGGGCAACAAGAGCGAAACTCCATTTCAAAAAAAGAAAAAGTTATTTCTTTTTCACTCCAACTGCAGCAAATCCCTCAGAGACCACATAGCACCTATCGGGGCCACTGAGTTTACACAATGTCACTGGGTATATAAAATTCACATTGTTTATTTTCCACATGAATGCCTCTAGGAGTCATAGAATCTGGTAGCCTTGCATACATTGTAGCAACCACTAAAAATTAGCTAGACTAAAACAACAAACCCAAGGGAAGCTTCAATCCTTCACCAGAGTGGAGCCAACTTTCCTTACCATTCCTCTCTACTGACAGCCTTTACAAGGAGGTAAATTCACTTCTTGACTGGGTACTGTAATTGGAACCAGGCTCAAAATCAGCACCTCTTTCTTAGCACATTTACTTAACAACAACAAAAAAAACCCTTTAAAGACGCAGAGTGAAAGAGTGGACTCAACAGTCTCTCAGTGGGAGCTGCCGCAGCACTAAGCCCCAAGGAGAAGCTTCTCTCCTACAGAATCAGAAGGCTGCTGTGGCCAGGGAAGACAAAAGCAACCGGCTACAGCCCTGGGGGAGGCCCCAGGAGCCATCTTAAGCCAGGCTGTTAGAGCACTACTTTGAGGGAAAGGAGGGAAACTTTCTCGAGCACAGACCTGCCAAAGATAAGGGGCAGCTAAGGCAGACACAGAGACAAGGCCAAAGGCCATGGGTGAAGTCGCTTTGGCAACTCAGCCCTCATCCTAAGCTCAAGGAAAGGTTGGAAGAATTTGAAGCCAGAGGGACAGAAGGTACATACACAACAATAAAACCCAGACCCAGCTCAACTCCCCCAACAATGACAGTCCAGCAAAAAAGAGGAGCAGCCGTTCCTGAGCGTAGCACTATCTACCCACTCACTCTCCTCTGCAGGGTGGGAGAGGGTAGCACTACCTACCCACCACCACAGCCCAGAGGCCAAATGTAGCTCAGGACCTGCTTCTGTACAGGCTGCAAGCTAACAATGGTTTTGCTTTTTTTTTCTTTCTTTCTTTTTTTGGAGACAGGGTCTTGCTCTGCCTCCCAGGCTGGAGTACTGTGGTACGATCATGGCCCACTGCAGTCTCAATCTCCTGGGCTCAAGCCATCCTCCCACCTCAGCCTGCCAAGTAACAGGGACCACAGATACACGTGGCCACACCCAGCTAATTTTTCATATTTTTTGTAGAGACAGTGTCTTACCACATTGCCCAGGCTGGTCTCAAACCCCTGGGCTCAAGCGATCCTCCACCTCAGTCTCCCAAAGTGCTAGAATTACAGGCATGAACCACTGCACCCTACCAGGTTTCACATTTTTTAAGGGTAATTTTTAAAAAGTAAAAACCAAAAGAACAATATGCAACAGGGACTACACATGGCCCTCAGAACTCAAAATATTTCCTCTTTGGTCCATTACAGAAAAAGTTTGTTGACCTTGCCTACTGCCCTCCACACAATGTCCAACACTCAATCAAAAATTACAATGAAAAGGCAAACGAGGCAGGGCATGATAACTCACGCCTATAATCCCAGCACTTTGGAAGAGAGGGAGAGAGGGAGAGGAGAGGAAGGAAATGACATCACATTTACAACAGCTACCAAAAAATTAAAATACCTAGGAGTAAATTTATCGTAGGAGGTGAAAGATCTCTACAAGGAAAATGACAAAATACTGATGAAAGAAATGGAATAGGACACAAACGAAAAGACATCCCATGTTCAAAGATTGGAATAATTAACATTATCAAATTAATCATACTGTCCAAAGTCATCTACAGATTCAATGCAATCTCTATCAAAATACCAATGTCATTTTTCACAGAAATAGAAAAAAAATCTAAAATTTGCATGGAACCAGAAGAGCCCAAATAGCCAATGCAATTGTGAGCAAAAAAGAAAAAAGCAGGCAGCATCATACTACTTCACTTCAAAACAGATCACAAAGCTTTAGTAACCAAAAGAGCATGGTACTGGTGTAAAAGCAGACACACAGACCAATGGAACAGAATCCAAAATCCAGAAATAAATTCACATATTTACAACAAAGGTGTCAAGAAAATACCCTGGGAGAAGGACAGTCTCTTCAATAAATGGTGCTGGGAAAATTGGATACCCATATGCAGATGAAAAAAACTCGACCCCTGTCTCTCAGCAAATATTTTAAAAAGCAACTCAAGATGGATTAAAGCTTAAATGTTAGACCCAAAACTAAAAACTACTAGAAGAAAATATAGGGAATACACTTCAGGACATTTGGTATAGGCAAATATTTTAGGCTAAGACCTTGAAAGCACAGACAACAAACAAAAATTGGCAAATGGGACTGTACTGAACTAAAAACCTTCTGCACGGCAAAGAAACAACAGAATGAAGAGACAACATGCTGAATGAGAGAAACTATTTGCAAACTATTCCTCTGACAAGGGACTAATATCCAGTATCTAAAAGGAACTCAAACAACTCAAATAAAAGAAAAAATGATCCCATTAAAAAGTGAGCAAAAGATTTGAACAGATATCCCTCAAAATAAGCCATAGAAATGGCCAATAAGTATACAAAAAATGCTCAGTATCACTAATAATCAGGGAAATGCAAACCAAAATCACAATGAGATCCCCCTCCTTACTCCAGTTAGAATGACTATTACTAAGAAGACAAAAAACAGACACTGGTGAGGACACGGAGAGAAGGGAATTTTTTCACATTATTGATAGGAATGTAAATCAGTATGTCCCTAAGGAAAATAGTATGGTGATTTCTCAAAAAAAAAAAAAAAAAAGAAATAGAATTACCATGCGATCCAGCAATTCCACTTCTGGACATTTATACAAAGGAAAAGAAATCAATATATCAAAGGAATACCCCCATGTTTATTGCAGCACTGTTCATAATAGCCAAGAGACAAAATCAACCTATGTGTCTGTCAACATGTGAGCAGATAAAGAAAATGTGGTCTATATACACAGTGGAATACTGTTGAGGCTTAGAAAAGAATGAAATCCTGTCATTTGCAGCAACATAGATGGAACTGCAGGTCACTATGTTAAGTGAAATAAGCCAGGCACAGAAAGAAATTTTGCATGTTCTCACTCATATGTGGAAACTAAAAAGTGGATCTCATGAAGGTAGACTAGAGTGACTGATAACAAAGGCTGGGAAGGGTCTGTGGCTGGAAGCGGGGATGAGAGACATTGGTCAACACAAACACAGTTAGATAGAAGGTGTAAGTACTAATGTTTGATAGTAGAGTAGGGTGATGACAGTTAACAACAATGTGTACTCTGTTTCAAAGTAGCTAGAATAATATGAAATGTTCTCAATACATAGAAATGATACTCAAGGTGATGGATACTCCAAATACCCTGACTTGATCAGCTCGATCAGTATATATTCTATATATGCAATAAAATGTCACATATCACCCACAAATATCTAAAATATTATATATTTAAAAAGTTTGAGAACAGAATGAAGGGAAGGATAACGGAAGAGAAGGATGACAGAAGGGGAGGACAGAGAGAAGAAAAGAGAAAGAAACAGAAAGATTTGCCAAAGTCCTTCCCATATCTCCTGGTCAACTGAACTCCTGTTCTCCCAGACCCATGACCTTGGCACCAGGGTTCAGCAACCCCTGCCCAGCGGCCCTAGGCCTTACTGACATCTCCTCTCCAATTCCTGGTTCCACCAGGATCCTCACTGCCTGGGCTCACATCCCTGCACCGCCACTTGCTCCCTGGGTGAATGAGCACTGACCCGCCAGGGCTGGTGAGTTAATGCATGGAAAGTGCTCACAACAAGGCTCAGCACAGAGCAAGCACTGAGAACTGCTCATGATCACCACTGTCATCTCATCAAGTACTTTGTACTGTCTGAATCTAGTTCATTTAAGTCTTGCCTTCTTGGCAAATTTCAAGTTCCGTCACACAGTACAAAAGGCAGTAACCCTCACAGATCCAGATGGGAGTGCTGTGTACACTCCTGGCTGACACTGCACCTGATACATACCACTGTGGCGAGCAGGGCTGGCTGGACCCACTGAGAGGTGCCTGCATCTGGCTGACACTGCACCTGACACATACCACTGTGGTGAGCAGGGCTGGCTGGACCCACTGAGAGGTGCCTGCATCACAGTGAGGCCTAACGCATGTAGGAGGTGCTGCCCATACCCTGCATCGGGGACTACTGTTCGCGGGGTGTGCCAGCCCAGGCTGTCTATTAATGCCATGTTCCCACACTGTCTAATAGACTAAGATCTAACATCAGGTAAATTCTAAAAATAAACAATGCCAAACATATCTTTGAAATAAGCTACATGTCATCTGCCACAGCACACTCAGCCAAGCAATACAATTTACTTGGGTTTCCTCTGCTCCCTGAAGATCCTTTTCCTTTAGGCTAAACAAATAGGTGCCTTGAGCATCAAACTATAATTTAATAATATCCTGAAAGCCACCAATGTTCTCAACTGCAATCTAAGAAGTATCCATTCAAATCATGCCTTATACACTGCTATTTGTCCCAAGTGACCAGTGAGCATTTTCAAAAATCTCTTATTTCTCTCAAGTTCTTCATAAATCTTTTTGGCCTTTCACGGTGTTGTCTCCTCTGACAGCAGCTCCCCTTGCCCCACGCCAGCCTCTGACTGTTTCTCTCAGATGACTATAGTGTCCACCAGCTCTTACATAGAAATGTCAATGTGTGTTACTCTGGGGACAACATGAAGGACATCTCTACCATTACTTCTCTGCAGTAAAGAAGAAAAATTCAGTGGGTCAAGAAAAAAAGTCCCATTAAATTTTTTAAAACTAGTTTTACAAACTAACTGTATTAGTCCATTTTTATGCTGCTGATAAACACATACCCAAGACTGGGAAGAAAAAGAGGTTTGATGAACTTGTAGTTTCACATGCCTAGGGAGCCCTCACGATCATGGTGGAAGGTAAGGAGGAACAAATCACATCGTACATGCATGGCAGCAGGCAAAGAGAGAGATTGTGCAGGGAAATTCCCATTTTTAAAACCATCAGACCTTATGAGACGTATTCACTATCACGAGAACAGCACGGGAAAAGCTCACCTCCACGATTCAATTATCTCCCACCAGGTCCCTCCTACAACACATGGGAATTGTGGGAGCTACAAGACCAGATTTGGGTGGAGACACAGAGCCAAACCATATCATTCCGACCCTGACCCCTCCCAAATCTCATGTCTTCACATTTCAAAACCAATCATGCCTTACCAACAGTCCCCCAAAGTCTTAACTCATTTCAGTGTTAACTCAAAAGTCACAGTCCAAAGTCTCATCTGAGACAAGGCAAGTCCCTTCCACCTATGAGCCTGTAAAATCAAAAGCAAGGTAGTTACTTCCTACATACAATGGGGGTACAGAAATTGGGTAAATATAGCCAGTCTGAATAGGAGTAATTAGCCAAAACAGAGGGGCTACAGGCCCCATGCAAGTCCAAAATCCAGCAGGGTAGTCAAATTTTAAAATTCCAAAATGATCTCCTTTGACTCCATGTGTCACATCCAGGTCATGCTGATATAAGAGGTGGGTTCCCGTGGCCTTGGGCAGCTCCACCCCTGTGGCTTTGCAGGGTATAGCCCCTCTCCTGACTGCTTTCACTGGCTGGCATTGAGTGCCTGTGGCTTCTCCAGGTGCATGGTGCAAGCTGTCGGTGGATCTACCATTCTGGGGTCTGGACGACAGTGGTTCTCTTCTCACAGCTCCCCTAGGTGGTACCCCAGTAGGGACTCTGTGTGGGAGCTCCAACCCCACATTTTCCTTCTGCACTGCCCTAGCAGAGGTTCTCCATGACAGCCCTGCCCCTGCAGCAAACTTCTGCCTGGACAACCAGGCATTTCCATACATCCTCTAAAATCCAGGCAGAGGTTCCCAAAACCCAATTTTTTACTTCTGTGCACTGACAGGCTCAATACCACACGGAGGCTGTCAAGGCTTAAGGCTTGCACCCTCTGAAGTCACAGCCCAAGCTCTGTGTTGACCCCTTTCAGCCATGGCTGGAGTGGCTGGGACACAGGGTACCAAGTTCCTAGGCTGCACACAGTATGGGGACCCTGGTCCTGGCCCACGAAACCACTTTTTCCTTCTAAGGCCTCTAGGCCTATGATGGGAGGGGCTGCCACAAAAGTCTCTGACATGCCCTGGAGACACTTTCCCCATTGCCTTAGGGCTTAACATTCAGCTCCTTGTTACGTACACAAATTCCTGTAGCTGGTTTGAATTTCTCCTCAAAAAATAGGATTTTCTTTTCTATCACATTGTCAGGCTACAAATTTTCTGAACTTTTATCTTCTGCTTCCCTTATAAAACTGAATGCCTTTAACAGCACCCAAGGCACCTCTTGAATGCTTTGCTGCTTAGAAATTTCTTCTGCCAGATACCCTAAATCATCTGTCTCAAGTTCAAAGTTCCACAAACTTCTAAGGCAGGCGCAAAATGCCACCAATCTCTTTACTAAAACATAACAAGAGTCACCTTTGCTCCAGTTCCCAACAAGTTCCTCATCTCCACCTGAGATCACCTCAGCCTGGACTTTACTGTCCCTATTATTATCAGCATTTTTGTCAAAGCCATTCACCAAGTCTCTAGGAAGTTCCGAACTTTCCCTCATTGTCTTGTCTTCTTCTTAGCCCTCCAAACTGTTCCAACCTCTGCCTGTAACCCAGTTCCAAAGTCATTTTCATATTTCTGGGTATCTTTTCAGCAGCACCCCACTCCCAATACCAATTTACTGTATTAGTCCATTTTCACACTGCTGATAAAATCATATCCAAGACTGGGAAGAAAAAGAGGTTTAATGGACTTACAGTTCCACATGTCTGGGAAGGGCTCACAATCACGGCAGGACGTAAGGAGGAGCAGGTCACATCTTACATGGATGGCGGCAGGCAAAGAGACAGCTTGTGCAGGGAAACTACCATTTTTAAAACCATCAGATCTCATGAGACTTAGTTACTATCATGAGAACAGCACAGGAAAGACCTGCCCCCAAGATTCAATAACCTCCCAATAATCTCCCTCATGATTCAATAATCTCCCACCATGATTCAATAAATTCCCTCCCACAACACATGGGAATTATGGGAGCTACAAGATGAGATTCGGGTGGGGACAGAGCCAAACCCTATCACCAACCAAAACTAATTATCCGATTCTCTAACCAAGAGAGAGTTATTGAGCTTTAAACATTAAGACAGATCAGATTCACGTTTAATATTGCCATAGAAGCCCTTGTATCAAAGTAGCAATTTGAGTAGATTTAGTGCTATCATATACGAATAATACTTTCACAGGCGATGTTTATGTTTGCCCTTTTTTTGAGTGACCCTCACTCAAGTACAGTGCTCTTGCTGCTGCCATCTGCGATGAGGGGGAACAAGTTCTGGAGGGTTCAATGCCTTGCCTTGTCTTATCTAAAAGACCTGACTAACAGTGAAATTAACACAAGAAGGCAACATGCCTGTGGAAATCCACAATAATCCTTGACAAACAAGCATGGGAAATGAAAGAGTGTGCTTTCAGCCTGCTCTTGGAGTACATTTAAACTATAAAAAGGGTGTTCTTGGAGTACATTTAAACTATAAAAAAGGGTGCTTGATAAAAAGGATCAATTTCAAGGCAACTTGACAAAGTATTAACCATAAGATCCTGTTAAATTAAAATTAGAACATAATTTGATTTTAAAAATCATATCTATTAAGATATGCTTATATAAACAAAAGAATCCCTTCCCTGGAGAAAAATTATCTAGCTAATTCTTAAAAAGAATTTAGAGATTATAAAAAGTATTCCAATCAATCTTCTTAAAGAAAAAAAAAAAGAGTAGGTAGTTGCCATTGTGTGGAACTAAGAGGGATGAAGAGAACAAGTAATAACAAACTGAAAAGTCCTCCACAGAAGAAAACTCCTCTACACTAAAATCAAATCTTCATCAAGAATCTGCTGAACAAAATAAAACCATCCAGAATAAAACTGGTCTCTCCCTCAGTAATTCAACAAGGCAGAAGAGAGTATGGGCTGGCAGCTGTCCCCACTTGCTGTGAAAATTGCCTCTTCTTCCAGAGAGTCCTGCCCAATGACCAGCGTCTGAAGTGGAAACAGCGCAGGAGGTCTCCAGGGCACTTTCACCAGCGTACCAGACCTCACAGAAACCCAAAGTTTGCTCTCCCCCTTGAAGGCACTCAGCTGTGTGTGTATGATGAGGTATTATGTCTTCACCCCCAAAATACTGTCATTGTTCAGAACATTTTTGGAACTCTTCCTAGAATTACCTTCAATCTGTGAGCCACACACAAACATCGGTGTTACCATCTTAGGTTCTGATGCCATCTCGCCATCAGGATTCTAAGACTGAGAGTGTTACTTGAAAGTTACGTTGGTGGCCAGGTGCAGTGGCTCTTGCATGTAATTCCAGCACTTTGGGAGGCCAAGGTGGGCTGATCATTCGAGGTCAGGAATTTGAGACCAGCCTGGCCAACACAGTGAAACCCCATCTCTACTAAAAATAAAAAAAATTAGCCAGGCGTCATGACACATGCCTGTAGTCCTAGCTACTCGGGGGGCTGAGGCAGGAGAACTGCTTGAACCCAGGAGATGAAGGTTGTAGTGAGCTGATATCACACCACTGCACTCTAGCCTGGGTGACAGAGTAAGTCTCCACCTCAAAAATAAAATAAAAAATAAAAGTAACACTGGCTACTATGAGCTTCATCTATGAGCCACTATGAAGGTGAAGAGACCAAGTGGCTCCCCCTGGGCCCCACTCATACAGCTGGGTCCTCTCACCTGTCCACCTGTAGGCTTACCTGCCCAGCTCAGAAGCATAGGACAGTCCCCAGCTGCATGTGGAAACACTGTTTCCACTTAGCCCTGGAGGACACTGCATCCTCCTGGCTTTTCTCCGACCTCGCCTGGCTGCTCTGTGCTCCCTCATCGTCTTCATCTGCACTGAAAATGCTGGCTCCATAGTTTCATCCTCAGCCCCGTCTCACTTTCTTAGCAATGCAGTCCCCTACCATGGCTACAGATACCTTCTATACAACGATGATTCCCAGCACCAGCTGTCCCTCTGGACCCCACTCCTAACATTCCCTCCTTATCCTCTCCAGTCACACTGGCTTTTAGTCACTCCTACAATACTCCTTTGCCCATAGCTGCCTCAGACCCTTCCCCTGCCATGCTTGGCCTGTGATGCTCTGCTCAAGGTCTCACCACAGGTTGTCCTTTGCTTCATTGAGGTCTCCACTCAAATGCCCAAAACAGGAGCTCCGCCCAACATTGTCTAGCCTGCTCCTCATGCTGCTCCATTTTATTTGTATTACTCTATTATATATGCCATTATATTCGTTTATTGTCAAGTCCCCTCACCTGAATATAAGTTCCAAAGGGAAAGAACTCTGTCTGATCACTTCTCAGCCTGACAACAATAACCAGTGGGGCTGGTCCACTCCCTGCATTCTGTCCCACCTGAGTGCCGGGAGCTCTACGACAATGGCAATGAACAGGCTGGCCCACTCCCTGCACACCAACCCAAGCGGAAGTGCACCCTCCCATGGCACCACCCCTCACCCAAGGCAGGTTCAGCACCCTGGCTCAGCAGCATTGTCTGAAGAGGGGACACAAAGCTCCCTCAGGGTATTCTGCAGCAGACAAAAAATCAACACAACTACTCTCTTACTGTTGAGTCCTTACTCTCTCACCTAGTTAGGGATTTTTCCTTTTTTTTTTTTTTTTTTTTTTTTTTTTTTTTGAGACCAAGTCTCCCTCTGTTGCCCAGTCTGGAGTGAAATGGCACGATCTTGGCTCACTGCAATGCCTGTCTCCCAGGTTCAAGCAATTCTTGTGCCTCAGCCTCCTAAGTAGCTGGAATTATAGGCGCTGGCCACTATGCCTGGCTAATTTTTGTATTTTTAGTGGAGATGGGGTTTCACCATGTTGGTCAGGCTGGTCTCAAACTCCTGACCTCAGGTGATCTGCCTGCATCAGCCTCCCAAAGTGCTGGGATGACAAGCATGAGCCCCCACGCCTGCCAAGGGATTTTATAATGAAATAGTTCCAGATCAGAGGTCCAACTATGACTCCATTTGTAATATTCCCCATGGGACACAGAAGAAGGAATGATCAGACTTGAGGATGTGAGATCTGGAAAGTGGTTTCAGGTTGGATTTTGAAGGTCTAGGAACATCAAGTATCTACCCATTTAGATGGTTATGAAATGGGCTCGTAAAACTTTATATAGTAGGCTATTTTATATTTCTGATTTTTTCTTTCCAAAATCCAAAAAGATGCAATTCCCTCAACCTTTACAGTAAATTAAAACTCCCTTATAATGGAATGTAACATCTTGGCTTCTTCCATTAGCTCATCTGTTTCTCAGTTACACTCCAGCAACAGATTCCTCACTTCTCTCTTTCCAAAATTGCTTCTCAACTTTTTCAACATGATACTGTAGACAACAGATCACACACAGAGGAGAAGTGGAAAAGGTGTTACTTGGCCCAGCCAGGAATTTGCTCCTTTTCTAAAATATGCTTGCATGGCAGATGGGTCAGCTCTGATACATATGCAGAGCCTGAATCTCAACCAGATTAGTCCCGCTTCCACACATGTCAAAATACATTAAAATAAGCAGATGTCAGTAACCATAACAGAAATACCACTGGCAAACAGAATTCTCAGAATGGTGTATCATCTATTAAAATGAAGGCAACACATAATTTTTACATTTCAAATTAAATGTAGGTTTAATTTATAAATTCGGCATGTCACAGAAGAAAACACACAAGCTGAGGCAGAGGGTTTATAGTCAGGGGCCAGGGTATGAATGCCAGATGGGGTGCTGCCTGACTGGCCTTGGCAAGTAAGGCTTTGACATTCTCTGAGCCTGTTTCCTTGTCAATACAATACAAAGTCCACCCATCTCAAAGAGTTTTACACGGCACATTGCATAATACATGTAAAACAAGTAGAAACCTACTAGTAGCTATTAGGGCTCTCACTGGCTACTCTGCTTCCTTCAGCCATGCAGATTATCACATACTTATGGCCTGAAAGAATTATCTTTTTAAGAATTACCTTTTGCTTTGGTTTTCTGAAAAGTTTAGTTTATGGAGAGTACATTTTAAATATTAGAGTTTGTGTCAGTAAATATGTTTTTGTTTATTGTGATAACACAATGTGGGGCAAAGCAATACTTCTGTCCCCTCACTTTAAATATATCTACATATGCTACATTAGTCACGTATACTGAATTACTTACGTATAGTTAAAACAAAGACATAAGCATTCTCCTCACTGCAAATTAGATCAGAAATCCTGAAGAGATACCCAGATACAAATGCAATCCCCACAAAGTCCATGAAGCTTCTCCCACCCCAAAGCACTCTGCAGAAGCCCCTCTGCTTTGACTCACTCCTGGACAGCCCCTCCGCCCTTGTCCACGCAGCCTTGCCCTGGCGCTGGCTCACTTCCCGCCTACCTGCTGCCACTGCACACCTCGCAGAGGCTTCCCTTCGCACTTGCCATCCCCAGCCTTCCTTTAACATGGCTTCTAGCACCACGATGCTAATGACTGTGATTTCTCCAAGGAGCCCCGGACATCTGGACACTGGCTCTCGGGGCCTCTACTCAGTCCTCAGCCTCTTGGTCTTGTTTTCCTCTCCTTTTCCAGGCTCTCCCTTCGCCAGGCTACTCCGAAGCCCTCAGCAGCTCTGCCTTCCTTTCCTGCAGGCCAGCTGGGAGTGCCTGGTGGCTCTGTCTCCTCCATTCGCTTCCACCCTCATGCTCTATCCTGAAGACGGAATCACTTCTGCTTCATCATATCTCAAAATAGAGCTCTCTCAAACTCACATTTTCAGTCTATTTCTCTCCTGAAAAGCTATCACCTTTCTGAGTCCAAACCCAACAAGGCGATGTGAGGAGTATGAGCAGAGGGACACGGCGACGAGGATGTGGTGCGCGTGCCCACAGCCTGTGAAGGATACCCAGAGGTGAGGCCAGAGGAGGCCGGATCATGGACTTTGATCAGAACCCCTTCCGGTTTTCAGTGGCGACGTCAGTGGTATGATCCGACTGTGAAAGACTGGTCTAACAAAACGGCGGGGGAGAGAGAGGGCTGAATCAGAGCGACCAGGCCTGAAGCCAAGGGAACCACCAACAGATCCCCCTGGTAATCCAACAAGAAATCCTCACAGCCTGGATCCAGTCAGAGTCTGCAGCAGACATTCTGGAAGTTACAACAGCCAGGAGCAAGAGGACACACAGCCTGACTGGACCTGCATGGTGGGAGTGAAGGGAAAGGCCAGGCCTCAGGGAGGAAAGGGGACACCATTAGCCAGGATGTCGAAGAGAGAGCACAGGGCAAGCCCCAGGGGAAACACGACAAGTCCATCTCTGGTAGTCACGAGGCGGCTGTGGGACGTCCACGTGAAGGGAAGAATAGGCACTGGACGTGCTCGCTCAGAGCTTGGGAGAAAGAGCTGGGCTCAAGCTAGATACTTCAGTGCCACTGTAATAAAACAAGCAGTGACAGTCATGGGTGCAGACGTGACTGCCCAGAGAGCACTCAGCCTTGTAGAAGGACCCTGCTGTGGACAGGACCCCGGGGCAAGATGCACCCTCAGGAAAGCAGGTGAGGCAAAAAGAGAGGTGTGAAGTACAGCAGAGAGAGGGCATGTGAAGTCGCCCACATTTCCTATGCCCAGCACAAACACAAACTGAGCAGACTCACTACAAAGCCAGGGGACAGACTCCCTCAGGGCTTCAGCAGCAACGCCCCCTCTCCAGCCGCTCCCTGGACTCAGGTGCCCCAGAGGGCAAGGACGAGTGCTGCTGAGCTCTCCTCTCTCCTAGAAAACCAACCAACGATGTCTGACAAAAATGACAGCTGCAGATGCTTCCTTTTCCAGCCAGCTGACTTCAGAGTCAGGGTTCTCTGAAACACACGTTTTCCTGTATTTGAAAGTTTTAGCAAAGTGAAAAAGTTTGAATCTTTGGATAAATTGGACATCAGGGCTTAAATGTTCTTGGTATCTCTGACTTTTCTTCTCTATGCTATAAAACTTTCGGATTAGACCCAAATCAATTCCACTTTCACAATGCTAAACAATTACAAAACACACTAACACTGGAGTATACCAGTGAACAAACTTTAAATCTGTGAGAGTAAGAACTGTTTCCCTTGTTCCACAACACCAGCGGCGCATTTGATCCTTAAGAGGCACTCACTAAGTGTTTAGTGAATACATGAATGAGCCCATGAGTGAGTCAATCAAAGAACCTGTGTGTTCCCTGGCTGTCTGCTGCCATGGTTCTGCATGGGTGAGCCAAGCATCATGCTCTGGAATCAGAAAAAGCAGGGCTTGATCCTGGCTCCCTCACCTACTAGATCTGTGACCCCAGAAAAGTCACCTTTCTAATGCTGCTGCCCAGTGTGATGGCGAGGCTGACGCTGCCCACTCCCCCAACGCAGCTGTACTGCTGAGCCAGCTGTGTGGTGGGCCCATGTGGGGGGTGCTCCATCCACAGAGCTACAGGTGTAGCCCAGAGGAGCACAAGACTCCCCCCTGAGAAGCTGTAAACAATGCTACCATCTCAGAGTGAAACTAGGAAAACCCACAAACTTAGAATGTACATAATTAGAAATCCTGAATGTATATAATTATACATCCTGGAAAATAAATTAGAAATGCAACCAGTAACATACAAATAAAGATTCCTGAATCACCCAAAACTCCAATCAAAATGACCTTGTTGTAACCTTCAGAAGGTCAGACCAAAACACCTTCATTCATGTGATAAATGCAGATGAAACACTGCTACTTCCCCAGCTCTGGGTCACAGCTGAGCACAGAGCAATGACCAGGACTCGGTCTCTGCCCTCACCTGCACAGGGGACAGAGAAACTGTGCCGGTGGTGCCCCAGGGGGAAGGCCCTGTGAACTGAAGGGGCACCTGGCAGCGTGGGGGAGAGCGTGAAGGACAGCGTGGGAAGGGCCATCACGGGAGCTGGCACTGTGGTGAGGGGAGGGTGACACCTGGGCATCTCGGGGCTCATCTGCACCTAGCTCCCCACATCCTTCCACTTTGCTCAATTCCATCCTTTTGGGGCAACCTCGTGATTAGTTTGGTTTGCTAAGTCATTGGAAACTAGGAAGAAGTCATCTTGTCTGCATGGGACAAGAGCCTCCCAGTCACTAGCAAAGACAGCCTTGAGGCCAAGCCATCAACGAGCTTCTGCTCCATGAGCCTCTGTGAGTGAGCAGGGCCCAAGGCAGCATTTCATGACCAGGATCACCGTGGGGCCCTCACAGGGGAAGGAGGCCAGACCAGCAGGGTCTCTTGCCAGACTGCCAGCATCCTGCCTTCCCCTGGAAAACAGCACACTTCGTCATCTTGCCCTTTCAACCTGTAACTATTCAATTTAGCACTTAAGTTTGAAACAACAAAAAATCAACTATCCTTACTATCAGTCAGTTGCCATGCACTGGCTGACTCCTCTGAAGACATCAGCAAATCTACAAGTTGGGTGATTATCTTGGGAGCAATGGTTCCTAAACCTTTTTTTGAGTTTAAGCCCTTTTTCAATTCTGGTAAAAGCTGTGGCCCAGTCCTCCCTCACCCCAACATCCACACACCCTGAGATCACAGACCACACAGGGCCGCGCTCCGTGGGTGCAGCTATCCTCAGAGCTGATCTTGCTTTTCCCCTCCTCCATGATGGTGCCTTCCTCACAGCTCAGCCTCCTTGAGACAGGGGGTGCTGTCAAACCAGCTGCTTCCTCTTCTCTCCCCATGAGGGGGATGGCTCAGAGGCACCAGCCGGACGAGCTATGGAGGACACACACAGCTCAGGCCTCAGGCTCTGCTTCCTTCCACTCCCAGGCCTGACAGAACCCACAGGGCTCACCGCACACACACAGGCAACCAAGCCACAGGAGCAGCAGGGCTTTCCCTCCCCTCCTGCTTCTCATGGGGCTACTGCTGTGCTTTTCAGGCAGCTCCTTCAAGTCTTGTTCCTGTTTTAAGAAATGGAACTCAAAATGTTTGGACCTCTAGGGTTTCGAATTCCTCAAATGTTACAGGATATTTATATCACAGTTCTGATAACAGGTACACTAAGCCACAAAAGTTACAGAATATGAAAACATGAGGCTCCACTGGGATGCAGGAGCATGCTCACCTTTTGGGGTGACACAGCCTCATCCCTTCATGCGGACAATAAGGGCAATTTATTCTGAAGCCTGCACACCTCAGTGGAAAAAGTCATAAACCTGTCACAGAGAATTACACCCGCTACCTAAGCTTCCAGACTCCCGTTAAAAACTTGAGAAGATACTGTAGCTCTTCAATTGCAAGAAGCGGGGAACTGATAGCTAACACTGTGGGACAAACTGCCGGCACCCTCTCAAGGCCTGATTCTTTCCAGAAGGAGAGGATGACAAAAATAACCTACACTTGACTAGCAATTTACCACTCACAAACTACTTTCACACATATTACTGCATTTTTACTTTGGGAAGGAAGTCTTTAGCCCAAAAGAAAATGAAACACACTACTGTTAAGTAATCCTGCCAAATTGATAGGAAGTGCATCTTAACAAACCCAGCTGGACAACAGCGTGAGCCATTGTTAGGATCCCACTACAGACTAAAACAACTCCTAAAGGTAGCTTTCTTCCTAGTTATAGTTAAAAGAATAGCCAAGATTGGTACAAACTAAGAGACAGTGGTAAGTGCTAAGGATATTTAAATTGTAATTCAAAAGTTGGCCAAGCATGGTGGCTCACACCTGTAATCCCAATGCTTTGGGAGGTTGAGGCAGGTGGATCACTGAGGCTAGGAGTTTGAGATCAGCCTGGCCAACATGGCAAAATCCCAACTCTACTAAAAATATAAAAATTAGCTGGGTGTGGTAGTGGGCAGCTGTAGTCCCAGCTACTCAGGAGGCTGAGGCAAGAGAGTAACTTGAACTTGAGAGGGAGAGGTTGCAGTGAGCCGAGATCATGCCACTGCACTCCAGCCTGGTCTACAGAGCAAGATTCTGTCTCAATTTAAAAAAAAAGTCATTTCAAAATTCTCATATCCAATAGTATATAATGATATCATTCCCAGATGTGAGGCCATCCTCCTGGGCCAAGAGCTCAGTGACTGCAATTTCTAAGTGGAAAAAGAAGTCAAGAGTTTCCTATTTGTTTTGTGACTTCCTGATTGTCCGCAAGCCTTAAACTTGTCTGTAGCATGAACTGAAGTCACCTCCACCTCTTACAAGTCATCACTAGTTATCACACAGAGCCTCTACACTACTAAGCCTCAGTGTCCCCACCTACGAAATATGTCTGTCATCCAGATTACAGCAGATCCCATAAGGAAAGGCTCTAGTCCGGTGCCTGTCATGTAAATGCACAAGTAAAGGTGCTGTATTCACATCTGCTCCCTGCTGTTCGCAACAGAGGCGCCCGTCGTGTGTAGTCTGCACACCACCACATCACATCAGTGAAAAGCCTGCCTTGCTAACACTAAGCATGAAGAATGACACAGTTATAATCTCCTGTATCCCCACAAATTAAATACTCTGTGCACAAGCTTGAAAAATTAAATTCGTAGGTTATTTCTTTGACTAAGGTCTTCAATCATGCAAAGTGAAGTGAAACATGGCTAATTTCAGTTTTTAAAAACTTTCACTGAACATTATTTGAAGCCAAATTAATGCCTTAGTTATGCGCACAGACGTCCTCAATTGCGCTTATTAACGAGAGCTATCGTGATTAAATGAATTACGCAGCTGAACCATGTGAAGCTGTCGTTCTCATTGGTCTAAATGGATGAGTACTGGCAGTTTCATGTGCTTCCACCAAAACCCCTCACCAGGGCCTGTGCCGGGTGCTCTATGGAGGGCAACTAATTTCATTCCCTAATTGCTCTGAAGTGATGTGAGCATCACCGTTCTTCAGGTGGTCAAGGAGCTTGCCCAAAACCCACAACTGACATGCAGGGTGGGCACTCCAGCACCCCCTCCCTCGACCTCCACTTCTTAGCCACATGCAGAGGGCTCTGTTCATCTCTATTTGCATTTGGTATCTTCATTTTTTTTTTGAAACAGCGTCTTGCTCCATCACCAGGCTCCACGCTGGAGTGCAGTGGCGTGATCTTGGCTCACTGCAACCTCCGCCTCCCGGGTTCAAGCAATTCTCCTTCCTCAGCCTCTCGAGTAGTTGGGACTACAGGCACGCGTCACCACGCCCAGCTAATTTTTGTATTTTTTAGTAGAGATGGGGTTTCACCATGTTGGCCATGATGGTCTCGATCCCTTGACCTTGTGATCCGCCCACCTCGGCCTCCCAAAGTGCTGGGATTACAGGCATTAGCCGCCATGCCCGGCCCTTCATTTTTTTTTCTAAGAGATGGGGTCTCACTATGTTACCCAGGCTGGAGTGCAGTGGCAATTCACAGGCGCAATCCCACTACTGACCAGCACAGGAGTTTTGACCTGCTCCATTTCCAACCTGGGCCAGTTCACGCCTCCTTAGGCAACCTGGTGGTCCCCCACTCCCAGGAGGTCATCATATTGATGCCGAACTTAGTGCAGACACCCGATCAGCATAGTGTACTACAGCCCAGAACTCCTGGGCTCAAGTGATCCTCCCACCTCAGCCTCCCAAGTAGCCAGGACTACAGGCACATGCCACTGCACCTGGCTATATTTTGTTAAGAAAAGCAAAGCAAGTAAGTGGTGCTGGCAGGATATGTTTTCAAGAAAATGCAGATGTTACCTCCAACTATCATGCCTTCTTTATATCCCTTTATTCTGCATATCAAGAAACTTGGAATTGATTTAGGACAGTTGGTTTCTGTATTACTACAGAAACAGTCAAAAGACTTCAACTAAAAGTACAAAATACTTCAGCTAAAAGTACAAAACTGCAACTCAAAGTGGCTTAAACGTAATAACATTTATTATTTTTTATAACAAGAAGTCCAGGGCTGGATCCAATGTCTTGATTATATTATCTAAGATCTAGGTGTGTTATTTTCTCTGCTTGTCCCGACAGCATCAACTGTAAAGCTGGCATTCGGGGACACATGCTTCCTTATTCATCTCCAGTGAAGAAGTCTCTCCCCCATCCCTCAGATCTGGATGTAGCTACTCAGGTCATGTGCCCACCTCTGGACCACACACTGTTGGCAGAAGGATGCCATGTACTAACCACCTTATGCCTTGAACCCTAAACCCATCACTGGCACACAGTAAGATGGCTAGGGCTGGCTCAAACCATTGATTTTCAACCCTGTCTCATGTTAGAATCCTTTGGAGAGACTTACAAATCCTGATACCTGGGGGGAGGGAGGCAGAGGGGAAAGGAAGGGGGAAGGGGAAGCGAGAGGGGGAAGGAGGAGAATGTGCTCTCTGAAACCCCCTTCTGGAGTTTAGCACCTCTTTCCCTAAGTCAGATGATCCATGAAAGGGAGGATGGAGCCCTGAATAAAGTTGAGGTTCTGTTAGAAATGAAAAAAGGAAAAAGGGTGTGGGACAAGCCATCGATGGTGTCCATTCTACACAGACACAACCACATCAATCATGAAGAAGGCAACATAGGTCCTTCTCCAAGCTGTGACGGGCTGAGGCACCATACCACTTTCACTGCTCTCATGGATGGCTCTGTGTCGCACAACACGCAGGTGTGAGACAAAGGTTTCTCTTCATTCTTTTCTTGGTCTTAGCGTGCTGTCACCTGACACGGTTGTATGAAAGCCTCTGAAGGGTCCTACAGCCCCACAGAATGTAAGCAGAGCTCTCCTGCACAGCCTCTCTGGTTAGAATGGGGCTAGGGCCCCCACTCTGATCTGTTTCAGGGCCGAAGCTATGTGGCTGTCCAGGGCCATGGCAGTCTGCTCCACCCAGGTCTCTGTGGCCTGGCAGGGTGCTCTGGCTTGGGAGGGCGTGAGCCAGAAGAAAAGGCCAGCTGTGTGCCTTCCAGCCTGGCCGGGGCTGCTCTGGGATGTCAGGACTTTGACAGGGCTCAGGAGGTCCAAGTTTTTCTTTACGATTTTAGCCCTTACACAAATGGTATATTTGTGTCCAAGAAACGTAACCCACAAATACTTGACAAACACTAACTCCCCAGTTTTTATCTCCTAAAGAGTTTCTTTGACATCTGAATACAAAGGGTTTCCAAGGCGTTATGTAACTAAGATTGTCATCAGTTGACTGTGTGCTCAGCTGGCAGGCCTACAAATCATATGGAAGATTTAATTAGCTGGGGTTTCCTAATCTCATAAAGAACAATCATCCTAAGCACCCAGATCCGTCATCAGTGAGTTAATGAAGAACATTCAATGGCATCTTTTCTTAACGAATAATGAAGAATTCATGCAGAAAGAATGATTGCAGAAATTATTCCAATACTTGTGGCTTATGGTAAAACAAACAACAAAACTGGAGCAAGCATTACATTTAGTAACCTACTTTGATGCCATAAATGCCACTGTCTAAAGATGAACTGCAGGGGAACAGTGAACTCCTAGCCCAAGAAAATACTAAGAAAGGCACAGTGTATTTTGAACTAAAATAGTTAATTCTTGTTCTTATTTTTCATTTTAGATTGAAATCCTGAAAATTAGAATCTGATTACCCTTAATACAAACACACGAAACCCTTTCAGCAACAAATCCCCCAAGGCAGCGTCACCCTAACCACCCACCCTCTCTCCTCTCTGTCCATTCCTCCCAAGCTGCCCTTGTGCCCGACCCTGTGCTCTGTGGGAAACCTTTTCAAAGCTCATCACTAATTGTCTGTTGTCAAAGGTTTCTCTTCATTCTTTTCTTGATCTTTGAGTTCTAACTCTAACAACCGTTGTATTCTTCTCGAAGAAATGTTTTTTGTCCCTCTTCTAAAAATGTATAAAGCCCTTGCCTGTACCTATATCCTGAATGGTATTTAGGTTTTCTTCTGGAGTTTTTATGGTGTTAGGTCTCATGTTTAAATCTTTAATCCATCTTGAGTTAATTTTTGTATAAAGTGTAAGGAATGGATCCAGTTTCAGCTTTCTGCATTGGCTAGCCAGTTCTCCCAACACCATTTATTACCAAAAGCAATGGCAACAAAAGCCAAAATAGACAAATGGGATCTAACTAAACTTAAGAGCTTCCACACAGCAAAAGAAACTATCAATAGAGTGAACTGGCAATCAACAGAATGGGAAAAAATTTTCGCAATCTACCCATCTGACAAAGGGCTAATAACCAGAATCTGCAGAGAATTTAAACAAACTAACAAGAAAAAAGCAAACAACCCCATCGAAACATGGGCAAAGAATATGAACAGACACTTTTAAAAAGAAGGCATTTATGCAGCCAACAAACATACGAAAAAAGATCATCACTGTTCATTAGAGAAATGCAAATCAAAACCACATTGAGATACCATCTCACGCTAGTTAGAATGGTGATCATTAAAAAATCAGGAGACAACAGATGCTGGAGAGGATGTGGAGAAACAGGGACACTTTTACACTGTCAGTGGGAGTGTAAATTAATTCAACCATTGTGGAAGACAGTGTGGCGATTCCTCAAGAATCTAGAGATAGAAATACCATTTGACCCAGCAATCCATTACTGGGTATATACCCAAAGGATTATACATCATTTTATTATAAAGATACACATGTACACATATGTTTATTGCAGCCCTGTTCTCAATAGCAAAGACTTGGAACCAACCCAAATGCCCATCCATCAATGATAGACTAGATAAAGAAAATGTGGCACATACACACCACGGAATACTATGCAGTCATAAAAAAGGATGAGTTCATGTCCTTTGCAGGGACATGGATGAAACTGGAAACCACCATTCTCAGCAAACTGACACAAGAACAGAAAACCAACACCACATGTTCTCACTCATAATGGGTGTTGAACAATGAGAACACATGGACACAGGGAGGGGAACATCACACACCAGGGTCTGGGGGGTGGGGGGCTAAGAAGAAATAGCAGGGAGTCGGGGGATTGGAGAGGGATAGCATTAGGAGAAGTACCTAATGTAGACGGCAGAGCAATGGATGCAGCAAACTGCCACCATGGCACGTGTGTACCAATGTAACAAACCGGCATGATTGCACATGTACCCCAGAACTTAAAGGATAATAAATTTTTTTAAAAAAAGCTATGATCAAGTAGTAAATAAATAATAAAATGTATAAAGCTACTTCTTGTAAACTTCCATTTGGATTTTTTTTTTTTTACCGTGATGTCAAGCTGACCACGGCACACACCAAATTCATCTTCACGTAAACTCATTCCCCTTTCTCAGTATCCTTTGAGTTAATTGTATTCTGACCACGTCACACACCAAATTCCTCTTCACGTAAACTCATTCCCCTTTCTCAATACCCTTTGAGTTAATTGTATTCTGACCAGACTATAGTAAAGTTTAGATTACGTTCAACTTGTCAGACTGGACATATGCAAGCCAAACATTTTCTGACATCCCTTGACATATGAAGTGGCCATTTGACCGCTCAATTATAACAACAGTGAAAAAAACCAAACATTTAAATTATATTTCTTATTAAAGTTATCATGTAAGCTTTGATTAATCAAAGAAAACAGTCCCGGCACTCTCTCGTGAAAAGGCTGACATCTTTGTTCTACTGGACCTTCTGAAGGACAAGTTTCAAGTCAATGTTTGAGAAATGCTTTTAAAGATAAAACTACATCTTGTATTAGCTCACACTATTAGCCCACTGTTTAGACTAATAGGCTGAACACGGGGCTAATACAAAAGTATGAAGAGAAACACTTGACCAACATAATAAAACATTTACATTTAAAATTCTTTGTCAGTAAAGATCTTAAATATTTTGCTTTTCTATCAAATGGCCACCCAAAGTTCACGTAATAAAGAGGTTGCTTACTAGAATCATAACATATACAGTACTCTGACGATGCCCCACACTTGGGTTGAAAAGAATTATGAAGACACATCACTGAACATTCACTAGTTACTAAACCCCCCAGCCTTTCTCTGTGTTATGTGATATAGCCAAACTCCAGACACTCAAGGGAATCACATGCCATGTCAGAAGGCAACTGGTGCCATGGAAAAGATGTGGAATCAAAGTTGGGAGAGTGGGCACACTGCCCTCAAGGGAAGGAATATGATGCTTAAATTAGCTTAAGAAAAGTAAAAGGACTCACTTACGAAAAACACTGGGGTAACTCAGAATCTCAGGAAAAGCTAAACAGCCCAGCCTGGGCAGGGATAAAGCTGACTACAATCTGTAGGGCTCCTTTGCATCTCAGGTCAGCATTTATGTCTTGGCTTCAGCAACTGAGAACACAGATAAACTTTCTCCAGATGACCAGGAGCAGGGCCACAGGCAGCTCTAGAGTCACATCCAATAGTTCCATGGCCCAAGAATGGGGAAAAAAACACTCTCTTCACCAGCTCAAGCCGGAAAATTCCTGGAGAAAGACTCTGGCCCAGCACAGGGCACAAACCCACCACTAAAATCACCGCTGTGGCCACAGCCCTACAGTTGGCACTGCAAAGTCTCATCCTGGCCAGTGGTCAGAAGGGCCTGCTGTGGGCAATGAAGGCCTGCTGCGGGGGATGAAGCCCTGCTGCGGGAGATGAAGACCTGCTGTAGGAGATGAAGGCCTGCTGTAGGAGATGAAGGCCTGCTGCGGGAGATGAAGACCTGCTGTAGGAGATGAGGGCCTGCTGCAGGAGATGAAGCCCTGCTGTAGGAGATGAAGGCCTGCTGCGGGGGGATGAAGCCCTGCTGTAGGAGATGAAGGCCTGCTGCGGGAGATGAAGACCTGCTGTAGGAGATGAAGGCCTGCTACGGGAGATGAAGACCTGCTGTAGCAGATGAGGGCCTGCTGCGGGAGATGAAGACCTGCTGTGGGGGATGAGGGCCTGCTGCAGGAGATGAAGCCCTGCTGTAGGAGATGAAGGCCTGCTGTGGGGGGATGAAGACCTGCTGTAGGAGATGAAGGCCTGCTGCGGGGGATGAAGCCCTGCTGCGGGAGATGAAGACCTGCTGTAGGAGATGAAGGCCTGCTGCGGGAGATGAAGACCTGCTGTAGGAGATGAGGGCCTGCTGCGGGGGATGAAGCCCTGCTGTAGGAGATGAAGGCCTGCTGCGGGGGATGAAGCCCTGCTGTAGGAGATGAAGGCCTGCTGCGGGGAGATGAAGACCTGCTGTAGGAGATGAAGGCCTGCTACGGGAGATGAAGACCTGCTGTAGCAGATGAGGGCCTGCTGCGGGAGATGAAGACCTGCTGTGGGGGATGAGGGCCTGCTGCAGGAGATGAAGCCCTGCTGTAGGAGATGAAGGCCTGCTGTGGGGGATGAAGACCTGCTGTAGGAGATGAAGGCCTGCTGTGGGGGATGAAGACCTGCTGTAGGAGATGAAGGCCTCCTGCGGGGGATGAAGACCTGCTGTAGGAGATGAAGGCCTGCTGTAGGAGATGAGGGCCTGCTGCGGGGGATGAAGCCCTGCTGTAGGAGATGAAGGCCTGCTGCGGGGGATGAAGCCCTGCTGTAGGAGATGAAGGCCTGCTGCGGGAGATGAAGACCTGCTGTAGGAGAGATGAAGGCCTGCTGCGGGAGATGAAGACCTGCTGTAGGAGATGAAGACCTGCTACGGGAGATGAAGACCTGCTGTAGGAGATGAAGGCCTGCTGCGGGAGATGAAGACCTGCTGTGGGGGATGAGGGCCTGCTGCGGGAGATGAAGCCCTGCCGTAGGAGATGAAGGCCTGCTGTGGGGGATGAAGACCTGCTGTAGGAGATGAAGGCCTCCTGCGGGGGATGAAGACCTGCTGTAGGAGATGAAGGCCTGCTGCGGGAGATGAAGACCTGCTGTAGGAGATGAAGGCCTGCTGCGGGGGATGAAGACCTGCTGTAGGAGATGAAGGCCTGCTGCGGGGGATGAAGACCTGCTGTGGGGGTGAGGGTCTGCTGTGAAAGATGAAGGCCTGTTTCGGGAGATGAGGGAGTCCCAATATCTGCAGTCCATGCACTGGAGACTCAGGACAGCCAGTGTGTAGTTCCAGTGTGAAGGCCAGCAGGCTCGACACCCAAGAAGGGCTGGTGTTTCGGTTTGAATACAAAGACAGGAAAAGGCCTACGTACCGCTCAAGCAGTCTAGGAGGCGATCCTTTTTATTCTACTGGGGCCCCAACTCACTGGATGAGAGCCACCCACCTGGCTGAAGGCAATCTGCTTTACTCAGTCTCTTATCCAGATACATCCTCATAGACATACGCAGAGTTAATGTTTGGCAAAATGTCTGGGCATCTCACGGTCCAGTCAAGTTGACACAAAAATTAACTCTCTTAGGGACCACCTAGGTGGTTTGAATAAAAGCTTCAAACTTGCATGAAAACCAGCCTATTAATTTTCAGAAGTGATTTTCCCCCACTACACTCAATACCAAAGGTCAAACCAGTTTTCCTAAAATAACCTCAGGATTAAGGGAGTTTACCCCTATGGTGCTGGGAAATACCCCTGGGAGTTTCCTTTCAGGACACTCACCTGAGGTGGGACCCGGGCTTTGTCTCTTATCTCCCACACCCTGGGGGCCATGAAACCAAAAGGACACATTTGAAAAATACCCTTAAAGCAAGAAGCTAAGTTCTCTGTTAACCTCTGCCCTCTCACTTTCACTTGACTTTCATGCTCTAGGGGTGGGTGGGTGGGTGGTGGGTGGGTGGGTGTGTGTGTGTGTGTGTGTGTGTGTGTGTGTGTGTGTGTATCAAATAAGTAAAATGCTTTTTGTGTCTCATCCAGCATTTTGACTGTTCCGTAAGGAGAGGTGGTCAGGGATTTTTCCATCATACCCTTGGCTCCCAATTCATGGCCTGGTAGGAGGGACCATAGGGAGACCTATAGGAAGCTCTCAACCCAAGGTCACAGTGGCTCAAAACTGGGTGGGAAAATCAGCTGGGCATGGTGGTAGGTGCCTGTAATCCCAGCTACTGGGAGGCTGAGACAGGAGAATCGCTTGAACCCAGGAGGCAGAGGGTTGTGGTGGGCCAAGATCGTGCCACTGCACTCCAGCCTGGGCAACGAGACTCTGAACGAGACTGTCTCAAAAAAAAAAAAAAAAAAAAAACCAACAACAACAACAAAAAAAAAAACTGGGTGGGAGTGGTAGCTGATGATCAGATTCTGGAGATGTTTTGAAAGCAGAGCCATCAGGATTTCCTAACAGATTGAATGTGGGTTTAAGAGATTAAAAGTGATCAAGAATCACTCAAAGGTTTTTTAAAAGTCTGAGACACTAGAAAAATAGTTGTAATCAATAGAGATTAGAATTTGGCATAAGGGAAGATTAGGGGTTTAGCCTGAACACACTGAATGTGAATGTTTATTAGATGTCCATGTGGAGATATCAAGTAGACCGTTCAGTCTATGAGTCTAGAGCTTGGGACAGAGGTCTGGGCTGAAGACACAAATCTGGTAGAACCTGATCAATGCTTCATGTTACTCAGACAAGCCAAACAGGTATAAGATGGGGAATAACTGCCTATCTGCCCTTTTAGCATGGAAAACATGGTAGGAAATGCAGCTTCCTGTGATCACAATACCAGTCTGCATTAACAGTTACGTAACATGTGGTCACCATCTCAATACACTCTGTCCTCACCAGTTATTTGCTAGAGTTCTATGCCAGTTCTGTGGCTTAAGAGGAATGTGAAGAATCTAGACAAAGCCTGGGAAAAAGCCAGCCATGTAGCTGAACAAAGGGAAGGAAAATGAAATCCAGCAAAGGTTAAAGGAAATGAGATGATTACTCAGGGATGGTTAACAGCAACTGGGTCCGTACTCTCTGAATCAGAGAAGTCTACAGACTTGAAAGTAGCCTGCCACCTTCAGGGCAAGCAAAAGAAAGGAAAATGAGCCTTCACTGCAGCATGAGTTTTTTTTTTTTTTTTTTTTTTCATTTCAAGTCTTTTATCCCTAAAGCATGAGATATTTAGATTAGAAATAAAAAGGAAAACTAGCACCTATTTAACACCTACCACCTTAGGTGTTAGCCTAAACACTATTGCATTTTAACATACATTAAGATCCTTGAGGAAGAAATTCTCACTTTATAGATCAGAAAAGCAGGATTCTAAAAGGTTAGGTAAATTCACAAGCAGGAAAGCTGCAGTTCAAATCTGGGTCTAATGAGTCCAAAGCCCATGTTCTTATTAAAATATATCAAATTTCTTAACAGAAATTGATAAAAGTAGAAGCTGATTACTAAAAGGGATAATGAAATATTTTTTCCCTCAATCTTTTAAAAATTAGAAGAGAATCTTATCTGTCCAGTATGTTTTCATGAACTAGATCTATCTAAAAGCAAAGGAGTAAAAGAAGCCAGTTTTCTTTTTTTTTTTTTAAAGATGGGGTTTCACCATGATGGCCAGGCTGGTCTTGAACTCCTGACCTCAGGTGACCCACCCACCTCGGCCTCCCAAAGTGCTAGGATTACAGGCGTAAGCCACCACGCCCAGCCAAGAAGCCAGTTTTCAAATTATCTCTTAGTCCTAAGCAGTTACGATAGTCTAGATTCTGAAAACAGTCCCACTACCACCAGCACCACCCCCAAGCACCGAGAATTATTCTTGTTCCTATTTCCTATTCTATTATAAACTATATATTCACCTTCCGAAAACACATACCAAATTCTATAATTTAAGGTTTAAAGTAATCCCACACATAACTCAGGAGTCAAACATCCTGGGCTTAAATAGATCTTGTTTTGTTTGACTTTAGAACAAATGATTCCAAAAATTCCAAAGACGACGTTGCAATAGATTTATAAGGGGCTGGGCTGTGCTCACCGTGTGGAAAGAACCAGTAATTATCCTCGCAAATCAGAAAGCCTGGGACGATGTCCCCGAAGCAAATACTGCGTTAACACAACTCACCAAGCACCTCATATTATCTACTACCCAAAGCTTAAGCAGGAAAAGCCCACCTGAGTCAAAGAACACAATCTCTGATGAGCGGCAGACACTAACACTCTTGGGTTGCTTGCTATAGACAGAGCTGCATAAATTAAGATGAAACCCATCACAATTTTCACTCACCCCAGGAAACTTCCGGAGGACCAGAGCTAAAAGAGCCATAGAGAAAATTTAGCCTAAACTTTTCTTTAACTTTTCTTCTTATGAGAAAGTAGGATTACTGGCTGCAAATTAGCCTGAGTAGAGACTGGCATATTGTTTCAGGGGAACTGATTCAAAAGCCAAGCAAAACCAGACCTAATGTCAGCTAAAGGTGAGAAGTCATCCAGCACTAGCCGGGCATGATGGCTCATGCCTGTAACCCCAGCACTGTGAGAGGCTGAGGAGGGTGGGTCACCTGAGGTCAGGAGTTTGAGACCAGCCTGGCCAACATGGTGAAACCCTATCTCTGCTAAAATTACAAAAATCAGCCTGGCATAGCAGCGGACACCTATAATCCCAGCTACCTGGGAGGCTGAGGCAGGAGAACCGCTTGAACCTGGGAGGTGGAAGTTGCAGTGAGTCAAGACTGCGCCACTGTACTTCAGCCTGGGCAACAAGAGCAAAACCCAGTCTCAAAAAAAAAAAAAAAAAAATGTCACCCAGCACTAAGGCTTCCACTCCTGAGCCATGTCCTGCTGAGCAGCAGTCCCACAGATTGGTTGAGAAACAGGGTCTGGAGCCAGGCAGTCAGAGTCTCCAATCCCGGCTCCACCACCCATAGCTATGTAACCCTGTCACCTTACTCACCTCTATGTGCCTCGGTTTCTTCATCTATAACACAAAAACAATATTTACCTTACAGGATACTGACAGTAATGCACTTAAAGCCATGACTGGTACTCAAGAAGTATTAGGTATTCTTAGGTAATTATTCTCTCCCCTGGCACCACCACCGTCCCCTCCCACAAACCGACACTGTCCGCTTGCTCATGGTCCATAACGACCAGCCCGGATAGTTACCTTATAGGTCAGGACTAGGAACCACCTCTGATTCTATGATTCTTGAGAGGAAAAAGGCTGTCCAACCGTGGTAAGTAAGTGTTATCAACGGAGCACTAGCGTAGCCTGGACCTGCCCTCAAACCGCGCAAGGTCTAGGGCTTTACCCACTTGCAAGCTAATAAGCTAGCACACTGGAGTTTCAGATGCTGGCAGAAGACACAAACTCGTGAGTCTGAGACCAAGAACCTGTTATAGCAACAGCCATAGGCAGAGTAGCAGCATTTATACCAGCTTAAGACCCAATTCCACAGGGCCACACACATGCTGTGGGCTGTGTCTCAGGAGAGGAACCCCAAGCTGTGGCTGAACTTTGCCCTAGAGGGGCATTATCCTTACTACATGGGTGTAAATAAACCCACCCTATGCTCTGGAAGGAGACAGCATCTCTGTCCTCTAAGGATGTCTGCTATACACACATCCTTGAAAAGATAGCCAAAAACAAAGGAGGTCAGTTCCTCTGCTCTTAACACATGAACAGGAGAGACCCTGTGTCTCGACAATATCTAATAAATGGAGACATATACTTGTGTTCATGCACTGGAAGTCTCAGTATTGCTAAAGTGTCAATTCTCCCCCAAAATGAACTGTTGATTCAACACAATCCCAATAAAAATTCCAACAGGATTCTTTTTGGTAGCAAGTGATGAGCTGATTTTTAAATTCAAATGGAAAGGCAAAGGGCTTAAAAACAGACAAAACAACCTTTAAAAAGAAGAACAAAGTTAGAGGACTTACACTACCTGACTTTAAGATTTATTATAAAGCGATCAAGATTTATTATAAAGCATGGTGGCCAGGCACGGTGGCTCACATCTGCAATCCCAGCACTTTGGGACACCAAGGCGGGCAGATCATGAGCTCAGGAGATCGAGACCATCCTGGTCATCATGGTGAAACCGTCTCTACTAAAATACAAAAAATTAGCCGGGCATGGTGACGTGCACCTGTAGTCCCAGCTACTCGGGAGGCTGAAGCAGGGGAATCACCTGAACTCAGAAGGTGGGGGTTGCAGTGAGTAAAGTTCACACCACTGCACTCCAGCCTAGCAACAGAGCAAGACTCTGTCTCAAAATACATATACATATACATACATACATACATACATACATAAAAATAAAGCATGGTAATGGCATAATAATCCAAAAATAGACGAATGAAACAGAACGAAATCCAAAATGACCTTCACATGTATTGTCAACTGATTGTCAACAAGGTGCAAAGGCAATTCACTGGAGAACAAAGCCTCCAAAACAAATGGTACTGGATCAACTAGAAAGCCTTATGCAAATAAATCATAAATAAAACCTCTCACCACAGATCAAATACCTACATACAAAATGCAAAACTATAAAACTGCTAGAAGAAAACACATTAGAAACCTTTGTGACTGATTTAGGAAAAAATTTCTACAACAAAAGCATGATTCTTAGAAGAAAAAGAATGATAAACTTTATCACATTTAAGATAGGTCTTCTGCTCTTCAGAAGATGCTCTTAAGAGAATGAAAGACAAGCCACAAGCTGGGAAAAAATATTTTTCCAACGCACTTGTCAAAGGATGCACAAACTGAATACAAAAAGAACTGTAGATATTGAGTAAGAATCAATCCAATTTTTTAAATAAGCAAAACATATGAACAGTTATTATCAAAGAAGTTATATGAATGGCAAATAAAACAAGAAAAGATACTCAACATCATTAGTCATAACAAAATTACAAATTAAAACCACAGTAAAGTATCACAACATCCCTACTGGAATGCCTAAAAGTAGAGAATGACCATACACAAATACACTGCTGCTGGGAATGTAAGATGGTACAACCACTTTGGAAAACAGGGTGGCAGTTTCCTAAAAACTAACATGCACCTACCATACGCCCCAGGCATTCCACTTGTAGGTATTTGCCAGAGAGAAACAAAAGCATATGTTCACGCAAACACTTGTACAACAATGCGGCCAGGCACGGTGGCTCACGCCTGTAATCCCAGCACTTTGGGAGACCGAGGTGGGTGGATCACAAGGTCAGGAGATCGAGACCACCCTGGCCAACATGGCGAAACCCTATCTCTACTAAAAATACAAAATTAGCTACGTGTGGTGGCACGTGGCTGTAATCCCAGCTACTTGGGAGGCTGAGGCAGGAGAACGCTTGAACCAGGGAGTCAAGAGGTTGCAGTGAGCAGAGATCATGCCACTGCACTCCAACTGGCAACAGAGCAAAACTCTGTCTCAAAAACAAAAAGAAAAAAAGAAAAAAAAATGCTCCCAGCAGCTTTACGTATAATAGTCAAAACCTCAAAAGCTGGATGCAACCCAAATGTCCATCCCTAGCTGAATGGATACACCAATTCTGGTGTATCTACAACATGGAATATTATTTAGCAATAAAAAGTGATAAACTATTAATACACACAACAACATGGATGATCTCAAAATAATTATGAGCAAAAGAAACTCAGCAAAAAAGAATACAAATTCTATGACTCCACTTCAATAAAATTGCAGAAAATGGGCAGAAAGGAGTTGAGTCACTCTCTGGAAAGCATGGAGGAGATGAGCAGGAAGGAGGGACCACAAAGGGGCACCAAGTGCCTTTGGAGGTCATGGGTTTGCTCATTACCTTGACTGAGATAGTAATTTTACAGGTGGACATTTATATCAACACTTATCAATTGTTCACTTTAAATATATGCAACTTAATACATGTCAATTATATATCAAAATAAAGCCATTTTTTTTAAAAAAGCATTTACCACCAAATGGAATTGACACTAAAAAATAGAAGTTAATTTGAATTATGAAAAAATAAGAAAAGTTAATTTATTTTTATACTTGGGTGAAATGTATACTCATTGACATATAGTGTTAAAAATTATGATGAAATTGGGACAGAACTTTAGGTTAGACTGGTAGTTAAGACTGAAAAGGAAAGGAAGCAGTAAAGATAGCTTTTTAAAGAAATTGTAAAGCATGCACACACTATACATGTGTACTTCTCTTCAGAGTTGTGGTGTCTTTCCAATTTCTCTTTACCCAAATTCTTTAACAATGGGTCTTCTCTTTTACCTGATAGAGCCACATACCCACATATAGTACCGTGCTGTTAAGAGAAAATGGGGTATGTTGGTGCTGTTAGCAGCTGTTTGATAAGACAGTTTTCCCTTGTATTGTAGGCACACCAGTAAATCACAACCAATTGAAAGCAATACTTCAGAAACAGAACTAGAGACAACTTAACATACAAAGGAATTTTCTAAAATGTGAAATCTTTTTTTTTTTTAAAGAAATAACACCTTGAGATAATCAATCCTACTTTCTAATACTTTAAAGTTTCCTTCAGCTACAGAAGAGCAAGTATACAGTAGGTCCCTCTTATCCGCAGTTTTACTTTCTGCAGTTTCAGTTAGCCGCAGTCAACCACGGTCTGGAAATATCAAGTGGAAAATTCCAGAAATAAACAATTCTTAGATTTTAAACTGCATACCATTCTGAGTAGCATGATGAAATCTCGTGCTGCCATCCCACTCCACCCCATCAGGGACATGACCATTCCTTTGTCCAGCATAACCACAGTACATATGCTATGCGCCCTTTAGGTCACTCAGTAGCTGTCTAGGTTATCAGGTCAACTGCTGTACAACCACAGCACTGGTGTTCAAGTAACCCTTACTTTACTTAACGATGGGCCTAAAGCACCAGAAGAGCGGTGCTGGCCTATTGTTATAATTGTTCTGTTTTATTATTAGTTGTTTATAATCTCTATGTCTAATTATAAATTAAACTTTATCATACAGATGTATGAATTTTAAAAAAACATAGTATATATAGAGGGTTTGGTGCTATCTCTGGTTTCAGGCATCTGCTGGGAAACTTGAAACATATCTCCCATGGATAAGGGAGGACTACTGCATAAACTGTGTAAGCAGCTGTACAGATAACCACTCCTCTTACCGCTCAAAAGCCACCACAGCAAAGGGATGAATCCTGGACTCTCGCTGATATATTTCAAGCCTTTCAAATTGATGCTCACATTGTACAGGGACATCAGCATTAGCCTGAAATGTAAAAGAAAAAGGTGCTGGAATGCTCCATCCACATTACATTTCACCCTAAACATATCTCCTAGTTAAGGGGACCTGAACATATTTAGAGCTTCCCTCACATTTTAGATGTCTAATTCTACAATCTGGATAATGAGCATTGTAATATAACACATCTATGTGAGGCTACAGAGGAAAGGAAAACTTCAGCAATGATATCACATGATACCGCCCTTCATAGGCTCACATGATCAAGAGTCTCAAATGCAGAGAGGATCCCACGGGAAACCTCACAACCCGTATTTATTGATTTATCTCTTTATTACCAATCCCGCATTAATATACAGGTAACCCTAAATTTATAAGAGTATTGTACTCTCAAAGTTCAATTCAGCCATCTAAAACCTAACGATACCGTTTCATTCAGTGAACATTACACATGACAGCCAGGGCGCCAGGTCAGGCCACAGGACTGCATAATCACAGTGCGAGGATTTCATTCAATGAACGTTACACATGACAGCCAGGGCGCCAGGTCAGGCCACAGGACTGCATAATCACAGTGCGAGGACTGAAGAGTACTACATTGCAACCATCCCTCACAACCAACAGAGCAGTTTACTGAGTAAAGGACTCTCCAAGCTGTTTCAGGGCTGAACCACGGCTGGCAATGCAGAGTCTGATGAAAGTCCGAAACTTCAGGACTTTGGTTTCTGCAAATACTGCAAAATACAGAGATCCCAAACACTTCACACTGCAGAGCAATAAAAAGGCTAGACAAATAGTTTTCTCAAAGCTTTCAAAAATAATAAATGAGTTTGCAAGAAATGAAAGGAAAACACCTCTGATCAGGAACAAAGTAAGAGCGCAAAATCTGAGAGAGAAGCGCAGAAGACACTAAGATTCCGGAAGCCTGGAGCTTCAGTTAGAGTGGCTTCATGCAGGGATGGAGGGAGAAGCCTCAGAGAGACACGGGCATTCAGTTCACAGGCCCTGCAGAGTAAACTTACAAGCTTAGCACAAATTCACATTTTTGGTAGGCCTGAAAACCCCAGGCCAGTACTTTTAATATAAAACAGACCTGGGATAGAAGCTCCCCCCAGCTTCCTGGACGTTAAAGGAAAGGATCCTTAACCTAGTCTTCAAAGAATTCCCATAAATACAGTACTAACAAATGAGAGTGCAGAACAAAAATCATAATAAAGTACATGACAACAACAAGACCAGGTAAGTAACAGCCAGCACAAAGAACCAGTGACAGGGATAGAACCAAACATTTTCAGATACTAGAAGTATCAACTGCAGAATAGAAAACCTGATATGTTTAATAGGTGGGGATAATTCTAAAAGAAATTAAAAACATAATCAAGAAGCTAGGACTACTACTATGAATGACCAGCCAATTCAAAAATAACAGCAGAATTTACAAAAACAAAAACAATAATTAAAATGTAAAACTCAAGGATAATTAGACACATGGAAAAGGATAAATACTAAACAGAAAATAGAGCTCAAGAAACTATAGCAAGAAAGAAAACTAGATGAAAGAGAAGTTAAATACAAGGAGGAGAAAGTGAAAAGTTCAACATTCTTCCAAATAGGGTCCACAAAGAAACAACAGAAAGAATGAAGGAGAAAAAAATATTTCAAAAATGTTTTCCAGAAATGAGTAAATATAAAACCTCAGATTCAGGAGGCACAAAAAAATCTCAAGAAAGATAAACAAAAATAAATACAAATCTACATATATCACAACCAAACTTTAGAAAATTAAAGACAAATTTTATAAAGCAGCCAGAGAGAAAGGACATATTACCTATAAAAGAGTAATTACGCCAAAAGCTACGCTCTCTATAGTTACCAGGTATAAAGAGAAAATAATAAACCTAGCAAAAAGATTTTCATCAAAAGAGGTAAAGTAAAAATATTGTCAAAGAAAATCTCAGACATCTTAAACAAACAGATCTGAACTGAAAGAATTTGAAGGACAGGCTAGGGAAAAAGGAAAATGACATCAGAAGAATATTCTGAGATGCAAAGAGAGAGTAAGTAAAGAGAGACGTGGTTGTACAGAAGGAAACATTGGTGGTAAAAGCAGGTAATTTCAAAAATCTTGGGATTTTTGAAACTTTTCAAAATAAGATACAGTTCATGAGTGCATGTAATGCAGGATGTAAGTATTAGAATATTCTAAGATCCTTTACTGTTCAGGTGAGAAAGACATTAATTACTTTCAAGTATACCAAATACATCAAAGCATGCTTTAAAAAGGGGGCTATCACTGAAAGAAATAAAGGTAAACTTTCAAGACACTAGAAGAATAAAATGAACTCAAAAAGATCTTAGTGACTCTCAAAGAAAGACAAAAGAGAAAGACCCTGTTGAAAGAAAGAACAGAAAAGGTATGAAAAGAGAAAGGACGAAGGAGAAAGACAAGGAAGAAAGAGGGCAGAAGGAAGGGAAGGAGGGAAGGAGGGAAGGAGGGAAGGAGGGGAAGGAGGGAAGGAGGGAGGGGATGGAGTGAGGGAAAAAGGGAGGTAGGGAGGGATAAATAACTCAGAAAAAATCATAATAAAAATATGACAGAATAAATCCAATTATTTCATTAATCACAAATGTTAATGAACAGGATATTCCTATTAAAAGGCATAGATTATAGATTGTTAAAGGAAAAACAAAAGGCAACCATGGACTATTTCAAAGAAACACACCTGAAACAAAAGTTTGCAGAAAGGGGCTGGGTGTGGTGGCTCACACCTGTAATCCCAGCACTGCGGGAGGCCAAGGCAGTCAGATAGCTTGAGGCCAGGAGTTTAAGACCAGCCTGGCCAACATGGCAAAACCCTATCTCTACTAAAAATATGGAAAAAATAGCCAGGTGTGGTAATGTGCACCTGTAGTCCCAGCTACTAGGGAAGTTGAGGCAGGAGACTCTCTTGAAAGCAGAAGGCAGAGGTTGTAGTGAAGCAAGATCGTGCCACTACACTCCAGCCTGGGCAACAGAGTAAAACTCTGTCTCAGAAAAAAAGAAAAACAGTTTGTGGAAAGGTTGAAAGTAAAAGAATGAGAAAAGATATATCAAATGAATACTAATGAAAAAGAAGAAAGAGAAGGCTGAGGTCGCCACATTAACAGTAAAGAATATAGACTGGGTGCAGTGGCTCATGCCTATAATCACAACCCTTTCACAGGCTGAGGCAGGCAGATAGCCTGAGCCCAGGAGTTGGAGACCAGCCTGGGCAACATGACAGGACGCCATCTCTGCAAAAAATACAAAAACTAGCTGAGTGTGGTGGCGTGCACCTGTGGTCCCAGCTACCGGAGCAGCCGAGGTGGGAGGATCACTTGAGCCCAGGAGGTCGAGGCTGCAGTGAGCTGTGATAGTGCCAGTACACTCCAGCCTGGGTGACAGAACAAGACCGTATCTCAAAAATAATAATTAAAAATAAATAATAACAAAAGAAAGAAAAGAAGGGAAAGCATCTTTAAAAATTAAGAGGCTAAATATTTAATGCTGAAAAGTTCAGTTCATCAGGAGGGTAGCATTTTAAACTTGTGTGTACCTAGTAATATCGCCTCAAAAATACATAAAGGCACGAACTGAAAACTACAAGAAAAGCCGACCAGTCTACAACAATGGTAGATTTTAGGACATCTCCTACAGCACTTAATACATTAAGCTGATTCTCTGAACCACTACACGATTAAGTAAAAAAATCAATTTTTGAAGTAAGCTTTAAAACTCTAAGCAACACTTAGAAAATTAAAAGTACACCTCTATAAGAATAGGTCAAAGAAATCATGAAGAAAATTGGGCAACTGAACAAGAATGACTGTACGAAAATAAAACTTGTGAAGCTACTGGAATACACACACACATACACACACACACACACACACACACACACACACACACACACACACACACACACACACACACACAGTCTTAAATACTTATTCCAGCATAAAAAGCTGCAGCAATGGCAGAGTAACTTGTATTGGACTAACTCTCCCACCAGTATGAATCAAATTCTGAACAAAATATAGGAACCTATTTAAGGGGATCGGAAGGTAGCCAAAGGCAGGCAGAAACTGAAGAAAAGTGGCCCCTTAAAAGAAGAGGGGCGGCTCATGCCTATAATCCCAGCATTTTGGGAGGCCAACATGGGAGGATTGCTTGAGCCCAGGAGTTGAAGACCAGCTTGGGCAACACAACGAGATCCCATCTCTTCAACAAAAAACAAACAACAACAAAAAAAACATAGACAGGCATGGTGGCACATGCTTGTAGTCTCAGCTACTCAGAAGGCTGAGGCAAGAGAATCACTGGAGCCCAGGAAGGTCAAGCCTGCAGTAAGCTATAATGGTGCCACTGCGCTCCAGCCTGGGTGACAGAGCAGAACCTTGTCTCAAAAAAAAAAAAGAGAAGTTTTTAGATAAAGAGGGCAAATATATTGAGGTTTAGGCAAGGCCACATGTGGGTAAACCTCCATCTGGGCACCAAGGAAGGGGAGCTAAGCAGATCCCCGGCACAATTAGGGCCTGAAGAATATCTTAGCTTATAGTGTTACTACTCAGTTATTTCCTTTATATAATCCTTTATATATAACCATGTATTCGTTTATAGTAGGAACAATTAGTGCCTGAAGAATGTCTTACTACTCAGTTATATATATCTTCATTCATAGTGGGAGGAATGCCTACAGCAGACATGGTACAGAACATAAATTAAGGAATAAGCAGCTATATATATATATATAATCTTATCTTATCTTATCTTATAGTCGGAGGAATGTCTAGAGCAGACACAGTGCAGAGCACGATTTAAGGGAAAAACAGTTATACCAGGACAAGAATTTATGGCCCAGGAGGCAGCGTTGAGTATTAGTAAAGATACCAGCTGTATGGCAGGCTTGGAGCAAGAGCCACTCCTCCTGAAAAAGGAGTTGTAGTACCTTGTGTCCAGTTCTTGTGGAAGGCTGCCCTCAGACCTGCAATCCCGCGAGCGTCCGAGGGCTTAAATCCCTTCGGTATAATCACAACTTGGTGACCGTATAACTTGTCAGCTCTCTAGCTACTGTGCTGACTAAGAGCATCCTCCTACAGAAATCACTGGAAGCTGCCAGCAGGTGGCTGTAGACCTTGTCAGCTCTGTTGCTGCTTAAAGCATCCTCCTATAGAATTCCTTAGAAGTAGCCTGTCCCTAGATAAGAGATATTGCACACTGCACCCTCTTCACTACACACGGCCCACCTCCTTGCCTCCGTGACCTAATGGGGGTGGACCCTTTGCTTATCGCCCACATGACTGTCTTGACCCTATCACTGTTCTTAAGATGCCCTCACTCACTACCCTGCCCCCTAACCTATACCCAATAAATACAGACGCTCCTGGACGTTCGGGGCCTCGCCTGTCTCTGCTCATAGGTGGCGTGGCCCCCCCCGAGCCCAGCTCTTTTCCAGTCCTTCGGTGTCTTGCCTCTGTACTTTTCGGATCCACTGCCTCAGCATAGTAATAGGGGACACCCCATGACCCTGTAGGGCTTGACCCTACAGCCACACAGCACCCAGCAGCCAGCCCTCCATCAGAAACCTGTGGATGACCAGCTTGAGAAGTAAAACCACAGAGTCCAGGGTCACCAGGGTGGAAAGGGAGGGAAGAAGATACCTTGAAAGGAGATTTTCAGAACAAGGGAAGCACTCAAGTGTGCATGAAAACCCTTCGAGGTCAGGTATGAGGCAGAAAGAGGGAGAGCCACCAGGCAGAGGAATGAGGCTAGCTCGGGCTGCAGACCACATCCAGGGAGCCAGGGCTCAGGTATGAGTCAGGCAAAGCTGATGACCAGCTAGGACAAACATAATTCTCTTTGGGAAAAGATGAGTCCAGATCCCCCCACAACCTACCTTCTGCCACCTCCACTACACACGCTATCAAATAAATACTGAACTAGCATTGCCGGCTAGCATGAGGAAAGAAAGGCACTTGCTTTGGGTGCAAATTGAAGGGAGTATCAAAATGCCCAGCAGCCCATATTTTTTAACACGGTAATTCAATATTTTAAAACGTAAAAATAATGTTAAAAATGCCCTTACAAGACAAGTTTAATTTTTTACTTTTTTTTTCTAGAGCTAAGGTCTCACTTTGTCACCCAGGCCGGAGTACAGTGGCACAGTCATTGTTCACTGTCACCCATAATTCCTAGGCTCAAGCAGTCCTCCTGCCTCAGCCTCCTGGGTAGTTGGGACTACAGGCATGTGCTGCCACATCCAGCTAATTTTTTCATTTTTTGTAGAGATGAGATTTTGCCATCTTGGCAAGCCTGGTCTTGAATTCCTGGCCTCAGGCAATTTCCCAAGTTGGCCTCCCAAAGTGCTGGGATTACAGGCATAAGCCACTGTGCCCAGCCCAAAATTTTAAATAAAGATAGAACTGGTCAACAGTGCCATACCAAGACATACTGGAACTTAAGGCAAAAGGAAAATCAGTAATACTGACCAAGTCCGTTATTAAGGGACTAACTAAAGATACTACGGTACATGTAACACATGCAGTACATGCATGCCACAGAAAATTCCTATTATAGTTTTCTATTAAAGTACCTGGTTTCCCCGTTAAACTTAGTTTGTCAAAAGCAAGCTCCATGCCTTGTCTTTATCATCTCACAGACTAGTGTAGCAAGACTGCACACAGTAAGGACTCACTTTATTTACTGAAAAGTGAATCAACTCCCAGTGATTAAAAATCAAAAATGTAAAAGCCAAGGTCTTCCTTCTCTCTCATATGACCATGGACACTTTCTTTTTTTGGTTTTTTCTGTTTGTTTGTTTTTTGTTTTTTTCAGACAGAATCTTGCTCTGTCACCCAGGCTGGAGTACAGTGGTATGACCTCGGCTCACTGCAACCTCCGCCTGTCGGGGTCCAGCAATTCTCCTGCCTCAGCCTTCTGAGTAGCTGGGACTACAGGCACATGCCATGACACCCAGCTAATTTTTGTGTTTTTTTTTGTTTTTAAGTAGAGATGGGTTTCAATATGTTGGCCAGGCTGGTCTCAAACTCCTGACCTCAGGTGATCTGCCCACCTCAGCCTCCCAAAGTGCTGGGATTACAGGTGTGAGCCACCACTCCTGGCCGACCATGGGCACTTTCAAAGCCCCTGGCAGTGCTATGGAACCAGAGAAGACAGAGCTACGCAGGCATCCTCCAGAGCAGGTGTTCTCAGTTCTCAAAACTGGGTCCTCAGCCTCCCAGCGGGCTACAGAATAAGCCACACTGCAAGTCCTTTGAAGTCTCAGTGACAATTTTTACACGAATTCAGAAGCTTCTCACTGGCAACCTATTTAATGAAGTATTAAGGGCTACTCAAATGGAGTGTTCACGAGGGAAAATTTAGCACCTTAACTAGAATTTAGTGAGGCGTCCGTCGAGCCCAGCATTCCAAAGAGAGAAAGTTCCTGCTTCACATCACAAATGCAGAGAGTTGCAATTCCTTAGAATTAAATACATTGCCCATGGCTGCTTTCACGCAGGCAATAACACAGGACTGAGTCACTGCAACAGAGATCATATGACCCAAAGAACTAAAATACTTTCTGTCTGACCCTTTACAGAAAACGTTTGCTGACCTCTGCCTTACAGCATGAAAATAAGAAAAACCAATCTTCCGTATGTCTTAAAAAGCAAAGCTGGCATCTGGTGATAACTGTAATACAGGGCAACCTTCCGAAAAGACGGCCAGTTGAAATTCTTTGCTGACTGCCATTTAGATTTAAGGTGGCAAAAACAATTCCCAAGTTGGCAGGTGTCTTTAAATTTTTATATTTGGTCAAAATCAGTTATCCTTAAGCTAAAATGAAACACATATACTTGCAACAACCACGCTGCCACCTGAGACCTCACGTTGCTGCCAAGATACATCTCACACAAGACCAAAGACTTCTAGGTCACACAAGACCAAAGACTTCTAGGTCACACAAGAAGAGCAAAAATAAACGCTAAAGGCTCTGTTTCTTATGCAAATATTTTGTCTAATATTTCTAGTCCAACCAAAAGTATTTGTAAATAGTGTATCAAGTTTCCAATTATCAAGTCTAAAGAGACTGCCCGTTCAATTTACTCTAGTATTGAAATATTAAATGTCATTTCTCGGCCAGGCGCGGTGGCTCACGCCTGTAATCACAACACTTTGGGAGGCCAAGTGGGCAGATCACTTGAGGTCAGGAGTTCGAGTCCGCCTGGCCAACATGGTGAAACCCTGTCTCTACGAAAAATACAAAAATTAGCCGGGTGTGGTGGCGCACTCCTGTAGTCCCAGCTACTCGGGAGGCTGAGGCAGGAGAATTGCTTGAACCCGGGAGGCAGAGGCTGCAGTGAGCCAAGATGGCGCCGCTGCACTCCAGCCTGGGTGATAAAGGGGACTTCGTCTCAAAACAAAAAGAAAAACAAGTCACTTCTCAAACTAGTGTACTAACTGTTAGACTTTTCTTCCAATGACAGAAAAAAAAGCAGGCAAATTCTGCTTCCTACCAAAACCTCAGCAGAAATTCTGTTATAAATGGGGCTAGTGAGCTCCAAAAGAGCAACTCCCCAGTCCCTGCAGTCCTGAACATCTAAGATGCGTCTGACGTTTAGAATAAAAGGACTGAAAATATGCCCAAGATAACGGTATTGGTGAACTCGAACTGCTACATAAGCAACACAAGTAACTCATCTTCAATAAAAAGCAAGTTCTCTTTACCTAAATATACAAGGTCTCGGGGCTAAACAAGCTCAAAGTGTGAAAAGCCAGAAAAGCACTCCTGCAGAGGCCAACACAACCGAGTCACTAAAAGTAAATGTGACACAATTTGACCACCTTATTCTTCATCTTAAAAGAAAATATAACTTGTAACCTACAAGTAACAGAATAAACACACCCAGTACTTCAAAACAAACTAGCAATAAAAATAAACAAGAAAAATGAGTATCTGTGAAGTTCACTGGCCAGAAACAAGACAGTCATGCTAAACTGACCAAAATCTAAGGTAGCTAAATTAGCACCATAAGTAATTCTAAAGTACAATAAGAAATAAAATTCTTACAAAAGACTGCATGTAATTTGAGAAAGCAATTAGCACAGCAATACGGTATTTTCAGACCAAATTAATCTTGACAGAAACTTTAGAGGCCTACCAATTTTTCATTAGACAGAGTATAGTAACTAATGACTTACCATACTTTAGATTCTGTGCTTCTTCCCTCAGTCAAGTTAGAACATAAAAACCTGCAATCTGTATCATGTAATACTCAAATATCTGTATATTAATTTGTATCTATTATGTTACAGTGAAGACATACAAAAAGATACAAAGAATAATACAATACCCACCTCCCTGGTTAAGAAAGAAACCCTATAACCAGAGTTGAATAGCCAGAGTTGTGAATGCAACTCAAAGGAGTGCTTCAGGGAAGTGTAAGCACTAGCTACATCTGATATTTAAACTAGCCAAGCATTTCTAATACTTTAGGTATGAAATCTTTTTTCTCTGCACGTCTGTACCAACAGCAGCATACTGCATGCAATCTTCCACACCATGGTGAGATCTGCTTCTGCTGATTTGTATAGCTACAACCTAGGGGGGTGAAATATCTCTTCAAGAGAACTACAAACCACTGCTGAAAGAAATATCATAGATGACACAACTGGAAAAACACTGCATGTTCATGGACTGGAAGAATCAATATCATGAAAATGTCCATACTGCCCAAAGCAATCTACAGATTCAATACTATTGGTGTTAAATTACCAACATCATTTTTCATAGAATTAGAATAAACTATTCTGAAATTCTTATAAAACCAAGAAAGAGCCCAAATAGCCAAAGCAATCCTAAGAAAAAAGAACAAAGCCAGAGGCATCACATTGCCCAACTTCAAACTATACTACCAGGCTACAAATTAAAACATCATGACACTGGTACAAAAATAAACAAATAAACAGACCCGTGGAACGACGGAGAACCCAGACATTAAAGCTGCACACCCACAGCCAACTGATCTTTGACAAAGTCGATAAAAATAAACAATGAGGAAAGGACTCCCTGTTCAATAAATGGTCCTGGGAAAGATGGCTAACCATATGCATAAGAATGAAACTGGACCCCTATACCTCTAACCACAGATAAAAATTAACTCAAGTTGGATTAAGGAGTCAAATGTAAGACCTCAAACTACAAAAGTCCTAGAACAAAATCTAGGAAATAGTCTTCTGGACATCAGCCTAGGCAAAGAATTTGACTAAGTCCTCAAAAGCAATTGCAACAAAATCAAAAATTGACAATTGGGACCTAATTAAACTAAAAGCTTCTGCATAGCAAAATAAACTATCAACAGAATAAACACAACTACAGAATGGATAGTTGTGTTTCACAAACTACAGCTAATTCACAAACTACGGATCCAGCAAAAGCCTAATATCCAGAATCTACAGGGAAGTTAAACAAATCAACAAGAAAAAAATACACAACCTCATTAAGAAGTGGGCAAAGGACAAGAACAGACACTTCTTAAAAGATGACACATAAGCAGCCAACAAAACATGAAAAAATGCCCGACATCACTAATCATGGGGAAATGCAAATCAAAACCACAACGAGATACCACCTCACACCAGTCAGAATGGCTATTGTTAAAAAGTCAGAAAACAACATGTTGGCAAAGTTATGGAACAAAGGGAACTCTTATACACTATTGGTGGGAATGTAAATTAATTCAGCACCTATGGAAAGCAGTTTGGAGATTTCTCAAAGAACTAAAAATAGACCTAACATTCAACCCAGCAATCCCATTACTTGGTAAACAGCCAAAGGAAAATAAATTGTTTACCAAAAAAAATCTGCCCTTATATGTTTATCACAGCACTGCTCACAATAGCGAAGGCAAGTGGTGGCTCATGCCTGAAATCCCAGCACTTTGGGAGGGTGAGGTGAAAGGATCACTTGAGTCCAGGAATTCAAGACTAAGCTGGGTAAGAGAGTGAGACCCCTGTCTCAACCAAAAAAAAAAATTGTTTTTAAATTAGCCACATGTGATGGCACATGCCTGTAATCCCAGCTACTTGGGAGGCTGAGGCAGAAGGACTGCCTGAGCCCAGGAGCTGCAGACTGCAGTGAGGTAAGATGGTGCCACTGCATTCCAGTGTGGATGACATAGCCAGGCCCTGTCTCAAGAACAAAACTAAACAAAACAAAAATAGCAAAGACATAGAATCAACCTAGGTGTCCATCAGCTGTGGATTGGATAAAGAAAATGTGGTACGTATATACCATGGAATACTATGCAGCCAGAAAAAAAGACCAAAACCATGTCCTTTGCAGCAACACAGAAGCAGCTGGAGGCAGCATCCACTTATTCTAAGTGAATCAATGCAGACTTAGAAAACCAAATATTGCATGTTCTCACTTATAAGTAGGAGCTAAACCCTTGGTATGCATGGACATAAAGATGGGAACCAGAAACACTGGAGACTCCAAAAGGAGAGAGGGAGGGGGAGAAGCAAGGACTGGAAAACCTCCTCCTGGGTACTATGCTCACCGTCTGGATGACAGATTCGACAGAAGCCCAAACCTCAGTGTCATGCGATACACTCTCACAGCAAACCTGCACGTGTACCCCTTCAATCTAAAATTTAAATTTACATTGTTTTAAGTGGGCATTTAGGAAAAAAAATAACCCCCATCTCTGGGTCTAGAGTACTAACTGCTGAAAATGAGTGACCTTTAATCATGAAAGTGGCAGTGAAAGTGTAGTTCCCCAAAAAGAAGCAAACTATACCCAAGGCAGGGGGAGACCAGGAAGAAAAGAGGCTGATTTAGAGTATGAGAAAGGTCCTGGGGCTCCAGAGGACTCAAGGGTGGGCATTATGAGGTGGGGGAGGTGAAAGAGGAGAAAACAGTGCCTTGCAGATGAGGTGAGAGGTAACAAGCATGAGCATGTTGGAAGGCAGCCAAAGACCCCAGGGGAAGGCCCCTCTCAGACGGGTGCATGCTGAGACTCCAAGTCAGGATAGAGTCTAATACATGCAGCTTTGCTCGGTGGCCAAATGGAAGACTGCCAAGAAAGTCAGCAAATGGCTCTGAAGGCAAATCTCCCCATCTGCCACTGCAGTCAACAAGAGCTCACCAGGACTCAAAGGCACAGAGCTCCAGGGACTGGAACCAGAGAGGCTGGATGTGACCAAAGTGACCCAGCCCTCACACACAGCTTTGCCTTGAAAGTTGGAGGGGGACATTATCTGGCCCATAAATATGGACCTTGCACAACCCACAGAAGCAAAAGAGGCAATGGATTAGTATCCAGAACACACAAAGAACTACAGCACATCACTAAGAAAAATGCAGCCCAACAGGAAAGTGGGCAAACCACACAGACAGGTGACTCAGGAAAAGCTGGAATGGTACGAGCACGTAAAGATTCTCAACCTCACTGGCGATCTAAATCTGAAGGAAGAGAAGGACAAAGACACACAGATGATAGGTGGATGACAGAAATATTCCTTAAGGTCAGGCGCAGTGGCTCACTCCTGTAATCCCAATACTTTGGGAGGTCAAGGTGGGTGGATCACTTGAGCTTAGGAGTTTGAGACCAGCCTGGGCAACAAGGTGAGACCCTGTCTCTACAAAAAATACAAAAAAATTAGCTGGGCATCGTGGCGTGCCGAGTAGCTGGGACCCCAGCTACTCAGGAGGCTGAGGTGGGAAGATCACTTGAGCCCAGGAGGTCAAGGGTGCAGTGACCCATGATTGCATCACTACACTCCAGCCTGGGCAACACAGCAAGATCCTGTCTCTCCCCACCTTCCCCCACCATCTCTCTCTCTCTCCCATATATATATATTTTTTCTTTAGATGAATATAATAAATCGTGAAGTGCTGACAAGGATGTAGGAAACACAGAGCACTGACGTCGTGCAGGCAGAAATCTACACTGTGGTGAAAAATTTGGCAGTATCTTATAAAATTGAAAATGTCCATGTCCTGCTTCTCAAATATATCTTCTAGGAAAACTACTAGAGGAACTCTCAGACAGGTTAGCGAAGAGTTTACCAAAGATGTTCACTACAGCCTTATATTTGTCAAGTAAAACCTGAAAGTAACTTAAATGTACATCAGTCAGAGAAGGATAATCCAAATATAACATCTTCTTTGATGCAAGGTATTTAAAAGGAACGAACTAGATCCACAGGCAATCTGTAAAATTATACCCCCAAACAAAACCATCTATGCCAGCCTGGGCAACATGGTGAGACTAGTCTCTACAAAAAAAAAAAATTTTTTAATTTAACAATTAGCCAGAGATGGTGACATGCATCTATGGTCCCAGCTACTCAGGAGGCTGAGCTGGGAGGACCACTTAAGCCTAGAGGTCAAGACTGCGGTGAGCCATGTTCACACCACTGCGCTCCAGCCTGGGTTACAAAGCAAGACTCTGTCTCAAAAAAAAAAAAAAAAAAAAAAAGACTACATATGCATATATGTTACACTGTATTACATGCATTATTTATGTACATATAATTTTTAGTATAAAATACTAACATGGACTAGAAAGTTTGGCTCTGGATAAGATGGCCTAAACCCACCCTCCATGGACTAGAAAGTCTGGCTCTGGCTAAGATGGCCTAAACACACCCTCCATGGACTAGAAAGTCTGGCTCTGGATAAGATGGCCTAAACCCACCCTCCATGGACTAGAAAGTCTGGCTCTGGATAAGATGGCCTAAACCCACCCTCCATGGACTAGAAAGTCTGGCTCTGGATAAGATGGCCTAAACCCACCCTCCAGTCTTGCTTCCACTGAAAGCAGCTGTAAATTCCAAAGAGAATATATGCAGCAGCTATTTGAGGACTCTGAAAAGTAAACAGTAGCAGGCAGATAGGCAAAGAAGATCATTTAAGAGTTCGTGTCCTTTGTAGGGACATGGATGAACCTGGAAACCATCATTCTCAGCAAACTGACACAAGAACAGAAAATCAAACACCGCATGTTCTCACTCATAGGCGGGTGTTGAACAATGGGAACACATGGACACAGGGAGGGGGAGTATCACACACTGGGGTCTGTCGAGGGGAAAAAGGGGAGGGATAGTGGGGGGGTGGGGAGTTGGGGAGGGATAGCATGGGGAGAAATGCCAGATATAGGTGATGGGGGAGGAAGGCAGCAAATCACACTGCCATGTGTGTACCTATGCAACAATCTTGCATGTTCACATGTACCCCCAAACCTAAAATGCAATAAAAAAAAAAAAAAAAAAAAAAAGAACCACTAAACCAGCAGTGAGTTTACCACTTTTTCCTCTAGTGTCCCTGGCCTGGACTCACGGGAGCTCCAAAAGCCAGAAGTAGCACCGAGCCACACGGAGAGCACCAGGAGAAGGTGTCTAGTGAGGCTCAAGGAGTGGGAAAGGGGTGTCCTGCCAGCAACCAAGCGCGGTGGTGGTGGCGGCATCCCCCGGGTAACTCAAACTCTGTCGGAAACGAATTTTCCTTACACTTGAAAGCTCTATGACCTTCTCAACCCCTGCTGCAGGGCCGGACGAGGGCAGATCGCAGGCGCTTGGACACTGCAGGGCATATGAAGCCCCAGCATTCTAGGTGAGGGACTTAACCAGAATGTACCCGGAGAGTTAACAGCTCAGAAAAGTGACCCCACAAAGTTGTTTATGAACTCCTGGCCTCATCCCAAGGTGTGCCTGTGTGGATCTGATCACAAACAGCATCTGAAAGACTCAGGACTGCGGCTGCAATCACCCGGCTCTCAGACTGGCCACTGGGCGGCACTCACGGGGGGGCAGTTCCAACAGCTCTGTAAAGGCTCTTTGAAAACAGGACTGACACAGGAAACCAAACAGAAAAGGCTGGTTGGAATCTGACCCAAAGGGGTTGATTGCCTGTGAAAATATAAACATCAGCATTTTCCAAGGATTTAAACAAGACCAGTGATCACATAAATGTCCAGGATAAATCCAAAATTACTTGGCATACGAAGAAACAGGAAGTCTCAACTCACATGGGAGAAAACCATCAAGAGACACCAAGGCCAGGATGATACAGACGTTGGAAGCATCTGGCACAGACTTTACAGAAGCTCTTACTTTTAAAAAGTGCTCCACAGCATGGCATGGTGGCATATACCTATAGTCCCAGCTACTCGGGAGGCTGAGGTGGAAGGAATACTTGGAACGCCTAGGAGTTCGAGGCCAGCCTGAGTAATGTATGTAGAGACTCGGTCTCCTTAAAAATAAAAATAAAAAAATAAAGATGCTCTAGAAGTCAAAGGCAACACTCAAAATGAATGGTGTGAGTGGCAAAATCCTACACTGCTCCCTCTCCCACGATTTCCTGCCGTAATCTCTGGGACTATAAATTATCACATGCTGATTATGTCACGCCTGGAAAAGGGGATTCTGTGGATGTAATTAAGGGTTACTAACCAACTGACTCAAGAGTTTATGAAAAGGAGTTTATCCAGGTATGCCTAATCTAAACACACAAATCCATATGAAGCAGAGAATCTGCCTTCTTGAAGTACAATTTTTAACAAAAGAGTAAAAGCAGACAGAGTTTCATCTTGCTGGTAGCAGAAGAGGAAGTCTGAGACTGGAAACGTCAGAAGGACTCAATGAGCAACTGTGGCTTGAAGACGGCCCACGTGCGAAGTACTGCAAGCAGCCCCAGCAGCTGACCCACAGCTGACCAGCCAGCCAGGATAGGGGAACTCAGTCCTGAAACCAAGACACTGGACTCTGCCAGCAACTTCAAAGTGCCTAGAAGCAGATTTCTCTCCCAGAGTCTCCGAAAAGATCCCAGCCTGGAAAACACCTCAGTTGTGGCCTATGCAGAGAACCCCTCAAACCCACTCAGACTTCTGACTTACCGAACTATGAAATTAATCAATGGTGTTGGTTTAGCCACTAAGTTGGTGATAATCTGTTACATAACAATAGAAAACAAATACAGATTTTGGTACCTGGAAGTGGAGTGCTACCATAACAAAGAACTATTTAAATTCATTTTGACATAACCATGAAGTATCATGTGATAGTATCTGGGGCTCACTGATTGCTCTAAGGTGAGTACATTCCTTCCTTAAATTTGTTTTTTAAAATACTATTTAAGAGAGTGCACCCCCTTAACCTCTTCAGGCAATTTATTTCCTCTGGTTTTTAGAACTACGCCAAAATTAACTATGTTTACTTGAAGAAAGGCCCAATCAGCACATTCTAATTAATCGTAAATAGAATTAACTTTTTAACATTATCCACCATACACTTTGAGTTTGGTACACTGTCCTGGCTTCAAGTCTCCCAGAAGCTGCAATATGGTGTCCAAGAGCACCCGGCTTGAATTAACTAAGAATTCACGACCACATGCTATGGTAGCAACATCTGCAACAGAAAGATGAAACAAAGCATCGAGATCGTGAAGACTTCAGAATCCAGAAACTTTTGTGCAGACGTGTATACGTACGTGACAAACCTGCATGATCTGCACATGTACCCCAGAACTTCAAGTATAATTTTAAAAATTATAAAATTCAACATTTTATGGCATTCCTGGAGACTAGACATCACTGTACAGTCTACCTAAGTCAACCGCCTTACAGGTCATTTTCAGGACCCATAATGCCACCTACCTAATGAGACACTCACTGAAAATACTTTGTGACCTTTTGTTTAAATATTATATTGGATAGTCTTCTTATAATAATTATTATCCAGAGCCTACAAAAGAAAAGATTGGCCAATCAGAATGTAAAACAATTAATTCTATATGACAAAACACTATAAAAATTTAAATTAGCAGACAAAGGGAGGAGGCTGTTTGTGCAAGATGTGTCCACAAAAGACTACATTTCATAATGTATTGATTGGAATATTTGCTAATCAATAAAAAGAAGAAGAAAAAAAAGAAAGTTTTGTGCAGAACAGAGTATTTCTTGCTGTTTTTCTCCTAAAAGACCTAATAAAAACACAGTTGACAATAAGGCATTTAAAAATGAAATTGCTAGGCATCGTGGCTCACAACTGTAATCCCAACATTTTGGGAGACTGAGGTGGGAGGATCGCTTGAGGCTACAAGTTCAAGACCAGCCTGGGCAACATAGCAAGACCCTATCTCTAAAAAAGAATTTAAAAATTAGCCAGGCATGGTGGTGCACACCTGTAGTCCTAGCTATTCAGGAGGTGAAGGCAGAAGGACTACTTAAGCCCAAGAGGTAGAGGTTGCAGTGAGCCATGATCATGTCACTGCACTCCAGCCTGGGTAACAGAGCAAGGCCTTGTCTCAAAAAAAAAAATAAAAAAGGTATCAACAAAAATGACAGCCCAGAAAGAATCACTGACAATCATAAGAGCTACTGAAATAGTAAATTATGTGCACTATGATTAGCAAGTGCCTAAAGAGTGAAACACAGCCCTGGAATCTAAGCATGTCTGCAGTCCCTATGCTCCAGAGTACTACATTAAACAGCTGTGGGCAGTTAGGGTCCAAACATAAGGGAGGGCTGATTATCTTATCTGGGACTGAGGATGTGAAAATTCACTTTTAATAGCATCCATAATCCGAAAACCCAAAAACCAAAATGCTCCAAAATCTAAAATTTTTTGAGCACTGACAAGATGCACAAAGGTCATGCTCACAGAGCATTACAGATTTCAGATCTTTGAATTAGAGTATTGAACCAGCAGGTATAATGCAAGTATTCCAAAATCCAAAACACTTCTGGTCCCAAGCATTTCAGATAACGGATATTTGATCTATATTTGCTAATATGTTTTAGCCATGATACAAAACTGAAAACTTGAAATTATATGTAGTCAAAAAAGACTATGAAAACTGATTTTGAAGAAAACTTATTTTCTCAATTTTATTTCCCATTGTGGATCAGGAATTATCCCGTTTGTTCATGCCTGAGGCCCTGTGAATCGGCGTAAAGACCAGACCAAGTAATTACACTGCTCCCAGCGGGCACTGCTGCAGCCACTACTGGCTCCATCAACATTTCCAAATACCCATCAGTATCCAGGGATCCAAGTACATTTATGTCCATGTTTGTAAGAGTTTTCTTTAGTTGGATCTGGCAGTAAAGCATGATTCAAATGACTAAGATTTCTAAGCCAAATGATCGGACCAAGGTGGAAGAGAGACAGGGGCAGCAGCCTTGTCTTTCTCCTGATTTTAATAGAAATGCTTCTAAAAACTCACAGTCAAGTGTGATGTCTGATGTGTTTCTGGTAGACACCCTTTATCAGTTTAAAGAAGTCTTCATCTGTTCTTAGTTTGCTAAGAATTACCAAAAACGGAAGCTGAGTTTCATCACTTGCGTGCTCTGCCTCTGACTAGATGTAACCTTGCGCAGAGTATAAAATGTCACCTACGCTACCGGACCGACTGCATGAACTCAGATCTTTGACGTTCCTATTTACTTCTGCTCACCTGCTCTGAGATGGGCCAAAGGAGGAATATTAAAGTCTACTAACCCTAACAGACTTTTTCCCCCTTCTACTTGCCATTGCAGCATTTGGCCACATCATTGGTGCTGTGTCTTCGCGTACATACTTTCAGGATAGCCATAACTTTATTGAGAGCAGAACCTTTCACTGATACAAACTTACCTTCTTTGGTTAATGAATTTTAACCTGACAGGTACATTTTCCAGAATATGACACATTCTAGTTTTACTAAAGAAATATTTTAGGAGAAAAACAAACCAAGTAAGCATTTGACATCATAAACACAAAAGATGGCTTTTAGGTAGCTTTTAGGGGAAAGCATTATTCATGTAAATAACCGCAGACCATATACTGAAACCCAGCAGAAAAACAGAGCTATAGGCTCTGGCAGCCTGACTCCAGAGACAGGTACCAGGTGAGCCTGGCCTCATGTTCAGACCCTTGGGTAGTCCCCTACACTGCGACTCACTTGTCAGAAGTAGAATGCAGCAGAACGGACACCACGAGCCTTCCAAGGATGGACAGGAAGAAGCCTTATGACTTCCGCTTTGGTCTCCTGCCACTTGCTCTAGGATTCCTGAGTCACTGTGAAAGAAGTCCAGCTATCCTAAGGCTACCATGATGAAGAGACTACACAGACATAGCACAGTGGAGGCCAGGCGTGGTGGCTCTCACCAGTAATCCCAACAATTTTGGAGGCCAAGGCAGGTGGATCACTTGAGGTCAGGAGTTTGAGACAAGCCTGGCCAACATGGCAAAACCCTGTCTCTACTAAAAATACAAAAATCAGCCAGGTGTGGTGGCTCACACCTATAATCCTAGCTACTTGGGAGGCTGAGGCAGGAGAATCGCTTGAACTCGGGAGTGGAGGCTGCAGTAAGCGAAGACTGTGCTACTGCACTCTAGCCTAGGAGACAGAGAAAGGCTCTGTCTAAAAAGAAAAGAAAAGAAATAGCACAGTGAAGAAGGCTTCTCCCCTCTATGAGGGGAGAAGAGAGAGAAGACACCTCACTAGTCCCCGGCTGTTCCATCCCTCAACAATTTGAGTGATTCCAGCTAAGGCCGCAGACGTTGGAGAGCAGCAGCAGCAAACTGTCCCTGCCAAGCCTGACAAAATTGCAGACTCATGAGCAAAATAAATGTCGTTAAGGAGGTTTGTTATACAGCAATAGAAGCATTCCTAATACTGAAGAAAAGCAAACAAACAAAAACTGTATCATAGCAAGCAACAACACCCAACGCAACAAATTTACTGATAAATGAAGTCTGCATCATATCCAGCATTGTAGCTGCAATTGCCAATGCTGCATTCCATTAAATGTCACCAAAACATGAACCACAAAGTAAAACCAATGTGAATAAATTCCTACACAGACTGCTCCGGTATTTGTCTGTTGGAGTTTGTTTGTTTTACATGGCAATTTGTACTTTGCTTACTGTTATTTAATCTATCTAGAATGCGTGTGAGTCAATTCAAGGCTACAGAATTGACTTTGTCACCATTCACCAAAAGTAAAAAACCACCAGTTTATTTTTCTGTTAAAATGGTTTTTCTAGGTTCATTTTTCATTAAAAGTATTTATAAGTAATTCTAAAGGTTAACATAGTAATTATATAATTTAAGAAATAGGCCAGGTACAGTGGCTCACGCCTATAATCCCAACATTTTGGGAGGCTGGGGCATGCAGATCACGGGGTCAGGAGTTCAAGACCAGCCTTACCAACATGGTAAAACCAATCTCTACTAAAAATTCAGAAATGAGCCAGGCATGGTGGCACGTGCCTATAATCCCAGCTACTCAGGAGCTGAGGCAGGAGAACTGCTTGAACCCGGGAGGCGGGGTTGCAGTGAGCTGAGATTGCGCCACTACACTCTTGCCCGGGTGACAGAGCAAGATTCCAACTCAAGAAGAAAAAAGAAAAGAAAAGAAACGGGGCTGGGCACAGTGGCTCACACCTGTAATCCCAGTATTTTGGGAGGCCAAGGAGGGTGATCACCTGAGGTGAGGAGTTTGAGACCAGCCTGGCCAACATGGCGAAACCTGGTCTCTACTAAAAATACAAAACTTAGCCAGGCATGGGGGTATGTGCCTGTAATCCCAGTTACTCGGGAGGCTGAGGCAGAGATTCACTTGAACCCAGGAGGCGGAGGTTGCAGTGAGCCAAGATCTCACCACTGCACTCCAGCCTGGGCAACAAAACAAAACTCTGTCTCAAAAAAAAAGAAAAGGAAATGAATCGGGGCCAAGCACAGTGGCTCACATCTATAATCCCAATACTTCTGAAAGCCAAGGTAGGAGGATCACTTGAGCCTAGAAGTTTGAGATGAGTCTAGGCAACATAGTATCTCTACCAAAAAAATTAAAAATTAACTAGGTATGGTGGCTCATGCCTGTAGTCCCAGCTACTTGGGAGGCTGAGGTTGGAGGACTGCTTGAACCCAGGAGTTTGAGCTTACAGTGAGTTACGATCATGCCACTGTACTCCAACCCGGGGGACAAAGTGAGACTCCATCTTAAAAAATAAAAATAAAAAATCTGGTGCCAATTATTTATGCTAAAAAAGATATACAGAGTTGAGACATATTATGTCTGATACTTTTGCTTTAGACTGTAATACTTTCATCTTGTTTTCAGCAACAAAATGACAAGAGGGTACTGGCAGAATGATAGACATATAAGTCAACGGTAGCATTGAGAGTACCGAAATAAATCCTCACATTTATGGTCAATTGATTTCCAACAAGGTTGCCAAGACAAATCAACGGAGAAAGGATAAAATAATCTTTTGAACACATGGTGCTAAAACAACTGGATATCCACATGCAAAGGAATGAAGCTGGATCCCTACCACACACCATATACAAATATTAACTCATAATGGATCAAAGATCTGAATGTAAGTATTAAAGCAATAAAATTCTTTTTTTTTTTAGTCTGGGTCTCACACTGTCACATGGGCTGCAGTGTAGTGGCACAATCACAGCTCACTGCACCCTCAGCCTGCTGAGTAGCTGGGACTACAGGCATGCACCACAACACCCAGCTAATTTCATACTTAACAGACTAAAGTACACTGTGAATATAACTTTTATATATGCTGGGAAACCAAGAAATTCATGTGACTCACTTTATTTGCTTTACTGCAGTGATCGGGAACCAACCCTACAATATCTCTGAGGTACGGCTATATTTGAAAATCCTATCTGATAAGGTACTAGTATATTACAAACACCTCTTACAACTCGGTGACAAAAGGAAAATAACCCAATTAAAATATGGGCAACAAGGAGTTTCTGGTTCCAAAATGGTGGCACAAAAGCAAATTGGTTTCACTGCTTTCCAACAGAAAACCAAAAACGAACATACAGCAGCTCTAAGATTATCAGCAGCAATATCCCAGAACTCAAATATGAGGATCAGACAGTTCCCACGGCAGCAGACAAGTGAGAAAAACTCTGAACAGAGAGTAAGACAACTGGACTTTCATATCTGTGACATCCCTCTCCATGATGTGCCCAGCACCAGAGAGTGAGGAAAATTTCCCGACTCCCAGTTTCTCCACTGGAAAAAGTCAGATGGAGATGAACAACTACTGTCCCCACCATCTTAGATTCCCTGGCAGAAGACCTGTCCCTGCTTCAACCCATGGGGAGCACTGTAAGTACCTGAAGGGAAACTATTCTCAGCCCTGGAAACTCTGCTCTGTAACTTGGCCAGAGGAGACACAAAATCAGAGTGGCTGTTCAGCAGATGCACAGCAGAAGGTATGTCCCACAGGTCCCCTGGACACAAATGCCTTGACAGTATTCCCACACTTCTGGGTTACCCTCTTTGTGACCTCCCCCATTCAGGATGGGCAACACTCTGATGGTTTTCTAGAGCCAAGGTAAACCTAGACTTAAGGCACCATGTGGTGCCTATAAAGAGGCAGCAACCTAGCAGAAAAAAAAAGAAATTCAATAAGTAAATTACAAAGAATCATTGGTAAACATATCTAATAAAAACAAAAATAACCCATAAAGACAAGACTGGAATAAATGAATACTCTTTCAATGCAAAGATATGGACATTATCCATAAGAAACGACAAGAAACAGGGAACCATGACCTCCCAAAAAGACAAAGCAAGGAACCAGTGACTGTCTCTAACAAGATGGCAATATGTGAGCTCTCTGACCAAGAATTCAAAATAGTAGTTTTAAAGAAATTCAGTGATCTCCAAGATAACACAGAAAAGGAATTCAAAAATTTATCAGGAGAAATTTAACAAAGAGATTGAAACTTAAAACAATCAAACTGGCTGGGCACAGTGGCTCATGCCTGTAATCCCAACACTTTGGGAGGCTGAAGTCAGGAGCCTTGGGGTCAGGAGTTTTAGAATAGCCTCAGCAACTTAGCAAGACCCGATCTCTACAAAAACATAAAAAATTGGCCAAGCACTGTGGTGATCAACTATAGTCTTACATACTTGGGAGGCTAAGGAGGGAGCATTGCTTGAGCCCAGGAGTTCAAGGTTGCAGTGAGCTGGAATTACACCACTGCACTCCAGCCTGGGTGACAGGGCAAGATCCCATCTCTAAAAAATCACCATCATCATCATCAAATAAAAATCTTGGAACTGAGAAATGCATTTGCTGAACTGAAAAATTAATTTGAGGCTCTCAACAGCAGAATAGATCAAGCAGAGAATCATTAAGCTCAGAGATAGGCAATCTGAAAACACAGAGAGGAGAAAAAGAAAAAAGAACCAAAGGAATGAAGATCACCTACAAGGTACAGAAAATTACCCCAAAAGACCCAATCTAAGAATTATGGTGTTCAACAAGGTAATGAGCAACAATAAGGGGTAGAAAGTTTATTCAAAGAAATAACAGAAAACTTACCAAAACTTAGATATAAACATCCAGCTACATGAAGGCCACAGAACACCAAACAGAGTCAACTTAAATAAGTGTACCCCAAGGTACATAATAATCACACTCTCGACATTCAGAAATAAAGAGAGAATCTTAAAAATAGCAAAAGAAAAGAAGCAAATAACAAAGGAACTCCAACTCATCTGGCGACAGACTTCTCAACAGAAACTATACAGACCAGGCCAGGCACAGCAGCTCATGCCTGTAATCCCAGCACTTTGGGAGGCTAAGGTGGGCAGATCACTTGAGGTCAGGAGTTTGAGACCAGTCTAGCCAGCATGGTGAAACACCGTCTCTACTAAAAATATAAAAATTAGCCAGGTGTGATAGCACGTGCCTGTGGTCTCAGCTACTTGGGAGGCTGAGGCAGGAGAATCACTTGAACCTGGGAGGCAGAGGCTGCAGTTGAGCTGAGATTGTGCCACTGCACTCCAGCCTGGGCAAGAGAGCAAGACTCCATCGAAAGAAAGAAAAGGAAAGAAAAGGAGAGGAGAGGAGGGGGAAGGGAGAGAGGGAGGGAAGAAGGAAGGAAGGAGAAAGAAAAGAAAGGAAAGGAAAGGGGGAAGGAGGAAGGGGGAAGAGGGAAGGGGAGAAAAGAAAACCATACAGGACAGGAAGGAGTAGTATGATATTTTCAAAGTTCTGAAAGAAAGAAACCACCATATAGGAATACCATATCCAGCAAAGCCATCCTTCAAATATGAACGAGCAACAAAGTCTTTCCCAAACAAAAATGGAGAGAATTTACCACCAACCAGACTAGTTATCTTACAAGAAACACTAAAGGAAGTTCCTCAATCTGAAACAAAAACACACTAACATGCAGAAAGAAAAAAAAATGAGGGTATAAAACCCACTGGAAAAAGAAATACTTAAATAAACATATAAAATAAATATAAAACACACTGTACACAGACAACCCCAGAATATTCTAATACTGTAATCATGATGTATAATCCACTCAAAATTCTAACATGAAGCCTAGAAACAGAAACAATAATAGCTACAGCAACCTGTTAAGAGACAGGTAATATAAACATGTAAATTGAGATAACAAAAAGTCAAAATATGCGGATGGAGTTAAAGTACAGAGGCATTTTTAGTTTTTTCTTTGTTTCTGTTGTTTTCATGATTAAAGATAAGTCGTCATCACTTTAAAATAACTTATTATATCTAAAGATGCTTTTTGTAAGCCTCATGGTAACCACAAAGCAAAAATCTATAATAGATGCACTAAAAATAAAAAACAATGAACTAAAACATACTACCCAAGAAAACTGCTTAACCAGAAAGGATGACAGTAAGAAAGTGAGAAAAAAGGGAGGAGTTACAAAACAACCAGGAAACAAGCAACAAATTAGCAGTAATCGATCCTTACTTACCAATAGTAACACTGAATATAAACAGATTCAATTTTCTAATTGAAAGAAATATGGAGTGGCTGAATGGAAGGAAACAAGACTCAACTACATGCTGCCTACAAGAAACGCACTTCACCCATAAAGGCACATGCAGACTGAAAGCGAAGGGTGGAAAAAGATATCCACGCAACTGGAAATCAAAAAAAACAGGAGTAGCTACACTTACATCAGATAAAATACACCACAAGTCAAAGACTGTGAAAGAGAGACAAAGTCACTAACTAATGAAAAATGGGCCAACTTGGCTAGAGAATATAACAATTACAAACATCTATGCACCCAACACAGCAGCACAACATCTTATACCACAAAACAAGTCTCAACAAATTCAAAAAATAGAATCATATCAAACAGCTTTTCTTTTTTCTTTTTTTTCATAAAGATAGGATCTTGCCATGTTGTCCAGGCTGGTCTCAAACTCCTGGCCTCAAGCAGTCCTCCCACCTCAGCCTCTCATAGTGCTAGGATTACAGGCATAGGCTACTGTACCCAGCTCAAGTATCTTTTCTGACTACAACAGAATAAAAACTAGAAATTATAACAAGAGGAACCTCAGAAACTATATAAACACATGGAAATTAAACAACATACACCTCAACAACAAAATGGGTCAATGAAAAATTTAGGAAGAAATTTCAAGCTTTCCTGAAACAAATGAAAATGGAAATACAACACACCAAATCTCTAGGACACAACAAAAGTGGTACTAAGAGGAAAGTTTATAGCAGTAAGTGCCTGTATCAGAAAAGCAGCAAGACTCCAAATAAACAACCTAATGATGCACCAAGGAAACAGAAAAGTAAGAACAAGCTAAACCCAAAATTAACAGAAGGAAAGGAATAATAAAGATCAGAGCATAAATACATGAAATTAAAACTAAAAAAATACAGAAGATTAATGAAATAAAGTTGGGTTTTTTTTTTTTGAAAAGATAAGCAAAATAGGCAAACAATTAGCTAGACTAAGAGAAAAAGAAGAGCCAACCAAATAAAATCAGAAACAAAAAAGGAGACATAACAGCTGAGACCACAGAAATACAAAGAATTATTAGATACTGTTAGGAACAACTACAGGCCGAAGAACTGAAAAATCTTGAAAAAATGGCTAAATTCCTGGGCACATACAACCTATCTAGACTGAATCACATATACAAAAAAAAAAAACTAGAAAACCACAACAAACCAATAATGAGTAACAAGATCAAAGCTGTAATAAAAAGTTTCCCATCAAAGAAAAGCCGAGGGACCTGATGGCTTCACTGCTTAATTCTACCAAACATTTAAAGGAAGATTAATACTAATTCTACTCAAACTCGTCAAAAACATTTGAAGAGGAGGGAATACTTCCAAACTCATTCTACAAGGCTAGCACTATCCTGATAAGAAAACCAGGCAAGGACATAACAAAAAAGGAAAATACAGGCCAGTATCAATGATGAGCACAGACGCAAAAATCCTCAACAAAATACTAGCAAACCAAATTTAACAACACATTTAAAAGATCACTCCTGGCTGGGTGTGAGGCTCACACCTGTAATCCCAGCACTTTGGGAGGCCAAGGCGGGCGGATCACGAGGTCAAGAGATCGAGACCATCCTGGCCAATACGGTGAAACCCTGTCTCTACTAAAAATACAAAATTAGCCGGGCGTGGTGGCACACACCTGTGGTCCCAGCTACTCAGGAGGCTGAGGTGGAAGAATTGCTTGAACCCAGGAGGCAGAGGTTGCAGTGAGCCAAGATTGCGCCTCTGCACCCCAGCCTGGTGACAGAGTAAGACTCCATCTCAAAAAAAAAAAGAAAAAAAAGATCACTACCCATAATCAAGTGGGGTTCATCCCAGAGATACAAGGATGGTTCAACATATATTTATCAATAAATATGATACATCACATTTAAAGAACCAAGTACAAAAACCATATGATCATTCAACAGATGCTGAAAAAACGTGATAGAATTCGACATTTTTTTATGATAAAAACTCTCAACAAACTGGGTATAGCAGGAACATATCTGAAAATAATAAAGTACATATATGACAAACCCACAGCTAACATTATATTGAACAGGGGAAAAATTCAAAGCCTTTCCTCTAAGATCTGGAACAAGACGAGAATGCTCACTTTCACCACTTTTGCTCCGCATAATACCAGAAATCTTACCAGAGCAAATAGACAAGAAAAATAAATAAAAAGCACCCAAACTGAAACAAAAATAGTCAAACTAGCTTTATTCACCAACAACATGACCTTATATTTAGAGAAACTTCAGGACCACACATGCAAAAAAGTTAGAACTGATAAATGAATTCAGTAAAGTTGCACGACAGAAAATCAACATGCAGAAATCAGTAGCATTTATATACTCCAACAGCTAACAATCTGAAAAAGAAATCAAGAACGCAATCCCATTTACAATAAAGAATATATAATACCTAGGAAGCAGTTTAACCAAAGAAGTGAAAGATCGATACAAAGAAAACTATAAAACACTGATAAAAGAAATTGAAAAGAACACACACAAAAAAATGGAAAGATATTCCATGATTATGGATTGGAATAATTAATATTATTAAAATGACAATACTGGTCAGGCATGGTAGCTCATGCCTGTCATCCCAGCACTTTGGGAGGCTGAGGCAGGAGGACTGCTTGGGCCCAGGAGTTCGAGACCAGCCTGGGCAACATGGTGAGACTCCATCTCTGTGACTGACTGATTGACTGGTTGATTAAATAAATACATAACTAAAAAAAAAAAAAAAATGACAATATGACCCAAAGCAATTTACAGATTCAAAGCAATCTCTATAAAAATACCAATGACATTCTTCACAGAAACAGAAAAATCAATCCTAAAATTTATATGGAACCTCGAAAGACCCCAAATAGCCAAAACAATCCTGAACAAAAAGAACAAAGCTGGAACCATTAAACTACCTGACTTCACAACATGCTACAAAGCTACAGTAACCACGTCAGCATTGTGCCGGCACAGAAAGACACACAGGCCAATGGAACACAACAGAGAACCCAGACGTAAGTCCACACATGTACAGCCAATTCATTTTTGACAATGGAGAAAGAACAGTCCCTTCAATAAATGCTGCTGGGAAAACTGGGTAACTATATACAGAGAAATAAAATTAGACCCCTGTCTCTTAAAAATCAACTCAATTGTGCTTGGTATGTTAGAGGAATTAAAAAAAAAAAAAGAATTAAAGTTAAAAAGAGATGAAAACATCAACTCAAAATGGTTTAAAAACTTAAATTTAAGACCTGGAATGATAAAACTACTAAAAGAAAACACTTGAGAAACATTTCAGAGCATTGATCTAGGCAACGAATTTTTTGTGTAAGATCTCAAAAGCACATGTGACCAAAGCAAAAACAGACAAATGAGATTACATAAAGCTAAAATGCCTCTCCACAGCAAAGGAAACAATCAACAAAGTGAACTGATAACCCGCAGAATGGGAGAAAATATCTGTAAACTATCCACCTGACAAGGAGTTAATAACAAGAATACATTAAGGAGCTCAGACAACTCAATAGCAAAGAATAAACAATCCAAGTAAAAAAATGGGCAAAAGATCTGAATAGGCATTTCTCAAAAGAAGTCATACGGATGCCAACAGGCATATAAAAAAATGCTCAACATCATTAATCATCAGAGAAATGCAAATCAAAACCACAATGAGATATCATCATCTCATGTCAGCTAAAAAGGCTTGTATCAAAAAGACGGAGAATGAATGCTAGTGAGAATGGGAAGAAGGAGGAACCCTCATACCTTATTGGTGGGAATGTAAATTAATACAGCCACTATGAAAAACAGTATGGAGGTTCTTCAAAAAACTAAAACTAGGACTACTATATGATCTAGCAATTTCACTACTGGGTTTCCAACCAAAAGAAAGGAAATCAATATATTGAAGAGATATCTGCATTTCCACGTGTACTGCAGCACTATTCATAATAACCAAAATATGGAATCAACTTAAATGTCCATCAGTGCATGAATGAAGAGAATGTGGAATACACACATATAGTAGAATACTCAGCCATAAAAAATAATAAAATCATGTCATTTGTAGCAAGATGGACCAAACTGGAGGTCATCATGTTAAGTGAAATAAGCCAGGCCAAGAAAAACAAATATCACATGTTCTCACTCATATGTGAGAGCTAAAAAAGTAGATCTCATGAAGACAGAAAGTAGAATGGGAATCACCAGAGGCCAGGAAGGGTGGCTGGGAAGGGGATGAAGAGAGGCTAATTAACAGGTACAAATATACAATTAGATAAAGAAATAAGTGTTCAATATATCAGTAGGGTGAGTATAGTTAACAACTATCTATTATAGATTTCAAAATAGCTAGAAGAGAATAATTCAAATATTCCTAGCATAAAGAGAGGATAAATATTTAAGGTAATGGATATCCCAATTATCCTGATTTGATCTTTATACATTATATGAATGTATAAACTTATCACATGTACCCAAACACATGTACATCTATTTTTTTTAATGAAAAAAATAGGCAATGGACTTGAACAGACATTTCTCCAAAGAAGATATACAAATAGCCAATAAGCACATGAGAAGATGGTCTCAACTTCATTCGCTACCGAGGATATGCAAAGCAAAGCTCCAATGAGATACCACTTTCCACCGACCAGAATGGCTATAATCAAAAGGACAGATCATAAAAAGTGTTAGCAAAGACCTGGAGAAACTGGAGCTCTCATACGTTGTTTGTGGAAATGTAAAATGGTACAGCTCCTGTGGAAAAAAATTCTGACAGTTTATCAAACAGTTAAAGCCCTACCATACGACCCAACAATTTTCCTCCTAGCTATATATCCAAAAGAAAGGGAAACATATGTCAACACAAAAATGTATATACAAATGCCTATAACATCATTATTCATAACAGCCAAAAAGTGGCAACAGCCCATACTGATGAATGGACAACCTCAACTGACGAATGGACAAAGTACGGTAGATCCCTACAATGTAACAGTATTCAGTCATGAAAAGGAATCAAGCCCTGATACATGCTGCAATATGAATGAACCATGAAGACAACATGCTAAGCAAAATCAGCCAGACATAAAAGACCAAAAGGAGGACTACACACTATGATTTCATTTACATGAAATGTACTGAACAGGCAAACCCACAGAGATAGAAAGTAGATTAGTGATTGCCTAGTGCTGAGGAGATGCCAGGACTCAGGTTACAGGGGCTTCGTAATAGATTGTTGTATAATAGATGGTTGTTAACTATACTCACCCTACTGATATATCGAACACTAGGTCTTATTTCTTTATCTAACTGTATACTTGTACCTGTTAATTAGCCTCTCTTCATCCGTTGCAGGGGGCAATTTCTGAGGTGAAGAAATGTTTTAAAATTGACTGTGGTGGGCCAGGCATGGTAGCTCATGCCTATAATCCCAGCACTTTGGGAGGCTGAGGAGGGTGGATCACCTGAAGTCAGGAGTTCAAGACTAGCCTGAGCAGCATGGAGAAACCCCATCTCTACTAAAAATACAAAATTAGCCACGCGTGGTGATGCATCCCTGTAATCCCAGCTACCAGAGAGGCTGAGGCAGGAGAATGGCTTGAACTGGGGAGGCAGAGGTTGCAGTGCACCAAGATTGCATCATTGCACTCCAGCCCAGGCAACAGAGAAAAACTCCATCTCAAAAAAAAAAAAAAAATTGACTCTGGTGATGAATGCACCATATGAACATACTAAAAGCCACTGAATTACTCACTTTAAATTGGTGAACTGTGTGGCATGAAAACTGCACTGCAATAAAGCTGCTAAAGAGTAAATTAAGAGTAATAATGGGGATATGATTTTCACGCCCAATGGACTACAAGTCCCTATTGTTCATCCCAGACCTGTTTTCTATAAATCTCTTATATGCGACACTAACACTGCACCGGTAGTCTTTCAAAGAAACACGAGCAACTAAGTAAATTTCCTCTAACATTAATATTATGACCTTGTTTTATTGTTTGGTTTTTGTTTCTTTGTATTTTCCTGGGCTGGCAGTAGTGAATTTCTTACCAACTGAATTACTTGTCTGTCAGGGATGGGAGACAGGACCAAGGGCTGTGGGTAATCTCAATCTGGGAACTCTGCCTCTGTTATGGAAACCCCCTCAGAGTTAGAAGGAATGCCCAGTTCTCCCGGACAATGGCTCCTAGAAGGCCACTGGCCTTCGATAAAATTCAACACCCCTTCATGCTAAAAACTCTCAATAAACTAGGTATTGATGGAACGTATCTCAAAATAATAAGAGCTATTTATGACAAACCCACAGCCAATATCATCCTGAATGGGCAAAAACTGGAAGCATTCCCTTTGAAAACCAGCACAAGACAAGGATGCCCTCTCTCACCACTCCTATTCAACACAGTATTGGAAGTTCTGACCAGGGCAATCAGGCAAGAGAAAGATATAAAGGTATTCAAACAGGTAAAGAGGAAGTCAAATTGTCTCTGTTTGCAGATGACATGATTATATATTTAGAAAACCCTATCATCTCAGCCCAAAATCTCTTTAAGCTGATAAGCGACTTCAGCAAAGTCTCAGGATACAAAATCAATGTGCAAAAATCACAAGCATTCCTATACACCAGTAACAGACAAACAGAGAGCCAAATCATGAGTGAACTCCCATTCACAACTGCTACAAAGAGAGTCAAATAACTAGGAACACAACTTACAAGGCATGTATGTGAAGGACCTCCTCAAAGAGAACTACAAACCACTGCTCAAGAAAATAAGGGAGGACACAAACAAATGGAAAAACATCCCATGCTCATGGATAGGAATAATCCATATCGTGAAAATGGCTATGCTGCCCGAAGTAATGTATAGATTCAATGCTGTCCTCATCAAGCTACCACTGACTTCCTTCACAGAATTAGAAAAAACTACTTTAAATTTCATATGTGGTCAGGCACGGTGGCTCACACCTGTAATCCCAGCACTTTGGGAGGCTGAGGCGGGTGGATCACCTGAGGTCAAAAGTTCAAGATCAGCCTGAACAACATGGTGAAACCCTGCCTCTACTAAAAATGGTGGTGCATGCCTGTAATCCCAGCTACTCGGGAGACCAAGGCAGGAGAATTGCTTAAACCCAGGAGGCAGAGGTTGCAGTGAGCTGAGATCACACCACTGCACTCCAGCCTGGGCAACAAGAGTGAAATTCCATCTCAGAAAAAAAAAAAATTCATATAGAACCAAAAAAGAGCCCATATACCCAAGAAAATCCTAAGCAAAAAGAACAAAGCTGGAGGCATCATGCTACCTGACTTCAAACTATACTACAAGGCTACAGTAACCAAAACAGCATAGTGCTGGTACCAAAACAGATACATAGACAAATGGAACAGAACAGAGGCCTCAGAAATAACACCACACATCTACAACCATCTGATCTTTGACAAACCTGGCAAAAACAAGCATGGGAAATAATTCCCTATTTAATAAATGGCGTTAGGAAAACTGGCTAGCCATATGCAGAAAACTGAAACTGGACTCTTTCCTTATACCTTATACAAAAATTAACTCAAGATGGATTAAAGACTTAAATGTAATACTTAAAACCATAAAAACCTTAGAAGGAAACCTAGGCAATACCATTCAGGACATAGGCATGGGCAAAGACTTCCTGACTAAAACACCAAAAGCAATGGCAACAAAAGCCAAAATTGACAAATGGGATCTAATTAAACTAAAGAGCTTCTGCACAGCAAAAGAAACTACCATCAGAGTGAACAGGCAACCTACAAAATGGGAGAAAATTTTTGGAATCTATCCATCTAACAAAGGGCTAATATCCAGAATCTACAAAAAACTTAAACAAATTTACAAGAAAAAACAAACAACCCCATCAAAAAGTGGGCAAAGGATATGATCAGACACTTCTCAAAAGAAGACATTTATGAGGCTAACAAACATATGAAAAAAAACCTCATCATCACTGGTCATTAGAGAAATGCAGATCAAAACCACAATGAGATAGCATCTCACTCCAGTTAGAATGGCGATCACTAAAAAGTCAGGAAACAACAGATGCTAGAGAGGCTGTGGAGAAGCATGGACGCTTTTCCACTGTTGGTGGGAAAGTAAATTAGTTCAACCATTGTGGAAGACAGTGGGGCAATTCCTCAAAGATCCAGAACCAGAAATACCATTTAACCCAGCAATCCCATTACTGGGTATATATCCAGAGAATTATAAGTCAATCTACTATAAAGACACATGCACATACATGCTTACTGCAGCACTGTTCACAACAGCAAAGACTTGGAAGCAACCCAAATGCCCATCAATGACAGACTGAATAAAGAAAATGTGGCACATATACACCGTGGAGTACTACGCAGCCATAAAAAGGATGAGTTCATGTCCTTTGCAGGGACATGGAGGAAGCTGGAAATCATCATTCTCAGCAAACTGACACAGGAACAGAAAACCGAACACCGCATGTTCTCACTCATAAGTGGGAACTGAACAATCAGAACACATGGACACAGGGAGGGGAACATCACACACCAGGGCCTAGGAGGTTGGGGACTAGGGGAGGGAGAGCATCAGGAGAAATACCTAATGTAGATGATGGGTTGATGGGTTGATGGGTGCAGCAAACCACCATGGCACATGTATACCTATGCAACAAACTTGCACATTCTGCACAGGTATCCCAGAACTTAAAATATAATAAAAATAAAATAAAATAAAAATTTCAAAAAAAAAGTATAAAAATTAGCTGGGTGTGGTAGGGTGTGCCAGCCTGGGCGACACAGTGAGACTCTGTCTCAAAAAAAAAAAAAAAAAAAAACATGGCAAACTTATTTGCCTTCACCTAGAAAAATCAACAATTACCCAGAAAGTTACATCACTCACTGGAATTCTATTCTTCTCTCAAGTCTTTTTTTTTTTTTTTTCTGAGATGGAGTCTCACTCTGTTTCCCAGGCTGGAGTGCAGTGGCACAATCTCAGCTCACTGCAACCTCCGCCTCCCGGGTTCAAGTGAGTCTTCTGCCTCAGCCTCCTGAGTAGCTGGGATTACAGACACGTGTCACCATGCCCGGCTAATTTTTGTACTTTAGTAGAGATGGGGTTTCACCATGTTGGTCAGGCTGGTTTCAAACTTCTGACCTCAGGTGATCCGCCCGCCTCGGCCTCCCAAAGTGCTGGGATTACAGGTGTGAACCGCCACGCCCAGCCTACTTCTCTCAAGTCTTAAATCCAGTTATATCCATGCAAAGGACACCTGGAGCCCCGTGGGGTCACGCTCATCTAAAACATACGTGATCTCTTCTTACATTCCATTAATCTGGAAACCTGTAAAGCTGACTGTGCTTATCTTCTCACTGAAGCTACCTAAGAAGCAGCATGTTTTCAAGGAAAAAGTCCAAGTCCACAAAACAATGAGCTGTATCTAATCCATACTCTGTCAACTGAAGGAAGGACCTTATCGAAGGAAAGACTACAAATTATCCAAGACCAATCACTGAAAGACAATTAAGAAAATTTATTGTAGATAATAGATACCCAATTTTTCTGAATTAGGAAGATGGCTGTATGACTGGACTAAATTGAAAATGTAAGAACCATGTCCATGGAACACAGAAACCTTAAAGTCTTTGGTGCTTTCATAATCCTCTCAATGACAGCCTCTAATATCCCAAACTATCATAAATATTTCCATCTATACAGAAAAAGATTAGGCCATGCTCTGGGGTAGTAGTTCGCAAAATGGCATGAGAAGAGGAAGAAGATGATTCTGTCCCCAGCAGTTTTTGAAGACCTTTTTGGCTGCCACACCTGGGGGTTGCCTCTAATGGATAGAGACCAGGGATGCTGCTAAACATCCTACAATGTACAGGACGGCCCAAAAACAGAGAATTATGATGTCAAGGATAAGCCAGGCTGCTCCAGGGCACACCTGAAAAGCCCACTGCCAGTCAGCCTGTCCCCTGATCCAGGAGCCCAGGACTTATAACTGCCTTGTCTCAGAGCCACTGCAGCTCAGCTACACTCAGTAAAGTCTTCAGGCCTTGCACTAGGTCACCTTGAAACCTAATGGCACCACAAACCATATAATCCCTGTTGCTTACTGAATATACCCTACATTTGTCTTCTAGTCAATTGATTATGAAGTAGCATTACCTTTTCCTTCTCATACGACAGTACATCAATGTAATACTCCCACCCCAGCCCTTTACTACACTTGCCTGATGCCGGAGAGCCTCGAGGTTAGCTCCATAGTCCAACAGGTGTCCATACCCAGAAGAGATCTTGTAGACAACACTGCCATATCAAAGCCTGACTTCATGCTGTTTGTTGAGAGGATCTTTCAGAGTCTCGCTCTTGTTGCCCAGGCTGGAGTACAGTGGTGTAATCTCAGCTCACTGCAACCTCCACCTCCCGGGTTCAAGCAATTCTCCTGACTTAGCCTCCTGAGTAGCTGGGATTACAGGCATGTGCCATGCCCAGCTAATTTTTGTGTTTTTAGTAGAGATGGGGTTTCATCATGTTAGTCAGCCTGGTCTCGAATTCCTGACCTCGTGATCCGCCCACCTCAGCCTCCCAACATGCTGGGATTACAGGCTTGAGCCACTGCAGCCAACCAAGAGGGTCTTATCTTAAAAGTACAGAGTCACTGCCAGGCTGGTGATGAAGTCACCTGTGTCAAGGTTTCAGAGCAGTCTTCTTTCTTATAGTGCCTCAAATTATATTTGTTTGCTACCTGTTGCCTGGAGTCTTAAAAGTTTCTGTTCAGCTACTATCCTGACAGATGATTCAACAGATGATTCAGAAAAAAAAAGAAAAAAATCATGTTGATCAGCGCTCAAATTGTGAATCAACTCTCTCCAAACCAACCTCACCTTTCAGGAGGTTCAACCACAATGGGGGAACCAGGACAGCCCTAATGATCTCTCCTAGAGTTCAAGGTGCATGAGAAACAAATGGGTGCTCAAAGAACCAACCAACAGCAACAAGGACTCCCACACAGCTAGAAAAAGATGGGCTGCTCCGAAGACATGGGAAAAGGCAGCTACTAGCACATAAAGTGGTACAGTCACTGCAGAAACCTGTCTGGCAGTTCCTCAAAAAGCTAAACAGAGTTACCACACCCTGCTATTCTACCCTGTGGTAGATACCCAGAAGAACTGAAACATACATCTATCCAAGGCAGAGTTACCACACCCTGCTATTCTACCCTGTGGTAGATACCCAGAAGAACTGAAACATACATCTATCCAAGGCAGATACCAGAAGAACTAAAACAAACATCTATCCGAGATAGCTACCCAGAAGAACTAAAACAAACATCTATCCGAGATAGCTACCCAGAAGAACTGAAACATACATCCACATTGAAACATACATATATTCAAGATAGATACCCAGAAGAACTGAAACACACATCACACATAAACTTCTAAATGAATGCTCATATCAGCATTATCCATAACTGCCAAAACAACCCAAATGCCTGTTCGTTGACCCTTCACTGCTGACTTAGACTCTCACACCAGAAGACCAGTAAGTCAAAGCTCAGAACTGGCACCTCTTCTTCCACATGCAGAGTCACACAATTCTAGCACTGGGATACCGTGAGTGTTACCTAGTGTCAGACTCTTCTCAGAAGACAACACCGAAGGTCATATATGCAAGAATACAGGGTTAGTCAGTGGCAGAAGCAGCAATGGACACAGGGCCGCCAGCCCCACCTGGCCTTTTCTGCACACCACACTGCCTCCATGTGTTGGTATCTGTGTGAAGGAGGGATCGGCAGGACAAGAGCAGCCATGGTCACTGACACAAAGGTGCTCTGCTGGTAACTTTGTGCAACTAGGAAGGTCCCTGGAAGACTAAGCTGCATACAGTCCTGCCCCCAAATTATCAATAATCGAAAAGTAATTCTGATGCTGCAATCATTATCTAAGATTATTTGAATGCATAAACCAGAGACAAGGAGTACAATCATGGTTTTCAAATCACTGAAAAGCAGAAAAAGCATTTACAAAAGTTTTCGCTGACAAGTTAAGCAAGTTAATCTTCACAGGACTGTGAAGATTTACATCTCTTTTACGCGTTTCATTTGCTCTCTTATCCAAGTTATTGGAAACAATCACATTTCTTATCAATGTGCTATCATTTATCACAGTTCGGTAGAAAATTCACAAAATGTAAAGTAATTAGAGCAGATGATACTATTCCAACCTTGCAGATGTCCAAAGAACTGACATCCTGGAAAGTAGATTTGCTGGGCCCAAACTCCTCAGCACTACACTAACCTATCATTAAAGATAGAAATTTAACCATTTCAATGCTTAAATAAATTCCTGGTTCCCAGCTTTAGCTTAGGGTACAGAAAACTGATAACAGCTACCCCATTCTTTTTGCGGGCAGAGGGAGAGATAATACACCAAAATCACAGCTTTTCTTGAACACATTAGAGAGCTAAGGCTGGACATCAGCCAACCAATCTGAAAAATGAGAAAAGGCAGCAGCCTGCAAGCAGATACATGAAGCAAGAACTTGCTCATCTGGGGCATATGCTGAACACCATATAAGGCAGCAAAAAGAAAAAAGAAAAAAAGAAAGAAAAAAATCCAGGTAAAATATTTAACAAAACACAAAATCAGTGGTTGCCTTGGGCTGGTGAAGAGTAGAGACCTGGATTACAAAAGGATGGCGTGAAGGCGATCTGGAGGAAGGAACAGCAGCTCCACACCTAACTGTGGTGGGTAAACGGCTCTACACCTTTGTCAGAACTTACAGAACTGCAAAAAGGTTAAAAAAAAAACAAACTAAAGAATGAATTTACTATATATAAAATTTTTAGAAGAACATTTGTTTTAGAAGGAAAAGGATCCATTTGACAGCTAACCCATGGTCTCTGTTACCTATACCACAGAATAATCTTGGTATTTGAGATGCATAAGCCCCCAATACCTCTGCAAATCAGCACTTTAATAAAACATTCTTCCCAGTCAAATTTATTAATGTGCAAATATAAGTGTCCACTCTTCAACTCTTCATAAGAGTTCCTATGTAAACCACCACCAGCACAGGAAAACAAAGCCACGCTGAGCTTGAATGCTGGGCAACAGGGTGGCTTCACTTACTAGCCCACTGCCTCACCAGCCTGCCAGCCAGCAATTAAGGCAGCTCAGATTCACAACCAGCAAAATGACAAATCGCATGGATCGTACACCTCTGGGGTCACTTGCAAGGAGAAAAAAATGCAAATCATCAAATTTGCAAATGCCTTCTGTTAAAACACAACCTTCAAACAATGTTTTAAAAGGGAGAGCAATGCAAGCCTGCTACAACTGTAGGTGCCATGATAAACGTGCAGACTTCTGCCCCGCATTGGACAAAACAGTGGGCCAAGTAAGGAATAGCTAGAAAACACCACGATCTCAGCACCCACCCACAAGAAGTATCACCAAGTTTTAAGGGATTAAGAAAAAAATGTCTACACAGGTTGGATGTCAAGTGGAAAAAAAAAAAAAAAATGTCTACACAGGATCTGCCCCATTAGGATTTCAATAAAAGAAGGATAACGCCATGAGGAAAATAAAATTTTCTCTCTCCTTAATAGCAAACAATTTGCCTAAGAGCAGCATGGGATAATAATAATACAGAAGAGATTAAAGATCAATGTAAAAAAAAAAAAACAATCTGAAATTAAATAATTAAAACTTAAAGCTGTTGAGACTTTAAATTATCCCAAGCATTAAGAAGAATGTGGCTCTGTGGCTGCAAATTCTGCCTTTCTTTCTTGTAAATAATTAAGACCAAACTGTGCTGGAGATAAGACTTGGTCAGATAACCTTCCTTGGAATGTAGCAATCTGTAAACAGGCAAATCACTGTGGGATCCACACTGGTCTTGCATGGAAAATGTTGCAGTCCTGCTGGAACTTCTCTGTCTCTACCTATATAATTCTTCACTTTGGAACACTGACCCCATTGGTTCGAAGGTGGTGTTTCCGAGTGGCCACTGTCAAGCTCTGTGCACAAATAAACTCGATACTTAGTCATACTTTCTGAATCTCGTTGTTCAAGGCGAAGTCACAGCAACGTATTGAACCATTTCACCGACTTCAGAACAAAGAGCTTCAATACCCACTAGTACATTCCACCTCTTTTTCTTTGTTTTTGTGACAGAGTTTCACTCTTGTTGCCCAGGTTGGAGTGCAATGCACAATCTTGGCTCACTGCAACCTCCCTAGTAGCTAGGATTATAGGTGCCCACCACCACACTCAGCTACTTTTTTGTATTTTTAGTAGCGACGGGGTTTCACTATGTTGGCCAGGCTGGTCTTGAACTCCCGACCTCAGGCAATCCACAGCCTCGGCCTCCCAAAGTGCTGGGATTATAGGCGTGAGCCACTGCGTCCAGCCACATTCCATCTCTTTCTATATTAAGTAATTTTTTTTGTGGGGGGGGGGGGGATGGAATCTTGCTCTGTCACCCAGGCTAGAGTAAAATGGCACAATCTTGGCTCACTGAAACCTCTGCCTTCCAGGTTCAAGCAATTCTCCTGCCTCAGCCTCCCAAGTAGCTAGGATTACAGATGTGCATCACCACACCTGGTTAATTTTTTTGTATTTTTAGTAGAGACAGGGTTTCCCCATGTTGGCCAGGCTGGTCTCGAACTCCTGACTTCAAGTCATCCACCCACCTTGGCCTCCCAAAATGCTGGGATTATAGGCATGCACCACCATGCCTGGCCTCCATACTAAGAAATTATTTAGTTCCTGGACTTTATCCCTTATGACAGTTTTTATATGGAATTTTATCATAACTCCCAGGGAAAGGTTTACTTTATTATCTTCTGGGAGAATTTTACTGAAGAGACAATTTAGGTTTTTGGAATTACATAATTATACTCAAACAATAGCAAAGAGCTCAGTTTAACCTTAGCTTAAGGCTTTTACTTTAGCTAGCTAGACAGTAGAATTATTATTCTCAATAAAATCAGCTAAACTTAGTTGTTGTTTTTTTCTATCAAGGTACGTAACTACACAGAACATGAAAACTCATCTGTTTCTTTTATATCATTTGTTCTCAATAACTGACACTTATCAGAATCACCTGGGGTGATTTTCCAAAATAAACACACCTGGTACCTATCCCAGATCTATGGAATCAGATTCTCCAGGGTGAGGCCCAGCACTACTATCTGAAAACACTCCAGAGAGATGTTTACACACACTGAACCCTGACTGTAACACCAGTCTCTACAACAGTGACTACAGTTGAAAAGAATCACAGGCACACTTCATTTTATCGCTTTTGCTTTAATGTGCTTTGCAGATACTGGTTTTTTTTTTTTTAATTAAAGGAATGTGGCAGCCCTGCGTTGAGCAAGTTTGTTGGTGCCATTTTTCCAACAGTATGTGCTTACTTCACGTCTCTGTGTCACGTTTTGGTAATTCTTGCAGAACTTCCAATTTTTTCATTACCATTACATCTGTTATGGTCATCTTTGATCAGTGATTTTTGATGTGACCACTGTAATTGTTCTGGGGCACCATGAACCACACCCATATAAGACAGCAAATTTGATCAATGCATGTTACTTACCTTCTGACTATTCCAATGACTGACCATTCCCATCTCTCTCCCTCTCCTAGGGCCTTGCTATTCCCTGAGACATAACAATATCGAAATTAGGCCAATTAATAACCCTACAATGACCTCTAAATGTTCAAGCAAAAGGAAGAGTTGCACGTCTGAAATCAAAAGCTAGAAATGATTAAGCTTAGTGAGGAAGGCATGGCCAAAGCTGAGACCTGCTGTAGGTTAGACTCCTTGCACCAAACAGCCAAGTTATGACTGCAAACACAAAGTTCTTGATAGAAATTAGAAGTGCTACTCCAGTGAACATATGAATAGTAAGAAAGCAAAACAGCCTTATTGCTGATATGGAGAAAGCCCAAGTATTCTAGATAGAAGATCAAAAATCAGCCAGAAAAATTGCTCTTCAATTCTATGAAGGCTGACAGGGTTGAGGAAGCCGCAGAAGAAAAGCTGGAAGCTCATACAGGTTGCTTCATGAGGTTTAAGGAAAGAACTTGTCTCTATAATATAAAAGTACAAAATACAGCAGCAAGTGCTGACAGAGAAGCAGCAGCAAGTTATCCAGAAGATCTAGCTAAGATCATTGCTGAGGGTGGTTACACTAAACAAGAGATTTTCAACGTAGACGAAATAGCTTTCTATTGGAAGAAGACACCATCTAGGACTTTCACTGCTAGAGAAAAGTCAAGGCCTGGCTTCAAAGCATCAAAAGACAGGCTGACTCTCTTGTTAGGGGCTAACGGTGCTGGTGACTTTAATTGAAGCCAATGCTCATTTAAAGCCAATGCTCCTTTCTCATTCTGAAAATCCTAGAGCCCTTAAGAATTATGCTAAATATACTGTTGCCTGTGCTCTAGAAACAGAAAACAAAGCCTAGATGACGGCACATCTGTTTACAGCATGGTTTACTGAATATTTTTAAGCCCACTTTTGAGACCTACTGCTCAGAATAAAAGATTTCTTTGAAAATACTGCTGTTCATTGACAATGCACCTGGTCAATCCAGAGCCATGATGGAGATGTACAAGGAGAGTAATGTTGACTCCATGCCTGCTAATACAAGATCTATTCTTCAGTTCATACATCAAAAAGAAATTTCAACTTTTGAGTCCTATTTTTTTTAAGAACTACATTTCATAAGGCTACAGCTGCTACAGACAGTGATTCCTCTGATAGATCTGGGTAAAGTAAACTGAAAACCTTCTAAAAAGGGTTCACCATTCTGGATGCCATGAAGAATATTCATGATGCAAGGGAGGAGGTCAAAATAACAACATTAACAGCAGTTCGGAAAAAGTTGATTTCAATCCTTATGGATGACCTTGAAGAGTTCATGACTTCAGTAGAGTAACTACAGACATGGTAGAAACAACGGATGCGTTGCTTCTTATGGAAGAGCAAAGAAAGTGGTTTCTTGAGATGGAATCTATTCTTGGCAAAGGTGCCAAGACATTGTTGAAATAAGAACAAAGGATTCAGAATATTACATAAACTTAGTTGACAAAGTAGCAGCAGGGTTTGAGAGGCCTGACTCCAATTCTGAGAGATGTTCTACTGTGGAAAAAATGTTATCAAACAGCATCACATGCTACAGAGAAATCTTACATGAAAGGAGAGTTAATAGATGTGGCAAACCTCATTGTTGCATCATTTTAAGAAATTGCCACAGCCACCCAGACCTTCAGTAACTACCACCCTGATCAGTCAGCAGCCATCAATATCAAGCCAAGACCCTCTACCAGCAAAAAACTGTAACTTGGTGAAGGCTCAAATGATCATCAGGATTTTTGGCAATGAAGTATTTTCTAATTAAAGTTTGTACATTGTTTTTTAGACATAATGCTATTGTACGTATAACAGACTACAGTACAGTGTAAACACAATTTGCATATGCACTGGGAAACCAAGCGCTTCATGTGACTCATTTGCTATCGCAATATTTGCTTTATCGCAGTAGTCTGGCACCAAACGTGCAGTATCTCCGATGTACGCTTGCACTTACTTGTTACAATTCCAGCCAGAGCAAAAACAAACTGATTTTCATCCGAACTAAGCTCCTTGACATCACCATCCAGTGACTTCACAAAACTCTCCATTGTTTGACCAGTGATGCTGAAAAACTTCAAAGCTTTATCCTGAAAGTTTGGAAATCACAGTGTCATATCTTTTTACGGACACTAATGTGAAAACATTTTAAAGTGCAGGATATAGAAGATTCTAGTTTTAATCATAGAATATTGTAAAATCTATTCCCTCATTAAAAGTTCCCATTAAAAGAGCAGAGAAAGCAGCTTGAGTCATGCAGGAGCAGGAAAAAATACCCTGAAGATTGGTGGACTCTTCATATGCATATTAGGAAACAGGACAGATGTACACAATGATGAAAGTAAATGAGAAGAATTCGCTGAAAAACGTTAAGTAAAATACACCAGAAAAACATGCTGTCTATGTGCTCTGGGCATTAAACCAGAGGTGTTCAAACCTTTAGCATGACTTAAAAAAAAAATCTTAATGGAAACATGTAAAGGAGATAAAGACTGGCTCCTCTGGTAGGTTAAATCTTCATTACTTGGCAAAAAGCATTTCCAAGTTTGAACCCTTCAGTTACTTCCTTTGGGGTGCTAGGGTTCTAAAGAAGAATTTTAAAACAAATGCACATTTTAACACAGTTTAAAAAATGGAAAAATTTGCATTTACAAATGATACAAGAAAACTTCAAGGATGATAAAAAATAATCTAAAACTGGGTTGTGGTGATGGTTAATGCAACTCTAGAACTCTGCTGAAAACACTAAATTGTACATTTACCATTTTATAGTATGTAAAACCTAATAAAGCTCAACCAACTTTTTAAAACACATTTAGTCTTTCTACCTAAAGTCAAACACAACTGTTATTTCTATTACCTGTAAGTAATTTATCACTGGTTTCCTGACACACATCCCCCTCTTCACTTTCATCATGATCACACCATCCTCCCAGAGTCAAATATCGGTCATTTTTGGCCCCTCTGTCCCCTCCAGGTGCTCACTCCAACTTGCCACCACATCTGCCTCCACTGCCCTGACTCTCATACATGTTCCTTCTTTCCCATCTCCCCTGCAGAGGGCCGAGCTCACTCCAGCCAGACCAGCTGGAATGACCACCTCATCAGCCATCCTGTCTAGACCTGAGGTGCCACAACCCCACCTCAATTCATCCTCCCTCACTGTCAGGTGAATCTTCCTAGAGTTCTGCTCTTATGCTATCACTCTTTTACTGGAAAACCCTTAGAGAAAATCTAGTCCTACCACCTACAGGAGGAATCATCAAGCTGGTATTCAAGGTCCCAAAATCACATCCCAACCTACCTTTAAGCTTTATCTCCCCACTACTTTCTTACATTAACTCTCCACTGTGTCAACTGACCTACTCACCGTCCTAAACAAACCCACCATTTTCTGCCATTTCTACCTGTTCATCAAGGCCCATTTCAAATTTACCCTTTTCTGTGTAAGTTCCCTGATAAACACCCACATGCATGCACACACGTGTATGTGCACACATGCATGCGCGCGCACGCACACACACACACGGTTGAACCTTGAACAAGGGTTTGAACTGCGCAAGTACACTTACACAAGAATATTCTTCAGCAAAAGTTACACCAAGTGTGTCTGCCTCTCCAGCCTCCCCTTCCACCTCCCCTACCTTTACCACCCCTCAAACAGCATGGCCAACCACTCCTCTTCCTCCTACTCTTCAGCCTACTCAACTTGAAGATAATGAGAATGAAGACCTTTATGATGATTTAACATATAAAAAAAGTGTTAACCAACTATTTAAGTTATCAGTAAGGCTTCCAGTCAACAGGTAGAGAGAGTCAAAAGTTCTGTGTGGCTTTTCAACTGTGCAGGGGGTCAGCGCCCCTAACCTCCACACTGTTCAAGGATCAACTGCATCTATATGTGTATGTGTATGTATAAACACACATATACATCTGCATACATGTATATCTGTTAGATAACATAATATTCAATAAATTAAATACATTAACCATGAGATAATATATAAAAGCATTTTTGATCTTGTTAAACTCATACACATGTAAAATATTAATATTTAAGTGGTAACATATCCACTTATACCACAAGGGCTCCTGGGAGAGAAGGGATCTGATTTCATTCACTCTGCAGTAGGTTACAATGAACCATATAAAATTGGTATTCAATAACTAGCTGATAAATGAACAAAAGAAAATTGAAAGAAAGATATGGACTTAGTCACGCCTGTAATCCCAGCACTTTGGGAGGCTGAGGCAGGCAGATCACGAGGTCAGGAGTTCAAGACCAGCCTGACCAACATGGTGAAACCCCATCTCTACTAAAAAATACAAAAATTAACCAGGTGTGGTAGCACACACCTGTAATCCCAGCTACGCAGGAGGCTAGGCAGGAGAATCACTTGAACCCAGGAAGTGGAGGATGCAGTGAGCCAAGATCACACCACTGCACTCCAGCCTGGGCAACAGAGCAAGACTTCATCTCAAAAAAAAAAAAAAAAAAAAAGAAAGAAAGATATGGACTTAGTCTTTAAATGCCTTAATGCTCTAAGTTACACAAGCATTAATGAACAACATCTAGAGAGCCCACTGACCATACTTACTCCTCCCAAAATGGCCTTGACGACTTCCTCACTGCTGGAGACGCCCCACAAGAGAGTACAGGCTGCTGCTCCCATTTCTGTACAATACTCTGCCTGCTGCAGGAGTTGCTGCTTTGCTTCATTCAAGTGCTGTCGAAGAGCCAGTTTCTCCTGAAAGCAAAACAAAATCAGAAAAATAAATAATAGCATTCAACCTTGAAATATCTTTATTATACTTCCTCTTTCACAAAGATATTTATTAAAGAAATGCAAATATAATTATAGAAAATAGTTGCAAATGAAAGCTAGTCCTGAGAGCCATAATCCACATCTACAAAAGAAACTTTAAAGGCAAAAATATTTGAGAAATATCTGAGAAAAGAACATTTTACTATATTATGGTTGATAAACCCACAGATCTGAATTCATCTGCTTTAAGTAACTACATGAAATATCTCAAGCCCCAAGTGACTATACCCAGAGCGAGTACCAACAGAGACTTCTGAACAAAGTAACAACCTCACATAGCAGTTTACCCAGAGATCAACATTTCTAAGACAGGGGACTGCCTCCTCCAAATGGCTCACTCCATTATAAAAAAAAATGACATCTGCCAGAGGCAGATGCAAAATAAAAGGCACTTGGACATCAGGATTTGTGAAAAAGCAGTACTTTAGAAAAACTCATCCTATATAAACATATCCTTAAGTCCTCATAAGAATATTCCCAAAGGTGCCAGTAAACATAAAATACACGGCTGTGAAGCTAAACAAGGAAAGAAAACCTAAAACCTAAGCCCAGGTAGGAACGATGGGAGCAGGGGCAAAAAGAAATGTGAAGGCTGGGAGTCCTATTCACACCCTGCCACAGCAAGCCAGTGCCAGTCTAACAAGAAGGTGGAGGCTAGGAAGAGTGTCCTGCTCTCCCACCAGCAATGTCTGAGACCACCTGGAGCTGGGCAAGTCACCGCCATGGCTCTCTTCGCAAGGGAAGTGCAGGGAATGGTCCTCCTGATGCAGCCCCTCTGACAACACAAGCGCGCCTCAAGGATTCACCCCGTGCGTACTACTAGAGTGATGTGGGGCTTCCTGGCCTCTCCAACCACCAGCACCAGGTACCTGAAATTCCCTCAAGAGGTGAGATTTAATAAGACAAAAACTGAAAAATATAAAACCCTAGTTAAATTCATTTATACCAAATGTAAGTTACATAAACCGCGAAGTTAAAGTACATTAAATGTTGCAGATTTTTCTTTTAGAGAGAGGAATACAAGACAAAGTAGAGGGGGCTTTTCACCCCCTGGAGGAAAAAGGGAGCTTTGGGGCCACAAATCAAAACTGTGGACCTCATAACTTAGATTAGGGTGGCCCGCTCATATTTACCTGGAGACAATGCATTTGGCAGAGATTCATACACATTCATACATACATACGTGTGTATATATGTATATATGTATGAGTATGTATACATGTATATATGTATGAATGTGTATGAATGCTAATACTGTATCATGTCATTTGTCAACTCTGAGTTTTTAATGTCTTCATTTTAACAATCTGGACTCCTAGATTCATCGTCCCAGTGTATGTAGCTGAGCACAAGTCATGCTGACACATGAAAACAAATGTCATAACACTTCCTTTTGGAATTCTACTTTTTCTCACACTTAAGCAGTCTGCATCTCAATTAGTCAGGGTATGGCGGTTCTTCTACACGACCACAAAAAGACTACCGAGAAGAAGCAGGCAGGGCTCTCCTCGCTACAGTCACATTTGGTAGTTGCAGGAGGATATGCCCCAACACAGGGTTCCACACATAATACAATAATATCAAAATAAACTCAAGAAAATCATAGCATGCCCAGGAACATCAAAAATAAGAATAATTTTTTAAAGTGCAAGACCCATACAATGAAAACTACAAAATATTATTGAGAAAAAGTAAAGAAGAGCTAAATAAAGAGGTATACCATATTCAAATATGGCAAGAATCAATACTGGTAAGATGTCAGTTCTTCCCAAACTGACCTACATATTCAACATAATCCCTATGAAAATCTCAGCAGACTTCTCCTGTACAAGGTGATATTCTGATTCCAAAATTTCTATGGTAATGCAAAAGACTCAGAATATCTAAAAAATTGTTTGAAAAAGAACAATGTTAGAAAAACTAACAGTGTCCGATTCAGAGGAAAAAACAAACTAATTATAAACCTACCGAAACAGAACCAGTGTGACATTGGCATAAGGATGGACATACAGATCGATGAAACACTGACACGTCAATTGATTTTAATGAAGGTGTCAGTGCAACTCAACGGAAAAAGGACAGTCTTTTCAAAATTGATGCTAACAAACAACCAAAGACTCGTTCCTGGCCATGGTGGATATGTTTCCTCCACAGGGATTTTGTTGGGTCAGTGGAGGAGGTGTGCTGTCTTGATACCTGCTTATGATGTGAGGAGGCTGGGCCAGGAAAGAGTCCTGACAGTAGCAACGTTTGAACTCTAGAGGAAAAAGATCCTAGCCTCCTGGTATAGGCACAACTGTTGGAGAATACTGAATTACTTTTTTGTTTTTGAGATAAGGTCTCCCTCTGTTGCTCAGGCTGGAGTGCAGTGGCACAATCTCAGCTCACTGCAACATCTGCCTCCTGGTTCAAGCGATTCTCCTGCCTCAGCCTCCCCAGTAGCTGAGATTACAGGTGTGTGCCACCACATCTGGCTAATTTTTGTATTTTTAGTAGAGATGGAGTTTCACTGTGTTGGCCAGGCTGGTCTCAAACTCCTGACCTCATGATCCTCCTGCCTTGGCCCCTTCTCTTCATTTTTTAAAATGAATTACATGTTTTGTACTAGAGATGGGGTTTCACCATGTTGCTCAGGCTGGTCTCAAACTCCTGGGCTCAAGCAATCCTCTGGCCTCTGCCTCCCAAAGTGCTTATAGGAATGAGCCACCAGTGCCTGTTCCCTCAGATACATCCAAGTTGCATGCGTCACTAGTTTGCTTTTTTATTGCCTCGTATTCCGTGGTATGTACATGTTGCAATTTGTTTAGCCATTTCTCCACTGAAAGAAGTTTGGATAGTTTCCAAGTTTTTTTCTGTTACTAATGAAGACACCAGGAACACCCATGTATAGGTTTTTGTGTGAGTATGTGCCTTTATTCTTCTGTGATAAAAGCCCAGGAGTACAATTACTGGCTTGTATGGCACGTGCATGTTTAGTGTTGGAAGAAATTGCCCAGTTGTTTTCCAGAGTGGCTGTACCGTTTTATATTCCCACCAACAACGTATGAGTGATTCACTCTCTCCATGTCCTAACCAGTATTTGGTGTTGCCTCTATTTTTAATTTTAGTCATTTTGGTAGGTGTACTGTGGTTTTCTTTTGCATTTCCCTAACAGCTAGTGATGCTGCACATCGTTTCATGCTCTTATTTTCTCTCTGCATGTTCTCTTTTATGAAACATTTTCTTCATGTCTTTTACCCATGTTCTAATTGGATTTTTTTTTAATTTCTTCCCATTTCAGTCCTCTTTTTCAAAGTTGCCTTAACTATTCTTTTTTTATTATTATTTTTGAGTTTGAGCTCTTGATATATTCTAGATACAAGTCCTTTGCTGAATATGTGGTTTGCAGGTATTTTCTCCCAGTTTCTAGCTGGTCATTTTATATTCACAAGTTCTTTCAAAAAGCAAATGTTTTAAATTTTGATGAATTCCAATTTACTGATTTCTTATCCCAGCACTCTGGAGGCCCAAAGCAGGAGGATCGCTTGAGCCCAGGAGTTCAAGACCAACCTGGGCAACACAGTGAGACCCCATCTCTATAAAAATTTTTTTAATTGTTTTAAAGACTATACTTCAACAGAATTTTTCTTATAAAAAAAGTAATTAACTTTAGCTGGGTGTCATGGCACATCTCTGCAGTCCAGTCACTCTGGAGGCCGAGGAGGAGGCCGGCATCAGCCCAGGAGGCCGAGATGCAGCACCTGTTACTGCAGCACTGCACTCCACTTGGCAACAGAGAAAGACCCCGTCTCAAAAGAAATAAAAACAGTAAGTCTCTAGACTCTCGCCTTATAATCTGCACAGGCCTGGACAGAGACACCACATAACGCTACAGATAAAACAGCTGCCAGAAGGGAAACAACCTTGTTAGGCAAATTGCAGGAGCTTCCCTCTGTATTAATCTTTCAGGGCCTTCCCTCTGCATTAACCTTTAGGGGGCTCCCCCTCTCTATTAACCTTGAGGGGGCTTCCCTCTCTATTAACCTTGAGGGGGCTTCCTTCTCTATTAACCTTGGGGGGCTTCCCTATTAACCTTGGGGGGCCTTCCCTCTCTATTAACCTTGGGGGGGCTTCCCTCTCTATTAACCTTGGGGGGCTTCCCCTCTCTATTAACCTTGAGGGGGCTCCCCTCTCTATTAACCTTGGGGGGCTCCCCCCTCTCTATTAACCTTGGGGGGCTTCCCTCTCTATTAACCTTGAGGGGGCTCCCCTCTCTATTAACCTTGGGGGGCTTCCCTCTCTATTAACCTAGAGGGGGGCTCCCCACTCTATTAACCTTGGGGGGCTCCCCTCTATATTAACCTTGGGGGGCTTCCCTATTAACCTTGGGGTAGCTCCCCTCTCTATTAACCTTGGGGAGCTCCCCTCTATATTAACCTTGGGGGGCTTCCCTCTCTATTAACCTTGAGGGGGCTCCCCTATTAACCTTGGGGTAGCTCTCCTCTCTATTAACCTTGGGGTGGCTCTCCTCTCTATTAACCATGAGGGGGGCTCCCCTCTCTATTAACCTTGGGGGGGCTCCCCCTCTCTATTAACCTTGGGGGGCTACCCTCTTATTATCCTTGGAGGGGCTACCCTCTCTATTAACCTTGGGGTAGCTCCCCCTCTCTATTAACCTTAGGGTAGCTCCCCTCTCTATTAACCTTGGGGGGGCTTCCCTCTCTATTAACCTTGGGGGGCTTCCCTCTCTATTAATCTTGGGGGGCTTCCCTCTGTATTAACCTTGGGGGGCTTCCCTCTCCATTAACCTTGGGGGCTCCCCTCTCTATTAACCTTGGGGGGCTCCCTCTCTATTAACCTTGGGGGGGCTCCCTCTCTATTAACCTTGAGGGGCTCCCCTCTCTATTAACCTTGAGGGGGCTTCCCTCTCTATTAACCTTGAGGGGGTTCCCCCTCTCTATTAACCTTGAGGGGGCTCCCCTCTATTAACCTTGGGAGAGCTTCATTCTGTATTAACCTCGTGGGGCCTTCCCTCTGTATTAAACTCACAAGGGTTTCCATCTGTATTAAATTGGTGAGACCATTCAACAAGATTTTTAACTAAAAACAGGGAATAGTTGGGTAAAATATTCCCACATTTTAAGGTCAAAGTTCCAGGACAACAAAACCCTGGTGATTTCAAACTACTTTATCATGGCTGTTTCCTCCTTCTCAGTATGCATTTACTGGAATGGCTTCTTTTTTTTTTTTTTTTTTTTTTTTTAAGACTCAGTCTGGCTCTGTCACCCAGGCTGGAGCACAGTGAAGCGATCTGGGCTCACTACAACCTCCACCTCCTGGGCTCAAGCAATTCTCCTACCTCAGCCTCCCAAGTAGCTGGGACTACAGGCACACATCACCACTCCCGGCTCACTTTTGTATTTTTTGTATACAGACAGGGTTTCACAATGTTGCCTAGCCTGGTCTCAAACGCCTGGGCTCAAGCAAACCACCCACCCTGGTCTCCCAAAGTGCTGGGATTACAGGCGTGAGCCACTGCACCTGTGCTACTATTATTCAAAATAAAAATACATCCAAGCCCCAAATTTTATAAGAAGTGTTAGAATAGTTCTAGTTGTATGGAAAAGGAAATAAGTTATGCCACACAAAAAGTTAAAATATATAAATTTTAAGAAATATTATTAGTTTCTCTAATATTTGTATAAAATACAACTGGTTATGTCAAAAATATAATAATCCCCAAATTAATTACAAGTACTTCTGATTTAATACATCTATCTCCAATGATAAGATACAACGTACATAATTTTCCCCCAAGATTCTCATTGCTATGGTTCAGATGTGGTTTGTCCCCAGCCAAACTCATGCTGAAATCTGATCCCCAGTGGGGCACTCTTAGAGGTGGGGCCTAGTGGGAGGTGATGGGTCATGGAGTGGATTCCTCATGAATAGACTTTTGAGGGTGAGTGAGTTCTCACTCTCACAGCAATGGATTCGTTTCCCTGACAGCAGGCTGTTAAAGAGTCTGGCTTCCTCAGTTTCTCTCTCTTGCTTTCCCCTCATCATGTGATGTTGTCACTCAGCCTGCTCCCCTTCTGCCATGATTTGAAGCAGCCTGAGGCCCTAACCAGAAAAAGATAAAAGATGCCCAATCTTGAACCTTCCAGCCACCAAAATCTTAACATAAATAAACCTCTTTTTTTTTTTTTTTTTTGGACCTGGAGTCTTGCTGCCGCCCAGGCTGGAGTGCAGTGGCGTGATCTTGGCTCACTGCAACCTCCACCTTCCAGGTTTAAGGGATTCTCCTGCCTCAGCTTCCTGAGCGCCTGGGATTACAGGTGTGCACCACCATGCCTGGCTAACTTTTGTATGTCTAGTAGAGACGAGGTTTCACCATGTTGATCACAAACTCCTGACCTCAGGTGATCTGCCTGCTTCGCCTCCCAAAGTGCTGGAATTACAGGCATGAGCCACTACCTCCAGCCAACCTCTTTTCTTTATCAGTTACTCAGCCTCAGATATTTTGTTACAGGAACACAAAATGAACTAAGATAATTATGAACCTTTATGTTTTAGGGCAGATTTTTAAACATAAAAGTTAAAAGATACCAAGTGAACGATCTATGTGTTAACTGGTTATAAAATCCATCTGTTCACCCACATTCCAACCCACTAAGAATACATACATTTACAAATACAATTTATTGACGATTAAGAGTGAAAAATTCAGACCCACTGCTTATCATAAGTAAAAGGCTGTAAGCCAACCCCACTTTCTGGCATGGTGAGAGCCTGTCCCTGAGTATGGTACCTTCTTCTCTCTTATGCTGTCGGCCTGCACGGTTTCCAGGCGGGCTTTAAAGTGCTCACAATCCATTTTCAGCTGCTCTAATTCTTGCTCTTTCCTTTCCAGGTCTAGGAGAAAGAGATATAAAAATACTCAAGATATTTCAAGTCACTAATCTCTCCGTAAGCATCTATTTTGCCCAATCTTCACTTAGTAAAATCTGCACTGATTTCTTGGGTGGGGATATTTGCATTTCTGACTTCTAACCTGTCCTGGAATAAATAATATTCTAAAAGTCTTGTTCTTTAAGTTCATCTCAGTTTTTAGTCCACAGCACAAAGGACTTTGGTTGTTTTCTGTTTTGTGTTTTTAAGGCCTCACTTTACTGCCAGACTAGCACTCAAGCCTTCAAGAAAATGTGTTATTTAAAGGACCGAAGGCAGAGCTGAGAAGCCCGACTGTCTCATGGCACAGACTTGTCGCTACTCCCTGAGAAGCAGAAGGCGGCTCGGGAGTGCGCAGAGCCAGCACAGGCTGATTCACAAAGCTAGTGTCACCCACTGGCAGACTGACTCAATGGAACAACTGCAGTAGTAGGCACTGGAGGAGGAAATCACAGTGATAAAAATCGGAAAATGCTATGGTGAAGAGTGGGAACTACATAATACCGCCTCTCCACCACACTCATTCAGCTGATGAGTCAACAGCAGCCAACAAAAATCCCAAAAAATCCACGTCAACAAATCAAGCAAAAGTATTATCAACTTTAAATTTAAAACATGATGTTGCAGAAATACTGACATTCAAAAAAATCAAATACGTAATACAAATTGTTAAGTGTTTGATCTCAAGAGCTAGGAAATCATCAGTTTTTACCCCAACATATAGGAAGATTTGAGGGGGCTAAGAGCTAACGGTATAAATTGTCTGATTAAAGTCGCGATGCTTTAGGACAGTGCTTCTCTAACTTCAGTGTATATCAGAATCCCTGGAGGACTTGGTAATACAGAGTCAGCTGGGTCCCATCCACGGAGTCTCCAATTTGGAACATCTGGGGTGAGCCTGAGAATTTACGTTTCTAACAAGTTCCTGCGTGAGACTCATGCTACCTGTCTGGGACTCACACTTTGAGAACAACTACTTCTAGGCAGTAACCTGGTTTCTCATCCCTAATAAAATAAAGTGAACACGTAACGCATGACCAACAAGAGCAAACCAAGGGGAACCCATCCACAGGAATGTGCAAGTGCGAAAACATGGAGAGTACCGAAAGGCAGTACATAATATTTGTCACATGAAGGCATTTCACTTCTTTCTACATTCCCTCTCCTAATCCTTGAACCAGAGAAACACAAGGCAACTTTGATTATCTGTATGTCTCATTCTTCTATTCTCACCTGCAATGAGTGAGAAGCACTGCTCAAAGAGCCAGATGCCTCGAAAACAGAACATTACTGCACCCTAGTGGAGAAAAAGGTCACAGACACTTCCTCAATTATGTGCAAACGAAAGAGAAGGGGTAGAGCTTCCGAATCTAGGGGTCTGGGAGGACAAGAGGAAAACCAAATCAGAAACTTGTGGGGGACTGCTTAGAACCACATGGGTATCTCCAAAGCTCTAAAGGAAGCTTTAATAAAGGGAGGAAGAAATAAAGCTAGTCTCTAAATTTTCTGGAGAACCTGTCCTAGCAGAAAGATTAGAACCTAAAAGTAAATATTCAGACAAGCTAAACATTATAAAATTGGCTGCCGAAGCTTCTTATGTGTTTTTTAGGGGCCAGGCTTGGTGGCTCACACCTGTAATTCCTTTGAAAGGCTGAGGTGGGAGGAACACTTGAGGCCAGGAGTTCAAGACCAGCCAGGGTGAGACCCCCACTCATCTCTTTAAAAAAAAAAAAAAGTATTTCTCAGAAATAGGGCAAAGTACCTTTGGACTATTTCTTCTCCCTCAAGTCAGAGTTTCATTTTCTGCTCTTTTAAGAAATATTGTGCCACAATAACTTTTACTGGAATTATTGATTTGATCTTAATCCTGGCCACTCAAAAAATCAACTAGCAAGCACTATCTATGCTTTCAAAACTACACAGCTGCATTATTTGTAACAATGTTAAATGAAGACATTATTTATATTCATACACACTACAATCATCATATATGAAATACCACCTATGGTCACAGACAAAAAGAAACTGAAAAAGAAACATAAAATTTCTGTGATTTAAAATTTTTTCCTTGCACTTAACTGTTAAATTTTGCTTCTACTATTAAACTATATATTACTCAAACACAGTAAAGGAAATAGGAAATCTCTACAAATCTCATCATGTGTACAAACCTATGGGAATTAACTCTGACCACCCAAAGGGCTCTCTTGCATTATGGTAATTTCATAATCGCTTCTTCTAGACAGCTGTGCACAACCCTAGTGTAAGTTAACATACTAAAGGGACAGGGTTAAAACATCCCACTCTACCCTAGGCAATCTCAGAGAATTCCACGTCAGTGACCAGGGAGGCCACACCCATTCACACCAGGCTCCTGGGGAGGCGGCAGGTGCCCTTCTGGTGTATGAGGCTGCCACCTTGTGGCCATATGGGAGCATTGCTGCTGCCTTGGAAGAGAATTCTTAAGCTACCTAAATCCACCGAGGGCAGGGATTTGCATAGGTTTTGTTTCACGCCTACCCTCCAGACGTCTATATGGAACATAGTACGAAGTACATAAATACTTGTCACATAAATGAATTTCGCTTCTTTATACATTCCTTCTGCTAATCCTTGAACCAAGAAAAACACATGGCTACTTTGGTTATCTGTATGTCTCATTTCCTATATAGTAAGAAGACATTGCTTTTGTAATTTTTTAAATCCAGAGACAGAAATAATATGAACAGTGAATATTACAAATGACCTAAATCACAGACCATTTGAACATTTACGTATCTTCTGAAACAATAATTTTTTTTTTTTTTTTTTTGAGACCAAGTCTTGCTCTGTTGCCCAGGCTGGAGTGCAGTGGCGCGATCTCAGCTCACTGCAACCTCTGCCTCCGAGGTTCAAGCACTCCTCCCACCTCTGCCTCCCAAGTAGCTGGGACTACAGATCCCACCACCACGCCTGGCTAATTTTTGTATTTTTAGTAGAGATGGGGTTTCACCGTGTTGGCCAGGCTGGTCTTGACCTCCTGACCTCAAGTGATCTGCCCATCTTGGCCTCCAAAAGTGCTGGGATTACAGGCGTGAGCCACTGCATGTGGCCAATCATCTTTCCTCAATGCAGGTCTAATAACATGAGAATAGGCCACGGGCGGTGGCTCACGCCTGTAATCCAGCACTTTGGGAGGCCAAGGCAGGCAGATCACCTGAGGTCAGGAGTTCAAGATTAGCCTGGCCAACATGGCAAAACCCCATCTCTACTAAAAAAATACAAAATTAACCACGCGTGGTGGCACATGCCTGTAATCCCAGCTGCTAGGGAGGCTGAGGCTGAAGAATCGCTTGAACCCAGGAGGCAGCGGTTGCAGTGAGCTGAGACTATGCCATTGCACTCCAGCCTGGAAAACAAGAGTGAAACTCTGTCTCAAAAAAATAAATAAATAAATAACAACAGAATGGCTCTATCTCCTGATGCTCAGCTTATTCACAGGGAGGGTACAGAAAGTTAGACATGAAAAGAAGGGTTTCTAAAACACTAATCAAATAAAACTACACAAAAGGGATCAATTTATCTTACCATTTCTTTGTCATCTGGCATGTGAGGTCAGGAGTTCAAGAGCAACCTGGACAACATGGTGAAACCCCATTTCTACTAAAAATACAAAAATTAGCTAGGTGTGGTGGTACACGCCTGTAGTCCCAGCTACTTAGGAAGCTGAGGTGTGAGGACTGCTTGAACCTGGGAGGTGGAAGTTACAGTGAGCCAAGATCGTGCCACTGCACTCCAGCCTGGGCAACAGAGCGAGACTTCAACTCAAAAAAAATAACAACAAAAAAACTAAGATCAATCTTGCTGAACTCAGATGAATTCTGTTGATTTTCCAAACCAGGGTCAGGAAATTTTGCTTTTCATTCACTACACACATATATGACACAGACAGCGGGGCAGTAAGGGGTGATATTCAAACACTACATGCCTCTTCCCCCCTCCATCTTCACCACCTTTCTACCGTCTCTGTCCATAAGCTCCCATGCTTTTTTCTCTACCTTCCCATGTTCTGGACAATCTCTATGTGGTCCTTCAGACCCTCTCCACTCTGATCTGTGCCCCAAGAGGCGACATGAACAACAACAGCAACAGTGGCTTCCTGTTGGATGCAGCAGCAGCCCCACAGGAAACTGGAGGACAGGAGATGACTAAGGATGGGACATGCCTCCCCCACTCCATGCTCCCTGCTGGGTGAGGCCACAGGTGCTGTCAAGCATTTGTCCAGAGCAATGCCTCTCACCAAGTCTGGTACCTCTCTCCCTTCTGCTCCTTCGGCCCAGGGAAGGCAATGGCGCTCCGCTTTGCTAGTTCCTGGATGCCTCTTCTCTAGGTACTGGTTCCCTTAACCCGGATCACACCTTAATCTCTTCACTTTCTCTGCTTACTCCTTTTATTCCCTGCCAGGATATGGACGTGACACATTCTGAGGTTCTTTCATTTGGGCCACAATAAACTCTGGGGTCAAAGTAATAATCCCTTTTTGGTCCTCACTCTTTCGTTCCACTCTTCATGGGTATTTCTCAAGTTCCTATTTCTACAGAATACAAATAATTCTTCTCAGAACTGAAACAGGGGGTACCTCATATCAAAACTCTCACGAAATTAATCTCAAAATATCCTATAAACTCTCTAGAAATCACATAGCGCAGTGGTCTTCCAATCCTACTGCTAAGAATCTAAGAGTACCTGGGGAACAATTACAGTCCCATAAACAGCTAATTAATAGCTCTACTTTACAATGTTACTTAAACTTTTTATTTGGAAGTAATCTCCAATTCATAAAAACTAATATCAAAAAAATGCCTATATATCTCTTTACCCAGATTTACCTACTATTAACATTTTTTTTCCCACATTTGCTTATCATTCATTTATTTAATTAAAAAAATATTTTTTTTTTGAGATGGGAGTTTCACTCTGTCACCCAGGCTCGAGGCAGTGGCACGATCTCGGCACACTGCAACCTCCGCCTCCTAGGCTCAAGCAACTCTCCTGCCTCAGCCTCTGGAGTACCTGGCATCACAGGTGTGCACCACCGTGCCTGGCCTTTTGTTTGTGTTTTGTGGTTTTTTTATTTTGGAAAAAAAAAAATTTAATACAAAAATTAGCCAGTATGATGGCATGCGCCTGTAGTCCCAGCTACTTGGGAGGCTAAGGAAGGAGAATCGCTTGAGCCTGGGAGGCTGAGGTTGCAGTGAGCCAAGATGGCACCACCGCACTCCAGCCTGGGTGACAGAGGGAGACTCTGTCTCAAAAAAAAAAAAAAAAAGGAAAAAAAAAATCTGTTGGTCAAATATCTCACCAGTGTATCATGGCTGCACTAGTCTATATTCACTGCTGATATTTTCAATGACCAAAACAAGGCTGGTTCACATTATTAATATCAAAAAAGACATAAATTTTAAAAGGTTAAAACTATTTAACATTTTAATTATTTCAGAAATGAGACCAAAATTTTAGGTGTACTGTCAATATACAAAAATAATTCCAGCTCCTCTGAGACTTTCAGTAAATATCTGACTGCTACTAAGGTGTCAAATTGTTTTTTTTTTATTATATCATTTAACACTTCAAATGCAACATAAAGCACAAAAAGTGTTTTTTTATAAGGCAATGAAGATTTAAACAAACTGCATGGCTTTTTTGTCATTTCCCTCTGAAACGAACAATTGCCGATCAAGGAAAGCAAGGAATTGCTAGATCTCAGTGATTTAACTGTAAAACAAAAATATCTCACTCCTCTTATTTCAAGCTTCTGTATCAGCTTAATTGGAAAGTATCTTCACGACACCAGCTGAACTGTCTGAAAACTACCCTTTGCGACTCCTTCTCTGCGGTGTTTGTGTTTCCTTGCTGCTTCACAAGCAAAATTAAAAACAAACTGGAGGCTGGAAATGAGCATCCAGGTATCTTCCAAAATCCTTGATACTAAATTTTTGTTTTCATCACACCACCTTCGTTGTACCTACTGATTTTATAAGTACATGCTCTAAAACTTAATTTTAAAAATAGGCAGAAAATACAATTTTCATCTATTTTACATCTAGAAGCAACATATACTATTACATAAAATTTTATTTTTTAAAAAAACAGGATTTTCCTAGTTTTAAACAAATTTTTTGACACCCCACTGATTTCATCCGCACTGTGGGATGAATAACGCACAAGAAGGGATGAAAGAAAACAGAGGGTGATGTTTTCCTGAGTACTTAACTGCCGCTACTTTCACAAGGCAAATGGGGGATGCCTATAGTGTTGTCAGGCTTGCATTTTTTTTTTTTTTTTTTTTTGAGATAATGTCTTACTCTGTCACCCGGGTTGGAGTGCAGTGGCACAATCTCGGCTCACTGCAACCTCCGCCTCCTAGGATCAAGTGATTCTCCTGCCTCAGCCTCCTGAGTAGGTGGGATTACAGGTGCACACCACCATGCCCAGCTAATTTTTGTATTTTAAGTAGAGAAGGGGTTTCTCCATGTTGGCCAGTCTGGTCTTGAACTCCTGACCTCAAGTGATCCACCCGCCTCGGCCTCCCAAAGTGCTGGGATTACAGGTGTGAGCCACCGCACCCAGACTGGCTTATATCTCTTGCAAACATAGGTGAGCCTTCCTCAAACCTCCCTACACCTTTCCGAAACTCAGGAATTGACAATGTTCTTTATCCTAAAAGCGAAGCTGCCGGGCTGTGAATTGGAGTCTCTTCATTTCCCCAAGGGTCCCTGCAGTTTCCCCCACCATCTGAGGAAGTATATTTACCAAGGAGTCCCATGGGCCAGGCACAGGGGCACACACCTTACAGAGATTCTCTCATTTTAAACTTTGCTATATCCTATGAGATAAGCATTACCATCCCCAATTTGTAGACACTAATCAGCAGGCAGTATATAATGATCCCACATCTCTATTCTCTCACTTCCCATTGTAAATCATGACACTTTGTCCCAGCTGCACCACCAGACTAATCAAATATCCCTTCCATTCCATCCATACAGCTGCAGTCCCACACACTAATGAAGCCCAAGACTTTCCTTGACAAATGCTCTCAGTCATCTTCCACCAATCCCTCAGACCTACCCTACGCTCACATAGAAACAACATGACCCTGAAAACATCATTTTCATCATCATTTTCATGGTTATTTCCATGTGGTAATTTCCAGTTGACTCTCGTCTCAAATTAGAAACAATCCAGGATTGTCTTCTATAAACTGCTCATTTACTATTCCTGATTCTGCTATACCCCAGTCCTTACCCCACAGAGCAATCAAACACTACCTGATGAACCGGCCATCAGTCCCGTTCAGTCCCATGTGTGACTTCCACACGTGCCACCACCCTAGCCTAGAACATCGCCCCTTCTCCTCCTTACCGATCATGCCTCTCGCCAGTGCTCATCAACTCCCTAAGACTCACAGGCGACACCTTCCTCAGTAGCGTTCCAAAGCGCCCCTTCCCTTGCCCAGTCCTCCCACAGGGAGACGCTGTGCTAGAACTGGACTCAAGCCCTTCACTACTTGATATGTCACCTCAAGTCCTCTAGCTGGCTTACGAGTTACTTTACAGCCTAAACTCATCTAAGCAGAACTAAACTCAGACTCCAAAAACAAACTTCTCAAATCAGGCCTACTCCTTCCCTGCCTCCATTCGTTTCCACCTTCAGGTTGCCTTTTGTCACTGCTTAAGATTGGAAGCACACAGTGACTCACATCTGTAATCCCAGCACTGTAGGAGGCTGAGGCAGGCGGATCACAAGGTCAGGAGTTCAAGACCAGCCTGGCCAATGTGGTGAAACCCCATCTCTACTAAAAATATAAAAATTAGCCAGGCGTAGCGGTGGGTGCCTGCGGTCCCAGCTACTTGGGAGGCTGAGGCAGAAGAATCGCTTGAACCCAGGAGGTGAAGGCTGCAGTGAGCCAAGATCACACCACTCTACTCCAGCCTGGGTGGCACAGCGAGACTCCGTTTCAAAAAAAAAAAAAAAAAATTTTTTTTGAAAGCACACATTAACCTCTAGAAGAAGCAAAAGGATGGATACTAGACCATAGGGATAGTGGGAGAGTAGAAGAATCAATATGTCAAATGGCTCTTGCTGCCATCTGACATATTGTACAATCGTGGATTTCCTCTGTAGAGCTCTATTCTTAGAGTCATGTCCAACACGATTAGGAAGACAGGCTACTAGGAGGGCTTCGGGAGGGCTATCAGATCTAGGCCTTATAAAAAGAAGAATTTTTATTTTTCTTCATGTAGTCCAAATGGTAAGAACTCAAGAGCCAAAATTAGATAAAAGATGCCTTAGGAGGCCACAGTAACCCTCCTGAAACCAGTCCAGTCCACTCTGATCCTTCCTTTCTCTTAATACCAGGTTTCCTGAAGCACATGTGAGTTTCATGAGATAGCACTACAAACTAAAAAGGGCATGCAGGCCAAGCACGGTGGCTCATGCCTGTAAACCCAGCACTTTCGGAGGCCGAGGCGAGAGGATCACCTGAGGTCAGGAGTTTGAGACTAGCCTGGCCAACATGGTGAAACCTGGTCTCCACTAAAAATTTAAAAATTAGCTGGGTATGGTGGCACATGCCTGTAACCCCAGCTACTCGGGAGGCTGAGGCAGAATTGCCTGAACACAGGAGGCAGAGGTTGCAGTGAATTGAGATCATGCCACTGCACTCCAGCCCAGGTGACAGAGCAAGACTCGGTCTCAAAAAGAAGAGAAAGAAAGAAGGGCATGCAGAGATAGTAGGGTAGTCCCTCAAGATCAAATATTCAGCCAGGGAGAGAAGGATAGGCAACCAGGGCCCTGCACTCCCACCAACTTATAAAGTAAAATGGAAATAAAACCATGTTGTCTGAAGAAGCATAGGGTACCATGACAACATCTAAAAGGAAGATGGATCACGTCTAGGTAATCAGATTGGGCAGTGATTCTGGGCCACGGCTGTGCCCAATAATACAAAACCTTTTAAGCCACATTATGGTTTTGTTTAGGGTTTTGGATGATAGTGAGTTTGGGTGAAGTTTTTAGTTTTTTGTTCTTTATCCTAAAAGCAGAGAAGCTTCTGAGACTTACGCAGGTGAATGGCAACATCAGATTGAACTGCCACAAACTACTCAGGCTACAGTGTGTCCAAGGGACTGGAGAGTGGCAGTGAAGAGGCTGCCAGGAGGAGGCAGAACACAGCAGTGGAGACAGACGCAGGCTGATGATTCAGGATGCACCCATGAAGTCACACTCATAAGACGCACCACCAGACAGGTTTCGTGGGGGAGTAGTGAGGAAGAGAGACAGATAACAAGGAAACTTCCTGGGTCTCTAGTCTGGGTGGTGGTGCTCTGGGGAGACTGAGGCAGGCCAGTGTAAGACGGGGTAGGGGATGGATAGCATGATGCAGATATGACAACAAGAAGTAAAAATTAGCTTGCACCGAGAAAGCGAAAGTCTGTCCTGACTTTTGTCAGGTTGGAATAACAAACACAGATAAAGTCAGGTGCCAAGTTAACAGGAAATATGTCTCCCAAAGACAATGCAACTGTCAAGTGTCATAACGATCTCTTCTTTGAGTGACTGCTAACTTCTCATGCACTGAGAAGCCTTACTCTGTAAAATCCCAGACTGTCAGAAATTTTGTCTGAAATTATACCAGTAAGAAGATCCCACTCTTGCCTGCAGGATCTAAGTCACTGTGACACAGAAGAGACTATTTCCAGCGACTGCAGAGCTTCAAGTAAGGGATTTCTAGAACAATGTGCCACATTTATTTGAACTTTGTAGTTTTCAAGGAAACAGGAACTGGGTCCACTTCACAGTCAGACTTGGTATTGGTCCCTTTAGACACAGCTCTATTTTGCTTCAATTATGCTTCACCTAATACCACTCATCCCCAAGTCCTATAACAGCTCTATCCTCCTCTTTGTTGAGATGCCCTACAGTTTCTCTGGTGTTCTGGTGTGGTCTTCCTCATTGCAAAGAGCCATAAACCTCACTCTGTCAGACTGTGGGTCTGTTCCTGGTGACCTCAGACTACTAATTAGGGTAGGGCAAACATTCAGAATTTGAAATAATCGTGGAACAAGCAGGAAGAAATGCCAAGCAGGAGTCAGAAACAGGGCCTTGAGCTTGGGGAGAGTTCTGGGCTAGAGATTAAATCCAGCAGCCACTGGCATCAATATGGCAGCTGAAGCTATGAGTGTGCATGAGACTGCCTAGGGAGAAGCCATGGAGTGAGGCAAGAAGGGGGTCTTGGCCTGAGCCTCAAGCACTATTTGAATGCTGCTAAGCAGAGAAGGATAAATCAGCAAAGGAGAATACGCAGGAATTGCCAGAGAGATCGTGGAAAAGAGGAGAATCTATAGCCTGGGGGAGGCTGGGACCATAAGATAAGATCCCCCCAAAGTCTGACTGTGATCAAGTGACCACAGATGTGTTTGTGGCCCTCACTGGGTTTGGTTTTGGGAGGGAGAATGATCACTAAAGACACTCATGTTAACTAACTCGTGAGACCGCAATGTATTTTTTAGAATGCCAGTTTATTTCTTTACAGTGAGAATATAACCAACCAGCAGGCTGCCATACACTGCTACTGGTGTATGTCTATTTACCTTCCTTTCCTGAAGATAAATGCACAAGGAATGACTCATCTCAGAAAGCTGATGGATGAGCATGACATCAGAAATTAAGAAGTCAATGACCTGACACTTTGGCAACCAACGACATGGCACATATCTGGCAGGGTCCCAATAGGAAAGACAAATCAACACAGATTTTGAGACTTTTCTAAAAGGACCACTTACAGAGGTGAGAACACAGATAAGGGAACCACCAAGGGACAGTGAGGCACCCAGGGACTAGCAACAGCCCTACAGCCAAAGGAGCAGGGGGAGAAACAGCATTACTGGAGGCCAGCAAGAGCCAGGACTGTGGAAGAGGCCTCTTCAGGAGTCTCTGTTGTGGAGGGATGCAGCTACTGCCACACAACAGCAGCAAAGCAGGGAGGGAGTGGGAAGAAACACCGCACCCCACCCTCTCTGTCCACCCAGCAATGCCTTCCCCTGGCAGCCAGGGAGGGAGTGGGAAGAAACACCGCACCCCACCCTCTCTGTCCACCCAGCAATGCCTTCCCCCTGGCAGCCAGGGAGGGAGTGGGAAGAAACACCGCACCCCACCCTCTCTCTCCACCCAGCAATGCCTTCCCCTGGCAGCCAGAAGATAACTGGGGGAACCCTGTCTGCAGGGATTCACCTCCCAGAGCACAACACAAGGCAGAGAAAACTGGATCTGAGGAAACCAAAGACAATGTAAACAGGGCAAGGCACTGTAATAACCACAAGAACTATCCCTTCTAACTGGATATGGCTGGCCTGCTCACCAGATACATTTGCATAAGCCAGAAACTCATGTTCTTGGGGTGAGCTACTTTCTTGTATGGACGAGTGCTAGGCCTGCGTGGGCCCTCCGGATGCACCTTTTCTAGGGGGCACACAGTGGGGGCTAACAACCAAATGTTATGCTGTAAATTGGCCTTAACCATCAAAGGCTGACTGAACCATGATTCGGTCTCAATCAACCAAATGCTGAGTCAATCTCAGAATATCTCCAGGAACTTCAATAGTCTCCTAAACTGGTATTAAACATAATGGCTCAGCTCAGATCTCAAAAGTCTGAATGGACACCAGAAAGCCTAAACTTCAATCAATTCTAGAAAGTGGCTCACCCATCCACCTAAAGATAAGCGACATACTTCGAGCTATCTCTACTGACAAGTTAACTCCATGCAAGGTTTCCATATGGCAAGATCCTTAACTTACACAGTAAGTACTTAATTTTCAGAGGAGAGCTTTAGTTATCAAAAGCATAAAATTCTTCTGCCAATGAAGAGAGAGAGAAGGAAGCTGATAATAGATGCTCAGAAAACTGGCAACCTTTCCTCTACCACCAACTTAAATATGTCCAAGTTACTACGTTGAGGAAACCTCCCTTTCTTAGGTCATCAGACTATCCCAAATATCATCACAAGGACTATAACAGTGCCTTAAAATGTGTTTACAATTACTTATTTACCTAAGGTAGATCTACCAGAACAAATTAGTCACCACCAATGACTGCTAAAAATGCAGACTCACTTTTTTCTGCAATCTTTAATTTCTGGAAGCTTTCCAGCACCTCCCCACTTAGTATTCTGGGTAAGAAATCCCGTATTTGCATCACTTCAGTTGTCAGCCGCTCCAGGTCCTTCTTTCTGACTTTAACAAATTCTTCTTTGGTTCCCATGTGCTAAAAGAACAAGCAGATCTTATTATATTTCTCTTCATATGACAAAAAAAAAAAAGCCCAAGTCAACTTGTTTCCTTTTCTTTCATGCCTCTTATGTTCATAATTGTTTCAAATCATTCTTTACCTACTGCATGTTCTGCTATATTTTTATGTATATATAAACATTTTGAAAGCTGAAGCTTCGGCCTTCAAAAGGGGGCAGATGTCAAAACTAATAAGTGGAAACAGGCCAGGCATGGTGGCTTACACTTGAAATCCCAGGACTTTGGGAGGCCAGGAGTTCAAGAGCAGCCTGAGCAACAGAGAGAGACCCTGTCTACCAAAATATGAAAACATGGCCAGAGGCCGAGTGCGGTGGCTCACGCCTGTAATCCCAGCACTACGGGAGGCCAAGGCGGGTGGATCACCCGAGGTCAGAGTTCGAGACCAGCGTGACCAATATGGTGAAACTCCGTCTCTACTAAAACTATAAAAATTAGCCAGGCGTGGTGGCAGACGCCTGTAATCACAGCTACTCAGGACGCTGAGGTGGGAGAAGGCTTGAGCCCAGGAGTTGGAGACTGCAGTGAGCTATGATCGTGCCACTGCACTCCAGCCTGGGCAACAGAGCAAGACCACGAAAAAGAAAAAGCATACAGGAGCCATATTCCTAAAAGTCAAAGAAAACGCCTGCAACTTTTTATCATTGCAGCGCCAAGCTGATCAGGAGGAAAAGGAAGCCATCTTTACTGGTTTCCTACTGGGTGTGCCAAGCCCTCTGCTGGTGATCGCATCTACTATTCACCCCAAGCCTCCGGGACTGTCCCGATGGAAATTAAGGCACGAGAGCTAGGAGAGTCTCCACGCAGCACAATTAATACGGGGCAGAGGCAGGATGTGAACACGGATCTGGCCCCCGAGTCCAAGCACCTTCTCCATCGCACTCAATCAGTTAGTTATAAAATCAATGGAGGGGCCGGGCGCGGCGGCTCACGCCTGTAATCCCAGCACTTTGGGAGGCCGAGGCGGGTGGATCACAAGGTCAGGAGATCGACACCATCCTGGCCAACATGGTAAAACCCCTTCTCTACTAAAAATACAAAAATTAGCCGGGCGTGGTGGCACATGCCTGTAGTCCCAGCTACTCGGGAGGCTGAGGCAGGAGAATCACTTGAACCTGGGAGGCGGAGGTTGCAGTGAGCCGAGATCACCCCACTGCCCTCCATCCCGGTGACAGAGCTAGACTCCATCTCAAAAACAAAAAAAAAATTTTTTAATTAAAACAAAAATTTGGTGGAGGGCAGATTCTCTCTAAGCCTGACGCTAAGTCCCGGAGCAGGCCTTCGCAGGGAAACCGGGCTTCCACAGGGGCAGAGAGCAGCGTGACCATCCATCCCACGCTCCCACGCCCGCTTTGGCGCCACGCAGTGCCCCACCGCGCGCAGCCTCACAGACCCGGCTCCCGCGTGGGTTTGGAGGCGAAGTCGCCTCGCGCCCAGGCCTCCACCCCGTTCTGGCCCAGCCCACGCTGTCCGGGGACCAGGTCTCCAGGCCTCCCCAAGCACGCGACAGCGGGCCGTCTGCGAGCGCTATGGGCGAGGCTCCGAGGGGAGCGAACGGCCAGGGCCTCCTCACTGCCCCAGCTGACCTCCTCAGCGCCGCTCGCTTCGCCCATGGCCGCCGCCCCCTGCGCTACGTTCGCTTGCGCGGCGGCGGCGACCTCTGACCCCGCACGCCAGAAAGCTCGGGAACCTGTCCACGGGGGTCGGGAACGGAGAGCCGCGAGGCTCAAACCTCGCAGAAATTGCGCAGCGTTCTCCGCCTAGAGGGCGAAGAGTGGCCTCGGTGAGGGCCCGCTTTGGCCCTTCCGGCTTAGCCTGGGTTTTAAATGTGTTATCTGCGAAGCAGAAGGAAAGTCAGTCCCTGGTGTAAGCGTCAAGTGAAAGAAATCGAAAGGGTCCTTTTCTGTTTGGCGAGGAATGCTGCACTAAGGGAGACTGCGTGGAAACAGGCAGTCTTGGCTGGAAACTCGCCTCCACGGCCCGCCTTCCCTCGTTGGGATTCAGGCGCTTTCATATTAAGGGTTGAATTTGGCAACAGGCACCTCGGGAGGTCGCCCAGATAACTGAGCGGGGGCAACCGAGATGACCCCCCCGCTACGTTTGGAGTCATCTAGGCCGTTAGCTTGCCCCAGCACGCCCGCCGAGTCCGCGAACTATAGGATGGCCTCGGGTTTCATAGGAACGCAACGCTAAGATTTCTTCCCTCTCTCAAGCAGCCCGCCCTGCCCAGCTCCCCCGGGAAGCGCGCGTGCTCTCCAGGCCTCGGGACGCCGGCGCGGGCGCCCCAGCACTGGCACCAGGGCTCCGGGGTAGGGGCGCGCCGACCTGCCCCAGCCTCCGCTGGCGCTGGCGAAGGAACGCCCTCCACCCGCTCAGCAGGCCCCAGTGCCGGCCTTTCCTTCCAGTCTCAACTCCACCCGGGGGACCCGGAGGCTCCACGGCTAAAAACCCCGTGCCACGGAGATCGCAGGAGAGCTGCTGGCTCAACGCGATGTGCTAAATGGGACTAAAGATCCTGGAACGTGGCCTGGCGCGGTGGCTCAAGCCTGGAATCCCAGCGCTCAGAGAGGCCGAGGCGGGAGGATCGCTTGAGGCCAGGAGTTTGAGACCAGCCTGGGCAACATAGTGAGACCCCGTCTCTATAAAAGATAATAAAAAGTAGCGGGGCGTGATGGCGCGCGCCTGTAGTCTCAGCTACTCAGGCGGTCGAGACGGGAGGATCGCTTGAGTCTGGGAGGTCGAGGCTGCAGTGAGCCGAGATCGCGCCACTGCACTCCAGCATGGGCGACATAGCGAGACCTTGTTTCAAACAAATAAAAATTCCTAGACCGTTTACGAACAGCCGTCGGTCTTTTCCTGGCCAAGTCCTAACCCTGGCTAACTTCGCCGTCTACAGCCTGAATTCTGGCAATTGAAAGGCACCACGGACGCCAAGCATTCGCGGGATAGGCCGCTACGCCACCTGCTAGCGCCAGGGCCGCGCTCACTCCCAGAGCGCGCCGCGAGCGCCGGCGCCTTTGTGACGCCATCAGCCCGCGCGCCACCGCCGCCTACTGCGCAGTCGCGGCTCGGGCGGACGGCTACGGCTCCGCGGCGCTCGGTTGGCGGCAGCCGCACTGGGTTGCGCGGCCGGGGATGCTCCAGCGGGCGCGATGGCCCCCGCCATGCAGCCGGCCGAGATCCAGTTTGCCCAGCGGCTGGCGTCCAGTGAGAAGGGCATCCGGGACCGGGCGGTGAAGAAGCTGCGCCAGTACATCAGCGTGAAGACGCAGAGGGAGACAGGTGGGCGCACGGCGGCGGTGAGCCGCGCCACATGGCGGGCCGGGGGCAGGGGCCGGGGCTGGGGCCGCGGCACGGAACGCGGCTTCCACGCGTTGTGGTGACACCCAGAGTGTCCTCCGGTTTCCGCGCTGCCAGAAATGCTTCTTGCTATGTCTAGTGCCTTTTTACAGTTGAGGAAACAGGTTGAGGGGGGTTCCGTTACTTGTGAAAGTCACGGTGAGCGGGGAAGCTGAGAAAAGACCCACATGGGTCGGATTCCCTGGCTGGCATCTCGCATCACTGGGCTGCCCTGATTTGCCCTGGTGTCCGGTCGATGATTCCCGCCTTTCTTTGACCAGCACTTTTACGTGCCGTGGCTGCAGGAGAGAAGACAGAATCCCTACTCCGGAGGATCTATTAGTAATAAAGCAAGGAGACAAACAGGCAAATAAAGTAGACCTTGTGTAAGTGTAGTAAAGGAAATGAAAACCAGGTAGTAGGCCGGGCGTGGTGGCTCATACCTGTAATCCCAGCACTTTGGGAGGCCGAGGCGGGCGGATCACCTGAGGTCAAGGGTTCGAGAGACCAGCTTGGCCAACTTGGTGAAACTTCGTCTCTACCAAAAATACAAAAATTAGCCAGGCGCAGTGGCGTGGACCTATAGCCTCACCTTCTCGGGAGGCTGAGGCAGGAGACTTGCTTGAACCCGAGAAGCCAAGGTTGCAGTGAGCCGAGATTGTGCCATTGCTCTGCAGCCTGGGCGATAGAACAAGAGTTTGTCTGTAGAAAAAGAAGAAGAAGAGAAAAAAGAAGAAAGAAAGAAAACCAGGTAATAGAAAAAAAAGTGAAGGAGGTTGCTCTTCTTGATAGGCTGTTCTGAGAAGGCCTCTCTGGGGTGATGTTCAGCTGAGATCTGAAGAGAGATCAGCGGAAACCGCCTATGCAGAGGCAGGAAGGAGCTTCGCCTCCCCTAGGAGTGGTTGAAAGACCAGTAAGCTGGGGAGGGGAGAGTGTTATGAGATAAAGCTGGAGATGTAGGCAGTGGCCAGATCACACAGCACTGCTGTTGAAGGATTTCATTTACCTGATCCAAAAATATTTTCTGTAAACTCTTGAGGGAGCCCATATGATACGAACTACAATGTGTGATAGAGGTTTTATGCTGCACCAAGATAAAGTTTGATTTAGCTACTGGTGGTATTAATACATTAGAATATGCTTAAACGAACAGATATTATCTCCCCCACCACTGATATTCTCAGTTTGTTTTATTTTGAAGAGAAATCACCCAACTACCCCCAAAAAGAAAATACACTTTCCTGGGAAGTCTGGCGGATAAAAGAATAAAAACCAAACTTCTTGACTTTGATTCCATTAGGGATCTCCTAAGAGATTTTGTTTGCTGGCACGGTTCCAGGTACCCCATGTATGCTGGTGGTTTCTAAACATAAATCTTTGACGCAGCCCTTTCCTACTTGCAGCTCCAATGTGCCTTTCTAGCCTGGCGTCTCTACCTGGCACCTCACACTCAGAATGCCAAAAAAACGGCCTATTTTCTTCCCCCCCAAAGCCTGTTCTTTGCTGCTGCTCCTCTACCACCTGTTTTCTCTTCTTTTAGTTGCTAGTTTCCACCGGCCACTCGGACTCCAGCTGGACACACAGGATTGTCCAGGACTCCTCTGTCTTCCTCATCCTCTTGCCCTGACCCACATCCAGTGTCCCTCAGCCCTACCTCCTTCACCTCCTGATGAAACAGATTCTCTTACCGTAGGCCCTTTGTGTCTCCCCGGACTGCTGCACCTACATACTCCCTAACTGGTTGCCTTAACTTCATTTGTGTCCCCCTCGAATCTCCTGCACAGACCAGCCCAGGGTCATCTTCCTAAAACACATCTGATCCCACATCACCAATATTTTTGAAATCCAGTGTCTGCAAGTCATGATCTGTCCTCAGGTGCTCTTCCTCCTAAGCCCCATGTGACTGCTTCATGTTCCGTCAGCAGAACCGTTCGTGGTTCTTGGTGTACAACACACAATTTCTCTGCCTTCGCTTCTCCTGTTCACTCTGCAAAGAATCCCATGCCTTCTTCACTCCCGGCATTCAGTTCAATATCACTTCCTCCAAAAAGCCTTCCTAGCATCTCGCCCTGCTCCTCTAGGGTTCTAAAACATGTATTGTGTCTTTGTTGTAGCACTTAGCTACATTGCTTCTTACTTATCTGTTAATGTGTCATTCTTCTCCCGAGACGCCGTAAGCTTCCATCTGTTTTCTTAGCCAGAAGTGGGAGTACATGTAGCCATAAAAGGTCCTGGCCTGTACAAGAGCAGAAGAGCAAAAGCAATACCTATGGGGCTAAGACAGTCTAGACAGAGAGCCTTTTGCGCAAACTCTTTGCTGAGCCGGTCCAGGATTTGCAAATGCTGGGGTTATGCAGGGGCTGAAGACCAGTTTACACCAATGCCCCAGGGTCCTGTCTGGTTAGTGCCTGTCACACCCAGGGTTACTTGTACATGTTGTTCGCCACCACATTGCATGGAGGACAGTGGGCCTTCAGAAAATAACTGCACCATGAGCATCATGGACAGTGATAACGGACAAGAAAACAAGGTCTCCGCCACAGCACTGCCCCATCACAGTCAAAACACAGATTTGGAAATAGCTCGACCTGATATTTGACTCCCGTTGACAGGCTCAGACTTTTTTGCATCTTCTCTTAGGCATTATAAAGGAAATCTGAGGTTTCACTCTTCCCGAAACATGAGCAGTTCTGCAGCAACATACATGGATAGCTTTGTAATTTTAAAAATAAATTGGAAATGTGTGTATTGCTTTAAGTAACAGAATGTCGCGCTCATGCTTTAACCTTTCAAGTTGGGTACTTACTCACAGTCATAAAATGATCACTCTGCATGGCTTTCATTCATACAGCTCATTTGCCCCAATGCATTCATTCATTCACTCATACATTTAGCAAACATTTATAGAGTGCCAACTGTCTACTACTATGTACGCTATTCTTGGCACTGGGAATATGGCAGTGAAGAAAACAGACAGTCCCTGCCTATCTTACCAGTTCTGCAACTTTAAACATATCTCCTAAGATCGGGAGGCATTCGAAAGTCAGCCCAGTAACACTTTTATTTGCATCATTGCTCTCTTCTTAGCAGCGTATAAAATAACAGTACACGTTGTTGTTGTTGGTATCTTAGATTCAGTGTAGATGATGGAGGAAATAAGTTTTTTTAATAACGGTGGGGTTAGGGTTCTCTCTACCCAAGCGTTAGAATACATAGGAGATGTGGATGTTTTGACACTGGGGTGTGTTCCACTGTAACGCTTAACCCCATCTAAAATGATTCCTGGGCTCATTGCGTGCTGAGAGTAGCTGTTGGATTTGCTCATTTCAAAACTTACTGATATTTCACATGTCTACATGTCTCACTTTGATGTTCACCTCATTTGTTTTGTGTGTGTGTGTATGTTGTATTTTTTTGAGAGATGGAGTCTTACTGTGTCACCCAGGCTGGAGTGCAGTGGTGCAATCTCGGCTCAGTGTAACCTCCACCTCCCAGGTTGAAGCGATTTTGATGCCTCAGCCTCCCTAGTAGCTGGTACTACAGGCATGTGCCACCACACTCAGCTAATTTTTGTATTTTTTTTACTAGAGACGGGGTTTCACTATATGTTGGCCAGGCTGGTCTTGAACTCTTGACCTAAGGTGATCCGCCCACCTCGGCCTCCCAAAGTGCTGGGATTACAGGCGTGAACCACTGTACCCAGCCTACCTGATTCGTTTTGAAATAACTAAACGTATATTATATTGTTGTAAAAACATAGTTGTATTAAGTTTAAGAAATTTAGCCTAAGAAAACAGAAGAGCGGTGAAACCAAACTGCTTCAGATAATGTACTTTGCCTTTCAGAGTTTTGAAAGTTATTCAAAAGTAATAAACATTTCTCTCTTTTACTTTGAATACTTCAAAAATTGTTGGCTTGTTTTTATTAAATTCCTAGGTGAACACACACACACAGACATATATGGAAAATAGATGTTTTAAAAGGGAACAGAATGTAACTAGGCTCTGGGAAGAGAGAGTGAGACTATTATTAGTGTAATAATAAGGTTTGTTTCCGTGCTGCTGTGTTGCCTCCTGGAAAAGAGAAAATCAGGATGTCTTTTCTCATTGTGTTAGTCTGTTCTCATGCTGCTAATAAAGACATACCCGAAACAGGGTAATTTATAGAGGGAAGAGGATTAATGGACTCACAGTTCCACGTGGCTGGGGAGGCCTCACAGTCATGGCAGAGGGCAAGAGAGAAATAAAGCAGAGGCATGTCTTACATGGTAGCAAGCAAGAGGACATGTGCAGGAGAACTCCCTTTTATAAAACCGATAGATCTTGGCTGGGTGCAGTGGCGCACACCTGCAGTCCCAGCACTTTAGGAGGCCGAGGCGGGTGGATCACGAGGTCAAGAGATCTAGACCATCCTGGCCAACATGGTGAAACCTCGTCTCTACTGAAAATATAACAATTAGCTGGGCGTGGTGGTGTGAGCCTGTAGTCCCAGCTGCTCAGGAGGCTGAGGCAGGAGAATCGCTTGAACCTGGGAGGCGGAGGTTGCAGTAAGCTGAGATTGCACCACTGCACTCCAGCCTGGTGACAGAGGGAGACTCCATCTCAAAAAAAAAAAAAAAAAAAACAAAAACAAAAAGCCTGTTAGATCTCATGAGACCTATTCACTACCCGTAGAACAGCATGAGAAGAACCTACCCCCCATGATTCAGTTACCTCCCCACCGGATCCCTCCCAGTTTTGTGGGGATTATTACAATTCAAGGTGCGATTTGGGTGGGGACACAGCCAAACCACGTCACTCACCCAGCCCACTTTGCTACCTGCTGTCCAGGATCTGTTGTGGCTCTGTCACAATCTACTGCTTTCCATTTCGAACACCTCTGCAGCACATCGTACTGTGCCTTTGCCTGTCACAAGTGCGGGCTGTCCGCAGTAGATCCTGGGCAGATTGCATCATCACTTACCGTTGGCTTGACCCAGTGGTATACTTCCAAGACCATCTGGAGAGAAATACGCAGTTTTTAAGTGAGGAAGACCAGAGTACAGAATATTATGCCATTTAGGTCACACACACAACTGTAACTGTCACAGGAAAGATCTGGAAAGACGCACATCAGACAGGTAGCGTCAGTCCCTCTGGGTAGGAGCCTGGGATTCGGGGGCAGGGAGCAAGCCAAGCTTGTGATGATAGCACTTTGATGGTGGTAAGGTTCTTTGCGGTAAACACGTGTTTTTATCAGTTAGGACTCTTCCAGTTGCAACTTGACAGAACGTCCACGCCATACTAGTTTTAAGGGGGAAAGTGAAGCACAGCTTTGTGGAGGAGCTCCACTGCTGGTGCCAGAATCTTGTTTTTCTCCACTGCAACCTCTGCTGCCCCAAGATTGTCTCCATTCTCAGACAGGCTCCACTTACGTTACAAGGTGGCTGGAAGCAGGTACAAACCCTGTGTTCTCCTCAGGTGCAGTAGGAGAGAGCTCAAGACTCCTCAGGCCTGAGCAAGAGAATCTTTATCTGCAGAGGGTCGCTCGGCTTTTCTTGAACCTGTCCTGTGGCCAAGGGAATTCTGTTGAATTGGCTAAAGCTGCCTTCTCTCCATGTGGGGTAAGCCCCACCCAGACCACAGTGTCCCTCTGTGCCCTGCTTGAAGGTGGGGGAGCCTTGGAGGGGGAATCACCATGTAGCTGCCCAGCAAGGACAAGGACTGCCCCGCACCTGACCCCACACAGTAACCTGTGTCCTTTAAATCCTCTTTTTGTTTTTAAGTTGATTAACGCTGCTGCCTTTCCAGTGACGTCATTGTCTTTGTCTGTTGCATTGCTGTAAAGAAATACCTGACACTAAGAGATTTATTTGGTTCGGGGCTCTGCAGGCTATATGAACATGGCTCCAGCATTTGCTTCTGGTGAGGACCTCAGGGAGCGTCCAGTCTTGGCTGGAGGGGGAAGGAGAGTTGTCATGTCACATAGCAAGAGAGGGAGTAATAGAGGAGGAAGGTGCCAGGCTCTTTAACAGTCCGATCCCACGGGAACTAGGAGTGGCACTCACTTAATCCCAGGAGAATAGCACCAAGCCATTCATGAGGGATCTGTCCCCGGAACCCCCACACATCCCACTAGGCAGAGTTTTTTGAATAAAAAGAAGACAGCCATGGTGTCACTTTGGTAATCTCATGCACTCCTTTTTTTCTTCTTTTTATTAAGGAATATTTCAAATATATAAAAAGCACACTCACTGCTCTGCCTCTGCTTTTATCAGGACCTGGGCAGTTTGTGTCATCTGCCCACTGCCTCCTTCCCTGTAGGTTCGTGTGAACCAAATCCCAGACACCTCATGACATTGGCAGGTGTCCTCAGTGTGTGTGTATCTCTACAATACAAGGATCCTTTATTTAACATAGCCACGGCACCATCATTACACCGTAAAAAAAATCCTTGATGGCATGAAACATCTAATCTGTTTAGTTTTTCTCATCATCTCATAAATGCTTTTTATGGCCAATCCAGATGAGGACCATGCATTGCATTTGGTTAATGTGTCTGCTGGGACTCTTAAATTCTATCAGTTCTTACCCATCTTTTTTTTTCTGTGGTCGATTTGTTGGAGGACGTGGGTCACGTATTCGGGGATTTGTTGGAGGACGTGGGTCGCGTATTCGGGGATTTGTTGGAGGACGTGGGTCACGTATTCAGGGATTTGTTGGAGGACGTGGGTCGCGTATTCAGGGATTTGTTGGAGGACGTGGGTCACGTATTCAGGGATTTGTTGGAGGACGTGGGTCGCGTATTCGGGGGATTTGTTGGAAGACGTGGGTCACGTATTCAGGGATTTGTTGGAGGACGTGGGTCGCGTATTTGGGGATTTGTTGTCTGCGTCCTGTTGTCTCACTTAACGTGTTCCTCTGTTTCCTGTATTTCCTGTCAACGATGTTAATAGTTAAGATTTGACACAGTTGGGGTTTTTTTTGTTGTTTTTTTGTTTTTTTTGCTTTTGTTTTTGCAAGAATATTTCACAAGGTGGGTGTCTCGTTCTTCCTGGTGCCAGCACCTCTGGCACCCTGTGAGTGATTGCCTGTGCGTGAGTGATCGGTCAGTGGGTTTGGAGGTTTGGGTGTTGATGGTCTCACACGTCCATTTCCAGGTTTCTCAGTTTTCAATTTTGTTTGTTTGTTTGTTAGAGAGACAGTTGCTCTGTTGCCCAGGTTGGAGTGCAGTAGCGTGACTATAGCTCACTGCAACCTCAAATTCCTGGGCTCAAGCCATCCTCCCACCTCAGCTACCTGAGTACTTGGGACTACAGGCACATGCCACCACGCCCCGCTAATTTTTTGGTTTTGTTTGTTGGGTGGGTGTGTGTGTGTATGTTTGGTTTTGTTTGTTGGGTGGGTGTGTGTGTGTATGTTTAAGACAGGGTCTTGCTCTGTCACCCAGGCTGGAGTAGTACAGTGTTATAGAGACTGGGTTTTGCCATGTTGCCCAGGCTGGTCTCAAACTCCTGAGCTCAAGTGAGCTGCCACATATGGATGCTATCATTTCATCTAGTGTGTTCACAGCCATTTATGATCCTTGCCCAAAGCCTTTAATTCACTGGGGATATGTATGGTCTTTGAACATGATTAAATATAAGTGCACGTCACTGTGACAAAAAAAATTGCTGTCAAAATGACAAAAAAGTCATGTGCTCATGACTGCAGTTGGCTTAGCTCTAGTGGGCTTTATCAGTCATACCATACTTACATTACCCATGTGAGGACCCCCAGGCATGACTTCTTCATAACAAGAGGGCAAGAGAACCAGCTGGTACATCATCTCTTCAACTCTGAAAGGAAATATATTTTAATAAACTAGTTTTAGGATAGTTCCTGATACCTTGGTTTTACGTGGAAAACTATCACAAAAGAATCAAAATGTTGGCTGGGCACCATGGCTCACACCAGTAATCCCAGCACTGGGAGGCTGAGGCAGGCAGATCACCTGAGGTCAAGAGTTCAAGACCAGCCTGGCCAACATGGTGAAGCACCATCTCCACTAAAAATACAAAAAATTAGCCAAACATGGTGGCACACACCTGTAATCCCAGCTACTTGGGAGGCTGAGGCAGGGATTGCCATGAGCCGAGATCATGCCACTGCACTCCAGCCTGGGTGACAGAGCAAGACTCCATCTCAAAAAAAAAAAAAAAAAAAAACAAATCAAAATGGAATCAAAGTGTACCATTATAATATTGTTGATGGGAGAACGCCCCTTAGTAAAGTGGAAATCAATACCTGTAAATTAAGGTAAACTCACTTTGAATACACTAAATAAACTGTGGTCTATCAAAAAGGTCTTTTTGTCACTTTTTAAGCAGCTTTTGAAGTCTTTAAGATCACGTTGATTCTAAGTATTTATTTGTTTGCATTCATCTAATTTATACCACTCTGTTGCTCCAAAAGAGTTCCCCTAGTACCTTCTAGTAAAACATTAATAAGACCATTTGTGACACGCATCAAGACTTGAGATTCTGTTTGTTCTAACTTCATGGTCCATAGGCTTGGAAACTCCAAGACTGTACACCTGCCTTATCATTTTGTGAGTCTTTATGTCAGTTAGCGAATATTTTATGACACCTGGGGTCTACTTGGGAGATCTAAGGCTGGACGAGACTTGGTCACTTAGTCATAGATCATGAAGGCAGCCAGGAGCACGGAGTAGCTAAGAACAAAGCCCACCCTGGTGATGCCACAGTAAACGACACCACTACAGGGAAGGTGACTGGGAGACCGCCACTTGGACCTCCTGCTAGGATCCTTAAAAGGGTCGTTTTTGCAACAATGTTCCAAAGCAGTGTCAGAGTCCCCAGGCACTTTCCTAGGCCTTTGACTTTCAGATGTCCTGTGTGGAGCTCCCGTGTCCTCAGCCTGCCTGGTTTTCTGCTCTTGGGAGTGAGGCTGCCTGTTGCTGGGCTTGTGATGACTTGAGCAAGTCCTGCCTCTCCTGTAAGATTTGCAGTTTTACTTCACAAGACCAGAGAAAATATTGGTGTGCGGGTTGGCTGCACGTCGGGGGCGGGGAGGGCCTTGACAGGGAACTGATTTCTTAAGTGGCCAATTTGTTGGTGAATTTCATGTTATGATGACATTTGCTTCCTCATACTGAGGCCAGGCCACCACTGCCACCCTGCCCTGTCGCTGATAAAGCCGCAGGTATGGTAGTCATTTATTCGTGTTTCTTTTGTAACAATAAGGAAATGTTTGCTTCACTTTTTTAAAAAGACGTTTGCAAATGAAAGAATTCAAATGTATGTGGTGTTCTTCACCACTTTCTAAACTTCAAGCAAGGAGATGTCTAGACTCTAAGGTAAGATGCTTGTGCTGTTTTGCCTTCCAGGAGGTTTCAGTCAGGAAGAACTTCTAAAAATCTGGAAGGGGCTCTTCTACTGCATGTGGATGCAGGATGAACCCCTCCTGCAGGTAACGCGCCTCCCCTTCTACTGCATGTGGATGCAGGATGAACCCCTCCTGCAGGTAACGCGCCTCCCCTTCTACTGCATGTGGATGCAGGATGAACCCCTCCTGCAGGTAACGCGCCTCCCCTTCTACTGCATGTGGATGCAGGATGAACCCCTCCTGCAGGTAACGCGCCTCCCCTTCTACTGCATGTGGATGCAGGATGAACCCCTCCTGCAGGTAACGCGCCTCCCCTTCTACTGCATGTGGATGCAGGATGAACCCCTCCTGCAGGTAACGCGCCTCCCCTTCTACTGCATGTGGATGCAGGATGAACCCCTCCTGCAGGTAAGGCGCCTCCCCTTCTACTGCATGTGGATGCAGGATGAACCCCTCCTGCAGGTAACGCGCCTCCCCTTCTCATGCTCCTGGGTTCTTGCTGTGGACACTCAGACTCTGCCAGTCCCCTGTACGGTGACGCACACTGACAGTCATGCTTCAAGGAGTCATTTTCTTACCTCTCAACCACACGGAAAGGGAAGCAGTGTCGGCATAGTTAGGTGAATTGGCTTTTCCAATAAAAGGAAGGGTGTGCGTCTGTTGTCAAGGTACTGTTTCTCTGTAAAATTCCATAGGTTCCATGCTAGGATTTACATCACTTAAAGTTTCTCTCTTCTGCCCGGTTTATTTTTTGCGGTCAAGGATGACATGACAGGAGCATGACCAGTGAGGACCCTGTGAAACCCAGGACAAGGCAGCCGCCTCGCTGGGCTTCGGGTTCCATAGAAAGACCGCACACCCTGAGGTAGAGGAGCCGGCCTGGAGGAGCAGCACATGCCAGTCTCTGATGCAGATGACAAGTCCTCAGGGCGAGATTTTCCTTTTCTGGTTTTTAATGTGCAGCCTTGTCACTTCTCCCATAATAACATGTTTTAATTTATTTTTATTTGACTGAACATATTTTGAGTAGGAGCAGGGCAAAATATTTTTATATTACATTCAGAAGTAACAACCAACAGCTTTAGTGGAGGAAGAAAACCAATGGACAGGCACCTCCTTTTCCCGCTAAGGAAGACAGCCCAGGGTGGGGTGTGAGTGAGACTGACGAGGAGTGAGACTGATGAGGAGTGAGACTGATGAGGAGTGAGACTGATGAGGAGTGAGACTGAGGTGGGAGTAAGACTTGATGAGTGAGACTGAGGTATGAGTGAGACTGAGGTGTGAGTGAGACTGAGATGTGAATGAGACTGATGAGGAGTGAGACTGAGGTGTGAGTGAGACTGATGAGGAGTGAGACTGAGGTGTGAGTGAGACTGATGAGTGAGACTGAGGTATGAGTGAGACTGAGGTGTGATTGAGACTGAGGTGTGAATGAGACTGATGAGGAGTGAGACTGATGAGGAGTGAGACTGATGAGGAGTTGGACTGAGATGTGAGTGAGACTGATGAGGAGTGAGACTGAGATGTGAGTGAGACTGATGAGGAGTGAGACTGAGGTGTGAGTGAGACTGAGGTGTGAGTGAGACTGATGAGTGAGACTGATGAGGAGTGAGACTGAGGTGTGAGTGAGACTGAGGAGTGAGACTGAGGTGTGAGTGAGACTGAGGTGTGAGTGAGACTGATGAGGAGTGAGACTGAGGTGTGAGTGAGACTAGCGAGGAGTGTGCTTTTCTCACGGAACCCCAGCAACCCAGGGCTTCTGTTGGCACCCTCCCACACAGGCTGCTCCCCAGCGGGGCATGCTTTCCCGGGGACACCTTCACTCAGGACGGAGCCCAGAAAGCTGGCTCTACCTTCATACTCCACGTTGTCTCTGACCAGCCCAGGTGGAGGACTTGCCCCCACCATGCAGTCCGCATCCCCAGCATCTGCCCTCTGTGGAGTCTATCTACCCTGCTGTCTTTGCATTTCACGTGATTTGTGAGGTGATGATGAAGCTTTGTTTGTTTTTTGACAGTGTCACGTGTTGCCCAGGCTGAAGTGCAGTGGTGCAATCGTGGCTCACTATAATCTCAACTTCCCTATTGCTCAGGTGATCCTCCTGCGTCAGCCACCTGAGTAGCTGGGATTACAGTTGCATGCCTCCATGCCTGGCTAATTTTTGTACTTTTTGTAGAGACTGGGTCTCACTGTGTCGCTGAGGCTGGTTTGAACTCCTGGACTCGAGCGATCAGCCTGCCTCAGCCTCCCATTCCAGGCATGAGCTGCCATGCCTAGCTTAGATGTGAGTTTTTGTTTTTTGTTTTGAGATGGAGTCTGTCACCCAGGCTGTACAGTGGCGTGATCTCGGCTCACTGCAACCTCCACCTCCGGGTTTAAGTAGTTCTTTCTCAGCTTCCGGAGTAGCTGGAACTACAGGCACATGCCACCGTGCCCAGCTAGTTTTTGTATTTTTAGTAGAGACGGGGGTTGCCGTGTTGATCAGGCTGGTCTTGAACTCCTGACCGCAGGTGATCCACCCGCCTCAGCCTCCCAAAGTGCTAGGATTACAGGCGTGGGCGACCACACACGGCCAGATACAGTTGTAAAGCCAGGAACTGATAACTAATCTGTTTCGTCTCTAGTTCATTTGAACTGATAACTAGAGATGCTTTTTTAAACATGTAGCTTAAACAGTTCTTACAGACATACCAAGTTTGCTAATAGTCCACCAATATTGGAAATTACGCATTTGATAAAATTCAGATATTTGGATGCATACTTCTTACTGGAAGCGACACTGAGAACAAGAGGCTCAGACTTTGCCGCCAGCAGAGGTAGAGGAGGAAGGAGGAAGCAGGCCGAGGTGGGGCATCTCCTGTTGCACCATGGTAACCCCCACGTTTCTCCCCCCCCACCCCGCAGGAGGAGCTTGCCAACACCATCTCGCAGCTGGTCCATGCTGTTAACAACTCAGCGGCTCGTAAGTCCTGTTGTTTCTCCTGCCTCCTGAGCTTTCCAGTGTGCTAGTTTCATGGGAACCTTGTGCCGGTACTGTGCAGCTGTCAGAGGACTAGCCGTTCCTGTTTGTAAAACCTGTGATCAACTTAGTCGTTGACTGCTGAGAGTCTGAAGTGTCTTGAGGAGAATCAATTTGACATCTCAAAAATTTCAGAAAATGCTTTTAGAAATAACAGTCCTCCAAATCTCCAAATTCTGAGTTAACACTTGGAGCCTGGATAGCCAGATGCAGGGTCCCCAGTGACCTCTGGATGTCAGGTTCATCTTCCCCAAGAGCAGAGCCGCCACTGGTAATAAATAAGTAAATGGAAGACACCGCTGGCCGCAGACTATGAAACTCCTCTCTAGCAGAGAAAAGGCAGAGGGGGCGTTTGTTAAGGTACTTCTGTGTCAGGCGCTGATTACTTACAAAGGAAGAAAAAGACAGCAGGCTTGGTTTGTTCTTCAGAAAACCATCCTAATGACTTCAGCAGCCCCCAGTGGTTCTCTGAATACTGGCTGACTCACAGTGAAGAAAATTCTGCCTGCAGTACATAGTATAGATTTGCGAAGGGGGAAAAAAGAATTGTGCAAAAAGAAAGCCCCAAAAAAATAAATTAACAGAAATTGTTTTTGAATAAAAAAGTGCTTGCTTTGTGAGTCAGAAGAGAAAAATTGAATGATTCGTGCTGTAGCTCATCCAGATGACACCTATCATCAGACAAAAATCTGAGTTTCTACATAGATTATGTAAGAGTGAGAATTAGTGGTTTGGGATTGATTGTGAGGTTCCGAGGCAGCAGGAAGGGTCACTAGCACTGGAGTGAGGGGTCTTGATTTTAAGAGAAACATGGCTTTTGCAGTGGATAAAGGGGCAATGCTCCAGAGAGCATTCTAATCTGATGTTACGATGTTGCCAGCCTTCCTGTTATTATGTTTTTATTTATAAAAGATCAACGCCGGCAGGGTGGCTCAAGCCTGTAATCCCAGCACTTTGAGAGGCGGGGGCGGGTGGATCACTTGACTTTCGGAGTTTGAGACCAGCCTGGCCAACATGGCGAAACCCGTCTCTACTAAAAATACAAAAATTAGCCAGGTGTGGTGGTGCACACCTGTAATCCCAGCTACTCAGGAGGCTGTGGCAGGAGAATCATTTGGACCTGGGAGGCAGAGGTTGCAGTGAGCTGAGTTCGCACCATTGCTTTCCAGCCTGGCCACCGAGTGGGACCCTGTCTCAAAAATAAAAATAAAAAAGTAAAAGATCTGCACAGTCCAGGTGATGTTTAAAAATAAATAAATGCCAAAGAAATGATTGAGTATAATTATCAAACAGATTTTCTAGCTGCCCAAGAATAACTTAGAAAAGTGAATAATAAATAATGCTAGTTTGTTTCTCTTCATTATTTTCTTGCTGTATGGTAATATGTTAATGTGGAATCCAAGTATTTAGAGCCTTTTGTTCACTGCAGAACACCTGTTCATTCAGACCTTTTGGCAAACCATGAATCGAGAATGGAAAGGAATAGACAGGTTACGCCTGGACAAATACTACATGGTAAGATCTGCCACAGTTACTTCAAAAATTCCTGGGAAGAAAAGATTGTCCTTTATCTTAAAAACAGTGGAAAAGTTTATTTCTGAAGCACTTTGGGAGGTTCCAGGCTTAGTGTGAAGGAAGAATTTGAATGTGCCCTGGAAAGCTGCTCTGTTTTAGCTTTTGCAGCTCTTAAGGATGAGTTTGGGGAGCATTAGTGAATATGTTGGGTATTTTTTGAGACAGAGTCTCACTCTGCTGTGCATGCCAGAGTGCAGTGGCATCATCTGAAATCGCTGCAGCCTCCACCTCCAGGGTTCAAGCTATTCTCGTGCCTCGGCCTCCTGAGTGGCGGGGACTGCAGACATGCACCAGCACGCCTGGCTAATTTTTGTGTTTTTAGTAGAGATGAGGGTTTGCCATGTTGGCCAGGGTGGTCTTGAATTCCCTGCCTCAAGTGATCCGCCTGCCTCGGCCTCCCAGAATGCTGGGGTTACAGGCGTGAGCCACTGCTCCTCGCTATGAGTATGTATTTTGATCTAGAGGTTAAATATGATTGTTGTGAATATTTTTTCACTTTTGGGATCCAGGCCATACCATTTTCATTGGTCTCCTCATTCTGGTGAGTTGATTAATATTTCTTACCTTTCCTTTTTTTTTTTTTTTTTTTTTTTTAACAAAAATTGCCTATCTTTAGCTAACTCGTCTGGTCCTGAGGCAGTCCTTTGAAGTCCTGAAGCGAAGCTGCTGGGAAGAAAGGTCAGTAAACTATTCGAGCAGCATGTGGCAGCCTTCAAACTTAAAACGTAGAGTGTGTTTCAGGCTTTCTGATCTGCGCCTCCTGCTCTGTAGAGTACCATGAGAAACTAGATCCATCGTCACCTGTAGAGAATTGAAATCCAGTAGGGGGTATAAAATAGGGAAGTATATACGACAGTTAACATTTTATACTGATTTCAGTGATTGCTTTTTTCCCTGTAAAGTGGTTTTAGCCTTGCGTTGATTGTTAGGCAGCGTAGGTACTGGACGGAATACTTTTGTTTCTCTTTGGGAAGTGAGAAGTGTTGGTGTTCTGTCACTAACAGAGCCATGTGTGTTTGCGTCTGTAGCCGAATCAAGGTTTTCTTAGATGTCCTGATGAAGGAGATCCTGTGTCCTGAGAGTCAGTCTCCTAACGGAGTGAGATTCCACTTCATTGATATTTATCTGGATGAACTCTCCAAAGTGGGGGGGGGGAAGGAGGTAAGCAGCTGCCGACAGGCTGCCCACGGGGTCAGGGAGCCCCCAGTGTTTGCCATAGTGGCCAGTGAAGTGCTGTGGGGTGGCACTTGACCTGACCAGCGACTGTAGCAGCATGAATTGCTTCAGTCCTGCCTTGGAAATGTGTCCTAAGCAGCTGGTGGGATGGGATTTATGCACTGAGGATGTACATGGCAGTCTTACCTGTAAAATAGAATTGAAAGCAACCTACAGACTCCAGTAAAGAACTCACTTACACAGAGGGGTGCGCAGGATCCAGGGAGCTTTATAACATGGTAGGAAAGCTATACAAATGGTAGACATTTTTAAGGTATATACTCATGTAAATAGACAAAAGGCTGGAAAGGAAACATACATTTTTTAGTATGTAAATGATTCCCTGAATGTGGAAATATGCACAAATTTTTCTCTCCTTTCACAGGTGTTTTGCAGGGAACATACTTTTTTTTAAATAAAAGAAAATATGTTATATTAAAAACAATAATTCTTTTGTCTTACACTTGGAGGCATTGTCCCTGTTTGCCCAGGGGAGTGTATGCATGTCCTGCATCAAGCTGGTGCAACCCGAGGCCTGAGGGCTGCGTGCCGCCCAGGGCAGCTTTCAGTGTGGCCCAACACGAACTCATAAACTTTCTTAAAATATTACGAGTTTTTTTGCAATTTGTTTTTAACTCATCAGCTATTGTTAGTGTTTGTGTATTTTGCGTGACCTAAGACAGTTCATCCAGTGTGGCCCAGGGAAGCCAAAAGATTGCGCACCCCTGTTCTGTATGTTGGGTATAGGATAGTGCGGGTTGGGCCGGCTGGCTTTCTCCAGCCACTGCTCTAAGACGCCAGGTAGCTGGACGGTGGCCTTGATGTTGAGCCTGGTTCCAGGCTTCTGTGGCGTTGTGGGGGGCGCTGAGGCTATGTGAGGCAGGCGTTACTTGGTCTAACTCCACCTTTGTAACAGATGTAAATGGTCCCTTTTTCAAGGACTTGTCAAGAAGGGAAAAGGCTCTTTGTTTCTCCATTTTTCCCTTTTTTATTTCTAAATTACAGCTTTTGGCAGATCAGAATCTCAAGTTTATTGATCCATTCTGCAAAGTCGCCGCGAAGACCAAGGAGTAAGTGGTTCCCATGTTCGTTCCTGCTGCTGCGAGGCACTTGCCTATGGGGAGGCTGGTGCGGGGCACCTGAACACTGCTTCACAGCAGAGAGCAGCTGGAGAAGGCATCGAAGCTTCGGGCAGTGATTTGGGTCTTCCAGCTTCAGTATTTGACTCACTCATTCCAAGAATGCCCTCTCACGCCCAGAGGTCTGACTGCTGGGCGTCCTATGCCTGTCAGGTGGCACTTGGGCAGTTCCTCGCAGATGCTTGCTGGCTCGTGAGGGCCGCGTCAGACCACAGTGACGTGTGCAGGGCTTCCCTCTGCGCTCCTGAAGCTGCAGGCCAGGCCGTTTGTTCTAATCACCTGCTCGCCACTGTGCTTTCTCCCTCAGCCACAGCCTGGTGCAGACCATAGCGAGGGGCGTTTTCGAAGCTATCGTAGATCAGTCTCCTTTTGTGCCTGAAGAGTCAGTGGAGGAACAGAAGACAAAAGTGGGCGATGGTGACCTCTCTGCAGAAGAGACGCCTGAAAATGAGGCGACCTTGAGAAGAGCTCTCAGTAAAAAGAAGACAGGTAAGAGGGTGTCATTGGTCAGTCGAACTTACTTTCTGGTAAAATCCTCAAACAGTTTTTAATGCATTTGTTGGCATCTTACTGAACGCAACTGAGAATTGATGGCTCTGCCTCGGCCCCTCCCAAGACAGGCAGTAGAGGTGCGTTCAGCGTGCCTGGGGGTGCCTAGCAGGGCTCTGGGGAGACCCGAGACCTGTCCCGTGTGGCGGACACACGTTTCTCCACCTCCCAGGACCTCAGGACTCTCCGGAAGGGTGTTCCCACTGTCACTGCCAGTGCTTTGGGGTTTGTTTGCTTGCCTTGTTGTTTTATGTGACGAACTTCAACACTTTAGCATGGCCTCATTCCCGTGGGTTATGGGAGGGACGTGCACTTGTTTCTGTAGCTGTCCTTTCTCACCCCACGGCTTCCTTCAGGTTCTTTTTCTTTGGATGTTTAAATGCACACTGTGGGCTGACACCGTGCTTACTGCTGTGTCTGTGGACTTCGTGTAGGATGTGCATTTGCACTTGCAGGCCCGTCAACGCCCTCACCACAGTGCTTTATGGCATCTCGTGCACAACGTGAGGGAAACAGTGAGGACGCAGTTGACCATGCTGTTCAAGTGTTACGTAGCCATTTAAAAGCAAAATTACTAAAAACTAAGGACCAAAGGAAATTTAATATACGTGTATATATATTTTTAAAGCAGGGCATAAACTCTACGTAGAAGGAGCCCGATTTCTTGTTTGGGTTTTCTTTCATTATTACAGCTATATAATAGTTGTGCATCTGATTTGTTTTTAAATGTTTATTTGTGCTTTTATTTTATTTTTTTCCTAAAGGGTCATTTTGTTTATTTTGATAGTTTAGGGAACAGGTTTGGGTTACATGGATAAGTTCTTTAGTGGTGATTTCTGAGATTTGGGCACACCTGTCACCTGAGCAGTGTACACTCTACCCAGTGTGTAGTCTAGTATCCATCACCCACTCCCACCCTTCCCCCTGAGTCCCCAAAACCCATTGAATCATTCCTAAGCCTTTGCATCCTCATAGCTTAGCTCCCACTTTTAAGTGAGAACATTCAGAGTTACTTCACTTAGAATAATGGTCTCTAACTCTGTTGCTGTGAATGGCATTATTTCATTCTTTTCCATGGCTGAGTAGTATTCCATGATATACATACCACATTTTCTTTACCCACCCATTGGTCAATGGGCATTTTAGGCCGGTTCCATGTTGGTTTAGCTGTGAATTGTGCTGCTATAAACATGCATGTGCAAGTGTCTTTTTCATATAATGACTTCTTTTCCTCTGGGTAGATACCCAGGAGTGGGGATTGCTGGATCAAATGGTAGATGTACTTTTAGTTATTTAAGGAATCTCCACACTGTTTTCCATAGTGGCTGTAATAGTTTACATTTGCACTGGGAGTATAAAAGTGTTCCCTTTTCATCTGTGCCAACATCTTTTTTTTTTTGAGACAGAGTTTCACTCTTGTTGCCCAGGCTGGAGTGCAGTGGCACAATCTCGGCTCACCACAACCTCCACCTCCCAGATTCAAGCAATTCTTCTGCCTCAGCCTCCTGAGTAGCTGGGATTACAGGCGCCCGCCACCATTCCCGGCTAATTTTTTGCATTTTTAGTAGAGATGGAGTTTCATTAGGTGGGCCAGGCTGGTCTCAAACTCCTGACCTCTGGTGATCCTCAGCCTCCCAACGTGCAGGATTATAGGCGTGAACCACCACGCCTGGCCGTCAACATCTATTATTGTTTTATTTTTTAGTTATGACCATTCTTGCAGGAGCGAGGTGATAACTCATTGTGGTTTTCATTTGTATGTCCATATATTTGTTGACCATTTGCATATCTTCTTTTGAGAATTGTCTGTTCATAACCTTAGCCCACTTTTTGATGGGATTGTTTTTTCTTGCTGATTTGAATTCCTTGTAGATTCTGGATGTTAGTCCTTTGTTGGCTGCATAGTTGGCAAATATTTTCTCCCATTCTGTTTGTTTATTCTGCTGATTATTTCTTTTGCTATGCAAAAGATTTTTAATTAGGTCCCATCTATTTTGGTTTTCATTGCATTTGATTTTGGGTTCTTGGTCAGGAACTCCTTGCCTAAGCCAACATCTAGAAGAGTTTTTCCAATGCTGTCTTCTATAGTTTTTATGGTTTTAGGTCTCACATTTAAGTATTCGATTTGTCTTGAGTTGATTTTTCTCTAAGGTGAGAAGGTGAGAGATGAGGATCCAGTGTCATTCTTCTACATGTGGCTTGACAATTATCCCACCATTTTTGAATAGGGTGTTTTTTTCCCCTGCTTTGTTTTTGTTTGCTTGGTTGAAGATCAGTTGAGTGTAAGTATTTGGATTTATTTCTGCATTCTGTCTTCTATTCCATTGGTTTACGTGCCTGTTTTTATACCAGCACCATGCCATTTTAGTGACTATGGCCTTATAGTATAGTTTGAAATCAGGTATTCTGATGTTTCCAGGTTCTTTTTTTTTTTTTTTTTTTTTTTTGGAGAAAGAGTCTTGCTGTATCACCCAGGCTGGAGTACAATGGTGCAATCTCAGCTCAGTGCAGCCTCTGCCTCCCAGGTTCAAGTGATTCTCATACCTCAACCTCCCTAGTAGCTGGAATTATAGGCATGTGCCACCACACCCAGCTATTTATTTTATTTTTAGTAGAGACTGGGTTTCACCATGTTGGCCAGGCTGATGTAGAACTCCTGACCTCAAGGGATCTGCCAGCCTTGGCCTCCCAAAGTGCTAGGATTATAGGCATGAGCCACCACGCCTGGCCTCCAGATTTGTTCTTTTTACTTAGTCCTGCTTTGGCTATGCAGGCTCTTTTTTGGTTCCATATGAATTTTAGGACTTTTTTCTAGTTCTGTGAAGAATGATGATGGCATTTTTATGGGCATTGCACTGAATCTGTAGATTAGTTTTGCCAGCATGGTTGTTTTCACAGTATGATTCTGCCTATCCATGAGCATGGGATGTACTTCTGTGTTTCCATTTGTTTCTGTCATCAGGGAGTCTTTCAGAGTGTTTTGTAGTTTTGCTTGTAGGGATCTTTCACATCCTTGGTTAGGTATATTCCTAAGGGTTTCGAGGTTTTTTTGTTTTATTTTTTGTTGTCATCATTGTTTTGGTGGGTTTTTGGCAGCCGTTACAGAAGGGATTCAGTTCTCGATATGATTCTCAGTTTGGTCGTCGGTCATTGGTGTTTAGCAGTGCTACTGATTTGTGTACATTGATTTTGCATCCTGAAACTTTGCCGAATTCATTTACCAGTTCCAGGAGCTTTTTGGATGAGTCTTTATGGTTTTCTAGGTATACGATCATATCATCAGCAAACACTGACTGACTTCCTCTTAACCAATTTGAATGCCCTTTTTTTTTTTTTTTTTTTTTGGTCTGATTGCTCTGGCTAGGCACTGTTTATGCTTTTTAAAAATCTGGAAGAATAAACCAAAATGTTTTTTTTATTTATTTATTTTTAGAGACAAGGTCTTACTCTGTCACCCAGGCTGGAGTGAACCGGACTGATTATGGTTTACTGCAGCCTTAACCTCCTGGGCTCAAGTGATCCTCCCACCTCGGCCTCCCAAGTAGCTGGAACCAGAAGCACTTACCTGTTTTTGTAGAGACAGTGGTCTCACTGTATTCCCCAGGCTGGTCTTAAACTCCTAGGCTTAAGCGTTCCACCCACCTTGGCCTCCCAAAGTGCTGGGATTAAAGGCATAAACACCACGTCTAGCCCAAAATGTTACTAGTTAGCTGTAGGTGGCAGAATTACGGTGATTTCTGTTTTCTTTGTACTTCTCTGTTTTCTACAGTGATTATATATTATGTTTAATCAGAAAAAATCAAGCCAGCCGCAATGGCTCATGCCTGTAATCCTAGCACTTTGGGAGACCCAGGCAGCCAGATAACTTGAGGTTAGGAGTTCAAGACCAGCTTGGCCAACGTGGTGAAACCAAGTCTCTATCAAAAAATACAAAACTTAGCCAGGTATGGAGGCGCGCGCCTATTGTCCCAGCTACTCGGAAGGCTGAGGTGGGAGATTCACTTGAACCTGGGAGGCAGAGGCTGCAGTGAGCCACCATCAAACCACTGCACTCCAGCCTGGGCAACCAAACAAAACCCTGTCTCAAAAAATAAATAAATAAACAGATGGACAGATAGAATCAATAATCTTTTTTTCCTTTTTTTTTTTTCTCAGACCTGGTCAACAGGAAGTAATTTTTCTTTTTCTTTTTGAGATGGAATTTCATTCTTGTCACCCAGGCTGGAGTACAATGGCACGATCTTGGCTGGTCACAACCTCCGCCTCCTGGGTTCAAGCAATTCCCCTGCCTCAGCCTCCCAAGTAGCTGGGATTGTGGGAATGCACCACCATGCCTGGCTAATTTTGTATTTTTAGTAGAGACAGGGTTTCTCCATGTTGATCAGGCTGGTCTTAAACTCCCGACCTCAGGTGATCCACCCACCTTGGCCTCTCAAAGTGCTGGAATTACAGATGTGAGCCACCGCGCCCAACCTTCTTTTTTGCTAAGAGACACTTGACTAGACAGTGGCTCCTGTGGAAGTAGTCACCTCTGTGTATTTGGTATGTCAAGAATTTGGTCTTTGGGTGTATTTTGACAGCACTGGGCAAAAGTCATTCCAGAAAAGATGGACTCAGTGATGAAAGCGGAAGAGATGGCTGTGGAACCCTTGAGGACACGGGGCCGCTTCTCCAGGTGGGTGGCCGTTGTTGCTTTTTATGGAATATAGATTTGCTGTGGAGTAGCCTGACTAGAGAATTAGGGTCACAGCTAGTTAAGCTGTAAGGCCTGAAGTGTAAACTCCTTTTTAATCCCTTCAGTCACTAAGTGTCACCTTCCTAAGAATAAGCTTGTTGGAGACAAGGAAATGTAAATACGGAGTTTTGAAAGAGATAGTAGCCCTGATTTTGAATGGCTAAGCTCTGCGCTGTTCTCTACCATAGAACCAGCTCTAGTGGCACTTTTCAAATAAAAAAAGGTTTACCAAGTACAGATTGCAAATCTTAATTAAACTTAAAAAGAAGCACACCCTCCAGCCAGGCGGGCGGATCACCTGAGATCAGGAGTTTGAGACCAGCCTAGCCATCATGGCAAAACCCCATCTCTCCTAAAAATACAAAAATTAGCCAGACGCAGTGGTGTGTGCCTGTAATCCCAGCTACTTGGGAGGCTGAGGCAGGAGAATGGCTTGAACCCGGGAGGTGGAGGTTGCAGTGAGCTGAGATATGCTGGTGTACTCCAGCCTGGGCGACAGAGAGACTTCGTCTCAAATGAAAAAAGGAAGCACACCCAGATAAATTTTGTTGTATGTACTCTATCACAATTTTTCTTTTAAAGAAAGAATTACTTACCCAGCTTCTCAAGAATGGACAGAACATGAGTTTGTTAAGAGTGCTTGTGCGCCTGGGTGCCAGGCCCCAGCACGTGCTTGTTTAGCCTGTCTGTGGCCAGATGCTTCAGTAAGGGTTTTCTCTTACTGCAGATGTACATGTCGAAGTCAGGCAGTGTTGCGTGGCTGCAGACTTACGCTTAGTTTCTCTTCCTGCCTAGTTTGACTATAAGGCTGTTGCTGATCGACTCCTGGAAATGACCAACAGGAAGAACACCCCGCCCTTCAACAGGAAGCGTCTCTCCAAACTCATCAAAAAGTCAGTGACTAGGGAGAGGGTCTCTCAAATCATCATTGCGGGTCAAGCCTAGCCCCTCTGGTTCCGCTCTCCTGGTGTGGGAGAGCCGTCTGCTTGCTCTTCTCTTCTCTTTTTTGGCCTTTAATGTTTTTGTTTATAGCAGTGTGATAGACACATGTAAACTGAAAAGTTTAATGGAAACTGCCGTCCCAGCCCTCAGGTTCCGTTCTTCCAGTGCAGCCATACGCACCTCTTAGCTGCTTTAGAATGATGTGAGGAGAAGCTTATTAATGTCTAAGATTAACCACCCAGAAACTGATGTGCATCTGCTATTTCGGTGTCTTCTGCTGGTGTGCTGCTGAATAGACGGGGTTAATTACTTACCTCTCCCCCTCCCTCCCATGTGCTTATGCCAAAAGTGTTAGTTAATTCAGCTGTCAGTGTTGATGTCACTCTGACTGCAGTGACATGATGACCTGGAATTCACCGTAGGGTCTCATGCGCTGCTTGCTGTCACTGGGGACAAATCACAACTGTGTGATCCCACTCTGGGAGCCGGGCACTGCTCTGAGCGGTTTGCATACTTTCAAGTCTTCCATGTTAAGCCCCTAGAAAGCAGCTCCTGTAGTTTTGCTCATTTCCCAGCTGGGTTCCCAGGGCACAGGATGGCCCTAGCTTGCCCGAGGTCCCTGCCATCCAGTGTCCCCTCCCCCGTGCACCTCCTCACACTGTGCCTCGATGCTCCTTGTTTGTTCTAATGCAGAAAAATTGTACAGAGCAAAACACAGCTTTGCCTTTCTCCACTGGAGAATTGAATATAAGCAAACTTGAATTTTTAGTTTGATTTGGGTGTGCCAAGATGCACCTTTGCTTGCCATGTCCTTGCTGGTGTTCTGGTAACTGGGGGTGGCACTGGCCTTGGTCTTTTTTGCCTTTGTATTAGACCATCTCTCCTTCACAGAATTTCCTCTCTAGCTTCCCCTGCTGGAGGAGAACGTGAATTAACAAATACTTAACTATTGCTTGTATTTTAAAAATTGAATGCATAAGTCTACAGAAGACAGAAAGAAGGGATTTCTTTATGAACATTCGTGACCTTTTTTTTCATTATTTTATTTTTTAGATTCCAAGACCTCTCTGAAGGTGAGGCATGCCGAGGATCATCATTCATGGTGTTTTTCATGAACTGGGGGTGTTGATGCCAAACGCTGAGAAACAGGATTGAAAGAACTTTACTGAAAACCTCTAATAAGAAATAATAGTCCTCAGCCCAGGCAAAATAGCAAGGCCTCATCTCTACTAAAATTGAAAGAATTAGCCAGGCACAGTGGAGTGAACCTGTAGTCCCACTCACTCGGGAGGCTAAGGGGAGGATCGCTTGGGCCCAGGAGGTCCAGGATGCAGTAAGTTGTGATCACGCCACTGCACTCCAGCCTGGGTGACAGAGCAAGACCCCAACTTTTAAGAAAGAGCAGCCCTTACCTAGTCACACCGCAGAATAGCCGTGAGGAGTGACACAGGCCTAGGGTCCCCTGCAGCCTGCCCGCTTTCCTATTTCAGGCTCTCCCCTAACACCAGAGCCGGAGGGCAGACTCCTCTCAGGTGTGAGTGGTGTGAAGTTTTGGTTTCGTTTTTGTTTAACTAGATGGATTTTCATGGGCCTAGCAAGGTTTTAAATGGATACTCTACGAAGGTGAAAAATGTAAATTTCTCAGAATCCCTTTCATCTGTGTTATGATGAGCATTGCTCCCGGGAAAGGCTACTGTAAGCTTGTTACGTTCGGACAAGTCAGCGAAGTCATCCCGTACTCCTGATGCACTAGGGACACTTGAAATTGGGAAAAGCCAGCTGGGTGTGGTGGCTCACACCTGTAATCCCAGCATTTTGGGAGGCTGAGGCGGGCGGATCATGGGGTCAGGAGTTCAAGACCAGCCTGACCAATATAGTGAAACCCTGTCTCTACTAAAAATATAAATTAGCTGGGTGTGGTGGTGTGCGTCTGTAGTCCCAGCTACTCGGGAGGCTAAAGCAGCAGAATCACTTGAACCCAGGAGACGGAGGTTGCAGTGAGCCAAAATCTCACCACTGCACTCCAGCCTGGGCGACAGAGCAAGACTTCGTCTTAAAAAAAAAAAAAAAAGAAATTGGGAAAAGCACCAGCAAGCTTGGAACGCAAAGACTGTATTAGCCAAGCCCCCGGGTCCAGCCACGGAGGGTGTCACCTGGGTGTCACCTGGGACTTGTGATCCCTTGCTTTCCTCGGCTGAGAAATCCGCAAAGCTTTTTTAAGCTGCGTCAGCTGCATTCAGGTTTGGGTGGGAGAAGCAGGAACAGTGATGATGAGGCAGAATCGGGAGGGGGTGCCGCTCTTAGGCCGCTGGGGCAGAGTCTCAAGTGTCTGGAGAAGCTGACAGTGTGTCACTCTGGCATCTAGGAGGCAGTATATCTCAACTCAGTTTCACTGAGGACATTTCTGCTGATGAAGATGACCAAATCCTCAGTCAAGGAAAGCATAAGAAGAAAGGAAATAAACTTTTAGAGAAAACTAACTTGGAAAAGGAGAAAGGTAAGCTGTAAAGCTGAAAAGAGGGCGTGACTCAGCCCCTGGGGAGTGGTGTGCTTTATGGAGGCCTCGAGACTTGAGCTCATGCCTTCGTAAAGCATTAGCAGAGCCCAGAGCTTCAGTTTTTAATGGCTCAGAGGTAAACGGGGTTTTCCAAGTGTTTTGCTGTTTCCGGCAGAGCCACCATCCCCGCCTTTCCCCCACCTCGCGCTACTCATGTCTGCCAGGTCCCCAGGGCACCTCTACAGGGAGCGCTGGGGGGCGGCTGTCGACAACCACTCTAGATCCGTGGTTTTTACCTTTGGTACCTAAGATTAATAGAAATCAGATCATGTGTGTTTAAATGGACAGAAGGAAGGCTTCCAGTCACTGTTGGGGTTGGAGGAAGTGGGACCGACAGCAAAGGTAGTGGGCGCACTGGGTACCTCAAGGGAGACAGAATCTTTCCTGGTGGTAGAATGTTAGGAAATTTTGTCCACCAATCATACTGTCTCAGAATCACCAGCAGGACTGTGGCCCAGCCGGCATCAGGGTGCTTGTTGATGGGTTTGTGTCTTTTTAGGAAGCAGAGTCTTTGTGCAGAGGAAGAGGACAGTGAAAGCAGTCTTCGAAAGAGAAGAAGGAAGAAGAAGAAAAAGCACCACCTCCAGCCTGAAAATCCAGGCCCAGGGGGATGCAGCCCCGTCCCTAGAAGAGAACAGAGGCAGGGAGCCCAAGGCCACTGGGCAGAAAGCCCTAAATCCGAGTGTGGCCGAGCCGGGGGGCAGAGGCCGCGTCCAGCACTGGGGAGGAGAGTGGCTCTGAGCATCCTCCCGCTGTCCCCATGCACAATAAAAGGAAACGGCCACGGAAGAAGAGCCCGAGGGCCCACAGGGAAATGTCAGAATCAGCAGTGTTGCCACCAGAGGATGTGTCTCAGGGTGGCCTGAGTGGTGGCCATCCTCAGGGACCTAGAGGGTCCCCAACAGGTGGAGCCCAACTCCTAAAAAGGAAGCGGAAGCTCGGAGTTGTCCCCGTCAATGGCAATGGCCTGTCTGTGCTGGCTTGGCCTCCGCTGCAGCAGGAAGGCCCTCCTGCCAGCCCGGCGGAGGGGGCGAACGGCCACACCACCCCGCCCCCATGCAGGAGGCTGCAGAAGAAGAAAGCGGAGCCCGGCAGCCTGGAGCTCTGTGGCCTGTCCAGCCAGAAAACCGCAAGCCTGAAAAGAGGAAGAAAATGAGAGAGATGTCAAACTTGGCAGAGCGCAACGGGGTGTTGGAGTCCGAGGCCGGGCAACCCCAGGTTCTGGTAAGGTGGGAGGCCCACAGGCCAGCTCACCACAGAGGCGCTCAAATGCGTCCGGGGGACCGCCCTGTCTCCTGAGGGAAAGGGTGGGGACCGGCGACCAGGCCTCTGGACTCAGCAGCAGGTAGAATAGGGCGTGTTCATAACCCCCCTCACTCAGGAGGAAATCGAGGTGACCAGTTACTCAGGTCCTCATCGACCACCTTCACTCCCCCCAGGCCACATGCTTGGGTTTGGAAGGGCCCGCCCCAAGCTGGGTAGGTTATCCCGTGGGCCAGGTACTACTGCCCCAGCCGTGTTCAGTCTGGTCTGCACCTCCATCAGATGCGGGTCTGGTTTTCTTCAGCACATGGCCAGTCCCTGCCCCTTTGGCAAAAAAGGAAGGCCAAAATTCTCTTGCCTCGCTTACTACCTTTTCTTTTGTGAGCTCCTCCTCTTCTGAGAACCTTCACTAGCAGTACCACTTATCTTAATGGGAAGACTGTCCTGCTGGGATCTTTAGAGCCAGCTATAAATGAGGAACCAAGCTGTTGGTCAGGTTTTGGGTCTTGCTCTGTCACCCAGGCTGGAGTGCAGCGGTGCAATCTCAGCTCACTGCAACCTCCAACTCTCAGGTTCGAGCGATTGTTCTGCCTCAGCCTTCCAGGTAGCTGGAATTACAGACATGGGTCACCATGCCCAGCCAATTTTTTTGTAATTTTTGTAGAGATACCATTTTGCCTTGTTGCCCAGGCTGGGCTCAAGCGCTCCGCCTGCCTCAGCCTCCCAAAGTGCTGGGATTACAGACGTGAGCCCCTGTGCTTGGCCCTGATGCACTTTTCACACCACCTCTGGGTGCGCTGGGCTTCCAGGCCGGGGCCAGCAAACGTCATTTCACTGGAACAGAGCCACACCCACTCGTGTGTGCAGGTCCATGGCCACCTTCACTCTGCAGTGGCAGAGTCAAGTGGTAGAGACAGAGACCTATGGTCTGCAGAGCGGAAAATAATCTGCCCAGCACCCTTGATCAGCTCTTGCTTTGCACACACCACTGCAGAGGTTATGACATCTCCTTTGTTGAAGCGGACATGTGGACCCGGCAAAGTGCTGGCTTGGGGCTAAGAGTGTCTGCAAGTGGCTAGCAAGTGAGTTTGTGGTCAGGGAAGCAGGGCACTGAGCTGGACGGCAGGAGGCCTGTTTCTAGCCTCGAGTCTCCTCCCTCAGTGCTGCCATCACCACCCTGACTGCAGCCTGCCCCTCACTGTACCTGCAGTGCTGCTTCCTCAATGAGAGGGCCAGAGACATTGCCCTGGATGGTGTTAGAGAGGATGGGGTGTTGCCGAATGAGTCAGGGTGGAGGGGAGCGCTCCCCACCATCTCCCCCAGCAGAGGGAAGGTGCACAGGAGGAGCTCCTCAGGCCGCCTGCCCTCAAGGCAGCACCCTTGAACCTGCCGGAGCCGCCCATGTGTCTTCAGCTGCACTGGGCTTCCCAGACCTCTGAGAGCCCAGGACGAGATCCGATCTCTGGGTGGCCGCCAGCTGCTGCACGCCCAGTGAGCTTCTGAGCCTGCCTGTGAGCACAGCCGCCATGTGGGTATCACTGCCCTCCACACCAGACTGCCAGTGCAGTGGTGCTTCAGCTACAAATGGAGAGTGAATTATTCTTTAACAGATGGGCTTGAAAGGCCAAAACCCTCCATTTGAAGATGAAGATAAAAGTGGGTCCTTACCCTGAGAGGGCGTTTTCATCGCTGCTCTTGGCCTGGTGCTGTGATAGAGGTGGCCGTGTTGTGTGCAGTCTGGGCTCTGGAATCGGGTTGTCTGCAAACGCAGTGCAGGAAACTGCAGGCTGCGGGGGTGGTCTGAGTGGGTGGGCTGGGTCCCATTGGGCTCTGCCACCTCCTGTGTGCTTGGGCAGTACCAGAGGCTCTCATCTGACCCCTCCTCCCCCACTCTCGCCCCCCCCATTCACATAGGGGAGCAGCGGGGCTTTCAGTTCCCTGAAGCAACAGCAGCCGAGGGCAGAGAGCGACTTCGTGACATTTGACACCCCACTTCTTACCAAAGCCCCTGTTCTTCAGAAGAGCTAAGAGCAGCACTGCCAGCCACTCTCCAGGCCCTGCCGTCCAGGTGCGCATCCTCCCAGGGGCCACACGGCCCGTTTCGCCACAAGGGCACAGATGGGCTTGAGCTGACGGTGTTTCCCTTACTGGGCTGGAGCCCCACTCTGGCCTCTCAGCCTGGCCATGGCGGGCAGGTTCCCAGCCAGGGCCGCGTGAGGCCTGGGTGGTCTGGGACCCACCCTAGGGATCGCAGTCGGGAACGGGACTTAGAGGGACGGTTGATGCCACACGTCTGCCTCCCAGGCCTTCCAGCTCCGGGTTTGCAGAAACCAGTTTTCTGATGAAATGTCACGGTGTGAGCACGCAGGTGGCACAAGTCAGCGGGAGCAGGTCACTCAGCAATGTGGGTCAGCAGGAACCTGGGGAAGTGCTTCCTGATGCAGGCTGGACCCGCTTGCAAGAATTTAAGTAGGAAAGAACACATTTGGTTTTGGTGAATCGCTGGAAATAGCTTGGAGATAGATAGCTTGGAGTCCTTGTGCACAGAAAACTGGCAGCTGTGTCCACTGTCCATTGAGGTGAGACGCCACTGGAGGCAGCGCCTCGTCCATGTCAGAGGCTTCAGGTCACAGCTTCAGAACTCTCCAGCAAAAGGCAGGCGAGTCGTTGGCGTTTGCCCTCACAGGTTCTCAGTGGCGAACTGTTCTTAGGACGGTTCAGGCACCCTCACTGTTGCCTTTCTTCCCCCGGATGGTAGAACCTGTGGTGTGGTAATGGGGTGGTGGCCGCAGATGGGCCGAGGGTGTGAGCACCACTGCCCCGGGCTGGGGGGAGGCGTGCGTAGGACACTGAAGGACAGGGGGTGTTCCTGGTAAGCCCCAGCAGGACAGTTGGTTTCGGTCTCGGCCGCAGTCCCTTTGGCCTCTTACTGTCTGCGCCACTCAGTAAGCAGCAGTGTGGGCGGCGGCCCCTCCAGGACAGGTTCTCCAGAATAATCTGACAGGGAGACCATGCGCCTCCGCACACTGTGTTACTCCTTTTGTTGTTTCTCTTCTCTTCTGCAGTTAAACAAGACGCCATCCAGCTCCAAGAAGGTCACCTTTGGGCTGAACAGAAACATGACTGCAGGTAAGTGGGGTGTGCCGGCGGCAGGCCTCTCTGGAACACAGCTGCGACTCCTGGCGTGGCTCCTAGCCAGGTTGGCGCAATCTTGGCTCACTGCAGCCTCCGCCTCCCAGATTCAAGCGATTCTCTTGCCTCAGCCTCCCAAGTAGCTGGGATCACAGGCACCCGCTGCCATGTCCAGCTAACGTTTGTATTTTTAGTAGAGAAGGGAGCTCACCATGTTGGCCTGACTTCAGGTGATCCACCTGCCTTGGCCTCGCAAAGAGCAGGGATTACAGGCATGAGCCACCGTGTGCAGCCCCTCAGTGCCCATTTCAGAGTCAGAAGGAAGCACCTATGTGTCCCTCGTCCTCAAAGGGCTGTGAGTGGGTGCCAGTGGTGAGTGGGCAGCCAATTGCTTGGGACCCCTTAGGAGAAGCTACCTGGTGAGATGTGATCCAAAAGCCATTTTCCCAAGTGTCTCTAAGTACTGCAAGCCATCCCACAGAAAGGCCATTTGAGATCGCAGCGGTCCATCAGCTGTAGCTGCCTCTGCGAAACTTCATAACCACGTGTTTCCTGGGGGACGAAGGGAAATCCCTGTCTTCCTAGTTCTCGTATTGGTGCCGTCCATTTGAGTTGCTTTCACAAAAGAAGCCAAAGTTTTAAAAAGTATTATGAGTTTAGGACCCAACTCTCGTTGGGAACCACAAGTAATTGAGTGTGTGTATGTGTGAGAGAGAGAGAGAGTGTGTGTGTGTGTGTGTGTGTGTGTATGTGTGTGAGTGTATGAGTGTATGTGAGAGTGAGTTTATGTGTATGAATGTGAGTGTGTGTATGTGAATAAGAGTATGAATGTGTATGTGAGAGTATGTGTGTATGGTTGTGTATGTGTGGGGGTGTGTGTGTGCATGTGTGTGTACATGTGCCAGTATGTGTGTGTGTGATGTGCCAGCATGTGTGTGTACATGCACCAGTATATGTGTGTGTACATGCGCCAGTATGTATGTGTGTGTGTGTACATGCACCAATATGTATGTGTGTGTACATGCACCGGCATATCTGTGTACATGCAACAGTATGTATATGTGTGTACATGTGCCAGTATATATGTGTGTGTATGTGTGCATGTGCCAGTATGTGTGTGTGTACCAGTATGTGTACATGTGCCAGTGTGTGTGTGTGTGCGTGCACCAGTATGTATGTGTGTGTATGAGAGTGTGTGTAGGTGCACCAGTATGTGTGTGTGTGTATGAGAGTGTGTGTAGGCGCGCCAGTATGTATGTGTGTGTATGAGAGTGTGTGTACGTGCGCCAGTATGTATGTGTGTGTATGAGAGTGTGTGTACGTGCGCCAGTATGTATGTGTGTGTGAGAGTATGTGTGTTTAGGGGAGAAGAGACTCGGAGAGGAGGAGTTCACCCAGCCGTTACAACTGGAGAGAATGAACGGGACAAATCCTGTAGCTCCACATAGCACAGATTTGTCCCAGACACAAATGCCTGGTCCACTCATTGTCCAAAACACCCCCAAAGTTCATGCTTCCAGGAACCACCGTACCAGTAGCTCCCCTTGGTCTGTGCAGGCGGCCCTGGGCCTCCCTTGGGAGGTGAGCTGAGGCGTGGGACATGGCCTCACTGCCCTCCTTGCCTCAGGAGGCTCTCAGGCCTGCTCTCTGCAGAGCCTTGAGATGGCCCCGCTTCATCCTAGCAGATGGGCAGGGTTGGCACCCAGGCGGGACGCTGTCTAGCCTGTTGGAAGGGACAGCTGTTGGACCTGCTTAACATGGGGCCTTGCTCTCACTTGGGACAGAATTCAAGAAGACAGACAAGAGTATCTTGGTCAGTCCCACGGGTGCTTCCCGGGTGGCCTTCGACCCTGAACAGAGGCCCCTCCACGGGGTGCTGAAGACCCCCACCAGCTCACCTGCCAGCTCACCCCTGGTGGCCAAGAAGCCCCTGACCGCCACTCCAAGGAGAAGGCCCAGGGCTGTGGATTTCTTCTGAGGAGCAGCAGAGTCCCTTGAAAAAGACTGCTTTTGTACAGACTACTCTATAAATTATACCTTTAAGAGTGTGGGGCCTTTTATCATTTCCTGAGCTCCTGTAAGTTGTGTGCGAGGTTCTGAACGTGCGCGGGCTGCGGCATCCTGGCCCTCGGAGCTGCTGCGGGCGTCTCGGTTCAATCTTGCTGCAAACCATGTTTGTTTTTGAGCTCTCCAGGATTTTACATTTTTGGTACCCTCAGTGATTCCCATTGGTGTGGGGGAATGAGACCCTCTGTGAAGCTGAGGAGAGCACGTGGTTCTGAAGTTTCAATAATCAGTGCTGTTGGCACAGTGACAGGTGGAACTGCACTTCCTGGGGAACTCAGATATGCGGGGTTTGGTACTCATTACCGTACTGGCCATGCTAAGCTGGTTTTCTGGTTTGTCTAGTCTTAACAGTCTGTTTTCTTTTAAAAGCATGTAGGGCTTCGTTGCCATGTTCTGTGGGTGTTGGGCAGGTTACCAACCAGGAAGATTCTTGTCACAGAATCAGCAATACCATAGTTTTTCTACATGTGCTCAGCTGGGGGCGTGGACAGGTAGGGGTGGGGGAAGAAGAGGCTCTGTGTTCTGGAGGCTTTTTCTTCTCCTCTCCCTACCTGGTTTCCCTCCCTGTTTTCCTACCTCTACGGCAAGCCCAAAGTGTCTTCTCGGGAGGCCAGCACAGCCCCCGGCTCTCGCCCAGGACCCCGCCCCAGGCTGAGCCCTCTGCTGAGGTCCTTGCATGGAGCACACTCATTCCTCCAAGCCCTCGAGCTCCCGTCTCCCTCCCTACGTCCACGTTCCAGCCGAGTCACTGCCTGACCGGCAGAGGCTGCCGTGGGCATCTGGGGCCTGAGCTCCCGCTCAGCTGCCTTTCCTCGAAGATGCGGGAGCGTGCACTTCCAGAGCTTTCCACAGCCCTTCTCACGGGAGCTCGGTACAAACACGGGAGCGAAGGCGCTCCTGCGCGCCCCTGCGGCTGGAGAAACAGACGTGAGGCCTTGTTTTGAGCAGCGATTGCTCGACGATGATCTGATTGAGGAAATGTCTGGGCCTGGGCCTGAGAGCTGGAGAAGGTGCAGATTCAGAGTGAGCGGCTCCTGAGGAGAGCCGCCGAGGCCGCGCCTTTCCCAGTGGCTCGCGCAGCTACAATCCGGACGGGAAGAGGGCACGGGTGGGTGTATGGTTTAGGCTGGCATCCAGCACTCTCCCAGCCAGTGCGCTCTGCCCAGGCCTAGAGTGAAAGCCGCCCTCCCTCCCCTTATGCCCCCCTTACAGGAGCCCTGGGTTTTGGTGAAAAACCCGGCCAGTCCCTTTCTCCACTGCTGCCTCCCAGCAGAGGGCCCCAGGTTACTCCAAGGTCCTGGCTGTGGCTTTGGACAACGTGGCTTCGGCCCCTGGGGCTGCACAACTGCCTTGGGTTTCCCTTGGTCTCTTTCATTCTCGGAGCCGGGGGTGGGGTTGCGCCCGTGAATGTCACACTGACTTGCTGGTGTCGAGAGCCGTTGGCTGGCTGGTGAAGGCCCTGGTGAAAAGAAGGCATTCAGTCTGTTCTTCGCCTGCTCCATCATACAGTTTCGTAATGCGCCATGGAAACACGGAACGAGCATTGTGCTGTTAAATAGTCACTCTAATAAGAAGTCCTATGTACCACATACCTGTCATGGCGGCTGCGTGGTTCTAATGTGCTGCACTGGATAGATACTTGCAATCACATTCAGAACCAAAACTGATACAGTGAAATGATTATGGTGAGCAAATATTTTTAACTTTTCATTTTTTTTAAGTTTCTTTCTTCTTAGAATATTTTTCTAACAATTTTTGTTTCAGCTTTAAAGGTGGGTCATATAGCCAAACAGGCTATATAATCCAACATTGTTGAGATGTCTTAAGACATTCTAAGGCAAAACTGGCGCATTCGTTCTGCAGACTATTGCAGGAATGTTTCTTCCTAGCATTTTTATACTATCTGTCTACTCTGAGGAAGCAGTGAACGTCCTAGAAACGCACCTCCTGTCAAAACCGCGCCTGTGAGTTCCCGGCTGGGAGCGACGGTGCTTCTCGGGTTCTCTTGCCCTTTCTCTCACTCTCCTCACTTACTCCTTTTTTATGAGTAAGTCACCCAGGTTTACAGTCACTTATTTTTAATGCCTACGTTTTGGCAGCAGGAAGAAAACAATTTTTAAAGAATTCTCATTACATATGCGCACAAGAATATGTCACATAAAGAAAATGTGTTTAGACTACCAGTTTTCTATTTAAGCATGATATTTTCCTAAGTAAAATTGCCAAGTGGACTTGGAAGTCCAGAAAAGGAAATAATTTAAATTAATGCTGGTGATCTTAATAATATTTTATAAAATGACGATTCCCCTTCTCCATAGTCTGGTCAATTTTGTACAGTTAGCGATCTGACTTTACAGGTTTGTTATCCTCTCTTTTACTCAACTGAAAGCACAAAGAAGACTACACAGAAAGTCTGGAAACAGTCGCAGGTGCTGGAAGATAAATCGAGCTGTCCTTTAACTTCTGTGTGTGTTTTCTCTGAATTTGCTGGGCTGTGCTGGCAAGGACTGTGTTTACGATCAGATTGTACCAGTGTCTGCAGGGTTTGTCAGTACTCGTCAAAGCCAAGTCCAATTAAAAAAAAAGTCTTTGCCCTCCGATTTGTGTTTGATGTTGACTTTCAGTTTGTGTAAAATAGGCCTCTTTGGGAGCTGTTACAGCGCAGCAGGATTTGGAAGATGTTGGTACCAGTCTTGTCACCATGTGCTGGCAGAGCTGTGGGGCTGCTCAGCGGACCTTCTCCGAGTGCTGGAAGCAGGCCTGAGTGCACATAGGTGCTGACGGTGGCGCCTGGAACATCTGCTCTCAGGCCTTCGCTCATGACGATTAGCAGAGAAGTGCCAGTGTCCCGGGTGGAGACCCCCTGCCGCAGCCCAGAAACTGACGGCCGTGAGGGTGACGCAGGCACAGGTGGGCTGGTACCCGCAGACAGAAGCTGTTCTGGGTGTTGGCAGTGGGTGTGGTCAGTGTCGGGCAAGCAGAATACAAGCATGGTACAATCTTTACAGGCACACGTTCCCCGAAACAACTTTTTCACCTGTACTTTGGATCCCAGACAAATCCACAGACGCTGAACAAGCAAGCAAACAAAAACCAACCCTGGGCCGGGCGTGGTGGCTCACACCGGTCATCTCAACACTTTGGGAGGCCTAGGCGGGCAAATCACTTGAGTCCAGGAGTTTGAGACCAGCCTTGGCAACATGGCGACACCCTGTTTCTACAAAAAAAAAAAAAAACTACAAAAACTAGTCAGGCGTCATGGCGTGCATCTGTAGTCCTGCTGCTTGCAGCGCTGAGGCAGGAGGGTTGCTTGAACCTGGGAGGTCGAGGCTTCAGTGGGCTGTGATCATAGCACTGCACTCCAGCCTGGGCAACAAAGTGAGACAAGGCCTTTAAAAATAAAAGAAGAAAAAAGCCCTAGGGGAAGAGGAAAATCAGTTATAATCAAAAATGTCCAGTTTTCAATAAAAAAAAAAAGACTTTCCAAGAGACAAGAGAGTGTCACATACACAAGGAGAAAAGGAGCAATAGACACTGCCTTTGAGGCCACGCAGGTGCTGAGGTTAGCAGACAGACTTCAAGTTCACGTCACTAAAGGAAACCATATTTAAAGAAATAAGAGATGGGGCGGGTGCGGTGGCTCAACGCCTGTAATCCCGCCACTTTGGGAGGCCAAGGCAGGTGGATCACTTGAGGTCAGGAGTTTAACACCAGCCTGGCCAACATGATGAAACCCATCTCTAAACATACAAACATTAGCTGGGGAGGCTGGGGCAGGAAAATTGCAAGATGGTATGATGACAGTGTCTCATCAGATAATACCAAGAGTTATTTTTAAAAGGAACCAAATAGAGCTACAGATGTTAAAAAGCACAGTAACCGAAATAAAAACTTCACTGGAGTTGAGTCCCTCTAGTGAACTTTTGATTTCAGTTACTGTAGATTTGAGGGGGGTAGAAGAGAGAGGCAGATTTGCAGATTAATAGAAATTATATGATCTGAAAAAAAAGCTGATGAACAGAGCCTCAGAAATGCAGCCTCGTCGGTGCCCCAGCACGCACACGGCAGGAGGACTGGAGGAGAAAAAATACAAAAAAAAGTGGCCAAAACTCGCCAATTTTGAGTTTATCTTCCGTGGAGGGTGCGGAGTTTTTAGATGTGTACGCTGATCAAAAACAGTGCACGCATCTAAGTCACTCCACACCCTCCACCACCCAAACAGCCAAAATGTGGAAAGACAAACTTCAAAGCAGCCAGAGAAGAATGACTCATCACGTACGAGAACCCCCTTAAGACTGAGATTTTTTTAAACCTGATTAAGTCAGATATTTTTTCTGGCTTCTCAGAAAAAAAAATAGGCTGAAGGTGGGGATGAGACACTCAAAATGCTGAAAGAAAAAAGCCAAGAACATTTTTTAAATTGTGAAATTCACGTAACCTTTTTTTTTTTTTTGAGGCAGGCTGGGGTGCCGTGGTGTGAACTCAGCTCATTGCAACCTCCACCTCCCTGGTTCCAGCAATTTTTGCACTTCAGCCTCCCGAGAACCTGGGATCACAGGCCTGTGCCACTACACCTAACTCATTTTTGTATTTTTAGTAGAGATGGGGTTTTGCCATGTTGGCCGAGGCTGGTCTCGAACTCCTGGCCTCCAGTGATCCGCCCAGCTTGGCCTCCCAAAGTGCTGGGATTACAGGCATGAGCCACCACGCCCAGTGGCATAATCATTTTTTAAAGGGTACATTTCAGTGGCATTTAGTGTAGTCACAGTGTTGTGAGACCACTCCATCTATTTCAGGCATTTTCATCACCTCAACAGAAAGCCTGCACCCACTGAGCAGTCAGCCCTGCTCCCCTCCCACCAGCACCTGGCAGCCAGCACTTTCTAGATATTTCATGAACGTGGACTCTTTCCACTATGGATTGTGGGTTATGTTTTGCCTGTCCCCCGCTGGTGGGAGGGTGTCTGTGAGGTTCCTGAGAGACTGGGCTGGCAGAGGATGTCCATGTTTCCTTTTAGAAGGTGCCATCCCTGTGGCACCCACAGCAGCCCTCACTGGCCTCTGGCACCTGCCCGCCCTCGGTCCCTCATCAGATCACCTCCCACAGTAACTTTGAGCAATGGAGGGGAATGTCACTCTTGGGTGATGTTTGATTTCAGTTACTGTGCTTTTTAACATCAATATCTCTATTTGGTTCCTTTTAAAAGTAATACCTATGGTATTATTTGATGAAACACTGTCATCATACTGTCGTTTTTTTTTTTTGTTTTTTTTTTTTGAGACAGAGTCTCACTCTGTCGCCAGGCTGGAATGCAGTGGCGCAATCTCGGCTCACTACAATCTCCACCTCCCAGGTTCAAGCAGTTCTCCTGCCTCAGCCTCCCCAGTAGCTGGGAGTACAGGCGCCTGCCACCATGTCCAGCTAATTTTTTTTATATTTTTGACAGAGATGGGGTTTCATCATTTTGGCCAGGATGGAATCAATCTCTTGACCTTGTGATCCACCCGCCTCGGCCTCCCAAAGTGTTAGGATTACAAGCGTGAGCCACCACACCCGGCCCATCTTTTATTTCTTTCAGTATGGTTTCCTAGGCAGGCACGGTGGCTCATGCCTGTAATCCGAGCACTTTGGGAGGCCAAGGCAGGCAAATCACTTGAGCTCAGGAGTTCGAGACCAGCTTGGCCAACATGGTAAAACCCCATCGCTACTAAAAGTACAAAAATTAGCCAGGCATAGTGGCACATGCCTGTAATACCAGCTACTCAAGAGGCTGAGGCAGGAGAATCGCTTAAACCTGGGAGGCTGAGAGGTTGAGCCGAGATCAGCCTTGGTGACACAGCAAGACTCTGACTCCAAAAAATAAATAAATACAGTTTCCTTTAGTGATGTGAACATAACTGGTGGTTATATGACCATAATGCTGGTGCCCTCGGATGGGGACTTGGGTTTGGAGAAATCCCCGTCTCTTTCCAGGCCCTGCATAGGTTCTGGGCGTCCTGGGGATGTGTGGGCTTTTCCCAGGGGACCCTTTTCTTCCCTGGGCTCTGTGCATTTGCAGATGTCCCTATATCCAGACCTCACAGTGAATTCTGATGGTTCCCTGTTCATAGTGAAACTGAGGCTTAGAGAAGTCAGGCCGCTTGCATGGGTCTCCTGGCTCATCTGCGCCCAAGCAGGGATCCCACCCCAGGTCTACAGGAGTGCAGAGCCTCCAACCCCCACTCCCACCCACACTGGCTCCCAAAGGGCTGCACTCCACCCCTTGCAGTGTGGTCCTGGAGCAGCAGGACATCACTCACAGCTGTCTAGAAATGCAGGGGGCTGCCCAGGCCCCTGAGTCACCCCCAACATTTCACCAACTTCCCGGAGGCCCTGAGACACGCACAAGGTGGAGAAGCGCTGGTCCAAAGCCCTGCTTCATTTAATTCTGCCTGTAACAGGATGGCCCTTGGCAGACATTTGCCAAGTTGAATCTAGTTGAAGAACTACAAATCCAAAGGGTTTGGTTTGGTTTGGTTTTTGTTGGGCATCCATAAGGTCCACACTGGAGAAGCTCCCCAGACCCCTCAATCCTCAGGAGAAGACCCCCAGACCCCTCAATCCTCAGGAGAAGACCCCCAGACCCCTCAATCCTCAGGAGAAGACCTCCAGACCCCTTGACCTCAGGAGAAGACCCCCAGAGCCCCGACCTCAGGAGAAGAACCCCAGACCCCCGACCTCAGGAGAAGAACCCCAGACCCCTTGACCTCAGGAGAACTCCAGACCCCTTGACCTCAGGAGAAGAACCCCAGACCCCCGACCTCAGGAGAAGAACTCCCAGACCCCCGACCTCAGGACAAGAACCCCAGACCCCCGACCTCAGGAGAAGAACCCAGACCCCTCGACCTCAGGAGAAGAACTCCCAGACCCCCGACCTCAGGAGAAGACACCCAGATCCCTCGACCTCAGGAGAAGACCCCCAGACCCATTGACCTCAGGAGAAGACCTCCAGACCCCTTGACCTCAGGAGAAGACCCCCAGACCCCCGACCTCAGGAGAAGAACCCCAGACCCCCGACCTCAGGAGAAGACACTCAGATCCCTCGACCTCAGGAGAAGACCCCCAGACCCATTGACCTCAGGAGAAGACCTCCAGACCCCTTGACCTCAGGAGAAGACCCCCACACCCCGACCTCAGGAGAAGAACCCCAGACCCCGACCTCAGGAGAAGAACCCCAGACCCCTCGACCTCAGGAGAAGAACTCCCAGACCACCGACCTCAGGAGAAGAACCCCAGACCCCTCGACCTCAGGAGAAGAACTCCCAGACCACCGACCTCAGGAGAAGAACTCCCAGACCCCCGACCTCAGGAGAAGAAACCCCAGACCCCTCGACCTCAGGAGAAGAACTCCCAGACCACCGACCTCAGAAGAAGAACTCCCAGACCCCCGACCTCAGAAGAACCCCAGACCCCCAATCTCAGGAGAAGAACCCCAGACCCCTGACCTCAGCTTTTCTTGCAGCCTGTGTTTCTGAATACACAGAAGAGAAGAAAATGCAGCAGACACCCACCGCCCAGTATCCAGAATGGGCCCAGGTTAACGTTTTGCTGTGTGTTTTTCTTGACCTATTCTTTTTGACTGAACCCTCCCAAATTATGGGCCTGGCATGGTGGCTCATGCCTGTAATCCCAGCACTTTGGGAGGCCAAGGCAGGTGGATCCCTTGAATCCAGGAGTTCAAGACCACCTTGAGCAACATGGTGAGACCCCATCTCTAAAAAAACACAACAGTTAGCCAGGCATGGTGGCACGGGCCTATAGCCCCGGCTACTCAGGAGGCTGAGGTGGGAAGATCGCCTGAGCCCAGGAGGTTAAGGCTGCAGTAAGCCATGATTGCACCACTGCACTCCAGCCTGGGCGACAGAGCAAGACCCTGTCTCAAAGGGAAAAATAAAATTAAATTATGGACAACCTGGCATTGTGTCCCCAAACAGTCCAGCCTGCATTACCAGGTGACGTTTATCTCTGTAATCAAATCACCATGGTTACAAGGAAACCAATTTGGGTCAAGGACATCTTCATACAAGTTCATGTTCAAATTTCCCCCGAGTTGTTCCCAAAATGTTTTTTCTCACCAGGAAATAACCAAGGATGTGCAGTGATTCTTGTCTCAAGTTCCTCTTCCAGAGTGTCTGCCCCTCATTTCTTCTGATGATATTCCATTCTTGAAGAGTATGTCTAACCTTGACCCCACAGCCCAGTGGGTTGCGTCTGGTTTGCCCTGGGGGATGGTTTAGCAGGGTTGTGGCCTATCCAGTCTGTCACGGGGACCCCTGTGTGGGAAGTCCTGTACGTCCGACACCCCTGACGGTGCCGAGCCAGGCGATTGATGGCCTGGTTGCCATGACAACCCCAACCTCAGCTTTCCAGCTTTCTCTAGGAAGGGATAACGCCCCTGGCCCAGCATCAGGACCCAAATCCAGAGCTCACAGGCTGGTTTCCCCCTGACTTGGGCCTGGTGCAGCTCAGGGCAGCACATGGGCAGGCGTCTTCCCGTGTGTCCAGGCAGGTAGCCCGAGGAGGCCTGTTCTCACCCAGCTGAGCTGGCACCGTGGGACACAGCAGACTCCAACAAGATATCACCCTCTCCCCAGAGCTCCTGCCTCTTCTCCAGCACAAATTGTCATGTAACTTTAGTTGCTAAGCTGTGGCTCTACGTAGCACCCCAGAGATCAACAAATTCCAGGGTTAGCACAGCAGGCAGCAGACACAGGGCTGGTTTGTTCCTCGCCTGAGAATAAACTTTATTATTTTATCAACTCCCCAGCTAAATATCACTTTTATAAGTGAAACATAAGCCAAGCCAAAGTTTTGTTTAAAAACACAATGCTGAATGCAGAAAAGTGACTGGATTTAGGTTTCTTAGCCTACAAAGCCCACAGGAACCAGGACATCTCTGCTGCCTCTGAATGTTCCATTCCTGCTTTGAAGTTCCCAAGGACTCCGGAAAGGAGGGGCTGCCTGCAAGGTAGGAGACGCCCACCCACCCCCAGTGCCCCGCCCAGTACACACGTGCATATTCACGTGGAACAGCTGCAGTCTGCCGGGCACAGGGGCTCACGTCTCCAATCCCAGCATTCTGGGAGGCTGAGGAGGGTGGGTCACTTGAGTTCAGGAGTTCCAGACCAGCCTGGGAAACATTTCAAAACCCCAGCTCTACCAAAACTAGCAAAAAATTAGCTGAGCGTGGTGGTGCACACCTGTAGTCCCAGCTCCTCTGGAAGCTAAGGTAGAGGATCGCTTGAGCCCACCACGCAGAGGTTACGGTGAGCCAAGATCACACCATTACACTCCAGCCTGGGTGACAGAGCAAGACCCCATCTCATAAAATAAAAAATAAAAATCCGGCCAGGTGCTGTGGCTCACACCTGTAATCCTAGCACTTTGGGAGGCCAAGGCGGACAGATCATGAGGTCAGGAGTTCGAGACCAGCCTGGCCAATATGGTGAAACCCTGTCTCTACTAAAAATACAAAACTTAGCCAGGCGTAGTGGTGTGCGCCCGTAGTCTCAGATACGTGGGAGGTTGAGGCAGAAGAATCGCTTGAACCCAGCAGACGGAGGTTGCAGTGAGCCAAGATTGCGCCACTGCACTCCAGCCTGGGCAACAGAGCAAGACTCCGTCTCAAAAAAATAAAATAAAATAAAAATTAAAAAACACACACATACACACAAACAGCTGCAGCCAAGTGAGGGCCCCATTCTCAGGCGTGCCCACACATTCACTGAGGGTGGGTGCAGATCAAGGAGCCCCAAGCACTCTCTCCTTTAATAAACATGCCTGGCACCCCTGCCGTGTGCCCAGGCAGTGCCAGGTACTGGGATACAGGCCAGAAGGACAACAGAGACTGCTCAGAGTCCAGAGACCAGAGAGCAGGTGAGATGGTAAACCAGCAACACCATGCAAGCCACAGCTGTAATTTTTGATTTCCTAGTAGACACTTTTTTGGGGTTTTCTATTTGGTTTTGTTTTGTGTTTTTTATAAGACAGAGTCTCACTCTGTCGCCCAGGCTGCAGTGCAGTGGCGCTATCTCGGCTTATTGCAACCTCTGCCTCCCAGGTTAAAGCGATTCTCCTGCCTCAGCCTCCTGAGTAGCTGGGACTACAGGCACATGCCACCTCACCCAGCTAATTTTGGTCTCAATCTCCTGACCTCGTGATCCGCCTGCCTCAGGCTCCCAAAGTGCCGGGATTACAGCAGTGAGCCACTGCACCTGGCCGCAGACACATTTTTTAAAAGAGAAAAACTGGCAGAATATTTTTTAATGATGTATTTCCAAAATATCATTTCAACATGTAATCAATATAAAAAAGTATTGTAGTAAGTTTCTGAAACCCAGCGTGTTTGTGTGCTGACGGCGTGCATCACCTGGCACTCTGGAGTCACAAGTGGCTTCAGCTGCGATACTGGCCATGGCGATTCTACAGCTAAAGCTGAGAGGAAGTTTGTCCAGAGGACAAGTCGGGGTGGGGCCTCAACAGAGGGAACCGCTCCCAAGCAGAGGAACGGAGGAGGGGACAGCCAGTGCCACCAGACTGCAGATGGGCCGGCCAGGGAGGGCCATGGGAGCCATGAGGGCCGAGGGGTGGGCAGTGGGGAGGGTTTGGGCTTTGTCCTGTGGGTACTTCAGGAGCCGCTGGAGAGCACCTAGCAGGCAGCAGGGGAAGAAAGGGTCAGAGGCCAGAACGGACCAGAGGTGGGAGGGCAGCCAGGCCTGGGGCGCACACCTGGGCTCAGCGGGGGAAGCACGGAGGACGGAGGATGGGCTTCTGGCCGATGTGGGGAGGGCCGGGGGGAAGGAGAAGAGACGTCAGGGTGGCTCCCAGAGTGTGTCGGCCTCTCTCCATCTCTCTCTTCCGCGTCATCTCCACGGCCACCGTTTCTTTCTTTCTTTCTTTCTCTCTCTTTCTTTCTTTCTTGACAAAGCCTCATTCTGTTGCCCAGGCCCAAGTGTAGTGGCGCGATCTCAGCTCACTGCAACCTCTGCCTCAGCCTCTGTAGTAGCTGGGATTACAGGCGCCCACCACCATGCCTGGCTAATTTTTGTATTTTTTAAAATCTTTTTTTATATACTTTAAGTTTTGGGGAACATGTGCAGGTCATGCAGGATTGTTACATAGGTATACACGTGCCATGGCGGTTTGCTGCATCCACCCCCATCATCTACATTAGGTATTTCTCCTAGTGCTATCCCTCCCCCATCCCCCCCACCCACTGTTGTCCCTCCCCTAGCCCCTTATCCCCCCAGCCCCCAACAGGCTCTGGTATGTGATGTTCCCCTCCCTGTGTCCATGTGTTCTCACTGTCAACACCCACTTATGAGTGAGAACATGTGGTGTTTGGTTTTCTGCTCTTGTGTCAGTTTGCTGAGAATGATGGTTTCCAGCTTCATCCATGTCCCTGCAAAGGACATGAATTCATCCTTTTTTGTGGCTGCGTAGTACTCCACGGTGTATATGTGCCACATTTTCTTTATCCAGTCTATCATTGATGGGCTTTTGGGTTGCTTCCAAGTATTTGCCATTGTAAACGTATCTGTGCATGTGTCTGTATATCAGAATGATTTATAACCCTTTGGGCATATACCCAGTAATGGGATTGCTGGGTCAAATGTTATTTCTGTCTCTAGATCCTGGAGGAATCCCCCACACTGTATTTCACAATGGTTGAGCTAATTTACACTCCCACCAACAGTGTAAAAGTGTTCCTATTTTTCCACATCCTCTCCAGCATCTGTTGTCTCCTGATTTTTTAATGATCGCCATTCTAACTGGCATGAGATGGTATCTCAATGTGGTATTGATTTGCATTTCTCGAATAACCAGTGATGATGAGCTTTTTTTCATATGCTTGCTGGCTGTATAAATGTCTTCTTTTGAAAAGTGTCTGTTCATATCCTTCGCTCACTTTTTGATGGGGTTATTTGTTTTTTTCTTGTAAATGTGTTTAAGTTCTTTGTAGATGCTGGATGTTAGCCCTTTGTCAGATGGGTAGACTGCAAACACGTTTTCCCATTCTGTTGGCTGCTGGTTCTAATCATAGTTTCTTTCGCTGTGCGGAAGCTCTTAAGCTTAATTAGATCCCATTTGTCTATTTTGGCTTTTGTTACCATTGCTTTTGGTGTTTTAGTCATGAAGTCTTTGCCTAATTTTTGTATTTTTAGTAGAAATGGAGTTTCACCATGTTGGCCAGGCTGGTCTCGAACTCCTGACCTCAGGTGATCCACCCGCCTCGGCCTCCCAAAGTTCTGGGATTGCAGGTGAGAGCCACCGTGCCCAGCCACCTTTTCTTTACTTCTGAGAAGAGCTTGGGAAGCCAGGCAGCAGGCGGGCCTCTGTCCTCACCTCCACTAACCTGGCCCTTGCAGGCGTCCCAGGCTTCTAGGGCCAGCCCCCTGGGGTTTGGCACACTGCAGCCTCTGACCCTCTCTCCACTGCTCCTTTGGGAGCATGTGCCATGGCCCGGACGGGCGTTACTGCCCATCTGGCAGCTGGCTCGGGAAGACAGGCTGCCTGCAGGAAAGGGCAGCCCAGTGTTTCTGGAGGGGGCTGAAGCAGGGAGGCTAGCCCTGCCTGGGGGCTGGAGGTGGCGTTGACTGGGGGGGTTGCAGGGGTCGGCAGACAGCAGCTGAAGCCCCTTCTCTGCAGCTTTTGCTGGTGTGATCCCCTTTTAGGAAGTAGACCCCCGGTGGAGGGAATGGTGAGCCGCCTGGGTCTGCTACGATTCAGCCCGTGTTTTCCGGAGGGCCCTGGGCGTGCCTTTTGTTCCTAGGACTCAGTGCCTTTCTGAACCCAGTCTAAAAATTGCCGCAGCTCTTTCTGGTATTAGTCACTGCCTGGTGACTAAGGCTTCAGTCCGTCAATCTGTAAATCCTATAATTATTTCTCCACCCAGGTTTTTCAGAATAAAAGTTGAAAATGTACTGAACTGACAGCTACCGGATTTGATTCCTATTGGATTCGTACTTTCCTCAAGTGGCCCCGATCACCACCACGGCGCCATGTCCTGGCAAATTGTTCACGCCGACCTTGAGAACTCGGGAGAGGCGCAGGACTGGCACTCAGCCCCGCCCCCGATCACAGGCTTTCTGCGGGTGAAAGGAGACGGTGCTTTTGTCCCCCGCAAACGACTGCAGGCTGGGCTATTTATTTTTAACACAGTTGAGCAGGCAACTTTATCTGAAATGATTATGTGCTGAAATCTACTGATGAAAAAGGCTGTAAGATGGGCATGGCCAGGGGTAGCCACCAGGTGTGTTCTGCGTGACGGCTTTTCCTGAACCTGCTGGACAAAGTCCCTGCTCTTTCCTTGCTCAGCCCCAGCCACAGCCCCACCTCCCCGGGGCTTATCTTCAGTTTCCCAAACTGCCACGCCATTGACCCACTCATTGGCCTCCTTGTGGGGACCCTTCGGCTAGAAGGCCCTTCCCACTTCCTGCCCAGCTCTGGCCCTGGAAGGGCCCCCAGGCCTGCCATGTGGAGGCTGTCAGAGGCCGAATGTTCGAGGCCTCCAAATGCACGTGTTGAAACATAATCCCTAGAGGGATGGTATTGGGTGGTGGGGTCTCCCAGAAGTGGCTCGGTTCGTGCTGGGTGCTATAGCAAGTACAGTCATGGGCTGCCTCGTGAGAACACCTGCACTGAGAAATGCATCCTCGGGCGACGTCACCGTCATGCAGACATCATACAGCACGCTCACCAGACCTGGCTAGCGCAGCCCACGACACACGGGGCTCTGTGCTGTAACCTGCTGCTCCCCGGGCTACAAACCTGCAGAGCACGCACTGCACCAAATACGGCGGGCCGCTGTGACACAGTGCTGGGCACTTGTGCATCTAAACATGGAAAAGGTGTAAAAAATACACTGCGCCAGCCAGGCACAGTGGCTCACACTGTAATCTCAGAACTTTGGGAGGCCACGGCAGTTGGATCGCCTGAGTTCGAGACCAGCCTGGACAATGTGGTGAAACCCCCATCTCTACTAAAAATCCAAAGATTAGCCAGGCATTGTGGTGTGTGCCTGTAATCCCAGCTACGCGGGAGGCTGAGGCAGGAGATCGCTTGAACCCAGGAGGAGGTCGCATGAGCCGATATCACACCACTGCACTCCAGCCTGGGCAACAGAGCAAGACTCAAAACAAAATGGCACCATCTATGGGACGTGCCTTATGCGGTCTGTTGTTACCTAAAATGATGCTCTGCGGCCCTCGACTGGCCCATGCACTGCTTATAACCAACAGAACTCCATTTCTCACAGTTCTGGAGGGTGGAAGTCCAAGTTGGAACACCGGCACATCCGGTGTCTGGGAGGTGCCAGGCAGCTCTTTGGGGCCTCTTTCACAAGGGCACAAATCCCATTCCTGAGGGCTCTCCCCAAGGACTTCATCGCCTCCCAAGACCCCACGTCCTGATACCCTCACCTTGAGAGGTGACTCCTGACTTCAGGTGATCCAACCACCTCGACCTCCCAAAGTGCCAGGATTCCAGGCATGAGCCACCGTGCCCAGCCAAGATGTTTAGTTTCTTTTTCTTTTAAACAACTGGTAATCCATTTATTAAAATAGCTGACGTAAGCATCTGCAGTGGTGACTTCCACCTCAATCCTGGCTCATACGGATGGAAGTCATCTGCTGAGCAGTCTCAGAAGGGCCGTGCAAGTCCCTGAGTCACTTGTGAATTCTCATCTGGAAACCATCCCATGTCTTAGACCTTCACCACAAGGACTTTTTTTTTTGTAGTGATTCTTAAAGTCTTGGTAGGCTTTGGAACTGGTCCTTTCACTTTGAGATTATTTTCCTTTGCTCCTCTGATCACGTCAGCACACACCTTCTCCAGGGATTTTACACTGCGGCTCGTTAGAGCGATTGGAATTCTGTGAATTGCCACCTCTGGCTCCACGGGTGTTTTTCAGTATCCTTAAAAGCCATGGCGGCTGCGCAGCTTCCTGACCAGCTTGTTCCTCGGCGGGAGGGAACAGCAGTGAGTCAGGAGCAGGAGCGTGCGGACTACGCGTCTTCCTCAAAGAGGAAGATGTTTAGTTTCTAAGAAGCCACCAAAGTGCCCTCCAAAGTGGCTGCACGCTTGTAGCATTCCCACCAGCAGTGATGAGAGGTCCACGTCTCGCCAGCACTTGCTGTCGTCAGCGGTTTGGATTTTAGCCATTGTGATAGGCGCTGAGTGACGTTTCTCTGTTGAGTTTGTACTTTTCTCACGGCATGCATTTCAGAACTTCCCATATGTGCATTTGCCATTTGTATATCTTCTTTGGTGAGGTGTCCAGATCTTTTGTCTATTTTTCGGTTGGGTTGTTTATCATCGAGTTTTAAGAATTCTTTGGCCAGGTGTGGTGGCTCACACCTGTAATCCCAGCACTTTGGGAAGCCGAGACAGGAAGAGTACTTGAGCTCAGGAGTTTGAGACAAGCCTGGGCAACATGGTGAAACCCCATCTTTACAAAAACAAAAAACAAAAATTAGCCCAGCATGGTGACGCATGCCTGTAGTCCCAGCTACTCAGGAGGAGGCTAAGGCAGGAGGATCACTTGAGCCCAGGAGGCAGAGGTTGCAGTGAGCTTGATATGTGCTACTGCACGCCAGCCTGAGTGGTAGAGCAAGACCCTGTTGAAAAAAAAAAAAAAGGCCGTGGTGGTGGTTCATGCCTGTAATCCCAGCACTTTGGGAGGCAGAGGAGGGCGGATCACAAGGTAAGAAATTGAGACCATCCTGGCCAACATGGTGAAACCCCATCTCTACTAAAAATACACAAATTAGCTGGGCGTGGTGGCAGGTGCCTGTAATCCCTGCTACTTGGGAGGCTGAGGTAAGAGAATCACTTGACCCTGGGAGGCGGAGGTAGCAGTGAGCCGAGATCACGCCACTGCACTCCAACCTGGTGACAGAGTGAGATTCTGTCTCAAAAAAAAAAAAAAAAAAAAAAACACATGATCTGGGTATTGGAAGCTACATGTAAAAATATTGATGCAAGCAAGAAGAGAGTGGAGTAACATATTTAATATGTTGAAAAAGCCCAACAACCTAGAATTCTGTATCCAGCAAAATTATCCTTCAAATATGAGAGTGAAGGCTAGGCACGGTGGCTCATGCGTGTAATCCCAGCACCTGCCACAAGACAGGCGGATCACCTGAGGTCAGGAGTTCAATACCAGCCTGGCCAACATGGGGAAACCTTGTCTCTACTAAATACAAAAAATTAGCTGGGCATGGCAGCAGGCACCTGTAGTCCCAGCTACTCAGGAGGCTGAGGCAGGACAATTGCTTGAACGCAGCAGGCAGAGGTTGCAGTGAGCTGAGATGGTGCCACTGCACTCCAGCCTGGGTGACAGAGTGAGACTCTGTCTCAAAAAAAAAAAAAAAAAAAGAGATCAAATTTTCTTCAACAAACAAAAACTCAGGGACTTTGTTGTCAGTAGATCTACCCTGCAAGAAATGTTAGAAGGAGCTCCCCTTGGGCTGTGACCCTTAGAAACATTTCTTTCCAAAAACAAACAAACAAAAATTTCTTTCCTTAGCCTTTTGCCCCTTACCTGAGACAGAAAGGTTAGAGGTGGCTTGAGTTATCTGAGAGATAAAACAGCAGATGGAAGGAGCTGTGTGTGCTCACTTGCCTGTGAAACCTCACAGAGCCCCTGGCTCTGACCGTGTGGCTCTCCAGATAGACGCTTTCAAGACGAAACAGGATGGAGCATACGGCACCATGTCTCTTGCCTGAGTCACCACATTCTTTTTTTTCTTTTTTTTTTTTTTTTGAGATGGAGTCTGGCTCAGTCACCTGGCTGGAGTGCAATAGCGTGATCTCAGCTTACTGCAGCTTCCGCCTCCCAGGTTCAAGCGATTCCCCTGCCTCAGCCTCCCAAGTAGCTGGGACCACAGGTGTGTGCCACCATGCCTGGCTGATTTTTGCATTTTTAGTAGACACAGAGTTTCACCATGTTGGCCAGGATGGTCTCGATCTTCTGACCTTGTGATCCACCAGCCTCGGCCTCCTTAAGTTCTGGGATTACAGGCGTGAGCCACTGCACCCAGCCAACCACATTCTTTAAAAGATAAATGACACGGCTGGACCCGGTGTTATTTTTGCATTTTTTAGTAGTAAAAATGCAAAAATCAGCCAGGCATGATGGCACACACCTGTAGTCCCATCTACTCGAGGCAGGGGAATCGTTTGAACCCGGGAGGCGGCGGTTGCAGTGAGCCGAGATTGCGCCACTGCACTCCAGCCTGGCAACAGAGTGAGACTCCATCTCAAAAAAAAAAAAAAAAAAAAGATAAATGACGCTGGTCCTTGCCTTTCCCTGCGCACAAGGTAACATCTGGCAGGGCGAGCGATGGCGCCTCTGAGTCCATAACCAGTGGTGCTCCTGCCCCCACACCTGGACACGATTCTGCTTCGATGCGGCTTCAGAGCCAGTTTCCTGTGATCTGCCCACACCGACCTCCTGCCACCTGCATGTGAGCTGTGAGCTGACACGGGGCCCTGGAGCCTCCGACAGAACTGCCCACGGGCTGGAAACCTGGCTCCTCTATAGTCCTCGGAACGACCTCTGAGTAAAGCTCACTTTAATTCTTAAAAGCTTGACTTCTTCTTTAGTGAACATATCTCATTGTCTTCCCTGAGGCCAGATAAGTAATTTCCCTCAAAGGTAAGCTGGTGAGGAAGATTGCTCTGGGCCAGGTGCGGTGGCTAACGCCTGTAATCCCAGCGCTTTTTGAGGCCAAGGCAGGCAGATCGTGTGATTCCTGGGGTCCTCCCATGTGGCCACAGTGGTTTCCCAGGACTGAGAAGTCATCAGTCTTGGTGGCTTGGAAGTGAGGTAGGAGAACAGCGAATTGGGGTGACCAGGGCTTGAGGCCTGGGCAGGGGGAGCAGCAGGAAGCGGCACATCAGCCACAGCCCCGCTCCGATGACCACAACATCAGCCACGGCCCCGCTCCGATGACCACAACATCAGCCACGGCCCCCGCTCCGATGACCACAAGCCGCTTCAGCCTCGGATGGACTGCCGGCCAGTGCTTCACGCGGTGTGGCCCACTGGAGGCCTCTGGGGACTTGCTGGGTTCTTTTTAGCTTAATTAAAAACCATAAAGAAGAGGCTCCTGAGGTCGGGCACAGTGGCTCACGTCTGTAATCCCAGCACTTTGGGAGGCCAAGGCGAGTGGATCACCCGAGCTCCAGAGTTTGAGCCTGACCAACATAGAGAAACCCCATCTCTACTAAAAATAAAAAATAAAAAAATTACCCAGGCATGGTGGCGCATGCCTGTAATCCCAGCTGGCTGGGGAAGAGAAGAGTAACTGCAGTCGGCCCTTGGTACCTACGGGTTCTGCATTCTCAGATTCAACCAGGACGAAAGCTATTCAGGGCCCCCTTCCTCCTGCTCCGGCTGTATAAGACAAGCCTTCGCCTTCCACCAGGTTTCCAGGCAGAGGGCAGCCTGCAGGGCCAAAACACCACGAGGCCAGCTCTGCTGAGGCTGTCAAATGACCTCCTGGCCAGTTATGATGGGGGCGGGTGGCCCGTGCGGGACTGGAGGAAGCCAGCACTGTTCCCACTGACAAGATTGTCTACGCCACGCTTGTCCAACCTGCAGCCCGGGAGAGCTTCGAATGTGGCCCAACACACATTCATAAACCTTAAAATATTTATGAGATTTTATTGTGATTTTTTTTTAAGTTCATTAGGATTATTAGTGTTAGTGTATTCTATGTGTGGCTAAGATAATTCTTTTTTTTTTTTTTTTTTTTTTTAAGATGGGGTTTCACCATGTTGGTCAGGCTGGTCTTGAACTCCCGACCTCAGGTGATCCGCCCACCTTGGCCTCCAAAGTGCTTGGATTACAGGCGTGAGCCACCGCGCCCGGCGTGGCTAAGATAATTCTTATTCCCATGTGGGCCAAGCCAAAAGACTGGGCACCCGTGGTCTGCACCATCCTCAGCAGGGATGAGAAAAGCAGGTACTGGCCACCTACCCAGAACCTGGCCCCGGCAGTGCTGGACTGATGGATTTCTCCAGTGGAACCCTGACGACTTGAACTTTACCAAGTTCTCCATCCCCATGGATGTGGGCCCCAGACACGCTCATCAGTGAGTCTGTGGACCTGGGGAAGTCTCCAAATATCTCGTATGCGTACATTGGGCATGAAGCTGAGGGCCAGAACTACAAGCCCCTCCAGGTGGCGGTGCCTGCAGCCTCGACGTCTGTAACTTCCCCTTCGAGGTCCTGAGCTGCTCGCTGGCCTTCAGCAGCCGCTCTGCATCATCCAGGGCATCAGCGTCTCCCTGTGGCGCTCGCCAGAAAAAGGTGAAGTTCAGCAAGAGCGTCTTCATGAACCAGGGAGCGTGGGAGTTGCTGGGGTGCTGCCTCCTCCCAGGAGTTCAGCGTGGAAGCAGCGCCTGCTGTGCAGGAGGGAGGGCTGCGTGGTCATCACCGGTAACCCTCCTCTGTGTGGTTGGCCGGCTGCTGCCCCCGCGCTCCTCACGGTCACGGACATCGTGGGTTTCCACCTGGCACCCCAACAGTGGCAAGAGGGTCTCCTTCAAGATCACTCTCCTCCCGGGCTGCTCAGCCTTCCCGATCCTTGTGTCCGACACACGGCCGGCCACGGCCATCAGCACTCCCCTCAGGGGTGTCTGCTTTTCGGTGCGCTGTGATAAGTTTGGCCGAGACCATCTTCGTCTTGCTGCTGGTGCTCAAGCAAGGCCCGCAGCAGCCGTGCCTGTCCTGCTGCGTCACCTGCTTCTGGAGAGAATTGCCCAGCTACTTTGTCTCAGGGAGCAATGTTCCCACAGGCTCCCAGCCCCCTTCTGTCACCTGATAGAGTTTTCCAGGTTCTTGGCATGTTGAACAAAGAATCAAACAAAATGCACAAAGTATCAAAAGAACCAAGCCATGAAAGACAAACCAGGAAAGCGCAGATTTACTGAAGTCGTTCCAGAGCGGGGCAGGCTGGCGCAAGACGCTGGAGCCTCTTTTTTTTTTAGATGGCATCTCACTGTCGGCCAGGCCGGAGTGCAGTGGCATCATGTCTGCCCACTGCAACCTCCGTCTTCCGGGTTCAAGCGATTCTCCTGCCTCAGCCTCCCGAGTAGCTGGGATTGCAGGCGCCTGCCACCATGCCCGACTAATTTTTGTATTTTTTAGTAGAGATGAGATTTCACCATGTTGATCAGACTGGTCTCAAACTCCTGACCTCAGGTGATCTGCCCGCCTCGGCCTCCCAAAGTGCTGGGATTACAGGCGTGAGCCACTGTGCCCGGCCTTTTTTTTTGAGACAGAGCCTTGCTGTGTCTTCCAGGCTGGAATGCAGTGGTGGGGTCTCAGCTCCCTGCTGCCTGGTCCTCCTGGGTTCAAGTGATTGTCTCACCTCAGCCTCCAAAGTAGCTGGGATTACAGGCGAGCGCCACCATGCCTGGCTATTTTCTGCATTTTTGTAGAGATAGGTTTTGCCATGTTGTCCATGCTGGTCTCAAACTCCTGGGCTCAAGCGATCTGCCCACCTTGGCCTCTCAAAGTACTAGAATTACAGGCATGAGCCACCTCGCCGAGCCAATACTTTTTGGTATATACCCAGAAGTGGGATTGCTGGAGCATGTGGCAATTCTATGTTTAATATTTTGAGGAATTGCCCAATTTTTTAACAGTTGATTGATGTATCCACTCAGCTATTCATTTCTCCATGCATCCCTGCCTCCATCATTCAACACCTACCGAGTGACTGCCACCACCCAGATACCGTGTAGATGGGATGCTGCAGGACAGCTCTGAGGAAGTTACAGCCAGTGGGAAACGTGGCTTTCCTCACTGCCAGCGTCTATTATAATACCTGATCCAGGCACATCATCTCGTGTGATTCCCACAAGAACTCTGCACGAGGGACTCATTACCCCTGATTTCCAGGTGAGGCGCCAGTGACCCGAGGGACACCCCTTGGGTATACAAAGTCCTTAATAAAGCCCAGAATTGTCTCTCTGGTGTGGCTCACCTTGGGCAGGGCACACCACAGATACCAAGCAAGGGCATGGGAGCTGGCGGACCTTGTGGGCTCTGACACCAGATGGCCAGATGGGCACTGGGCTGAGCAGACAGGAATGAAGGACCGTCTGCTGGACTTCCAGAAGTGAAGAGGAGACCCTCTACCGATAAACAGCCAACTTCTGCAACTAATGTCTTTTATTTGCATATTTAATCTTTATAAAACTGTAGGGAGAATTCACCCACTTTCATACAATGAACTCATGATCTGAATATTCATGATGTGTTACTTATTAATTCATAAAAGTGTCTCACATGGTTTTTATTTGCCAGTTTTCAAAGATTCTTTAAAAAATACAGACGCCTGGTGCTGATGAGGCAGTGCTAAAATGATCACCAGCTGTTTCCCGGGGCATAATTTGGCAATGTACATTAGAATCTACAGATTAAATGGTCCTTTTAGCTGTCATTCTCCTTCAAGGAATTTAGACTAAGAAAGCAGTCAGAACTGCACACAAAGATTTGCCTTCAAGTATGTCCAATGACATATTTATAATGAAAAGCTGGAGACAAGCTGCCTGTCCAATAACAGAGAATTAAAGAAATCCTCATAGGTCCACGTGATGGGAAACGCTGCAGCTGTGAAGACCACTGAGGAGCGCGGGGAGGGCGTGCGGAGAGGATTCGAAGCGCAATCGGCATATTCACAGTATAGCAGGATTCCCTGTTATATTCCCAAAGTGCTGGGATTACAGGCATGAGCCACTGCGCCAGCTGATATGGGAGAATTTTTTTCTTTTTTTTTTTGAGACAGAATCTCTCTCTGTTTCCCAGGCTGAAGTGCAATGGCAAGATCTTGGCTCACTGAAACTCTACCTCCCGGGTTCAAGCGACTCTCCTGCCTCAGCCTCCCAAGAAGCTAGGATTACAGGTGCCCACCACCACACCCACACCCAGCTAATTTTTGTATTTTTAGTAGAGACAGAGATTTGTCATGTTGGCCAGGTTGGTCTTAAACTCCTGATCTCAGGTGATCTGCCCACCTCAGCCTCCCAAAATGCTGGGATTATAGGTTCAAGCCACCACACCTGACCAATATGGAAGAATTTAAAACTGAATTCTTCAGTCCATAAAATAGTAGCTTGGAGTTCACCAGCCATGAGGGAACATGGAACTTTCCACCAGCTTCTACAGCACCAGGGCCGGGGGGGGGATACATATTGAAGAAGAAACCCTCACTGGTACCTGGTCCTGTTCTCAGTGTCTGGATGGCTGATCTGTAGGTGCCTTAATGCACTCTCAGATAGATACTATCACCTCTCTATGGAGGAGATGGGGAAACTGAGTCCAAGAGTTGACCTACCTGTGGCTCCAAGGTGACACGGCAGTCAGAGCTGGATCTCCACCTGGGCAGTGTGGCTTCAGAGTCCAGCATTCACCCTGGTGTATAAACTAGATTATATTTTTTTTCTTGTAAAAACAGGTGATACGGTTTGGCTCCGAGTTCCCACCCAAATCTCATGGCGAATTATCATCCCCACATGTCAGGGGAGGGATCTGTGGGAGGTGATGGGATCATGCGGGCCGCTCCCCCATGCTGGTCTCACGATAGCAAGTGAGTTCACACGAGATCTGATGGTTTAAAAGTGTGGTACTTCCCCCACTCTCTCCTGCCACCATGTAAGATGTGCCTTGCTTCCCCTTCCCCTTCTGCCATAATTGTAAGTGTCCTGAGTCCTCCCCAGCCCTGCAGAACTGTGAGTCAATTAAACCCCTTTTCTTTATAAATGACCCAGCCTCACGTAGTTCTTCACAGCAGTGTGAAAATGGACTAATGCAACACGGTCTCCTTGTGTTGCCCAGGCTAGTGCCAAACTCATAGCCTCAAGTGATCCTCCCACCTGGTGCCCAGACTTTTAAATTTTTCATTCATTCATTCATTTTAATTTATTTTTGAGATGGAGTCTTGCTCTCAAGACTCATTGCATGCCAGGCTGGAGTCAGAGTGACAGCCTTTTACACACTGCCTTCTGTTTTGTTGTTGCTGTTGTTGTTTTGAGATGGAGTTTCGCTCTTGTTGCCCAGGCTGGAGTACAATGGCATGATCTTGGCTCACCACAACCTCTGCCTCCCGGATTCAAGCAATTCTCCTACCTCAGCCTCCCGAGTAGTTGGGATTACAGGCATGTGCGACCAGGCCAGGCTAATTTTGTATTTTTAGTAGAGACGGGGTTTCTCCATGTTGGTCAGGTGGGACTCAAACTCTCAACCTCAGGTGATCCACCCTTCTTGGCCTCCCAAAGTGCTGGGATTACAGGCATGAGCCACTGTGCCCAGCTAGACCCTGCCCTCTGGGTACCTGGTTCCCTGTCTGGCATCCAGGAAGAATCAGATGATATGGACTTGAAGGATGGTGAAGAGGTTTTACTGAGTGATGGAGGTGGTTCTCAGTGGGAAGGGGAGCTGGAAGGGGGATGGAGTGGGAAGATAATCCTCCCTGGTCAAACTCCTCTCCACATTCAGATGTTTCTTCCTCTCCTTCTCTGCCGTGCCACTGCACTCCTCTGTCAGTGAAGTTTTGGGTTTTTATGAGTGCAAGATTGGGGCATGGCGGGCCAGAGTGGTTTTGGAAAAACCACCATGCAGGCGGGAATACAGGGATGTGAAGTTCTCATGTAGGGGCATGGACCCAGGCTTGTGGGTTGGGCCCTTGCTGGGGAACCGCCCTCTTCTATCCAGTATTTTCCTGCCTCTTATCTGTATCAGTGGCCTTCCCAGAGACAAAGGTACTTCAAGGGAGGAGGGGTTCGGGAAGGAGCCCTATGCTGAAAAGGTTGGCTAAGCATACATATGCAGCAGGTTACAGGAGGAATGGTAAATATTCAGGAAAAGGGTCTGGCTATATGCATACTAAACAAACATGCATGTTACATACAATCTGTTTTCACTCTGCGCTGGAGTCTTTTTTTTTTCAATTTGGGTTGTCACCAATGGGGTGGAGACTTCACATGTGAATGTGTCGCAGTGAGACCCTAAACGTCAGAGGTCTTCTCAGGACACGAAGGCGCACAAGTGCGCAGCCTCTGTAAACCAGCCAGAGCCAGTCCATGCTTGGGGGTCCCTTATCAGGAGGAGGTTCCTGAAGTCAGTCTCCTGCCCAATCAGAGCTGTGGTTACGGCAGTGGAACGGGGTGAGCCGGCGTCTGCTGGTGGATGAGCTGCAGTCGTTTGAATCTTGCCCATTATGGGGCCAGTGCGTGTTTAGCCACTGGAGAAAAAAGAAGACACTGTGGGGCTAGGTGCAGTGGGTCACGCCTGTAACCCCAGCCCTTTGGGAGGCCCAAGGTGGGCAAATCACGAGGTCAGGAGTTCGAGACCAGCCTGGCCAACACGGTGAAACCCCGTCTCTACAAAAATACAAAAAATTAGCTGGGCATAGTGGCGGGCACCTGTAATCCCAGCTACAGGGGAGGCTGAGGCAGAAGAATCGCTTGAACCCAGGAGGTGGGGGTTGCAGTGAGGCAGAGGTTGCAGTGAGCCAAGATCACACCACTGCACTCCAGCCTGGGAAACAGAGTCAGAGTCCATTTTGAAAAATGAAAAAAAGACGACGTGGCGTTGAGTGCAGAGTCTGTTCTCTAAGTGTAGGATAGGCAGCTCAACCCTTGCCTGGCGTCTGAGCTGCTGTTTGCAATTTGATATCTTACTGCCACAGAGCCTGTTCTGTGGGTCCTACAGTCTCCATTTTACTTTTAGTGCTGTTCAGTGTTGTGTATAAACCCTAAAAGGAGAGCATAAAAGGATGTAGCTGACCTGTTCCCGCATGGCCAGGAACTCCATTTTAGGGTTTTTCTCATGTTCCCTTTGCTACAAGGTGTTCCCTTGGTGCAGGGGGTTTAGGATTTTATCTCAGTCTATACTCCTCTGTAAAGTAGTGTGAAGATTCAATGTGTTAATGCACGAAATATGCTCAGTGCACAGTATGTGCTCAATTGATGTTAGCTGTTATTATTATTATTATTTTGAGGTGGAGTCTCACTCTGTCACCCACGCTGGAGTGCAGTGGTATGATCTTGGCTCACTGCAACCTCTGCCTCCTGGGTTCAAGTGATTCTCCTGCCTCAGCCTCCCAAGTTGCTGAGATTACAGGCGCCCACCACCACCAAGACCAGCTAATTTTTTTTTTTTTTAGATGTAGTCTCATCCTGTAACCCAGGCTGGAGTATGGTGGCACAATCTTGGCTCACCGGACCCTCCATCTCCCAGGTTCAAGCGATTCTCCTGCCTCAGCCTCCCAAGTAGCTGGGATTATAGGCACATGCCACTACATCCAACTAATTGTTGTATTTTTAGAAGAGACGGGGGGTTCACCATGTTGGTCAGGCTGGTCTCAAACTCCTGACCAGGTATCTGCCCACCTCGGCCTCCCAAAGTGCTGGGATTACAGGCATGAGCTCCCAAGTCCAGCCTATTATTTTTTAGAGATGGCTTACCTTATATTGTCCAGGATGGCCTCTACCTCCTGGCAATTTTTGCTCCGCCTCCTCAGTAGCTGGGACTGCAGGCGTGAGCCACCGTGCATTGCTTAAATGTTAGCTGTCATTAATGGACAACTGTTACTAATTAGATGTACTTTCTTTTTAAAACCTGGACCTCTAAGCAACGTCCTCCTCCCTCAGTCCTCAGCACCTGCCTGGTCGGGCATCGGGTCTCACCAGACTACAGAGCTGTAGGTGCACTGCCAGGTCACCAAGACTTTAGCTTGGTGATACTGACTCCAGGGCCCCAGATCACCATGTCTGCAAGTCTGGAACCCAAAGGCCTCCGTTCCCCGGGGTGGCGCAGGGAAGCTGCAGGGAGTCAGCTGTGGGGAGCATAGGGGTGGGAGGTGAAGGCGGTGGGGTCCCCTAGGGGGTCAGGATTGTCCTCGAAGGCAAGCCCTCCACAGGGAGACCAGGTAGGGGTGGGATCCGACAGGCGGCCAGCCCAGGCCGGGGCACCTGTGGATGCAGGGCTGGGCACATGGCCGGCGGGGCTGGGACCCTCTGCAGGCAGCGCCACCGGAGCGGGACTAGGGGTCCGCAAGGGTCTAGGGCGCCCCGGAGAAGCCTGATGCCCCAGGCCGATGCGGGGGGAGACTGGGTACCGTCAGCCCCGTGTCCATCAGTTCCTGCGGCCCCGGAGAGGCGACGTGGATTGGACTTGGGCTCTGAGCACTGCAGGAGGGCGAGTGCGCGGTTCCCTCGGGGATCCGGGGTCCGGGGTCACTCCCGCGCCTCTGCGCTGTTCCCACGCCCGCCCGTCCCCCCTGGCTTTCCGCGTTGTAAGAGTGTCAGGGGCGTGGCGCCCGGGCCCCCCAGTCTCCCCTGCACGCGGCGGGGCGCGGGGTTGGGGCGGAGCACGCGTGTTGAATGAATGAACGAACGAACGACGCTACAGAGCCCTCTCCAAGTGGAATGAAAGTGCAAACCCCGCGTTTCGGGCGGCGGCGCGGCCGGGTCCGGTGTCACTTCCTCCCGGCCCGGGGCGGGGCCTGCGCGCCTGTCCCCGCCCCCGGCCCGCCCCCGGCGCCGCGCGGAACCCGCGGGTTCGGAGCCGCCCGCTGAGGTCAGAAGGAGGCGGCCAGGACGTCCGAGCAGAGCGTCTGCGCCGAGCGGGGCCGCCGCGCGCCGGAGCCGGAGCCGGAGCCGAGGACAGCCGGGGCCGGGGCCCGAGCCCGAGCCGAGCCGGAGCCCGAGCGAGCGGCCGACGCCGTGCCCCTCCCGCCTCGCCCCGCGCCGCCGCGGCCAGGCCCGGCATGGAGGAGGACTGCCGGGTGCTCTCCATCCAGAGCCACGTCGTCCGCGGCTACGTGGGCAACCGGGCGGCCACGTTCCCGCTGCAGGTACGCGCCGCCCGCCGCCCGGGCTTACGTAACCCGACACGCGTGGCCCCCGAGCCCGTGACCTTGGCGGGGCCGCCGGGACGAGCCTCGGGTCCCCGAGGAGGCTCGGGAGCTGCGGGCAGAGCTGGCGCGGGCGCCGGGAGGCGGGCGCGGATGAGCCGCCCGCTCTGCTGGGCTTGCCGGGGCGGGAGCGGAGGGCCGAGTGCTGTGGGCCCCGCGGGTGGGACGGGTCCGGCGTCGGGGGCGCCGGGGGAGGGAGCCCCGCGCACCGCCTGTGGCGCAGCCGCGCGTCCCTGCCCCGTCCCGCGGAACGGGCCGGCTGCCGCGGGGCAGGGTGGGGTGGGGGGGCGGCTCCCGGAGGCGAAGGAAGGCGGCAGAGCCCGGGAGTCCCGGGGCGGTCACGGGAGCCGGGACCTTTCCGTGTGGAGCGCGTAGGCGGCCGTGGAGCTGGAGGGGTTGGCGCGCACACCTGCTGGGCCCCTGTGGGTCAGGAGGTCGAGAGGAAGGAGGAAGACGCCGAGTGAGGTCACGAAGCCCATGAGGGTGGACTCCGCTCTTGGCCTGACCACGCCAGGAGGTGGCCGAAGGGAAGAGGGCGGGGCTGCCCTGCACCCTCGCATCCCTGCAGGTGTTTGCTCTGAGAGAGCAGTTCGGGACTGTGTGCATCGGCTTTAGGGAGCCCCCTTTTAAAACGCATTAGCCGGCGACTTCCTGGTTGCCGCTAAGTGGCCCTTGGAGGGGTAGGAAGGGCCTGGATGCGGGGGGACCGAGTTAGAACGAAGGTGACGGCACTTCCTGGCCTTGTCGAGTCAGCAGGAGGGCTAGGGGGCGGGGGCTGTCCGGTGGTGGCTCTCCTGTGCTGCCCACCTGTGGCCTGGTCCTCAGGGAAAGGAGCAGGTATGCCTCGTCCCTGTGCTGGACCCCACGGAATAACGAAAGGCCACGTGGTCATGGTCGGGCCTGCGGTGTGCGCTGGCCTGGGAGGAAGAAGGAAGGGGGAGAGCAGCGCCTCAGTGGAATTTGAGGGCTGGCCTAGGCGTGCCCCCAGGAGGACCAAGCAGAGCAGAGCTGAGCGCAGAAAGGCAGGGGTTCAAGTCTGAAGTGAAGTGGAAGGCCTGTTGGGAAGGGGGCGGTGCTTCACAGGTGGTCTCACTTGAGCCCCTCATTCCAGCCAGCTGCCCGGCGGACCCTGCCGGGAGCAGCAGAGTGCACCTGTTAAGCACTGCTCTGGACCACTCCTAGCTTGAGGAGGGTGGGGCAGAGTCAGAGGCAGGATCATGCTCGGGAAGAAAGGTGCACGGTCCCTGAAGCAGGGGCAGCCAGGGAGGGTGGAGCCAGGGGCTCTGAGGACAGTGTCCGCTGTCTTGGCGAATTGCAGATCCTGTGGCGTCTGTCCGGTTCCGCCTCCCATCCACCTCCTACTTCACTGGGCAAACTGTTTTCTTCTTTGCTTCACCTGGGATCGCCCAGTAATGTCCCTTGTTCTCGAACTCCCAGTGACTCAAGGGAGGGGTGTCCTCTGGTTGCTTACCTCAGGCAGAGCCTTGTAAGGATGGCGCTGCCGTTCTCACCTGGGGTCTCCCCAGTGCCCAGACCGCTGGGCTCCCATGCAGGCGTTTTACTCCCATACCTCGACGTCCAGCACAGCTGGACGAGGAGAAGCAATGCAATGGGGAGGGGCTGAGATGGCTGCGACCAAGCCAGCCTAGACCAGCCTTGTGGGCACAGGAGGGTCTGGCGGACAGAGCCTGGAAGTGGCCTTGGGGCTGGCATTTGCCGCTTCCAGCCACAGTTCCAAGGGGAAGCGTGCTCTGAAGTCTAGAGGTGCTCTTGCAAGAGTTTGTCCTTGATTCTGCTCACCATGTGGCTTAGGACTCCAAAGCCTTGTTTCCAAGGCTGAATGTGGGGGGGGAGAAAACCTAGAAACTGGCAGAACAGAGCCTCTGGCTGAGCCCAAAAGATTTGCCTTCATGCTACTTGGAATGAGACTGGAGAATGCCTGAGGGGTGTGGCATGTAGCAGGGCGGCTGAAGAGGCTCCTTATGGGGACTGACCCAGGTGTCTGGGGGTCCCACCTCAAAGCAGGTGTCTCCTCATCTTGGAATTGCAGCTGAGGGACCTGGCCCTGGTTTCTGAGCCTGGTCTCACCTGCAAACTGGGTGCAATACTCATTTGCAAGATAGCACCAGGGCCCCTTGTGCCCTGCGTGCCAGGCTTGGGTACACCCATTGCCAGGGAGCTCCTGCTGATCCCCTGGGAGTGTGGCACAGATTCGTCCTGACTGGACCATCTGCATGTCTGGGCCTCAGAGCTGTTCTCCCCCAGACACTTTCTGCCAGGTCCTCTCAGTGTCACTCTGCAGCCAGGAGGTAGCTGCCCTCCCTGCACAGAGCAAAACCTTGAGCCTGTGTTTGGCTTTTGTTTCTGGGCGTATGCCCAAGGTACATTTTAGTGGCGGGGAACTGAAGGAGGGGAGCATGTTGACATGACCAGTGCTGGCGGGAGGTGCAGGGTCAGGATGCATGATTTGGGTTTGCAGATCGAACGTGGAGGGCAAGAGCAGGCTGGTGGTCTGGGGGGGTGCATGGAGGAGAGGAGCTGGGGGCTGCCCAAGTCAAGCACAGACCCGTCCAAGGACAGGCCTTGGGATGTGCCTTGGGGCTTGGATTCTGGGCAGGGGGGAGAACAGGAAGGAGTGGAGGAAATGAGCTGCCGCTGTCTGTCCTCCCACACTGCTAGGACTGTTAGCTCCTGGGTGTGGGAAACCTCAGCTTCTTTCAGAGCTGGGAGGTTTGGTTCTTTGGAGCCCCTCGTGTGTGTGTGTGGAAAGCCTTCCCGGCTCATCAGTTCAGCAGCTCTCGTGTTTCTGTAGGCCCCACTGCACCGTGGAGATCTGGGGCCTCGGGGCTGCCTTCCAACCCCTTTTGCCTTATTGTTTCCGTAACCCTAAGGCACGCAGCTGCAGGGTTACGTGGGAGTTTGCTGGGGTGAAAAGACCATGCACAACTTTAGGGTTATATAGGACTTTGCCCAGACTGCCAAAACAAAGTACCACACACCAGGTGGCTCCGGGTAGCGGAAATTCGCTCTCTCATAGTCTGGAGGCCAGAAGGCTGAGACCAGGGTGTGGGCAGGGCCATGTTCCCTCCATACGAGGGTCCTTCCTGGCCTCTTCCGGCTCTCGGTTGCCCCTGGCTTCTGGGGCTCACAGCCAAGTCCCTCCAGTCTGTGCCTCTGTCCTCACGTGGCCTCCGCTCTGTATGCGCTCTGAGAAGCACACTCACATGGGATTCAGGCCCACCCGATGATCTCATCTTGGAATACTACATCTGCAAAGATCCTCTCTCTCTCTCTCTCTTTCTTTCTTCTTTTGAGACAGAGTCTTGCTCTGTTGCTCAGGCTGAAGCGTAGTGGTGCAATCTCGGCTCACTGCAACCTCCACCTCCTGGGTACAAGCAATTCTCCTGCCTCAGCCTCCTAAGTAGCTGGGATTACAGGCGTGTGCCACCATGCCCAACTAATTTTTCTCTATTTGTTTTTAGTAGAGACGGGGTTTCACCATGTTGACCCAGGCTGGTCTTGAACTCCTGACCTCAGGTGATCTGCCGGCCTCAGCCTTCCAAAGTGCTGGGACTACAGGCGTGAGCCACTGCGCCCAGCCCAAAGATCTTTTTCCAAATAGAGTCACCTTCACAGGTTTCAGTTAAACGTATCCTTCCTGGGTTCAACATTCAACCACTGTGGGGTAGAGGAACCTTCAGACGTCTTTTAAAAGGCAGGGTGACATTCTTCCAGGATCTTACCAGTGCAGTTCTGAGCCCAGGTGCGGCGGCTCACACCTATAATCCCAGCACTTTACGAGGCCGAGGTGGGTGGATCACTTGAGCCTGAGAGTTTGAGACCAGCCTGAGCAACATGGCAAGACCCCATTTCTACAAGGAAAAAAAAAAAAAAGCTGTCTATGGTGACTCACATCTGTAGTCCCAGCTACTTGGGAAGCTGAAGTGGGAGGATCACCTGAGCCTGGGAGCTGAGGATGCAGTGAGCCGTGATTGTGCCACTGCACCCCAGCCTGGGTGACAGAGTGAGACTCTGTCTCAAGAAAAAAAGTAGAAAATAAACATGCATGGAAATTCAATTTATTTTTAACCAGAAAGTTGATAGACAATACCAATGCACTAGGTAGACCCTGTCTCAAAAAAAAAAAAAAAAAAAACAACTCCCCTGCTCTGCAAGGCGGCTTTCTGCAGAGTGGTGGCACCGCTGGAGCATTCTCCTGGGGAAGTGATTAAAATACCTGCTGTTTTGGAAACTCTTTACTTTTTCTCTTAGAATTCCTAGGATAGAGCGAGCCTTTTCTTTCTTCAGAACTGCACTGGTAAGATCCTGGAAGAATGTCACCCTGCCTTTTAAAAGACGTCATTTTTGCCTTAACATTTTTCAAGGTGACATGGATTTGCAAACATTACAAAAAAGCCAGCGCTGGTCCATGCCTGTGGCTCACGCGTGCAATCCCAGCGCGTTGGGAGGCTGAGGCGGGTGGATCACCTGAGGTCAGGAGTTAGAGACCAGTCTGGCTAACCTGGTGAAACCCCATCTCTACTGAAAATTACCCAGGCGTGGTGGCTCACTCCTGTAGTCCCAGCTACTCAGGAGGCTGAGGCAGGAGAATTGCTTGAACCCAGTAGGTGCAGGTTGCAGTGAGCTGAGGTCGCGCCACTGCACTCCAGCCCGGGCAACAGAGCAAAACTCACTCTCAAAAAAAAAAAAGAAACAGAGCCAGCGCTCCTGCTTGCCTCGAGCGCCTCCGCTCACTTCCCCAGAGGTGATGCTGATACTGCAGCTGGCGACTGTTCCGGCATTCTCTCCCGGCCACGCTGGGCAGCTGGCCCTCCTCTCGTCTGGCTGCGATTCTCTTTCTCCCCGGCCTCTGCCAGTCCCTGGGTCTGAGCCAGAACGTGCCCCAGTCCCGGAAACAGGCGTGCTTCCTGGTGTTTCTTCTTCATCCTTCTCCAAGAAGGAACAAATTGTTTCGTTTCTTGCTTTTCTGACTCTCTTAGTTTGGGACTGAGGTTTCTGTTCCTCCTGTTTGGCTGTTGTGGAGAAAAGCAAGACCTTATCGGTCCCCCCCCGATGGAGTCTCCCTCTGTTGCCCAGGCTGGAGTCCGTGGTGCGATCTTGGCTCACTGCAACCTCTGCCTCCTGCCTCGGCCTTCCAAGGAGCTGGGACTACAGGCAGATGCACCACTATGCGCAGCTCGTTTTTGTATTTTGGTAGGGATGGGGTTTTACCGTGTTGGCCAGGCTGGTCTCGAACTCCTGACCTCAGGTGGTCCATCCGCCTCAGCCTCCCAAAGTGCTGCTACTGAGCCCAGCCTATTGGTCCCATTTTCTGATTTTTCCCTCCTGCCTCTAGCCCTAGCCCACTTCAGTGCATGTGTATGTGGGTATGCTTGTGTGTACATGCTGTGTGTGTCTGTGGGCGTGCGTGTGTACATGATGTGTGTGTGATGTGTGCATGTGTGTAAATGATGTGTGTGGGGGTGTGCGTGTGTGTATGTGGTGTACATGTGTGCATGTGGGATGCATGTGCGTATGGGGCATGTGTGCGTGGCATGTGTGTGTGTCCTGGGGCAAGCGTGTGTGCACGTGTGTGTGTGTGTGTGTGTGTGTGTTGTGTTACTCTCCAGGCCCCAGTGTTGGCTGGCACCCATCTTTCCTGTAAGTGACTTCCCTCTTCCTAGGAGGCTTGGTGTGACTGGCATTCTCTGGAAGGAGAGCGCAGATCCACAGAGCGGTCAGCTTCGGGGACACCGGGGCTGCTGATGGGCTTTGTGGGCTCTTGGCCTTGGTGTCTTCAGGTGCACACCCACACAGAGCTTTTGAAATGGAACCATGCGTGCCCAGTTCACAGAGTGATGCCGAGGAATAGAACAGAGGGAACTTCTCAAGGGGAAAGCAAGAGAGGAGGTGTCAGAGACCGGCTGAGCCAAAAACTGCGATCGGCCGAGGAGGGGCGGGCAGCCCCCACCTCCCTGCCCACAGAGCAGCCGCCCCGTGCCAGTGTATTTCCCTGCTCCCCCCTGGGGCCTCTGTTTTAAAGGGTTCTGCAGCCAAGACAAGCCTGCCAGCCCCTGTCCCTGTCCTTGGCCACTCCTCCAGCAGCTTTCCCATTCCTGAAGCAGGTGGCTAGCCCTGCTCAGCCTCTTGTCCCATCTCCGAGCCGCTGGAAATGTGGTCACCCTAGGACAGCTAAACGAGGAAGCTGTGTGGTGCACGCAGGTGTGGCTGTCCCCTAGGGCCAGTTCCTGTGTGCCGGAGCGAGTTCCGAGGGGTGGGGAAGGAGTCAGCACTTGGTGGAGCTCTGCTGGCCGGGGCACAGAGAACAGCGTCCAGGAGAGTGCAGCGGGTGTGAGGCCCTGGAGCTAGAAGGTGGCATTTTTGCTGCACGCTGTGGGGCTGGAGGGGGCCTGAGGTCACACCAGGGAATCCATATTGGGGTAGGAATCCTGCCTTGGCAATCCCTGGACATAGCCCCCAGCTGTCTGGCCATCTGTCTGAGCACTTCCGAGCCAGCCATGACCTCTGCCCTCCCTTGGCACTTTGCAGTGAACCCAGCACCCGGCAGCCCCTGACCAGCCCGTGCACGGTCCCCCTATGGCGCTGGGAGCCTGGAAGCAGGAGGCTGGGTGTTCGTGTGCCATGAGCAGGGCTGGGGCCCAGGTGATGGGGCCGGGACTGTGAAGGCTGAGGCAGGGGTGGGTCAAGGTTAGGGGGAGACCGCTCAGGGGGCTCAGGGCCATTTCCAGCAGCAGTTCCCCCTTGGAGATTGCAGGACGAAGGACACGGTTGACCTGAACTGTAAGGCTGACAAGTCACAGATGGTGGGAGGGACACAGGTGCTCGGGCCCCAGGCTGATCAGGGTAACGGCAGTCACGTGATGCTCTCCCATCCTCTTTCCCGATTCTGATTTCCTACTACGGTGGTCCAAGGTCTTGCAAAATCAGCTATAGGGAGGCTTCTGCTGGGTGTCTGCCTTCTGCTGCTGCGCAGCACTCGCCCTATCTCTCCTGGAACAAGGGTGGCCAGGCCAGGGTGAAGGAGCTGTGCTGGAATGTTCCAAGCTTCCCCCACTCCTGCCATTCTGAGTCACCCTGCCTCCCCGGAGGAGAAGGATCAGCTGAGCCGCTGTGCTCACGTAGTGTCTCGCTGTGCCTCGCTGTGAGCAGAGTGGGCGGATTGCACTAAGGCGTGCACGTGGGCCCCGGGAGGGAGCTCAGAGCAGCCACTCCCGCACGTGGGCAGGAGGAAGGATGCTCACATGGCTGGCGGAGGGAGGAGGACCGACGGCTCCACCTGCACACGATGAGCTTGTGTTGAGGGCGGCAGGGAGACAGGGTCGGGGACTCCTCGGCCTGCGTTCTGCTGTGACTGCTCCTGCGGCAGGGAGACAGGGTCGGGACTCCTCGGCCTGCGTTCTGCTGTGACTGCTCCTGCGGCAGGGAGACAGGGTCGGGGACTCCTCGGCCTGCGTTCTGCTGTGACTGCTCCTGTGGCAGGGAGACAGGGTCGGGGACTCCTCGGCCTGCGTTCTGCTGTGACTGCTCCTGTGGCAGGGAGACAGGGTCGGGGACTCCTCGGCCTGCGTTCTGCTGTGACTGCTCCTGCGGCAGGGAGACAGGGTCGGGGACTCCTCGGCCTGCGTTCTGCTGTGACTGCTCCTGTGGCTGGAAGGGATGACTGATGCAGTGGAAATTGCCTTCCCCTTCCCCCAGTGACTGCCTCTGTGACCCCCACAGGAAGTTCCCACGAGGAAGTTGGAGCCCTTTCCAAGCCATCCCACTGGCCCAGACTCTGCTGGGATTATTTTGACCCCCAGGGCAGAGTGTGGCCATCTGACTGGCTTTCTCTCTCAGCAGGAGACGGAGCGCATGCCTGCAGGTGGGGGAGCCCCAGTGCGTTGCATGGATGAGTGGTGCAACAGCCCCGAGGCTCTTCCCGCCCTGGCTGCCCTGTCTTCATGGCACTTTTCTGTTTGGGTGGTGGCCTTTTAGCCCGCTGGTCCTTCCCAGGCAGCTGGAGCGGAGTCATGCCTTGCGGTAGAGGCTGAGGAGGAGCTTGTCCTTCAGACTTTTCGGCGGAGACACCCAGGTTTTCTGTGGCAGCAGTGGGTTTGCCAGTGCAGCCAGAGACCAGGGGCTTTGGTCAGAGCCAGCAGGGATCCCCAGCCCCAAAGAACCCTCCCAGGGGCTGGTGTGCTGTCGCAGAGGTCTCGCAGGCACGGTTGCAGCAGGGTCGTGCAGGCTGAGAGGATGGTCTGAGTTGAGAGAGGGGAACTGGCAAGGCACAGGGGTTTCAGAGCTTCCGGGGGTTCAGAAGATGCCCAGGCTCTGCAGCCCAGTGAGGAATTCACAGGGTGGTGGGTGACCCAGCAGTCAGGGGCATCGCTGTGGGCGTGGGACGCTCCGGGGCACTGAGCTGCATCCTGTGGCAGCAGCAGACCCTCAAAGGCTGAGTTTAGAGGAGTATATCTGGAGGGGGTGGGGAGTACCCATTCAGGGGGGCTAGGAGCAGAATGGTGGCTCATGCCTTATAATCCCAGCACTTTAGGAGGCTGAGGTCGGAGGAGCGCTTCAGCCCGGGAGTTCAAGACCAGCCTGGGTAATATAGTGAGACTCCATCTCTACAAAAAATAGAAAATTAGCCAGGCATGGTGGTGCACACCTGTAGTCCCAGCTTCGCAGGAGGCTGAGGCAGGAGAATCACTGGAGCCCAGGAGACGGAGGTTGCAGCAAGCCGAGATTGTGCCACTGCGCTCCAGCCTGGGCGACAGAGTGAGATCCCTGTCTTAAAACAAAACAAAAAACAGTAGCACAATGGCCGATAAAACCATCCCAGGAAGGGGGGATGAGGCGATAGTCCACAGGTCTCAGTGGACCATCATGTGGACCTTCACAGCAGGTATTGACGTTGGAGAGTCTGGCTCATACCTGATTGACTGATTTGATTTTTTTTTTTTTTTTTTTTTTTTTTAGACAGAGCTTCTCTCTGTCACCCAGGCTGGAGTGCAGTGGCGTGATCTTGGCTCACTGCAACCTCCACCTCCCAGGTTCAAGTGATTCTCCTGCCTCAGCCTCCTGAGTAGCTGGGATTACAGACACACACAACCATGCCCAGCTAATTTTTGTATTTTCAGTAGAGACGGGGTTTCTCCATGTTGGTCAGGCTGGTCTCGAACTCCTGACCTCAGGTGATCCGCCCACCTCGGCCTCCCAAAGTGCTGGGATTAGAGGTGTGAGCCACCGTGCCCGGCCTCATACCTGATTCCATGCATGTACTGCTGAGCTCTGTGGTGTGAATACTTCCACTGTGGCTGAATGGAAACTACCAACCTGAGCAGGAAAGAGACGTGGCAGCCTCCGCCAGGTAGTGTTCCTCCCTGTAGACACAAGAGACACCAGCAGCTCAGTAGACAACAGCTAGGGTAAAATGCTAGTGAACTAATTAGGAAGCGGTGAGGCCAGAATATTTATTATGGTTGCTTTTAATGTAATTTATATAGGCTGGGTGTTGTGGCTCATACCTGTAGTCTCAGCACTTTGGGAGGCCAAGGGAGGAGGACTGATTGAGCCCAGGAGTTTAGGACCAGCCTGGGCAACATAGTGAGACTCCGTCTCAACAAAAATATATATATATAAATTAGCCAGGTGGTGGCATGCACCTGTAGTCCTAGCTACTCAGGAGGCTGAAGAGGGAGGCTCCCTTGATCTCAGGAGTTCAAGGCTCCAGTGAGCTATGATTGTGCCATTGCACTCCAGCTGGGTGATAGAGTGAGACCCTGTCTCAAAAAACAATAATATAATTTATATAATTATAAGTTTTGTGACTCTTTTTTTTTTTAAGTAGAGATAAGATCTTGCTGTGTTGCTCAGGCTGGTCTTGAACTCCTGGCCTTAAGTGATCGATCCTCCAGCCTTGGTCTCCCAAAGTGCTAGGATCACAGGTGTGAGCCCCTGTGCCTGGCCCTATGACTCAGCTTTTTATAATGACTGTGTGTAAAACTGACCTACACTGTTACATCCGGCAGTCACATGACTCAATTCATCCTCAACGCCAGCAGCAGTCATTGAGTCCTTCTTTCACTTCGAATCTCTGATTTTCCCTTCTCCCCATCAGCCTGAGAAAAGTCTGCTTGCAAAGGGCTCATGTCATTCGATGGGACTGTCCTGGATGGAAAGATCCTCCTGGGAGAGAGAGTTCCTCACACTGACAGGTTCAACCCACACTCAGGGGCTGCCCGAGGGTGAGGGGGCCCCTGAAGGTCATTCTTAGAATTCTGCCACCGCAGAACCCCACAGGCCATTGGAGGGACAGGGTTTACTGTAAAACAAGGTGATTTACGTACACAGACCAGCCGTGCTGTCCCTAGAGGGCCCAGGCTGATGCCACCGTTCAGCAGGGCTGCTCACAGGGCACTGGCCTGGCCCTGTTTACGGCGATCCCTGGAAGGCTGTGCAGGAGCCAGAACCGGGGCCAGCGCTCCGGAAGGGAGGGGAGCGTTGTGGAGAGCCCAGCTGCCTGCTATGTTGAACCTTGGGCCAAGAATCAATCTGTCCCCTGGCTCCCTTGGGGGTGGAGAAAGATGAGGTGTATCGGGCAGGGTCCAGTCCAGAAACAGAAACCAGAGCGACGATTGTAGAAGCAGTTGTACAGCCAGGTATTGAGAAACAGAAAAGGCAAAAAGGGAACACAGGTGTCGTGGAGGAGACCCTGCCAGCACCGGCTCCATGCTGCTGAGCCTGGGATAAGAGAGAAGACCTGGGCTCTTTAGAACTCGGAGCTGGGAAGGCGGGTGTCTGCCAGCTGGCCAGTGCCGGGGGTCTGCGGGGTGTGTGATGAGTAATTCTGCGGCGGTGGGAAAGCCGCAAAGCAGATTTCGCTGCTGCTATGGGAAGGGACGGTCACTGCCCCTGCCCCTGCGGGGAAGAGCCCCGGGGGAGGAAGAGGCGGCAGGCAGAAGCCCGTTCTCTTCACAGGCTTCGGTTTCACGCTCTTGGTCCCTCCTGGCCGTGCCTGGGAGGGAGCCACTGCCTGCAGAGATGTGAGCTCCAGAGGCACGGTCTGGCACGGAGTGGCGGATTCCAGCTGACGGACAATCGTAACAGCAAGACGCCTTTCTCTGGGGTCCCGGGGTCCCGTCCTGGACCTCGGCACCCCGCCCCCCGCGCATCCTCGTCTTCTGAGCGTGGCTTTGTCTCTCACATGCAGTTGGATGGGTAGACTCTGAAGCGTCCAGACGGGCTTGTGATACTGATGAATAAGCTGATTTTGATGGGGTGTGTGAAATGGAGATGCTCGCCCAGGGGCTCAGCTCGCTCGTGCTCTCATTTAAAAGCAGAAAATAGCGACTTCATTCTCGGATACGTTTGCCAGCCCCAAAGGATTAATTACACGCCCAGAAGCAGTGGAGCAGAATATTTTGGCAGGATTTTCAGGATTTGTGTCATAGTGGCTTAATATGTGTTTCTTCAGAGCCGGTTAGAATTTTAAAGGATTTTAAATACTGCAAACTCTCTGTGTGTAGAGGCTGTGGAATCTGGCTGGTACATTTGCAAGGTGCCACTTTTTATTTTTATTTTTATGTGTTTTTTTGTGAGACAGGGTCTCAGTCTGTTGTGCAGGCTAGAGTGCAGTGGTGCAATCACAGCTCACTGCAGCCTCCACTTTCCAGGCTCATTGATCCTCCCACCTCAGCCTCCCGAGTGGCTGGGACTACGGGCGTGTGCCACCATGCCCGGCTGATTTCTGTATTGTTTGTAGAGACAGGGTTTTGCCATGTTGCCCAGGCTGGTCTTGAACTCCTGGCCTCAAGCTGTCCTCCCGCCTCAGCCTCCTAAAGTGCTAGAATTACAGGCATGAGCCACTGTGCCTGGCCCGCGAAGTGCTAATTTTAACTTTTTAGATTAATGAGACTGCTAACATCTGTTTCATTTGTTTAGTGGTAATACCCGCTTCAAAGAAAGACCTAAATACAAATCCTAAGTAGAAAGCTCAACTAAGTATCACAAAATGAATCCCACCCAGTGGAGAAACAAATTGGAGAAGCCCAGAAGCCCCTCCCATCACCTGCCATCCCCTGCCCTGGAAACCGCCGCTCTCCTGGTGCTGATACCAGAGCTGGCGCTGCCTGGCTTTGAACGTGAAGATGGAACTCAAGGATGGTTGACTGTTCCGATCAAACAGGGAGAGAGGGTTTGAGCATTGTTGGTGCACGGGAGAGGGCGGGGGATGGCCCCTGGAGATACAGGAAGGCCTCCCTCTCCGTCTGTCTCAAACCCTCACCCTCTCCCTCCCTCTCTGTCCTCACACACTCACTCCCTGTCTCAGGCTTTTGAGCCTCGTGTCCTGGGAAGAGGGGTGAGCTGTGCGGCCCACAGGGCCCTTGGCCTGGCTTCCTCCAAGGGGGTGGGGTAGACGCCCGCATTTTCACAGCAGAGACGGCCTCCCCGCCTCTGTGCTCCCGAGGTGTGTGGACAGACGGGCATTGCCTTTGTTTTATTGTTTAGTTCATTAGTCTTATTAAGCGCTTTCATTGGATGGGATTTCTGGAATGATCCGTGATGTGCTTCTCCATGGAGGTCCTGCGGGCTGGGCCGTGGCCTCACAGGCTGGTTGCTCCCCAGCGAGGGAAGCCCCACTCCAGACATTCGAGGCCCTGCACACACAGATGTCACGTGTGACTCAGGGAGAGCCTCTTACTCTGATGCGTCGGCCCTCCAGCCTGCACCCGGGGGCCCTATGCCTGCTGGGGCTCATTTACCCCCCTCATCCAAGTCAGCGCCTGCTGGGGTTCACGGGACCTTCCTGTTCCTTCTCTGTCTTGCAGGTTTTGGGATTTGAGGTCGACGCGGTGAACTCTGTCCAGTTTTCAAACCACACAGGTAAGGCGTTGGCCCCAGCAGCTGACGCAGAGCAGTGTGGGGGGTGAGGGGACAGGGCTTTCATGTGGACGGGAGCTGGGATCCCTGGTGTCGCTCAGCAGAGCCTGCACAGCACATGAGGGCATAGACCTGGGTGGTCTCGCCTCTGAGCAGGGGTGTGTTGACTCGGCTTCACAGCCCTGGGGCATGTGACCCAGTGCAGGTGGCAGAAGCTCTCGGCGCCTCGGTTTCCCCTCTGTAAAACGGGAGAGCGATCCTAACACCGGCCGTGGGGTGGCCAGAGTTGATTAGGTCAATTGCTTGAAGCGCTTGGACCGAGGCCTGGCTCAGCGCAGCCATGTGACTCCTGCTGCCAGCCTGCCTGCCTGCGAGGTGCTGTTCCTGCCTCCCGGCGCTGAGGAGGGTCCCCCCGTAGGCTGGTCATGCTGGGGGATGTATAGGTGGTTTTGGGTTTTCTCTGTTAACAGCGGTGCTGCAGGAGCCCGTGTGTACGTCTGTCTCCATGCATGGGGACGCAGAGGACTTTGCTGGCTCGGGACTGAGGGTGGCTGGCCTCAGAAGCCCCTCACAACATCCCAGGCCATGCTGCCCCACACCCCAGCCCCATGGCCTGGAGGTGGAGGCGCGTGGAGTCCTCCCTCCTCTCTGTGGTCCCTAGACTGCTTCGTTGGCAGGAGAACAAAGCCACTTGGTTCTTTGAAACACCCCCACGTTGCTTGCCCTGAAATTTCTCTGAACCCACACAGAACCTTGGGAGTACAGAATGTCCCAGAAACAGCATCGACGGGATGTAGGGGGGGCCTGGCCCCCGCCCTCGGGAGCGGGGGAAGGAATGCTGTGGTTTCTCTTAGGGCGGGCATGACACATGCTGAGTGAGAGGAAAGAGCCGCTCGGCCGGCACAGACGGACAGGCCCCACCTCTGGCCGAAACCCTCTCCTGCCTTTGCTTGCTGGGCACACTGGGGCTGCGAAATATGGAGATTGTCCCAAGACGCGGGCCTCCAGGGGCCTCCCCCGGGCCCACATGTTCTTCCTGGCTGCTCGCCACCCTCCCGTAGGATCGAGTTTTCAGCGGATGAGCTGGCTGGCTTGGACAGTAAAGCAGGGTGTTGAGTGTGTTTCTGGGGATGGTGTCGTCCTCCGTAGCGTTGGGTCAACCCTCACATAGATAGACCCGGCTGCCCTGGCGTGGATTCCAGGATGCGGGTAGGGCCCGGGCTTTGGTGATGCCTTCCGGGCATGCTGAAAGCTTCTCAGTGGGTGATGGGCTGGCTGACCCGAGGACTCCAAGACAGAAATGGGTGTCTGGCCTGCCTTCAGAGTGCTGCGATGACGACCGGACCCCAGGTGCTTGGGAGCCTCTGCAGATGCAGTGCCGGATGACCGGCTTGGGGGCTTCCCTTCCCATGGGGCCTAGCCTATGGTTCCTGGGAGTCCCCACTCCAGCCTCCTCCAGATGCCGTCGGGGGCCTGCTGGTTCAGGATCCCTTAGCCGGCTCCGGCGGTGGCCGTGGCTGGCTCCCAGCACCCTGTACCCATACTCTCGGGGTCAGCTGTCTGTGCAGCCTGATCAGGAGGCCCTGGGTAGCTTCCCTAAGGCCGCCTCTGTGGCTCAGGGGCAGCTCCCTAGGTCAGTGCGAGCAGGCATCACTCCGCTGTACCGGCGCCTTCTGCCTGCTCCCTTCCCTCGCCCGGGCCACACTGTGCTGCCCGGGAGTGAGGCTGGTATGCCGGGCACCTGCTCTGGGTGCCATGGCCGCTGGTGGTCAGGACGGGGGACTCGGCTGCCTCCATGCAGCCCCTCGGCCCCTCTCAGCTCCTGTGCCATGCACTGTGAGTTCAGTGCCCGCGGTAACAAGTCTGTTGCACCGACCTTCATGGAGCTGGAGGCGCTTTTTGTTTTTTGGGTTTGCTGTTGTTTTTCCTTTTCCCCACCCCTGCCCACTGGCTAGAGGTGCTTATTTTTCACCAACGTCACCTCCAGGAAGCATTTTACCGGGCCTGATTATGCACAAAGACTTCCGCACACGCCACGGGCCTCACGCGTTGTGGGGGCTGTTCTGCTCTGGGCACCCTTGCTCCAGGGCTGCGCTGCCCGGGCTGTCTGAGGGCCGCGTTTCCGTGTCCTCCTGCTGCGTGGCCCTTCGTATATGCCCAGGACGAACTCATGCCCTGCGTGACCGGCCACGTGAACTCAGCCACAAGCAGCCCTGCGGACGCCGGGTTGTTAACACTTTCTGGCTGTTGGGGGTCATGCTGCCGTGAACGTTTGTCTAGACAGGTTTTGGGGGGATGTGTTTTCAGTTCTCCAGCGCACACCTAGGAGTTGGAGGTGGGGTCACACAGGCTGAGCCCCATTTGGCAGGGAGGTGGGATGACGCTGCCAGGGAGCTCGTTAGCGACTCTGCCAAGGGTTTTTTTCTTTTTCCTGTGTGTGTGTGTGTGTGTGTGTGTGTGTGTGTGTGTGTATGTATGTGTGTGTCAAAGTCTCTGTCATCCAGGCAGGAGTGCAGTCGTGCGATCATGGCTCACTGCAGCCTGACATTCCAGGCTCAAGAGATCCTCCCTCCTCAGCCTCTTAAGGGGCTGGGTCTACAGGTGTGCACCACCACACTCAGCTAATTTTCCTATTTTTCATAGAGATGGAGTCTCACTATGTTGCCCAGGCTTGTCTCGAACTTCTTGGGCTCAAGTGATCCTGCCCGCCGAGCCTCCCACAGTGCGGGGTTTACAGGCGTGAGACTCCATGCCCCAGTCTTTTCCTTTTTCTTTTTTAGAGACGAGGTCTCTCTGTCACCCAGGCTGGCCTGCAGTGGTGCAGTCAGCTCACCACAGCCTTGACCTCCTGGGCTGAAGCGATCCTCCTGCCTCCTCCGCCTCCCGAGTGGCTGGGACTGCAGGTGTGCACCACCATGCCCACCGTGGACCCAGGGTTGTTATTGGGTGGTCACGTGGGCAGCTTCTGCCTGGGATGGCCACAACGCCAGACTGCCAGTGGACACGGATGTTCCACATAAGCCACGTTGTTGGTTCCCTGATACCCGTCAGGAGCGGGGGAGCTGAGCCCCCAGCTGCCTGCAGAGCCCACCTGGTGCAGGCTTTGCCGCCTCAGGGCTGCTGCTCACGCTCCTGCACCTCCCCTGGCTAAGCCCCCATTCCTCAAGGCCACCATTCATTTTTCCACACTCTGAGCTGTGCCCCCCAAAACCAAGGACACTCGGGCTTGGCAGCCCCCCCCTTGGAGCCAGCATTCCCAGTGGCCCCTTTGAGAGGGTTTCCTGTCTGAGCTTCCTGGCCTGAGGGCGTCAGGAAGGAGCTTGCGGAGCTGGAGCTCAGCAGGTGGCCGGGTCACACGTCCTGGCTTTTGAAGCGTGGAGCCAGAGAAGGTGGGACAGGTGACCTGCTGCTGCGCTTGGTGGTCCTTGCTGCAGGAGAAGGGGAGGCTTCTGCAAACACAAGGAGCTGCAGGGCTGGAGAGGACCAGGACCAGGCACCTACCGACGGGCACCAGCGAGGGGCCAGGACCGGGCGCCTGCTGACGGGCACCAGCGAGGGGCCGGGGCCGGGCGCCTGCCGACGGGCACCAGTGAGGGACCGGGCCAGCCCAGACTCCCTGGCTGGCTGGCATCGGACAGGCGCACCAGGCCCCTTGGACTTCCCCGAGGAGCTGGCTTGTTTGACCTGTTTTTTCATCTATGAATGGAATGAGTTGGACAGGGGATCCAAGTGCCCTCCCCCTGTTCGAGAAGGTTCTCGTGGGCTCTGGGCCGGTACCATGTCCTGCAGTGGGCAGGGGGCACCCAGAAGTGCGAGACCATGCCCCCTTGTTCCGACAGGAAGCTGGGCCTCAGAGAGACCTGGGGCCTGTGTCTGAGACCTGGAGAGGGCTGGACATCTCCCCCCTCCTCACGGCTGTTATGGCTGAATAGCGCCCCCCCCCAAATTCTCATGTTGCAGCCTTAACCCCAGCATCTCAGAGTGGACTGGATTTGGAGATGGGGCCTTTACAGAGGTCACCAGGTTAGAAGAGGCTGTCTGGGTGGGCCCTGATTTAATCTGACCGGCATCCCTATAGGAAGAGATGAGGACGCAGACACACAGGGACAGCTGCGTGAGGACACGGGAGGCAACACCGTCTGTAGCCCAGGGGAGAGGCCTCAGGACCAGCCCGGGCGACGCCTTGACCTTGGACCCCAGTGCCCAGGACAGTAGGAGAATCAGTCTCTGTCATTGGACCCGCCTGGCTGCGGTCCTTCCCGGTGGAACCCTGTATTAGTCCATTCTCACGCTGCTAATAAAGTCATATCCGAGACGGGGTCATTTACAAAGGAAAAAGGTTTACTTGACTCAGTTCAGCAGGGCTGGGGAGGCCTCAGCAAACTTACTGTCATTTGCCGGCCTCGGCCTCCCAAAGTGCTGGGATTACAGGCATGAGCCACCACGCCCAGCCACAGAGCATTGCTTCTGACTGCAGGCTGAGGACATTTGTGCCACACCTGCTCCTGCGCAATAGCTCCTGGGGGAGAGCCAAAGGCGTCCCTTCCAGTGGGAGCCAGCGACTGGTACGAAGGAGGGCCCTTGGGGGGCAGGAACTGTGGAGCCCTCCTCTGCTGTGGAAATTCAAGGGATCTTGGCCACAGGGCATGGCGTGTGGGCTCAGAGCCGGCCGTGACCTACCCATGCATGATACTTGTACTTTGCCGTTCTAGGAACCCACGTATCAGTTTTCCTCATCTGCTGAAAAAGACATGCATAGAGGGATGACTCATGTGGGAGGAGCTCAGGAGTCCCTCAGTGTGAGCCGTTTCTCATGGGCAAATGTGGGGTATCCATGGTGGGCCCCTCCCTGCGTGGATGGCTGAGCGGTGCTTTGAGCTGAAGCTGTGGTCAGATCCCACGATGCAGGAAGGCCTCCCAGGAGGCTGGCGGTCCTGCCTGCAGGAAGCAACGCGTCCGTCCTCATGCACTGATGTGCGTGTCCACTGGGGCAGTCACTTCACCCTGGGTACCTGTGGGGCCGAGGGCAGCCTGCACACCTGGGCTGAGGCCTCCTTCTCATTCATGTTTGTCTCTTGCTCAGGAGCTGATCTATGACTGGCTCTAATTGCAGCTTAATAAGCCTGTAGGGGAGGAGTGGGGAGGTGGGGACGTGACAAGCCCTACCCACCAGGGTGTCCTGGTGGTGGTGGCCAAGCACACCGGCCTGAATTGCTGGAATTGCTGGGAGCTCGTGCAGGAGACGCTGGGAAACAAGGCTGTGACGTTGCAGGGAGGGAGGGGCCGGGGCACTCCAGACAGCGATGCAGGAGTGACACAGCTGTGGGCTGCTGTGTCCCTCCCCCACGCCCCGCCTGTACCTGGGACGCAGCACCCACAGGTGTCACGGATCTGGGGAGCTGAGCGCCCACAGGAACTGGCAGTGGGAGGGTGGGGGCCAGTGAGGTCATAGCAACGATCCCTGGCAGTGTAGGGACAGGGGGCTTGCAGGGGACTGGAGGCGTCCCGTGTGGACAGCTGTCGGGACCTGCCAAGCACTGTGCCTGGTGATCAGGCCTTGTGCCCGTCCCTGGGGAGAAGCCGTCCACCAGGGGCCTCAGGGAGAGTGGGTGGATGTCGAGGGAAGCCCGAGGACCCACGCCTGGCCCCCTTGTGTCTGAATCTCCATGATTTCTCTGCCTCTAGGCTATGCCCACTGGAAGGGCCAAGTGCTGAATTCAGATGAGCTCCAGGAGTTGTACGAGGGCCTGAAGCTGAACAACGTGAATAAATATGACTACGTGCTCACAGGTGGGTGCCGGTGTGAGCTGCCGCAGGGGCCTGCGGACCCCACTCCAGCCAGGGTGGGCTCAGGGAGGCCCAGAGCACCCCCCACCCTGGCCCATCTCCCATCCCTGCTCCTTCAAGGAGAGCCTTGGTGTGAACATGACCTATACATGTTCAAAGGTCATATATAAGAGTGGGCATGGGGATCGAACCTGTAATCCCAGCACTTTGGGAGGCCTAGGAGGGAGACTTGCTTGAGGGCAGGAGTTGGTCCTGGCCACGCTGTGCCTACCTGGACAATAACTGCCCTGGCAATGCCAAGTCGACCCTCCTCCTGTGGCCACGCTGGGGTTTGGGTGCCCAGGGGAGGGTGCAGGCGGGATGTTGGGAGCACTGCCTGGGGAAGGGCAGGTGGGTGGGACACTCAGGTAGGTGACAGGCTGTTTCCTAGTACACTGGCATCCTTTGTCAACTTCGTGGTTAAAAACATTGTATTTCAGGCCAGGCGCAGTGGCTCACGCCTGTAATCCCAGCACTGGGAAGCCAAGGTGGGCCGATCAGAGGTCAGGAGTTCTAGACCATCCTGGCCAACATGGTGAAACCCCGTCTCTGCTAAAATGACAAAAACTAGCCAGGTGTGGTGTCGCGAGTCTGTAGTCCCAACTACTCGGGAGGCTGAGGCAGGAGAATTGCTTGAACCCGGGAGGCGGAGGTTACAGTGAACTGAGATTGCCCCACTGCACTCCAGCGTGGGCGACACAGTGAGACTCCATCTCAAAAAAAAAAGAAAATTGTATTTCTATTCATGTTTATATATATATATTTTTTTGAGAGAGGATGTCAGTCTGGCCCAGGCTGGCGTGCAGTGGTGCGGTCATCGCTCACTGCAGCCTCAGCCTCCTAGGTAGCTGGGACTAAAGGTGTGCACCACAATGCCCAGCTAACTTTTTTTTTTTTTTGTAGAGACAGGGCTTTGCCGTGTTTCCCAGGCTGATCTTGAACTCCTGGGCTCAAGTAATCCACCTGTCTTAGCCTCCCAAAGGGTTAGAATTACAGATGTGAGCCACTGCACCCAGCATCTATACATGTTCAAAGGTCATATATAAGGGTGGTCACAGGGGCTCGAACCTGTAATCCCAGCACTTTGGGAGGCCTAGGAGGGAGGCTTGCTTGAGGGCAGGAGTTCAAGACCAGCCTGGGTAACTGAGTGAGACCCCTGTCTCTACCTCTCGCCGTGGGTTCGTGCCCCTGAAGCACAGCGTTTCTGTTGGGAATGCGGCCGGGTCTGCCCTTGGTGTCTTGGGACTGTGGGGACACCTGCCTTCACCCAACTCCCCCGCCTGCCCCCATGCCAGGTATGCTGGTGCTTATCTTTCCTGGTGCCACAGTTGATCGTGGTGAGTTTCCTGTTTTCTGAGGGTAACCTGGATTCTCCCCCCAAAGGTTATACGAGGGACAAGTCGTTCCTGGCCATGGTGGTGGACATCGTGCGTGAGCTGAAGCAGCAGAACCCCAGGCTGGTGTACGGTAGGTAGGAGTCCACCCTCGGGCCTGGCTGCGTGGCCCACACAGGGTGGGGCTGGCCTGGGAGCCGGGGAAAGGGCAGCCTCCTGCCTCCTCTGCACCCCTCCATGCCCCGCCTCTCCGGGCTGGTGAGTTGCGTCTGCCAGGCCTCCGAGGATATGGGCCTTCTGAAGTCCAGACGCTGGAAGCGTTTGCCGGTGACCCTGGTGTCTTGTGTGGCTGGTGGGCGACAGGAAGGGGTGTCATTGTGCTCATACAGCGGGGCTGCTGTGTGAAGGCCTGGGGCCCAGGCAGCACCATTGTGTGACTACACTGACTTTAAAGGTGGAGGGGGCAAGGGGCCACACCCAGGCAAGACCAGGCTGGGAGTGCGGGGAGGGGAGGGTCACACCCAGGCAGGGCCAGGCTAGGGAGTGGCCAAGTCTTCGGGGGCATCTTCCTAGATGGGTCTTTCCTTAGAGGCCAGGCAGCGCTGGGTCCATCTTGCCACCTGGGAGAAGGGGCAGCGTCATCCAGCCTGGCAGACAGGCTCACTCTGGGGCGCAGGTCTCCTGGGTGGCAGGAGGGCAGGCCTTGCCCCGAGCATTTTGCCACACTGTGTACCATTGCCCAGAGGGAAGGTGCTTGTTGGGACAGACATGTGAGGCCTGGGTTGTGTGTGCTCCAGCCCCGGAAGAGGAGGGGGAGCCACTGCACCTGCTTGGGTGACAAGCAATGGTGAATAGCACCTCACAGCAATTGGGATGACTGCCATCAAACACACAGAAAATAGCAAGTGAGGGCGAGGATGCGAAACCCTCACACTGCTGGTGGGAATTTAGAAGGGCGTGGCCACTGTGGAAAACAGGCTGGGAGTTCCCCAGCAAGCAGGACACAGACGCCCTTCGACCAGCAGATCCACACAGACGCCGTGTGACTGGCAGATCTGCCCTGGGTATATATCAGAGCTGAGGACAGAGACTCAAGCAGACGTGCCTATACCCACGCCATAGCAGCGTTATTCCAGTGACCAAGGTGGAGACAGCCTGTGTCTGTTGATGGGTGATAGGCAGACAAAATGTCTGTGTGCACAGTGGAGTATTACTCAGTCTGGAAAAGGAAGGAAATTCCACTCTGCATTGTGGATGAGCGTGGAGGATGTGATGCTCTGCGAAAGAAGCCACACGCAAAAAGGCAACTGTTACGTGCTTCCGTTATCTGAAATATCCAGTTCGTGGAGGTAGAGAGCAGACTAAGGCTGGGTGCAGCGTCTCATGCATTTTGGGAGGTCATCCCAACACTTTGGGAGGCTGAGGCAGGCGGATCACCTGAGGTCAGGAGTTCAAGACAAGCCTGGCCAACATGGTGAAACCCCATCTCTACTAAACATTAAAAAATTACCTGACATCCAATTTAGAGGGAGGCACAGGAAAAAAAAAAAATTACCTGGGCGTGGTGGTGCACACCTGTAACCCCAGCTACTCGGGAGGCTGAGGCAGGAGAATCGCTTGAACCCAGGAGGTGGAGTTTTCAGTGAGCCGAGATCACGCCATTGTACTCCAGTCTAGGTGACAGAGCAAGACTCCATCTCAAAAAAAAAAAGAAAGCGGCTAGATGTTACCAAGGCCTAGGCAGGGGGAATGCGGAGTGAGTGTTTAACGGGGACAGATTTGTGTGTGGGAAGATGAAAGTGTTTTGAAGTTGGATGGCGGTCATGGTTATACAATAGCGGGAATGTCTTCACTGCCCCTGAGTTGCCTAATAACGGTTAAACTGGCAAAGATTAAGGTATATATTTTTTACTACATTAAAAAGTTAAATTTAAAAAGAGAAGAATATTTGCTTCAGCTTGGTAGCTTATAAAAGAAAAAAGCCAAATGCGGTTCCTCACGCCCAAAATCCGAGCCGTTTGGGAGGCTGAGGTGGGAGGATCGCTTAAGCCTAGGAGTTCAAAACCAGCCCAGGCTGGTTTTGAGCACATCTGTACAAATCATTTGAAAGTTAGCTGGGTGTGGTGGCACATGCCTGTGGTCCCAGCCACTTGGGAGGGTGAGGCAGGAGGATCGCCTGAGCCTGGAAGATTGAGTCTGCAGTGAGCTGTGATTGCACCACTGCCCTCCAGCCTGGGCAACAGAGCAAGACCCTGTCTAACATTTAAAAAGGGGCGGGGGGGAGAAAGAAATGTTGAGAGTTTCTTACTCGTCAGCTGTAGCCCTTGCTGATAACATGCCCTGTGTCTCTGCAGTGTGTGATCCGGTCCTGGGTGACAAGTGGGACGGCGAGGGCTCCATGGTGAGTAATTTCAGCGTGTGGTTTAAAAGCGCGGTGAGTGGAGCTCTTCCTGTCCAGCCGGAAGACAGGCCCACGTCTCTAAGTGTCTGACTTGGTGAGACTCCTCTGTCCAAGGGAAAGGAGACAAATCTTGTTAGGAAGGGGACCGACATGTTTTTGGAAAGCGCCAGACAGTAGATAAATATCTAAGGCTTTGCCGGCGCACGGCCCTGCCACGGCCGTTCCTGTTAGAGCACAGAAGCCACCACCAGCAAGAGGTGCACAAACAGGTGACGATTTTCTTTTTCTTGTTTTTCTTATTGACACAGAGTCTCGCTCAGTCGCCCAGGCTGGAGTGCAAAGGCACAATCTCGGCTCACCGCAGCCTCCGCCTCCCAGGTTCAGGCAATTCTCCTGCCTCAGCCTCCCGAGTAGCTGGGATTATAGGCGTGCGCCACCACGCCCAGCTAATTTTCGTATTTTTACTAGATAGGGTTTCACCATGTTGGCCAGGCTAGTCTCAAACTCCTGATCTCAAGTGATCCACCCGCCTCAGCCTCTGAAAGTGCTGGGATTATAGGTATGAGCCACCACACCCAGCCGTGAATGACTATTTTCTAATAAATTTTCATTTGTGGACACTGAAATTTGAATTTTCTGTAATTTTTGTGTTTCACAAAATGTCATTCTTTTTTTGACTTTCTTTTCCCCTAACCATTTAAAAATGTAGAAAGCATTCTGGGTGCAGTGCCTCATGCCTGTAATCCCAGCACTTTGGGAGCCCAGGCATTCAACATCAGCCTGGGCAATGTGGCAGAACCTTGCCATCTCTAATCAAAATACAAAACAATTAGCCAGGTGTGGTGGCACCCACCTATAGTCCCAGCTACTTGGGAGGCTGAGGTGGGAGGATTACTTGAGCCCGGGAGGTGGAGGCTGCAGTGAGCTGAGATCGCACCGGTACACTCACTCCATAGAGTGAGACCCTGTCTCAAAAAACAAAACAAATCTAGAAACCACTCAGCCTGTGAGCTGTATGGTAACAGCAGCAGCTGCAGCCTGCAGACTTTGACATGGGATCATGTGGATGGAGAATGTATCCACGGTGGCCAGCCCGGAAGCCTAGAATTGAGAGGCGGGAGGAGCCCCAGGTCACCCTGCCTGTGGGTTTTAAACTCAGCCATTCTGCGCCCAGGCCGTTTAGCGTCCGCCGTCATTGTCGTCCTGCTAGTGTGTCTGTTTGCTGCACGTTCACTCAGCTTGGTGGGCTTCTCCACTGCCACAGGACACGCCCAGCCTGTGGCCTCCCTGCCCCGCTGGGTCAGTGGTTGAAGTCAAGATGTCTGTCACTAGTCGTCTCGTGAGTGGGTGTGCTGGGCTGCTCAGCGTCTGTCTTTGTCCACTTTCTCCCGTGCTTGTTCTCCAGAAGCTCCGTGCCCCGCGCCCGCCCCGGCTCACAGCCCTCTGTGTTCCCTTCACGGTGCTCCCTGGCGTGGGCTCTGCTGACCCTCAGCAGACGCTCGTGTTTGGATCACAAAGAGTTGGGGCCGCTGTCCAGTGCAGTGTGGCTAAGGGATCTGGCCCCTTGATGTTGTTACGTTTGTTTCCTGAATGACAGTGGCCTAAACATGAGCCCCTGTCTCAGATGAGCAGTCATTCATATCTTCCGTTTCCGTGAGGTCAGAGGGGTGTGTTGCGCCTCCCTACCCAAAATGGGGCTCTAAAGAGCTCTCCTTCCATTTTCTGGTCCAGGGATCAGGGACTCCAGGCACCGCCCACCCATCCTTAGTGCCTCCTAAGCCATGTCACAGCATGGTCGCAGCAGCCAGTACGTGGCCACCTGGCATGCTCTGAGCACCACGTGCAGCGGCGCCCCCTGCAGGGCCCTGATCTCCAAGGGAGGTTTCTGGGAGCAAAGTGAAGTGAAGGGATTGGAGACTCAGGCCACCCAGCCAGCAGGGGCTGGCGGAATGTTCCGTAAAGCCTGCAGAATTCTCCCAGAGCTGCGCACTGGCTTCGGCTTAAATTTGATCATTAGAGAAAACCATGTGTTGAATTGTTTGTCAGGCAACTTAGACAAAAACAAATAGACGAAGAGTGCCTTGACGCAGCCAGGAGGAGCTCCCGGGTCGGGCTCCCAGCCCTCCCTGCTGACCGGGGACTCCACCCACCCACCGGGTTTCCCTTTTCTCCTCTCCCTCCTCCCTCCCCCCTCCCCCCTCCCCCCCACCCCCTCCGTCCCTCCCTCCCTCACCCCCTCCCTCCCTCACCTCGTCCTCCTCCCAGGCCCTCTGCAGGAACTCACCGTGCCCGAGTCCTCCCTCAGCCCCTTGGGGCACTTAGGGTTCCCACTGTCGTGTGCCTCTGCCACACATGCCCCTGTGATGGGAACCACTTGTCCCCCACAGTTGGGGACCTGGCCCAAGCCTGGACTTCAGGGGGCTTTTTGGGGAGCACTCCCTGGTGGGCGTCCCTCCCGGTGACTCCTGCCATCTCCTTTGTTCACAGTACGTCCCGGAGGACCTCCTTCCCGTTTACAAAGAAAAGGTGGTGCCCGTTGCAGACATTATCACGCCCAACCAGTTTGAGGCCGAGTAAGTCATTTTATTTATATTATATCATATTATCATTATATTAAGTTATATTTTACTTTATTTATTTTTTGAAATGGAGTCTTGCTTTTGTCGCCCAGGCTGGAGTGCAGTGGCGCGATCTCAGCTCATTGCAACCTTCTTCTCCCGGGTTCAAGCGATTCTCCTGCCTCAGCCTCCCAAGTAGCTGGGATTACAGGCGGGCACTGTCACAGCCAATTCTTATATTTTTAGTAGAGATGGGGTTTCACCATGTTTGGCCAGGCTGGTCTTAAACTCCTGACCTCAAGTGATCCACCTGCCTTGGCCTTCCAAAGGGCTGGGATTACAGGCGTCAGCCACCGCGCCTGGCAGAGTAAGTCATTTTAAATGGTGAACACTCCCAATCCTTCTCCAGGAAGAGCCACAGAGCCCCTAGGAACGGAAGAGGAGGGGGCGTCCCAGAGCTGCGGGTTTGCAGGGACCACCACAGCAGGGGGGGGGGGCAGCTGCGGAGGAGGCCAGGTCCCCTGCCACCCTGTGAGGGGGAAGCGAAGTGCGTTGGGCCTGCCTGCCTGATACTGAGTTTGAAAAGGTCTTTCTTTGGGTGCATGCCCTGCCCCCCCCCAGCTGGAGAATCAGACGCCAAGGGGACGCCGCCAGCGCCCCAGTGCCGTGAAGCGTGGAGCTGCCCGAGGAGGGGGCCAGTGCCTGTCACAGCTTAGCTCTACCTGGCCCCGAGCCAGGTCCCGAGCGCCCCATTCACACAGGGATGGGAGTGGCTGGACTCTTGGAGTCCTGGGATCCCTGACGTGGGCCTGTCCGAACTGAGGGGCCCCGAGCCACGGGTGGCCTGTGCGTGCATTAATCGTTAGCGGCTCTTTGACTTTGTGTGGACATAAGTCACCCATGTTGGGACCCTGTGCTGTGGCGTGGGCCTTAAGTGGGGGCCATGGCTGCTGTTCATCACCATGGTTACCTATAAACAGCAGCCACGACTGGGCCTTCCCTGCCTCCTCTCATGTGAGGGGAGGTCCTGGCCCGTGGTGGCCAGTGGACAGAGGTCCCTGTGGGGGATGGTGGTTTCCAGAGCCGCTGGGGTTTTGGGAATGTCAGCACACAACCGGGAGAGGAGAGGCTCACCTTTCCCCGCTCGCCTGCCCCCGCCTGTCTTCCAGGTTACTGAGCGGCCGGAAGATCCACAGCCAAGAGGAAGCCTTGGCGGTAAGGAGGCCCTCGGGGGCCTGTGCAGGGCAGATGTGCCACTCATGGTGGGGACAGTAGACAGGCTGCCTGAGTGGCACCGTGAGGATGTTTCTCCCCAGTGGTGACTGAACTGTCTACCAGTCAGGGGCCTCCAGAGACCAGCGGGATATTTGTGCGTGTGCGTGCATGGGTGCACACGTGTGTGAAGAGATATTACAAGGTGGCAGCTTGAGCTGTTGGGGGCTCCTGGGCAGGTTTGGAATTTGCAGGACACGCTGTTGGGAAGGGCGGGCCGGACGCTTGACATAGGAGCAGATGCAGCAGCCCAAGGTGCAGTTTCTTCAGTCATTTTCTCTGCGACTTGCGGACCGCAGGTGTCATGTAGGCATTGAGCCTGGGTAGAGTCACCTTAGTCCTTTCGGGCTGCTGTGACAAAATGCCTGAGACTGGATGATTTATTTAAAAAACAGAACTTTCGGCCGGGTGCGGTGGCTCACACCTCTAATCCCAGAACTTTGGGAGGCTGAGGCGGGCAGATCATAAGGTCAAGAGATCAAGACCATCCTGGCCAACATGGTAAAACCCCGTCTACTAAAAATACAAAAATTAGTTGGGCGTGGTGGCGCACACCTGTAGGCCCAGCTACTCGGGAGGCCAAGGCAGGAGAATCGCTTTAACCTGGTAGGCGGAGGTTGCAGTGAGCCAATATCGTGCCACTGCACTCCAGCCTGGGAGACAGAGTGAGACTCCATCTCCAAAAAAAAAAAAAAAAAAACCCCAGAACTTTTTTCCCACCATTCTGGAGGCTGGGAAGTCCAAGGTCAAGGTGCCGGCAGGCGCAGGGTCTGGCGAGGGCTGCTCTGCTGCCAGGACTTCACCTTATTGCTACGTCCTTGTGTGTGGACAGCCCGTGCCACTCCCTCCAGCCCTCTCATCAGGCGTGGAGAAGGGGTGCCCTCATGACGTAATCAAGCCACTGAGGAGCCCCTCAGAATACTGCCATGTGGGTGTGATGTTTCTACATGTATTTTAGGGCGGACGCCGGGGAGACTGCGGTGGGTGTCCACGTGCTTTGGGCCGTGTTCCCAAGCAGCCCGGCGCTGCCCCTGAGTTTTCACAGCCCAGGAGCCTGGTCCTGGGAATGGGCCACTGCACCACTCCTCCCACTTTGAGGCCTTTCACTGAGCTGGTACCAGGCCCTGGGGTCGCAGAGTCAGCGGGCCCTGGGGCAGGGTCTAGGTACTGTTATGGACACGTGCAGTGTGGCGATGCTGTGTGTGTGTGTGTGTGTGTGTGTGTGTGTGTACGTGCACGCGCACATTCATGCTGCCTGCTCTGAGGCAGCTGTGCAGTGGAGACAGGAGTTTCTATGAGAGTTACAGAAAAGCCGAAGTATAGAGAGGCCAGCTCCTCCCTGCTGCAGGACAGGGATGCATCTGTTCACTTACCTGCCCAGACCCCAGGGGGAGGCCCTCTCGGGTCACCTGGGGGAGCCACACCATTTGGGCTGGCAGTTTGGGGAGGATGGTGGCTGACCAGGTGGCTTTCTCCCCCTCCTGGAAGTGCCACCACTGGGAACGGGCTGCGGGGAGTGGGGTGTGGCGGCCGTGGCTGACGCTCCCCGTGCCGCTGGCAGGTGATGGACATGCTGCACTCCATGGGCCCTGACACGGTGGTCATCACCAGCTCCAACCTGCCCTCCCCTCGGGGCAGCGACTACCTGATCGTGCTGGGGAGCCAGAGGAGGAGTAAGTGCCCCAGTCACACACCACGGGCTCCTCAGGCTTTCCCAGAGGAAGATGTCCTTTGGGGCTGCAAGAATGTTTTAGGTTCAATAGCATGAAAATTATGCTTTGTTCAGCACCGGGATGATGCCCCCATTTTATAGGCTCTCAGGGGGCCGGGTGGAACTCCCAAGACCGCACAGGTCATGATGAATGGCCCGGCTGGAACCGACTTCCACAGACCCAGCATCATAGACCGCCCTCGGGAGCCGGACCTCGTCCCTGAGCTCACTGGGAGGATGCCTCTGCCTGGCTGTGCTGAGTGTTTAAGTACAGGGACACCAACCGGTTGATTTTTTCTGAATCGTGTGAAATGACGCAGAAGGCTGGACCCATGTGCTATAAGCTAGTGGCCCCAAGTTCACACCCATGGCCCTGAGAGAACAGTCCTGCGTACAGCCTCCACACCACTGTGTCTGCGTGCGGACATGGGAGCCCTGTGGGCACATACGTGGGCACAAATGCACATACACGTGGGCTCACGTGTGTACATACATGCAACAGACAGACGTGCACATACGGGACAAATGCGCTTACATGGGGGCACAAATGCACATATACACGGGCACACGCACACATACGCAGATGGGCACACACGGAGGGGCACACACAGGCATACACGCACACAAGCACACACGTGAACACAGGCACACAGGCATACACGCACATGGGCACACAAGCACACACATGAACACAGACACATACACAGGCATACACGCACACGGGCACACAAACACACGCAGACACGGCCATATGTGCACACACAGGCATAGACATGCAGACATATACGTGTACACATGTAGACACGTACACGCAGACATGCACATGGGCACACACAGTCATGCACACATGCATACATGGGCACATGTGGACAGGCACACACGTGGACTCACATGCACAGACAGCACATATGCAGACACACGTGCATACATGCATACATGTGGATGCATACACGTGGACACATGCACACACGCAGGTGCACACGTGCATACATGCATACACATGGATGTACACACATGCACACGGACACACATGTGGACACACATACACACTTGCATGCGTCCAGACATCTCCTACTTCTTCACGCTGTTGTTACTCTTGGGAGCCGCACAGTGACCCCTGAGACTGGCCAGCCTGTGTGTGTGGCCCTCTGAGGGTGCAGTCTCACTTTCCCTTGCAGCGGTGATGGGGCCCCCGTGTATGCCCCCGTGTCCTGAGTGAGGCCACCCTGTGCTCTGCTCACGTGACCCTCGCTGCTGCTGTGCCCGGGAGGACCAGGGGATGGGGAGGCTGGCCGTGGCAGAGGAGCCGCAGGCCTCAGTGGCCTTGCCCATCTTCTCCCCCAGGGAGTCCTGATGGCTCCACAGTGATGGAACGCATCCGGATGGACATTCGCAAGGTGGACGCCGTGTTTGTGGGCACTGGGGACCTGTTTGCTGCCATGCTCCTGGCATGGACACACAAGCATCCCAGCAACCTCAAGGTCAGCCACACTCCTTGCTCCCCTACTAGGCCACTCCTATGGCACCTCATGGGGAGCAGCGTACGAGAGTTCTTGGGGGGGGGACCTTGCTGAGCCGACAGGGCCTGGCGCGGAGTGCTGGCCCCAGTTGTGGGGGAGGGCAGTGGCCAGGCCGTGGGCTCCGGAGTTGCACCTGTCACCCTCACATCACCTCCCCATTCCTTATTTGGGACCTAGGGATGCTCAGAATCTTGAGGGGTTCGGGTGAGAGATGCTTCAGAACAGACCCATGGGGCCCCACCTGGATTCAGATGCCACCCGTCTGGCGTTGGTGCAGAGCTGTGGGATGCATGGGCCTGCCGTGTGCTTGGTGACCTGGGAGCTGCTGTGGAAGCGTGGCCCCCTGCAGCGTGTTTCCCACAGTGCGACCACGGCAGCAACCTGGGGACTGAAAGGCCGGAGCTGCCCTTCAGGGACAGTAGGTGGGGGGCTGAGGACAGGGTCCAGGCAGGGGCGGAGAGCCATCTTTCCGGGAGTCATCTGGATGTCTGTCTGCATTTTAGATTTGCAGAGGTGGGGTGGCTTTGCTCAGACGCTGCTGGGCAGAGTGAGTCTGTTGGTAGACCGACGTGGCAGGTTGGGATGTGGGGTCTTGTGAGACTTTCTTCTGTGTCCCATGGTTAAGTGCACAGCTCAGCGGGGGACAGAGGAGTTTTGTTACAACTGTGTCACTTAGATCCATGACCTCTTGTGCTACGTGCAGCAAAGTTGCACTGGGGCCTCGCCAGGTGGTTTTGTCATCTAGTCCGAGGACCCCTGGAGGGTGTCTTCTTACAACACTGTTCAGAGCCCGGCCGTGTTTTGAGGTGTTCTCCAGCTCCTGGGCTCAGCCCCTTAAACTCCCCCTGGGTGTTCCCTGCTGCATCTGTTAGGGAGAGGGGGAGGGCTTGCTGTCCCTTTGGAATGTGGGACAGGGCAGGGGTGCTATGGGAGTGGCAGGAGGAAGTCAGGACGCCTCCGTCACCGTTCGGTGCGCCCGGAAAGGAAGGATTCAAGGGGTCAGGACCTGGAGGTGGCTCTCCCAAGTGCTGTCTTTCCCAGGCTCCTCAAGGGGCCACATGTCACACCTTCTCCCCCAACAAGTCAGTTTCAGCTGAGTGTCCTGGTGTGTAAAACGGAAGAGGTGGCCTGAGGCCCTTCGCCTCCCGTGGGCTAGCCCTCTGCACAGCCCAAGCTGAATGTGAATGCACGGTCCCCTCATTCCGTCTCTTCTGGCCCCCCAGGGGCAATTAAATGGGGCCATTGAGCAGGCCTGCCGTGTTTAATTGGTGGCACAGGGCAGCGGAAACATGCCAGCTGGCGCCCCCAAGGAGGCCTCGCTGCCCAGCCACCTAAGGTCACATTCTGGGTTTGGCCAGCCCAGGGTTGCAGAGTCCGGGAGCAAGGCCCCGTGCTCCCCCGGCACCTGTGAGCTTTAGGCAGGAGTGCCTCCCCTTGTAGACTCGTTGTAAGGAGTTAATTCTGGGAACTCTTACCAAGCACCTGCTGCCTGCCAAGTTCTATGCAGGTCACGAGGCTGTCCCTTCTGTGAGCCATCTCTGGTCCAGAGCAGGTGGCTGGTACCAGGCATCCGCTCAGCTCTCCAGGCTCTCTGGTGGGCAGTCGCAGCCCATCCTCCAGGGCTCAGTGCGTGCACTGGCGGAGCCAGCTCCCCAGGGGCTTAGAAAGCAGGACGGTCCTTGCATTCACTGGAAGTCCACTCCCAGCAGTAGTGGGCACGTCGGGTGTCGTGAGTGGGGCAGGGGCACAGCAAGCCTCTCCTCCCTGCAGGTGGCCTGTGAGAAGACCGTGTCTGCCATGCACCATGTTCTGCAGAGGACCATCCAGTGTGCAAAAGGTACGGCGGCCAGGCTGCGTGGGCTGCGTGGGCTGCGTGGCTGCGTGGGCTCCTGGCTCCCAAAGCGGGTGGGAGGGAAGAGCCAGCACGCGCTGGTTTTGAGGGTACGACCACTGTCTCCTGCTGGCCTTGCCTTTGGGAGTGGGGGCAGCGGGCAGCGGCAGGAGCCCCTCTGAGATGGGAGCTCAGTGCTCCTCTGCCCGCTCTGCAGCCCAGGCCGGGGAAGGAGTGAGGCCCAGCCCCATGCACCTGGAGCTGCGGATGGTGCAGAGCAAAAGGGACATCGAGGAACCAGAGATCGTCGTCCAGGCCGTGGTGCTGTGAGGGCCGCACCGCTCCCCCGTGACGCGCAGTGCGTCAGTGTCTCCGTGTCTGTCCCTGTGAAAACATGTAACGTCTGCCTTAGAGCCATGACCGCAACTTGATATTTTTTTCTCTCATGAGTGTCCGGCATCCGCTGGTCTTCATTGTGAAATGTGCCAGTCGTGCTTCGTGAAAAATAGCAAAGCGGTCACGGAAATCTGTGATCTGAAAACCTGGCTCCCCTCCCCACATAGCTCCGGGGCCTCCGGGAAGACTGGCCCCCATTTGCCATCTTGGGGGCGTTCCACGGGGGAGGGTGAGTGGGTGAGGCCGAGTGGAGCCTCGAGCGGGCCCCCGGCTGCCGCTGCCGCACAGAGGGTGTTTCGTGCGTGGGCTGGGTCTGGGTGGGCCTGGGTGGGCTTTCTTTGCACCTCTGAGAAGGAGTTGGGTGGGAACGGTTAGGGTCGGGAAGAATTATGCCAAATATCTTTACCATCATTCCGATCATATCCTGTTGGTTCCTGTATTCGAATTTTTGTTTCTGACTTTGCTGCTTGTTCAGTCCCTGGGATTTCAGATCGTAGGCTGTCGTTTTACCGTGTGGGAGGTTAATGTGAGCTTGCTGGGATGCGCACAGGTGCAGCGACTGGGACCTTCCTAGGCCCCAGCAAACTCAAGTCGGTCTGCAGTCCTCTCGGGGGTCCGCAGGACCTCCTGTACCCCATGGGCGTCTTCTGGGAATCTGCTGAGCAGCGTGAGGAAGATGCTAGTGCAGTAAGGTCCGTGCTGGACCGAGGGGCAGCTTTGAAGCCCTGGAGAGTCACCCCTTCAGGTTCCCCGTGGAAACTCGCCTCACCGTGCTGTGGCAGGCTGAGACTGCACATTTGCCATGTGCTGCCCGTGACAGTGCATGGAGCTGCATCATTTGTACAGACAGGACAGAGGGGGTGCCTGCTTCCTACCCCTGCTGGCACATTTAACCCTTGTCCCTTGCCCTCCCTGCCCTCAGTTCTACATTCTGTGCCCCAGCAAATGTCCAGGTGCAAGAGGCCACTCTGGGAGCTGCCAATCTTCTGAGGTCAGTGTGGGCATGGTGGGGGCAGGCAGCTCCCAGGCCCTTGGGCAGGCTGGGGTGGCAGCAGAGGCCCCAGCACCAGCTCTGACAAGTCCAGTCGTCCTCTGCTCAATGGTGACCAGAGCTTGGGGCCCCCTAGGCATAGCTGTAGGCAGCAATGTCTGTCTCTGGCCTGCCTTGCTCAACCACCACCCTGCACCCCTGTACCCCATCTCTGGGCTGTGCAGAGGTTTGTGTCTCCAGGGAACCCATAGCTGGAGAGAAATGGGGAGATGCAGGAAGCGGAGGCCCGTGGGGCCCCTGGGAAGGGGACTCTCCAAGGGGTACCCCCCACCCTGCTACCTTGCCCACAGGCGGGCCCTCCCGGAGCCCACACCCTCCTGTGAGGCCGCTCCAGTGTCTTCCAGAAAGACTCGCTTGCCAGGAGTGCATTCTTTATTGAAAAATGCCCTAAAGCGAAGAGATGCAGGTCTAGATAGAACCCCCACCCCACTCCTCCCCACTCTGTTCCTTCTCAATGTCTTCACGAGCGTGCGTCAGGGTGCCTCGCTCCCCCCAACTCAACCAGCGAGTCGGGCACGGGTTTCCCTGCCGTGTTTCCTGGCTCTGAGGACGTGGGTGGCAGGCCCCTTGCAGTCCAGGGCTGCCCGGCCCTGCAGGGCACTACCGCCCCAGCAGGAAGGAGGAAGCCTGTGGCCCGAGCCTGGTAGGGAGGCGGCTTCCCCAGTGGGTGAGTGCAGGGGCCCGCCAGAGCTACCAGGGCCTGGGGCCTCGGTGGGGCCTTTAACTGGAAATGCGCCCACTGGCAAGTGGAGACTGGGGCGTGTGCCACGTGGCCAGAGGAAAGCTTTTCTTTTTCTCTCTTTCTTTTTAACACCAAGAGCGAGTATAGCAGCAGGGAAAGAACCTAAATGTCTCTCTTCCCTGAGTTGGTGAAAACCCAACGTGAGAGCGCAGCGCCGGGTGTGGGGGCTCCCGGGGAGCAAGCTTCGATTCTTGGCTTTTTGAGGCTGGTTTCAGAGGCTGAGTTCCCACATCCGGTTTGGTTCTTGGACTTTCCGAATTAAGCAAGAATTAGGAGAATGACTGTCCCCGCAGGTGCTTCCCGTAAATCCTGAGCTCCCTGTCGCAATCTGCCCCTTCTGTTTTCTTTTGCTGTATCTGCAGAGCCGGGAGAGGCCTGGGCCGTGACTAACAAGAAAGAAATGGGGGGTTTCTGAGAGCAGATGGTGCCTTGGGGGGTGCAGGGCTCTTGTGGAAATCGTTAGCCCCTATGGGAAAGGTGGCGGGCATCCCCCCCAGGCGTGTTCCGTCTCTCATGACTCGGGCAGAGGCCCCGGTGGTCTTGATTTTCTGTTTTCTATCCAGGAATTGGCCGTGGGTTTTTCTTGTGGCTTGGATCCAAATTAGAATTGATCTTCGTATTTACTTTCCCTAGTTAATAACATGCAAAACACTGAGCAGAATTTCTTTGAAGGTGAGCGCTGCATTCATGCAGAATTGCCTGCTTATTATCAGGGTACAGAACTTTAATACTTTTTTAATTCAGTTTTTCAGACTACTTCTTGTAGACCATAAGGATAAATTCCACAATGGGAGCCTTTTTAAAATCAATTTTAAATTATTGCCTAGTCCTGCCAAGGTTATTATGTGCACTTGTTAATTCTGCAATACATAGAAACAGTTACTGCCGATGCTTCGCTTAATGTCATGTTCCTAAACTCATTAGAGCTGGTTTTTAAAATGTTTGGCCTTACCGTGGACGGAGGCTTGGCTTAGCCACACTGATGAGTAAGTGAGGGTTCTTTTCATCCTGAGATCACCGTTCTAGAGAGTTGCCTACAGCAGGTGGGAGGCCCAAGCCCCTGGGGTAACTGTCCCCACTGCCATGCGACATCAGAAAATAAAACTGTGTGTGAGCTCAGGCCTCTCTTGTGGTTGGTGTCAGAGAAGGCGGAGCCCGCAGTGGGGCACAGGTGCAAGGCCCTCAGACTGCTGGGCCCTGAGCAGCTCCCCCACCCTGCCCATCCCCCCTGCCCTGCCCCAGCCTCTCGTTCTCTGTAGGAGAGGTGACAGTGTTCTGGCGGCTGGAGCTCTTTCCTTGTCCTTCCTGCCCTCTGATGGGGCCCCCCGTGTGGGGCAGCAGAATCCACCTTTATGCAGATCAGAGGCGCCTGACCATGTGCCTGGACTGTACTCTGCTGCCCACGTAGCTGGGAGTCTCCCTCTCTCCCTGCCTCCCGCCTGGCCTCATGGGCCTCCTTCACGCACCCCTCCTTGTGGAGCACCTGCCTGGGCCCAGAGCAGGGGGACTGGAGTTTGTGAGTGAGCAGAGCAGGTTATATGCAGACAGGGAAACAAGAACTTTGGACCGGGTTTTCCGAGTCCAGCTGGGAGCTGTGTGGTCCCCCAATGCCACTCTGCCCGCCAGAGGGACGTGCCCGCTGAGCGCTTTCCTTCCATGCGGCCTCTCGCCACCAGACCAGTGGCTTCCCGAGACTCCCCTGGAGAGCCGGCTCCCGTGTCTGTCCACCAAGCACTCAGACGGATGCTGATCAGCAGGCCCGAGGGGGCGACCAGAAGGATCCCAGGCCCTAGGGAGGGTGGCTCTGGGAGGCCAGGTCCATTGCCTAGAAGTCTGTCAGCCCTGAGCCAGGGGAAGCATGGAGCTTGGCCTGGTGGGTCTGGGTGGACACTGTCCCCGCCCCCTGCCTCCCCACCGGACTCCGAGCACAGGGGGAGGACGCCTGAGCCCGTATGATCCTGTAGCTGTGGGCAGAGCTGGCCATGTCATGTGTGTTCCTGCCTGCCAGGTGCAGGTGCTGGCGGAAGGAGGAGGGGCTCTTGGATTTTATTTATTTGTGTTTTGAGATAGAGTCTTGCTGTGACACCCAGGCTGGAGTCTCCGCCTCCCAGGTTCAAGTGATTCTCCTGCCCCAGCCTCTCGAGTAGCTGGGATTACGAGTGTACACCAGCACACCTGGCTGATTTTTGAATTTTTGGTAGAGACAGGGTTTCACCATATTGGCCAGTCTGGTCTCGAACTGCTGACCTCAAGTGATCCACCCACCTCAGCCTCCCAAAATGCTGAGATTACAGGCCTCAGCCACTGCACCTGGCCGAATCTTGGAATTTTTAGAGACAGCACCTCTCTGGCTGGACACCAAACACCTCCTGCCTCTAGCAACAGGGGTTGCCACCAGGCCAGAGCCGGGCCGGGTCCCCCGCGTCCATCCCCTGGGAAGTGGAACATGAGCCGCCCTCACCCTTCTGGGGGACTTCCTTTAGTGTGCGGCTCGGCTCTGTTAGCGGGTAGGAACCCATGTGTGTGGCCTGTGCCATGCTCCCCAGTGAGTAGCTGGGCTCCGTGCGTGCGCCCTGTCCCTGCAGGACCCGGCAGGCATCGCAACGTGGCAGCTGTGCCCTAGCCACGGCCCATGGTCGCTCCCGCTGGGGGCTTCCTGTCATGTGTGTGTCCTCCTGTCGCCTCTGTTCTTCGTTCTCAGTGCAGAATGTTTCCTGTTCCCAGCAGTGAAGACACCGGTTTCCATCAGTGTCTAAAACCACATTCCTGTGTTTCTGTTGCCACACAGTGTGTTCATTTGTTTAAAATAGAGTTTAATGAGTAAGTTTAGATCTGACTGGTCAATATCTTAAACTTTATAGTAATAAAAAGCTCTTCCTGGAATTTTTCTTTTCATTCTGGCAGCGTAAACAGGCGTTTTTAAGTTTTCCCTCTGTCTGAGCCGAGCAGGACCCTGTTCCAGAGCAGAAGATTTCCCCTTCCATCTCTGACCCCCTGCCTGGGATGAGCCTTGTTGGGAGGCCCTGGCTTCAGGGCTGTGGTGGGAACAGCACCCTCAAATGCCAGCCTCCTTTCTTCCCATCCACCAGTTCACTGTGGGGCCATTTCTGGTCTTTGTGCAACAGGAAACCCATTTCTGGTGGGATCTACCTTCCAGGGCCACAGGGCCACTCAGCCCTGGCAGATGGGGTGGGTGAGAACGGAGAGGGGGAGGATGCCACCCTAAGCCTGTGTCTGGGAAGTCCCCCCACACAGCCTGGGTACTGCCTGGGAGGCGTGTCCTGAGTTAAACCATGGGCCTTGCCTCGTCCACCGGCCTGTGAAGCCGGGATCTCTGTGAAGGTGGATGGAAGCCTGGAAGCGCCTTTATCCTCATTTTGAGCTGCAAGCCTGGCCGGCGGCTTCCAAAGCCCTCAAGTGACTTTCTAACCCAAGACCCAGCCCCTGGGAGGAGGGTGGGTGCAGGGCTGGTGGGCAGGCCCAGAAGACCCTTCTAGTGCATCCCAAAGTGTGTCGAGCAGCTGGGAGGACCCACGCCAAGTTCAGGCGGTCGTAGGTCCCCATGAGGTATCTGAAGCCCCTTCCTGGTGACGGGAGGCAGAGGCACTGGTGTTCTGGGGAGCCCTGGAGGGTATGAAGTCTGGGGGCCTTTAGGGTGCCTTCAACTCCAAGGCTACATCGTTCCTGATGAGAGCTTTAGTCAGAGGTGCATCTAGTGATCGCAAAACTGGACCAACGGGAGGACTGTGGCCTGGCCCGGCCCCTCCCTGGAATGGAGCTCAGCTCTTCGGAGGTGTCAGACCACCTGTCGTCCCTGAGTTCCCACTGCTGAGGGACTGCGGTGTCTGCGGGTTCGGGGGTGGCTTCCTTTGCCGGGAGCAGCCGGCCCCGAATGTGCCCTGTGGATGTCTGTGAGCCTCGGTCCCCGCAGCGCTGTGTAGGCTGCCTGTTCGTGCTGGTCCTGTTGACTTCTGTGATAGCCACAAATAAATATTTTCATGGCGATGGTGTTGACGTGTGATGGTTCCTTCCCATCCCAGCAGCTCCCTACCTGTGATTGGCTGAATGCCCAGTACTCCGCCAGCCACGCTAAGGGTTGCTGCTGGAAATGGTGGCAGCTGACGCCCTAAAAATCTCCCCCTCAGAGGAAAGGACAGGCCCCGGCCCCTCCCGTCCTGCGCTCCATTCTCTCCCTGCAGGGCAGGCCAGCCCCAGGGTCCTCCCATCCTGCGCTCTGTTCTCTGCCTTCGGGGACTGGCCTGAGTGCCCCAGCGTGGGATCCCTGCAGGACTTCCCAGGGCAGAGCCCTCAGGGATAGGAGGCCAGGCCTCCCTTCCCCGCCCTCCCTGCTCGATTCTGAGGCCCAGCTCCAGGTGTTGGCCAAGTGTGTCTGCTCCTTCTGGGTTCCAGGCCCACCCGGCTCCTTCACGCCTGGGTGGTGACATCACCGTGCCTCTGAGGCAGATCCCGCTCTCTGACTCACGTGCACCTGTGCAAGAAATCCACAGACCATCTCCAGCAATGCCAGGCTGGTTGTCTGTGCCAAGAACAAGGGGAAGGGTGGGAGAGGATGCTCCGCAGAACCAGCCCCTCCCCCCACGAGGCCCCCCCCCTCTGGCCACCCCTCCCCGTGGAGGACACCAGGAGCCACAGACCCCAGACCAAGACCACGAAGGGGAGGGCATGGGGTGCCGAGGCATGGGGTCTGCAGCCTCATTTATGGGATTTGCTCAGTGTCTAACACCCCTGCCCCCTGCAGTAGAGGGGGTTCTGTGCTACTCTGGGCCTACAGGCCTAATCCTGGTGAGCATGAAAGTGTCCTGAGGCTGCTGTGACAAATTTCTACAAGCTGAGTGGCTTAAAGCAACACATTTGTTCTCTTACAGTTATAGGGACCAGAAACCTAAAAACAGGTCAGCAGGGCTGGCTCCTCTGGAGGCTTGGAGGGGCTGAATCCGTTTCTGCCTTTTTCCATGTCTGGAGAGCACCTGCATCCCTTTGCTCATGGCCCTTTCCATCTTCAAAGCCAGCAGTGCCACGTCTCCCATCTCTCCCCTGACTCTGACCTCCTCCCTTTCTAAGGACCCCATGTGATGTTGGACCCACCTAGAGAATTTAGGGTCATCTCTGGTTTCAAGATCCTTACGTTAATCCCACCTCCAAGTCCCTTTGCCAGGTAAGGTCACACATTCACACGGTCTGAGGATGAGATGTGGGAGCTCTTTGAGGGCCATGATTCAGCCCACGGCGTCTGGCGACAGGGGACGGAGTGTGTCCTGCAGTGGGCGGGCCTGCCCCAAGTACAGGGAAGCAGAGAGGTGAAGAAGGAAGCTGCCCAGTCCAGCTTCTCAGCAAGAAACGTTGAACAGAAGCCACGCCTGTGTCGGGCGCCCACCCGTCACCCCCAAGCCCAGGCTTGTGTCCCACAGGGGAGAGGTCTGTGTGATTCAGAAGGGATGTGCTCGATGATGGAAGCAGCCCGCATGCCAGTTGTTTACCTGAAGGGCAGGATTTAGGGTAAGCACCTGCTCTGACACAAGGAACAATAGATGAACTGAAAATCTCAGAGGCCTTCCCAGAACTGGGGTTAATCAAATGCCAATACCACAGGTTGGCCTCCACGCTGGAGCTGCTGTGGCATGTCCAGGGGTGGGGCAGGTCCTGACTCAGTCACCTCCCCCTCCAAGGGTCTGAGCCAAGTACCCAGCGGGAAGCCTGCTCGGCCCTGAAGCCTCAGCCTCTGTGAGGACTCCCGCTGGGCCTTCTTCCCCTGATAGGGTGGGAAAGGCCAGCCCCGAGTCCAGGACCTGCCCTTGAGGCCACGCTGGCTTAGGGGTCCAATTCTGGGATCCTAGGAAAGAGGGCCTGGGCTCCAGTGGCGTGGGGGTGAGGACGGCAGGGGGAAGGAGGCCAGGAAGGGAGAGAAGGGACCCCCAGGGGCAGTGAGGCTCGCGGGGGCCTCTCTGGTGACCCCACCAGCAGGGTGTGGTTGTGGACACCTCCCGGGGCTCAGGTTCCTTCTGTGGGCCCTTTGGCGCTGGTGAACACCTATCACATGCTCGCTGGGATGGACTGACCTTGAGGGTTTGCTGTCACCCGTCCTGGCAGGACCTTTCCAAGACACCTGCGGGGACAGGCCGGGCCTGGCCGGCGTCAGGGTAAGCTGCGCTTTCTGGAGGCTCTGATCGCAGCCACCTCGCCCCAGCTGGGATTCTGCCTCAATTACTGCAACAAAGCGGTTCCCCCACAGGTGCAGGCCCAGGCTGGCCTGAAATAGCCTTCACCTCCGCGAGGCCGGCGCAGCCCCTGTGCACTGCCCTGCTCATGCCACCATCCACACCAGCTCCCACGAAGCCCGTGCCCCTGCCAGAGAGTTGGGAGAGGAGAGGGGAGACAGATTTATCTTTCCTTATTTCTTTTTTTTCTTTTCTTTTTTTTAAATAAGATGGGGTTTCACCATGATGGCCAGGCTGGTTTTGAACTCCTGACCTCAGGTGATCCACTCACCTCGGCCTCCCAAAGTGCTAGGATTACAGGCGTGAGCCATCATGCCCAGCCCTTTCTTTGTTTTTTTTTTTTTTTTTTTTTTGAGACAGGGTCTCACTCTGTTGCCCAGGCTGGAGTGGAGTGCAGTGCAGTGGTGAGATCTCAGCTCACAGCAACCTCTGTCCTAGCAACTGGGCTCAAGCAGTCCTCCTACTTCTGGCTCCCGAGTAGCTGGGACCACGGGTGCACCACCGCATCCTGCTAATTAAACCATTTTTTTGTAGAGATGGGGTCTTGCCATGTTGCCCAGGCTGGTCTGGAACTCCTGGACTCAAGTGATCCTCCCTCCTTCGTTGATTTTCTCTGAACAGTGTGAAAACGACGCAGAAAGCTGGAGCCATGCGCTAAGCTAGTGGCCCTGAGTTCTCACCCACTGGCCCGAGCAAGCAGTCCTGTGTACAGCCTCCTCACTGCTCTCTCTGCGTGTGGTGTGGACATGGGAGCCTTGCGGGCACACACGTGGACACGTAGACACGCGGACACATGCACACACACGGACACATACGTGGACACACTCGGACACACACACAGGCACACACTTGGACACACGGAGACGCACACACGTGGACATGCATACACACACTTGAACACGCGGACACGCACACCCACGTGGACACACTCGGACACGCACACACTAGGACACATACACTCGGACATGCATACACGTGGACATGCACACACATGCAGACACGCATACACACTCGGACACACACAGTTGGATGCATCCAGACAGCTCCTAGTTCTTCACGCTCCTGTTACTCTTGAGAGCTGCACAGCAACCCTGAAAGTCGGCCTCTGTGGCCTCTGAGGGTCGTCTTCACTTTCCCTTGCCAAGGGGATGGGGCCCCCATGCACACTCTGAGCCCCAGAGTCCTGAGTGAGGCCACCTTGCGCTCTGCCCCTCTGGCCCTCCCTGCCTTGGTGCCATCCTTCCTGGACACGGAGGCTGGTCCTTCCCTGAGTGGGAGTCGCAGGTCGTTTGGCTTCTTCCCCATCTGCTACTTGTAGCCCCCAAATGTGCTTCCCTGGGCCCTGCCTCAGGTTTCCATAGGCAAATGGCACAGGCCGCACCCCTCCCCTGCCGGCACCCTCATCTCTGATGGAGACCATGGCCTCTCCACCCGGAGGCCAGCCACCTCCCTGAGCTCTGTCTGCCTACGTCTCTGGCTGCCACTGACCCCACCAGCACGTTGGCCTCTCAGCAGGCCCTCCCCCTCCCCCCGCCTCCTAGACTCAGACCTTCACGAGCCGCTCCTGGGCAGCACTGCCTCGGCAGCACCCTGGTCAGGGCTGTGGTCGGGCCATGGAATGGGCGCCCTGGCTGAGACTGTCGCCTCCACGTCCAGGCCTGGCCATTTTAGCCTTGGTGACCCACACATACGCCTCTGGATGGTCTCCAGGAACAAGAAAGTCTGCAGCAACCGCAAGTAACCGGGTGGCCACAGAAAGAAGTAAAACAACTTCTTCCTACCGCACTAATTCCTGCAGCCTATACCCAGTATTCCTGTGCAGCCGTGCAGAAGTTTCCCCCGGACACTGAGTTTCTCAAGACCCCTACCCCTGTAACTATGTAATCTACCGCACCCTCCCCTCTGACTGCAACCCCTGCTCCCCCACCCTGTGCTCATGCCTGATTGTAATAAATGACCCCTACCCTTGTCATGCCCATCCCGTGACGCCCTTCCCTTCCCTAAGATAGATTACCAACCCCTACCCTTGATGTCATGCATGCCGTGACGCCCCCCCCCTCCCCAAATAGATGACCACCTTTTTAGCTAACCGTTTGCCCCAGCCTGTATAACCAACCCCTTTCCTACCCCCTTTGCCTCCTTTCTAGACTTGGGCCGCTTGCACTCAAGCGTGAAATAAATGGCCTTGTTGCCCACACAAAGCCTCCCTGGTGGTGTCTTTACGAGAGCAACACGCGTGACAGAGACCATAGCCTATACCCCCCAAAAGAGGTCACCCTGCCTGTGCCACAAACCCTGCCAAGCACATGTACCCCCCTGGAGTGTGGGTGCAGGGGCCGGCCACATTCAGCCAGTTGCATATTCATTCCGGCTGTAATTCTTTCTTATCCCTGGGCTCAGGGCCGGACCCAGACACACGAGGCCAGGTGGGCGTGACTCAACAGCCCTCAGGATCTGTTTCCTGTGATTTTCTGACCCTTAAGGAGCACAGAGAAGGATGGGGAGGATGGGGAGAGAGGGCAACGGCGGCCGAGTCCAGCCCCTCCTGCTGCTCCCAGGCCGGGCAGCAGCCTCCTGAGCAGCATGGAGACCCCTCTTGTCCTTCCAGCCGACCCTCAGGGACTCGCACCTCCCCCGCCCCGGCAGTCAGCCTTGTCATCACAGCTTTCCTCAGGCACACGTAGCTCTCTCTGCCCTGCACGTTGTCCACAGAGCTCCCCTGTCCCCAGATCCCAGTGTCCCTGCCACAGCTCAGCTGTCATGTGGCCACATGTGCTGTAGAGGAATCTGGGAAGTGTGTCTTTTCCATCTGTGCAGCTGCAGAGGAGTCTGGGAAGTGTGTCTTTTCCATCTGTGCAGCTGCAGAGGAGTCTGGGAAGTGTGTCTTTTCCATCTGTGCGGCTGCAGAGGAGTCTGGGAAGTGTGTCTTTTCCATCTATGCACAGTTGTATAGTTTTTCTCGCCCTTAAGGGGAGGTGGACAGAAGGATCTGGGCGGGGAAGGCCCGTTTCTGGCCACACATGACACCGTAAGTCTCTTAGAGAGGGGCCACACCTGTCTCACTCTGCATGCAGACCTGCAGGGCACCCGGCACAAGGACACTCAGATGTGGGCAGAAGCGGGGAGGGAGAGACGGCCTGGAAAGGCATGAGTGTGAGCTCAGTTGATGGTCAGGGGGGGCTGGCTGTCCCATGGGAGCTCGCAGAGTGCTCAGCTTCCAAATGCTGGAGTCCTAACCCTGCCTTCTGTGGGACAGAAAAGGGGAATTAACACTGCTTCTGGGCAGCTCAATTAGGCCGTCCTAGCTACTCTACCTGGGAGTGGAATGATGAGATTACTCAAGCCTACAATTTTCTCTCTTGTACAATTTGCATCCAATTATGTTATTCTGTCTTTAGTGCGGATCTAATCTCATCTCCATCAACTGCCCTGCTTCATAACACACGTTTCCTGACAGCAGTGGGAGGAGAGAGTGCGTGAGGCTGTAGCAGCCTCTCCCCGGCTCCTCTGGGCTGGGGAGGATACCGTTGGCTTTGCCTGGCTCCCCCCAGACCCTCTCTGCACAGACAGAACCTCAGCTAACACAGAGCCTAGCTGCCTGTTCTGCCAGATCAGGAACACAAAGACGGCACAACCTGCGGGCACCGGGTGCCACCAGTGGCTTACACCTGTAACCCATCCCACCACTTTTCGGGGTTGAGGTGGATGGATCACTGGAGCTCAGAGTTCAAGACCAGCCTAGGCAACATGATGAAACCCCGTTACTACGGGAAACACATAAAATTCGCAGAACATGGTTGTGTGCCCCTGTAGTTCCAGCTGCTCAGGAGGCTGAGGCAGGAGGATCACTTGAGCTGGGAGAGGTTGAGACTGCAGTGAGCTGTGATGACCCAGCTGCACCCCAGCCTGGGCAACAGAGTGAGACCCTGCGTCAAAAAAACAAAACCAGGCCTGGCACGGTGGCTCACACCTGTGATCCGAGCACTCTGGGAGGCCGAGGCAGGTGGATCACCTGAGGTCTGGAGTTTGAGACCAGCCTGGTCAACATGGTGAAACCCCATCTCTATTAAAAATACAAAAATTAGCCAGGCGTGGTGGCAGGTGCCTGTAATCCCAGCTACTTGGTAGGCTGAGGCAGGAGAATCACTTGAACCCAGGAGGCAGAGGTTGCAGTGAGCTGAGATGGCACCATTGCACTTCAGGCCGGTGACAGAGTGAAACTCCATCTCAAAAAAACAAAAACAAAAAACCTGCCAGCTTTGGGAAAAGTGACACTCAGAATTCTGGGTGGAGGGGGGGGACACCTGACCAAGGTGACAGTGTCACTCAAGAGTGGGTGACCACAGGTTGGGGACCCACAGCTGCCTGCTCAGCCCAGGGACCGTGCCTGCCTCGGGAGCTTCAGAGTGAGGGTCTGGGCTCTCGGCATGGGCTGGTTCCTTGCCTAGCATCTGCTCAGTGTGTCTACATCGGCTGGGGCCCAGTGGAAACAGGCGGCGCTCACGGGGTCAACCTGAGGAGCATCTGGTGTCCGGTGTGTGGAAGCTGTGTTCCCTTTTAGGATAGGCCCTTCGTTACAAACGGGAGCTCAGGACACGTGGCTCCACGGGAAAGCGCCAGAAGCGTCCCGAGCCGCACAGCGCTCAGTGAGGCTACAGGCTATCCGCACGTGCACAGGACTGTGCGGCTGCCTCTCTGTACCGCAGCATAAAGTGTGTGAGTGTATCTGAGATCTGGAGCCAGCTGCGCTCCGGAATTGGATGCACTCACACTACTTGATTTTATGGGAGAAACTGAGGCTTGGGGCCAGGACCTACACTCAGAGCAACAACATGCAAATTGCGGTGGCTACGCACGCAGGTCAGTGGGGGCGGTGTGCATCCTGGGCCCACCCTCACCTGCTGTTTGAGCCGGGCAGTCTCCGCAGCCTCCACGCCCCGAGTGGAAGGACCTGCCCAGGGTGGTTCAGACGAAGAAAAAATCCAGAACAAAGGAAGCAGTTTGTAAGGATTTTAAAAATACATATTTTTTGAAAATATTTTGAAAGTAATTAAGATCCCTGATTGGAAGGGGGGAAAAATCAACACAATGAAATTTCGGAACAGAAATGCAAGAGCAGGTGCTGCATCCGGCCCCTTCCACCCGAGGGGCAAAGCCAGGAGACGAAGCTCATTTTATGATCCCAAGTGCGCGCTCCGGTCAACGCAGAATCGATTACCAGCCTTCCGGTGGAAGGACCCTGCCCAAAGTCAGGGTCAGAAATAGGACAGCTCATCGTGCTTGGCTTTGTTGGTCTGGTAGTCAGACAAGGTCAAGGGCTTGTTTTCGTGAGGGAGACTTCGGAATACTCGCAAGTGGACAAATTCCTCGTCACCGACATGCACCTGGGAAGAGAGTGGAGTGAGTGCAGCCTCTGATCCCGTCTCCCGGCTGCACCTCCAGGTCCAGCAGCCAGCTGAAGACAATCCCCTCTTCTCCTGCAAGTGTGGCGGACGCCTCGCACCCCACATGTGTTCCCTTAGGGTTCTTAGCTCCCCAGAAGCCCTAGCCCTTCTCCTGAAAGGCTGACACACACACAGTGGGATGCTTGCCCCAGCACCTGAGGCCACACAGCCCGGGCCTGCACAGGCAGCTCCTCCCCGCACCTGTTCAGGGAAGGCCTGCCCAGGCCCACACTCTACCTTGATGAAGTAGTTCGTCCCCCGCAACCACCTGGCTCCTGAAGGACACAGCCTTAAACACGGGGAACTTCTTGTTTGCTTTTGCTTCCAGCTGGGACCTCACCTAGGCAGAGGGCACGGAATGGGGGTGATTCAGGGGCTTCTTGGGTTCCCTTTCTCATGCGCGCGCACGCGCGCACACACACACACACACACACACACACACACACGATGCTGATACTGGCTCTTCACACGACTGTCTCTTACAACTGAGGGGACAGTTAAACTGTTAGCCTAATAATAAAGTAGAAAAAAACAGTTCCGGCCGGGTGTGGTGGCTCAAGGCCGTAATCCCAGCACTTTGGGAGGCTGAGGCAGGCGGATCACTTGAGGTCAGGAGTTCAAGACCAGCCTGGCCAACATGGCAAAACTCCGTCTCTACTAAAAATACAAAAATTAGCTGGGTGTGCTGGTGGGCGCCTGTAATCCCAGCTACTCAGGAGGCTGAGGCAGGAGAATCACTTGAACCCAGGAGGCGGAGGCTGTAGAGAGCTGAGATCGCGCCACTGCACTCCACCCTGGACAACAAGAGCAAAACTCCTTAAAAAAAAATTAAATTGGCTAGACATGGTGGCTCACGCCTATAATCCAAACACTTTGGGAAGTTGAGGCGGGTGGGTCACTTAAGTCAGGAGTTCCAAGACTAGCCTGGTCGACATGGTGAAACCCCGTCTCTACTAAATATACAAAAATTAGCCGGCTGTGGTGGCGGGTGCCTGCAGTCCCAGCTACTTGGGAGGCTGAGGCAGGAGAATCACTTGAACCAGGAGGCAGAGATTGCAGTGAGCCAAGATCATGTCACTGCACCCCAGCCTGGGTGACAGAGTGAGACTCTGTCTCAAAAAAAAAAAAGGCCAGGCATGGTGGCTCCCCACCACTTTGGGAGGCTGAGACACATGCATCACTTGAGGTCAGGAGTTCGAGACCAGCCTGGCCAATATGATGAAACCCCATCTCTGCTAAAAATACAAAAATTAGCTGGGTATGCTGGCTTGTGCCTGTAATCCCAGCTACTTGGGAGGTTGATGCAGGAGAATTGCTTGAACCTGGGGGGCAGAGGTGGCAATGAGCCGAGATTATGCCACCGTACTCCAGCCTGGGAGACAGAGTAAGACCCCGTCTCAAAAATAGTAACAACAATAATAATAATTAAATCTAACGAAGTTTAAAAGTACTCTGGGGCCAGGCACAGTGGCTCATGCCTGTGATCCCAACACTTTGGGAGGCCGAGGCAAGAGGATTGCTGGAGCCCTGGAGTCGGAGCCTCCATCTCTAAAAAATAAAGTCAGCCCGATGCGGCGGCATGCTTCTGTGATCCTAGCTACTGAGGAGGCTGAGGTGGGTCACTGGGACCCTGGAGTCCGAGATTACCACGAGCGATGATCGCACCACTGCACCCCAGCCTGAGTGATACGGTGGGACCATGTCTCAAAAAAAAAAAAAAAAAAAAAAAGTGCTGCTGCCTAGGTTAATGGGAGGGCGGAGCATCCCAGAGTGACGAAGCTGGTCCAGAGAATTAGGGGCTTAGTTTGAAAAAACAATAGAAGTCGCAAGGAGCGCACCAGTTGGGAAAGAAAGGGAGTGGCCCAGCATTGCAGGTAGTGAAGCCGCCAGGGCAACCGGGCCCAAGGTACCGCCAACTCCCAGCGCCAGGGAGGGCCCTTGCTGGGACAGGCTGAAGGGCAAGGCCTGGGGCCCGGGCAGGAAGGGCTGGGGGAGGTGCAAAGGGGAAGCTGCCCTCCCACTCCTGTTCTCTGGGGAGGTGGGGGAAAGGGGTGCCCTCCTGAGCCCCTGTTCTCTGGGGTGGTAGATGAGAAGTTACCCTCCTGCCCTCCATTCTCTGCCCAAGGCCGCCATGCTTCTCGCTGCATGGGCACAGTGTTACCTGTGTCTGCAACCAACCTGTGTGCCCCCTCCCCGCGGCGGGCCTGGGGGGGGGGACGCACCAGTGCAGCGGCCTCACCCCCAGACACCGACAGGCCGAGGTTGGGTCTTGCCCACAGACCCGCCTAGGGCATGGAAGAATGAGGACGCACCTCTCTCTTTGCTGGGCAGGAAAGTCTGCAGGGCACGGTGGGGAAGCCCCGGGGAAGGCGGCGGAGGAGGTCATGCCAGGCGGAGGTGTTGGTTCCAGGCCAAGCCACCTCCTCAACACAGGCACTGACGCCGCTGACAGGGAGCAGCGTGGGCTGGCCTCTCACCAGGGGAGCCCCAGAACGGCAGGATCAGTTAGGAAGCCACAAGTGACCAGTCCTCGGGGGTCGCAGTGAGGCAGCGGGGCTGCGAAGGCGCAGGGACAGCTCTGGGGGGAGGGTCCCCCATGCAGTGGCACAGAATGAAGGACTCTGCTGGCCTTTGGGCTGGGTCAGCCTCTGGTCTCCACCCTCCTTGTCTACAAAGTGTGACAGGAACCCTCGGCCCGGTGCCCTCCGATAGGAGTAAGAGGACCCGACTAGGGGAGGCCAGGAAGCGACCCTGCCCTCTCCTCCCAGCCCTTCCTCAGAGATCACCCGACAGAGGGCTGGCCTGGTTCACGTGCCCGCCCTAACGTCCCTCCCAGTAGCAATGGCTGTGCCTACTCCAGTCACTTTTGAGACAGGGACTCCTCTCCTGGCTGCCACAAGAACTCATTCCAAGCTCAGAGTGGGTGACAATGAGGGATTTCTCAGGCCTGGAAAGCCAGAAAACAGGTAAGAAGAGCAAGGCTTCTATGAGTAGCTGTGGGGCAGAGGAACCATGTTTCCAGGCGCAGCTCCCCACAAGCAGTCTGGGCAGGAAGGGGCCAGACTTGGCCTCGTTTCCAAAGTTGTCACGGGACTGACTCATGCGCCCCTCTTCCCGCAGTCAGATGGTCAAAACCGCCTGAGTGGTGACACTGTGGGCTGACCACATCTGGACACAGTAGCAGGGAGGAGAGTTAAAGGCTGGACAGTGGTGCATGCCTGCAAAAATCCCAGCACTGTGGAAGGGCGGGGCGGGAGGTCGCTTGAGCCCAGGAGTTCGAGACCAGCCTGGCAACATGGTGAAACCCCGTCTCTACTAAAAATACCAAAAACTAGTCAGGCGTGTTGGCGGGCGCCTGTAATCCCAGCTACTCCGGAGGCTGAGGCAGGAGAATCTCTCGAACCCGGGAGGTCAAGGCTGCGCCACTGCGCTCCAGCCTGGGTGACAGAACGAGAGTCTGTGTCAACAGATAAATTAAAATAAAGGAAAAGAAGTTTGTTTGCCTTTTCCTCTCCTTCGTCAACACCGGCCAGACCAACCTGGCCAACGTGGTGAAACCCATCTCTACTAAAAATACAGAAGTTATCCTCGCATGGTGGCACGTCTGGAATCCCAGCTACTCAGGAGGCTGAGGTGAGAGAATAGCTTGAACCTGGAAGGCGGAGGCTGTAGTGAGCTGAGATCAGGCCACTGCACTCCAGCCCAGACGACAGATTGAGATTCTTGTCTGAAACAAACCAAACCAAACCAAACCAAACCAAACCAAAGGCCGGGCGCAGTGGCTCACGCCTGTGATTTGGGAAGCCGTGGTGGGCAGAGGTCAGGAGATCAAGACCAGCCTGGCCAACATGGTGAAACCTCGTCTCTACTAAAAATACAAAAATTAGCTGGGTGTGGTGGTGCGCACCTATAGTCCCAGCTACTTGGGAGGCTGAGGCAGGAGAATTGCTTGAACCCGGGAGGTGGAGGCTGCAGTGAGCCGAGATCCCGCCATTTCACTCCAGCCTGGCAACAGAGAGAGGCTCCGTCTCAAAACAAATAAACAAACAAACAAAAAGGACTTGGCCAGGCACGGTGGCTCACGCCTGTAATCCCAGCACTTTGGGAGGCTGAGGTGGGCAGATTACGTGAGGTCAGGAGTTCGAGACCAGCCTGATCAATATGGTGAACAACGGTTTCTACTAAAAATACAAAAACTAGCCAGGCATGATGGTGCATGCCTGTAATCCCAGCTACTCAGGAGGCTGAGGCAGGAGAATCGCTTGAACCTGGGAAGCAGAGGTTGTAGTGAGCCGAGATTGCATCCCTGCACTCCAGCCCTGGCGACAGAGTGAGACTCCATCTCAAAAACAAAAACCACACGCCTCAGCACCGCCTAGACCTGTTCTTGCTGGGACATCCACTTGGTCACCAACTATGACACCCAGGCGCATTTGGCCTGTGCTCCTCGGGAGGGGCATCCTGCGTACAGGACCTGCCCATTTAAGCCCCTCCAGAATCCTCTGGCAGGCGCAGGGCAACAGGACGTCCATTTTACAGACAAGTAAACCGAGGCACAGGGGAAGGCTGCCCTCTTCAACCCAGACCGTTTTTATCTTGTTTTTTTGTGTTTCAACTTTTTATTTAGACTTAGAGTTTGAAACAGTGCTAGAATCAGCAGTGTGTAAGAGAGCCTGCGGTCTCTTCATGTAGATACACGTCTTAAGTTTTTAACCCGCCTGCCTTATCACTGGGGACCTCTTGCACTCCCTCTCACGATTTTTTTCCCGAACTAGTTGATACTGACAAAGATTCTTGGCCACACTGTAGTCGGGCTCCCGGAGCGCCTAGGCCACCTGCGCCCTTCCTTGTAAAATCCAGTTTTCGCAGGACGCCTGGCTGTCAGTTTAGGGACTCCCCCCCCACCCGCCGGCGATCCGCGTAGACAGCTCACCTGCGCCATCCCTCGAGGCCCATCACCCTTGCCGGCCTGAAGCCTGGAGCGCCTCCCCCGGGGGCTTCCCCCAGCGATTTTCCATCCAGGCGCCGCACCCTGCTCCGAGGCTATGGATCCCGGCGCGCCCTCGCTGGATTCCGCAATGGGCCGATGTCTCCCCCGCGGCGTCCCAGGCGCGGCCCCCTCCCGCACACCCGAGCGGAGGGAGGCCTCCCACCGCCACAGCCCCGGCCCGCCCGGGGGTCCACCGCTGAGTCCGCCCGCCCGGGGGCTCACCGGGGCCGACGCGGCTTCCCAAGTCCAGCAGCCGCGGCCGCGCCCCCGAGGCCAAGGCGGGACCCCCAACGGCCCGGTCCCCCGCGGCCCACCCACCTGGTCGGCGATGTTCTGGATCTCGGCGTTGGCCGGCTGCGTGGCGGAGGCACCCCCGCACATCATCTTGGCGGCGGCGAAGGGACTCGGCGAGGAGACTGGGTGAGGGGGACGCGGCGGCTCCTCCGCTCAAATAGACGCGGCGGTCACGTGACGCGCGGGCGGAACCAAGGCGCGGGGAGGGGCAGCTTGGTTTGGGCGTCCCCGGCGGGGTCGCGGTGGCCCCGCAGGACCGGGCGCGCGAGGCCGGGCGCAGGGCAGGGTGCGGAGCCGGGAGCCCGGTCACCACCTGCGCGTGCTCCGTCTCCGCGCCCAGGGCCGGTGTCAGGAGGGAGCGCCCCCCCTCCCTGGGTTGGTGTCGTCTTCCCTGGCGCGAGTCCCGAGGACCAGGGCGGGGGCGCGGCCGGGTGTCGCCGGCGGGTTGGGCGTGCAGGGTGGGACGACAGGGGGAGGGGCAGTCGAAGTGGGCGCAATCCTGCAGGGTGGCGGGGTCCGGGCCGCGCCCTAGGCAGGGCGCGGGTGGGGTGGGCGCAGCCCTGCAGGGGTCAGGGGCCCCGGCCTCGCGGGGGCAGGTGTGCGGGCTGCAGTGGACGTCACCGCTTGTGACCCGGGACACTGAAGGCTGAAGGGGATGGACAGAGGGGCCCAGGGAGGGGGAGACGCGCCCATGCGCGTCAGGCTGGGTGGGGAGAGCGGGTAGAGCAGAGGGATGGGAAGAAACTGCTCGCTGGTGGGGATTGGGGCTTTAGGATTTCTTTTTCTTTCTTTTTTGTTTCTTTATTTTTATTTTTCTTTATTCTTGAGTCTCGCTCAGTCGTCCAGGCTGGAGTGCAATGGCACGATATCGGCTCACCGCAACCTCTGCCTCTCGGGTTCAAGCAGTTCTCCTACCTCAGCCTCCTTAGTAACTGGGATTACAGGCGCCCGAAGCTATGCCCAGCTAATTTTTTGTATTTTAGTAGAGACGGGGTTTCACCGTGTTACTCAGGCTAGTCTCGAACTCCTGAGCTCAATCTGCCCAACTCGGCCTCCCAAAGTGCTGGGATTACTGGCTCATGCCGCGCTCAGCCACCTGGCTAATTTTTGTATTTTTGGTAGAGACAGGGGTTTCACTATACTGGCCAGGCTGATCTCGAACTCCTGGCCTCGTGATCCGCCTGCCTCAGCCTCCCAAAGTGCCGAGATTACAGGCGTGAGCCACTACTCCTGGTCTCTTTTTTCTCTTTTTCTTTTTCTTTCTTTCTTTCCTTCCTTCCCTCCTTCCTTCCTTCCTTTCTTTTCTTCCCCCTCCTCCTCCTTTTCTTTCCTATTCTTCTTTCTTTTTTTTTTTTTTTTGACAGGGTCTTGCTCTGTTGCCCAGGCTGGAGTGCAGTGGCCTGATCACAACTCACTGCAGTCTGGACCTCCTGAGCTCAAGCGATCTTCCCACCTCAGCCGCTACAGTAGCTGGGACCACAGGCTCACCCTACCACACCCATATATATAAGAGAGAGTTTCACCATATTGCCCAGGCTGGTCTGGAACTCTTGAGCAATCTGCCTGCTTCAGCCTCCCAAAGTGCTGGGATGACAGGCTTGAGCCACCACACAGGCCCTTTGGTTTCGGATGTCGATTAGATGGACCCTCCTGGACACAAGGCCCCAACAGGAGCGGCCCATGAATGGGTTGTGGGGGGGGTTTCCCTTACATGCCAGGGCACAGCCTGGTCTGTCACTTCAGGGAAGGGCCCAAAGGGGTGGGCAGTCAGGTGTGGTTGAAGCCTGGGGGGATCGGGACAGAGACTCCCATCACTGTTGAATGAATGAAGGCAGATTCTACAAAAATGGAAAACTCTTCTATGTGGAAAACAAAGTGTCAGAGAAGAAAATGGGAAAGAAGAGAAAGGGATGTTGGCTGCCTGTGCAGGCCCTGCAGCTCTGTGGGGCTGGTGTGCTGGGAGGCATCGGCCTTGAGGCCTTTGGTCCTCAGGTGCCTTCTGGAGCCAGAACCTCGCCCTCCCTGCTGGAGCTGGGTCCCAGGTGCCTGCATTTTACAAACGGGAGAGTGACAGCTGTGGAAAGAGACAAAGGTCACACAAATGAGAACCAAAGGCCGTTTATTCAGGCCTTGCCTTGCTGTAAAGGGAGTCGCCATCCTCTCTTGTGTTGGCAGACATTCCACAGGAGGCGGGGGCAGGGGCAGGATAAAGCCTGGAATGGAAGGGGAGGCTCAGGTGCACCTGAGGGAGGCTGTGGCCTGGGGAACTGGAAGAAGGGCTCACCAGGAGTGTGACCGTGACGGCTCCGTTGCCCACCTGGGGTTGCAGCAGAGAGTTTGAACTGCAAGGCTGTTCAACCAGGAGATGGGAGGAGACCTCAAATCTGCCTCCGTGAGGAGTTTGGGGCTGGGGACTTTAGGGTTTTGCAGCGGGCTGCGGGCAGCAGCCACTGACAGGTGGAGGAGTGCAGGGCGAGGTCATGGGATGGGGTGGAAGGACCTGTGTCATGCTGGTTCACTTCCTCGGTGGGGGCTCTTCAAACTGGTTGGCCTGGAATTAAGGATCTGAAACACCCTAAGGAATTCTTAAAGAAAAGCCTCATGATTCTTAAGTCAGAGATTCCATCTGTAGGAACAGTGGGGGTGCAGATGGTCACGAGTGCTGAGTGACTCTTGGGAGTGCTGCTTTTGACCTTTGTTACAGCAGGTTTTTTTTTTCTCTTCTCTGAGACAGAGTTTTACTCTTGTTGCCCAGGCTGCAGTGCAATGGCACAATCTCGGCTCACTGCCCTCCCCCCTCCCAGGTTCAAGCAATTCTGTCTCAGCCTCCCGAGTAGCTGGGATTCCAGGTGTGAGCCACCATGCCTGGCTGACTTGTACAGAGATGGGGTTTCCCCACGTTGGCCAGGCTGGTCTTAAACTCCTGACCTCAGGTGATCCACCCGCCTCGGCCTCCCAAAGTGCTGGGATTACAGGCGTGAGCCCCCACATCTGGCCTGTAGCTCTGTTTCTGATGAAACTGGGTTATGACTCTATCTGTCCAGAACCTGTGCAGAAAGCTTCTGGCTAGCTGCAGAGCTGTGGTCTGGCCTCTGGACGGTCGCTGTGGTTCAGAGCTCACTTCTCATATTTGGTCTGGCCGTTTTCTGTTTGTGTTCATTGTCTCACGACATCAAAGCTGCCTTAGTGCCGCAGGTCCGGTGCAAGCAGATGTTTCAGACCATCTTGGAGGGCAGGCGCTGGAGCGCAGCTGCCGGAGTGTGCACCCAGCCTCCTTTCCCCTACTATGTGGTGAAGGGCCAATGGCTGAAGCCCTCTGTGCCTTTCTGTGGGGATAATGCTAATAACCAACCTCAATTTTTTTTAGAGGACTGAGTGAATTCGTAAGTACAAAAAGCTTGGGACAGCATCTGAGCTCCAGGGTAAGTTGTCAGTGTTGTTATTAGCACTGTTATATTACTATACTAATAAAATTCAACCTATAATTTGTATGACTTTTTCAATCAAAAGCCCTGGAATTGTTTTGTTTTGTTTTGTTTGTTTGTTTGTTTGAGACAGGGTCTGACTCTGTTGCCCATGCTGGCGTTCAGTGGCATGACCATAGCTCACCGCAGCCTGGACCTCCCAGGTTCCAGCAATCTTCCCACCTCAGCCTCTTGAGTAGCTGGGGTACAGGTGTGCACCACCATGCCTAGCTAATTTTTAAATTCTTTGTAGAGATGGAGGTCTCACTACGTTGCCCAGGCTAACCTTGAACTCCTAGACCCAACGGATACTCCTGCCTCTGAAACCACCTTTGCAAAAATTGTGTCAGTGAGAAAATGGTCGAAGTGGAGAGATCTGCTGTATCCACCCCCTGCTGCGGCCTTTAGCCTTTAGGCTGCCTTGAGTATTCCTGCGCTTGGGCTGAGCTCACTTTGGCAGACATTTAGTTTACAGTTTAGAGGATACTGGCCCTTCCCCAAAATTCAGCCACCTTTGCAAAGCTCATGAGAGATGACGCTAGGAGAAGGCGAGGAGCCTGAATTCGGCGAAGGTGTAGACGAACAATTCCCAGCCATTATTCTAGAGGTCACAAGACGGCAGCCTCCCCCAGTTAGTCCTGCGGATAATGTCGCTACTGTAGACTGGCGTTTTCAGATAGCTGTGCAGGTTTCCAGTATGTCTGACACCCATGGCTTTACCTGGACCCAATGACCACGGCACCTGTCGCCCCAGCCAGAAGCAGCTCAGTGCAGGAGGACAGCTTCCCATGATCTCATCCCAGATCCACCCAGCCCGCAGCAGGCCCCCATTGCCTCGCCACCCAGCCCTGTCCTCCAAACTGCCTTTGAAAAACCCTAAGCCACAGGACTTTGGTAAGATTGATTTAAGTAATAACTCCATCTCCCTGTGGCCTGGCCGGCCTCACATCACTTAACGTTCTTTACTGCAAAGCTGTGGTCTTTGTGAATCGAGCAGGAAGAACCTGTTGGGCAGTTCCACCTCGGCCTCCCAAAGTGCTAGGATTACAGGCGTGAGCACCACGCCCGGCTCTCAAAGCGCTGGGATTACAGGTATGAGCACCATGCCCGGCTCTCAAAGTGCTGGGATTACAGGCGTGAACCACCACGCCCGGCTCTCAAAGCGCTGGGATTACAGGCATGAGCCACCACGCCCGGCTCCTCCCATTCTCTGGTGCCAGAGTTTTTCATTTTACTGAAGGCAAGGGGAAAAGACCAAATACCTTGCCTCCCCACTTAGAAAATAAGAAAGAAAACAATTATGAATAGTTCTCATCTGAGGAAAGTGCACCCTTTGAAGTTATCGGGCCCAGAGAGGAATTAGAATGAGGCAGCAGTCACATGCTGTTTCTTCTGGAGCTGCTAACCGTCTCTTGAGACTGACCCCCTCTCACCACAAGTAGCTTTAAGTGAACCTAACGCTGCTGCACAGGGGACACCGTAATCCATACAATGTATAGCCAATCACTAATCAATATTATTTCTGTAAACCAATGAGACTTCCTGACAGGCAACTTTGTATCAGCCTGCTCCTTGTCCCCCTTTTGCCTTTAAACACCTGCTTGTCGGCCAGGTGCAGTGGCTCACTGCTGTAATCCCAGCACTTTGGTAGACCAAGGTGGGTGGAACACTGGAAGCCAGGAGATCGAGACCAGTCTGGCCAACATGGCCAGTCTCTATGTGGCCTGTTTCTACTAAAAATACAAAAAAATAGGCTGGGCGCAGTGGTTCACACCTGTAATCCCAGCACTTTGGGAGGCCAAGGTGGGCAAATCACCTGAGGTCAGGAGTTGGAGACCAGCCTGGCCAACATGATGGAACCCCGTCTCTACTCAAAATACAAAAAAAAATTAGCCAGGCATGGTGCTGGGTGCCTGTAGTCCCAGCTACTAGGGAGGCTGAGGCAAGAGAATCGCTTGAACCCGGGAGGTGGAGGTTGCAGTGAGCAGAGATTGCACCATTGCACTCCAGCCTGGGCAACAAGAGTGAAACTCCGTCTCTAAAAGAAAAACAAAAGAAGCCCGTGTAACAAAGGTGAAAACAGCACTCCCAAGGCAACGTGGGAGTGTGTCCTGCCGTCCTCAACTTCAGCCCAGGCACAGTCTCCACATCAGTTCTGCCTCAGCTTCTCCCTTCGACAAGGAAGAAAGGAAGGAAGGACTGACAGGAGTTAGGGCCACCTCAGAGACGTTGAACATCGCTTACATTTGAAATCTGTATTCAGAAGGATCGAAGTTTGAAACTCAAACTATTTCAGAATGTCACTTTTGAAATCCTGGGTTTTGCCAGGGTCGCTGGAGCTGGAGTCTGCTTGACTGATGGAGTTTTCTTCTGTGGGCTTCATCCTCCACATGCTGATCCAGGCTTGCTGGGGTCTCTGAGCTTCCTGTTAATCCTCGCAGTGAGTGTTAACATAGTGACTCACGCACCTGTTCCTGGTTCCGTTGCTTGTGTTTCCATCATGCACAAGTTGCGTCATGAGGATTTGTTGCTAATTAAATTCTAGACCTCAGAGGGTCTCAGCCCATGCAGCAGGTGATGGGGGCCGTGGGCGCCAGGTGCTGTGGGAGGGCTCCTGAGCCCCATCCCGGCACCCTGTCGATGGACCCGCAGGTGGCGCCGCCGGGGAGCTCTGGCTGGTGCCAACGCTGCGGACTTGCTGGGCTAGGAGGTGGAAACCCCCGTGCTGAGGACGTCCCGGCGGGCCTCAGGTCCTTCCTTTTGCTGAGCTTCTGCCGCAGCTGCCTTTCTTAACCACTGCTAGCCCTGCCTTCTTCCAAAACTTGTGGGTAGATCCAAAGCCCTGCAAATTTCTACTGAGGTCATGCCTTGGCAACATGAATTCCAGTACTGTCCACATTTCTATTTGAGAATTTCGCAAAAGCCACTGGCTTCCAAGGAAACAGGGCTGAGACGGGGCGTGAACTGTTCACCCTCACAGCTGGCTGCGAGCCTTACGCATCCTTTCATGCGTCTGCTTTTGCCGTTGAGGAGCCCCTACTGCAAGTATGGGGAGAAAAGAAAGACAATGAAGGAAACACCCAGTGAGCCAGGGGAGGGAGGCCCGTGCGGCACTTGCCTCTTGGACCCAATACAAGGAAAAGTGCTCGAAACTGAGGCCTTCAGCACCGTTCAGAACACACAAGCACGAGATGGTGGCAGGTGTCTCATCAAACTCTCATCCTGCGCAGGCTCCGGGACGGACAGATCCGTCAGCGGCAGGTGTGCTGTGCGCCCCGGGGGTAGGTCATGGGGCTGTGGTGCCAACACCTCCGTGTGTGACTAAGTCCTGCTGTAGGATGACTAAGCAGGACCAGACCAGAAACCGGATAAGCTTCTAAGAGCATGGCCCTGCCTGACATTGTTACGGGAAGGGGTCCCGATCTGGACCCCAGGAGACGGTTCCTGGATCTCGCGCAAGAAAGAATTCAGGGCGACTGCACAGAGTAAAGTGAAAGCAAGTTTATGAAGAAAGTGAAGGAATAAGAGGATGGCTGCTGCATAAACAGAGCGGCCCTGAGGGCTGCTGGGTGCCTATTTCTATGGTTATTCCTTGATGATATGCTAAATACAGGGTGGGTTACTCATGCCTCCCCTTTACAGACCATATAGGGTAACTTCCTGATGTTGCCCGTGGCATCTGTAAACTGTCATGGTGCTGGTGGGAGGGTAGCAGTGAGGACGACCAGAGGTCACCGTCGTGGTCCTGTTGGTTTTGGTGGGCTTGGGCTGGCTTCTTTACTGCAACTGGTTTTATTGGCAAGGTCTTTATAGCCTGTATTTTGTACTGGCCTTCTATCTCATCCTGTGACATAGAATGCCTTAACCATCTGGGAATGCAGCCCAGTAGGTCTCAGCCTCATTTTACCCAGCTCCTATTCAAGATGGAGTCGCTCTGGTTCAAATGCCTCTGATGACATGTTTATGCAATGTTTGACCCACAGTAGATAAGGCCGTGGCTAAGCCCTGGTCTTGTGGTTATTGAGAGCATATCACCAATCAGCAAAATGAATAGTGGTGGCCAGGCACCGTGGCTCATGTCTGTAATCCCAGGACTTTGTGGGGGCCAAGGTGGGAGGATTGCTTGAACTCAGGAGTTCAAGACCAGACTGGGCAAAGTAATGAGACCCCATCTGTGATGGTTAATACTGAGTGTCAACTTGACTGGGTTGAAGGATGTAATGTATTGACCCTGGGTGTGTCCGTGAGGGTGATGCCAAAGGAAATTAACATTGGAGTCAGCGGGCTGGGAAAGGCAGATCTGCTCTTAATTTGGGTGGGCACCATCTAATCAGCTGTCAGCACCGCTAGAATATAAAGCAGGCAGGAAAATGTGAAAAGAGAGACTGGCCTAGCCTCCCAGCCTACATCTGTCTCCTCTGCTGGATGCTTCCTGCCCCCAAACGTCGGACTCCGAGTTCTTCAGTTTTGGGACTCAGACTGGCTCTCCTTGCTCGTCAGCTTGCAAACAGCCTACTGTGGGACTCTGTGATCACGTGAGTTAATAATAAACTCCTCTGTATATTTATCAAATATATATAGGATACTCCATATATAAGTAGGATATATATATATATACAGGATACTATATATATCCTACATATATCCTCTATACATATGTAGGATATATATATCTTATAAGATATATATATCCCATATATATATACACACACAGAACTAATAGGATATGTATATATGTATATATATGTATGTGTGTGTGTATGTATATATATATATATGCGAGCCCTGGAGATGGAGGCTGCAGTGAGCTGTGATTGCACCACTGCACTCCAGCCTAGAGATAGAGTGACACCCTGTCTCTTAAAAAATTAATAAATAAGGCTGGGCGAGGTGGCTCACGTCTATAATCCCAGCACTTTGGGAGGCCGAGGCAGGCAGATCACAAGGTCAGGAGTTCGAGACCAGCCTGGCTAATATGGTGAAACCCCATCTCTACTAAAATACAAAAATTAGCTGGGCGTGGTGGCAGGCACCTGTAGTCCCAGCTACTCAGAAGGCTGAGGCAGGATAATCGCTTGAACCCGGGAGGTGGAGTTTGCAGTCAGCTTGATCTAACCACTGCACTCCAGCTTGGGTGACAGAGACTCTGTCTCAATAGATAGATAAATAAAATAAAAGTAGTGAGACATTTCAGGCCATTTGAACATTTGAAATTATGGTCTTTAATATTCATTAAAAACTAGGTCATATTTTCTTGTCTCCACCTCTACCCCAGGGGAAAAAGAGAAAATACAGTGAAAAAGAGGTTTAAACTTAGTTTTCCTTAAGGTTGAGCCCTAGTGTGACTTTCGGTCAGAAATGGGTTACCCTGGATGGGCGCGGTGGCTCACGCCTGTAATCCCAGAACTTTAGGAGGCCAAGTTGGACGGATCACAGGGTCAGGAGATCCAGACCATCCTGGCCAACAAAGTGAAATCCCGTCTCTACTAAAATTAGCTGGGTGTGGTAACACACACCTGTAGTTCCAGCTACTCGGGAGGCTGAGGCAGGGAAATTGCTTGAACCTGAGAGGCAGAGGTGGCAGTGAGCTGATATCATGCCACTACACTCCAGCCTGGCGACAGAGCAAGACTCCATCTCAATAAAAGAAATGGGTTACACTATGGCAGGTCGAGGTGGCTCATGCCTGTAATCCCAGCACTGTGGGAGGCCGGAGGGGGGGGGAGTGGGGGGGGCAGATCACTTGAGGTCAGGAGTTCGAGACTAGCCAGGCAACATGGCGAAACCCCATATCTACTAAAAATACAAAAATTAGCCAGACATGGTGGCAGGCACCTGTAGTTGCAGCTACTCGGGAGGCCGAGGCAGGAGATACTTGGACCCGGGAGGTGGAGGTTACGGTGAGCTGAGATTGTGCCACTGTACTGCAGCCTGAGCGACAGAGTGAGACTCTGTCTCGGAAAAAAAAGGTGGGGGACTTACACTAGAGAGTGTGTTTCTGCCTTCAACAGGTCATGCCAGGAGAAGAGATTTTTTTAAGTCACTTTATTCTATTTCCAAGCCTAGTCTTGCCTATTTTTAGAGACCACCTCCACATCCTTTCCGTCTGAAGCCTGGCATCGTGAGCCTGCTGTGGAGGGGCGCTCCCGATGCACAACCTCACCCTCCTAGCACCGCTGAGTCCCGCCCACCCTGTTCTCAGCATCGGGGTGAGACGTACCCACTGTGTGCGCCACATGCCCGCTGTGTGCTTGACGTACCTGCTGTGTGCGTGACGTCCCACTGCGTGTGACGTACCCGCTGTGTGACGTACCCGCTGTGTGATGTACCCACTGTGTGCGTGACGTACCCGTGTGATGTACCCGCTGTGTGCGTGACGTCCCCACTGCGTGTGACGTACCCGCTGTGTGTGATGTACCCACTGTGTGCGTGACGTACCCACTGTGTGATGTACCCGCTGTGTGCGTGACGTACCCACTGTGTGACGTACCCACTGTGTGATGTACCCGCTGTGTGCGTGACATACCCGCTGTGTGCGAGGTACGCACTGTGTGCGTGACGTACCCACTGTGACGTCCCCGCTGCGCGCGCGACGTCCCCGCTGCGTGTGACGTCCCCGCTGCGTGTGACGTCCCCGCTCTGTGCGTGACGTCCCCGCTCTGTGCGTGACGTCCCCGCTGCGTGCGTGCAGGGCCTCTTCCCATTCGTGCTTGTCCCCTAGAAAGTCATGTCCGCTGGAACCTCGGCATGTGGCCTTCATTTGGAAAACGGTCTTTCCAGGCGTGGTAAGTTAACGTGAGGTCACACTGGATTAAAGCGGGCCTAAGGCCACTGACTGGCATCCTGATAAGAAGAGGGCAGAAACCGCTTGAACCCTGGGCGACAGGGCGAGACTCCATCTTTTTTTTTTTTTCCCTGAGATGGAGTCTCGCTCTGTCGCCAGGCTGGAGCGCAGTGGCGCAGTCTCGGCTCACTGCAACCTCCACCTCCTGGGTTCAAGTGATCCTTCCGCCTCAGCCTCCCGAGTAGCTGGGTCTACAGGCACGCGCCACCAGGCCCCGCTAATTTTTGTATTTTTAGTAGAGATGAGGTGTCATCATGTTGGCCAAGATGGTCTCAATCTCTTGACCTCGTGATCCGCCCACCTCGGCCTCTCAAAGGGCTGGGATTACAGGCGTGAGCCACTGTGCCCGGCGGAGACTGTGTCTTAACAACAACAACGACAAAAAGGCCAGGCGCAGTGGCTCACGCCTGTAATCCCAGCACCTTGGGAAGCCGAGGCGTGTGGATCACGTGAGGTCAGGAGTTCAAGACCAGCCTGGCCAACATGGTGAAACCCCGTCTCTTTAAAAAAGAAAAGAAGAAGAAGAAAGGAGAGGCCACGGAGATGGGAGAACGCTTGTGAAGACATACACAGGGAGGGGCCGCGAGAAGATGGAGGCAGAGCCTGGGGAGATGCGGGGAGCGGTGGGGGAGGAGAGCACTGGAAGCCGCGGGAGCTGGAGGCGGCAGGAGGACCCTCCCCCCTGGAGCCTTCAGAGGAACATGTCCCTGCGGACACCTTGGTCTCAGCCTTCTGGCCTCCAGAGCTGTGACAGAATAAACTACTGTCATTTTAAGCCACCCAGTTAGTGGTTAGGACCCACAGGAAAGGGACGTCTTCCTTGGACATTGCATAGTATATGTATTTTTATTTTGGGAGGCAGGGTCTTGCTCTGTTGCCTAGGCTGGAGTGCAGTGGCGTGATCTCAGCTCGCTGCAGCCTGGAGCTCCTGACCTAAAGCAATCCTCCTGCCTCCACCCCACCCCCTCCCACCCAGTAGCTGGAACTACAGGCAGGCACCACCACACTTACCTACTTTTTGTTTTTTTTTTGTAGAGACAGAGTTTTGCCATGTTGTCCAGGCCAATATATATTTTCCAGCACAGAAACAAAATTTGGCTTTAATGACGTCACACATACCCTTGGACCTATCCGTTCCCATCATGTTGAGCCTCGAGTTGAAATACTAAGGCTGGGCCAGGCGCCGTGGCTCACACCTGTAATCCCAGCACTTTGGGAGGCCAAGGCGGACGGATCACAAAGTCAGGAGATCAAGACCATCCTGGCTAACATGGTGAAACTCTGTCTCTACTAAAAATACAAAAAATTAGCCAGGTGTGGTGACACGCACCTGTTATCCTAGCTACTTAGGAGGCTGAGGCAGGTGAATCACTTGAATCTGGGAGGTGGAGGTTGCAGTGAGCAGAGATTTCGCCACTGCACTCCAGCCTGGGTGACAGAGTGAGACTCCATCTCAAAAAAAAAAAAGACCAAGGCTGAGAACACACAGGACCCAGAAACATGGAATTTTCTACATTCTAGACAACGAAACACAGTGGGACGACCTCAGGACAGGACGCAGACCAACACGATGCCGCGTGGGATATCGGTCTGTCTTTATCAGGAGGCATCACTGTGCAGCTTCTGTGGCTAACCTGGGCCCAGGGAGCGATTCACAGCTGTTTCTCTAGTCGCATCCTCCAGGCACTGAGTGCAGGGCAGATACAACCGGCAAAAGACACTGCTGTTAGGAGCTGATGTGAGAGTGGGCAATGTGTGTGACTGGGAAGCATATGCATTCCCCAAATTCGCATCAGACTCTTTTATTCAGTGGGGGAAGGGAGTCTCACTCTGTCGCCCAGGCTGGAGTGCAATGGCCCCATCTTGGCTCACTGCAACCTCCGCCTCCCAGATCCAAGCGATTCTCCTGCCTCAGCCTCCTGAGTAGCTGGGATTACAGGTGCCCACCCATGCCTGGCTAATTTTTGTATTTTTAGTAGAGACGGGGTTTCATCATGTTGGCCAGGCTGGTCTCAAACTTCTGACCTCAAGTGATCTGCCCCCCCTCGGCCTCCCAAAGTGTTGGGATTGCAGGTGTGAGCCACCGTGCCTGGCCCCATCAGATTCTTTTTGCTTTTTTTTGTTTGTTTGTTTTCTTTTTTTTTTTTTTATTGCATTTTAGGTTTGGGGGTACATGTGAAGAACATGGAAGATTGTTGCATAGGTACACACATGGCAGTGTGATTTGCTGCCTTCCTCCCCCATCACCTATATCTGGCATTTCTCCCCATGCTATCCCTCCCCAACTCCCCACCCCCCACTATCCCTCCCCTTTTTCCCCCGACAGACCCCAGTGTGTGATACTCCCCCTCCCTGTGTCCATGTGTTCCCTTTGTTCAACACCCGCCTATGAGTGAGAACATGCGGTGTTTGATTTTCTGTTCTTGTGTCAGTTTGCTGAGAATGATGGTTTCCAGGTTCATCCATGTCCCTACAAAGGACACGAACTCATCGTTTTTGATGGCTGCATAATATTCCATGGTGTATATGTGCCACATTTTCCCTGTCCAGTCTATCATCGATGGGCATTTGGGTTGGTTCCAGGTCTTTGCTATTGTAAACTGTGCTGCAATGAACATTCGTGTGCATGTGTCCTTATAGTAGAACGATTTATAGTCTTTTGGATATACACCCAGTAATGGGATTGCTGGATCAAATGGAATTTCTATTTCTAGGTCCTTGAGGAATCGCCACACCGTCTTCCACAATGGTTGAACTAATTTACACTCCCACCAACAGTGTAAAAGCGTTCCTATTTCTCCACATCCTCTCCAGCATCTGTTGTCTCCAGATTTTTTAATGATCGCCATTCTAACTGGCGTGAGATGGTATCTCAATGTAGTTTTGATTTGCATTTCTCTAATGACCAGTGATGATGAGCATTTTTTCATATGTTTGTTGGCCTCATGTATGTCTTCTTTTGTAAAGTGTCTGTTCATATCCTTCGCCTACTTTTGAATGGGCTTGTTTGTTTTTTTCTTGTAAATCTGTTTCAGTTCTTTGTAGATTCTGGTTATCAGCCCTTTGTCAGATGGGTAAACTGCAAAAATTTTTTCCCATTCTGTTGGTTGCCGATTCACTCTAATGACTGTTTCTTTTGCTGTGCAGAAGCTATGGAGTTTGATTAGGTCCCATTTGTCTATTTTGGCTTTTGTTGCCACTGCTTTTGGTGTTTTGGTCATGAAGTCCTTGCCTACACCTATGTCCTGAATGGTTTTGCCTAGATTTTCTTCTAGGGTTTTTATGGTGTTAGGTCTTATGTTTAAGTCTTTAATCCATCTGGAGTTAATTTTAGTGTAAGGTGTCAGGAAGGGGTCCAGCTTCTGCTTTCTGCACATGACTAGCCAGTTTTCCCAACACCATTTATTAAACAGGGACTCGCTTCCACATTGTTTGTTTTTGTCAGGTTTGTCAAAGATCAGGTGGTTGTAGATGTGTTGTGTTGCGTCGGAGGTCTCTGTCCTGTTCCATTGGTCTATATCTCTGTTTTGGTACCAGTACCATGCTGTTTTGATTACTGTAGCTTTGTAGTATAATTTGAAGTCCGGGAGTGTGATGCCTCCAGCTTTGTTCTTTTTGCTTAGAATTGACTTGGCTATGCGGGCTCTCTTTTGGTTCCATGCTTTTTTTTTTTTTTTTTTTTTTGAGATGGAGTTCTGCTCTTGTCACCCAGGCTGAAGTGCAATGGCGTGATCTCGGCTCACTGCAACCTCCACCTTCTGGTTCAAACAATTCTCCTGCCTCAGCCTCCCAAGTAGCTGGGATTACAGGTGCCCACCATCACGTCCAGCTGATTTTTGTATTTTAATAGACATGAGGTTTCACCATATTGGCTAGGCTGGTATTGAGCTCCTGACCTCAGGTAATCCCCCCTGCCTCAGCCTCTGAAAGTGCTGGGATTACAGGTGATAGCCACTATGCCTGGCCCACTCTTTTCACTTTTACAATTTTTAAAGGTTTTTATACTGAAATAATTTTAGGTTGCAAAAGTAATACAGAGTTCCTGTAAACTTTCCATCCAGTTTCCCCAAATGTTACTTTTTTTTTAAAATTTATTTTGAGACGGAGTTTTGCTCTTGTTTCCCAGGATGCAGTGCAGTGGTGTGATCTTGGCTCACTGCAGCCTCTGCTTTCTGGGTTCAAGCATTTCTCTTGCCTCAGCCTCCCAAGTAGCTGGGATCACAGGCGCCCACCACCACACCTGGGTAATTTTTGTATTTTTAGTAGAAATAGGGTTTCGCCATGTTGGTCAGGCTGGTCTCGAACTCCTGACCTCAGGTGATCCACCTGCCTTGGCCTCCCAAAGTGCTGGGATTACAGGCGTGAGTCCCCAGTCCCTGCCCCAAAATGTTAACATGTTACACAAGCACAGTACAGACACAATAGCATGAATTCACCATAGGGGCGGCCCTCTTTCACTGCTGTCCCCCCCACACTCCATGTTGTCAACTGTAGTCTCAGACACTTGCTCTGTCTCTGTCTTTCACATTCTTGACTCTTGTAGAGTATCAATCAATTAGTATTATTATTTTTGAGACAAGGTTTTGCTGTGTCGCCCAGGCTGGAGTGCAGTGGTGTGATCTCGACTCACGGCAGCCTCCCAGGCTTAGGTGATCCTCCCGTCTCAGCCTCCCAAGTATCTGGGACTACAGACGCCACCTTGCCTGGCTAATTTTTTGTATTGTTTGTAGAGACAGGGTCTTGCTAGTCTCACAACTCCTGGGCTCAAGTGATCTGCCCACCTTGGCCTCCCAAAGTGTTGGGATACAGGCGTGAGCCACTGTGCCTGCAGGCCCAGAAGGGTTTTGAAAACATATGCTGAGCGTTACTTATTTTGGTGAGATTTTGTGTCAGAAGTTCATGGTATGTGTACTAAAATTACTCTTTTCTTTATGCTTGGTCGTCTTCCTTTTCGCTCTTTGGGTTTTCACAGCATGAAGCTCTAAAATGTGTGCTCTAAAACCCATGCATATGTTATCGCCTGGCGCCGCCACTGAACTGAGTCTGTGAGCTCCAGGCCAGGTGACATCATTACTAAAAGAACTAATTCTGATTCTAGGCCAGGCGGGTGGCTCATGCCTGTAATCCCAGCACTTGGGGAAGCCAACGAGGCAGATCACCTGAGGTCAGGAGTTTGAGACCAGCCTGGCCAACATGGCGAAACCCGGTCTCTACTAAAAATACAAAATTTAGTTGGGCATATGGCGCATACCTGTAATCCCAGCTACTCTGGGAGGCTGACGTGAGAGAATCACTTAAAGCTGGGAGGCAGAAGTTGCAGTGAGCTGAGATCGCACCATTGTACTCCAGCCTGGGTGACAAGAGCGAAACTCCATTTGAAAAAAAAGAAAAAAAAAACTAATTCAAATTCTGAAACCAGTTGCTAAAATGTTTCCCAATTTTTTCTTTTTTTTTTTTGAGACCGAGTCTCAAAGTCTGTCACCAGGCTGGAGTGCAATGGTGCGATCTTGGCTCACTGCAACCTCGGTCTCCCGGGTTCAAGTGATCCTCCTGCCTCAGCCTCCCGAAGAGCTGGGATTACAGGCACCCACCACCATGCCCGGCTAATTTTTGTATTTTTGGTAGAGATGGGGTTTCACCAAGTTGGCCAGGATGGTCTCGATCTTTTACCTCGGGATCCTCCGCCTCAGCCTCCCAAAGTGCTGGTTTGCAACTCAGAATTTCCAAAATGGAGTACTGTGCCTGATACCTTGTAGATTCTCAGTCAGTTTCACCAAGCGCGTGAAGTGGCAGTTACCTGGAGGAGCGGCACAGCCACTCGGCCTCCCAAAGTGCCGGGATTACAGGTGCCCGTCACCGCGCCTCTAATTTTTGTATTTTTAGTAGAGACGGGGTTTCACCATGTTGGCCAGGCTGGTCTCCAGCTCCTGACCTCAGGTGATCCACCCATCTCGGCCTCCCCAAGTGTTGGGATTACAGGCATGAGCCACTGTGCCCGGCCTTCCAACTCTTTACAAAAAATTTCAAACGTAGAAAAAGTCAGAAGATAGGTTAATGGAGACCTGTATTCCCGCCTCTAGACTCCACAGCTGTTAGCAGTTTGCCGTAGTTGATTATCTGCATACACACATGTGCGTGTAATTTACTTTTCTGCAGAACAAATTTCCAGACATCATGACATGTCACCTTTACCAAAGAGTTCAGCAATTATTTATAAAAATAAAGAGCATTTTTCTACATCAGAGGATGGCAAACTATGGTCCTAGGCCAAATCCAGCCACCCACGATTTTAAAAATAAAGTTTCGAGCCGAGAGCGGTGGCGCCTGTGGTCCCAGCTCCTCGGGAGGCTGCGGCTGGAGGATCCCTTGAGCCCGGGAGGCAGAGGCTGCAGTGAGCCGAGATCGCACCACTGCACTCCAGTCTGGGCGACAGAGCGAGACCCTGTCTCAGGAAAAAAATACAAGTGGGCTTATAAATAAAATGAGATTAAAAAACAAGAGAGCTTTGCCTCCTAACCCCCGATCAACCGCAGACCCCCGCGAAGCGCAGGCGCGCGCCCGCGATGGTTCCACGCATGCGCACAGGCAGGGAGTGCGTGTCCCCTCTGCCGCCCTCGGCCTCTGGGGGCTGCAGTTGCGCAGCTCGGCCACTGCGTGGCGGTGGCGTGCGCCTGGGCAGTGTCGCGGGCGTGTGACGTCACGCCGCGCGCCGGGCCAGGAGGAGGCGGTCGCAGGCGGCGTGTGTTCCGTGTGCTGGGACCCGCGACTCTGAGACAGGGCCTCTTGGCCGCCAGCGTCATGGTTTCGCGGGTGCAGCTCCCGCCTGAGATCCAGCTGGCTCAGCGCCTGGCGGGGAACGAGCAGGTGACCCGAGACCGGGCGGTGAGGAAGCTCCGGAAGTACATCGTCGCCAGGACTCAGCGGGCCGCAGGTTGGCATGGGTTTGGGCGGCCTGCGTCTCGCGGGCCGGCTTTGGCTACTGCGGGTGCCAGCGGCGGCGGCCGGGGCTGGGGGGCCCTCCGAGCTTTGTGGAACACCCACGTGGCCGGGCCGGGTAGGCGGGGCCCACGGGCCTGTTCCCGCTGCTACCGGCTCTCGGCCTGCCCCCGGACCCCTGCCCCCGTGGCCGCTTTCCCTCATAGTGCGGTGACTTCTGGTCCCTCTGCGAGGACGCTCCTCCCCAGCCCCCTAACTCGTTTCCTAGCTCAGACGTCCCTCCCTCCAGTAGACCAGGTACTGCTGCGGCCCTGCTGTTTGGGCACCCAGCATTTTTCCCCTCATTGAAGCATTTCTCACTGTGTGCAGTTTGTGTTCATGGTACCCGTGGTTCTCCGAGCGTGGCCCCACGTCAGCAGTAGCATCCCCTGGACATTTGTTAGAAATGCACATTCTATGCTGGGCACCGTGGCCCAAGCCCGTAATCCCAGCTACTTGGGTTGCTGAGGTGGGAGGATCACAAGAACCCAGCAGTCCAACCTGGCAACATAGCAAGACCCCATTTCCATTAAAAAAGACAAAACAGAGATGCAAGTTCTAGGGTCTCAGCCCTGCCAAATCAGGACCCACAGTCTGCTTTAGGAAGCTGTTCAAGTGCTTCTGCTGCCCACACAGCCTGAGAACCCCTGCTCCAGGAACAGGTTGCCAGACACACAGGACTTCAATGAATGTCAACTGAATAATGTTTCAGATTTTTAAAAAATTCTTTTTCTAAGTAAGACCTCACTCTGTCATGCAGGGTCACGGCTCACTGCAGCCTCTACCTCCCCGGCTCAAGTGAGCCTCCCATCTCAGCCTCCCCAGTGGCTGGGACTACAGGTGACGTGCCACCACGACCAGCTAAGTTTTGTATTTTTTGTACAAATTGGGGTCTTCCTATGTTGCCCAAGCTGGTCTTGAACTCCTGGCCTCAAGTGATCCCGCCTCAGCCCTCAATTCCAAAGTGCTGGGATTACAGGCATGAGCCACCGCACCGGGCCTGAGTAATTTTATATCTGTCTCCCTTGCTAGTCTGAATGCCTGAGTTAATTTTCTTCTTTTAATATTTGAGATATGTTACAAAAAAGGGCAGAAGTCCTCAGTGTAATATTGGATGAATTATCACCGACAGATTAACCTGTGTGGCCACTGTCCAGCTTAGGAAATGGTCGAAGTTCACAATTTTGAATTTCCAAAATGGAGTACCTTGCCTGATTAGATTCTCAGTCATTTTCACTGAGCGCATGAAGTGACAGTTACCTGGAGGAGCCGCACAGCCACAGTCACATCGGGTTTGGGTTAGAAGGATTGTTTGAAGGGAGGGTCAGATTCTGCCCCCCACTGCCTTTACTGTAAGTGGGACTTCGGTCTCATTCAGACAGTCACATTTCTGTGACTTCCATTTTGGCACTCAAATGTTGCTGTTTTGATGCAGATGGTTTTACTCACGACGAGCTGCTGAAAGTGTGGAAAGGACTGTTCTACTGCATGTGGATGCAGGACAAGCCGCTCCTCCAGGTGCGTGGGGTGAGCAGCAGAGGAGGCTGCAGAAGCAGCAGGGGAGGGTGGATGGGCATCTCTTCCACCTGGCTTTAATATGGCCAGAGACTCTGGGGGGAGGTCGTATAGCCCTGATGCTCGGTTCTGCGTGGCTGGTGGGTGTGGGCCTTTGGTTAGAGTAAGTTGTACGCTTGCTGAGGATGTGACTGACTGACAGTGCACTGTAACAGCACTGGCTCCGTGGGTGAAAACTGGTTTTTGTGTTTGTTCTGGGTTGCAAACAAGTGCTGAAATAGTGGAAGCCAATGGACTGAATCAAGTCTCCTGGAGACAAGCACTTCTCCCACTAGCCTTTTCCAAACATTATTTCTCAAATTCTGAATTTTGTGGTCTCCTTCAAAATCGCCTGGGTGGTGAGGGTACTTAGTTAAATTCAGATTCCTGGGCCATATTCTGTGCCCATTGGATTATCAAGGGGGGCTGTGAAATGTCTCTTGGCAAGTGCCCTGGGCGACGCATGGCACAGTGATACAGGCAGATGGCGAGTGATCTCTGGGGTCTCGCAGCTCTCCTCCTCCTGATGGTTGGGGGCTGCGAGTCCCAGGGTTCCCTTCTGCTCTCCCACGTCCCTCTTTGACCATGATTCTCTGTTGCTTAGGGCACAGCCCCCGTTAGGAGGGCAGTGCCTGCTGTGGTCATGTGAGAGGCTGTTGACCCCGGCTGTAGAGGGGATCTTTTGCAGCAGGGGTGAAACCTCCAGTCCACTGAGCTGAGACCCCCTGGAAGCCGACTCTGTGATGAGTGAGTGAGTGGGTAGTTGTGTGTTCGTTATTGCGAGCCTCAGGGCTGAGGGGGTTTTTGTTGTTTCCTGCACAGGAAGAATTAGGAAGGACCATTTCCCAGCTCATTCATGCTTTTCAGACCACGGAGGCACGTGAGTAGGCTCTGCCATGGTTGGCTACATTTGTAGATGTCAGAACCTCAGAGTATCACAGACGCCTCAGAGCCACCAGACGCAGGAGGTTTGCGTTCTCAAATCCAAAGCAAGGAACACCTTGGAGCAAGAGAGCGCCAGCTGGTGTCTGCAGGCTTAGCGTGTGTGAGACACCGGTGTCTGTGGGTGTGTGTGTGGGACGCCGGTGTCTGTGGGTGCGTGTGTGAGACGCCGGTGTCTGTGGGTGTGTGTGTGGGACGCCGGTGTCTGTGGGTGTGTGTGTGGGACGCTGGTGTCTGTGTGTGTGTGTGTAAGAGACGCCGGTGTCTGTGGGTGTGTGTGTGGGACACCGGTGTCTGTGTGTGTGTGTGTGGGACGTTGGTGTCTGCGGGCTTAGTGTGTGTGAGACTCTGGTGTCTGGGGGGGGTGTGTGTGAGACACTGATGTCTGTGGGGGGTGTGTGTGGGACGCTGGTGCTCTGTGGGTGCGTGTGAGAGACTCTGGTGTCTGTGGGTGCATATGTAAAGAAGGGGTTCCTGCATGTTCTCGCCTCACTCCCAGAGTGGCTTTGCGCTCCTCAGTGGTCCTCTTCCGGCTGCTTCCCCCTCCCAGAGCACCTGTTCCTGCAGGCCTTCTGGCAGACCATGAACCGCGAGTGGACGGGCATCGACAGGCTGCGCCTGGACAAGTTCTACATGGTGAGGCAGCCGCCAGGGCGCAGGGGTGGGGGCACCTGGGGGCAGAGACAGGCGGCGCCTGGGTACGTTGGACATGGTGAGGCAGCCGCCAGGGCGCGGGGGTGGGGGCACCTGGGGGGCAGAGACAGGCGGCGCCTAGGGTACGTTGGACATGGTGAGGCAGCCGCCAGGGCGCAGGGGTGGGGGCACCTGGGGGCAGAGACAGGCGGCGCCTGGGTATGTGGGACATGGTGAGGCAGCCGCCAGGGCGCGGGGGTGGGGGCACCTGGGGGCAGAGACAGGCGGCGCCTGGGTACGTTGGACATGGTGAGGCAGCCGCCAGGGCGCGGGGGTGGGGGCACCTGGGGGGCAGAGAGCAGGCGGCGCCTGGGTACGTTGGACATGGTGAGGCAGCCGCCAGGGCGCAGGGGTGGGGGCACCTGGGGGGCAGAGACAGGCGGCGCCTGGGTATGTTGGACATGGTGAGGCAGCCGCCAGGGCGCGGGGGTGGGGGCACCTGGGGGCAGAGACAGGCGGCGCCTGGGTACGTTGGACATGGTGAGGCAGCCGCCAGGGCGCGGGGGTGGCCTCCCATGCCTGCAAGAGCAGTGTCGTGGCTGCTGGGCTGTGCTGTCATCGGGGGTCCTGCAGGTCTGCGTGTCCTCTGCTACTATTGACTGTGGCTCAGACCCCTCTGGGGGGGGTACGGCCCTGCTGATCAGTAGCCTACAGTGGGGGACAGCTGCAATGGGTGTCGAGCCCCGTGGAGGGGCAGTGGCGTTGTGGGGCAGGCCCGGAGCTTTATTCGGGGGGTGAGGCTTGACATCCGTCTGTCAGCAGCTCTGGCGGGCAGCGGTGACCACGGCCGTGGCCTCGTCCTCCAGCGGCTCCTGGTACATGGGGAAGGGTGGTCTGGTGAAGTCGGGCTGGGCTTCTGCTAACACGAACCTCCTCCTGTGTCAAAGCTCATGCGTATGGTCCTGAACGAGTCCTTGAAGGTTCTGAAGATGCGAGGCTGGGAGGAAGGTGGGTGCGCGGCGGGCCTGCTCTGGGGGGGGACGCTCTTCTCAAGGGACGCTTTTCTCGGGGGACGCTGTTCCTGGGGGACGCAGTCGTGTGTTTGTCTTTTGATTCTTTGTCATAAGGAGATGCCAGCCTTTCCATTAAAGCATGCCCCAGTGGCGCTTAGAGTGAAGACATGTTTTGAAATCAAGATTAGTTTGTGTGTTTGTGGAAATGGTGCCGTTTATCCCCCAGGCTTGAAGCTCAGTTCTCACTGGGAGTCAGAAGGGAGTCCTCTCATGAAAGAGGAGCTTCTTAGAAAAACACGGTGTGCTCAGCTGTTAGCAGTGCTTTTTGTGTAAGTAGGTCTCGCTGTTGCCTGGGCTGAAGTGCAGTGGCGTGATCTTGGCTCACTGCAGCCTTGACCTCCTGGGCTCAAGTGGTCCTGCTGCCTCAGCCTCCCAAGTGGCTGGGACCGCAGATGTGCACCACAGTCCCACGTAGTTTTTGTCTTTTTTGGGAGAGACGAATTCCGTCCTGTTGCCCAGGCTGCTCTCAAACTGTTGGGCTCTAGCGATCTGTCCTCTAGTCCTCCCCAGTTATAAGCAGTGTTAATTGCTCCTAATTCTAAAACTATGTAACGTGTCCAGGCTTTTCACTTTCAGCAGCAGCGCCTGAGGTGGGGTGGGCTGGGCCCTGCATGTTCTGTCTAACCGTGGGCACCTGCGGGTGCCAAGCCGGGCGGGGGCAGACTCCCATCCCGGGCAGCGTTGCCGCTTCCGCCTCTGCCTGCTGCCAGCCCCTGCTCCCAGAGACCTAGGGGCGTAGGTAGGGATCTGACCCCTGCTGCCAGCCTGGCACACCTGAGCCTCTTCATCCAAGTTAGGGGCAGCATTTTCTAAACCTTCAGGGGCAGTCTGAATTTTACAATACAAAATGAGTTTCTAAGTGTTTAACATTTTAAAGTTTTAAAAATTAATTTAAAAATTTTAGATTTCTTTGTAATTTTTTTTTTTAAATGAGTGATGCATACTCAATATAAAAAACTCAAAACCTAGGCTGGGCATGGTGGCTCATGCCTGTAATCCCAGTGCTTTGGGAGTCTGAGGCAGGCGGATCACAAGGTTAGGAGTTTGAGACCAGCCTGGCCAACATAGTGAAACCCTGTCTCTACTAAAAATACAAAAATTAGCTGGGCATGGTGCACACCTATAGTCCCAGCTACTAGGGAGGCTGAGGCAGGAGAATGGCTTGAACCCAGGAGGCAGAGCTTGTGGTGAGCTAAGATTGTGGCACTGCACTCCAGCCTGGGCAATAGAGTGAGACCCCATCTCCAAAAAACCTCAAAACTTGGCCAGGCGCAGTGACTGAAACCCTGTCTCTAGGAGAAATACAAAAATTAGCTGGGCGTGGTGGCGTGCACCTGTAGTCCCAGCTACTCAGGAGGCTGAGGCAGGAGAATCACTTGTACCTGGGAGTGGAGGTTACAGGGAGCCGAGATAGTGCTACTGCACTCTAGCCTGGCTATAGAGTGAGACTCTGTCTCAAAAAAAAAAGAAAAAAAAAAACCTCAAAACTTTAGGAAACATTATTTTATTTGTAATTTTTTTTTTTGAATGGAGATGGGGCCAACTCCTGGGCTCAAGCGATTCTCCTACCTCAGCCTCCCAAAGTGTGATGACAGGTGTGAGCCACTGCTCCTGGCCAAACATCAGAAAGTGAGTACAGGCTCCAGGGTGGGCGCAGCGCCTCACGCCTGTAATCCCAGCACTTTGGGAGGCTGAGGCGGGTGGATCAGGAGTCTGAGACCAGCCTGGACAACACAGTGAGACCCCATCTCTACTAAATACACAAAAATTAGCTGGGTGTGGTGGAGGGGAGTGCCTGTAATCCCAGCTACTAGGGAGGCTGAGGCACGAGCATCCCTTGAACCTGGAAGCTGAAGGCTGCGGTGAGCTGAGAACGTGCCACTGCACTCCAGCCTGGGCAACAGAGCCAGACTCTGTCTCAAAAAAAAAAAAGTAATGTAAACTCCAGTGTTAATGAAATGTTCCATCTGACCCTGCCACAGCCATCTTTTGTGTGCATGTGTGTTTACAAAAGTGACATATCACCGTAGGTGCAAACTCCTTCCTTTCACGACAGTCCGTCAAAGACATCTGTCCGTGTTCTGCTGTGTCATCTTTTTTTGGGGGGGGGGGGGCGGGTTGGGGGAAAAGAAGGGTTTAGAAAAATATATTTGGAATCGGTTTGTAATTTGTATGTTGAAGGAGTTGATTTTGAGTGTCTGAGGATGAAAACTGGAACCCAGGTGTCACATAAGATCGTGGCTTACGGCCTAAGTTAGTGTAAGGCATTGCTATCTTCAGGGTTGTGAAGTTCACACATCCTTGCCCCAGCCTTTTTTTTTTTTTTTTTTTGACGTGGAGTTTCGCTCTTGTTACTCAGGCTGGAGTACAATGGTATGATCTCAGCTCACCGCGACTTCTGCCTCCCAGGTTCAAGCGATTCTCCTGCCTCAGCCTCCTGAGTAACTGGGATTACAGGCATGCACCACCACGCCTGGCTAATTTTATATTTTTAGTAGAGATGGGGTTTCTCCATGTTGGTAAGGCTGTTCTCAAACTCCATACCTCAGGTGATCCGCCTGCTTTGGCCTCTTAGAGTGCTGGGATTATAGGCATGAGCCACCGCACCTGGCTGCCCCAGCCTTCTTTTCTTCTTCCCTTATAAAAAAGTATCAGGGCCAGGCGTGGTGACTCACACCTGTAATTCCTTGTCACGAGTAGCTGGGTCTGGTGCTATGCACCTGGAGCGCCAGCTGCTTGGGAGGCTGAGGTGGGAGGATCACTTGAACCTGGGAGGTGGAGGCTGCAGCTTAGCTAAGATGATGCCACTGCACTCACCATAATAGCTGACAAAAAATAAAAACAAAAAAATAATCAGCAAGGCCGGGCGTGGTGGTTCACACCTGTAATCCTAGCACTCTGGGAGGCTGAGGCGGGCAGATCATGACGTCAGGAGATTGAGGTTATCCTGGCTAACACGGTGAAACCCTGTCTCTACTAAAAATACGAAAAAAAAAAAAAGAATGAGTAGGCTGGTTATGGTGGGGCAAGGGGATCTCTTGAACCCAGGAATTTGAGGCTGCAGTGATCCATGACTGGCCCACTGTGCTAGCCTAGGTGATAAGAGTGAGATTCTGTCTTTTTGGGTTTTTTTTTTTTTTTTTTTTTTTTTGAGATGGAGTCTTGCTCTGTCACCAGACCGGAGTGCAGTGGTGTGATCTCTGCTCACTGCAACCTCCGCCTCCCAGATTCAAGCGATTATTCTTCCTCAGCCTCCCGAGTAGCTGGGATGACAGACACCTGCCATGACGTCCAGCTAATTTTTGTATTTTTAGTAGAGACGGCGTTTCACCCATGTTGGCCAGGATGGTCTCACTCTCTTGGCCTCGTGATCCACCCACCTCAGCCTCTCAAAGTGCTGGGATTACAGGCGTGAGCCACCACCCCAGTCGAGATTGTTTCTTTAAAAAAAAAAAGAATCAGCAGGCGTTGGCCTGTGGTTGCCTGAGTTTCTGTAGGTTGGAGTGGCTGTGGGTGATTGTGCATTTAGGGCAGTGGTGCCTCTGGTTTGGGGGGGATTTCCACGCTTGAGTTCCCTGGCAGGACTGTGACGCCCTGAGCCTCTTACTCATTCTAGGACTTAGTGTTGTGGGTGACCCCATAGGGGGCTCGTGACTTAAGTGTAATTAACTGTTAAAGGGATGATTTTACTTCTGTTAACTTTTTTTGGCTTCTTATTACAAGAGTACTTTCCTCACTGTCACTGAGAACTCAGTACAGGAATCATTTGGGAGACCTTGGTGCCTTGCCCCGTGCCCGGGGTCCCAGTGCTGGCAGTGGCGTCCACGCTTCCCGTCCTCCTGAATCTCCTGCAGCCGTAACCGGGCTGTCACTAGTGCCCATGGCATCATCCGCCTGGGAAGCTGTCCGTTGCGTCTGTGTGTCTTCCCCTTGGTCTCCGCAGCTGTTCTTGCCTCTGCCTCCTTTTTCCTGAGCCTTAGAGAGCGTCCCTTTTCCTCCCCATCATGGGTGATCCCCAGGCCTTGCTGTGGAGCTTCCTGAGGGTCATACTTTTAACATATCCAAGTTTGGCATCTGCATTACTGAGCACCCCAGGAGGTCCAGAGGCATCTAGGTGGTAAAGATTGTTCCCTGGGGCTGTCTGGTCTTCGGATCTGTGCCAGGGAGAGCTCTGGTGGACGTCACAGATGGAATGCCCCGTGCAGCAGGGCCCGGGAAGCCAGCGCGCCTCTTGATCCTCAGCCCCTTTCTGGACCTCTGCCTTTCTCTGCCCGTGCTGTCCTGATCCGTCTTCCCCAGCGGTTCCCAGTGGGGACGGCAGAGGGGGAACACCAGGCAGGTGGTGGCAGTGTCGCGTCTCAGCCAGGCCTTTCCCCCCTGCTAGCCATCTTGAGGACAGGGAAGGCCTGTCTGAATGTTGACACGCGCTGCATTTTGTGACTGAGATGCAGACTCAGGCCGTACGTTCTACCGGTGATGCTCACGTAACTCCCTAATTGCAAGACTGCTTTGCGCTGGAACAGACCCAGGATGATGATCTCACCTGCGTGGACGTGAAGGCTGGCATGTCTGCAGACGGTGGCGCCTGCCCACACTTACGTTCCCACCGGCACGGATAGCCGCGGAGACTGAGAACACCACTGCCTTGGGGCTTGTCCAGGCTGCCTGTCGGATTGGCTTTTTCTTTCCTCAGACAGATCGAGCAGCTGCTGGAGCTGCTGACCACTGAGATCCTGCACCCCAGCAGCCAGGCCCCCCACGGGGTGAAGAGCCACTTCATCGAGATCTTCCTGGAGGGAGCTGGCCAAGTGGGCGCCGAGGAGGTGAGGCTGGGCTCCGACGGGGCGGCGGAGCTGGGTGTTTGTGGAGGACGAACTGAGCTCCCGCTGGCTTTCCCCGCAGCTCACGGCAGACCAGAACCTGAGGTTCATCGACCCCTTCTGCAGAATCGCTGCCCGGACCAAGGAGTGAGTGCTGGGCAGCCTGCTTGGGCCTGCCTCCCTCACTGAGTTCCTCCGTGGGGCTGCCGTTTGGGGGTACTGCTCCCTCCAGGGAAGAATCCGTGTTGCGGAGTGGCCGCTGGCCGTGCGGGTGGGGAGGGTCCGCAGGGGCGCCGGCCGCTTCTGCGTGGGAATCCAGCACACCGGGCCTGTGCCGGCCTCTGCTCTGCCCCTCAGTTCCCTGGTTCTGAACATCATCACACGAGGCGTCTTTGAAACGATTGTGGAACAGGCCCCGCTTGCCATCGAAGACCTGCTGAATGAACTGGACACGCAAGATGACGAGGCGGCGTCAGACAGCGACAAGTCCTCGGAGGGCGGTGAGTGCGGAGTGCGGAGACACGCTGCCCCAGAAGAGGTCCGAGAGGCCGCCTGCAGGTGGGGGCACAGCACGGCTGGCTCCTCCTCGGCATCTGGCCTGGGCCGAGCCAGTGTGGTCTCCTGCTGGGTTGCTCCAGCCACCTCCTGCCCGGTCCCCTTGTCTCTGCCCTCCGCAAAGTCCATCCTCAGCGTAGAAGCCAGAGTGACCTCTGTGACCACCAAGCACACGGGTCATTTTCCCTGTTAGCCCCCTGGCCTCTGGTGTGCTCCGTGTCCTCTCCGGACCCCTGGGCTCCTCGGTCTAACCCGGCAGGCCTCTGGCTCAGTCAGGCCCCTGGACCCGTTCCTGCCTTGGTGCCGAGTCTCCCGTTCCTCCCACTGTCTGTCCCCCATCACTCTCCGGGCCTCTCCCAGCCTCCCACACAGTCCTCCCCTTGCCTCCCAGCCTCTCCCAGCCTCCCCCAGCCTCCTAGCCGCTCCCTCCTTCTCCCAGCCTCCCCCAGCCTCCTGGCCTCTCCCTCACGCTCCCAGCCTCCCCCAGCCTCCTGGCCTCTCCCTCACGCTCCCAGCCTCCCCCAGCCTCCTGGCCTCTCCCTCACGCTCCCAGCCTCCTCCAGCCTCCTGGCCTCTCCCTCACGCTCCAGCCTCCCCCAGCCTCCTGACCTCTCCCCTCCCACTCCCAGCCTCCCCCACCTCCTGGCCTCTCCCTCCCGCTCCCAGCCTCCCCCACCTCCTGGCCTCTCCTTCATGTTCCCAGCCTCCCCTAGCCTCCTGGCCTCTCCCTTCCACTCCCAACCTCCCATTCCATCTTCCCCATAGCGTCACCCTGTGGCAAGGGGTGTGAATCACTTGCTCACGTTCCTGGTTCCTGGCTTGTCTCCCCACAGGACAGTGAGCTCTGTCCACAGTGACCGTGGCTGGGTTCAGGCCTGAGACCTTGGGGCACCTGACCGATGTGGGATGGGTGGGTAGACCTGCTCCTCCCTGCCTGCCAGAGGGCTCTGGGGGCAGCCACGGGGTCCAGCCTGGCCTGTTTCCAGCCGGAGGGCGCTAAGGGCAGCCACGGGATCCAGCCTGGCCCGTTCCTGCTGGAGGGCGCTGGGGGCAGCCACGGAGTCCAGCCTGGCCGTTTCTGGTGTGCTGCCGCACTCCCTGTCCGAGCCCCTGGGTGGTCTGAGCTCTAACTGTGGCATCCTGGTGCTATGGAGGGCACGTCTTTGACCATGCTCAGGACTGCGGTCCACCCCTGAGTCACTGCTGTGGCTGCTGTGCCCCTTGGCTTCCTGATCAGAAGACCCCTCCCCACCGTCCCCGGCACTTGTCCTGGCCACTCTGTGCATGTCTCCCTGGTCCCTGCCTTGCCCTTCTCTCTTAGTAGCTGAGGAGGCGCCCAGCAGGTCCGCCAGTGCCTGCTGCCACCTCCAGAGCAGACCCTTGTCACATGCTGCCCCCACAGCTGCCTGCTGCCTGGAAACCTTTCTTCTGTAGACAGTGCCGTTAAAGCCCCAAGTGCCCGGGGCAGCTTGAGCGCCCGACCGAAACCTTAGTGCCCACAGCCTTTGTTGTCCGAGGTGCCAGCTTGTAGATAGCCACTCTGGGCCGTATAAGCACCTCTGCCCCGGGATGTTTTTTCCTTTCCAGGTCTGAGGTGGCACCTCTCGTACAATCTATATGAGATGAGAGATCACTGTCCCTTGAGCTGCGGGCTTTCCCGCCTGTGCCCGCACTCTGACAGGGCACATGGAGTGGGCTCTCCGTTCCCGGGTGTTTGGGGCGGTACATGTTGGGCACGGGTCTTGGAGTTCCCGGTGTCCTTTTTGTTACAGGCTCCCTTTGCAAGGCTGAACCTGAGGCTGGTGAGGAGCAAGCAGGTGACGACAGGGACAGTGGCGGCCCCGTCCTCCAGGTGGGTGCCCTGAGCTTGCAGCTTCGCCCTCAGCCTTTGCCTTCCTGTGCAGCCCCTGGCTCCGGAAGAGGAGGGGAGGGGCTGCTAGGAGGGAGGATGGCAGCCGCCGGCTTGGAGAATCACCTGCACAGGGGTTAGCTTTGAAGGAGGGATGGGTGCCCCGACCCTGCCCGCCTGCAGGCAAGTGGGGTCATTGAGAGGGGGCTGGGTCCTGGGTCCTGGGTGGGTGGGCTCAGAGGCAGGCCCACACTGTCCAGGGCTGGCTTCCCCCTCATGCTGTGCTCTGACCTCACACACGGGCAGCTCCCCAGATTTCCTACGGCCCCCTCGTTGGGGTGCTTGGCTGGAATGAGACGGTGCAGGCCAAGGGGCCAGCCTGTGGGTCCCAGTGAGGAGTGCACTCAGCCAGTGGGGTCTGACTCCAGGCATGTTGGAAACATAAATGTCTTAAGTTTTAAATATGATTGTCTGCGGACCTAATACAGTTTGGATATCTCGGGTTAATATTGGTCAGATTAACTCGTTTTCTTCATCCTTGTCTGTGTGTGGCTTCTAGTCTTGTAAAGCTGCAGGCAGGCTCCTGGCGGACGTGGACCCCCACTCCGCAGTGCACCCCCATAGTGCACCTGCAGTGCGTGTGTCCCGCAGTGTCCGTGCCCAGCAGTGTGTCTGCAATATGTGTCTTGCAGCGTGTGTGTCCCCCAGAGTGTGTCCCCCAGTGTGCATGGTCAGCAGTGTGTGTGTCCCACAGCGTGTGTCCCCCAGTGTGTGTCTCCCAGCATGTGTCCCGCAGTGTGTGTGTCACACAGTGTCCGTGCCCAGCAGCGTGTCTGCAATGTGTGTCCCGCAGTGTGTGCCTAGCAGTGTCTTCGCAGCTTGTAAGGTGCCCGCTGTGCTGTGGGGTCGGGGGCTGCAGGACTCTCAGTGAGGGCGGGCTGTGGTCTTGTGAGCTCAGTGGAGAACCTGCAGGTGGGACCAAGTGCTGTCTGGGTCTCAGGGGTTCCACGTTCTCGGAGCACACAGAGGGTGGCTGACCTTGCCTCTGACGTCTCTTCTGAAACAGTTCAACTACGAGGCAGTTGCTAACAGACTGTTTGAAATGGCCAGTCGCCAGAGCACCCCTTCTCAGAACAGGAAGCGCCTTTACAAAGTCATCCGGAAGTGAGTGGCTGAGGGTGCTGTGTCCGCGCTGCTGCCCTGGGAGTGGCCCTCTCCCCTCAGATCCGGGTGCCTTCGCCTTGCCCTGGGCCTTTCCGCAGCCCCTGGAGTGGCCCTCTCGAGGACCCCGAGGCCCTCCACAGCCCTGGGGTTCCCCTGGCTGGGACCCTGCAACCCCTCTGGCAACAGCTTTTTCCTCCTGCGGAAGCTACAGCCGTGGTGAGCGGTGTCTGTCTTACTCTTTCAGGCTGCAGGACCTGGCAGGAGGTGAGGACACGCGGGCACTGACAGTGGCACCACCTTGGAAGTGGAGCTCCGTCCTCATGGGAGTGGATTGGTTCCAGGGGTCATGGCACGTGCAGTCTTTGCAGAGAGGCCTGGTGGTGTTTCTGAGGGATGGAGGCAGGGCTCAGGGCTCCACAGCTCTGGCTTCTGTTATTTTTGCTGAGTGGTTCTCAGACTTGAGCGTCCACTGGAGTCCCCCAGAGCCTGAGAGACGGGGGTGCTGGCCGCAGGGGCTCCCAATCACTGACCACGGTGCTGCCGCCGGTCTGTTGTGCAGCAAAAGTCTGTTCTTGGCAGCGTGTGGCAGACAGAACCGGCACAGGTTATGTATGGGAAGGACAGTTTCCTAGGGCCCTAATTAGGTTAGAGATGTAAGCGTTTCCCCAGCGTTTCCTAATGAAGCAGGTCAGACCCACAGCACAGCTGCAGGGAATTTATGGTGGATGCCGGCACGTCCCCGGGCTCCAGCATCCGCGCTTCCCGTCCTCGTGTTAGGCTCCTCTGTCTGTGGTCACGGCCCCTGCATCCACCAGCGAGCACGTCATGAGCTGTCGTCCAGGGTTGGTTTCTTTTTTGAGACAGTGTCTCACTCCGTCGCCCAGGACGGAGCGCAGTGGTGTGATTACAGCTCATGGCAGCGATCTCCTGGGCTCAGGCGATCCATCTCCACCTCCAGGTGCCGGGCCCACAGGCGTACGCCGGCGTTTTGTAGAGACGGGGTTGGCTGTGCTGCCAGGCTGGTCGTCTGGGGTTTTAGGACAGCGTGTGTAGTGAGGCGCGTGAGGATTGTGTGCCCCTGGCAGTTGTGATTCGGAAGTCCCCCTCGTGCCCCAGCGTAGGCATTTCTAGGCTGTCGACTTTCGTGCATGGGTCGGGCGTCACTCTCCGGACCCCAAATCCAAAATGCTGCAGAATCCACAACTGAGTGCGTGTGCTCGAGGGAAGTGCTCATGGGAACATTCTGGATTTGGGTTTCCAGATTAGGATCTTGAACTGGTGAATATGATGAAGACGGGCTGATATTCAGAGCAGTTCTGGCCCCAGGCATGTAGGTTCACGGATACTCGGTGTCATCAGTGCTCCGGGAACTGGCGTTTCCTCACGGGCTTGGGTCTGAGCCGGTTCGGTGCAGCTGTGGTGGTGGTCCTGATGCTGCCCCCCGGCTGTTAGAGCAGGGCACCTTCTCACACGCTGGCGGGAGGTGGCGCTGGCTGGGGCCTGCTGGAAGCAGTGAGCCTTAGACCAAAAGCCCACGGCCCCCCAGAGTCCCCTACTTCTTGCCCTGGTTCTCAGGCATCTTCCCCGAGGATGAGATCCCGGAGAAGGTCTGCAGGCGTCTGCTTGAAGGGAGGCGGCAAAAGAAGACAAAGCAGCAGAAGCGTCTGCTCAAGTTGCAGTTGCAGCGCGGGGAAAGGTAGGCCCGGGGGTGGGGAGAGGTAGGCCCGGGGGGCGGGGGAGAGGCAGGCCCGGGGGGCGGGGAGAGGTAGGCCCGGGGGCGGGAGAGAGGCGGAGGGGGGTGGGGAGAGACAGGCAGAGGGGGGCGGGGGAGAGGCAGGCGGCGGGGGAGGCGCAGGGAGAATAGGCCTGGGGGCGGGAGAGACAGGCGGAGGGGGGCGGGAGAGGCAGGCCTGGGGGCGGGGAGAGAGGCGGAGGGGGGTGGGAGGAGACAGGCAGAGGGGGGTGGGAGAGGCAGGCGGGGGGAGGCGCGAGGGAGAATAGGCCCGGGGGCGGGAGAGACAGGCGGAGGGGGGGGGGGCGGGGAGAGGTAGACCCCGGGTGGCGGGGAGAGGCAGGCGGGGGGGGTGGGGGGCGGGAGAGGTAGGCCTGGGGGGGGCGGGAGAGGCAGGCGGGGTGGGGCGGGAGAGGTAGGCCCGGGGGGGGCGGGAGAGGCAGGCGGGGAGGGGGCAGGAGAGGTAGGCCCGGCGGGGGAGCTGGGAGAGGCAGGCCGGGGTGGGGGTGCGGGGAGAGGTAGGCCTGGGATGTGTTGGCCATGAGGGCGTCGTCTTCACTTGCTGTGCAGTGTCTCCCCCTCAAGTATGAGTGCCCAGTCCCTGTCCTGGGCACCTGCCGTCCACGTGTGCCAGAAATGCCCTGTCCTTGGCATCCCCCCCCCCACCCCGCCTTCCTCATCTGCAGCCTCCCGCCAGCTGTGTGTGCTGCCCTCCCTCCCAGCCTTGTTTAGATCCGAGCCCCGTCCGCTCCTCCCTGCACCCTCCAGAGATTCCCGAGCCTCTCCCACTTTGGTCCTTGATTTCAGGGGTTGTCTTCACTCTCGGGCCTCTGGCCACATGAGTATGGGTGGCATATGACGCCCTAACCAGGGCAGCCCTGTGCCTGCTGCAGACTACGCAAGGCTCGGAGCTGCCTGCCTGCAGTGGAGGGGGCCGTGCACAGTGCCAGGCAGGGTGTGGGGCTCATGGCCAGAATGGGGCGCACAGGAGGGGAGATGGTGGCTTTCCTTGTTACTTTCTCCATGCTAAGCCGGCCCCAAGGAATAGGGATCTACCCCTTCTTGTTACTCCGTCCATACTGAACCGGGGCCCAGGGCGTGGGGGATCCACCCCTTCCTGTTACTCTGTCCACTCATTTCCCTTGGGGTGGTGGCCTCCTCTCTGCAGCCAGCCCTCGGCCTGGTTCCTGCACCTGCACCAGACACTGTCTGCGTGGCTCTCTCTGTGCAGCATTGTGTTAACACTGTTGGCCCTGGCATTCAGGGCCTGGCACTGCCCGGTGTCGTCTTCTGCCTCTCCTTCTGCCCTGAGCCCAGTCCTGCCTACTCCTCCATGCCTTTGCTCCTGGGTCTTGTGACCCTGTCCTCACACTGGTCCTTCCGAGGTCAGCCCTCACTGGGGTCCTGGGCCGTGTGGATGGAGCTTGGTGCCCACACTGGACACGGGATCCCTGTCCTCACACTGGTCCTTCCGAGGTCAGCCCTTGTGGGTCCTGGGCTGTGTGGATGGAGCTTGGTGCCCACACTGGACACGGGATCCCTGTCCTCACACTGGTCCTTCCGAGGTCAGCCCTTGTGGGTCCTGGGCTGTGTGGATGGAGCTTGGTGCCCACACTGGACACGGGATCCCTGTCCTCACACTGGTCCTTCCGAGGTCAGCCCTTGTGGGTCCTGGGCTGTGTGGATGGAGCTTGGTGCCCACACTGGACACGGGATCCCTGTCCTCACACTGGTCCTTCCGAGGTCAGCCCTCGTGGGTCCTGGGCTGTGTGGATGGAGCTTGGTGCCCACACTGGGCACGGGATGCGCCTGGCCGGCTGTTGTGGCCGTGTTGTCCTCCCAGGTCGGCGGTGCTGGCATTCTCAGCCCAAGTTGGACTGAGTGAAAGGAGCCCATGGTGGCATTCTCTGGCTCATGGGGCCTTGCTGTTTTGGCAGGGAAAGGTGAGAAGGAGCCCTCGAGCCCGGGCATGGAGAGGAAGAGGAGCAGGAGGAGGCGCGTGCGGGCCGACCCTGAGGTGCGGGCAGAGGCTGCTGAGCAGCCAGGCACAGCTGAGCGGGCCCTGCTCCGAGAGCAGCCCAGGGGCCGAGGCCAGAGAGGGACTCACCAGAGGAGGAGGGTGCCTCGTGCCCGAGCCCGAGCAAAGGTGCCCAGCGTCCAGGAGCCGGAGAAGAAGAAACGCAGGGAGTGACATGGCCGGGCCCAGGGCAGGCAGGGAGGGAGGCCAGGCTGTGCTTGCACCGAGGGACGAGGCTGACCGGGGCCGTTCCGTGGACTCGGACCGCGGCTCCAGAGCTCCTGTGCCAGGTGGAGGCAGGGGCGGCACTGGAGAGGCAGGCCCGTGATTAGGAGCTGGTGTCCCAGGAACCGCTCCTTTTCCGAGCCTCCACCTGTGGCTGTGATGACCTTGGGTCAGAAGGTCAACTCTGAAGACTGAAAACTCCGCCTGCAGCAGGACTGGCCGCCCCTACCGTGGGGCGTTAAGAAAATAAAATGTGTGGGGAGGTGGCAGGTGCCGGCATCTGAGCAGTGTGGTGTTTTATATTCATGTTTGTGGAAAAACCTTGTAACACATTTCTCCTTTCACAGAGCGCCCAAGTGTTCACAGGGCTGTCTGGACAGGCCCTTTTGCGCCCCTGCAATCTGGGGTTTGGAGTTGTGCAGGGAATTCTGCTCCAGTGAGGCCCGCGTTGCTGGGGTGAGCGCATGTGGTGGGAAGGGCTGGCTCCTGCGAGGGCCTCGTCCTATGGCTTGGAGGCGGGAGCTCACCCGCCCTCCTGGGTACCCGCGGATCCGCAGGCTACGTGCCTCCTCCCCTCAGCCGGGTCATGCTCAGCATCTGCCCTGCCCCTCTCCCCGAGGGTCTGAGGCAGCCGCACGCCTGCAGGAGCCTGTAAGGGAGGTGGCGGGTCCCTGCTGTGGTGATGGGGACCTGACAGTAGCCCAGGGCTTTCCACCTGCAGCCTGCATAGGGGACAAGGGGCTGCTGTGTTGGGTTTCGCCCGCATCTTCTGATCCATGGGTGCCCACCCAGCCAGACTGTGCAGGGTCCAGTGACAGGCTGGGGCTTGGAGTGGGCTTAGGACTGGGGAGGACCCCCAGGCCTTGGCTGGCATTGTGTAGACCCCCCGGACTGCACCAAGTTCCCGAAAGCCCTGCTGCATTCGAGTGTCCCCCTGCCTCCATGGAGGTGGCAGCTGTTGACACTGTCAGTCCCACTGAGCCGGGCAGCTGGGGCAGGCTTAGGTGCAGTTAGGAGCCAAGGAGAAGGAAGGCCAGAGTCCATGTTCTAGAGGTTAGGGTTCTTTCCCCAAAGTGACTTGAAAAGACAAGTGTGGCCGAGTGTGGTGGCTCACGCCTATAATCCCAGCACTTTGGGAGGCCAAGGCAGGTAGATCACCTGAGGTTCCTAGTTGGAGACCAGCCTGGTGTGGAGAAACCCCGTCTCTACTAAAAATACAAAATTAGCTGGCTGTGCTGGCGCATATGTGTAATCCCAGCTACTCAGGAGGCTGAGGCAGGAGAATCTCTTGAACCCGAGAGGCAGAGGTTGTGGTGAGCCAAGATTGTGCCATTGCACTCCAGCCCTGGCAACGAGCGAAATTCACCTCAGAAAAAAAGACAAGTGTGTATGACATAAATCTCCGGTGGCGAGACTCGGGCCGGGCAGTGTTCCTTGGGCCTGGCCTCTTCGTCCCCAGCAAGGCCTGTCGGGGAGGAGCTGCTGCAATTGGAGGCCTTTCGAAGGGAAGGGGGCACATTCTCTGGCTCACCGGGTCTTACTGTTCTGTCAGGGAAAGGTGAGAAGGAGCCCCGAGCCTGGGCATGGCGAGGAAGAGCAGGAGGAGGGCGTGGGTTCCTAACACTTGTTTTTGTTGAAGTTTCTTTGGTTGGAAATGAAGGAAACAACCATGCTGACAGAAGTTTCTGGAAAAAAGCAAATTAGTCATGTCAAATTGCAGTTCTGAAACCAGAAGCCACAGTGACTTTGGATCTTCTCCATGCTGGGTACACATTTCCCATCTTCAGAATCGTTTTAAATAACTGCATTGTCTTATGACGTGAATGACTGAGTTCCTCTCCTATTGGTAGGCTCTGGTTTTTATTTATTTTTTATGGTTTTTTTTTTTTTTTTTTTTTTTGAGATGGAGTCTTGTTCTGTCACCCAGGCTGGAGTGCAGTGGTGTGATCTCGGCTCACTGCATCCTCTGCCTCCTGGGTTCAAGCAGTTCTTCTGCCTCAGCCTCCCGAGCAGCTGGGACTACAGGCATGTGCTACCATGCCCAGCTAATTATTATTATTATTTTTTGTATTTTTAGTAGAGACGGGGTTTCACCATGTTAGCCAGGCTGGTCTCAAACTCCTGATCTTGTGATCCACCCATGTTGGCCTCCCAAAATGCTGGGACTACAGGCGTGTGCCACCACACCTGGCCTCTTATTTTTATTTTACAAGAGACAGGGTTCACCATGTCACCTAGGCTGGAGTGCAGTGGTGCAATCACAGCTCACTGTAGCCTTGAACTCCTGGGCTCAGGCGATCCTCCCACCGCAGCCTCCCAAGTAGCTGGGGCTGTGGCATGACAGGTGCCATCGCCACAGGCTGCGGGTTCTTCATCGAGGTCACTCTTGTTTTTCTTTGGCAGATCTCCTCCTCCAGCCGGAAATACAACAGGGAGAACCCTCCAGAAAAGTGGAAGTGGCTGCCAAGCATTGCACCTCAGAGGCGCTCGGATGTGAAAGTCGGGGTCATTTTTGATTTCCCCATATAAACTGTAGTTCCAGCCACTCAGGAGGCCAAGGCAGGAGAATCACCTGAGCCCACGAGAGCAGCACTGAGAGGTCATTCACATCGAGTGCAGCTGGCCCGGCTGAAGTGTACATAATTCAAGAGTTTTCAGCATGTTTAGAGTTGTGCGGCCATCACCACAGTCAACTTTAGACCATTGTCAGCCCAAAAGAAACTGGGTATGCCTTGGCCGTCACCCCTGTCTCCCCCGCCACCCCCACTGGTCTTCCTGGCCTCAGGTGTCCCTGTTGTGGCCGTGTCGTGTTAAGGGATTGCAGCACGGGGTGTTTCGTGTCCAGCTGCTTTCACGCAGCAGCGTGGTTCCAGGGCTCGTCCCCACTGTGGATTCTTCCTCCTCGTGGCTGAGCCACAGCCCACGGTACAGATGGAGCACGTTTCATCTGCCCGTTTGTCCACTGGTGGGCATTCGGGGTGTTTTTGCCTTGCTGCTGCATGTGGGTGAGTTTTCATGTGGATGGAGGCTTTCATTCTTCTCGGGTAGATGGCTGGGAGTGTTACGGCTGGGTTCAAGCGATTCTCCTGCCTCAGCCAACCCGGTAGCTGGAATTACAGGCACATGCCATCACGCCGGCTGCTGTTTGTATTTTTAGTAGAGACAGGTTTCATTCACCATGTTGGTCAGGCTGCTCTGGAACTCCTGACCTCAGGTGATCTGCCCACCTTGGCCTCCCAAAGTGCTGGGATTACAGGCGTGAGCCACCGTGCCCGGTGTCCTGACCTCTCTTACAAGACCCAGCCCTGTGACCTAATTTAACCCTAAGGACCTGCTTAGAGGCCCCATCTCCAGTCACACTGGGTGTTAGGGCTTCAGCATGCACATGGGGGCGGGGGAACGACACAGTCCTGTTGACAGCAGGGGTGTGTGTGTGCGTGTGTATGTGTAGTGTGCCTTCTGCAGGGTAGGTGACAGCAGGTGTGTGTGTGTGTGGTGTGCCTTCTGCAGGGTAGGTGACAGCCGGGGTGTGTATGTGCGTGTGTGTGTGTGTGTGTAGTGTGCCTTCTGCAGGGTAGGTGACAGCAGGGTGTGTGTGTGTGTGTAGGTGACAGCAGGTGTGTGTGTGTGCGTGCCTTCTGCAGGGTAGGTGACAGCCGGGGTGTGTATGTGCGTGTGTGTGTGTGTGTGTAGTGTGCCTTCTGCAGGGTAGGTGACAGCAGGGGTGTGTGTGTGTGTGTGTGTAGGTGACAGGTGTGTGTGTGTGGTGTGCCTTCTGCAGGGTAGGTGACAGCAGGAGTGTGTGTGTGTGTATAGGTGGAGTGTGCCTTGACAGCAGGTGTGTGTGTGTGGTGTGCCTTCTACATGGTAGGTGAGAGCAGGGGTGTGTGTGTGTGTGTGTGTGTGTGTGTAGGTGGAGTGTGCCTTGACAGCAGGTGTGTGTGTGTGGTGTGCCTTCTACATGGTAGGTGAGAGCAGGTTGTGTGTGTGTGTGTGTGTGTGTGTGTTTAGGTGGAGTGTGCCTTGACAGCAGGTGTGTGTGTGTGTGGAGTGTGCCTTCTACATGGTAGGTGAGAGCAGGGGGTGTGTGTGTGTGGAGTGTGCCTTCTACATGGTAGGTGAGAGCAGGGGTGTGTATGTGTGTGTGTGTGTAGGTGACAGCAGGTTGTGTGTGTGTGTAGGTGACAGCAGGTTGTGTGTAGGTGACAGCAGGTGTGTGTGTGTGTAGGTGACAGCAGGTGTGTGTAGGTGACAGCAGGTGTGTGTGTGTGTAGGTGACAGCAGGTGTGTGTGTGTGTGTAGGTGACAGCAGGTTGTGTGTGTAGGTGACAGCAGGTTGTGTGTGTGTAGGTGACAGCAGGTGTGTGTGTGTGTGTGTGGTGACAGCAGGTTGTATGTGTGTGTAGGTGACAGCAGGTGTGTGTGTGTGTGTAGGTGACAGCAGGTTATGTGTGTGTGTGTAGGTGACAGCAGGGGTGTGTGTGTGTGTGTGTGTGTGTGTGTGTAGGTGACAGCAGGTGTGTGTGTGGAGTGCGCCTTATTTATCATGAGGACCCGCCTCACAGGATGGGCTGGCAGTTCGGAGTTCTGCAGGGTAGGTGGCTGGCTGGAGACTCCAGGAAGGTCCTCTGGCGAGGGGAGCTTGGCCTTTTAAGGCCTTCACCTGGTGGACTGGCCGAGGCCCCCTCACTGGAGGCCCACCTGCTTTACTCAGGCCGCCGATTGAAATCGGCCTCATCCTGGAAACACCCTCAGGTGCTCCGCCCACAGCTGGGACCGGGGCCTGCTGCAACGTGGGGCCCCTCGCTGTCTATGTGTTACCCGTGACCTCCCGACTCGGGTTGGGAGTTTGCCTCCAGTTGTAAGGACACCCCAGGTGTATTCTAGGGTTTCTGTTCTGTGTTCGAACCTCCCTTTCCTGAAGAACTCTGGCTTCCTTTACTCCCAATACCCAGTTCATGCAGAACTGAGGCCAGGTGTGGGTGCCGCACCCCTTCGCGTGTGGGTGCCCTCCTCACCCTTGTCTCTGCCGCCCCCTAGGGGAACCCTCCTGCCTCATCACCTGCTTTGCACACCTGGGGCTCTGACACCAGGACACCCGCTCCTCGCCCAGTCTGGGCCTCATGGCCCCCGCCCGCGTGGTGCAGCGCTGGCCTTGTTGGCCCCGTCTGTCTGAGGCTCATAGAGGGAGCTTGAGGGAACTCGGCGGTGCCTTGTGAGCGGGAGGCTCCTGGATGCTCCTCTTCCAAGGTCACAGGCAGGACCTGGCAAGTGGCAGCGCCCCACCTCCCCATTTGAAACCCACAAGGAGGAAGAAACAGAGACTTCTCAGCTCACCCACCATGGAGACTTGTGGTCATCCCGAGAGCTGTGGCCACGTGAGCAACGATGCTCCACGCTGGGGTGTGGGTGAGGATCTTCCAGGGACCCTGAGCTTCAAGAACAACTTGGAGATGTGATTCATGCAGCGTTCAGTTCCCTGTTGTTGGCGCACAATCGGGCGGCTGTGCGTGCGCCACAGTTGATTTAGAACATCTCGGCACTGCAGACGGCAAGTCCCTGCGCAGGGCCCCTTTACCTGGAGGTGATCCGGGAGGGGCCTGTGGACTCGCAGGTGGTGAGGCGAGTGCGAATTTACGACTTCCTCGAGCAGCTCAGTGGTCTAGGGCAAGCATGCTGTGTCCTTGCTGACTTCGGAACTTCAGCAGCAAACCCACACCACAGCTTCACAGTTGTCACAGGCTCTGCTCAGAGGTGACATTCTGGGGGACTGAGCAGCAGCTCTGGAGTTAGATTTGGAGGGGCCGTGCCCGGGCTGCCCTGCTTTGCCTGCCGGCCTTGGTACCGATAGATGGAGACTCAGCTGCAGTCCTGCCAGCCACGCGCCTCACATGCCAAAGGCTCTTCCCGGCAGGCTCAGCTCAGGCAGCCTGGGCGTCAGAGGTGCCCATTTTCCTGCCTGGCATGGCTGAGCAGGACCAAGAAACAGCTTTGGACCCCAAGACCTCTCCCTCAGCCAGAATGTTCTCTGCATGAGCTTCTCATGCTCAACTGTGGTTGTGACCTAGAACTTCTCCCGGTAGGCCGTGCGGGAAGCCTTTGCACACGTGCAGGAGGCTCAGCAGGGAGCAGCCTCCAGTGAGGGTGGGCACTGCAGCTGCAGCAGGGGCGACAGGAGGGGCTGAGAGGTGGGCGGCAGGTCAGCCAGTGCCCTGGGTGCTGTGGGCGGCTTACGCAGGGGTGTGACCTGGCCAGGCAATTTTGGATGCACTCTGGCTGTGGGATCGAGGTTGGGTTTGGGGACAGTCCTTCCACCAGCCCCGGCATTGGAACACTGATTCGTGTCTCCCAGAGCTCCACTGTTGCATATGCTGCATGCTAAAGATAGACCAGTAATGGGGAGTGTCCCCGTCATTAGCCCAGAAGTTCCCCGGAAGGGGCACAAGATGCCAGGCAGTGACTGCTGAGGCCTGAATGGTGGTGGATGGAGTGGCTGTGGTGGGGGCCGGTGGTGGTGGATGAAGAGGAGGCCTGGTCTCTGCAGTGTGTGTGGTGCTGTGGCCTACCAGGAAGCGGGTCGAGGAGTGGGCATCGGTGTGCCCAGCCCCCAGCCCGTGTGTTAGGGGCCGGCCCCACAGCCACAGCCTGCAGTCTGAAAGGGAACATCTCCACCTCAGATGGGAACCTTTTCCCCCAAATGTGCTCTCTACCGTGAAGAGAATGGCCAGCACTGTGCCGAGCTGCTCAGAGGCGATACCTCCAGCACCACCTACCTGGACACAGGGCTGGTTTTATTTCCTAACGGATCAGCCAGAAGGAGCTGCAGCAGACTCCCACCTCGCCTGTGGCTGCTGTGTGGGCATTCGGAGTCTCCCCACGGAGGCTATCTCCCCCAGCTCACGGCCTCCCACCGCACAGCCTCTTCCCTGTGTGGCCTGACCTTCTCCCCCTCGTGGCCTCTCCCTCGAAGCCTCCCTCGTGTGGCCTCTTCCCTGTGTGGCCTCTCCCCTGTATGGCATCGCCTGTGGATCTCATCATTGCATGGAGCCTGGCCCCTTACTGTAGGTGAAGAGTAGGGGGGAGGCTTGGCCTTTGGGTCCTGGCGTCCACAGTCCATGGAGGGGACTGTCCCTCCCCCAGGGATGTTGCCGCCCTTTTGTCCCTCCCCCAGGGATGTTGCCGCCCCTTTGTCCCTTCCCTTGTCACCTGCCCTCTAGGACCTGCATGGCTGCAGTCTCACCAGCTGCCTCTGGGGGTGCCCGTGGCCCTGGAATGGGCTTGGGGGAGCATGGGCCACCGCGCCGCTCCAGGCCACTTGCTCCACTATGTCCTTGCTGCCCCACGTGACCCAGGATCCCTGTGGTGAAGGCCTCGTTCTTTCCCTGAGTGAAGCCTCTGCAGGTGCTTCAGGGGGCTGGTGCCCACCTCTACCTGTGTGCCATGACCTGGGGTGGACTCCACAGCCGTAGTCCTCCTGGCACTGTCCCTCCCCAGTGTCCCAGTGGGTGTGCAGTGGGGGACAGGCACCCTGGGGACCTGGGAGGCTCAGCCCTCACCCCTGGGACTCCACTGTGGCCCGTGTCCACTCAGGGCTCATCCCAAAGCCTGACCAGGTGGGAGGGGGGGCTCCACATAGGAGCCTCTCCCGGCCCCTTCCCCACCATGGCATGGGGCACTTCCTCCCCCACGGGGGTTTCAGGCTTGTGGGCCCTGCCCAGGTACCCAGGCCCCAGGAGGGCACCTCTGACCCTTCTCTTTGGGGTCTGCCCTGGGGGCTCCAGGCCACTCTCTCCACCCTAATCCGCTCCTGGAGCCTCCAAGCACCTCAATTCCGACTGTGGGGAAAACAGAATCCTAGGAAGAAACCTCACAGCTGTAGGAGGGGAGGGCGGCCGGGAGCCCTAGCTGCCCCACAGGACCAATGGGTGAAGGCAGAGCCTGGTAGGAAAGTCAGAGCCGCGCATCAGCCCCGCCCTGGTGGGGCTGGTGTCCCTGGTGAGCAGCCACCTGCCACCCCCTGGAAAGGGATCTGGAGAAGCAGCCTCAAGCCTCATAGCCCCGCTCAGCTCCTAGCAGCCCCTGGGGTGATGGTGCGAAGGGGAAAGGCAGGGGGCTGGAGGAGGGGGAAGTGAGAAGAGTGTGCCCAGGGTCCAAGGAGGGCTGGTCTGGAGGCGTGTTGGGGTGAGGCAGTGCTGGCCGTGCTCCTGTCTGAGATGGGCAGAGGGGGAGGTACCCAGAGCTTTGCTCGGGGTCCCCAGGCCAGTCAGTCCCTTGCTGTTCTGGGTTTCCTCACCTGCACAAAGGGTGGGGCCTGTGCTCTCTGGAGGCCACAAGGGGCGTCCCTGAGGCACTGAGTCTGGCTTGTTTCTGGAAACCAAGGAGCAGGAGGACATTGATAACTGCCTCCCTCTGTTCTCTTTCCCAGGGGTGCGGCTCATCCATCCTGTGGTTTCAGATTTGCCTGGCGTGTTGCAAGACCGTCTGGCACTGAGCTTGCCCGGTGCTGCCTCGCCCGGCAGCCTTTTCCCAGGCCTCATAAGGGCGGTACAGATGGGAAAACTCCATCGGCAGGGGCATTGCACCCAAGGGCTGCCTACACCCCACACCACACTGCGTCCCTTGATGGTCACGTGGGTCCTGGGAGGGAGCCTGTGATTCTTCCTGGGGTTGCAGCAATGGGGGATGGGGCAGGCACCGGCCTGGCCCCGTGGGGTGCCGAGTGCTGTGGACCCCTCAGCCCTTCCGACCTCACTTCCCTTTGACATACAAGTCTGCATGGCATGAATTCCAGTGATGACCGGCCCGGCCAGGCTCCCTGCGCCCCTGGCGCGCTTCCCAGGGCCGCTTTCTGAAGCCACTCTCCTTCCTTCCTGGGGCTCCTCCCTCCCTCCTTTCTTCTCTCTTTTCCTACCTAAATGTTTATCCAGTTCCTCCTGCCTTAAATATCCGTGCTGTGCAACAGATTACCATGAACTTGGTGACTTTGCCCCCACTGCATGTCAGCGCCCAGCTGTAGACGAGGGTCTGGGAGGCATGGCTGGGCCGGCCCAGGGCTCCCAGGCTGAAGCGGGTGCTGGGCTGCAGGCAGTGGAGGTGGGGCCTCTCCCACGCTCCCTGGCCGTCGGCAGGTGCATCCTTTTTACTTCCGCGTCTTCTAGAGGATGTAGTCTTGGCAGTAGGCCTCCCGTTTCTCTCACAGGCTATTCCTGGGGTTCCCTCAGCCCCTGGAGGTGCCCATAGCCCCCTTCCCCGAGACCCCCATCCTCACACTGTGCTTTTTCAGTGCCAGCAGGAGAAATTCTCCCTCATCAGCTTCCTCAGAGAAGGGCTCACCTGGTCAGGTCAGGCCCGCATGGGGCCTCGGATATGCCGCGACCTTTCTCAGGTAAAATTCTGAGCTATTCTTTTGCCCCTAGAAGGGTGTCTTCTGTAGAATAGAGTAAAACTGTTTTGAGATTGTTAGAACAAGCTCTTGGAGGCACCTGTGCTTGGCAGAAGAGTCGATCAAACTCCATTTAGACGGGAGTTCGCTGAAGGGGCCTTAGTTCCTCCTTTCCTTTGCAATCAAGACAGTTCTTTCCAGAGGGAGTGGATTCGGCTTGACCCTGGTCTCAGCCCAGGTTCCCAGCGGCTATGTGCCAACCTTTGCTGGGGGGATGGGGAGGTGCAGTCCCAGGGAAGCGAGGAGCGGGTGGGGGAGAAGGGGAGGGAGGGCAGTCTCTGGCCATGCAGTCCTGAGAGGACAGCGGACATCCTGGAGCGCCACGGGGGAGCCGCAGCCTCCTGGAAGAGTGGAGCGTGGCTGCCTGAGCCCCGGCCATGGTTCTGCGACCTCCAGTGTGAATTTGCCAGGTGTTCTAAGAAAGGGATGCTGGCAGGGACATGGACCGTTCCTGAGCTGGCCTTCCTGCATGGGCCCAGATTCCGGCGCGGATCACACTTCCCCTAGTGCTGTCCACACCAGGGCAGCAGAAGCCCCATGCCTGGTCCCGGGGTCACAAGTTCTGAATCAGAACCTCTCACGGGCACATCGAATTGAACCTGACCAGCGTCTGTGTCCTGGCAGCGGAGGCTGGGAGGAGAGTGTCTGAGGCTCTGTCCAGGGGAGGCAGGGCTGTCGCTAGGGGAGTTATGAACAGGGAGGAGCTTGCTGAACAGACTTGAGCAACGCGGGGGGGCAGAGCGGGCCCAAGAACCACGTCCTCCTCCCTCTTCGGGATCTGGGCCGAGTCTCCCGGCCTCTCTGGGCCTTGGTTTCATCCTCTGTAAGTGCATGGAGGACAAGATGACCGCTAAGACCTGCCCGGATCTGGGGTCCCGCCCCTGGGGCCTTTGCAGCCTGGGCTGGCAGCATTGCGTGGTATGGGGGCCACCTGCAGGGGCCACACCCCTCTGCATGGACCGGAGTGAATTGTTTTCTTTTTTTCTTGGAGCGAATTCTACTTAAGCAAAGCCTGTGTTTCGCACACGGGCCCAGCTCCTGCTGCCCGGAAAGATGAGGACCCGTACTTCCATCTGTCAGCATGTCTTGTGTCCACGAAGGTTTCACTGTCCTAAAAACACCACTCCAGCGAGGACTGGAGCTTTCAAACGTCTCCTGCTGTCTGCAGCAGTTGAGTAGAACACCCCCGAAATTAGACCTGATCTGGAATAAGGGTCTTTGCAGGTGTAACTAGTTGAGGGTCTTGTGATCATTCTGGATTTAGGGTGGACCTTAAATCCAGTGACTGGTGTCCTCATGAGAAAAGGAGAGGCCACAGAGAGACACGCAGAAGGCCACGGGATGGCGGAGGCAGGGGTCAGGGTGGCAGCCACAGCCGAGGGACCCTGCAGTCACCCGAAGCGGGAGGGGATAGGAAAGGTCCTCCCTGGAGCCTTCGGAGGGAGCGGGGTTCTGTCCACACCTTGGCTTCAGCCTTCTGGCCGCCAGAACTTCGAGGGAATCCTTTTCTGTTGCTGCGAGCCACCAAGTGTGTAATTCACTACAGCGGCCACAGGAAATCAGGCACCATTGCCATAAAAAAAAAAAAAAAAGGCAAGGAAAACCTAGCTGCCATAAAAAAAAAAAAAAAAAAAAAATCAGGCACCATTTCTCCTTTTTTTTTTGAGACAGAGTCTCACGCTGTCACCCAGGCTGGAGATCTCGGCCCACCGCAATTTCTGCTTCCAGGGTTCAAGCGATTCTCCTGCCACAGCCTCCCGAGTAGCTAGGATTACAGGCGCGCACCACCTGGCTAATTTTGTATTTTTAGTAGAGATGGGGTTTCTCCTTGTTGGTCAGGCTGGTCTCGCTCTCCCGACCTCAAGTGATCCACCCGCGTCAGCCTCCCAGAGTGCTGGGATTACAGGTGTGAGCCACCTTGCCCAGCCAGTCACTGCTACTCGGGAGGCTGTGGCAGGAGAATCGCTTGAACCTGGGAGGGGGAGTTTGCTGTGAGCCGAGATTGCACCATTGCACTCCAGCCTGGGCAACAAGAGCGAAACACCATCTCAAAAAAAAAAAAAAGTTGGGCCGGGCGCGGTGGCTCACGCCTATAATCCCAGCACTTTGGGAGGCCGAGGCGGGTGGATCACGAGGTCAAGAGATCGAGACCATCCTGGTCAACATGGTGAAACTCCGTCTCTACTAAAAATACAAAAATTAGCTGGGCATGCTGGTGTGCACCTGTAGTCCCAGCTACTCAGGAGACTGAGGCAGGAGAATCGCTTGAACCGAGGAGGCGGAGGTTGCAGTGAGCTGAGATTGTGCCATTGCACTCCAGCCTGGGTAACAAGAGCTAAACTCCGTCTCAAAAAAAAAAAAAAAAAAGTGACCAACACATTTTATGAGATAATGTAATCTCAGCACAAAACAAACAAGGGCATTCCCAGAAAGGATAATTACTGGCCAATCTTAATTATTAGAAAAATATTTTTAAAAACAGCAAATAAAATATTAGCAAAATTCATCAAGCAATGGATTTTATCCCAGGCAGTCAGGTTTAGTAAAACATTACAAAATGTGCCCAGATGATCCACCTGTTACCACTCTCACCAGCTAAAGGAGAAAAGGTGAGTGCCTGTCTCAGCTGGTTCATAGCTGATATTCAATCAAATTCAACACAGCAATGGCCTCCAAAAATCTGCAGAAAACACTTGCTCGATGGCAAAAAATGTTAAAATAATTTATTTTTTTTTTTAAGAGTTCGGGTCTTGCTGTATTGCCCAGGCTGAACTCAAACTCCTGAGCGCAAACGATCCTCTCGCCTCAGCTTCCAAGCAGCTGGGATCACAGGTGTGAGCCCTCGTTCCCAGCTCAGAAGGGCTTCTTGAAAGTTAGGAACAGGCCCAGGCCTTCCCCCTCTGGATGCGGCTGAGCTGGAGCTGGCTGGAGTTGGGGAAGAGGAAAAGGATGAAACGGCAAAGGTGCTCCAGAGAAAACACCTCCATCCCATCCGCAGCGGACCTGTAAGCCGCCACGCCTGGCAATTTCTTTTTTTTTCTTTTCCAGCCCCACACCCCCTCCCTCCTCTCAATTTCTAAGAATGCCACTCATTTTTAAAACAGATGTTATTTTTTATTTTTGCCTTAATGATCCATTCATCTGCTGCTCTCTGAACAGTGAGTGTCTGCCGGGCTCCTTGCCAGGTGCTGGGGGATGCCCCTAGAGCTTCCCTGCCCCCAGCAACAGGAGAAGGGAGGGGGAGGGGCTGCGGGCCGCTGGAGGAGGTAAGGGTACCTGGGGTGGGAGAGTGGCCGGAAGGGGAAGGGAGCCATGTTGGCCGGGGACTGTGGGTGGGGAGGGGGCTGATGCTGTCTGCGGAGTGCAGGAGGGGGAGGGGACTGACCATGGGTGCAACCTAGGCAGACGTGACCAGGACAGAGCAAGGATACCGTGGCCACGGAGCTGACACTGGGCCAGGGCAGCCTGGATGCTGAGAGCAGAGGGGCCCACGCCACCCTGGCCAGGCTCACACGCTGCCGGGGAACAGAGGGGGTCCCACCTGGGCCAGCAGGTGACGTAGGAGTGTCCCCGTTTTCCCGGCACTGACTCCTGGTGACCAGCAGAGACCCTGTCCCCACCTGGCAGTAGTCACTGGGGCCCCAAGCTCTTGCTGTTGGATAAACCCTTGTCCGTGGTGAGCTGTCTTCAGAGGCGAGCTCTGGGGTGAGAGAAGGCGGCAGTCAGGGACACGGGAAACTCATTTCAGAGAGGCAGCTCGGAGGCTGCTCCTAAAGGAGGGGGCAGGCATGGATCTCACAGGCCCGCGTGTCCAGGCCTCCCTCCATAGTCCCAGGCCTGCTGGCTTCTGTGTCCAGGTCCGCAGGGGCTGGCAGGTTGTGGTTCCCACAGACACAGCGATGAGGTCTGCCCCAAAGAAAGGGGGCGGAGGCCTAAGAGAATCTCCTGGAGGAGTTCCTGCCCGGCACCACCACCTCTTGGCTGGTCCCTCTGCTTTTAGGCTGCTTTGAGCAGAGTAAGCTCTTCTGTTATGAGAACAGGTGCTTGGAAAGCAGACACAGACCCATGACTTGTCCTGACCCCAGGAATTTACACAGTCAGGACCCACGCACAAGCGCAGGGCCTCGACCTCAGACCCACTGCCCCACAGGACCTGGCCTCAGACCTCACACAGCCTCGGCCGCTCATCTTCAAGGCCCCAAAGCTCCTGTTTCTGTTTTTTTTTTTTTTTTTTGAGATGGAGTCTTGCTCTGTCACCCAGGCTGGAGTGCAGTGGCACAATCTCAGCTCACCACAACCTTCGCCTCCTGGGTTCAAGTGATTCTCCTGCCTCAGCCTCCCAACTAGCTGGGATTATAGGTGCCTGCCACCACACCCAGCTAATTTTTGTATTTTAGAGACAAGGTTTCACCATCTTGGCCAGGCTGGTCTCAAACTCCTTACCTTGTGATTCACTTGCCTTGGCCTCCCAAAGTGCTGGGATTACAGGCATGAGCCACCACACCCGGCCTCTGCTCCTTTAAAAAATAATTTTTTTTTGACACAGAGTCTCACTCTGTGGCCCAGGCTGGAGTGCAGTGGTGCCATTATAGCTCACTGCAGCCTCGACCTCCCAGGCTCAGGTGATCCTCCTGCCTCGGCCTCCTGGGCAGCCGGGACAACAAGTGCAGCCACCGTGCTGGCCTCTGCTCTCTTCTCCACACGACAGAAGCAGCCCGGGGGCGACACCCACCCAGGTCCTCGTAGGTCTCCTCACGTCCCCTCGGGTCGCCAGGGCCAAGGTCTGCTGCAGGTCGGGTGTTCACAGGCTGGTTTCGGGCTGGGCCTGCTGATCACATGGCCTGGGAGGGAAGCCCATGTCCCCAGAGGCCTCTTCCCTGGTCTCCGTGCCTGTCCCCAGGTAACTTTGGCCTCTGCTTCATCTTGGATAAACTGTGGCCCCACAGAAGCTTCAGAAAGCGAAACCCTGCCCCTGGGAGCTTCTCGTCCCTCTTCGCCCCTTTTCTAATTTGGTGCTGAGACAGCAAACCTGAGCCTAGGGTGTCTGTGCAGACAGGCGCCCAGCCAAAGGCCCGGGTCTTCCAGCAGCTCGCTTTGTCACCGGGACCTGGCCTGCTCCCAAGGTTCCTGAGAGCTGTGGGGCTGCCCCCAACACCCAGGTCCCATTAGCGAGGCCAGGGGCTCCTCTCCCTTTGCTGGCAAACCGGGAAGCCGGGCTTGCCTCCCCCCACCCCGCCCCCCGCCTCCTCGATTCTTGCTGGATCAAAGGTGTCACAAGTCAGATTCCTTAAAACTGCTTTCCAAGGGAACCCAAAATATCTGTTTCTAGAAGTGCTGGCATTCAAGAGCTGGAGATGACTCACAGCCCAGCCAGTGTCTCCTCTTCCGCACCCACGCTGTGGGGTCTATTTCTAGACAACCTGGTTGTGTGCGGAGTTCAGGGAACCTGGATCTTCCAGCGTCTCGTCTTAACTGGAACATTCCATCAGTGGTTTTGTCCGGAGTATCCGACACGCGGTTTGTAGCCACGTCCCTGAAGCTCGAAGGCGGTGACGCGCTCTCTGAGTGATCAAGGCAAAGCACTTATGTTCCGAATCTCTGGCCCTTGTACTGACGGATGTTTAATTGCATCAGGAGGTTTTCTGAAGGAGGCAGTTGGAGTATGGACGTGGTCATCACAGAAGCCAAGCTCAAGTTTGTGTTGCTCTCAGGAGGCCTTTGTCCTGAGCCCTGAAACCTGCCCTGGCCGCAGTGCTTAGCATCACCCCATCCCTGGACAGGAAGCCAAGGGCCAGAGCAGCCCCTGCCCGTGAGCAGTGAGGGACCTTCCAGTGCTTTCATTCAATCCCTCCCGGTTTTCTCATCAATGAAGTGAGGATGAGAATGCCTCAGAATCACAGTGCTCACCTCGAAGGGCTGTTCTGAGGAGTCAGAGGCGACACACAGAGCAGCGTGCACACAGCAGGCGCCCCATGCGTGCAGGTCCCTCCTCCATCGGGACACTAATCTAACCCTCCCCGACAGCACACAGCAGGCGCTCCATGAGTGCAAGTCCCTCCTTCTTCCCGACGTTTACTGAGCACCATTCGAGACCAGTCTGGCCCACATGGCAAAACCCTGTCTCTCCTAAAAATACAAAAATTAGCCAGGAGTGGTGGTGCGCGCCTGTAGTCCCGGCTACTCGGGAGGCTGAGGCAGGCGGGAGAATCGCTTGAACCAGGAGGTGGAGGTTGCAGTGAGCCGAAGTCACGCCAATGCACTCCAGCCTGGGCCACAGAGCGGAAGTTTTAACTTTGATGAAGTCCGATCTGTCTATTTTTTTATTTGGGTGCTTGTGCTTTTGGTGTCATATCTAAGAAGCCATTGCCTAATCCAAGGTCACCAAGATTGATGCCTATGTTTTCTCCTAAAAGTCTTATACTTTTAGTCTTACACTTAGGTCTTTGATTTCGGCTAAATTTTGTCCATGGTGTGAGAGAAGGGTCTCAGTTTCTTCTTTTGTATGTGGCTATTAAGCTGTCCTAGTACCATTTGTTGAAAAGATCATTCCTTCTCGATTGAATGTTCTCGTGACCATGCATGTAAGGGTTTATGCTTGAACTCTTAATTCTGCCTCATTGATCCCTACATCCACCCTCATGCCCGGACACTCAGCTTTCTTCCTTTTCAAGGTTGTTTGGTTATTCTGGATCTTTTGTATTTCCATATAAAATTTTAAGGCCAGCTTTTCCATTTTTTTTTTTTTTTTTAAAGCAGCTGGGATTTTGATAGGAATTGAGTTGAATCTGCAGATCAACCTGGAAAATATCGCCATTTTCACAATAGTAAATTTTCTGATCTATGAACATGGGACATCTTTTCATTTGCTTAGGTCTTTAAAAATGTTCTTTCAGGCTGGGCATGTTGGCTTATGTCTGCAATCCCAGCACTTTGGGAGGCTGAGGCGAACAGATCACTTGAGGTCAAGAGTTTGAGACCAGCCTGGCCAACATTGTGAAACCCCATCTCTACTAAAAATACAAAAAATAGCCGGGTGTGGCGGCGCACGCCTGTAATCCCAGCTACATGGGAGGCTGCGGCAGGAGAATCTCTTGGCCTGGGAGGTGGAGGCTGTAGTGAGCCAAGACTGTTCCACTGTACTCCAGCCTGGGCGGCAGAGCGAGACTTTGTCTTGGGGGAAGTAGCGTTGTTCTTTCAGTTACATGTTGTAGTTTTCAGCGTCCAGCTCTTACACATCTTTTGTTGAATTTATCCCTAGGAATTTTAACTTTTGTGATGCTATTGTGAGTGGTTTTCTGAACTTGACTTTCTGATTGTTCATTACTATTTATGGAAATGCAACATATTTTTGTATATTAATTATGTTTCCTTCAGCCTTGCTGATTTCACTTATTCATCCTAATATTGGTTGATTTTTGTGTGTGTGTTTGTGTACGTAATCCTTAGGATTTTCTATATATAAGATCATGTCATCTGTGAATAAAGATAGTTTTACTTCCTTTTCAATCCGGATGCCTTTTATTTATTTTCCTTGCTTGGTTGTTCTGCTTTGAATCTCCAGTAGAATGTTGAATAGAAGTGGTGACAACAGAGATCCTTGTCTTATTCCTGATTTTAAGGGGAAAGCGTTTAGTCTCTCATTATTAAGTAGGATGTTAGCTGATTTTCATAAGTACCTCTTTTCACTGCAGGTTCACTTTCAGCTTCAGGTTGAAGAAGGTTCCTTCTTTTTCTAGGTTTTTTGGTTTTTTTTTTTTTTTTTTGAGATGGAGCTCACTCTGTCACCCAGGCTGGAGTACTCACTGCAACCTCCACCTCCCAGGTTGAAGGGATTCTTGTGCCTCAGCCTCCCGAGTAGCTGGGATTACAGGCAGGCACACCACCATGCCTAATTAATTTTTGGATTTTTAGTAGAGAAGGGGTTTTGCCATGTTGGCCAGGCTGGTCCCCAACTCCTGTCCTCAAGCAATCCACCCACCTCAGCCCTCCCAAAGTGCTGGGATTACAGGTGTAAGCCATTGCGCCTGGCCAATTTTTATTTTTTTTGGTAGAGACAGGGTCTCATTATGTTGCCAGGCTGTTCTTAAACTCCTGGGCTCAAGCAATCCTCCAGTGTCAGTCTCCCAAAGCGCCAGGATTACAGATGTGAAGCACCACGCCTAGCCTTGGATTTTCAAGTCGTGAGGCAACCTCACATTCCTGGAAGAAATCCCACTTAGTTGTGGTGTGTAGTTCTTTCTGTACATTGCTGGATCTGATTTGCTAGTGTTTTGTGGAGAATTTTTGTACCTACATTCATAAGGGATGTTGGTTTGTAAGTTTTTTTTTCTTGTGATATCTTTGCTTGCCTTAACATCAGGATAGTACTAGCCTCCTATAATTTGCTGGGAGTGTTCTCTTCTTCTCTATTTTTTGGAAAAATTTGTAAAGGATTGGTGTTAATTCTTCCTTAAGTGTTTGGTAGAATTTACCAGTATAGCTATCTTGGCCTTGGTTTTCCTTTGCAAGTTTTTAAAAGATTACTAATTCAGTTCCTTTACTTGTTACAAATGGATTAAGGTTTCCTATTATTTCTTGTGTCAATGTGGTAGTTTGTATCTTTAGGAATTTGTCTGTTTCATCTAGGTTATATAATTTGTTGGCACCAATTATTTATCTTTTATTTAAAAAAAATTTTTTTTATTGTACTTTAAGTTCTGGGGTACATGTGCAGAACATGCAGGTTTGTTCCATAGGTGTATGCGTGCCATGGTGGTTGGACTTTTTACTTCTGTAAAGTCAGTGGTAGGTCAGGCACGGTGGCTCACGCTTGTAATCCCAGCACTTTCGGAGGCTGAGGCAGGCAGGTCACCTGAGGTCAGGAGTTCAAGACCAGCCTGGCCAATATGGCAAAGCCCCGTGTCTACTAAAAATACAAAAATTACTAAGGCAAGATCAGGGAGGACAGAAGGAGCAGAGGGCAAAGGCTGGCTTGATCTTGATTTTCAGTAGGAATACAGGCAGTGAACACAGGGCCTCACGATCCTTCTGACCGTTTGGGTTTTAAGCAGGAGCTGTCAGATTTTTTTTTTAATTTATTGGCCAGGTGTGGTGGCTCATGCCTATAATCCCAATGCTTTGGGAGGCCAAGGCGGGCAAATCACGAGGTCAGGAGTTCGAGACTAGCCTGGCCAACATGGTGAAACCCATCTCTACTAAAAATACAAAAAAATTAGCTGGATGTGGTGGCAGGCGCCTATAACCCCATCTACTCGGGAGGCTGAGGCAGGAGAATTGCTTGAACCCAGGAGACAGAGGTTGCCATGAGCTGACACCATGCCACAGCACTTCAGCCTGGGCCACAGAGCGAGACTCGGTACAAAAAAAAAAAAAAAGAAAAATTAGCCGGTGTGGTGGTGTGCACCTGCAGTCCCATATACTCAGAAGGCTGAGGCAGAATCACCTGAACCTGGGAGGCGGAGGTTGCAGTGAGCCAAGATGGTGCCATTGCACTCCAGCCTGGGCTACAGAGCGAGACTTCATCTGAAAACAAAAAAAAAGTCAGTAGTAATGTCCCCTCTTTGATTCCTTACTTTAGTAATGTGAATCTTCTTCCTTTGGTCCTTGGCTAGTCTTACTAAAAGTTTACCAATTTTGTTACTCTTTTCAAAGGACCACTTCAGTTTTGTTGGGTTTCTCTTGTTTTTCTGTTCTGTATCTCATTCATTTCCACGCTAAGCTTTATTATTTCCTTCCTTCCACTTTGGGTCTAGTTTGCTCTTTTTTCCCTAGTTTCTTAAGAGAAAGGTTATGGTTTTGCTTTGAGATCTTTCTTCTTCTTTTACAAAAATACACGTTATTTTTTGGAGCAGTTTCAGGTTCACAGCAAAATTGAGTGAAAAGCACAGTTCTCCTAAGTCCCTTCCGTACACATGGAGCCTTCCCCACCACCACCACCTCCACCACCAACACCCCCACCACCGACACCCACACCACTGACACCCCACCACTGACACCCACACCACCGACACCCCCACCACCGACACCCCACCACCGACACCCCCACCACCGACACCCCACCACCGACACCCCCACCACCGACACCCCACCACCGACACCCCCACCACCGACACCCCACCACCGACACCCCCACCACCGACACCCCCACCACCAGCACCCCGACCACCAACACCCCCACCACCAGCACCCCCACCACCGACACCCCACCACCGACACCCCCACCACCGACACCCCCACCACCGACAGCCTGTGCTTGGTGTCGTACATTCTGTGGGTTTTCACACGTGTATGGCATGGATCTGTCATGGCAGTGTCATGAAGAGTGGTTTTATGGCCCCGAAAGTCCTCTGTGCTCTGCTTATTCATCCCTCCCTCCCCCACCCCTGGCGACCACTGATCTTTTAACTGTCTCCATAGCTTTGTCTTTCCCAGACATCATGTAGTCGGAATTGAAGGCTGGTAGCATTACCAGCCAAAAACCTGCCACTATGGCATAAGAATAATTTTAGCTAAAGGCTCTAAAAATAAAAGTAGTTGCAAGAAGTATGCTTAGACCCCCGCTTTTCTTCGTGAAAGCAGGAGATTAAATTCCCATGTGAGAGCTGAGTTCCCTACACCAGGAGGAAAGAAACATTTTTATCACCAGAGATGGGGATTCGAGGCAGACTGAAATCTGTACAAACAGATCTTGTTAAAATAATTCTCATCTTTCTTTTACTCGCCTTGTATATTTTAGTGACTTTTCCACAATTTCCACTCTTTGCTCAACCTGAAGACACCTAGACCTGGCCATGTCTTTGGGTTTTCATCTTCTTGTGGGGGACTTCCATGTACCTGTAAAGCAAAATCTGTCTGCTTTCCTCCTGTTAGTTTGACTTAGGGCAATTTGATTTTCAGGCCCAGCCAAAAGACCCCAAGAGGGCAGAGGTAAGGTTCTCTCCCATACAGAATCACACAGTAGGGAGGAGTTTTAGACTGGCTTCTTTCACCTGGCAGCACACATCTAAAGTTCCTCCATGTCTTTTCACAGTTGCCAGCTCATTTCTTCTTAGTGCTGAATAACAGTCTGTCGTCTGGATCTGAAGGACATCTTGGTTGCTTCCAAGTTTTGGAAATTATGGGTAAAGCTGCTATAAATATCCAGGCGTAGGTTTTTGTTTGTTTGGTTTTTGGTTTGGTTTTGAGAGAGGGTCTTTCCCTGTCACCCAGGCTGGCATGCAGTGGTGTGATCACAGCTTACTGTAGCCTTGAACTTGTGGACTCAAGCCGTCCTCCCACCTCAACCTCCTGAGTAGCTGGGACTACAGGTGTGTGTCACTACCCCCTGGATAATTTTTAAAAATTTTTGTAGAGATGGGAACTCATTTTGTTGCCCAGGCTGGTCTTGAACTCATGGGCTCAAGCGATCCTCCCACCTTGGCCTCCCAATGTGCTGAGATTACAGGTGTGAGCCACTACACCCAGTCCTGTGTGCAGGTTTTTGTGTGGATATAAGTTTTCAGCTCATTTGGGTAAATACCGAAGAGTGCAATTGCTGGGTCCTATGGAAAGAGCGTGTTTACTTTTTTTTTTTTTTTTTTTGAGACAGAGTCTCACTCTGTCACCCAGGCTGGAGTGCAATGGCGCAATCTCAGCTCACTGCAACCTCTGCCTCCTGGGTTCAAGTGATTCTCCTGCCTAAGCCTCCCGAGTAGTTGGGATTACAGGTGCCCACCATTATGCCTGGTTAATTTTTGTATTTTTAGTAGAGAAGGGGTTTTACCATGTGGCCAGGCTGGTCTCAAACTCCTGACCTCAGGTGATCTGCCCACCTCGGCCTCCCAAAGTGCTGGGATTACAGGTGTGTGTTTACAAAGTAAACTGTGCCCAGCCAGCGTGTGTTTACTTTGGTTAGACGCTGCCAAACTCTCTTCCAAAGTGGCCGTGGCGTTTGCATTCCCACCAGCAGTGAATGGGTGTTCCTGCAGCTCCATGTCCTCACCAGCATTTGGTGTTATCAGTGCTTCGGATTTTCCCCTGTTCTAATAGGCATGTAGTGGTTTCTCATTGTTTTTCTTTCTTCTTTATAAATGCAGGTGTTTACAGCTATAAATTTTCCTCCAATCACTTCATTTCTGTATTCCATAAATTTTGATGTGTTGTAGTTTTACTTTCATTCCTCTCAAAGTATTTTCTAATTGATTTTGTGATTTCTTCTTTGATTCATTGGTGATTTAGGAGTATGTTATTTAACTTCCACATATTTGTGAATTTCCCAAATCTTCTTCTATTAGTGATTTCTAATTTCTAGATTCCCAGGAACATGTCAGGGCCTTCAAAGCCCCCTGTGGACATCTCATTCCCCAGCTTTTCCTTTTAAGGTTTTGATCTTCTCGTTTGCTCCTACTGGTAACACCAGCTAGGCAGCTGTGATGTTAAGCAGTTGCCACGGATGGTTCTCAACAATCATCCCAGGGAAACCACTGTTCCCAGTAAGTAAGGTCTGAGTCAGGTCAATCAAGATAAGCCCTGCAAAGGGTGGTGGTGGGGGGTTCCTGGGGAGCTGCCAGATGGGTCAAATAGTGACAATTATGTCAGGGGTGGGGCTTCTGGGAGCTCTAGACCCACTCTAACTCTGCCAGTGGGTGCCAGGATGCTGGTTTTCAAGGCTACTGCGGGGGTGGAGGAGTGGGATAAGAAACAGCCACAGCTAAAATGCCCCAACACTCATTGTGCCAATGAGATTCAGCTGTTTTTTTTTTAACTAACTAAATGCTCCTCAGAGGGTTGCAAGCTTTTGGTGAATTTCCGGAGTTCTGAAAAAGTTCACTTTTTTCATTTTGCCAGTGTTCTCATTGCTTTTATGGAGAAACAGATTTGGAGGGGGCACTACTCTGACATTCTGAAAGTGGCTATCCCTGATGCTTGGTTTTTAAACATCAAATAGTATTAAATTCCAAGACATCTTCTCCCTCCTCCCCACCGCCTCTTTCTCTCTCTCTCCCCATCTCCTTCTCATTTTGATGTCTGGCTGACCCTCCCTGTTAGGGTTTGGCCCCAGTAGGGTCCTAGCTTCTCAGCTCTATGTGGCCAGTGGTGGTTGTCCTGTGGGGCTGGGGTGAGGGACGAGGGTGAGGAGATGGCCAGGACCTGCTTCATCTGGATGGCTTGAGTCCCCGTGCCTCCTGACCCTGCCCTGTTCTTGGTGGTGGCCTGTAGCCATGGTGTCTGGGTGACAGTGGTCCCAGGAAGGTCTGTCTGTAAGAGCCCCTTTCTGATTCTCTTAATAAAATCAAACTCTGGGCCGGGAGAGGTGGCTCATTCCTATAATCCTAGCATTTTGGGAGGCTGAGGTGGGTGGATTGCCTGAGCTCAGGAGTTTGAGACCAGCCTGGGCAACATGGTGAATCCCAGTCTCTACTAAAATACAAAAATTAGCTGGGCGTGGTGGCGTGTGCCCGTAATCCCAGTTACCTGGGAAGCTGAGACAGAAGAACTGCTTGAACCCAGGAGGTGGATGTTGCAATGAGCTGAGATCACGTCATTGCAGTCCAGCCTGGGCAACAGGGTGAGACTCCGTCTCAAAAACAAATAAATAAAATAAAATAAAATAAAATCAGACTCTGGAGCTCAGGCTGATCTGGGAAAGGATGTGTCCCTGGGAGGTCTGTCTCTTGTCCCCCCATTGCCCCGTGACCTTCGACCTTCGGGGAGGGGCAGGGCCTGGAACTTGGGCACTGCTTGTTTCCTTCCTGAAGGTGCTGAAGGAGACCCCTCCCAACCTTGGCGCTGGGAGCATTGCTTCCTTAGGGAAGCCAGCAGGTCCTCGAGGGGCTTCCTGTGGGCTGCAGCTTGCTCTGAACAAGCCCGGGCGCTGGAGCCAGACGGGAGGCGTTTCTTTTCACATGCAGTGTGAGAAGGACCTGCCATTCATTTTTACCATCAGATCAGTCAGAGAACAGTTTTTCTCCGGGTGCGTCTCCCCAGGGGTCAGGCCTCCAGCCAGGCTGCCCCTCCTGTGTTCCCGGAGATGAAGAAGACACAGCCGGCTCTCCCTCTCCTTCCACTGCAAACTTCCGGCTTTGGAGCCGTTCCTGAAAGGAGCTCCAGGGGGTCCCAGTGCTCTGTATGCCAAAGACAGATGGCATCACTGCCAACCCCAGAGTCAGAGCCAGGCCCAGCCCTGGTCGGGGCGCAATGGAGCCGTCTTCATGCCCTGTTACAGCTCCCCCAAGGGCTCCCCCGGACACCACGCCGGGTGGTCTGGGTGTGGAGAGTGAGCCTCCTCGCAGCTCCTTATAGGAAACCGTCTTTCCTGCAGTTCCTCTAGCGCAGCCCCGCCGTGGTCTGGGGTCCGACAGCGTCCGCAGAGGTTTGTGAGGGTCCATGAAACACTTGTCACCAGGATGTCCATTTTGCAATTGTCAACATTTGTAATCCGGTGAAAACCCCACAGGGTCCAGGTAACGGGAAGAGCGTACTTTCGTCCAGGCCATTTCCCGACCTGTCAGCTCGCCTCTGAGACAGGCCAGCGCCCCTCTGCCCAGCCAGGCCATGCCCGTACTGTGCCCCTGCCCGGAAACAACTCCTCCTTCACACCTGCAGCCCTCACACCCCCGCCCTGCCGCTCCCTCCTGGTGAACAGCTCACAGCAAGGCCTGCGGCCCCAGCAAGCAGCTTCCTCTCCTGGACACGCTTGCTTTGAATAATTCAGCTGTCCTTTCGGAGACAATTCACCAAAGCCGCTCATTGAGGGGAAAGATGGTGAGTGCGGCGGCTCATGCCTCCTCTGAATGAGACCTTGGAGACTCGGGCTGGCCACGTGGAAGCCGAAACTGGAGCGCTGACGGCCATGGGCGCCTCAGGAGACGCAGCCCGGCGGGCACAACCTCTGAGCTCTGAGACCCTCCTGCTGCGCCCGAGAACCCAATGCCACCGAAGACGATGGCACCAGAACCCCAATCGGGCAGGGAGGCAGCGGGCGCTCCTGGGCTTATGCGGGCTCCTCTGCAGGGCGGGGACGCTCCGGCTCACTTAGACTCCTCCGTCCATCGCAGAGTGGAATGTGGAGGTGGCCATGAAAATCTCAGAAACCGTGTGTGGGCCCCTAGCCTGGCAGGAGGGAGGAAGTGAAATGGGGGGTGCACCCGGTAGAGACACCTCCCCCAACCCCAGACCCGCTGGGCCCTCTGCAGTCTCCTCCTCTAGCCCGGCCAGTGTTCACGGTGGGGGCACGCTCACTGAGCCCTCCCATTGCTTTCCCCTCCTCTCCCTGGCCACCGGGGACTCCTTGTCTGCCAAGTGATACAATGCACAGCTTCAACTTAGCACGTTCCACCCTGACACAGCGTCATCCACTCCGCGTGTGTCTAAGAGCCCTGCCACCGCAACTCCATCGCTCCTTCCTGCCCTTGGTGCTGGTTTTTTGTTTTTGTTTCTTCGTTTGTTTTTTGAGACAAAGTCTTGCTCTACTGCCCAGGCTGGGGCGCAGGGGTGCAATCTCAGCTCACTGCAATCTCCGCCTCCCAGGTTCAAGTGATTCTCCTGCCTCAGCCTCTGGAGTAGCTGAGACTACAGGCATTTGCTACTATGCCCTGCTAATTTTTGTATTTTTAGTAGAGATGGGGTTTCTCCATGTTGGTCAGGCTGGTCTCGAACTCCTGACCTTGAGTGATCCGTCCGCCTTGGCCTCCTAAAGTGCTAAGATTACAGGCGTGAGCCACCGCGTGGCACTGCTTTCCATCAGTTTGACTCCTGCATTTGTTAGAAACCCCACACGCGATATTCCTGCTGTGCTGTTTGCTTTACGCAGTCATCATCTTTGACTGTTATGCCCCCAAATGAACCACCTGCCCTTGCCTCAGGGTCTGCTTCTGGAAGACAGAAATCTCCAAGAAAGTGGGGGAAAGTCACTTATGGAAGGAGGGGTAGTTATGCTCACGCCCCCTAAAACGGACTGAAGGCAGAAGCAGTGCCAGTGATTATGCGGGTGATTGACACCTATGATGAAAGGGGCAGCCTGCACGGGAGTCAAAATATGTTCTGCAGGCCGGGTGTGGGGACTCACGCCTGTAATCTCAGCTCTGTGGGAGGCCGAGGTGGGCAGATCACTTGAGCCCAGGAATTTGAGACCAGCCTGGCCAACATGGTGGAACCCCATCTCTACTAAAAATACAAAAATTAGCCTATCGTGGTGGCATGTGCCTGTAATCCCAGCTACTCAGGAGGCTGAGGCAGGAGAATTGCTTGAACCTGGGAGTCAGAGGTTGCAGTGAGCCGAGATCGTGTTACTGCACTCCAACCCGGGTGATAGAGCAAGACTCCGTCTCACAAAATATAACTATGTATTCAGCAAACCAGGACGGAACCTAAGGAGAAATGACCAGTACAGCAGCTTCCTGGGGACTTCAGTGCAAGTCCCTTGGGTAGAAAACGCAGATGAAGACAAACATGAACTGGGGACCGAGAGTGTCAGGTTGCACAGTGGACAACCCTCTCTCTGGGGCACGGTTCCTCCACCCCACCGCAGCGGGCCGGCTGCCTTTCCAAACCCACACGGTGCCTGTGGAAAAAGGGCCGCATTCCAGCCATTCGTATCACACATTTTCTGACTGCATATAATTTCAGAAATCAAAACCAGAAAGTTAACTTTGGAAACCTTATATACATTTGGAAATTTAAAAATGTGCTTCTAAATAACAAAGCTCAAAGCAGAAAGCCTGAGGGAAATTGGAAGCTACTCGGAAGCGAGTGGTAAGAAACACAGCACATGTCAACGCCTGTGTTTTGTCTCGCAGCAGCTTCAACCTTGCGGAGAATCCTGGGGAAACTTCCTCAGGAATGCACGGTGAACGGACACGCAGCCTGTTCCTAAAAGCACTGTCTGAGCGAAGGACCCTGGAGAGACCCTAAATGCCCATCGTAGGTTCCTTTGTTTTCCCGCACCCCGCTTTCTTTCTTTGCCCTGGTCCCTCTGTAGCCCAGCCAGCTGCAGGTTTTCCCTACAGGCCCAAACCCAAGCTGGGCTTTGAGTGTTCTCAGGCACTAAGAAGGGCATTGAGGCTGTTGTTCAGAACACGAAAAGGTCAAACATGTTGCTGAACACACAGAAATCAGCCCCAGCCTGAGCCAAATTCCTTAAGGCCTCACATCAACTCGATCGCCCAACCCCTTATATGGACAGACCCGGGCACGGCCTCTCCCTTTTCTGACCTCTGTGCGTAGATCCCTTTGCTAAGTGCTCTGCATGATTCACCCTGGTGTCCAGGGCTTCCTTCTTTGGAATCTCAACCTGCCCCATCTCATTCCCTAGAGATGGACACAGTGGGGAGGTTGGCAGAGGCAGGGGTTGGGGGTGTTTCATGGGGTGGGGTCTCCCTCTGGGGTGATGAGTGTTCTGGAGGCTGGGCGTGGTGGCTCACACCTGTAATCCCAGCCCTTTGAGGGGCTGAGGCAGGCAGATAAGCTGAGGTCAGGAGTTTGAGACCAGGCCAGGCTTGATCCCCACTGCTGCGGGCTCACCCACCGCTGGGGGCACAGCCTGTACGTGAGTGGGTGGTGAAGCGAGTGGTTTCAGGTCTGAGATGGCAAAAGGATGCTCCCAAAAGCCAGCATTACCCACCAGCGAGCTCTGTCCTGACCGAAGGACACTGAAGAATTAACCTCAGGGAACCCATCTAACAACCAGTGAGGAGCCAAGACATCCCAGCAACCACACGCGGGAGCTTGGCATGCGCCCTCCCTGTTCGGGCCTTCGGAGGACAACAGCCCTGGCCAAACCAACAGCCTGCTGCAGCCTCACCAGAGCCCCTGAGCCAGCGTCTCCCTCCACGCAGCTCCCCCGCTCCTGACTCACGGAAATTGCGCTGACGTCGCTTGCTGTCTTCAGCTTCTAAGTTTTGGAGTAATTTGTAACGCAGCCGTGGGTAACAAACGCACAGGGAGGTGAGAACGCAGACCTGTGGAATTACCGTGCACACTTTCTGATCGTCCCTAAACACCAGAGACATAAATCAAAGGCCTACTGTTTACTTTCAGCCTATACGAAATTGCAGTAAAAAGTGGTATAGAGATAAAATGCACAAACCTGCCATGGGGTTCCGAGGACAAGCTGGCGGCCAGTGGATCCCAGGATCCCAGGAGGGAGTCTATGTTCCTTGCTCAGGAGTGCTTCTCCAGCACGCATCTCTGACCTGGATTCTGGAACATGGTGGGATGTGGAGATGCAGGTGGAAAGCCTTTCCAAATGCCAAAGTCACCGTAAGCCAAGGCCAATCAAGGATCAGATTGGGTGTATTCTAAGAACGGGCTGTGCGCGGTGGCTCACGCCGCTAATCCCAGCACTTTGAGAGGCCAAGGCGGGTGAATCACCGGAGTCCAGGAGTTTGAGACCAGCCTGGGCAACATGGTAAAATCCCATCTCCACTAAAAATACAAACAATTAGTCGGGTGTGGTGGCATGCGGCTATAATCCCAGCTACGCAGGAGGCTGAGGCGGGAGGATCACCTGAGGTGGGGGAAGTTGAGGCTGTAGTGAGCTGGGATTGTGCCACTGTTCTCCAGCCTGGACGACAGGAGTGAAAAGCGTCTTTAAAAAAAAGAAGAAGAAGAATGGCTGGTAATTATACAATGGCCTGTGCCCACCTTCCTTTAAGCAGTGTTTCTGCAGCCTCAGCCTCCCACGCTTATGGGATCCTCCAACCTCAGCCTCCTGAGGGTAGTCGGGACTACAGGCCTGGACCACCATGTCCAGGTAATCTTTAAATTTTTTGTAGAGACCCGGTGTTGCCATGTTGCCCAGGCTGACCTTGAACTCTTGGCCTCGAGGGATCTTCCTGTCTTAAACACACTGTTGGGATCACAGGCGTGAGCCACCGTACTTGGTCGGCCGAAGCATGTTTCTTAAACTTAATTGTTTCTTTACCACCTTATTAATATTTTTTCTTTTGCTAGGCCCATTTTAAAGTTAAGGAATGCTTTTAAATACAAGTATCCTATATATCTTAATTGGTTTAATTATTTATTTATTTGTTTTTATTTTTATTATTTTTTTTGAGATGGAGTTTTGCTTTTATTGCCCAGGCTGGAGTGCAGTGGCACGATCTCAGCTCACCACAATGGCCTCTCTCTTTCTTTCTTCCTTCCTTGCTTCCTTTCTTTCCTTCTTTCTTTCTTTCTTTCTTCTTCCTTCCTTCCTTTGTCTCCCTCCCTCCCTTCCTTCCTTTCTTTTTCTTTCTTTCTCCTTCCTTCCTTCCTTTCCTTCCTTCTTTCCTTCCTTCCTTCTCTCTTTTTTTTTTTTTTGAGATGGAATTTGCTCTTGTTGCCCAGGCTGGAGTGCAGTGGTGTGATCTCAGCTCACTGCAACCTCCACCTCCTGGGTTCAAGTGATTCTCCTGCCTCAGCCTCCCGAGTAGCTGGGACTACAGGCGCGTGCCACCACACCTGGCACTACCACAACAGAACTGACCATAGCTAGGAACTGCAAGGCCAGGGGGCTGTGGAGCTGCACCTGAGGTGGGGAGTCAGCTACCTGGAAGGCCACTTTTGAGGAAAGGTGGTATGAGTGCCCCCAGTAACACGTCTGCTGGGGGATGGGGGAGGGGCCACAGGCGGATGGCAGGAACGTGGCTGCAGGAGCTTCAGCCAGAGAGGGGAACAGAACCTCTGCGAGGGGCTGGCGCTGTGGGCCCCGTGCAGCACCCTGGAACAGGCATAGCCAGGAAGGGCGTGGCATGGTTGGGGTGCTGCCCAGCACACCGGTGTTTGGAGGGGGCACGCCCACCTGTTCACACCAGTGTTTGGAAGGGCACAGCCACCTGTTTGGGGAGCAGACACTTGAGAAGCACTTAGTAAACACTAGCCCCTGTTTTATTGATTAATGTTAGTCAATGTGAAAGGAAAATAAACCTTGGGACCCCAAAATTTCTAAATTATTTATACCGAAGGGAAACGTCAAGCAGGGGAACTGCGTGGGGCAAACTTGCCCTCCCATTCTATTCAAAGTCACCCTCTGCTCACTGAGATCAATGCACATGTGATTGCTCCCCACCTGTGAAAGGCCCCCCCGTGTCACGTCCTCTCACATGTGATTGCTCCCCCACCTGTGAAAGGCCCCCCCCCCGCGTCACGTTGTCCTCTCACATGTGATTGCTTCCCCACCTGTGAAAGGCTCCTCCCCCGTGTCACGTTGTCCTCTCACATGCGATTGCTCCCCCATCTGTGAAAGTTCCCCCCCCCGCGTCACGTTGTCCTCTCACATGTGATTGCTCCCCCCCCCGTGAAAGGCCCCCCCCGTGTCACGTTGTCCTCTCACATGTTTTTGCTTCCCTACCTGTGAAAGGCCCCCCCCCGCGTCACGTTGTCCTCTCACATGTGATTGCTCCCCCACCTGTGAAAGGCCCCCCCCCCCCGCGTCACGTTGTCCTCTCACATGTGATTGCTTCCCCACCTGTGAAAGGCTCCTCCCTGCGTCAAGTGGTCCTCTTTCCAGACCAAACCAGAGCACCTCTGTATTAGTTAGTGTTCACACTGCTATAAAGACATCCCCGACACTGGGTCATTTATAAAGAAAACAGGTTTAATTGACTCACAGTTCTGCAGGGCTGGGAGGCCTCAGCAAACTTACAATCATGGTGGAAGGGGCAGGGCATGTCTTATGTGGTGGCGGCGAGAGAGTGGTGAGCAAAGGGGGAGGAGCCCTTGATAAAACCATCAGGTCTCATGAGAACCCCCTCCCTATCATGGGGACAGCACAGTGGAGACCACCCCCCGTGATCCAGTCACCCCCCCCAGCAGGCCTTGACCCGGATGCGTGCGGATTATGGGGCTTGCCATTCGAGATGAGACTTGGGTGGGGACACAAAGCCCGACCACATCCACATCCAGCATATTTTGATTGATGTCTCGTGCCTCCCTATGTGTGAAATGGAGCTGCGCGCTGACCATCTTGGCCACACGTCACCAGGCCCTCCTAAGGCTGTGCCACAGGTGTGCGTCCTTAACTTTGGAAAAACAAACTTTCTAAACTGACTGAGACTTGTCTCAGATATTTGAGGTTCATATCAAAGACCAGGGCCAATGCCCAGTCATGAGCATGGGTCCATGGGAAGAGATGGGGACAGGCCACTCATCTGGCCCAGCAAAGCCAGCTGGGACCCCACAAGCTTCGGAAGGGAGCAAGGCCCCACCTCATGAGCAGACTCTGCACTCACTGGTCCCGGGGGGGCTGTTGGGAGGTGCAGGCAGTTGGTATTGGCAACCGGACCACAGGGGAATCGTGCACATCCGAACTGAACCCTTCTCAGGACAGACATTTAAAAATTTCACCTAAATCATGACCTCTTCATTATTCAGGTTATAGAATAAACGGTTGCCTGGTTTGCTGTGAAATGGCTTGCCTCTCAGCAGGCTGCCTGCTGTGTGTATTCATCAGAGTTCAGTTACAGACCGTCTGGCGTTTGTGTGTGTCCCAGCTGGGCTGGTGTGTGCTGTGACAATCGTCCATGCCTGGGGGTCTACTGGACCCCGGAGGAGAAAGCTTCCTTTGTGGATGGCACGGCCACTTCCACTCGCACGGCCCTGGCAGGGCAAGGGGAGCTGGAGTTGCCCCGGGTCCCTTGGCAGCCACAGTGATAGATGCTTCACATTCCTTTCTCATTTTATCCTCACGACGGCTGTGCTGTCAATTCTGATTCGGAGTCCCTCCAGAGGTCAAACAAGGCTGGGAAGCTGGGTGACCTGGCAGGGACCTGGCCATTGCAGGGAGGGGGCTGCAGACGGAGCCACAGGCTTGCGGTTATTCCTGGGAGACAGGAAAGCATCCAGTTTGCAGACAGGGAATCAGCACATCTGGAGCGGTGGGGCAGGGAGGGGCTTCGAGAACACCCAGGGGCCTCCCCACCTGCTGAGACTTCCACGCCCATTCCCTCCCAGCAGCTCTCTGATCAAAGTCTCTGTGTAAGCAACAGTCCCTGACAGCTTTAACTGGCGTTGTGGGAAGGATGGGCTGTCCCTCCTATTTAATTTTCTTTGTTTTTTAAGACGGAGTCTTGCTTTGTCGCCAGGCTGGAGTGCGATCGAGGCTCACTGCAACCTCCGCCTCCTGGGTTCAAGGGATTCTCCTGCCTCAGTCTCCTGAGTAGCTGGGACTACAGGTGTGTGCCCCCATGCCTGGCTAATTTTTTTGTATTTTAGTAGAGATGGGGTTTCACCATGTTGGCCGGGATGGTCTTGATCTGTTGACCTCATGATCCACCTGCCTTGGCCTCCCAAAGTGCTGGGATTACACGCGTGAGCCACCATACCTGGCCGTTTAATTTTTAATTTTTTGTGAGCCAGGGTCTCACTGTGTCATCCAGGTTGGAGTGCAGTGGCACCATCAGGGCTCACTGCAGCCTCAGCCTCCCCAGGCTCAAGTGGTTCTCCCATCTAAGCCTCCCGGGTAGCTGGGACTACAGGTGCATGCTACCACACCTGGCTAATGTTTCTACTTTTTGTAGAAATGGGATCTTGACATGTTACCCAGGCTGGTTTCGAATTCCTGGACCCACGCCATCCTCTGCTTCCCAAAGTGCTGGGATTACAGGTGTGAGCCACCACGCCTGGCCTGCCCTTCCTATGTGGTTCCAATTATTTATGAGGGGTTGTGCAGAGAAGCTCTCCAGCTAAAGGGACTGAGCTTTTATTCCCTGCAGCTGTGTGGCCTCAGGCAAGTTCGTCTGGGAAGGTGCTTCCGCTGCACAGGTGTAGCATGCAATGAACAGGGGGCTGTTGTCGTGACCACCACGGTGGTGACGGTGGTGCTTCCCCCTGATTCTGATTGGCAGGGTTGGTGAAGGGCTGGGGCGCTTCCTCCTGAAGGGGATTCTATGAACCGCCCAGAGAAACACTCCTGCACGTCACAATATTCCCACTCTCCCTCTTGTCTTCTCTTTCCTATCAGATTCCAAATTCCCTTTTCAAGAGGAGGCAGGAACCTGTGAGTCCCTGCTGCAACCAACAGAGAAGTAAGCGAGCCGTGTCCCTCATCCGTCCGGCCAGTCAGCACCTGAACCGCTCCACGCACACCAGGAGGCTCCAGATGTGGGCCTTCCTCCTGGCAGCCTGGCAGCTTTGCATCTGTAAGGCGTATGTCACTGTGGTGTGCCTTTTAGCGTTACATAAGTCACTTGAGTGTATTGCAGAAAGAGAGAGAGGAATAGAGAGAGACTGCACTTGTTATGGGCTGAGGGTTTGGGTGGGCGTGCCGCCCCCAGATTGACGTGTGGAAGCCCCAACCTCCCGCACTGCAGAAGGGGGACTGCGTTGGAGAGGAGGTCCTCACAGAGGTGATTGAGTAACATGAGGTCACTAGGGCCCTGATCCCATCTGACCGATGTCCTCGTAAGGAGAGCAGATGAAAACAGAGACACGCAGAGGGACGGCCCTGTAAGGACACAGGGAGGAGGCGCTATCTACATGCCAAGGACAGCCCTCCGTGGAACCAGTCCTGCCAACACCTTGATCTTGGGTGTCCAGCCCCCAGGATGTGAGAGCATCCGTGTGTGTGGTTGAGGCGCTGCAGCCTGTGTGCTGTGCACTGTAGCACAGGAAACAAGTCCAGCAGGTCAACAAGGCTGAGAAAACCCTTGTCCCTGTGGCCCCCACTGCCAGAGGCCACCGCACAAGCACGGGGCCACAGACTCCCTGCCGTCAGGAGTCTGCTCTGTACTGTGGAGGCTTCCGGGAGACAGGCACTTCTCAGGCTGGGTGCACAGCAGGACCACGGCAGGGCAGGGCTCCTGTGACAGGGCCCGGGTGGGGTTGCCAGGTACAGCCCTGTTGAGTAAAGGCCTCCAAGGAGGTGGATTTGTAGAGGGGGAGACTCAGGGACAGAACTTCGGAGAAAGTTGTCAGTGGCTTTCCCCAGTTCAAGCTCATCTGATCCTTGCAGAGACCTATGAGACCAGCCGGGCAGTGCCCACCACCACCTTTGACCATGCCGACAGCAGAGGCTCCGAACAAGACAATCTGCCCCCAGCAGAACCCCCACAGCGAAGGCAAGCACACAGACTCCTCCTCCAGCCCGGCCACCCCTCCCCCACAGGGCTGTGTCCAGAGGCAGAGAGGGCTCACGGTGGCAGGAGAACCCATGCCTCCCACCCCTCGCTGCACTGCGCTCAGAGGGTGGGCACCAGAGACTGCGACCTCCCAGCCCTGTGGAAAAGAGGAACAAAAACATAAATTTTATGACACCGGGTTCAGTCTGTGGCCTGTCCCGACACTAAAGGAGGGGCTTATTTTTAGTCTAATGACAGGACCAGGGACATTAGGAGATTAACCAGATGAGAACTGAAAGCCAGGGAAAGGCCCTGATGCTCCTCTTCTAGTGTTTCCAAGAAGTGACGCTGGGCTTGTGTTTAGTGGCCTGTGTGGTTCCTTCCTCCGTGGCGGCCCCCCCCGGCAGGAGGGGCGTGGTCTGAGTGGAGGGGTGTGGTCTGAGTGTCCCTATCTAACATTCTCTTTCTCCCAGAAATAACTCTCTGTTATTTGGAGTTTTGCATTTTTTTCTTGAGACGGAGTCTTGCTCTGTCGCGCAGGTTGGAGTGCAGTGGTGCAATCTCATCTCACTGCAACCTCTGCCTCCCGGTTCAAGCAATTCTTTCGCCTCAGCTTCCTGAATGGCTGGGATTTCAGTCACCCGCCACCATGCCCAGCTAATGCATTTTTGTAGAGATGGGGTTTCACCGTGTTGGCCAGGCTGGTCTTGAACTCCTGACCTCAAATGATCTGCCTGCTTCAGCCTCCCAAAGTGCTGGGATTACAGGTGTGGGCCACGGTGCCCAGCCTTGAAATTTTTTTGTAGGTGGGCGGGTGCACAGACAGCAAGTTTATTTGGTGAATGCTGTCGGCAAACATCATGCTAGAGAGACAAGATGGGAAAGGCGCCGTGACCAAGGCCCTGGGGAGCCTCAGGCTGGACAGGAGATGTTACCCAGGGAAAGGCCGGGGCTCTGGGGTGGCTGGGAAGGCCCTCAGTCATTCAGCACCAGGCGGAAGAGCGCTTCAGGGTCGACACAGCCATTGCTGTCCTCATGCCTGCCACCAGCATCTCTCCTTCCTTCTCTGTCATCTTCTCACTCAGTGTGACAAGAACATGCTGTATTTCAGCGCCCAGGATGGTGCCATTTCCTCCCTTGTCAAACCCCTGAAGTCCTTTGGCATAATCCTCACGGGCACCCTGGTCCTTGGCCGCCGTCTGCAGCTTGGGTAGGGAGCGCTCACAGCCCAGCACCTTCATGTGCATCTTGGGGTTTCCCAGGACGTCGAGCGTCTCGCGTTGGTGATGAGGAAGGAGACCCCTTTCTCTTAAGCTTCTAAGATCACTTCCCCTTAGCCTTGCATTTCAAAAGGAGAAGTAAAAGGCACAGGTCAGTGGAGGAGACAAAACCGGGGTCACTAGCCAGACCTGAAGGTTAAAGACCCACCCCCCTCTCCCCCCCGCTGCCCCTGCCCCCGCCCCAGTTCCTATCTTGTCTGTGGATCACAGGCATGGTATGGAGGACTCTTCCCCGGAAGGCATTGTTCTTGCTTAATCACAATTAGACCCCACCTAAGTCACCTGCCCCTCGCTCACCTCATCAATCACAACCCTCTCACGTGTAACCTCTGATTGTGAGCCTTTAAAAGAGGCCAGGATTTTCTAGTTGAGGAGTTTGGGTCTCGAGAAGTGAGTCAGTGGACTCCTGGCCGGATGAAAAGCCACTTCCTTCCCAGTTTGGCGTTTGTTTGACAGGTTTGTTCGCGGCCGCTCCTGCGTCGGTGGGGCTCTGGCCCTGGGCCCTCATCACGTCCCCCACACGGATGTAAGGGCCTTGCCATCACCTGTTCAGTCTCATAGCCGGAAGGCCTCCTTGAACTCTGCGGCTGGTCCTTGGCGAAGTCACACATCCTGACTGCTCAGCTCTGCGGGACCTGTTTCTGCAGAAATGGCTCCTTGAAATAGTTTATTCCCAGTCAAATCACATCGTGATCTATGTCTGTGCCTGCATCGCCGTGCCGAAGGCACTGAGTAGCCTTCTGAGGAAACTCCCTTTCATGCTAAGTCGCTGGGCTTTTTTCTGGAGACTTCCTTGGCGCCACTAACAACAGTACTTGAACCTCTCCTTTCCCTGTTTCTCAGGAATCAGGTGGTATATTGGATCTGTGAGATGCTGGGTTCACCTGTGTGCATTAAAAATACCAAATTGCCGGGCATGGTGGCTCATGCCTGTAATCCCAGCACTTTGGAAGGCCCAGGCGGGCAGGTCACCTGAGGTCAGGAGTTCGAGACCAGCCTGGCCAACATGGTGAAACACTTGTCTCTACTACAAATACGAAAATTAGCCAGGTGTGATGGCAGGTGCCTGTAATCCCAGCTTACTTGGGAAGCTGAGGCAGGAGAATTGCTTCAACCTGGGAGGCAAAGGTTGCAGTGAGTTGAGATCACACCACTGCACTCCAGCATGGGCGACAAGAGCAAAACTCTGTCTCAAAAACAAACAAAAAAGCCAAGTCTGTCAGGCACAGTGGCTCACGTCTGTAATCCTAGAACTTTGGGAGGCTGAGGCGGGCAGATCACCTGAGGTCAGGAGCTGGAGACCAGCCTGGCCAACATGGTGAAACCCCGCCTCTATTAAAAACACAATATTAACTGGGGGTGATGACACACTCCTGTAATCTCAGCTACTCAGGATGCTGAGGCAGGAGAATCGCTTCAATCTGTGAGGCGGAGGTTGTAGTGAGCTGAGATCGTGCCACTGCACTCCAGCCTGGGGGACAAGAGCGAAATTCTGTCGCAAAAACAAAACAAAACAAATCTGTTGTGATGCCAAAGTGGGAGGATTACTTAACGCCCAGGAGTTCAAGAGCAGCCTGGCAACATAGTGAGACCCTGTCTCCACCAAAAAAAAAGAAAATGTAGCTGAGTATGGTGGCTTACAACTGTAGTCTCAGCTACTGGGGAGGCCTGAGGCAGGAGGATCACTTAAGCCCAGGAGCTCGAGGCTGCAATAAGCCATGATCACACCACTGCAATCTAGCCTGAGTGACAGAACGAGACCCTGTCTCAAAACAGATAGACTCCAAATTTGAACAGGTGAATGTTTGTTCTTTTTTTTGAGACGGAGTCTTGCTTTGTCACCTATGCTGGAGTGCAGTGGCGTGATCTTGGCTCATTGCAACCTCCACCTCCTGGGTTCAAGCAATTCTCCTGCCTCAGCCTCCTGAGTAGCTGGAGGTGCCTGTCACCATGCCTGGCTAATTTGAACTTTTAGTTGAGACAGGGTTTCACCATGCTGGCCAGGCTGGCCTTGAACTCCCGACCTCAGGTAATCTGCCCAACACCGCCTTCCCAAGTGCTGGGATGACAGGCATGAGCCACCGCGCTGGCCGTGAATTTTTAGAAACCATATGTATGTTTTGTTTTGTTTTTTTAACTCCAGAGCACAATTTGAAAAAATATTTGTGTAAAAGAGAAAACTAAAGTTTTTGCTTTCTCGTGTACATGTGGCATGAGTCGCGGTGTGCAGCTGTCTGGGAGGAAGGGAGGCCTTCCTTTGAGAGATGGTATTACCCCGTGTTTTCTAAGAGGGAAATACCTCGCTGGCAAGTTGAAGTGGGTCTGTCTTCTTCCCTGTGGCAGGAGCCTGCTTGGGGCAGTGGCTCCTGCCTTCATGAGGAGACTTTAGTGAATTTAAGGGACTCATGGATGGGCCTTCAGTTTGGAAATGCAGATGCCTGCCCTTGCCTGCAGATAGGGCGTGGGCCCAGGAGGTGCTATGATCAAAGCAACATTTTTAAGCAGGGGGAGGCTGAGGTCTCCTTGGCAGTCCCCTGTGTCACGAAGGCCTCCAGGCGGTAGACACTGAGTGGGGTTTGGGTGCATGGAGGGGGGGCACGTGAGGTGTCATAACCCCATAAAAGACACCAGAGGGGACGGGGACTGGTAGGTGAGCCTCAGACCCAGGCCCTGAGCAAAGGCTGGAGGCCAGAAGCATAGGGTCGCACACCCCACCTGCTCAGACTGGCTGGGGTGCCTGAAGAGGGTGGCCTCGGGCTGCACCCCCGACAGCCTCCGCTTGGTTTCTCTCTGTCTCTGCTCCTCTCTCAGCCAGGACCTTGGAGCCCCTCAGACCCCGAAACTCGCTGAGAGGGAGCAAAGCGTGAACAACAGCTGACTTGGCCCACCTGCCCAGGTCCTGCGCTGGGCTTTGAGGGTCCGCAGTCTCCACCACGTGGCCACCTCACAGTGCGGTGACTTTGTAGGAGGAGCTGGGGTCTGGACTCACACCCAGGGCTTCTACTCTGTGTGGACACTTACCCATCTGCTGGCGTTGGCCTGCTCTTGTGACCTTGACTTTGACCTCCAGGCTGATGAGGCCAGCCTCCTCTCCAGGACTCTGCATGGGAGTCACTCTCTACTCGCTGCTGACCCCTGGGATGGGGGATGGATGTGTCACAGGAAACAGTTTTTGCCTCTGTAGAAGTCTATGTTTAAAAAATAACATGTCTCCTGGAAAAAAATGCCTTTGTTTTCATTGTTTTCCTATTACATATTAACCAAAAATATTTAACCTCTCTCCAGTAGAGATTGGTGTTCACAGCTGGGCGAGGTAGGAGGATCACCTGAGCCTGGGACCAGGCTGGGCAACACAGCAAGATCCCATCTCAAGAAAGAAAAGAAAAGAACAGATTAAATATTAATAGTGCAGATGCCAGGCGCATAGGCTCACACCTGTAATCCCAGCACTTTGGGAGGCTGTGGTGGGCAGATCACCTGAGGTCGGGAGTTCGAGACCAGCCTGACCAACATGGAGAAATGCTGTCTCTACTAAAAATGCAAAATTAGCTGGCTGTGGTGGTACATGCCTGTAATCCCAGCTACTTGGGAGGCTGAGGCAGGAGAATGGCTTGAAGTCAGGAGGCGGAGGTTGCAGTGAGCCAAGACCACACCACTGCACTCCATCCTGGGCAACAAGAGTGAAACTCTGTCTCAAAAAAAAAAAAAAAGAGATTAGTGTTCACATGCTGCAGTTTGCGTATTTCCAGCAAAGTTATTATCTTTCGTTTTGGTAAATGATTACATCTGAGATATAGAGTTGTCTTTGAGCTTTTAAAAATGCCTGAATTACCCCGAGGACCCCTGGCTCTCGGCATCCTCTTGGAGATCAGGGAGTCTGGGTGGGAACCTCCTCATTTTACAAAAAAAGAAACTAAGAGCAATTGGGTAACGTCCTTGCTCAAGGTCACAGGCTGAGCCTTGGCTCTCAGCTCCCCTGGCAGTCGCACGTCTCAGCATCCAGCCCAGCCGCTCCAGGGCCCTTCCTGCTGCCAGCCGCTGCCTGGCCTCTCCCCCTGACTTGCCTCGAGCCAGACTGGGCCCCGTGGGCCTTGGGCAGGGCTGGATGGGAAAGTTGTCAAGTGAGGCCGCCTCAGAACTGGAAAGGCCTCTTCTGGGTGTGGAGGAGGGCAGCAATCTGCCATTTGGCCTTGGGATCACCTCTTAGGCTCAATTTGCTTATCTGTGAGGCCAGATGTCCGAAAGTTCAGGCTGAGAATTAGAGCGAATACTGAAGAGGGAGCCCATTTCCCAGGCTCATATGCACCGTGAACATCAAATGCCTGACTCTGCCGCCCCTTGTGCTGGCAGATAAGATAGGGGCGGTCAGTTGTGCCTCAATTTCCTGAAAGGTAAAATGGGATGTCCATCATCTCTACCTCATGGCCTGGTTTTGGTTAATGAAATAATCTACGCACATAACAAGGGCTCGTTTACTGAGGGTGGGTGGCTGACTTCCAGCTCCCTTTAAATGTTGCTCTGAGTGTCTAGGCACCTGCAGCTCTCCAAGGGTTCAGCTCAGGTCTCAGTGATCACAGATTCTAATGAAGAAAGGCTCTCTGTTGTCCAGGCTGGAGTGCAGGGGGCATGTTCGCTCACTGTAGCCTCAACTTCCTGGGGTCAAGTGATGCTCCCACCTAGGCCTCCTGAGTAGCTGAGATACAGGTGTGATCCACTACACCTAGCGGATTTTAATTTGGTTTTCCAGACTGGTCTGTAAGAGACGTTTTACGCCATTGAGACAAACATAATATCTGGGGGTGATGTAAAAGCTCAAAGTGAGGCTGAAGGAGTCATCCAATGTTTAAATGACGAGGTGCATCACAGTGCATTTTTAGTAAGTATGCAGAGCTGGGCAGCTCGTGCCTCTAATCCCGGCATTTTGGGAGGCCAAGGTGGGAGGATCGTTGAAGCCAGGAGTCTGAGAGCAGCCTGGGTAACATAGTGAGACCCCATCTCTACTAAATAAATAAATAGACAGATAGCTGGGTGTGGTAGTGCATGCTTGTAGCTATTCAAGAGGCTGAAGTGGGGGGATCCCTTGAAGGATCCTGCAGTGAGCTATGATCATACCACTGCCCTCCAGCCTGGCTGACAGAGGGAGACCCTGTTTATTATAATAATACATTTATAAATTATAAAATGTGTGCTTATGATAAATCTGAACATTACTACCTAGCGTACATGGAAATTTTATTGTGATAAAATTTCTTTACCCTGCACTGTCAGTATCACATCTTCCCAGAGCTTTCTGGATTTGTATCTGCCTATATTGATTTGTCTGTTTGTTTTGAGACAGACTCTCACTCTGTCTCCTAGGTCAGAGAGTACAATAGCCAGATCTAGGCTCACTGCAACCTCTGCCTCCCGGGTTCAAACAATTCTCCTGTCTCAGCCTCCTGAGTAACTGGGATTACAAGCGGGCACCACCACACCCAGCTAATTTTTGTGTCTTGTTTAGTAGAGTTTCACCACGTTGGCCAGGCTGGTCTTGAACGCCTGATCTCAAGTGATCCGCCTTGGCCTCCCGAAGTGCTGGGATTACAGGTCTGAGCCACTGCACTGGCCATTTTAAAAAAAAATAAAGCACATTATTGTATATTCATTGCACTGCCCTATTTTTATTTCTTAACAGATCTTGGAGACTATATCAGCGTACACAGAATTAACACATTAAAACTATAGAAAAACGTTTTAAATTAAAAATGCTAAATGAATGTTCTAGAGTTTATTTAACCAAGTGTCTGGTTGTTTTCAGGTGTCCGGTGATTATAGGTAAAGCTGTAAATCAGCACATCCCTGTACCCACACATCCTGAAAGTGCCTGTGGGAATTTATTGGTGGCATAGATTACCCGAAGTGACATGATGGGTGAGAGGTTTTACAAATGGTGAATTCCAGGAGCTTTGCAAATCTTAACTCCTTTTTCGAGAATAAGGGAATTGTGAGTAGGACAGGTGCACAGTACTTTCATTTTATTTTAGTTTAGGTATTTTCTGAAATAATTTGAGGAGGCTTAAAAGGAGGTGCAGGCTGAGTGCCGTGGCTCATGCCTGCAATCCCAGCACTTTGGGAGGAAGAGGCGGGATAATCACTTGAGCTCAGGGTTTTGAGATCAGCCTGGGCAACACAGTGAGACCCCATTTCTACAAAAAAGTGTAAAAAATTAGCCAGACATGGTGGTGTGTGCCTGTGGTACCAGCTACTTGGGAGGCTGAGGTGGGAGGATAGCTTGAGCCCTGGAGTTCAAGGCTTCAGTGAGCTCTGACCGTACCACTGCACTCCAGGCTGGGCGACAGAGCAAGACCCTGTCTCAATAATAATAGAAAAAGGGGGGGCACAGTAGACAGTGCCAGCAATTGGTATTTTAAATGGTTTTCCAGTAAAGCCCACCGAAGCTCAGCAAGTCCAGCCTGGGTCCGAGGACCTGAGCAGGCGCCAGGTCACGCGAGGTCCCGAGTGCAGGACGCGAGCCGAGCGGACCCTGGTGGAACCCGCAGCGGGCCCAGCCCTGACAGCGGCACCTGAGCGGCCTCCTGGGCGGGTTCTGGGATGGCAGCCGGCCAGGGGCAGGCGAGGGGGGCACGGGAGCCGCGGTCCTGGGACTAGGGCGGCTCCGCGGTCCGGAGGGGACTCGCCAGGCAGCTCCGGGGACCCCCGCCCCGCCAGGGTCTAGCGTCGCCACGCGGTCGCCTGCCAGGGGCCGACTATGCATAAGTCAGAGGGCGCGGCACGTGGGCTGAACGCGATCCTCGCGCGGAGCCGCTGCTCGCAGGGCAGGGCCGTCCCCACCGAGCCCGCCGCGCGGCGACCCCGACCCCGACCCCGACCCCCGGCCGACGCGGGAAGAGCTCACGCCCCAAACTGCCCCGGGGCCAACGGAGACCCTGGCCCGGGAGATGCGGGGCTCAGGCAGAGCTCGGAGGCCCCTCCCGGCCCCACCCCGCGCCCCGGCCCCCCTCGGCCCCGACCCGGTCCTGTCCGCGGGAACCCTCGCCGCACCCCAGCCCGGTCGTCCGCCGCCTGCCCCAGTTCAGCCCCGACCTCCCCGATCCCCGCGTCCCCAGCCCCGCCGGCCCCGTCCCCCTCCCCCAGCCCGGTCCCAGCACCGCCCGTTAGCGCATCCCACCCCGGCTCCCACCCGCGCCGCCGCCGCTGACCCGGCCGCCCCAGCGCGCACTCTCCCTCCGCGCGCGTCCCCCCGCGTCCCCCCGCGTCCTCCCGCGCGCTCCCCCCCGCGTGTCCCTCGGCCGCCCCGCGCGCGCCGGCGGAACTGTGGGATCGCCGCGCACAGGAAGTGGCGGCGGCGGCGCGGCCGAGGGCGGAGGGCGGCGGGCGGCGGATGGGGGCCGGGGGCGGCGGGCGCCGCACTCGCTGAGGCCCCGACGCAGGGCCGGGCCGGGCCCAGGGCGGAGGAGCGCAGCGGCCAGAGCCAGGCCGCGGAGGCGACGCCGGGGACGCCGGCGCGAGGAGCAGGTGGCGGCTGCCGCAGGTGAGCGCCGAGGCCCCCGCCCGAGGTCGGGCCGCCCCCCCACTCAAACCCCTCCCCGCCGCCGCCCGAGGTCGTCCTCCCGCCGCCCGAGGTCGCCCTTTCCCCCGCCGCCCGACCTCGGGCCGCCCGGGGCCCCGCGCCGCATTGGGCCGGCCGCGCTCCTTGGGGCGCGGGGCCTGGGAAGGCGCGGGGCCAGGAGGGGTCCAGCTCGGGTCCTGTGCGCCCCCCGCACCCCGGGTCTCCCCCGTGGGCCTGGTCCGGCCGGCCCGAGGCCCAGGTCCCTTCCCGCGGCAGCCTAGGTGGCGCTGGGCTCGGCGGGAGGCCGGGGGTTCGGGGCGCCCCGGGAGGGGCCCGGGCCGGGGCTGAGGGAAGGCGAGTGAGTTTCCGCGGGGGCGTCCCCTCCCCCTCCGCCCTGGACTCTGCTCCCGGCCCCGCTCAGTTCCCCCGGTGGACAGCACGCGCCCGCCGCCTGGTTTCGGGGCGCGGGGGACCCGGAACTCTCCAGGGGGCGTCTTCCCCGCGCGTCCAGGCCGAGGGACAGTTTCACTTTTAGCTGCTCCGCGCGGGGACCGGGCTGCGGAGCCCAGGGGTAGACTTTGCGTTCGGCCTGGAGGCCGGCGGCGTGTTCACACCGGGCGGGTCAGGGAAGGGGACCAGCCCGGGAGCCAGAGCCATGGGGGCGAAAACCCATCCCTGGCCACCCCACGACCCTTGGCACAGCGGGTCCCGAAGCACTTAGGAAAGGAGGGTTATTAGTATTTGAAGCTAGTTGAAAATTGTGGGGTTTTTTTTTTTTTTTTTAACTTTGAGAGAAGTTTAGTGAAATAGGGAATATGCTTTTATAAATGGCTTCCCAGACCTTTTTTGTTAAAAAAGAAAAAGCGCAATATTAAAAGCCTTGTCTAAGAGAATACTGGAGCAGTTGCGTTCTTTTTCCTGGGAAACATGATCTTAGAAGAAGGAAAGAGGTGCGCTGCCGGCCTCCAGACAGAGGGTGATGAGCGTGCGGCTCGTATTAAAAATGAAAGCCAACGCGGAGAGCCAAGTGCAGCGCTCCCGCTGGGGGCTGGGAGGTGGGGCGGGCCGAGGCTGGGAGCGGGACCCAGGCTGCTGCGGCTTTTAGACTGCAGGCGCCGCTGCTCCGACTGGCTTAGGAACTGCTGGTCTTCGTCTTCTCAGTGTAAAAGCTTCAGAGGGGTCTCCCGGGGATGCTGAGCGCTCTCTAATTTGGTCACTTCCTGGCTGCCTCCCCCCTCCCCCTTCCCAGGTAATCCTGAGCACCCCCCTCCCCCACAGAGTGCAGACTTAGCCAGTCCCTGTGACAACTCGCTTCTTGTATTCACTTCTAGTTACTCTTAGGTATCTTCTCGAGGACATTGTTTAAAAAGCAGCTACATGCCACTGACATTCAGATGAACAGGGCCCCTTGGCCTTGGAAGCTGTAGAGGCCTTAAATGTTCTGAAGCCGACTTCATGGAGTGGCTGCCCTGTGTGGTCACCCTACCTGCATGTGGCCCTGCCCTGGCATATCTGCCAGGGTGACGTGTGGCAGCAGCCTGGAGTGTGTGAGAGCAGGCTTAAAGGCAGTGTAGCCGGATGGGAAAGTCCCCAGGCGTGTAGATTCTAGAACAGGCCTCCCTGGAGGGAGGGTGCCACCCCGCCCCAGGCTGGTGCCCAGTGCACACTCAGTGCCCGTGCGTGAGTCTGTGTGCCAGGGCTGGGGAAGCAACCTGAAAGGAAGTAATTGTTTTATTTTGGAAATTAGGAAAAGAGCATTCACCAAAGTAACCTGTTCTGTCCCTGCCGTAGACCCGTGACTGACACACCTGCCTCCCATCCCCCTCTGCACTTTGACCTGGTAAACAAGTGTTTTGGCAAGCCAGGGCTTGAGATACTTGCCCCAGGTTCTGTCCGGGATCAGCAGGGCTGACTTCAGGCTTCCATCCCTGCAACTCCCGCCTCCACAGACCCAACCCCCCCGGTGCTGAAAGCCTGTGGATGCCGTCCTGGTGAAATCAGAGGTGGTGAGATATGTTGAAATTCTCATCAACAGGGGAAGAGAAACATCAGAATGTGTTTGAGAAGAGCCTGATTTCCTGGATTCCTTTGGCTGGTGAAATCAGAGGTGGTGGGATATGTTGAAATTCTCATCAACAGGGAAGAGAAAGATCAGAATGTGTTTGAGAAGAGCCTGATTTCCTGGATTCCTTTGGCAGAGGGGTGTCCTTAACTCACCCAGTCACATTTACCCTCTTCATGGACCTGGAGCCCCACTTGGGCCCTCCCAGTGCAGACCCCATCCATCCATGCCGGGGCTCCTGGTGCTTGGCATTGAAGAGCCAGTGCAGGCCCCTTGTCACCATCAAAAGCCCCCTCTGGTAAATTCAGTGGCTTGTTCTTCCATACTTCTCCTTCTTCCATACTTCTCCTTGTCAAAAACTCTTGTGATTGCACGGTTACAAATTATGCAAGTTATGGCTGGGGGACTGGTATTTCTAGATCACAGCATGACTGGCTACATTTGACTGTTTCCTTTTTAATGACTTGTTTAATGTGAGATCTTTAGCTACTCCATCTGACTGCAAGATTTTTGTTACAGTAAAGTTGGACTGAATTTTCTGAAGACAGGTGCTGAGATTTTGTGGGACTTTACTTTGGGTTAATGGTAGAGTGTTTGGGCTTTTAAATGGGTCATTTCAAGTGCTGAAGTTACGTGACCGTAAGCTGTCTGTTGTTCCTAAAACCACCTCATAATAATTTCAAGATTAATTCTAAGTTACTAATTTCAAAATGCTGCATTTTAGGCAGATGCATTAGGGGTTCACCTTCTGACAGGTTTTCATTTAGTTGTTTAGAAGTCACATGTTTTGATTATCTTTGTCAAGCAACGTGCCGGAGACAGGAGCTCTAGTAAACTTGGACTGTCTGTGTTTAGTTTTGTGGGCGGGGAAGGCAGATGATGGTGAAAGTTGGCGTTAGTTGTTTCTGCAGGGCCAAAGTCTGTACCTGGCCATTAGGATACATGGTTAAGTTGGCCACATCTTTCCCCCAAGCCTCGGTAAAAGGATTGCAGACAGGATACGTTTTAAATGTTACTGGTGATGAACTGAAAGCAACACAAGTGTCCTTCAGTGTGTGACAGGCAGAAATCTTCCTCCTGGCTGGCGCGTCCTGTGTCTCTTAGGACTCAGAGTGGAGCTGGGTGCTGCTCCTGGTGGGACGGTGTGCCTGCAGCCGTGAGGCCTGTCCCCCAGGTGATTGGGAAGGCCGTGCATCATTGCTGGAGATGGTCTTGATTCCTTTCTGCAAGTGGGTAGGGGATGAAATGCAGAAAAAGTGACAATAATGATGAATTCTAAAATGAGCGGTAGTAACAAGCGGTACAAGGAAATACCTGTCTTGAGATGGATGGCTCACCCCCGACTGTCTGTCCTCCTGTTTCTCAGCCAGGTGCCGGGAGCTGAGCACCGACGCTGCAGCCGCGGTGGCTCTGGTTCTCTTCCTCATGTCCTGTTTGTTGACTTGACATTAAATGTGTCACCTGCTTTGTGACATACCGACCTTATTATTTTATAAGCACCTGTACACCCCTGTAAGGAGAGGGGTTTTACCCCATCACACAGAAACTGACAGACACTGACCTGGGAAACTGAGTGGGAAGGCGTGGCCAGCGTCTCAGCTCCAGCAAATCTAGATTTAAAGAAAAGTCTGATAAGAGTCCAAAGCTGTCATTCTTTCTACCAAACCACCCTGATGCTCATAAAATCCAATAGATGAAAATCTACATTTCCGAAACAGAGACGAAGTCATTGGCTTCGCATAGACGTATTCATTTAAACACTTTTCACTTGTAGAAGGCTACACTTGCTGGACTGGGGGCTCTGAAACCCCCCATCTGAAATGATAGAAACAGATACGTGCTGGATATGGTAGGGAATCGGGGAAGAAAGTTAATTGACGTAAATTTATCTATGCTCAGCTTTTTATGGTATACTTGGTGAGAGTAAAATGAAGAGCTGTTTATTGACTCCTAATGTGAAGAATGTGCTGATGATTGGGTTAAGCTTTTCATAGATTGATTTCTGATTTAGGCCATTGTCCCAGTCTAATTGGACTGATTGATTGAATGAACAAATGTGCATTTTATTAGGGAGCTACACATAACCTGTGCATGCATTGAGAAATTAATCAATTGTTATACTTTGTAAAATATGGTGTAATACCATTGGTTTTTGCCAAAATAGACAGAAGTCAGATTGTTAGATGAAGACTGTATCCATTTGGGTTACGCGCCTGTCAGTTTGGGAAGCAGATGCCAAAATGAGATGCAAATTGGAGGAGGAAACCCTGCAGAGGGTGAGATGGGAGCAGGGTGGGGGAGCACTCAGACCTTCAGGCAGGTCTGATCCCTGTGAGAGGAGGCAGAGGGAGCAGGGCTGGGGGAGGAGGAGCCTCAGACCCAGCCCTGAGTTAGGCACAGCCAGCCCAGTGCTGAATCCTTGGGCTGAGTTGACCTCCAGGGTGGCCCTGTGTCTCTCAGGCCTGGCCCTGCACTAGTATCCCTTTGGTTGTTGGCCCTGAAGGGGTCCTGAAGGTGTCTTGGCGAGGAGGCGGTAACTCACCTGTCTCCTCACCTGTCACCTTGAAGTCACTGTCTCTGGCAGAGCTCCATGGCAGCCTCAGAGACAAAGTTTAGGGACCTAAAATTTTATGCATTTATTTTAGAGATGGGGCTTCGCTGAGTTGCCCAGGCCAGACTCAAACTCCTGGCCTCAAGTGATCCTCCCACCTTGGCCTCCCGAGTGTCTAGGACTACAGGTGCTGTCACCACACCTGGCTAAGTTTAGTGACTTTTGATAATCCACAAAAACAAAAGGAATAGTAAAGACCATCCCAACTGTGAATCACCACATGGCACGGGCGGGTGTATTTTGGATTAGTTTTAGAACGCGAACCACGGCAGCCCTCCGAGGACTCCCCTGCCGTGGCTGGCAGCAAGCTGGCGCAGGAATCGGAAGTGCTGGTGTTCTGGGAATTTTCAAATGCACTCTAGCAATCAGGACACATGAGTTTCAGTGCACACAGGTTATTTTCAGTTTTCTAAATCAGGAGCATATTACTACGGCTTAAGTTCTAGAACATTGGTTGGAAAATATGTTTGTCGTGCAGTACAATTCCAGCTCCAGGCTAGCATTGCATTTTCCTGGAGCCCCAAAGCCTTTGTAACTTTTACTTCTTTCCTTTAAATGTTAGTGAATTATTGAGGCCCTGCGAGGTGGCTCATGCCTGTAATGCCAGCACTTTCGGAGGCCGAGGTGGGCCGATCACTTGAGGTCAGGAGTTCAAGACCAGCCTGGGCAACATGGTGAAACCCTGTCTCTACTAAAAAAAAAAATACAAAAATTAGCCAGGTATGGTGATGCATGCCAGTAGTCCCAGCTACTGGGGACACTGAGGCAGGAGAATCGCTTGAACCTGGGAGGTGGAGTTTACAGTGAACTGAGCTCATGCCACTGCACTCCAACCTGGGAGACAGAGCCAGAGTCCATCTCAATTAATCAATCAGTCAGTCAATCAGTGTTAGTGAATTATTGAGTATAGAACGTTTCTCTTTGGTGAACAGAGCTATACAGGAAGATGGTAAACACAGATTCTGACGGGGTCCAGCCAGGAAGGTAAGTGACAATGCAGACATGAGGCCTAGGAAGGGGTGGCTGTGGTGAACATGAGTGAGAGACTGAGGCCTCTTTCAAAGGGCCTGCTCTCCTGACTGCCTGCCACTGACCCCCAGCTGAGCAGGGCCAGGTGGGCATAGGACCAGAGTTACTCGATCTGTAGTATTCTAGGAGGAACCAGAAATCTGGAGTTTTACGTGTAATCTATTGATTTTTAGCAAACTACACAAGCGGAATTAAAAATCTTGCCACCTGAATTCAGCTGGGGCTACTATTTTTACAATCTCTGGGCTACAGTATTTGTTTATTTCTTGAAATAAAGTAACTGAACTAATTAAATGAGGACAAAACGGGCACTTCCAAAATGCAGGAAGAGAGGGGGAAAAAAGTCTCAAGAAATTTTGTGCAGATGAAACCAAAAGAATCATTGCCTCTGTCTCAGGGATGGCTGCTGGAAACAGCGTTCTCTGATGATACTTAGAGGAAAGGAGAAGGTGGTATTAAGAGAATAAACACCAGTTGGAAAACAGAGTAACTCCATGTGTCTTTAAGTGCCTGCAGGAGACTCTCCCATAAGATCTATGCAAAGATAAATCCTGCAAAAAATAATGTTTTCAGAATGCATCTACAGATTTACCAGAGGCACTCCTAATCTCGACCTGTTTGCATAGGATGTTCTGTGTCCATGTCTCTGGGCACACGTGTGCAGCCCTCTGACGTCCTGTGTGCTTGCCTCTGAGTGGGCTACTTCCCAGAACAACACCAAGTCACACAGCCACCAGTGTGTGTGAGGTTGAGCCACATACTTGTCAGCACTTGGTATTGCTGTGATTTTTGCAAAGGTAGTAGATGCAAACTGTTGTACAATTGTGGTCTTGATTTACACCTCCCTGCTGGATGAAGTTGAGCATCCTGTATATTTATCGGTTACACACGTCCTTCTCTGTGAAATTCCTGTTCATGTGTTTCGCCCATTTTTCTTTTGGGTTATGTCATTTTCTCACCTATTCCTTATATATAGTTTCCATATTCTATATTTCCTTATATATTCAGGCAGTTCATCTTTGGTTATAATATGTGTATTAGATACTTTTCCCAGTTGGGTCTTATCTTTCACTGTCTTTGTTTTGATGACAAGATAGTTTAAACGTAATGTATATTCTTATCCATCCTTTTTTTTTCTGGGTAGTGCCTTTTGCATGTTGCCTGAAGCTCCTCCTAATTCTTGGGTCACAGATGTATTCTGTATTTTTTTGTAGAAGTTGTAATGTTCGCTTTATCTGCTTAGGCCTCTTATCCCTCAAGAGTTGACTGTACAGGTCTTGCTAGGTGTCTGTTGATAAAGCACTGTAATATTCCACATACCACCTGACACTCTGTGCTTAAATTTCTTCCCAGGTACCCTTATTATTGTTCTTGCTTTTGTAAATGGTGGGTGTGTGTGTGTGGTGTGTGTGTGTGTGTGTGTGTGTGTGTGTGTTTGTGGTTTTTTTTTTTTTTGGGACAGAGTCTTACTCTGTCACCCAGGCTGGAGTACAGTGGTGTGATCTCAGCTCACTGCAGCCTCTGCCTCCTGGGTTAAGTGATTCTCCTACTTCAGCCTCCCGAGTAGCTGGGATTACAGACATGTACCACAATGCCCAGCTAATTTTTGTACTGTTAGTTGGCCAGGCTGGTCTCAAACTCCTGACCTCAGCCTCCTAAAGTGCTGTGATTATAGGCATGAGCCACTGTGCCCAGCCCTTTGATAAGCATTTAAGGCTATATAATGTTCCTTCTTAGTTCTGCTTTACTGTTGTCTGTTTATTTTGGTACATAATCTTTTCATTGTTCAGCGTTTTATAATTTTATTATTCTTCCCTGACCCATGAGTGCTTTTATGTTCAAAGGCATTGAGGATTTTAGATTATGTTTTTATTATGATTTCAGCTGAAAAGGCTCATGGGCAGAGGATATAGTCTGTATAGCATGGATTCCCTGGCAGTTCTTTAAGGATTGAATTCTGTTGTGTACCTTCTGGCTTACAAAGTTTCTCTTAAGAAGTCAGCTGTCATCTGGATTGCCCTTCCTGTGTCAGTAGTAAGCTTGTTCTCTGGCTGCGTTTATAGTGCCTTTTATTTCTGGTGTTTTTCAGCTTCACTGTGGTCTTTCTAGAATGGATTTCTTTTTATTTTTCCTGCTTTGGATTCATCGTACTTCCTGAAGATAAAGTATCATGTCTTTCAGCAATTCTGGAAAAACTTTAGCTGTTATTTTGTTGAATACAGTCATTCCTCTGTATCCACCGGGGACTAGTCCCAGAACCCACCACGGGTACCAAAATCTGTGGGCGCCTAAGGTCCTGATATAAAATGGTGTCGTATTTGTATATAACCTGTGCACATCCTCCCATATATTTTAAAATCATCTTTAGATTACTTATAATACTAATACAATGCCTATATATCACTTCATTAACATGGATTTAAAATAGTAGAGAGCTGGGCTGGGCGCAGTGGCTCACGCCTGTAATCCCAGCACTTTGGGAGGCTGAGGCGGGTGGATCATGAGGTCAGGAGTTCAAGAACAGCCTGGCCAAGATGTTGAAACCCCATCTCCACTAAAAATACAAAAATATGCTGGGCGCGATGGCAGGCGCCTGTAATTCCAGCTACTCGGGAGGCAGAGGCAAGAGAATTGCTTGAACTTGGTGGGGCGGAGGTTGCAGTGAGCTGAGATCACGCCACTATACTGCAGCCTGGGTGACAGCGTGAGACACTGTCCCCCCCAAAAAAAAAAAAAATAGTAGAGAACAGCAAATTCGATTTTTGCTTTTTGGAATTCCCCTCCTCCAAATATCTTCGATCCATAGTTGGTTGAATCCATAAATGTGGAACCCCTAGATATGGAGGGTCAGCTGTCCTGCATCTGCCTCATGCCTGGCTGAACCATCCTCCCAGCCACTTAAACTCCTATTCATGTTTTTACCTTTTAGTCTTTTTGTGCTTCATTCCAGTGATTTCCTCAGCTCTGTCTTCCAGTTTAGCAACTCTGTCTTCATCTCCAACTACTGTGCTATTAATATGTATACATACATACAGACATACATATATGTATATGTATATTGAGATGGAGTTTCGCTCTTGTCGCCCAGGCTGGAGTGCAGTGGTGTGATCTCGGCTCACTGCAACCTCTGCCTTCTGGGTTCAAGTGATTCTCTTGCCTCAGCCTCCTGAGTAGTTGGGATTACAGGTGCCCACCACCATGCCCAGCTAATTTTTGTTTTTGTTTTGTTTTTTGAGATGGAGTTTCCCTCTTGTTGCCCAGGCTGGAGTGCAATGGTGCGATCTTGGCTCATTGCAATGTCCGCCTAGGGTTCAAGCAGTTCCCCTGCCTCAGCCTCCCAAGTAGCTGGGATTACAGGTGCCTGCTACCACACCTGGCTAATTTTGTATTTTTAGTAGAGATGGGGTTTCTCCATGTTGGTCATGCTGGTCTTAAACTCCCGACCTCAGGTGATCCGCCAGCCTCCGCCTCCCATAGTGCTCATACCCATGGGTATAAGCCATTGTGCCCAGCATCTGCACTATTCATATTTAATCTGTTCTTCTTTTCTTTTCTTTTCTTTCTTGAGATAGGGTCTTGCTGTGTTGTCCAGCTTGGTCCCAGGCTCAAGTGATCCTCCCACCTCGGCCTCCCAAGTTCTGGGATTACAGGCATGAGCCGCCATGCCCAGCCTAACCCTGTTCTTTTAATCTTCATTATTTTAATGATTATAGTTTTCATTCCTGGAAGTTCTCTTTGTTTCTTTCCAAGTTGGCTTCTCCACTTGTTTGGTTTTCTTTTTCTTACATTTGTTTTTATTTTCTCTCTATCTCTAAACATACGTATTTTCTATTCTGTAGCTAATAATACCAAAGCAATACCATATTATAATCATACTGATAAATACAAAATGTGAGTGTCTTGAGGGTTGGACGCTGCCGCGTGTTCTGCTACCTCCTGCTCCCTGATGCTGCCCGTCACACGCTTTGTGATTTTGAATTGTGGGTTTATTTCACATGGGCTTTGTCTGTAGATTCCTGCAAGGCTGGAAGGGAGCAAAGCCTCCCTGGAGAAGTGCTGTTCCTGCCAGGAGCCCAGGAGTGGGACTGATGTAGAATAGCTTTAGGTCAGTTTCCTGGCATCACAAAGGGGATGGCTAAAGATGTAATTGACTAAGATGGAAAGTGACCCTACAACAGAAATCTGAGATCGAAGAAATTGCTGATGGTGGAGGTGGATCTACATAGATCCTGATGAATGCAACGGTAATGAACAGTAGAAGGAATGCCAGATTCGATGTACCAGGCTGTCTGGGGGGAAGTTTTATCTAAGGCTAGACTGCCTGCTGTAGGACAACATGTGATTTCCAGGGAGTTTAAAGCTGGAAAGTCTCCCCCGCCGAGCACATCATTATCAAATGCTTTTCACCAGTTTTTTTGTTTGTTTTGTTTTTGGGACAGAGTATCACTCTGTAGACCAAGCTGGAGTCCAATGGCACCATCTCGGCTCACTGTAGCCTCCACCTCTGAGGCTCAAGCGATTCTTCTGCCTCAGCCTCCTGAGTAGCTGGGAGTACGGGTGCATGCCACCACACCCAGCTAATTTTTTGTATTTTAGTAGAGATAGGGTTTCACCATGTTGCCCAGGGTGATCTCGAACTCCTGAGCTCAGGCGATCCATTTGCCTTGACCTCCCAACGTGCTGGGATTACAGGTGTGAGCCGCCGTGCCTGGCCCACCAGTTTTAACAACTGCAAAATGTGACTCAGGTTTTGTCCTTATAAACTTAACTTTTGTCTACCTCCCTATCACCCATTCCACCTGAGATGCTTTCTGCTACTTTAGGATAGGTAGACCAGGCCGCCATTTCAGTTGGCTTTCTTCAGATGACTTTTATTCGGAAGCTGAAGAACTGAAGAACCGCCATCCATGTACATGGTATATGCCAGTAGTAGTTAAAGGGCATGTCAGGTTTCAAAAGTAGAAAATAAACTTGAAGAAAAAGACTAGGAAGCAGCTGAAATGGTGCTATTCTTGGGATCCGGCTGAGGACGTCTTCCCAGCAGGCCCGTTCCTGTGTGTTCTGCTACCACCATCTTGTCCCCTCCATCTCCTGTGTCCACTGGTGTCCAGGACAGAAACCCGGGCCCGTCTATGCCCCCCCTTCCTCCATCTCCCTCACTCCCTTCCCCACCTACTGCTCCTTGACCTTCACAGACTCCTCCTGCCTGTCCCCTCCCCCGCCGCCAGCGCTGCCTTCCGCCGGGTCCACCTGTGGCCTCACACGGGGGTCGCTCCAGCTCAGCTCCCATCACACCTGTTCCCTGCAGCACAAGAGGCAGCATTTCAGTAGCCCCGCACATTCCCCGTCACTGCCTGCCCAGCCCCCGTGACGACGTCTGCTGCTGTCCGTGTCCCTCCACCTCAGGATCCGCGCCCCCCATGCCCGGTCTTCAAGCTGCCCCACTGGCCATGTTCTGCCTTGGACCTCTGCCCACCTGGAACACTCTTCTCCCTTTGCCCAGGGACTTCGGCCTGGATGTCACTTTGCCGAGGTGGCCTGCCCCATCCTGAGTGTGAGTTGGATACACACACACTCTTTTTATTTTTTGAGATGGAGTTTCACTCTTGTTGCCCAGGCTGGAGTGCAGTGGCATGATCTCGGCTCACCGCAACCTCCGCCTCCCAGGTTCAAGTGATTCTCCTGCCTCAGCCTCCCGAGTAGCTGAGACTATAGGCATGTGCCACCACCAAGCCTGGAATTGTGTATTTTTAGTATAGACGGGATTTCTCCATGTGGGTCAGGCTGGTCTTGAACTCCCAACCTCAGGTGATCCGCCCGCCTCTGCCTCCCAAAGTGCTGGGATTACAGGGGTGAGCCACCACATCCGACACGCACACACTCTTAACACACAACAGAGTCACGTCGTGGCTGCTGTCTCTGTGGGCCACCAGCTTCAGTTCACATTGCACTGCCGACATTCCGTGAGCCCCCCTCAAGGGAGGGGATGCACTCGGCTCTCCTGCCTGGACAGAGCCGGCTGTGGTAGCCCCGACAGTGGACATGCTACTCCGTGTTCCTGGTTATTAATATGATGGGCATCCTTGTACAGTTCTTGTCTCGTCAGTGTCTTGAAGGTACATTCCACCGGTGGATTGCTGAGTAAAGGGTCTTGACATTTCAAAGACATTAGACACATTGTTGCTGATTTACCCTCTGCAAAGATCCTTTCTGTTTCACGCACACCAGTAGCATTTGAAAGAGTAACACTGTTGTGCATGCTTAATAGTTTTTTATTTCCATTTGTCTTCTAGTTTTTTGTTTTGTTTTTTAATGCAGGATCTTGCTCTGTTGCTCAGGCTGGAGTGCAGTGGTGAGATCTTGAGCTCAGCTCACTGCAACCTCCACCTCCTGGGTTCAAGCGATTCTGGTGCCTCAGCCTCCGGAGTAGCTGGGATTGCAGATGTGTGGCACCACGTCTGGCTAGTTTTTGTATTTTTAGTAGAGATGGGATTTCACCATATTGGCCGGGCTGGTCTCAACTCTGGACCTCAAGTGATCTGTCCGCCTCAGGTTCCAAAGTGCTGGGATGACAGGCGTGAGCCACCACACTCGGCTTGTCTTCTAGTTTTGAAATTCAACATGTGGCTGGCTGTGGTGGCTCACACCTGTCATCCCAGCACTTTGGGAGGCTGAGGTGGGCTGATCACTTGAGGTCAGGAGTTCAAGACCAGCCTGACCAACATAGCGAAACCCTGTCTCTACTAAAAATACAAAAATTAGCTGGGTATGGCGGTGCGTGCCTGTAATCCCAGCTTCTCAGAAGGCTGAGACATGAGAATTGCCTGCACCTAGGAGGCAGAAGTTCAGTGAGCTGAGATTGCGCCACTGCACTCCAGCCTGGGCAACAGAGTGAGACTCCATCTCAAAAAAAAAGAAAAAAAAAAAAAAAGAAATCCAACATGCGAAGATTTAGTAAAGCTTCATCTCCTGGGAAAACCACAGGAAGCACAGTTGCTGCTGTGCAGTATTTTATTTCAGCTGGAAAATGGACTGTGGGTGTCTGGCTGTACTGAAGGGCCTGGTCTCTCTGGGCTGCTGTGGGCTTGGAGGCTGGGTCGTGGGTATGGCCCCAGGCAGGTTTCCTTCTCTGCTCTCAGCTGAGCACCTATCTCCTCATCTGTTCTTCCTCAGCAGCTTGTGAGGCTGCACATGTGAAAATGCCTTGTCGACGGTGCAGTGGCATGTGTGCCTGCTGTGCCGTGTGCGTGTCGGGGCAGGCGTGTTGTGTGTGGCTGTGTGCACTGTGACTCCTGGCTGGGCCGCCTGGGGATGATGGCACTTGGGGAAGAGTGACTTCGATCAGTGAGTGCCACGTTCAAGAGCCGAGCAATCTAGAAGCGACAGCCTGAGCTGTACGCCTTTGTCCTGAGCTGGCCTTAGGACCTCCGGGCACCTGGCTCTCCTGCTTCCTGAGAGCCCCCACGTCCCCGCGTCCTGGCATGTGGGCTTCTCCCTATGCTCCCAGGGTGGAGCTGAGAAGACGTGAGTTCTGCCCGTCTCTGTTTATGCCTGAAGAACAGCACAGCATGACCCCGGGGCAGAGGATGTGGCTCTGTGTCTCTTGTGCCCCCGGGCATCTCAGAGCGCTGTGGAGACTCAGGGTGTGGACTTGAGCTTTGACACCAGTCGGCACCGGCCCTTTGCACCAACGAAGCTGGCGTTTGTCCGTGGCCTCCCAGGCGGGTGCTGCGTTCCTGGGCCAGGTCCGATTCCCTTGCTGCTGAATCACTTCATGGCTCAGCATAGCTGAGGGCAGCATCTGTTGCCCCTAGAGCCTGCGATTCTGGCGTGGCATGGCAGGGATGGCTGCTGTTCCTGAGGAACGCTCTGGACAGGCGTCTGCAGGGGCTGAGGGCGGAGTGGGGGAGCTCCTGGTCAGCCTGTTCTTGCCTTGAACTTTGTCAGGTATGCGAGGGCTGCCTTTGTGAGTCACTAGCAGGAAGGTGGCAGAGGCCTCTGCAGTCTCTTCTGCCAGGAGCTCAGCTTTGATCTGGAGCACTGGGGACTGTCCAGCTTTACTGTCAGGGATTCCGACGACTCAGAGACGGTAGCTGCCCTTTCCCGGTGGTATTGCCACTGAGTGTGGGGATGGGTCACAGCTTTGTGGCCTTATGCAAATCAACCTCAAAATTTGCAGTCACATTTATGGTAGGACAGATTCATTTCACAATGATTTTGCCAATTACCCTTGTTATTTCCACTCACATGTATCTCCCAAAGTGGAAACAAGGACAGGTCCAGAGCCAGGCCTGGACGTCCCCTGCTCACTAGCATGGACAGGCGTCTCATTGCTGAGTGATGGTCCCTGGACATTTGTAGTCAACCGTGTTTGACATGGTGGTGAATTGGATGTGATGGGTGGCAGTGTGTTAACTATTCATAGCAAGGAAGATTTGTTTTGAGGCTGGTGGTTTGATTACGAGTTGGTCATTCTTAATGCTGGGGGAGGGGGGAGAGAGAGAAAATGGAGAATGAATGAGAATAAATGTACGTACTGTTTTTGGAAGAGAAGAAAATTGAGAAGGAAGTGATAGTAATTACTAATTGTTTTTACTTTGTCACTTATTTTGTGTTTATTTACAGAAAGGGATCATTTTTCTTCCTTCCAGATTTTATGGAAGAAAAAGAAAATTGGAAGTATTTAATAACTTTGTCATGATTTTTATTTTGTGCCTTGTGATTAAATTGTATTTTGGGGAATTGGTCAGCCTTTTTTAAAATTAAGAAATACTTTATATGAAAACACATACATAAAGTATAGAACCCCTGCACCTGCCTCAAGTGGATAAATTAACGATAGATACTTTAGAAGGCAAAGGGTTGGTGAAGCTAAAAATTTCTACAATTCTTGATATGCAAACAGAAAAGGGATGTGGGAAGGATGTCACCCTCAGATAACCCGTCATATCTCAGCCTGTGCTGTCTGGAGCAGAAGGCATGAGCCACATAGCCCACAGAGGCATGCTGGAAACGTGGCTGGTGGAAACTGACATATACTCTTGGTGTGAAATACACGCCAATCTCAGAGCCGTAACATGAAGGAGAATGTAAGTGATCTCATTCATATTCTTCTGTATTGGTTACATGCAGAAAGGATAATAATTTAGATATACTGGGTTAAATAAAATGTATTATTAAATTATTTTTTGCCAATTTCTTTTTACCTTTCAATGTGGCCTCTAGCAGTGTAAAGTCGGGCACAGGCTGGCACCTGCAGCTCTCGTGCGTTTGCCATGCTGGCATGCTCCGGGGTCGAGGCCACTGCGGGGACAGGGCCTTATGCCTTGGATAAGTCCCTGCTCTGGGGCCCTGCGTCCAGGGCTCAGGGAGTGGTCAGTCTCAGCCTGTTCATTCTCCGCCCGGCTGGGCCCCACATCTCCACTGCATAATGGAGGGAATACAGGAGAGTGCTTAGGCAGGCCTGGCGAATGTGTTATTACTGCTTCATGTTGTTATTAATAAAGCATCGTGATGTCTCTTCTGCAGTATGGAAATAGGCTTCGTAGATTGCACCCAGGATTTCAGATTGACACATATTTCCATCTGGAAACTCTCGGGTGCGTCTGCACTGGGAGATGAAGTGGCCGCTGCTGGCTTAAGCTACGCTGAGAGGGCTGTGGGGGGTAGACTCAGCCCCTCACTGGGGTTGGTCAAGGCAGGCTTCCTCTTCCTCCCTGAGGTGTGCCTTATGGGCGGTTGCATTCCTGGAAAATCCAGTGTCCATGAAACCAAGATTCATGGCATTTGCATCAGAGTTGGAGTCAGCTCTGAGCACCGAGGCAGGTGTCTGGTGAGACCCGTGAAGGGTGCATGTCAGCGCACTCCAAGAACCAGCAGCGCCTACCATCACTGCGGCAGCAAACACCCCTCCATAAACATCCCTAAACATCTAGGGGAGTGGGCGGCCACATCCTGTGAGACTCGCTGGGTCAAAGGACACCTGGGTCTCCTGCACCCATAGGTGCCCTGGTCTGGGGGTTAGTGCCGGCCTCTTAGAGTGGTGCCCCTGGGTGGGCTTAAGGAGGCAGCTGCCCAGCTCTGCCTGTGGTTTCCATCCTCAGGGGTCTAGGGTGACTGGCGGCCACTGAGTTGTGTCCAGTGACATAGCCTCTCACTTGTCCCGTGGGGCCACCCGTGAGACGCAGGATCCCCTGGTGCACAGATCAGCCCCCCACATGAGGTCCACACCTCCACGCAGGCCCTGCAGGTGGGAGAGGGCAAGCCGTGTCCTCCTTTGTGAATTATCAGCACCTAGAAACTTAAGAGGGCAAGTGCTGAATTGCTCTGGACTGTGAAGCTGTGGCCCAGGTGAGTTGTCCTTCCCCTCCTGGCTGGGCTGCTGGCCAGCGGCGCCTCCTGCCTGGGTCACTCCGCCTCGTATGCTCCGCACCAACCTTGGGGCTGCCCTGCCTCAGACGCCCTTCTCCTTCAGCCTCAAGGGCCTCATGGCCTGGACCTCCCTGACCAGGCAGAGGGGCCAGAGTCCATGACAGCGTGGCCTCCTACCCACTCTGGGATCCCAGGAGAGGGCCCGTCTTCGCTGAGTCTCCGAGGCCAGTTCTCAGGCTCTTGGACAACAGTTTCTCCTGTTTACAAGCAGGAGCTCCTTGTATAACGGAGATGGGAAAGAGCCCCCGCCAGGGGCCCCAAGGAGCCTTTCTGTTCCTTGTCACTCAGCCCGGTCAGTCCTTGAGTTTTTCCCCCAGAGTGTCCTCAATAAGGAATTGTGGGCCCCAGGGATTTTCTTCTGGTTTGTGTTCTGGGTTTTTTTTTTTGTTTTTGTTTTTTGTTTTTGAGACGAAGTCTCATTTTGTCACCCAGGCTGGAGTGCAGTGGCACAATCTTGGCTCACTACAGCCTCTGCCTCCCAGGTTTAAGTGATTCTCCTGCCTCAGCCTCCCAAGTAGCTGGGATTACAAGTGTGCACTGCCACACCCAGCTAATTTTTGTATTTTTAGTAGAGGTGGGGTTTTGCCATGTTGGCCAGGTTGGTCTCGAACTCCTGACCTCAGGCGATCCACCCACCTCAGCCTCCCATAGTGCTGGAAGTACAGGTGTGAGCCACCATGCCTGGCTAATTTTGTATTTTTAGTAGAGATGGGGTTTCTCAATGTTGGTCAGGCTGGTCTTGAACTCCTGAGTTCAGGTGATCCGCTTGCCTCGGCCTCCCAAAGTTCTGGGATTACAGACGTGAGCCACCTCGCCCGGCCAGTGTTCTGCTCTGTTTGCGATGGTGTAAGTATCTGTCTCTTTAAAGAAGTACATCTGGCCAGGTGGTTCCTCTGTCATCAAGATGAGTCACCCTGTCTCAGTTCATGGGGCTTCCTGGATGTCCCCAGATAGTCCTCAGAGCTGGGGGCCAGCTGCAGGTGTAGCCCTGCCATGCCCTTTGACCTCCTCCTCCTCCTCCCCTTCCCCCCAACCACCCCTGCCCCCGCCTTTGTCCCTTCCCCCTGTCTTCCCCACACTTCCCTCTCCTCCTCCCCCTCATGCTGAGGGCGTTTGGCCTCATACATAAGCTGTTTCTAAGGAGCTCATTGGTTTCCGATGGTGAGTGCTGCCTCTTCCGCCTTGTGCCTGTTTTCTGCTGTGTGGAGCGTGGCCCTTTCCTAATCTGAAGGAGCTGCATGGTCCCTCCCTGTGCTGCCTCTGGTCTAGCCCAGAGGCTGGGTGGCCTGGTGCTGGGTGCCCTGGCAGTGGACGCTGGGTGCCCTGGCACTGGACTCTGGGGTGGCCTGGTGCTGGATGCTGGTGGCCAGGTACGGGGTGCTGGGTGCTGGGTGCCCTGGTGCTGGGTGCTGGGTGTCCTGGTGCTGGGTGCACAGAGGGGCTCTCTGTGGGTCTGCCCTTGGGTATGGGGTGAGCTGGGTTAGCATTGCAAAGCGCAGGTTGGGCTGCTGCTCATGTGGTTGTCTCCTTTCTCTGCTGTCTCCCTTCTCCCCCCCCTCACCTGGGATAGATGGGAGTTAACAGTGATGCTGTGAGAAGCGTCATACTCCTGCCCTGTGGCATCTCTAAGGGAAGCACTGGTTTTACTGAAGATGTGCTTCGGTGCAGGGACACATAGTGCTGAGCAAGGCAGGAAACCTGGACCCTCACCTGTCTACACTGCCCGGCTGCTCTCCTGACCCTGCGGCTAGACCTCGAATAACATCCCCACCTCCCTCAGCCAGGTGCGGCCCCTCTGGCAGCCTGGAGCCCCACGGGGGCCGAACACAGGCAGCCTGGGTCTGGGCCGGACTGGCTCCCTGCACAGCTGCTTTTGCGCAATTGATGCAGATACAGAGACTAGCTTCCCTGCTTCCTGTGTTCCTAACTGGTCTCCAGTTCTTGAATAAATAACTTTCAATTACAATTTTTTTCTCTATTTACGATTGCCAGTTTCTGCTTTTTTTTTTTTTTTTTTTTTGAGACAGAGTCTCACTCTGTTGCCCAGGCTGGAGAGCAATGGTGCCATCTCGGCTCACTGCAGCCTCTGCCTCCCGGCTTCAAACGATTCTCCTGCCTCAGCCTCCCAAGTAGCTGGGATTACAGGTGCCCACCACCACACCTGGCTAATTTTTGTATTTTAGTAGAGATGGGGTTTTACCATGTTGGTCAGACTGGTCTTGAACTCCTGACCTCAAGTGATCCACCCTCCTCGGCCTCCCAAAGTGCTAGGATTACAGGCATGAGCCATCACACCTGGCCAAATACTAGGTCTTATTCATTTTTTCTAACTAATTTTTGTACCCATTAACCTCTCTCTACCCCCACTACCCTTCCCAGCCTTCTCCTCTCTCTCTCTGTGAGTTCAGTTGTTTTGATTTTTAGATCCCACAGATAAGTGGGAGCATGTTACGCCTGTCTTTCTGTGCCTGGCTTATTTCACTTAATAGAATCAGCTCCACTTCCATCCATGTTGTTGCAAATGACAGAATCTCATTCTTTTTTCTGGCTGAATAGTCCTCCATTGTGTATAAGAACCACATTTTCTTTATTTATCCATCTCTCGATGGACATGTAGGTTGCCTCCAAATCTTGGCTCTTGTCAACAGTGCTAAGCAAACCTGGGAGTGCATGTATCTCTGATGTACAGATCTCCTTTCTTTCGGGCATATACCTAAGAGTAGGCAGCTGGGTCACATGGCGCCTCTACTTTTAGTTTTCTGAGGAACCTCCAGACTGCTCTCCATAATGATTGTACTAACTCACATTCCCACCAATGGCAGTTCTCTGGAAATTTCAGAGTGCAGGAACTGGTTAAACGCAGCCACTCCAAAGCAGCCCCGCTAAGCAGGTCAGGGCCCAGCCCCTTCTCTGTTTTTGTGGGTGGTGGTGTACCGGCTGTCACTCTGTTGCCTTCGGGGTGACTGTAGCCACTGCTGAGCTGCAACCTCCCCCGAGCCTGAAATATTCACCATCTTCCCGCCTGAAGCAGTCGCCAGCCTCTGTTCTAGATGAAAAGACCCCAAAGAAACAGCCAAATGCAGTCTAGGAACCTGGATTAGAGTCAGGTTGAAAAAACAACTATATAAATGTTTCTGGGACCGTTGGGGGAAATTTGAATGTAGATTGACAATAGTATGGCATTAGGGACTAAGTGTTAATTTTCTTTTTCTCTTTTTTTCTTCTTTTTTTTTGAGATGGAGTCTCGCTCTGTCACCCACGCTGTAGTGCGATGGCGCGATCTCAGCTCACTACAGCCTCTGCTTCCTGGGTTCAAGTGATTCTCCTGCCTCAGCCTCCTGAGTAGCTGGGATTACAGACATGCACAACCACACTTGGCTAATTTTTGTATTTTTTGTAGAGACGGGGTTTCACCATGTTGGTCAGGCTGGTGTTGAACTCCTGACTTTGTGATCTGCCTGTCTGGGCCTCCCAACTAAGTGTTATCTGTTGGGGAGTTTCACTCTTGTCGCCCAGGCACTGCAACCTCCACCTCCCGGGTTCAAGCAATTTTCCTGCCTCAGCCTCCCAAGTAGGTGGGATTACAGGCAGGCACCACCAGGCCCAGCTAATTTTTTTTGTATTTTTAGTAGAGACGGAGTTTCTCCACGTTGGTCAGGCTGGTCTTGAACTCCCGACCTCAGGTGATCCACCCACCTCAGCCTCCCAAATTGCTGGGATTACAGGCATGAGTGACCATGCCTGGCCCCATTTTTAAAAGTTTTTTTTATAGAGACGTGGTCTCCCTTTATTGCCCAGGCTGGTCTTGTACTCCTGGCCTTAAGCGTTTCTTCTGCCATAGCCTCCCAAAGTGCTGAGATTAGAGGTGTGAGCCACTGCACTCTCCTCAAATGTTAATTCTAATATAGGTAGTTGTACACAGAGTTTATTTATTTTTTTATTTAGAGACAGAGTCTTGCTCTGTCACCCAGGCTGGAGTGCAGTGGCTCAGCTCATGACAACCTCCACCTCCTGGGCTCAAGTGATTATCCTGCCTCAGCCTCCCAAGTAGCTGGGACTGTAGGTGTGCACCACCACGCCCAGCTAACTTTTGTATTTTTAGTAGAGATGAGGTTTCACCATGTTGGCCAGGCTGGTCTCGAACTCCTGAGCTCAAGTGAACTCCTGCCCTGGCCTCCCAAAGTGCTGGGGTGACAGGCATGAGCCACCATGTCCAGCCCATATACAGGTTTTTCCTGTACTATTATTTCAACTTCTCTGTACAGACTTTTCAATTAAAAAGTTGGAGAAAACATCATGGTTTTATTTTATTTTATTTTTGAGGTGGAGTTTTGCTCTGCCGCTCTGGCTAGAGGGCAGTGGCGTAATCTTGGCTCACTGCAACCTCTGCCTCCTGGTTCAAGCGATTCTCTTGCTTCAGCCTCCTGAGTAGCTGGGATTACAGGCACTTGCCACCGTGCCCAGCTAATTTTTTGTATTTTTAGTGGAGGGGGGGGTTTCACTATTTTGGCCAGCTAGTTTTGAACTCCTGACTTGTGATCCGTCCGCTGCCGTGGCCTCCCAAAGTGCTGGGATTACAGGTGCGAGCCACGGTGCCCGGCCCTGCCGGGATGTTCTGATTTGTGTTTTTAATCACAGTCATGATCAGATTTTGCCAATTTCGGTGATCATGTGGCTTTCCCCTTTTGATTTGTTAAGATAATGTTAAAATGTCCCTGTATTCCTGGAATAAACCCAATTTAGCCGTGATCTTTTCATAAATTACTAGGTTAGAAAACTAATACAGGCAGACCTCGGTGATATTGTGGGTTCCATTCCAGACCTCAGCGATAAAATAAGGATCACAGTAGAGTGAGGCACACGCATGTTTTGGCTTCCCAGTGCGTGCAGAGTTACGTTCAGGCATCTGCGGCTGAAGCACTGTGACCGCTTCGGATCTCGTCAGAGCTACATCGGTGCTACACTGTATGTTGTATGCACGCTGTATGTTGTATGTACACCGTATGTTGTATGTACGCTGTATGTTGTATGTACGCTGTATGTTGTGTGTACGCTGTATGTTGTGTGTACGCTGTATGTTGTGTGTACGCTGTATGTTGTATGTACACTGTATGTAGTCTGTTAAGTGTGCAGCAGCATTATGTCTCAGAAAACGTGCATGCCTTTGTGAAAAAAGACTTGATTGCTAAAAATGCCCCCGCTCATCTGAGCCTTCAGTGAGTCTTCATCTTTTTGCTGGTAGACGGTCTGCCTCGATGTGGAAGGCTACTGACCACTCAGGGTGGTGGTTGCTGAAAATGAGGCGGCTGTTGCAATTTCCTAAATAGGAAGTTTCGGATCTGTGTCCCTGTTGGAATCTGAGTTGAACTGAAATCCCCAGTGTTGGTGGTGGGGCCTGGCGGGAGCTGATAGGATCATGGAGGTGGGTTCTCATAGTTTAACGCCACCCCCCTAGTGCTCCTGGGACAGAGCTGCCATGAGATCTGCTTGTTTAAAGGGTGCAGCCCTCCCCCGCCCTGTCTTCCTTCTGCCCCGGCATGTGAGAAGTATCTGCTTCCCGCTTTGCCTTCTGTCCTGATGTAGACTTCCTGAGGTGTTCCCAGAAGCCAAGCAGATGCGTGTAGAATTGGGAGCCAATGAAACCTCTTTTCTTTATAAATTATCCAGTCTCAAGTTTTTTTTTTTTTTTTTAAAGACAGAATCTTGCTCTGTTGCCCAGGCTGAGTGCAGTGGTGTGATCTCTGCTCACTGTAGCCTTGACCTTGTGGGCTCAAGTGGTCCTCCCATCTCAGCCTCCCAAGTAGCTGAGACCACAGGTATAGGGCACCACGCTGGCTAAATGTTTTTTTGTAGTGCTGGGGTTTCAACCACCCTGCCGAAGCTGAGCTTAAACTCCTAGGCTCAAGCCATCCGCCCACCTCAACCTCCCAAACTGCTGGGATTGCAGGTGTGAGTCACTGTACCCAGCCAGGTATTTTTACCCCCCATCGTGCCCAGCCAGATATTTCTTTTTCCCTTTTTTTTTTTTTTTTTTTTTTTGAGACTGAGTCTCACTCTGTTGCCCAGGCTGGAGTGCAGTCACAGTCTTGGCTCACTGCAACCTCTACCTCCCAGGTTCAAGTGATTCTCCTGCCTCAGCCTTTCCAGTAGCTGGGATTACAGGTGCCCACCATCATGCCTGGCTAATTTTTGTATTTTTAGTAGAGTCAGGGTTTTGCCATGTTGGCCAGGCCAGTCTCAAACTCCTAACCTATGTGATCCACCTGCCTCGGCCTCCCATTATCCTGGGATTGCAGGCGTCAGCCACGGTGCCTGGCTAGCCAGGTATTTATCAGTAGCAGTGTGAGAGCAGACGAATGCGGGCAGCAATGCAGCTTGCCACGGGGATGGACTGTTTTTCACACGTTTTCTCTGTGGCATGTGCTGCTGTTTGGTAGCATTTTACCCACAGTAGAACTTCTTTCCAAATTGGAGTCCCCTCCTCTCAAACCTTGCAACTGTTTTATCAACCCCGATTATGGAAGATTCTAAATCTTTGTTCTTTCCGCAATGTTCACAGCATGTTCACTAGGAGTAGATTCTATCTCAAGAAACCATTTGCTCTGCTCATCCCCAACGAGCAACTCCTCACCATTCACGTTTGATCATGAGCTGGCAATCATTCAGTCACATCTTCAGACTCCACTAATTCTAGTTCTCTTGCTGTGTCCACCACATCTGCAGTGACTTCTTCCACTGGAGTCTGGAACTCCTCGAAGTCATCCATGCGGCTTGGAATCAGCTTCTTCTATTGTCCCATTAATGTTGATATTTTGACCCCCTTCCATGACTCATGCATCTTTCTAATGGCGTCTAGAATGGTGACTCCTTTGAGAAGGTCTTTAATTTACATTGCCCAGGTCTATCAGAGGAATCGCTGTTCATGGCAGCTATATTCCTACAAAATGTATTTCTTAAATAATACAACCTGGCAGCAGAAAGTACTCCACAGCCGGGCGCGGTGGCTCATGCCTGTAATCTCAGCACTTTGGGAGGCCAAGGTGGGTGGATCACCTGAGGTCAGGAGTTCGAGACCAGCCTGGCTAACATGATGAAATCCTGTCTCTACTAAAAATACAAAAATGATCCGGGCGTGGTGGCGCACATCTGTAATCCCAGCTACTTGGGAGACCGAGGCAGGGCAATTGCTTGAACCCAGGAGGTTGCGGTAAGCCGAGATCATGCCATTGCACTCTAGCCTGGGCGACAAGAGCGAAACCCTGTTTCAAAAAAAAAGAGATGACTCCTTGATCCATGGGCTGCAGAATGGATGTTGTGTTACCAGGCACGAAAGCAACATTTCTTTCCCTGTGCATCTCCCCTGGGTCTCTCGGGTGACCAGGTGCGCTGGCAATGATCAGTAATTTTTTGAAAGGAATCTTTTTTTTTTCCCTGAGCAGTAGGCCTCAACAGTGAGCTTAAAATATTCAGTAAACCATGCTGTAAAACAGGTGTGCTGTCATCCAGGCTTTGTTTTTGCATGTCTGGAGCATGGGTAGAGTAGATTCAGCATCATTCGTAAGGACCCTGGGATTTCCAGAGTGGGAAGTGAGCATGGGCTTCAAGTTAAAGTCACCAGCTGCATTAGCTCCTAACGAGGAAGTCAGCCTGTGCTTTGAAGCTTTGAAGCCAGACATTGGCGTCTCTCTAGTTGTGAAAGTCCTAGGTGGCATCTTTTTCCAATATCAGGCTGTTTCATTTACATAAAACATCTGTTGTCCTGGTGGCTCTGCCTGTAATCCCATCACTTCAGGTGGCTTGGGACGAGCGTGTGGCTTGGGACGAGCGTTTTGCTTGAGGCCAGAAGTTCAAGTGACCAACCTGAGCAACATGACAAAACCCGTCTCTACAACTCCCCGCCCCACCCGCCACCAAATTAGCCAGGCATGGTGTGCTGTCATGTCAGCCACCTGGGAGGCTGACTTAGGAGGATTGCTTGAGCCTGGGAGGCAGAGATGGCAGTGAGCTGAGATCATGCCACTGCGCTCCAGCCTAGTGAACAGAGTGAGACCCTGTCTCAAAGAAAAAGAACATCTACTGTTCATCAGTGATTTTAGCTGCATCTTCAGATGACCTGCCGCTTCACCCTGCACTGTTACGTGATGAAGATGGCTTCTTTTCTTAAACCTCATGAGCCAAGCTCTGCTCACTTTTTCCTGCAGCTTCCTCACCTCTCTCAACCTTCGTGGCATTGACAAGAGTTAGGGCCTCGCCAGGCACTAGGCTCTGGTTTAAGGGAATGTCAAGGCTGGTTTGATCTTGTTTCCAGACCACTCAAACTTTTAAGGCTGTTTCATTTTCTCATCATTCGTGTGTTCACTTGAGCAGCACGTTTAATTTCCTCCAAGAACTTTTTCTTTGCATTCATCACTTGGCCAACTGCTCGGCACCAGAAGCCCAGCTCCCAGCCTGTCTCGGCTTTGAAGACACCTTCCTCACCCGGCTGAGTCACTGCCAGCTTTTGATGTAAACTGAGAGCCGTGCGACTCTTCCTGTTACTTGAACACTTACAGGCCATCGGAGGGTTATTAAGTGGCCTCATTTCAGCACTGCAGTGGAACAGGGAATAGGGAGGCTGGAGCAGAGGGAGAGAGATGGGAATAGCCACTCGGCACAGCAGTTCAGAACATAAACGGCATTTATCCATTGGGCTCCTCCTCTGATATGTGCACAGTTCATAGCACTGAAAACAGTTACAAAAGGAATATCGAAGATCACCAACCACAGATCACCATGACAGGTGTAATAATCACGAAAAAGTTTGAATGATTGTAAAAATTAGCAAAATGTGACACAGAGGCGGAAGTGAGCACTTGCTGTTGGAAAAATGCGGCCGATAGACTTGCTGGATTCAGGGCTGCCACTAACGTTCACGCTGCAAAAACTCAGTATCTGGAAGTGCATTGAACAAACTTCCTTCCGGCTTCTGGCGCTGGTGCTCCTGAGTGAGACTGCTCTGTAACTGACCCTTTGCATCCTGTTCTTGTCAGGTTTTGGCAAAAAGATTATACTAGCTTCAAAATGCACTGGATGGGGGCTAGGTATGCCCGGGTATGCCCTGCCCTGCCCCGCCCCACCCCGGTCTGTCTGTCTGTCTTTCCTTCCTTCCTTCCTTCCTTCTTTCTTTCTTTTTCTTTCTTTCTTTCTTTCTCTTTCTCTCTCTCTTCTTTCCTTCCTTCTTCCTTCTTTCTTTCTTTTTCTTTCTCTCTCTCTTTCTTTCTTTTTTTAACTTCTCTAAAAGAGTTTATGAACGGTTGGAATCCTTACACCGTGAACGTCAGATCTCACTGGTGAAACCGTTCTGAACTTAGAGTGACGGTTTTTGGTGGTGGACGTTTGACTTCTGCTTCAGTTTTGTAATCACTATGGTGTTCTTTGGGTTTTATAATTTTTTTTGGTAACAGCTTTGTGGAGATTTAGTTCACACACTATACGACTCAGCCATTTTGAGGGGATACGTGTGATAATTTAATATATTAACATAATTTGTAAAGGTCAAATTGGTATAAATTGCCATATCTCTCACGTTAAGGATTTGTCTTGTCTTTAAGCTAAAAGCATTCAAATTCTTCTCTACCATCTATTTTGAAATGTATAATAGATTACTGTAAACTATTGTCACCGTGCCCATGTATAAACACCGGGTCTTATTTCCAGGTCTTCTTTCTTCTCTCAAGTGTGTATCTGTACCCACTAACCAACCCCTCTTCCTCTCCACCCCCGATTTATTCTTGAGGATATTTTTGTCCGTTATCGTTCTTGGGAACTTGTCGATTTAAGATCATTGCTGTAAAGAGGCACCCGTAGCCTCTGATTTTAAAAGCCCTGCAGCACCGGACTCTGTCCCCCTTTCTCTCCTGACCTGATTCGCGCCTCCTCTCTTTATCATGAACTCTCTTGATAAAACTCTTGATTTTATCTATCCTTTCAAAGAACCAACTTTGTTGCTTTCTGTATGTTTTCTATTTTATTAGTTTCTGAGTTTTTGATTGTTTTGTTCTTTCTTCTAAATTTCTTTTCCTAATTTTTTGAGATATATTTGTGTCATTTGTTTTCAGCCTTTTATTTTATTATTTGTTTATTTATTTTTGAGATGGGGCCTTGCTCTGACCCCCAGTCTGGAGTGCAGTGGCGCGATCTTGGCTGACTGCAACCTCCAGCTCCTGGGTTCAAGCAATTCTCCTGCCTCAGCCTCTGATGTAGCTGGGATTACAGGTGCCTGCTACCACACCCAGCTAATTTTTTGTATCTTTTTAGTAGAGACAGGGTTTCGCCATGTTGCCCAGGCTGGTCTCCAACTCCTTAGCTCAGGCAATCCACCCACCTTGGCCTCCCAAAGTGCTAGGATTACAGGTGTGAGCTACCACGCCCGGCCTGTTTTCAGCATTTTAATATGTTCTAATGCAGTCCACACTTAAGGTTGCTGTTCGCCGTAGGAACTGTTTCGGCTACATGCCGCCTATATGTTGTGATGTGAATTTTTATTTTACTGTTTCATTCAACATATTTTTGAATTCCTGTTTTGAAGTTTTTGACAGTTGATCACTTAAAAAAAATTTTTTTTTTTTTTTAAGGAGTCTCTGCCACCCAGGCTGCAGTGCAGTGGTACGATCTTGGCTCACTGCAACCTCTGCCTCCTAGGTTCAAGTGGTTCTCCTGCCTCAGCCTCCCAAGTAGCTGGAATTACAGGTGCCAACCACCACACTGGCTAATTTTTTTTTTTTTTGAGGTGGAGTCTCGCTCTGTTGCCCAGGCTGGGGTGCAATGGCATAATCTCAGCTCACTGCAAACTCCACCTCCTGGGTTTGAGTGGTTCTCCTGCCTCAGCTTCCCAAGTAGCGGGGATTCACGTACCTGCCACCATGCCTGGCTAATTTTTTGTATTTTTAGTAAAGACGGGGTTTCACCATCTTGGTCAGGCTGATCTCAAAACTCCTGACCTCAGGTGATCCACCCGCCTTAGCCTCCCAAAGTGCTGGGATTACAGGTATAAGCCACCGTGCCCAGCCTCATTTTTGTGTTTTTAGTAGAGATGGGGTTTCACCATGCTGGCCAGGCTGGTCTCGAACTCCTGAGCTCAAGTGATCCACCTGCCTCGGCCTCCCAAAGTGTTGGGATTACAGGTGTGAGCCACCACGCCTGGCCACGATAGCTGTTTTGAATTTCTGAGCATATGAGGATTTTTGCAGATAACTTTTTGTTATTTTTTCCCTAGCTTAAGTGTCATGGGGTGAAGGAGTCTGTTCTGCCTGATCTGTGTCTTCTGAAACTCGTTAGGACTTGCGTTATGGTCCAGCACATTGCCAAATTTTAAAACGTTCTGTGTGTCTTTGAAAAGATTCTGTTCTGCAGTGTTCGGGGCAGCATCGTGTGTAGATTCATTGAATCAAGTTTGTTAGTATACGTTGATGTATATATACACGCTTCTATTGGTATAGACCCTTGTTCCATACCGAGGGTCAGCAAATTATAGCCCATAGGCTAAGTCTGGCTAGCTACCTGCTTTTATAGATAAAGTTTTATTGGCACAGTCACACGCATTTGTTTATGTCTTGTCTAGAGATGCTTTTGCATTGTGGGTTTGCCTATTTATTGTTGCAGTTGTATTTGAGAGCTGTGTTATTACTTGATGCAGGCTTAACGTTTTATATCTTCCTTATTAATGAAGTGACTGTGACTATGAAGGGACCTTCTTACCTTTCTGATGCTTTCTGCCTTTTGGACTTTGTCTCAAGTTAATATAGTGGCACCGGCTGCCTTTGTTTACTATGTGCTTTGAATGTCTCTTTTATTCTTTTGTTTTTAACTTTTCTGTATCTTTAAGTCTTAAATGTGTCTCTTGTAGGCACTGTATGATTGGAGGCTTTTTTAAAATTGAAGTTTGATAGTCCTTTTTTTTAAGTCTGACAACTAAAAAAATTTAACTGGATTGTTTATTTGGTTTAGTTTAAATGTAGCTACAGATATTTGCATTTAAATATGCCATCTCCCATTTTGCTGGCTTCCCAGTCTGAGTCAACTATTGCTGCTTCCATTTTCTGCCCTGCACCGGTTTCAATGTGATGGACTCTCAGTTCTTCAATTGGTTTCACCACAGCACAACATTCTAATTAAACAAATCTACAGTTAACCTGTGCCTTTCACACTCGGGAATATCCAGAACGAATCTACAGTTAACTTGTGCCTTTCACACTTGGGAATATCCAAAACGAATCTACAGTTAACCTGTATGTACCTTTCACACTCGGGAATATCCAAGGACCTGCGGGCCTCCTTGCCTTTGTTAATGCCCCTTACAACTAATAGGCTGTGTATTTACATTCCTTTTTTTATTCCCAAGATGTAGTCTTGTTCTGTCGCCCAGGCTGGAGTACAGTGCTGTGATCTCGGCTCACTGCAACCCCTGCCTCCTGGGTTCATGCAATTCTCCTGCCTCAGCCTCCGAGTAGCTGGGATTACGGGCACCCGCTATCATGACCGGCTAATTTTTGTATTTTTAGTAGAGACAGGGTTTCACCATGTTGGCCAGGCTCGTCTTGAACTCCTGACCCCAGGTGATCAGCCCGCCTTGGCCTCCCAAAGTGCTGGGATTACAGGCGTGAGCCACCACACCCAGCCTGTGTATTTAAATTCTTTTTTACTTTTGAAAATCATAAGACATTGCTGGATTATTACTTTTTTTTTTTTTTGGAGAGACAGGGTTTCGTCATGTTGTCTATGCTGGTCTCAAACTCCTGAACTCAAGTGATCCTTCTGCCTTCGCCTCCCAGAGTGCTTGGATTACAGGCACGAGCCACTGTGCCCGGCCCAGATGATGACGTTTTGTGTTAGATTTGCACACACTTGCCGCCTTCTTTGCCTTTGTGTTTTGCATTTCAGACTTCCCATCTGGGATCATCTTTCCTCCTTGAAGTGCATGTACATGAGAAATTCCTTTAGTCAGAGTGTGCCGTGGCGAACCCACCCCTTTTGTGTTTGTCCGGAAGCGCCAGTGTTCCCTGCTCCCTGGGGGATGTGGGTGCTGGCAGCAGGACTCTAGGTGGGACTGGCTTCTCTCTGCACTCAGTGTCAGCTTTCGCTTGGTGTCAGCATCCTTGCGTGTGAAGAAGCCCTTGTCAGGCTGTCTCTGCTTTGAAGGTAATCTCCCTTTTTTCTCAGGTTGCTTCTAAGATCAAAATGAAGAACTTTTGTGCTTCAAAGGACACCATCAAGAAGGTGAAAGGAGACCACAGGATGGGAGAGGATGTTTGTAAATCACAGATCTGGCCAGAGCTGTGCATCCAGGGCCTTTAATGGTCTCTTAGAAGTCTAAGCGGCTTGTGATGGAACCCCCTTCTGGGACGCCCTTGCACTTAACCGAGTGCCTTGGGAAGGGCTGGCAGACAGGGAGGAGGGCACCCTGCCGCCTGTGCCTCGCTTGGGCTGGCCACAGTGAGCAGCAGCAGCTCTGTGGTTCTGGCTCTCACCTTCCTGCCCTGTTCAGAGCACCCCTCCCCATCTGCTCCGACCACTAAGAATCGCTGGTCCCCCAGGGGGGGCTTCCCAGGCATCACCTCACATGCCCAGTGGCTGCCTAGGCCCTGGGTTCTATTGGGCGTTGAGAGGAGCTTGGGGAGAAGCTGTGACTGGGAGTGGTGATTTGCGACCCGGTGCCGGGGCCCTCTTGACCTTACTGAAAACGTTGGGAAGAGGTGATGAACTGAAAGGAGGAGTGTCTCAGGTGTCATCGGCACATGCACTGCCTTTCCAGCACTGCCTTCTCCTTTTGCTGATTAGCTGCAGGCTTGCCTTCTAGGTTAACGTGGGCAGGCAAATCGTCCTGCTATTGTATTCTGACATAGAAAATGTACTTTCAGTGAGATCCCTTCATTGTGAGTAAATGATCTGGAGGTAGAAAGAAAAAGGCAAATGCTTTTGTCCTTCTCAAGAGATGGTTGTCACACTGGCTCTGCCAATCAGGCCCCTCTGCAGCTGAGGTTCCACTTTAGACGTAGGTCAGTGTGTCTTAGAGAGGAAACTCCTGCTAGGTCCACTGGGGAAGCCCATTCTGGACAAGCGAGAACTTGGATTTAAGATGAAAGATTCCAGCTTCCAATTCTAGCCGTGATGGAAGATACAGACCAAATTTCACAGCCTACCTTAACCAGAAGGCCAAGCAAAAGTGTGTGAAGCCACAGGCTCAGACACTGATGGCAGGCAGTGTGGATGGTGACCGGAGAGGGGCATGATGGGAGTGAGCCCTCAGCAGCCCAGCTTGTCACCTGCAGAGTCTCCACCTGCAGGGCAGGGAGGGGGAACCGGGACCTGGTGGATACAGAGTGTGGAGTGAAGGGGCCCCAGGAAGGCTGGAATGTGCAGAGAAAAATATGGGAGAATGGGGAGTTCCATAAAGAAATTGCTCTGGAGAGCTGGGGAGGGGCCCTCCAGCCTTTGTCTGAGCGCTGACCACAGGTATGTGTGCAAATGCTGCCGGGGTGAGGGAGAGGGGGCGTGGAAGAGCAGGGGTGGCACAGTCCCTGAGTTCACAGGGTGGAGTGAATCTGTATGCTCAGTGGCCAGAGGGGAGAGACTCGCCACTCACGGTTGTCCTACAGAGGTCTGCTCAGGACTCACCAAACAGAGCTTATGAGTAAGACCCGAAAGGATCAAACTGATTCGAGGTTGACTGCTCCCAGAACAAAGCCCAGGAGACGCAGGACGGCAGCAAACCCAGCGTCCAGTGCCAAGTTCACGGTGCCCAGCAGCCAAGCAAAAGTGGCTGCCATACAGAAAACCCAGAAGACGAGACAAATCAGTGGTTAGAAACATCCAGGCTAGACACGGTAGCACCCACCTGCAATGCAGGTGGGAGTCTGAAGTGGGATCGCTTGAGCCCAGGAGTTCAAGAGCAGCCTGGAACACGTAGCGAGACCCTGTCTCTAAAAAGATACGTGTTTTTTTGTTTGTTTTTAAAAGTAAGCACCTGTAGTTCCAGCTTCTGAAAGGTAGAGGCAGGAGGATCCCTTGAGCCCAGGAGTTCAAGGCTGCAGTGAACTATGATTATACCACTGCACTCTAGCCTAGGCAACAGAGTGAAACTCTGTTAAAAAAGATAAGAAGTAGGAAAGGAAAGGAACAGTTCCAGAAGGGTCTATATCCAGATGATAGAGCTAGCAGACAAGGATGCTAACATGACATTAATCATGCTCCATGGGCTCAGTGTCGGGGAAATACGGTAAAGATAAAGACAAAATGGAAAATACAACAAAAGACCCAAAGCCAGGCGTCATGGCTCATGCCTATAATCCAAGCAGGTTGTGAGGCTGAGGTGGGAGGACTGCTTGAGCTCAGGAGTTCAAGACCACCCTGGATATACCATCTGTACAGAAAAATACAAAAATTAACTGGGCGTGTTGGTGCACACCTGTGGTCTCAGCTACTTAGGAGGTTGAGGTAGGAGGATGGCTTGAGCCCAGGAAGGTGGAGGCTGCAGTGAGCTGTGATCATACCACTGTATTCCAGCCTGGGTGACAGTGTGAGACTCTGTCTCAAAAGGAAAAAGACCCAAATAAGTCTTCTAGAAATGAAAAACAGGCTGAGTGGGGTTAATGGTAGATTAGACATTGCAGAAGGAAAGATCAGTAGACTTGAAGACACAGCACTTCGTCGAATGAAACACAAAGGCAAAAAACATGGATAGAGCATCACTGGGGCCATGTCGAGCTGAGTGACATAAGAAACTGATTTCCAGAAAGAGGCGCATATGGTGGAGAATACCCGAAGACAGTAATGGCTAGAATTTTTCCAGATCTGATGCAAACTCATTCCGAGGAAGCTCAACAAATCTCAAACAGAAGAAACACGAAGGAATTCACCCCAGCACACACCATCATCCAGTTGCTGAGAATCCTAAAAGTAGACAGAGGCAAATGCTATCACATACAGAGGAACAGAGACAAGGCTTAGAACCTGCTTCTGATCAGGAACGGCACAATCTGAAGACAATGGAGGAATCCCTTTAAAATCCCGAAAGCCACCCTGGACACGTGTCTGCAAAAACAATGACCCTTCACCCTGATTTATGCTGTATTTAAACATTCACTCAAAATGGATCATACACCTAAATGTGAACGCTAAAACTGTAAGATTAATAGAAGAAAAACAGGTGATATGTACACCGTCCTTGTCAGTTTGGGCTGCTATAAAAAAAGATCTGGCTGACTTAAGTAGCAGACATTTATTCCTCACGGTCTGAGGTCAAGGTGCTTGTAGGTTTGGGGCCTGGTGAGCGCCTCTTCCTGGTTGTGCCCTCATATGGCACAGAGAGAGGAAGCAGCTGGCTGTGTCTTTCTGCATAATGGCACCAATCCCATTTTGGACGTTCCTCCCTCTTGGCCTAATCCCCTACCAATGGCCCTGCCTCCAAACATCACGTTAGTGGGGAGGATTTCAACGCAGGAATTTGGACGGGGATGGTGACTCATACCCTTAGTTCCAGCACTTTGGGAGGCCGAGGCAGGTGGATCCTCAAGACCAACCTAGGCAACATAGCAAAATGCTGTCTCTACAGAAAAATTTAAAAAATTATCTGGGCATGGTGGCACGCACCTGTAGTCCCAGCTACTTGGGAGGCTGAGGTGGGAGAATCACTTGAGCCCAGAAGACTGAGGCTGCAGTGGGCCGTGATCGTGTCACCGTGACTCCAGTCTGGATGACAGAGCAAAATCCTATCTCAAAACAAAACAAAATATGAATTTGTGGCTGGGCAGCACGGACATTAGTCCACAGTGTCTATAGTGGAATATTATCCAGCCTTCAATGTGAATGACATTGTTACACCTGCCACCATGTGGATGAACTTGAGGACATGATGCTGAGTGAAATAAGCCAGTCACATAAGGACAAATAGTGTATGATTCCACTAAATGAGGTCCCTCGAGTGGTGAACTCACAGAGACAGACAGTGGGATGGTGGGTGCCGGGGCTGTGGGAGGGTGGGGAGTCAGTGTTTAATGGGGACAGTGTCTCTGCTTGGGAAGATGAAGTTCTGGAGATGGACAGGACTGCTAGCTGCACAGCAGTGGGAATGTACCTAACGCCCCTGAACCACACACCTAAACGTGGTAGATTTTATGTTACGTGAACTTCACCACAATTTAACACAAATGAGCCAAGATGGGCTTTTTCCTGGTTGTGGGGCAGGCAGGCTAATGGTCTGCTTGCGGGGTGCTGGGCTGGGCTTTGGAGGAGCCCAGGGCTGCAGCTGGCAGGGCTTCGGGAGGAGCGGGAGCGCACAGGAGGCTGGTGTAGCTGTTGCAGGAATTGTGGCATCCGGAGGGCCCACGGTGGCCCTACTGTTCCGAGAGCCTGCAGGGGGCTGGGTGGCTTTCCTGTGTCCTTCCTGGGGTGTGGCCTCTGGCGGCTCGGGGACTGTTCATTTATGAGCCATCTGTCGGGCCTCCTGGCCAGGCATTGGGAAGCAGTGCGCCAGCAACGCCCTGAATAGCCTTGACCCTGATGTGTAAGTTACGGAGTGTTCGGTTGTTCGGGAAGGGATGCTGTGCGTGCTTGTCAGTTTCCCTGACGTGCAGCCTTCGGGTCGTAAAGTGGCTGCACATGTTTGGTCACACGCGTCTTTCCAGTCCTGCACAAGCACGTTGACGTGTGCCTTTTACTTTCAGGCTGGTGCAACTGAAAGCCCTGAGGACAGCTGCTCCCACTGGCTCTGCTGACCTTGTGCCTTGGTGAGTGGCAGTGAGGCCGCCTGACGCAGGGCGCTGTGTGTGTGTCTGTGTGTGTGTGTGTCTGTGTGTGTGTGTGTGTGTGCGTGCGTGTCTGTCTGTCTGTCTGTCCAGTGTCGGGGTCAGTGTTGGCCCTTGATGCCTTGTTGATGACTTTTCTTAAAGGGGAATATATTTTAACCTTTGCTATGGCCAACAGAATATTTATTATGATCTCTTCTCATTTGTCCAAAACCCAGACAATAAAGTGCAGGTAACTTTGTTCTCTTCCTGTGAGGGATGAGCTGAGCTCAGAGAGGCTGAGCTACAGATGCCACTGGACTGAGGTGCCTACCAGGGCACAGAGGGCATGGAGGTCACCTCACAGGGCTTCCCTGGCTCTGTTAGCAGCCCAGGAAGCCCACCCATCTCCTGGAGACCGGCCAGGAGCCGTCTGTCTGGGATGGGGCAGACGTGGGGCCTGGGGTCAGCTGCACGGTCCCCCTGGAGAGCTCAGCCAGCTGAGGCTGTTCAGTCACCGGGTGGACCCAGGGACAGGGCAGCTCCTCCCTGCTCCTGGGCGACAGTGCCTTGCTCTGACTCCTTTTCCACTGTGGAAAGGCGGGTTGGTGCCCTGCTCCTGGGGGGCCGCTCTCCTCGGGAAGCCCCGGGTTTGGTTGACACACAGAGTTGCCCGGCTATTCAGTCACCAGGTGGGCCTGGGGATAGGGCAGCTCCTCCTGTGCTCCCATGGCCGTTCCTTGTAGGGTTCCTGCTCACTGCTCCATGCGTCCCATGCCTGTTCACAGGCCCGCTGCTGTGGCTGATCAGGCTGCAGGTCCCTTCTAGGTGGGCCTGGACCCTGAGTCCTCCTGCTGTGGCTGCTTGGACCTGGGAGGTGTCTCTCTTCCAAATGCTGTCCGTGGAGAGCAAATCCCATCCCTGGTGTTCCGAGGCTCCCAGGTGAAAGTCACAGGCCCAGATCTTGGGAAGCAGGCTAAGCCTCCTGTGTCATCATCACACCCAGGGGGTGTCGAAAGCTACCATTTGATAAACACAGACATGAGCAGGACTGAACTGACCAATGCCAAGCTCGGGCTTTTGAAGGTGTAGTCACGGCTGACTTCAAACAGCGTCGCTGACCATGTGAGCCGGGTGCTGAATGCTTCGTTTTCAAATTAAAGTAACTGTGTTTAGTGTCTCTTTTTGTTTTTTGTTTGTTTGAGACGGAGTCTCACTCTGTCATCCAGGCTGGAGTGCAGTGGCGCGATCTTGGCTCACTGCAACCTCTGCCTCCCGGGTTCAAGCGAGTCTCCTGCCTCAACCTCCTGAGTAGCTGGGACTATCGGCATGCGCCACCCTGCCCAGCTAATTTTTATATTTTTAGTAGAGATGGGATTTCACCATGCTGGTCAGGATGGTCTTGATCTCTTGACTTCATGATCCCACCATCTCGGCCCCCCAAAGTGCTAGGATTACAGGCGTGAGCCACCACACCCGGCCTAGTGTCTCTTTAGGATTAAGTGTTTTATTAAGATTACTTATTTGAGCGGATGCTATAAAGATACTAATGATGCCGTAAAGACACAGTGGCGGCTCCCAGCTGACTGGCACTCCGAGCTCTCCTCTCTGACATTCTGAATTCACAAATGTTTACTTGCTGCTTTTGTGGATTTAATACTTTGCCTGTGGCTTAAAGTGTTAAATTGTTGCAAATTGCCATTCTGCGCAAAAGAAACTTGACTTATCTTGTATCCCCTGGTTGAGCTTCCGAATTCCCGTTCTTCCGCGTTTCCTTTGGCCATTGTTGGGCTGTACTCCAGGCTGACAGGAGGGCATGGCTTCTGCAGTGACCACGGGGCTGCAGGAAGGCCTCCAGCAAGGGCTGGGGGGGCCGGGGGCTTCGGATCTGTGAAGTGCAGTGTGTGGTGCCCGGGGGGGAGGTTTTGCTTTTAGGGGAGAAAGTGGCCAAGGTGTGCCAGGCATCAGCAGACCTCTCCCAGAAAGAGGACATTTCGAGAAGATGAGGATGGACATCGGCTTGATCTCCGTTGTCCCCTTTCTGGGGACAGGGGACATCACGGTTCTGTAACAACTGAGGTCTGGGAAAAACAATGAGAAGAAGGGCAGGTTGGAAACACTGTGTCTTTGGGGTCTAGTAATAGCTGCAGAACAACCGGAATCAGATTTACAACCAAGCTTTCAGCACGAGTAACGACAGTCACAAAACCGGGTGACTGTCAGTTCTGGCATGCCACGTAGCACTTTTGGGAGGCAGGAAAGATTGCAAAACTCAACAAACTAGCCCCCCGCCCAGGCTGGTGGCCTTAATAACGAAATCTGCAGCAAAACATTTGCTCGTGACTTGCACCAGCACGTCTCAAAAGGTGTCCAATATCTAATAAACACCTGGAAAGGCATGCAGCCTAGTTGGTTATCAGAGAAATGAACTTTTAAAACCAGACTGTTGCATCACTGCCCAGTCACTGGACTGGCAGATGGGACCCGCGCTGTTGAGGAGCTGGGATGCGGTGTGATGGGGGGCTCATTCCTCGTGGTGGCTGGGACTCGACCTCTTCATTTTGGAAAACTCTGGGCCGTAACTTCTAAAGTGGAGCAAACCCATGGCTGTGACCCAGCAGCTCCCCCTCTGGGGCGTGAACCCACAGCCAGGCCTGAGAGCATCGTGGGAGCCGTGTTCATCAGGCCCGTGTGCCCTGAGGAGGTGGATTCTGGGTGAACATGCTGCCGTGTATCTGCCCAGGGAGCAGCATGGGATGAGGTGCGTGGAGACAGCCCCCTCCCCACTGGGCGAGCTTACACACATATGCTGGGTGGAAGCAGCACAGTGGGTCAGCACGTGTGCAAGGCTCACATGCGTGCAGCTCAGAGGTAGGTGGACCTGGGGGGCGGGGGAGCAGGAGGCAAAGGAGACCTAGGGGCTGTTTTTTTCTTTCTCTCTCCCTTTCTTCCTCTCTCCTTCTCCTTCCTTCCCTCCTTCCTTCCTTGCTTGCTTCCTTCCTTCCTTCCTCCCTCCCTTCCTTTCTTCCTTCCTTTCTTCTCTCCCTCCCCTCCCTCCCTCCCTCCCTCCCTCCTTCAGGGTCTTGCTCTGTCTCCCAGGCTGGACCTCAATGGCATGATCTCAGCTCACTTCAGCCTTCAACTCTCTTGGGCTCAAGCAGTCCTCCCGCCTCAGCCTCCCAGTAGCTGGGACCACAGGCATGTGCCACCACACCTGGTTAATTTTTTTTATTTTTTGTAGAGACAGGGTTTTGCCATGTTGCCCAGGCTGGTCTTGAACTCCTAGGCTCAAGCGATCCACCTGCCTTGACGTCCAAAAATGGTGGGATTCATGGTCTGGGTGCTGGTCAGAGCAGACCATCTGTGGAATTTCATCCAGCCGCTCACTGGAGATTTGTGCCCTTCTCTGCATCTGTTACACTTTACCAAAAAGTTTCCTGTAAAACTGCGCCATGTAAGCTTCACAAGAGCTTACGTTTTCGGTTTCATCTGATTCCCTCTGTGAAAAATATAAGCAAACAGCAGACTTAAAAAGCAATGACACCCAAACCCAGAACCCCGGCAGACCGACACCATGTTAAAGCCACACGTTAGTCACTTCCCCTGCCTGGGTGTTCGCACACCTGCTCTGTGGCACGGCTCCGTGTGCTGGAGACCCGGGGACAGAGCAGTTTCCACCCACGTGGAAGCGTGTCCGCATAACAGCAGAGCACAGGGACGGCCGTCTTGGGAGGAGGGCGCTGGCTCAGGCACCCCCGGGGCGCTTCTGCGTTCTGTGTGCTGGAAGACCTCAATGCTTCAGAGCCTAAATTATGTGGGAAAAATGCGTTTGTGTCCCAAAGCTGGAGTGAGCTTTCCAAGGTGTGTATGGGGCACTTGGCAAGCTTCACTTGTGCCCTAAAGCACAAGGTACCAGGGCTTGGGGTGAATTTGGTGGCATCTAGAGCTGGCAACTTTGTTGGGGCTGGTCACCCCCGGCCCCGAGGACTGTGGGGGAAGGAACGGCTGTGCTGAGTGGAACACCAGCCACGTTCACACATGGCCACCTGCCAGCCTGACCTGTGCGTCCAGCCCCAGCCCTTCTCCATCACAGAGGAGGTGTCCCATCAGGGAGCATGCGGGCTGGGAGGTTATGGAGCCCGCTGTGTATGACTCGCTGTGTGATTCACAACGAAGCATTTGCTTTCCTGGGCCTTGGTGACCCGTCTGTGGAATAGGCACAGGAGCCCAGCTCTTGGGTAGACAGAAGGTAAGGGTGTGGGGTGGGGGGAGTGGGGCAGGGGCCTGTAGGGCAGTACCAAGAGGAGGCGACGGGACCTGTGGCCCCCAGCTCCGGGTTCAGGACTGTGGAGCGCCTGCAGCTCCTAACGCCACTGGGTTCTTTAAGAAAAGGCTAATTGCAGAGGACAGTGGCTGGCGAGGGCGAGATCAAAGCCTGTGCTGTGTCAGCGCGGTGGCCTGCCAACTCCAGGCAGCAGAAGTCCCTCGTCATTTCATTTCCTTCCCTCCCTGTGGCGCGAACCATGTCGTTTGCATTTTTTGGATGAGGATTCAGGCTCAGCCTCAGCTCACGCGGTCCCGATGCCCCTGCTGTACTCCAAGGTTGGCCTGAGTCTTTTGCTCCCGGGTCCTGCCGTGCCCCGTCACAGCCAGCTCTGCCCTGGAGAGAGAGGCCGGTGGGAAAGACCCAAGAGCAGCCGGGCCTCAGCTGAATGGGACTTCGTTCTTTGGTTTTAGTTTTTACTTGCTGTTTTTTTCTTTGTATAACAAACATTGCCTGATAAGGAACTTCTTCCAGCTTCAGGAAAGGCTCCTCCCAGGCTTGGGTGCTTTGAGGGCCCCACTGGCCTATCCTCTGACACATCCCTTGAGGTGGCTTCCTCAGAAGCCACAGGCCTCTTCATCCGCGTCCCCTTCAAGGCAGGCGGTGGACCACTCACTTTCCATACACCTTTTAAGAGGATTTAAAAGTGTTCTTGAGTCTTTCTTGGATAACGAAAGGGATCGGGACGGTGCCTTCCCGTCATATTTGTCTCAGGTCTCGTCCATCCTCGCTCTGCCCTCCTTGCGAGAGAGCGTGGCTCCCAGGCCTGCAGGCTGGCTGTGGATCTCCGGGGAGCCACTGGGTGGGGCTATGTTCTCAGCTTCAGGGGGAGCCGTGAGGGAGCCCCCGGGCCCCCATCCTGGCGTTATTCACCGTCCCGCAGGGTCTGCCTGAACGCTAGCCTGGTGGGGGGGGTGGGGTGGGCGGGGGCAGGGAGGGAGGCCCAGGGCTTATCGTGGAGAGGGTGGGGGTGAGGAGTAAGTCCCCAGGTCCACACATCGTAGCCCCCAGGACACCCTGGGCTGGGAGTATAGGAGACTTAGGACATGTCCCGGAGAAGTGAGGCCGGTGTGTGGTGTCTTGTTCTTCCTGGGTGACACCCACAGCGTGACCTGTGGCTGGGATCCCCTGTTCATGCATTCTTGAGCAAGGGGAGCCTGCAAGATGTGACTCACACCCACCTCTGGGACATGGAAGACAGAGGCGGATGGAGATGGTCCCCCTCTGCGTTCCTGGGCTCCTTCTGGGGAATACCTGTTTGGCCCTGATGGCAGCCAGGGGTTTGTACCAGGCTGGTCCTGTGCCCGTGAGAGGGTGCTAGGCTGCAGAGATTGGTGGCCAATGCCCTGGAGGAGTGGAGTGGAGCACAGGTGTCTCCCAGCAGCTGTGGCCGCGCATACTGCCAGCAGCAGTCCCAGCTCCTAACACAGTGAGGTGAAGGATGGGTGGAGGGGAGGGCCGGGGGAGGGCCCGGGAGGGGCGGCCTTCCCTCTGGAAGCAAGAGGAAGCCAGCGCGCCGTATGCCCACGGGGACTGCAGGTGGTGGGTGTTCTGGCCACTCTGTGCGGCTCTCACCCTTTTGCTGTGTGTTGGCGGAGGAATCATCTTTGGCTCTGAAGTGTGACGTACAAGAGGGGGAGAGCAAAGGGTTCAGACTTTGATCTGCTAAGCCGTGTCTCATGAAGTCAGGTATTCTGCAAGGGAAGCTTTTTTCTTAGGAGAAACAAATCTCTTCGGTGTTCAGGACAAGACTGTGCTGTTCCAGCCACCACAGAGACAGAAGGTTGGAGGTGAATGTGCGCGCAAGTTAATTTTCCATTTGATATTTACATCTTCATTACAAAAGTAATACATGCCTGTGAAAATTAAACACAGAGCCAAATCTAATAAATAATTAAAATTGCGTTCTTTACTCCATCCCAAATTCCACTCTTTTTCCTGGAGGGAACCACTGTAAGTGCTTTGTGGTTTATCCTTCTAGAGTTTATAAAAAATACACATAAGAACATACACACACACACACACAGTTTCCAAAAATGCGTTTACATGTCATGACATCTCTCTTCGTCACCTGATTTTGACTTGTTTTGGGAAACTTTCACCACACAGAGATCTACTTCATTTAAAGAAGGACTTCCTTTTTTTATGCATATTCTAAAGAGATACCTGTAGCCACACACACATGCATGATAAGAACCGTCTGTGTGATGGTATCAGAGCACAGGTGATAGTCTGCCGGAACCAGAGTGTGCTTTCAAGACTGGAAATGTGTGTGTGTGGTTTGGAAACTGTCCCAGAACTGCACTCTTGTCTCTTACATTGTGGGGCTGGGTGGGGTCAGAAGCGACCTGTCCTGTCCGACGCAGCGAGGCCTGTCCAGGAAGAGTGCGACACTGGCCCTTGAAGCTCCCCTGGTCTCTGGTTGGCCCCGCCTGGCCCAGATGCCGCCTTGCTGGAAGGCGGACTTTGCCTCTTGCCTGCTGCTTCTGTCTTTCTGTCTGGTGCTGTCCCTAAGTTCAAAAGGCGGCAAGGAGGCCCTCGGTGCTCCGCGGTCGGGGCTGCAGAGTCGCTGTGCTCTGGAGCATGCTGCATGGGGTTCCTCCTGTTGGAATACAGGTAAAGGTTCTGAGCATGCACATTTCTGTGTGTTGCATTGACCGGGCTGCCTGTGTTCACTAGCTAGCAGCTCCCCTGCAGGCCTCTGAAGTGCAGGGGCAGCAGAGACGGGGGCGGTGGCCTTCGTCTGACCGTGCCTGGCCACGAGGCTGCTGTGTGTCTGCACCCGTGTCTTTTCTCAGACACAGCCAGCGTGGCACCCCCTTACCTCTTGGTGAATGTAATTCAAAGCAAAGCTGCCCCTGGAGCTGCCGGGCCGGGTGCCAGCATGTCTTGCCGCGTTGGTCTGGCTTTATGTTGGGGGTCCTGGTGGAACTTCATGGACTCACGGGCGTGGTGGCACGGGGAGCCTGGAGGTATCTTAGTCACCCTCACAGGCTCGGCCTCGGCATTGCCCTAAGTGTCACTTCTATGTGAATTGGAATCAGGAGGCATGTCCACAGCAACACACATGCCTGAGCTGGATGGGACCACTGCGTGCCTTCAGCGCAGCCCGCCAGAGTGGCAGAGGGCAACGCCGGGGCCACGGAGCAAGTCTGGCTCGCAAGCAAAAGGTGGGGCGCATGTGAGCCATGTCTCCTTCCTAGTGTGGCCTTTCTCCCTTCCTCACCCCCTCCCAGTGAGGATGAATTTCTCCTGAGGAAGCCGCTGGCCATGGGGCAGACCTGGCGAGGGTGGCAGCCCGCCCCCATGGGCGCCAGGGGTGCTCTGGCTACGGCCAGGAACTTGTGGATTTTCTGTGCAGACGATCGTATCATGTACACATGATGAAAGCTTGCTCTGTTCTTTCTAAGCTTTCTTTCTCTCCTTTACTTGCCCTATGCCAGTGGCTGCGGGAAGTGCCCTGAGGAACAGGGCCTCATGCTGACTTCTCTCTAATCAGTGGTACGTGGCCATGGACTTCAGCACCTGCCTCTCCTGAGACTAAATGCAGTCATACTGTCGCCTCTCTCCTTTTATCACTTACTGTCAATAGTCCCGTTAATTGGTTTTCTATAGTAAACATTCGTGTGTCCTGGGATAAACCAAATGTGATCATGACGTTTTGGAAAAGTCCTGGCTGGAGTCAGCTTGGAAATGTATGTTTATTGTGACTATTCCATCACTGTGTGAGCGTGAGGCTGGCCTTTCCCTAAAGGGCACTCTGCCTGTCCCTGACGTATACCGTGGTGCCTCTAGTGTTTGCCCAGCGAGTGAAATGCCCACTGTGGCCTGTGAACGAGCACCTCACCGGAATAGTAGCGAGTGTTCCCCTTCGGGGGAGGCAGGCAATGAGGACGTATAATATTTTGCACTGGCCCCTGCTTTACTGAGTGTTTTTACTGGAAAGCAGCGTTGAATTTTATCGTGTCGCCTGTCAAGCCTTCTGGTTAAAAAATCAGATGAACTTTGTTAGTCAGTCTCCTCCAGCAAACCATCCTTGCATTCATGAAACAGAGCCACTTGGTCATCATGTATGTGCTGACTTTTAATGTGCTGTTAGCACTGTTTGCTAAATTTTAAAGACATTTTTGCATTCATAGTCATATGAAAAGCAGTGGTTCTCAAACTTATGGGCTCTTTACACTCTTAAAAATTGTTGGGCTGGGCGCAGTGGCTCATCCCTGTAATCCCAGCACTTTGGGAGGCCGAGGCGGGCGGATCATGAGGTCAGGAGTTCGAAACCAGCATGACCAACATGGTGAAACCCCATCTCTACTACAAATACAAAAATTAGCCAGGCGTGGTGGCGTGTGCCTGTGGTCCCAGCTGCTCAGGAGGCTGAGGCAGGAGAATTGCTTGAACCTGGGAGGCAGAGGTTGCAGTGAGCTGAGATCATGCCACTGCACTCCAGCCTGGGCGGCAGAGCCAGACTTCATCTCAAAAAAAAAAAAAAAATTATTGGCCAGGCACAGTGGCCCACGCCTATAATCCCAGCACTTTGGGAGGTCAGGGAGGGTGGATCACCTGAGATTGGGAGTTGGAGACCAGCCTGATCAACACGGAGAAACCCTGTCTCTACTAAAAATACAAAATTAGCCAGGTACGGTGGCACACGCCTGTCATCCCAGCTACTCACAAGGATGAGGCAGGAGAATTGCATGAACCCAGGAGGCAGAGGTTATGGTGAGCTGAGATCACGCCATTGCACTCCAACCTGGGCAATAAGAGTGAAACTCTGTCTCAAAAAAAAAAAAAAAAAAATTACTGAGGGCCTGGTGTGGTGGCTCACGCCTATAATCCCAGCACTTTGGGAGACTGAGGTGGGTGGATTGCTTGAACTCAGAAGTTTGAGAGCAGCCTGGGCAACATGGCGAATCCTGTCGCTATAAAAAATACAAAAATTATCCAGGCATGGTGGCGCATGCGTCTAGTACCAGCTACTTGCGAGGCTGAGATGGGAGGATCACCTGAGCCCCAGGGGTGGAGGTTGCAGTGAGCCGAGATCGCTTCACTGCACCCCAGCCTGGGGGAAGAGTGAGACCCTGTCTTAAGAAAAAATTATTGAGGACCCCAAAGCAATTTGCTTTTGAGTTACAGCTCCTGTGGTCCTCAACTGGGGGGTGACTCCCCTTGTCTCTTGGCGGACATTTGGCAATGGCAGGAGATGTTTTTAGTTGGTAGCTGCTAGAGGGCAGCCACTTCTGCATCGAATGTGCAGAGACCAGGGAGGCTGCTGAATGCCCTGGGGCACAGCTGGCCCCATAGCAGAGTTATCCCATCCAAAATACCAGGAGTGCCACCGTCGAGAGACTTCCAGTATGGTATTGAAATATGCTAGGTTAGAAATGAATGCTAAGAACATTTAAAAATATTTAATAATTCATTTCAAAGTAGCAGCAATAAACCCGATGCGTACAAAGAATATTTTTTCCTGTGTCCTGGGATAAACCAGTTTTTATAAAGAAAGCCCATAGTTTCCAAAATTAGTAAGGAGAGTGGCCCTGTTTTCTATTTTCACCAGTCTCTTTGATGTCTGACCTCAGAGGCCGCGGCTGACGTGTCTCTGCCTCTGCAAGCAGCCTGTTTCACTGTGTCGTGGTTGAGGCTCATGAAGAAAATTATGCCGGGTGAGACTGGGCGCCTGTGAAGCCAGGCTCTCGGAACCCCCGCCTGCGAGGTCCGGGGCCCCTGGGGTCCTCACGCCACAGTTTGAGACGGTGATTTAGACAAATTTCCTCCTTCCCTTCCCTGTGCACTCTTTCTCCTTATGAATTTTACGTCACCGTTGCTTCATTAAAGGGATTGGGACATCTTCCTTCTTTATGTTCTGGGAAAGTTTAATCAATGTTAAAACGGTCTGTTCTCATAGGATTTGTAGAATTCACTTGTGAAATCATCTGCCTGTGGTATTTTTTTTTAGAAGTAAATTTAACAAAACTGTTTAATAGATATTTTAATTATTTTTATTTTAATTATTTTTTAAATAAGAGATTCCATGTATAGTTTTTTTTCTTTTTTAGAGATGAAGTGTCACTCTCTTGCCCAGGCTGGAGTGCAGTGGTGCAAGCTTGGGTCACTGCAACCTCCGCCTCCCGGATTCAAACAATTCTCCTGCCTTAGCTTCCCGAGTAGCTGGGATTACAGGAATGAGCCACCACACCCGGCTAATTTTTGTATTTTTAGTAGAGATGGGGTTTCATCATGTTAGCCAGGCTGGTCTCGAACTCGTGACCTTGTAATCCGCCTACCTCGGCCTCCCAAAGTCCTAGGATTACCACTGCCCCCAGCCTGAGACAATTTACTTCTATAGAAGAGTGTGGCTCGCAGATGGAGCAGTGGTGAGCGCACCCTTGGACAAGGTGGGGCAGGGGTTCTTCTCCCTGGGGCAGGTACTCCTGCTGCTATGTCCTTCCCCCTGTTGGCTAGGATTAGACCGCACAGTCTAAGCTAATTCCGAATGGCTATTTTAAAGCGAGCAGGGGTATGAGCTGGAGTGACGGGGTGGGTAGTTTGGCGGGAAGGACGGTTATGGGACAGGTCAGAGCAGGTAAGCAGGGGGTCAAAGTAGGTGACCAAAGCAGGTGACCTGGGGATGAGTCAGGACGGAGCAGGGAACCGGGGGGAACAGATGTGAACTACTGATTAGAGCTGGTGGAAAAGGTTGTTTGCTGAAACTGCAAGGAAGTTAAACTTTAAAGTAGAGAAAGAAAAGAGAGCTGAACATGCTGACACGCTGATTCTTTGAAGAGAAGCTTGGAATTCACTATATCTAACAATATCCAGGAGTGGGACTGTAGATCTACTTTTAGTTCTGTAAGGAATCTCCACGCTGTTTTCCATGGTGGGTGTGCCCGTTTACATTCCCACCAGCAGTGTAGAGGTGTTCCCGGTTCACCACATCCTCGCCAACAAAAAATATGGAACACTTCACAAACTTACATGTTGCCCTTCTACAGGGGTCGCGCTCATCCTCTCTGCCTCGTTCCAGTTTTAGTGTACGTGCTGCTGAAGCAGGCATGTGTGTCTCTGTTTTCTTCCCAAACAGTCTAAAGATCTTGGAGCTTTGGTTCCACGGTGTTTTCAAACCGGGTTTCCTGGCGCGCGGGTGCCGCGTGGGTGCCGCGTGGGTGTCGCGTGGGTGCCGCATGGGTGCCGTGCAGGCGTCTGCATCTCTGCGCCTGGAGTCTGTGGGGGTTCTCCGGACAGGATCCTGGTTGTCACCCGAAGCTTGGAGAAGGGAGGGGGAGTGCACTGCAGGCGGGGCTCTGACCACATCTGCAGCCCTCCCAGAGAGTGTGGCTGCACCTTTTTAGTCCATTTCTTCCCTGTTTCAAATGCCCACAGCATGCTGGGATGCTCGTCTTGCCTTCAACCCTGAGTGTGTGTGTGTGTGTGTGAGAGTGTGTGAGTGTGAGAGATTGTGGCTGAGGGTGTGTCAGTGCAAGAGTGCGTGAGTGTGAGAGATTGTGAGTGTGTGAGGGTGTGTAAGCATGTGAGTGTCAGTGAGAGTATGAGTGCAGGTGTGAGCGTGTGAATGTTGAGTGTGTGAGTGTGAATACATGTGTGAGTGTGACTCGGCTGAGAAGAGAGAATGCAGCTGGGCAGGTGATGCTTGGTGAGTGTGATCCTGTGATGTCATAAGAAAGACGCATCTGGTCTTGGCCCTGGTTCCCAGCAGGCACACAGCTCCTACAACCTTTGGTGCTCAGTGTCTTTTTGTGTGCTAATGAGGTGACTGTGGCTGGGGCTCCTGGACAGCCTCCTGGGGGACTGGTTGCCAGGGCAGCCGACCACGTGATTAGAGGTTGGAACTCCACCCGTGGACCGCTGGGGAGTGGAGGGAGCCCGCAGAGGTGGAGTTGATCACCAGGGGCCGGTGCTGTGCTCCATCCTGCCTGTGTGATGAGGCCTCCACAGACTCCCTAAAGGACAGTGTTTGGGGGGCTGGCGGGCTGCCCAGCACGGGGAGGTTCTGGGAGGGGCGGAGCCCTGGGGAGGGCGCGGAGCTCCGAGCCCCGCCCCGTCCCTCGCCCTGCGCATCTCTTCATCTGTATCCTTTCTAACCCCCTTTATAATAACCGGCAAATGCGTCTCCCTCGCTGAGTTGTGTGAGCTGCTCTGGCAAATTAATGAAACCCGGGGGAGGGGTCATCGGAAACCCACCCTGTAGCTGGCGCTCAGAAGCACTGGCTACAACCTGGGGCATGCCCTTGGCACTGGACAGTCCTGTGCTCTGAACACCCCAGGGCTCGCCCTGCGCCCCCCTCTGCCCGGCTGTCCGTCATAACACCCAGATCCTTCCTAACACCCTTGATGATAAACCAGCAGACACAGTGTTTCCCAGAGTTCTGTGCGCCGTCCTAGCAAATTATCAAACTCAAGGAGGGCACCATGGGAACCCCAGCTTCCAGCCGGGTGGTCAGGAGCACAGGTCACGAGTGGGACAGTCTCGTGGGCGAGGCCTGGCGCTGTGGGATTTTCTGATGCTAAAATCCCCACCTATTTTGGTGACCAGAGCATTGTGTGCTGAGTGTCGGATGCGGGGGATGGAAGGGAAGGACAGTTTGTTTCCGTCTGCCGTGAGATCCTGAGCTGTATCAGGTAATGAGCGACTCTGCAGGGCTTCTCAGCTGTGCAGTGCCTTTGACAGTTACTTTGGTGGGTAATAAAAAGCTGGGGTTGATGGTTGTTCTTTTTAAATCAGTAATTAGCTCCACACTGCTGATTCTTGGAGCCCTTTTTCTAGGGATAAAGCATTAATTACTTTTCTAACAAGATGCTAACCTCCTTGACAGCCTCCCACTCTGAGCTGGGTGTCTGGAGAGGGCAGGCCTGTCCTTCCCTACAAAGTGTGGGGTGAGTGTGGAGAGGACATTCCGTGGCTCCCAGGGGCTCACAGTCACTGAGTGCTGGGACATTCTTTTCCTGACTTCTGTGTCTCTTCATGTGAAGGTTTGGCAAATACTCAATAGACTGTTGTGAGAATATGAGCTTCTTTATTTGGGGGAGATTTTTTATCATGGAAAAGGTTTCCTTTTTTAAAAGTTGAAATCCTTGATCACATCACCTAGGTAAAAAAAAGATGGGGCCAGGCGCGGTGGCTCAGGCCTGCAGTCCCAGCACTTTGGGAGGCTGAGGCGGGTGGATCGCCTGAGGTCAGGCATTTGAGACCAGCCTGACCAACATGGCGAAACCCCGTCTCTACTAAAAATACAAAAATTTAGCAGGGCGTGGTGGTGCGCACCTGTAATCCCAGCTACTTGGGAGGCCGAGGCAGGAAAATTGCTTGAACCTGGGAGGCGGAGGTTGCAGTGAGCCGAGATGGCGCCATTGCACTCCAGCCCAGCGACAGTGCAAGACTCTGTCTCAAAAAAAAAAAAAAGAAAAAAAAGAGAGAGAGAGATGAGACAGGTACATGAGGAGGAGGGTTTGAGGCTGGTGCCAGTCAGGTGCGTGGACAGGAGCTGCTCAGAGGCGCTAGCTGCTTCTGCTCTGGGACAGCCACTCCCTGTTGTCCGTGAGAGGAAACACCAAGAAAGAAGTGTCTTGTCTTTTTTCAGAAGTCAAGTTGCCTACAAGGAACTCTGTTTATTTTGTGCTTTGAGAAAGAAAATACTCTGAGTACAGACGTGCTTGGGTCAGGGGGTTTCTGTGGCCACTTGCAGCCTGCTGGGTCTCTAGGCCTGCGGTTTCAGTAACTTCCTGTGGCCCGCTAGGTCTCTGGGCTGGGGGTTTCCGTGGCTTCCTGTGGCCTGTGTGGATCTCTGGGCCTGGAGTTTCTGTGGCTTCCCGTGGCCTGCTGGGTATCTGAGCCTGGGGTTTCCGTGGCTTCCTGTGGCTTGCTGGGTCTCCGGGCCTGGAATTTCTGTGGCTTCCTGTGGCCTTCTGTGGCCTGTTGGATCTCTAGGCCTGGGGGTTCTGTGGCTTTCTGTGGCCTGCTGGGTCTCTGGCCTGGGGTTTCTGTGTCCTCTGGCGGCCAGCTGGGTCTATGGGCCGGGGTTTCTGTGGCCTGCTGGGTCTCTGGGCTGGGGTTTCCGTGGCCTCCTGTGGCTCGCTGGGTCTCTGGGCCAGGGTTTCTGTAGCCTCCTATGGCCTGCTGGGTCTCTGGGCTGGTGTTTCCATGGTCTCCTGCGGCCCGCTGAGTCTCTGGTCCTGGGGTTTCGTGGCCTCCTGCCACCCACTGGGTCTCTGGTCCTGGGCTGGGTGCTGCCCTCATCTGTGGTGTGAGTCTCTGGAGCTGGGGTCCTGGAGACTCCTTGGGGCTCCTCCAGGAAGGGGTTCCTGCTCCTCCTCTCCTCTGCTGCTGCTCCCACGGCCAGGCCCAGTGGTGTGGGGTGGGCAGAGCTGGCCTCTGCCGCGGTGGGGTCACAGAGGGGTTTAATGAGCTGCACGTGGCGACACAGGGCCTGTCCCGGGCAAGGGCCCTGTCCAGCACTTGGAGACAGGGATGAGTACCCCGGGGGCCTTGGGGCATGTGGAGGCCCAGGCTGCTGGGGGAGCCTCACAGGGCATGTGTGATGCGTTCATCAGCGCCCTTCTCAGCCTGGGGACGAGGAGCAGATGTGACGGAGGAGGCTCTTATCCTTGTGGGGGGTGGCCAGGGGAGGATGGTGAACACATCAGCAAACAGGAAGTGCCGGGGACAGTGTGCGAAGGAGTGCAGCCCCCAGGACCCTGGGCCGAGCCACGCAGGGGCCTGCTTCGTTCCTCAAAGGAGGCTGCCGGCCTGGGACTTTCCTTAACCCCACCCTCAAGGCACAGAGAGGCTGGGCATGGGTCCCCCCCACTGGCACAGGCTGCGACCCGTGACAAAGGTTAGAGGCCGTGCGGGAGCCACCAGCTCTGTGGGAAACAGCAGTGTGTGCTGGGCTTCAATGGGGTCTTCTAGCTCAGGGCTGCAGCTCAGGAGCCATGAGCCAGGCAGGGCACTCCATCAGTGTCGGGGCTGCTGGGAGGGTGGGTTGTGTTTGTTCCCTGTGTGATGTGACCGGCCGCCCCGTGGTGGTGGCAGAGCTGGCCCGGGGTCTGGGTGTGGGGCGCCTGTCCCCAGCGGGGCGGGCTCTGGGGTACAAGTGTCTGTTCTGTGTCAGGACTCTCTGTTTCTTCTCCCCACACTCATACAGGGGTTTTAGACTGTGAAGGGTGTACTTCCCCGAGGAAAACCAGCTGCAGGTGTCTATGCTGGCACAAGGAAGACAAACCCAGACAGCACTGTGTTCATTCTAGGAGAGGGAGATGGAATTCAGGGGGAGGGGGCTGGATCCAGGAGAGGGGGATGGAATCCAGGAGAGGTGATGGAATCCAGGAGGGGGCGGGGGTGAATAATCCAGGAGAGGGAGATGGAATCCAGGGGGAGGGGGATAGAATCCAGGAGAGGTGGGTGGGCTAATCCAGGAGAGGGAGATGGAATCCAGGGGGAGGGGGATAGAATCCAGGAGAGGTGGGTGGGCTAATCCAGGAGAGGGGAGATGGAATCCAGGGGAGGGAGATGGAGTTCAGGAGAGGAGGATGGAACCCAGGAGAGGAGGGTGGAGTCCAGGAGAGGAGGCAAGGCAGTCGTCTTGAGACCAGTGAGCCACAGAGGAGCACAGAAGCCAGGCCTGAGCACGAATTAGGAGGAGGCCAGGGTTTCTGGGGCACAGCGGGCGGCGGCCCCACCCTGACTGCCTGACTGTTAACAGGAGGAAGGTAGATCTGCTGTTCGTGAAAGCGCTTGCAAAGGCAGAACCTGCTTCTAACGGTGTGGACCTTCGAAGCTGCATGATAAGCAGCGGATATTTGCTGGTCTTAGTCCCTGGTTCCTGACACAAAGTTCATAAATTCCTCGTAATTTCCTGAGTGGGAAGAGTGACAGGAGCATCTGTTGTTCTATTTGGTTCCTGTACAAAGTTCCTAAAACCTTACATTTCCTACGGGATGGGAGCGTCTACTGTTACTCCTAACAAGCCCTTTCCATCCCCCCCGAGTGACAGGTGACTGGCACGGCCCACGACAGCACCCCTGCCCACCGTGCTCCAGGCAGGAGGGTTGGGAAGGGCACGCCTGGGCTTTTCCTTTTGAAGGCTCTCCCTGAGCCCCACCTGTGGGCTGGGTGCAGGGCTGTCGTGTTGGTGAGGAGTGTGGGAGGGTGCGTTTTGGGACGGCAGCCAGCACCTCCTACAAGGTGGCAGAGCTGTCAGGATTTGAAGCCCTATGTGTCTTTGACCTCTCACCTGAGCTGCTATGAAGAGGCGTTTCTTGCTTCTTTGTGGACCCTTCCTCACTGCACTTCAGCCACGGCACCGACACATGGTCACCCCATTCCTGACTTGGCTTCTTCTGTGGGTGTGGGGCCTGGTCATGCCCCCGTGGTCAGTCTCTCTGTGACAATGAGAAGGGGAAGATGGCCACGGCGCCTGCCTGGGCAGGGCTCTCTTCCCTTGCTGGCGCTGGTCCAGCTGCTGTGGACGGCTGTGGGCACTGTTGAGGGCTCTCCTGTGGGCGCTCCAGGCCATGTTGCTGGCTGCTTCTGCTGTCCCAGCTTGCAGGGACTCTGGGTCATAGGGGAGGAGGGCAGTGTTTGTCCCTCTCCTCGGGCAAGAGGATCCAGCAAGATTCTTCCCTCCCCACCTTGCCCTGCCCCTCCCAGCCTGGGCAGGCAGATGAAAGCCAGGGCCCCACGCTTCTGCCACCTCCTGCCGCTCACACGCTCCAGACAGGGACCTGCCCCGTGCGTCCAACAGGTAAGGTCAGCTGGGCTGCCCCTGAGCAGAGCTCTGTCTTCCCCGGCTGACTTTGAGGCAACTGAGTCATTGTGGGTGGACGACAGGGAGAGGGGAGAGCGGGAGCTTGGGGCCCTGCTCTCAGACCCCACGCTGTCACCAAGCCCGTACCCTCTGGGCTGGACTCTTCCTCAGACCCAGCCCCAGCGCCCCCCCGGCTCTGCCCAGTCCTCTGAGGGGGGGCATTGGCTTATAGCCCCGTGGCTATTGCCCCCACCCCGTAACCCTGTGTGGACTCGGGCACCTGCGACATTTCTAGCCTGTGCCTGTCTCCAGCGCCACACCCCCACACGGAGCTTCTGCGTCTGCCCCACCTCCTCCGTCAGGGCTGGCTGAGGAGTAACAAAGCCAGACCTAGCCCCTCTGGTGTGGTGGCCGCCAGCCCCACGCAGCTGCCCGCCCGGGAGAGGTGGCGAGGTCCACGTGTGAGGCCCTGCGAGCTGGAAATAGTATGGAATTTCACAGTGTCTGATGGACAAGTCCGTGATGTTTTGGGCGTGTTGGATTACGTAAAACACATCGTTAAAGTTAATTCCACCTTTCTCTGTGTTTTCCTGTGGCCACTGGAACATTCAGTGGCACGGTGGCTGCTGAGTGTGGCTAGCCTTCTCCTGCTGGGTCAGCCCCATGGTAGAGGTCATCTTTAGACCTTTGCCTGAGACACAGACACCTACTTGGGACAGGGACTCCAGCCCTTCAGCCCTGTCCTCCGCAGCGGTGAAGTGGGAGCGTTCTTGAGTTATGCGCTGGCGTTGAAAAGGTGAGCCATACCTCTGCTGTCCTTGGCTGAACAGGCTGTTTGCCTGGGGACCGTGTCAGGTAACGTGTAGGACAGCGAGGGTGGGGCAGTCCAGCAGGGAGGGCGTGTGTGCATCTGTGTGGCAGGAATGGGAGTGATTTCATCTGGGATCCCCTGGGGGTCCCAGCGCTGGCTCCAGTGTTTCATTCTCCCAGAGAACAGACGGCTGCAGGGGCCACACGTGCTTGAGGGGAACCCCACCTAAAAGCCTCCCATTATAGCACAGAGCGGGAAACTGAAGTGATAGCATCACACGATGTCACAATGCAACCATCACATATGTCCAGAAGAATCGACATGGGGTTTTTGTTTTGTTTTGTTTTTGTTTTTTTAATAAGAATGACGGCCAGGTGTGGTGGCTCATGCCTATAATCCCAGCACTTTGGGAGGCCAAGGCAGGGGGATCACTTGAGGTCAGGAGCTTGAGACCAGCCTGGCCAATATGACGAAATCCCATCTCTACTAAAAACACAAAAAATTAGCCGGGTATGGTGGTGGGCGCCTGTGATCCCAGCTACTTGGGAGGCTGAGGCAGGAAAATTGCTTCAACCCAGGAGGTGGAGTTTCCAGTGAGCCGAGATCGTACCATTGCACTCCAGTCTGGGCAACAGAGCAAGACTCTGTCTCAAAGCAAAAGAAAGAGAGACAGGGTTTTGCCATGTTGCCCAGGCTGGTGGGTTCAAGGGATCTGCCCGCCTCAACCTCCCAAAGTGCTGGCATTGCAGGTGTGAGCCACCGACCAACAGCCAATCTTAACAGTCTTGGGGATGGAGACGGGGTGAGGGCTGAGAGCTCCCTTCTGACCATGTACCTTGGCTTGATTTAAAATTTTTACAGCAAGGTGTATTACTCTCTTTTATAAAACATAATTACTTTACAAAATCTTGTATTTTTAGTTTTTAGGGGTACATACTAGGTATATATATTTATAGATTTGCAGAATCTTTTTAAACAGCAGTGTTTTTTGCCTGAAATGTTTTCACTGCAGCTGAAGGACTGGGTGGGTCTGTCTCCCCAGGCTGAGGCCATCAGGCTGGTGCTCCGGGTCGATCGGAGGCCTGAGTCTCTGTTTATTCCAAATTCACCGAGACCTCACTTTAGAGGTGAGTGAAAGGAAGCTCCTTCTGAGGCGCCTCTGCTCTTCCCGTCCAAAACCACAGCAGGCTTCTTCCAGCTGGAGGCTCAAGTGTTCTCAGCTGATGGGAAATCTCCTTTTCAGAGAAGATGTGAGATGAGCGCTTGGGTTGGTTTTGGTCCTCAGCTCCTGTCTATGGGAGCAGTGATTTTGTGGTGAGATGGCCTGGGTGTGAGTCTTGATTCTGCTGCTAACTCGGTGTGACGCTTTGGGCAAGCTGCTGACCCTCTCTGTGCCTCGGTCTCCTCATCTGTTAGGTGTAAGGGCTGCTGTGAGGAGTGAACACCTGGGGCCACAGAGCTGCCGGGTTGGGCCTGTCCTGCAGAGGGGCCTGGTGAGGGTGACCGATGTGCCTGGGAACAGGCCCCCCTAGCTTGAGTTAGGACACCTTGCCCAAAATTCTAGAACTCGTCCTGCTGGTGTTTGGGGAGAACGCACGCTCCATCTCGAGGGAGCTGGGCCTGCCGCGTCCTCGCAGGGCTGACGTGGCGCCTGCTGCCCTTCACTTCGGAAGCTGAGCCAGCTGGATGCGGCTCCTGGACACAGCAGAAACAGGGAATAACCACTCGGCTCGCTGGGAGCTGTGGTCCTTGCTGGACGTGGAAGGCTCCCGTGCACAATAAGAAGGGATGATTTCAGGCAGGCCAAGGGCGTGATGGTTTAAACTCCAGCCACAGCCGTCCTCTTCACCAGGGCTTCCAGGCGGACCACCGCCCTGAGTTTGACACCATCACTGTTTAGAAAGTGCCTGCTGAGAATCGCTGACACAGCGTTAAGGAACAGACACACACACACACACACACACACACGCACACGGACACACACGCGCACGCACACACGCGCACACACACGCAGGACGATCCCTCTCATTCTGGGGAACAGCCGAGTTCTGTTTCCCGACTACCCTGTGCCGTTGCATTCTAGCCTAGGCAACAGAGTGAGATTCTGTCTCAAAAAAAATCAAATAAAATAAAGAAAAGAAAAGAAACAGGGTCTGGCTCTGTCGCCCAGGCTGAGTGCAGACCACAACTCACTGCAGCCTCGACCTCCTGGGCTCAAGCCATCCTCCTGCCTCACCTCCTGAGTAGCTGGGACTATGGGTGTGTGCCACCATACCTGGCTAATTAAAATATTTTTTGGTAGAGATGGGGGTCTCAACTTCCTGGGCTCAAGCAGTCCTCCCACCTTGGCCTCCCAAAGTGCTGGTATTGTAGGTGTGCGTCGGCACGCCAGCCTCTCCGTCTTTTTGACTCCTGTACACGTTGTGGGAGGGATCATTTTGCTATGGCGTGACAGCATTTCACAGCTCATCGCTTTTCCTTTATTGAAATAGGATAAGGTTCATCAAGAGATTGTGCAGACCAGTGTGGGCGGTGCCCTGGAGGGCCCAGTGCCTCCGCCCGGGGACAGAGGCCTGGATTCTCCCGACCCTTAGGCTGCAGGTGTCCATGCCGCTCCCTGCACTGTCTTAACGTTCGACATAAGTTTCAGTGTTTTTGCCTGGGATGCTTAGGAGCAGAGCAAGCTGGTGCATGTGCATTTGAAGAACCGTGATAATTGTTCCAGCAGGTTTCACGCCTGAAACTACATCTTGTTTAGAAATCTTGCTTTTCATGTAGGAGTTTTCCTTCTGGGATGTGTTTCAGGCTGGGGCACTCATTACTGGAAATGCAATCAGATTTACTGAGGAGGGTGTGTTCCCATGTGTTTGGCTACCTACAGATACTACAGATTCAGTGCTAATTTTGTTTCATAATTAGCTGAAATTTATTCCCATGCCAATCCTTTTTGCCCTACGGAGTTTGTGCCTCGGTCCCGCCCTAGGTGGCTCCGACAGGTTCCTCAGCCGTGTGTACCCACCACCCCCACGTTGTCTGCACGTGACTGTGACTGTCTTTAGGTGGCCACACAATTCTGCTCCCCCGCCGTCAGACATGACACATCCTGAAAACTCTGTGCGTTCTCCTTATTCCAGTGTGAGGTGCCGGAGTGACGATGGCCAGTCCCCTGTGACCCTCAGAAGGAGGCCCCTGCTCCCTTGGCGGGTGCCCCGTGTGGGTGGGGGAGCTCTGTGTGCCCACCTTTGATGGAAGTGGGGCGCGTACGGCTATGCGGTGGTGTAGGACGGTTCTCATGGGCTCCAGAGCGCAGGAGACGGGCCTGGCTCTGGGGCACCTGTGGCTGTGTGTGCTTTGTTTGGTTCGCATAGTAACCTGTGCCGTGTCCCCGTGTGAATTGCAAGGACACCGTGTCACCCAGTGCCTGCCATTTCCACTTGTTCCTGGAGCCTCTACCACACGGCCCGCGCTGACCCCAGAGTGAGTCAAAGCCAGGAGCCTTCCCATGGTGGGGCTTCTATTTTTATTTGTGTCCTTATTCGTTTATTTAAAGATGTGAAGGGCATGTGAGGTTGGCAGAACAAGACGGAGCCGCCTGCTGGCCGCGGCAAAGCCACCTTCCCGGGTGCCGCTGTCCTGCAGAACTGGACACAGCTTCCCAGAGCCCTCGGGGCCAGCATACGTGGCAGGATGGGGGACACCTGCAGGGCTTGGCCTGTGGTTGCTGCTCCTCCCTGGGATGGAGGGAGAAGGCGTGGCCCGAATTCCTCAGGCAGGAGGGTGGGCAGGGTGGGCAGCAGAGGCTGTGGGCTCGTGAGTGCTGGGCCTCGACCCTCCCTGTTGAGGTCCCACCCCTGTCACTGGCCTGGCTGAACACTGAGCTAAATCCAGATAAACAGGTTGGTGAGATGGCGCTCCCAGCTGGCTTGCAGTGTCTCATTAACCTCTAAATGTCCTCCTGTCTGGGCCGCAGGCGACAGACGCATCCTCTTGAGTGAGCGAGCACTGACAGCCCAGGCATGCTGGAGGGAGAGGACCTAAGTGCCTTTCCTCCTGGAACCCCGGGTGCCTCGTGCTGGAGGTTCTGTGTGCATCAGGGAGTCACGAATCCACACTGTCTTTGAAGCAAGTGGAGAATAGAGTTATCAGCCGCCACTCCACAGAGAGTCTGAGGCAGAGAGAAGTCGGGTTTCCCCCTTCGGGTGCCTGCCCCTAGGGACACAGTGGTGGGAGGTCTCAGGGCAGAGCCGCTGCGCAGTGGGGTAGGGGCTCAGATGCCAGCACCCGTGTGCCCGGTTCCCCATCCTGGGCCTGACAGTGACTTTGTGGTCCTGGGCAGGATATTTTCAGAGGCAGTGGAGCTAGCGGGGGCAAAGCTGTGCTGAGCGCTGAGCGATCATTTGTGTAAAGCACCTGTCATTGAGTGTGACCTCAGCGTGGCCCGTGTGACCTCAGTGTGGCCCGTGTGACCTCAGCGTGGCCGTGTGACCTGGCTGTGGTGTCAGCAGCACCACCTTTCTACTTTTCCCTGTTCCCTCAGCCTTTCTCAGACCTTGCGGGCATCAAGCCCTGCCTGGTGAAATCAGAGGCTGCAGACCCCAATCGTGGGAGTCTGCAGTGGGCAAGCCTGGGGAGGCAAGGGGTGGGCGGGTGTTTCTCTCTGGGTGAGGGGAAGGTGGGGGATGAGGTGGGGGGTGCCCACCTGGGCCGAGGGGAACAGAGGGAAGCAGGGCTTGCTGGCACATCCCAGGGGGCCGCTGTAGGGGCAGCTTCCCCCCACCCCGAGCAGCAGGAGGCAGCTCCTCAGGTGTCCGCACACCCGAGGAGCTGCAGTCCTCAGGCTGCTGGTGACACATGCAAGGGGCCTGCTGCCCTGTCCTCTCAGGCAGGCGCCTCCTCCTTCCCATGTGTTCCTGTTCTGCATTGCAGGTTGGTTTTTAGGGCTGGTTTGTTTTTGTGGCCCCCCTACATGAGGTCCTGGGACGAGGGCTCTGGGGCTCTGGAGTTGGGTGAGCGTGTATCTGAAGCTCGTCAGGGACCCAGCGTGGGGCCCTGGGCGGGTTTGCCATCGCCTCTTCTCAAAGGGCCCGTGACTGGGTGGCCCGATGAAACTCCAGGTTGGTTTCCTTGTCCAGACCCAGGGTCGGGGCAGACCCCAGACGACGGCAGCGTCAGCGAGGGAAGCAGAGCTTTTAGAAACGGCGTCACAGTGACACCTGCGTGCAGGTCGCCCACGTTCCTTGCGTCTGGTACTAGTGACTTCCCACTGCTGGAGGGGGGGTTAATCTCACCTGCAGTTTCGCTCAGTCATTCGCATGAGAAGGGAGTGTGGAAACTTCACGGGATTTATCTGAAGAAAGATTTTATTGACATCCTAAAAACAAGCTATTTTATGTTGCGGCTCTCAGGAGGCCTCCGGGAAATTGCATCTGTATATTTTGTTCTTCTCTTTTAATATTTTTGTGTGAATCATCAAGTTTTCAGGTCCAGGGAAACAATCTGGAGATATTATATTCTAATGACATTTGCTTGGGTAATATGTTCAGATGAGCTTTGTTCTTCTTAACCTTAAAAAGAGACACAGAGGTAAACACTGAAGAGCCATGTGGAAGCAGGATGCCACGTCAGCCACGTTAGCAGACTCCCAGAGAACTGCCACGCGCTTCGGTGTTGATTGATGCTGCGTGCTCCCCCGCCACCTGCAATGTTGTCAGGATTCAGACGGTGCAGCTCCCATTCATCTGAAAACCCCCTGGAAGGGGATTTTGGCAAAGGTCTTCTGCGGACATCCATTATTTCAAAATAAGTAAAACCGTGATTCTGAACATTCTAGGTTTACTGTAAAGAACATGATGAAAAGCTCCAACTCAGTGTTCCATACAGGTCGAGGTTTTGTTTCAGTTCTGCTTTTTACCTGAAGAGAATCTCGTGTGTGTGTGTGTGTGTATCTGTCTGCCTGCCTGCCCACCTACCTACCTACCTTCCTACCTATCTGTAATCGAGAAAACATAATTGTGTATATTTATGGAGTAACGTGACCTTCGTGTACACTGTAGAAAGATTACTTAATTAGCCTGTCGATCAGCTCTCAACATCGGTTTTGTGGTGTGGATGTTAAGAATCTATTCTTTTCCCGATTTTGGAAGATGATACGTATTGTTAACTGCGGTTGTCTCGCAGCGCGGTGGATCACAGGCTCTTCCATCCGGTCTGACGGAAACTGTCCCTTCCATCGGCACCTGCCCTCCCCACCCCTGCCCCGGCCCCCAGCCCCTGGAAGCCACCGCATCCTCCCAGTTCCTGCGAGACGTCTGTTTTCAGTTTCTCATGCGATCACGCAGCATGTGTCGTCCTGTGACTGGCTGATTCCGCTGAGTGTCACGTGTACCAGGTTCACCCATGAGGTTGCCAGTGACGGGACTTGCTTCCTCCTTATGGCTGAGTAGTAACATGCTGTGTTGACGCACCACACGCTGTCTATCCCTTCGTATGGTGCTGGGCGCACGGGCTGCTCCATCGCGCGGCTGCTGCAGGTGGTGCTGCAGGGAACACCGCGTGCAGGTGTCTCTGACACACTGATTTCAGTTCCTTTAGATCCTTAAGATACATACCCAGGAGTGGGATTGCTGGACCTTATGGTAGTTCCTTTTTTTTTTTTTTTTTGAGAGAGAGAGTCTCACTCTGTGGCCCAGGCTGGAGTACAATGACACAGTTTCAGCTCACTGCAGCCTCCGCCTCCCGGGCTCAAACAGTTCTCCTGCTTCAGCCTCCCGAGTAGCTGGGATCACCGTGCCCAACTAATTTCTGTATTTTTAGTAGAGATGGGGTTTCACCATGTTGCCCAGGCTGGTCTTGAACTCCTGACTTCAGGTGATCCACCCGCTTCGGCCTCCCAAAATGCTGGGATTACGGGCGTGAGCCACTGCGCCTGGCCGGTAGTTGATTTTTAAGGCACCTCCAAACGGTTTGTGCAGTGGCTGCAGTGATTGGCGCGCCCCTCCCACAGTGGGCAGGGTCCCCTTTCTCTGCATTCCCGTCAACGCCTGTCCATTCGTAGTCTTGACAGTAGCCCGGCATGAGATGACACCTACCCATGGCTTTGATTGGCATCCCCTGCCAGTGAATAATGCCAAACACCTCCTCATTAACCTGCTGGCCGGGCGTGGCTCCTTCCGAGGCACGGCCGTTGGGGCTCTTGCCGTTTGCTTTCTTGCTGTTGAGCCTGAGCCGCTTTCTCCCGTGGATGCTGGGCCCGCATCGGGCATGTGGTCTGCTGGGTTTTCTCTCCCTCGGGGTCGTCTTTTACCTGTCGTTCCCTTTGGCGTGCAGAAGCCGTTGAGTTTGCTGTGATCCCAGTTGTGTGTGTTTGCTTTTGTTGCGTATTGTTTTAAAGCTCTGCTGTCCGTTTTCTGCATGGGGAAAGGCGGGAATACTGATGACGGTATCGTGCTCCTGGCTGCCTCTTGCCATTTTGCGTGCCTGGCATTGTTCTGGATGCGCCCGGTGGTCTTTGGCTCTCCACAGCCCGCTGGCGTCAGTGTGTTGTTAGTCTCTTTATGGTTGAGGAAACTGAGGCACAGCTCGGAAGCACTTGGCGCTGGGGTTGGACTCCAGTAGTCTCGGCAAGTAGCAGTGGGTGTGGGAGGGGCAGCGCGTGGGAAGGACGAGGGGGGGTTCAGGAGAGGACGCCCCATGCCAGATGCTCAGAGGCCCTGGCAGCCTCTATCCGAGTGCAGGCCCAAGCACCAGCTGCCAGAGCCAGAGGACGGCATTCCTGCACCAGCACCCCCAGCACCAGCTCCCACATGCCAGTGCCCCCAGCCCCCCCAGCACCAGCTCCCACACGCCAGTGCCCCCAGCCCCCCCAGCACCAGCTCCCACATGCCAGCCCCCCAGCACCAGCTCCCCACACTCCAGCCCTCCCAGCACCAGCTCCCACACTCCAGCCCTCCCAGCACCAGCTCCCACATGCCAGCACCCCCAGCACCAGCTCCCCACATGCCAGTGCCCCCAGCCCCCCAGCACCAGCTCCCACATACCAATGCCCCCAGCCCCCCAGCACCAGCTCCCACATGCCAGCCCCCCCAGCACCAACTCCCACACGCCAGCCCCCCAGCACCAGCTCCCACACTCCAGCCCTCCCAGCACCAGCTCCCACATGCCAGCACCCCCAGCACCAGCTCCCACATGCCAGCCCCCAGCGCTCCCCAGCACCAGCTCCCACACTCCAGCTCCCCCCGGCACCAACTCCCACACGCCAGTCCCCCAGCACCAGCTCCCACACTCCAGCCCCCCCAGCACCAGCTCCCATACGCCAGCCCCCCCCAGCACCAGCTCCCACATGCCAGCCCCCCAGCCCCCTCAGCACCAGCTCCCACACGCCAGCCCTCTCACCACAGTGTGCCTGTCCCCCCCATCCCAAGGGTGGTGGGAGGGACGTCCAGGCCTCACCTTCCTTTGCTGTGCCCATGCTCAGGGATGGCGACTTCACAAGAGGCCACAGAGGCTCCGTGAGTCCCCAGGCCTTCGGCTGCCTGGCCCTGGCCTGCGTGGCAGCACAACCTTGCTGGTAGAGTCAGGAGGCTGGGCCTCCACTAGGATGTTACACAGTCACCGTGGCTTAAGTGTCAGAGAGAGAAGAGGCCCCGGAAGAAAGAACTGTTTCCTTAGGCCCTGCGGGTTAACTGGAAGTATGACAAGGACATGTGCAGCGGTGGGGCAGAGGAGGAGACAGGGGGAACCTACAGAGGGGCGGGGATCAAGCCATGGTCGTGAGCCAGGCGACATTCAGGAAGGTGGGAGCATCAGGAGGCCACGTGCCTGTGGTGGAGGAGCCACAGCACAGAGCAAGCCACACTCACTGCCCACATCACATCGCACCACTCACATGCCACCCACGCCACTCACACCACTCACACGCCACCCATGCCACTCACACCGCTCACACCACTCACACACCACCCTCACCACTCACACCACTCACACACCACCCATGCCACTCACACCACTCACATGCCACCCACGCCACTCACACCACTCACATGCCACCCACGCCACTCACACCACTCACACGCCACCCACGCCACTCACACCACTCACACGCCACCCACGCCACTCACACCACTCACACGCCACCCATGCCACTCACACCACTCACATGCCACCCATGCCACTCACACCACTCACATGCCACCCTCACCACTCACACCACTCACATGCCCCCTATGCCACTCACACCACTCACACCACTCACATGCCATCCTTACCACTCACACCACTCACATGCCATCCTTACCACTCACACCACTCACATGCCACCCATGCCACTCGCACCACTCACACCACTCACATGCCATCCTCACCACTCACACTGCTCACACGCCACACACACCACTCACACACCATCCTTACCACTCAACATAGCTCACATGCTACTCACACCACTCACACGCCACCCTCACCACTCACACCACTCACACACCACCCACACCACTCACACCACTCACATGCCATGCACACCACTCACACGCCACCCACACCACTCGTGTCCCACTCACATGCCACCCACACCACCCACACATTACCCTTGTGCTGCTCACCACCCATGCCACCCATGTGCCACCCCAGACCACTCTCACATGCCACTCACATGCCACCCACAGAACCGGTGCAGAGGCCAAACAGAGGGGCTTCTCAGCTGAGAGCATGAGGCAGCAGTGGGGGAGCACCTGCCTGTTCTGGAGAACTGAGAAAAGCCACCAGAGTGCTGTGCTAGCACACTTTGCTGTGTGGGCATCAGTTGATGTCACGCATCAGGCCAGTGTGGTGGCCTTGAGTGGGGGAGGGGGGAGCAGGAGGCAGGCTCAGGACACTCCACAAAAGCAAGTGTAAAAGCTGGCACCCCCAAGAGTCAGCGCTCCCCAGTAGCAGCACCCAGACCCCACCTCCCTCCCACCCTCAGGGAGGCTGAGCCAGGGCCTGACCTCGCTGTGGCCTGGGTCTGCGGGGTCCCCAGCTGGGATTGCCCCTTAGCGCCTGGCTCTGGCATGCATGAAGCCATTCAGGAGAAGGGCAGGGCCAGCACAGGCCCTAGTGTCCCTACAGACTCTTTTCCAGGGAGACGTGGCCTTAGAGGTCAAGTCCAGGAGCAGCCTGCAGGGGCCTCTGCACCTGGTCCTGGGTGCTGCCTCCGCAGAGCTGAGAGAGGCCTCAGGCCCGGCCACAGATGCCGGCCGCTCAGTGGGTAGCAGGGTTCTGGGGCCTCAGGGCTCCGGGGTTCTGGGTCCACCTGGCGTTTGGGGAGTTTGTTATTCAGATGTGGAAAGAGAACAATTCTCCCAGGAAGGAATTTTTCTTTACTTATGAGAAAGGTTGTGACCCAGACGTGGGGCAGGAAGGACAACCCGGCTTCCTCATCGCAGGCGGCCCACAGCGCTCCGGCCCACAGCATCGTGCTCCGGCCCACAGCGCTCGGCTACTCTGGAGATGAAGGAGTGGAGAAGCCTCAGCCAGGGCTGGGGGCCTGGGACAATGCCCGGCTCTCCAAGTGCACTGAGCACACATCACACCGGCTTTTTCCCTGAGGGCGGCTCACGTCGGAAGCCAGCGTGCAGAGCAGTAGCGGAGCCTGGCCAGCCATTCCTAAGCCCGCTCTAGGCTCTGCTCCTGGCTCCCATGGAACGCTCCCATGTTGCAGCCCCGGCCCTGGCCCCCACAGCTGCAGTTCAGGCACCCTGAGGGCAACCTGCTCACTTCACAGAGGGGAAGCCAAGGCCAGAGAGGTCACCCCAGCTCCACAGCCCAAAGAGGCCAGAACTGGAGTGAAAGCAGAGAGAGAGGAGGAGAGTGCAGCCCTGGCCCACTGCGGCTGACGTCACGCCAGGCTGGCACCAGGCCTCCAACTCCAGCCAGGTTCCTGAGCCACTCTTAGCAGTGGCAAGCACGGCATTGCTTCCGAGGGGCTGTGGACTTTCCTGTGGGCGCACCTGCAGCCTTCATCTATCTCAGAGAGGACCCCGTCCTCAGTGGGGGTCAGTGCCTCTGCCCGCCTGGCACACGGCCACAGCACCTCCCTCCGGAAGAATGGCCTGGGAATCAAAGCCGGGAGTGTTAGTGCCTCCTAATGCACAGGGATTTCTCCAGCAGAGGAAGACACAGTGAGAATCAGGTGGCATTCTGGTAACGCCTGTGTTCAAAGACACATTCTTGAACAAGCTCTGCCCCATTGCTCACCTGACTGCTGCCCATAGAGACTTCACAGAGAGCTCGGCCTTCAGATGCCTCGGCACAACGAAGACCTCCTTTCTTTTTTCTCGACCACAGCCTCTTGGATGGAGCTGCGGAGGCCTGGTGCTTCTGAGCGGAGCCGTGCCTGGCGCCAGCCTGGCTCTCCTGTGTCAGCTCCGCCCAGAGCAGCTCTCAGGCCCCTGTGCCTCCGCAAAAAGGGCTTCCCTGGGGATTTGCAACTGCGCCGTCTGTTTCCTTGCCCTAAAATTTGTTAAAATCTTCATGATGTGAGCAAGGTTTTTTCCTTTCTTAAAAAAAAAGCGACATGTTTAGAGTAGGCTGTGGGTCTTTGGGATACGGGTGCCCCCAAGTATTTTTGTCTAATAGAAATCTTTGGTTTTGCTTTTAAAAGGAATTCCCCATTCACCAACTGTTCTGAATTCTAGCCGTGTTTGCTTTACGATAGAAGAACACCCTGCATGCAAACCTGGGTGGGGCTGCCACTCCTGAGTGGGGCTGGCACTCTTGGGTGGGGGTAGAGAACACCCCGCATGCAAACCTGATTGGGGCTGGCACTCCTCGGTGGGGCTGGCACTCCTGGGTGGGGGGATAGAGAACACCCTGCATGCAAACCTGAGTGGGGCTGGCACTACTGAGTGGGGGATGGCACTCCTGGGTGGGGCTGGCACTCCTGGGTGGGGATAGAAGAACACCCTGTATGCAAACCTGAGTGGGGCTGGCACTACTGAGTGGGGGCTGGCACTCCTGGGTGGGGGAGGCTGACCCTGTGGCTTCCATGGCCCTGCAGAAAACTCAGGCTTGCTCTTGGCGCAGGGGTACCCATGCGTGGCGTTCGTGTTTTGGGAAATGCAAACCATGGAGATAAGAAGTTGGTCCCTAAATATGTGTGAGTCCCAAAGGCCCACAGGATAGGACGCTGGTGGACTGAGCTGAAAGGAGCAGAGTCTGCCTTGAGCTGACCTAGGAGGGAGACCCTGGGGGTCAGCTCCTCCACGCTGGCCTTTGCTTAGCTTGGCAGAGGCACGCAAGGCCCCTGGCTTTATCGGTTCCTCTTCTTGGCCACCCTCCCGTTTGCTTTCCACCATGGCCTGTCTCCTTGAGGTGACACCATGGCTGCCTCTGCACCAGCCACCACGTCTTGATACAGAGAAGTCTGATGTCATGAAAAGGGAGTTTAGTGTTTTGTTTTGTTTTTCTGAAGACAGGGTCTCCCTCTGTCACTAAGGCTTAAGGGCAGTGGCACGATCGTGGTTCACTGCAGCCTTGAACTCCTGTGTTCAAGTGATCCTCCTGCCTCTGAAGGTGCTGGGATTACAGGCATGAGCTACCATGCCTCAACAGGAAAAGGGAAATTTCTTTTTGCAACCTTTTGTCAGGGACTAACACCTTTCTGGAAGCTCCGAAAGACTCCTCTGTCTCTCATTAACTACCAAGGCAGCCATTGGGACACATCCCGAGAAGCCAGATGACTTCAGCACAGCCACTGCCTTCTATACCTCGAGCAGGGTCTTGTTAGGAGAGGTGCCAGGCAGAGGTTGTGCGGGCAGCCAGTAGCATTTGCGTATTTCAGGATGGCTGTGCAGAGTGCGGGACCAAGGAAGTTGTGCAGGTCCTCACTGCAAAGGGAGGAGGAGGCAGCTCGGCTTGCTGTTGTCTGATGGGAGGGCTGCGTGTCTCCTCTCTCCCCCACTTTCCCTCTCTCTCTCGCACACACAGTCTCTTGGGTTTTTTGAGCTGCTCTCAGGATTAAATGAATGTCTTGGTTCCATGGTGAGCATTTCACACTGGAGAGCTAAGTTAGTTCACACTGCTCGTTGGGATAGAAGGTACCGAGGATTAGAAGTCAGAATTCTTGGCCGGGCGTGGTGGCTCACGCCTGTAATCCAAGCACTTTGGAGGCCAAGGCAGGCGGATCACCTGAAGTCGGGAGTTCAAGACCAGCCTGACCAACATGGTGAAACCCTGTCTTAAAAAAAAAAAAAAAAAAGAAGTCAGAATTCTTGAATCTGCAAATTTTTTTTTTTTTGAGACAGCCTTGCTCGTGTCACCCAGGCTGGGGTGCTCACTATAACCTCTGCCTCCCGGGTTCAAGCAGTTCTCCTGCCTCAGGCTCCCCAGTAGCTGGAATTACAGGCGTGCTAATTTTTATTGTATTTTTAATAGAGGTGGGGTTTCACCATGTTGGCCAGGCTGGTCTCAAACTCCTGACCTCAGGCAATCCGCCCGCCTCGGCCTCCAAAGTGCTGGGATTCCACATGTGAGCCACGGCACCCGGCCTGCAAATCTGTTTTTATCAGACACTAACTCAGCCCTGTACGTGGTCATCCAATGATTCCAGTAGGTGCTGTGCCTGACACTGATCTGCTGGTTGCCTTACCGTGTTTGTTTTCTATTGCTATGTGAGTTACCTGCAAACTTAGCAGCGAAAACAACAGACATCTATGATCTCACACAGCTGCTAAGGGTCAGGAATCCAGGAGTGGCTTAGCGGGCGGTTCTGGGTGTCACGTGGAGTCACATGGGGTCAGTGTGTTGGCCAGGGCTGCGGTTACCTGAAGCCCTGTGAGGGGGAAGGAGGGGGCTCCCCGAGGCCCTGGGAGCCTGCAGCTGCCCAATCATGCTCTCTCCTCCAGCTTCACGGAAGTAAGGGCTGAGCATCTTCAGGGCTGAGCTGGGCAGTTCCCACCTCTCAGTCCACAGCTTCCCACAGAGCATGAAGGGGCCGCACCAGGCCTGGGACAGGCCTGCGGCCAGGCTGGGGGAGTGTCCTGGACCACCTCTGCTGGGGGACAGGACTTCTCTGTCTGGTGCCGTGGCAGACGCATGGGCGGTGACTGTCAGTGTATCCCACTGCGGCCCCGTGACCCTGAGCAAGAATGCATCAGCGGGGCGTCTGCGGCGCTCCCTTAGACACCCCATCCCCATCCCCGTGTGCTGTCGAGGCCCTCCCGTGCCCCAGGAGGGTTCATAGGACGATGCTCTGTCCCCCAGGTCTTTTGCTCTCATCTCCCTAGTTTAGCCTTTGAACGCCTTCATTTCAGATTCAGAGGTTTCAGGCTGGAGAGACGTGGAGGGACAGAGCCTGAATTCCTGGAGAATAAGAGGCGCCTCACCGCGCGGCTCTCCCAGTGTGGGGGCCCCGAACGTGGGAGCTGCCATTCAGTCAATGTGGCTGCGGTTTGGAGCGAGTGTGGCGGGCGCCTGTCCTGTCCGGCAGGCAGGGTGGCTCCTCTGTGTTGAGCCTGCGGCCACACCCCACATGCAGGATGTTTGCCTATCACTGGGGGCCTCTCAGGCCAAGCACAGGCTCTTCCTCACCGACTCACCCACAACCCGGCCCCTGGCCACACTGGTGTTGGGGGGAGGAAGACGTGGGCACTCTCAGGTCCCTGGTCCCAGGGGTCCGTGCTGGGGTGGGGCTCGCTGACCTGCGTCCTGGCTGGCCCTGTGACTCGGCCTGTTTACAGTGAGCGGCTCCTGGCGGAAAGCTGCTTATTGGATTAGCCGGTGCCCCGACGGCAGAGCCCGCAGCCGTGCTCAGGAGGAGGGACCTGTGTGTATGTCCTGCTTCAGCACACTCCTGGGGTCCCTTGAGTCGGTCCCTGTGGCTGGAAGGACAGTACTCGCCACGCAGGTGGCACCCGGGAGTGCCCAGCACCCACTTCCTGCCAAGCAGATGCTTTGGGTGGCCGCGGCCCCTGCCAGGCCGGGGCAGCTCAGGCCGGGTCCTAATCCCTCTGCCTGAGCTTGGCTCCTCACCCTCCAGCCAGGCTGACACCTGCTCCCCCGCAGGCTCCTTCTCGCCGGCTTCAGGCAGTGTGGGACTGGGGGCCAAAGATGCTGATCAGCTACCCGGCCTGCCTCTTCTCGGGGATCTGCGTGGCCCTGCTGGCGGTGGCTTTGGCCTATTACTTCTACTGGTGAGTGAGGCGGGGACTTGGGCAGTCCTGGGGGTTTTGCTGTATGCTCCCCTCCTCTTCCAGCTCTGGACCCATTCTCCACATGTCAGCAAACTCTGCCAAGCCCTTTGCAGGGGACCTCCTGGGAGGCAGGGAAGTGGGGGGGTGGCAGGAGCTTGTTCAGATCCCTCCTGGGGTCCTTGGGTGGCTCTCCCATCCTTCTGCAAAGGGTTTTTTGTTTGGAACATTCCTGAAGGAGCTCAGGGGTTTCGTACCATCTGGGGGGCGTTCGTAGGTGCCAGCGTGTCCTGGGAAGGATGAGCGGCTGATGCTTGGCACAGACTCCCACTGCCCCCGAGGCAGGTGATGTGGGGGTGTCTGATATACGTGGCGATCTGCGCCCCGAGCAGAAAATGCGTAGCTGCCATGAAAGCGGCACCGCTCTGTCACACCCATCGCCTGGTAGGCTGGTTTATGGCGATTGCGGGCGGTTTCCCGGCCACCCTTGACCAGAGTCCCTGCCAGCTCTCCCCCACAGAGGCTGGGAATCACAGGCGTCACAGATCACGCTGGCTGAGGATGTCAGACACTCGGTCCCACCCCACTGTGTCTCCACTGGATTACACAGATGTTTGTGCTCCGGGCCTCCAGTGCTCATGGGCAAAACAGGACACCGATATCGCCTGCCCTGTTGCTGCAGAGGGTCAAAGGGCACAGGACGCATGTCAGCCTCTGTCCGTGGAGAGTGTGATGATGGTACCGTGCGGTGCAGGGGGCAGCTGGGGGAACCTAAAAACCCCAAATCTGGGTGCTGACTTTATTTTCTAGAGCCGGGAATGGGGTGATTCCTCGGAAGAGACTGCAGCTCTCCTAGCGTCCACTCCAGATTGCATTTGTTTTTCTCAGCGCACACTTGGCCGGGAGCTGCTTCTCTCTGATCTGGAAGCTTTCTCTTCTATAGATCCGATTAATGCGCTTCCATTTCTAAGGGCTGGGAGGGTCACTGCAGGCAGGGCAGGCAGGAGGCGGTCCAGTCTTCACTGCGGTTCAGTTTATGTAAAGACGATGGATACTGTTTACAAAGAGCTTTACCCAGAGCCAGAAGACAGAATCCTAAGGCTGAGGTGGGAGGATCCCTTGAGCTCAGGAAGTCAAGGCTACAGTGAACTGTGATTGTGCCACTGCACTCCAGCCTGGACAACAGAGATGCCATCTCTAAAAAACAAACAGAACCTAAATGTGAAATTTAGGAGGTGAATTGGCCCAGGATTTGGGGCTTCTGAGAGTTCCAGTGAGGGGGCAGCCATTGGTGAGGATTCCCAAACCCCAGGACCCACCACTCACTCTTCCTCAGCCTGGGGCCACCGCGAGCATGATGTGGGCCACGTACACAGGGCAGACTGGTCCCAGCGAGCGGACCGTCCTTTTGCCAGAGTCGCCATCTTTCCCAGGCCATTCCCGGCGCCTGGGCGGAGGCCAGGTATCAAGTCATTTCTTGGCATTCGTGGCCGAGCTCTGCGGTTTTGCAGATGCTCGAGATGTTGGAAGACCCACTGTGTGATGGGACAGAGCACCTCTGTGCTGCCCTGGGCCCGAGCAGCTGCCAGTAATTGGCTTACGCCGAGCCTCTCAGCTTCAGCCGCTGACCAGGTGGCAGGGGACTGGCTGTGCCTCCTCCTCACCCACAGCATTTCCAAGTACACGCATTTCTCATCTGCCCTTGGGTCTTCAGCGAGTTATCTGTGGGATTGGAGGACTCGAGCAGTGGCCTGCACTCTGGCCGCACACCCACGGGTGCCATTGTACAACTGGGGAGCTTCCAGAACACATGGCCTGTGAGGTCCCTGTTGGTCTCGCTTGACCTGGAGGGCCACAGAGGTGGCCTGGTTTTTTTAGGGGGGGGCAGAGATGTTGAGCCTCATGGTGGTTGCTGCGCCTGGGACAGGGCGATTCTGCATTGACGGCAGCACAGGTCCAGGGAGGCCTCGCCCACTCCCTCCCAGAGCAGGAAGGGGGGCTGGCCCTGTGTGGCCTCCACTCGCTGGGAGTCTGGCATCCTTCACGGGGTGCTCCTGAAGCACCTGCCCACCCTGAGTTCGCCACACATGTCTAGGCATCAGCAACGGACGTCAGGGAACCTGCGATGCCAGCTCTTCCTGGAGACGCCCTCCCTCACGGTGGCCACTGGTGTCCAGCGTGTGACTCTCTGAGTGTGGGGTTCCAGACCAGGACCCTCTGTGCTCAGTCCACACCCGGAAGAGCGGCTTCTCATTCATCTCCTGAGACCTGCTCTTATGGGCAGCAGGGGCTCCGAATGCTGAGAAGACCCCATAAGCAGCTGCACCCGGGGGCTGGAATTTGGGTGGGGTGGGCCTCGTGCTGTTGGTTTAGGATGGGCGGTAGCGCTCTCAGCAAGGTCACAAGCCTGTGCTGTGTTTAACATCAGGGCGAGAGCGACAAGGAGGGAGCATTTTGCTGCCTAGACCACTGCCCGCTGCTGCTTTCGCCTGGCGGGGAGGATGAGTGCCCGGCCGGGTGGCGACAGCCTCGGGAGGGTTGCGTGAGGCTGCCTGGGGGAAGCAGGGACCCGGAGGAGCTGGGCATTCTCCTGGGCCCTCAGGTGGTGGCGTCCACTCCAGGCGCTGCTTCTCTTAAGGAGCCGCACCTCGCTCTTGAGCCAAGCACGAAAGCAGCTGCAGCACCACGTGCACCAGCGCCCCGGCATTTCACCCACCTGGCAGGACCCGAGTCCTAAAGGTCACAGCCCCACCCCGCGCTTCGGAAATGCAGGCTGAGTGGAGGCCCCGGCCCTGGCTGCTCTGGAGCAATGGCTATTTCAGGCTCCAGGAGGCTACCGAGTGGTTCCTGGGCTGGCCCTGCTTTTCGGCTGGGCAGGGACCACATGTCCCTCCCCTGTGGGCCCTGGTTGCCTGAAGTCTGGAGCAGAGAGACAGAGGGAAGGAGGGAAGGTAAGAGCGTGGGCTGTACGTCCCTGCCTGCGGGCACTGGCCTCGCTGTCCCCCGGGTGCTGCCTGCAGACTCTGGGGCCCGCCCTTTCCCGGAGAGAGAGGAGTCCATGGGAATAGGCGTGGGGCAGATCCGGCCCCTCCCCTCCTCCTAAGCAGCACTGATTGACAAGGGGAGAGAGACAGAAACTTGTTCCCCGGAAAAGCACAGAAAACCAGGCTGGTTCCTGAGATAGGAGACGGCTGTGCCAGGAGGCAGGCGGGGGCACGGCTGTGCTCGGCCTCTGTGCAGTGGGGAGTATTGGGGACAAATTGCAGAAGGAAACTTTGGTTTCATCTAAGCTTTTTTGGGAAAGCAGAAGAGGAAGCCCAGGAGGAGGTGAGTACACCTGCTAGGAGATGAATGAGGGACAGTTCAGGTGTCAATGTCAGCGCTTCTCCATGATCACCTCTCACCTCTAAAACAGGGCACGTGGGAGGCGGCCAGACGTGGAGGCCACGTGCCCTCATGGCTCCCCTCCCCAGCCTGCCTGGAGGTGCTGTCAGTGACTCAGCTCCAGCAGGCAAGGGTCCTCAGGGTCTACTGCTGGGGTCAACCCCAGCAAGTCAGACCCTCTCTCAGAAGCCACAGACTGCGTCTCGCCTGTGGTCCCTGCAGCCACAGTTCGGAGGCACCTGCTGGGCTAGTGTACACCTTAACAGCACCTGTGGCAAGGCAGGCAGGGCAGGTGGCCCTGTGGGTGACGGTTTGTGAATAGGCACCTTCAGCCAGCTCCGTTTTCCAGTCTGGGGACAATGGCAAAGGAATTAGAAAGCCTGCGGTTTGGCCTACGGGGTCCTGGGGTCATCCCGGGGTTGCACCTCAGCTACCAAGCTTGGGGTTCTGTGTGCAATTCCAGGGGGAGACCCACAGCCCATCGCACACTCCTGACAGCCATTACCCAAAAGGAAATTTGGCTGACCTGTGTGCACTGGGGGAGCGTCTTCATTACACATTCCATTTCATGCTGTATTGGTCTGAGTAATGGTTTGGAAACTATCTTTTACTTCAAAATGTTTGTGCATCTGAGATTTTCTGAGTTTATATCCGACGGGGCGTTGTAATGATGGACGATGGCTGAGGTGCAGGGAACCGTGGTTCTGTGGCTCAGGACAGGTCCGGCCTCTCTCAACCCCATTCCTGCACACAGCCCCCTTCCCAGGCCCTCGTGTCTTGGGTCGCCGCTGGCCCCGTGAGGCGACACTCCGCAGCTCCCACACTGTCCAGGCTGAGGGTGGCTGTTCTGAAACCCGCTCAGTTTATTCCGTCTTGAATCAAACCTGTGTTTAAATGTGTGGCTCAGGGTTCCTATTGAATGACAGATGTGGCATTTGAATCTGTAAATAATGAGTACACCTTTAAGGTCTGTGCACTCTTTGCTTAAAGCATCATGGAAGGCCTGAATCGTCTCGCGTTTGCATAGGAGCGTGGCTTCGTCAGGACTCATCCCCAGGCAGCCCTGTGAGCACCTGGTGGGGGCCAGATGTGGGTCACGAGAAGAAGCCAGCAGAGGGTGGGCCCTCCACCTCGTCCCCACAGGACTTCCCTCTCTCCCCACACACACTCGGCCTCTGCCGGGACTCAGGGCTTCCAGCCAAGCTCCTCTTACCAACGCTGCCCGGCGGCTGCCCACAGGTGGGAGGGCTCAGTCCCATCCCCTCGCAGGCCCTGTTGCTCCCCCAGATTCCGTTGGTTGTCTGGCAACCTCAGGTCTCTGATGGGAGGAAGCAAAGTTGAGAACTGACAGTTTGTCTGGCTTTGTTCTCTGGAGAGTGGCAGTGACAAGCTCTCTATGTCCCCAGCAGAATCCACAATCCACCTCCTGCATGATTTTGTAGATTGCAAAATACAGTGAAAAGTGCCTGAGGCCGGGTGCAGCGGCTCACGCCTGGAATCCCAGCACTTCGGGAGGCCGAGGCGGGTGGATCACCTGAGGTCAGGAGTTGGAGACCAGCCTGGCCAACGTGGCAAAAACCCATCTCTACTAAAAATACAAAAATTAGCCAGGTGTGGTGGCCTGCACCTATTATTCCAGCTACCTACTCGGGGAGGCTGGGGTGGGAGAATCACTTGAATCCAGGAGGCAGAGGTTGCAGTGAGCTGAGATCATGCTGCTGCGCTCCAGCTGGGGGACAGAGCAAGACTCCATCTTAAAAAGAAGAGCGTGAGCCATTGATGAGCAGCTGAATGAATAAGGCATGCGGCAGATGCCCACCTGTTTCTGTAAATGTTGTTGTAGCACACAGTTCATTGTAAGAAAATTATGTCCAGGTCAACTTAGCTGTGACTGTTTTATGTATGTGTGTGTGCGTGTGTGCGTGTGTGCACGTGTGCGTGTGTGTATGTGTGTGCATGTGTGTGTGTGTGTGTGTGTCTCTTTTGGAGCGTGGTCCCCACAAATCTGCCAGCCTTGGAGAATGTTCTTCTGCCCTGACGTGTGGCTATGCCCTGGCGTGGGAAGCACCTGCTGTGCCCTGCAGGCCCACAGACTTGTCACAGGTCTATTGTGCAGTCATCAGGCCTGGGAGCTTTGCACATCCCTCCACCTCCCACCCAACATGACCACTACTCGGGCCAGTGAAACCATCATAGCACCAGAAGAGACAAATTCTGGAGCTCAGAGAGCTGGGGTAGGTGAAGGGAGGGTGGGGACTGGAGGTCCTTGGCCAGCAGCCTTCTCACCCCAGGCCACCGGCTCCCCCATCGTCCCTCGTCCTGCCCAGCCCTCCTCCCTGCCCTCTCTGCAGTTTAAACTGGCAGTGACGCAGTGGCAAACATGACTTGGGGAAGTAACTCTAGGACTTGCTCTTCAGTTCCCATTCCCGGTGAGACAGTACCTGGCAGGGAGCTTCTTGTCCTCTTCGGAAGTGGCCTGGGGGTCCTGGGGCCCTGTCCAGCCCAAAGCTGTAGTCAGGAGAACATGTGGCCATGTGGGTCTCATAAGAAAGGCCAGCCAGGCCTTCCCAGGCGGAGCATCTGTTGGCCTCTACCTGCTGGAGTGATGCCCCTGGCATCTCCAGTGAGGCCTGGAAACGTTGGAGTCTCCTCTTCACTGAGTCCAGAGTCACTTCCATCTACCGCGTGTCCAGTGCCTGTTGGGGCCTTGATTCTGAGACGAGATTGTTTGCTGAGGTGCTCCATGGGCTCTTTCGTGATGTTGTTCTTTCAGGAACTTTAAACGGAGGAGGCACGTCACGAGTGTGGATTAAGAAGCCAAGCTGCTGTTCTGCTGCTGCTTTTTTTTTCTTTTTTTTTTTTTTGAGATGGAGTCTCGCTCTGTCTCCTAGGCTAAGGGACACTGGCTCAATCTCAGCTCATTCCAACATCCACCTCCCAGGTTCAAACAATTCTCCTGCCTCAGCCTCCCAAGTAGCTGGGATTACAGGTGCCTGCCACCATGCCCAGCTAATTTTTTGTATTTTTAGTAGAGATGGGGTTTCGCCATGTTGGCCCGGCTGATCTCGAGCTCCTGACCTCAGGTAATCCACCCGCCTCGGCCTCCCAAAGTGCTGGGATTACAGGCGTGAGATTACAGCACTGGGATTACAGTGCTGGCTGTTTGTCACAAATGTATGTATGTTGAGTATGAGCCATTCGCTTAGCAATATTTAATTATTGAGGCTTTTTAGATGTTGTAACATATTTTAGGGCTATTTTCTTATTCTTTTTCATGGTTTTCCTGACTCTTCTTTCCTGTTTAGTTTTATGAACTATGGAATCAGCATGTCTAGTTCTGGGGCTGTGAGGAGCTTTTGCTATTTTAATTAGGATTCAGTTATATATTTAGGTTTATGTATCATTTATATGTTACTGTCTAACAACCCACCTCAAAATGTATCAATTTAGAACCACCACCATTTGGGGGGCCCACAATTCTGTGGGTCAGCAATTTGAATTGGGCTCAGCAAGGTGGTTCTTCTGTTGGTTTCACCTGTGGTCATTGGAGTGGCTGCCATCAGCTGATACTGCCTGGAGAACCTCAGGTGGAATGGTCCATTTCTGCTCCACGTGGACCTTGGGCAGGCTAGCCCAAGCCACTGCCTCTGATGGCCACAGGGGTGTAAGGGAGGCAGAAGGCTCTAAAGACTGGCTTGGAAGTCCTGTGACATCACTCCCACCACATACTATTGGTGGGCTGAGCCCTGAAGCCAGCTTGGGTTCAGAGGGTGGGAAGTGGACGCCATGTCTTGATGGGAGGAGCTGCCCATTGCCGAGGGTAGGTGTGCAGGGAAGGGGTGGCTGCAGCCTGGTCACATGGGATTTGTTCATTTGTTCGTTTCTGCTTTTGTGTCTTTCAAGATGTTCTGTGGTTTCCTCACAGAGGCTTTATTTCCTCTGAAGCTTGTGTTGAGGTATTTTCTCTTCTTTATTGCACGTCTGCACTCTCCTTCGTGATACCTCCTGCTTTTGTGTGTTCCTGTGGAGGTGTCGTCTGCTGGGCCTTTCTCCTTGGCTCCTGAATGCGTAAGGGGATGATATACCCATATCCTCCCAAGCTGAAGCACCTTTGATGGGCTGCAAGCTTGCACCCCACCCCACTTGCCGTAGGGGACAGCCCCGCCCTGAACTTCTGCTCCCCTGCTTTCTTGCCTGCCTGAAAGGCACCAGCCAGGCAGTCTTGGAAGCCTTGTGTTGAAAGAGGTGGAGCCCCCAGAGCCTGGGCCCAGATGACCACATGGGGCAGAGCCACCAGTGACCTGGAAGCGTTAAGGGAGCAAGGGAAACTCTGATGGTCTTGGTGTCTTCTGACTGATCTGGAGGCCGCTGCAGTCTGCATGTGGCACGTTATTCCCATTAGTGTCACTGTCAACTCTTGTTTCTGTTACGGTGGCTTTGGATTCTCTTGGGTATTGAGGCTACACACATCATCTGCATAGACTGACGGTGTCACCCCCTCCCACTCGACTTTTAGGCCTCTCGCTAATTCCAGACGCTGATGAGGTTGGGCTGGCAAGGATTTCATATTATTCAGGCTTATGAACAGATAAGGTGGTCTCTGTAAGTGAATTTATCCAAGTACTGAAGTTTGCCCTTTAAACCTCAAAGTAGGATTGTGTTTGTTTCATCTAAAATTTTAGTTGAATGCTCAGGAGTCCCTCCACTGCTGACCAGACTTCTTAGATAACATGGTGATATGCTGCCGCCCTCCCTCAGCATCCAACAAGGTCAGCGTGGGCCACGGTTGCCACATGTCCTCACGTGTGATACTGTTGAGAGTCTGCAGCTGCGCCCCCAGTGCTCAGTGGCCTCTGAGGGGGCTCAAGTCCTGGGCTTGTTTCTGCCCCAGGTGATGCCGTCAGCAGCATGTCTGCCTCCCACAAGCCCCTCTTCCCCATTCCCCAGCCCGTGCTTCTGATGAGCCATGGGCTGGAAAAGCAGCCTGTCACACTCGTCCACGCTGCATTTAAAGTGGGAGGAAGGACCCAATGTGGGGCCTGAAAGTCCACTGTGAGTGAAGTCTCTCTCCTTTCGGGAGACTTGGGCTGGCTGCTCAGAAAGTGTGTGTGGTTTATTCCTGGGTTCTTGCTGTGTTCTGAAGAGTAAATGTTGCCACCTACATGAAGATACTTTGAGATATCCTGGCATCTCCACTGTTCCTGATGATGGACTTTCTCTTCCAGCATCTCCCGACAGTAACAGCGGATCTTTCCCAGCACACCGAGAGCCGGGCTCTCCGCAGTCCCCTCCTGTGCAGTCAGCATGCATGGCCCTCCCGTGCCACCACCTCGTAGGGGGCCAGGTCTGCTCAGCCCACTATACCGGAGCACCTGGGGTGCAGGGTGGATGGGACAGAGAAGGAGAAGTGGGGGAAGGAGGGGACTAACAGCTGTTTCTCAGTTCTCCACTGTGGACTTGGATTTGGATTGCTGAAATCCATATGTAACTAAAAAGTTATCTCTATCCCGTAATTCAAAACTCCCTTCTAGAGCATCAGAAATGATGTACTTTTGACATCCTGAAATGTCTTTTCCCTTCGCCAACTGCTGTCTGCTGAGAACCAGCCTTGCTCTCTCTCGGGAGGATCACTCGGGCAGTGCAAAGGGGAGGCTTCAGGGGTTGGGAAATGTCAGCTGATTGGATTGGACCCAGATTGGTTGCCAATGGCAACACCTTCTTCCTGGACCCCAGGACCCAAGGATAGCAGGGGCCACCCCAGCTCCGCCCAGCTCCTGCCCCTACACAGAACAGCACGCCGGCTGGGGCGGGCATGCTGTGGCATTTTGGGAAGACGGTGCTGTATTTCAGAGCAGTGCCATTTCCTCTGGGGGACTTCGATGCTGGTGGCAGAGACATGAAAGGCTCATGGATGGAGGAACTGACGTTGACCCCTCATAGAAGCCAGGTCGCTGGGCTATGCATTCAGAGAAAACCAGAGAATCCTCTGTTCAGGAGGAAGAAATGGAGGAGGCTGGCAGTCCTGGTAGCCGTGTGGAGGTAGTGGGCTCGGAACTGCAGTTTCCAGTCCATAAAAGGTGTTGTCAGAAGTTTGGGGTTTTTGGCAAAGAAGGGGGTCCCTGGGGAGACTGCATGCAGATGGAGCCTCTGCCTGGCTGGTTCTGGAGGAAGAAGGGCACAGGGACCAGCAGCGGGGGAGAAGGGTTGTATGCTGCAAAGGACCTGGGCAGGTTGGGGGTAGACCGTCGGGGGGTGGCATGGATGGCGGAACACGGGGGACAGGCCTGTCCCTTTCCAGAAGTACGGATCTGGGATGAGGCAGCCTGTGTGTATGCTTGGGCTGTCTGACAGCAGCAGAGGCGGGGCAGCAGCTGCAGGACTTTGTTGTCCTGTGGTCCTGGAGGCTGCAAGTTCAGGATCAAGGATTCCCCTCCGAGGCATCTCACCTGGGCTGTAACTGCATGTGGGCTCCCCTTTCCATCAGGACCCCGGTCAGATGGAATCAGGGCCACCCTAATGATATCATTGGACTTCATCACCATTTTAAGGGCCTTGTCTCCAAATAAGGTCGCATTTCAAGGACCTGGATGTTACCTTTGTGGAGGGAACTCAGTTCACCCTAACAATAGGTGACTGAGCTGGGTACCTTTGTGGAGGGAACTCGGTTCACCCTAATAGTAGGTGACTGAGCTGGGTACATTTGTGGAGGGAACTCGGTTCACCCTAATAATAGGTGACTGAGCTGGGTACCTTTGTGGAGGGAACTCCGTTCACCCTAATAATAGGTGACTGAGCTGGGTACCTTTGTGGAGGGAACTCCGTTCACCCTAATAATAGGTGACTGAGCTGGGTACCTTTGTGGAGGGGACTCTGTTCACCCTAATAATAGGTGACTGAGCTGGGTACCTTTGTGGAGGGAACTCCGTTCACCCTAATAATAGGTGACTGAGCTGGGTACCTTTGTGGAGGGAACTCGGTTCACCCTAATAATAGGTGACGGAGTTGGGTGTGGCCTGCAGGGCTGCGCTCTGATTGGCAAGCAGTCCTCTGCCCCTGCCCAGGCAAAGGCAGCCCTGTCCCTCACCTCTGCTCCCCTGATGTAGGAAGGTGCAGTAGCTTGTGCAAGGGCCACGACAATACCCAAGAAGCAGCCATCACTCCCCAGGACCAAGACGTGCCGACACCAGGCTCCCGGGCAACCTAAACCTGTGGTCTAATGCAGGGCTCAGGAGCAACTCAGTTTCCTTGCTGTCTCAGTGGCATCTGAGCAGCCATGAAAAAGCGCCATGGGAACTGGAGGGGCCCACTCTCACACCTCCTGGCACTGGCATCCTGTCCCAGAGATCAGATGGAGCCGCAGAGGTGGACGGACCCCTGGAGCTCCCACCCTGAATGACTCTTCTCTCCCGGGTGTTCTGTCCCTGGGGTGCTGGGATCCTGCCCAGGCTGTCTGCCGCGGTCAGGGTGTCAGTGGTGCCACCGTCACCAAGTGATGGGAGGTCCCGCATCGCTGGCCAAGCGGCTTTATGCGCCTCTGATGGGATGTGGCAGGAGGTACCCAGCGGCTCTGCTGTGCGTTCTTGGCCAGAAATGTTGGACCCGAGTTAATCGTGAGGAAACAGACAAATCCAGGGTGTGGGCACGCCGGACAGCTGCCTTCACCTCTCAGCACCAGGACAGGCTGGGAGTGTCTCGGGGAGAAAGGGCAGAGACACCCATTCAAATGCATGCGTGTCCCCCACAGGGCCCTGCCTCCAAAAAGCTAGGAAGCTCATTTGGGGACAGTTGGTGGAATCAGAACATGGACAGGATGTCTGGCAATATTCTGCAGTGTTCATTTCTTGGGTATGCTCACGGTGGCCCAGTGAGCAGGCTGTCCTGTTTCAAGGGAGGTGTGGACAGACGTGGCAGGGAGTGCCGTGATGCAGCCCAGGAGACCTTTTCAGCTTAAAGCCTGTGCATGAGAAATGTTCAAGTGAATTTGAGATGTTCATACATATTTCATTGCAGAATGTTAGTTTAGGGTGATCAATAAAAGACTTTGAAGCCCAATGTCAAGCACAAGAGACTTTTAATATATTCCATGACGATAGATCCCACGGATGAAGGGCATGCAGATCCCAGGAGCAAATGGAACGAAGCCAGCTGTCCAGAGAGGTTTTTCTGTGCAGTGTGAACGTGGGTGCCAGTGGCGGCTGTCAAATCGTGATGGCACGGGGGTTCTACTGGCTACATTTGAAGAGAAAGAGCAAAGCTGTGCTTTAGAAAATCAGAATCTACAATATGGCAGACTTTACACCCCTTGCATATTTAAACTTGGATTTAAAAATGTAGAAGTTGGCCAGGTGCAGTGGCTCATGCCAGTAATCCCAGCACTCTGGGAGGCTGAGGCCGGAGGGTCCCTTGAGCCCAGGAGATCAAGGCTGCCGTGAGCCATGATTATGTCGCTTCACTCCAGCCTCGGTGACAGAGGGAGATCTTGTCTCTGTAAATAAATGAAAATAAATAAAAACGTAGGCGCCAACTTCACATTGTTTGGGGACACATAATTTTCTAAAAATCACTTTAATAGGCACATGAGCAAATGCTTTTGGGGGCCAGCGAGTCCAGGCCCCTGCCGGTGCTTTCCTGCTCTGCCAGGACTTTGGAACTGGAGAGAGAGACCAGTGTGGTCAAGAAGGGAGCAGGGCACTTTCCCCACTGCTGCCCTTCTGCAGGGAGGGCGGTGGCCCCTGCCCACTGCCACTGGGGGTTTGCACAGTCAGTTAGTGTGGGTCGGGTCTATCAAGGAGGTCCGGGCGGGCTGGGTGCTAGGAGGTGGAAGAGGGCACCCTCGAGGTCTGTGAGTGGGACTACCCTGCTGGCTGGACAGAGACGTGGCGATGGCCTAGGGAAACTGTGCCAGGCGCTCTTGTGGGGCAGGCAGGCTGGAGGGCCCCTGAGTGTCACTGGCTGGAATTAAGCAGGTGAACAGCAGATGCTCCTTGGAATGGAGTCTGGTCCATAGTAAGTGACGAAGACACGTTTTTGACTCTGTATCTAGGACCTCCAGGAGGTAGAGGTTGATGATCCAGGCAGGTGCCCCTCAGCGAGGGAGCACGTCAGGAGATGACCGGGGGCTGCACAGACAGCTGAGGACATTGTCCTAGGTGTGGCCTTGGGCCACAGAGCGGGGTGGCAGACTTGCTGCCAGAATTGAGCTCCAGGGCTAAAGGCAGCCCCTCTGATCTGGCGTTGGCTGACTCCGTCCGCCCCGTTTGAGGCTTACTACCGCAGAGACCTCCTGTGAGTGGAGCTGGAGAAGCCAGAGTCCCGGGGGGAAGTGAGTGCTATGTGGCACGAGGGCCAGGAGAAACGTGTGCCAGAGGGGCAGGTGTGGGCTCTCCCCGGGAGTCTCTGCGTAGACTTTCCAGCCCGGAGGTTCAGGTGATGGAGCAGGGACTGGCTGCTTTGTGACACTGAGGACGGTTGATAAAGTGGATTCTCAAGTGGAAGCTGTGCCCAGAGGCTGGAACGTGAACGTGCGTAGGGCTCTGATCCCCCAAAGGCGCCTGGCCATGAAGTTCATTTTTAAAAATTAGATTATGAGCCAGGCACGGCGGCTGATGCCTATAATCCCAACACTTTGAGAGGCCAAGGCAGGCGGATCACCTAAGGTCAGGAGTTCAAGACCAGTGTGGCCAATATGGTGAAACACACCTCTACTAAACATACAAAAATGTGCTGGGCGTGGTGGTGACATCTGTGGTCCCAGCTACTCAGGAGGCTGAGACATAAGAATCGCTTGAACCCAGGAGGCTGCAGGCTGTGATGAGCTGAGATGGCACCACAGCACTCTAACCTGGGCAACAGTGTGAGAATCTGTTTGAAAAAGAAAAAAGATCAGTTTCTTGTACTTTGCACCCTAGCAATGGAATCGGCAAGTCTGCTGTGGAGCTCAGGCATCGCAGCTGCTTTCCAGAGCATCGCAGCTGACGTGCCGGCCCTCAAGCTGGCTTGTTGGGACCCTGGTTCTTCTGGGCCAGTGAGGAGTGATGTGTGCCCCTGGGTGGGGACCACCTGGTCTCCTGGGGCTCTGCTGTCCCAGGTAGGGGCCAGGTGATGGGCTGCAGGGCGGCCCCCCACGCTGTGCAACTCAAGGTCTGGTCAAATACATCCTCTCTAGTGCAAGATAGGCGCTCTGAGACAGCAAGCCTGGTCTGCCCGGCACACCTGAGGCTCTGCTCTCGGGGGCCCCGGCCCACACTGGGGGGCTGCAGGGTGTCCGGGCGAGCACTGACTTCTGAGCCTCGCTGCCTGGACCGGCGCTGGCTCTACTGCCGACTCCCGGTGTGGCCGCCCGTGGCGCACTCAGCCTCTCACGCTTCCGTGCTCACGTGTCTACTGGGGCAGGGATGGGATGGGAAGGCGTGGGAGGTGTTTGGCGCGGACCGTGGCACAGTTAAGCCCCGAGAAAGTGTTCTTGTTGCCCCCGTGCCTTCCCTGTCCTTTCTGTCCAGGATATTAGCCTCCTATTGCTGCTTTAATGAATCAGCCCAAAGCGTGGTGGCGTAAAATAGCAGTAGAACTCACCCACAGTGTGCGGAGCCAGCGCGGGGAGCCACTTAGCTGGCTGCTGTGGGGCTGCAGGTAATGAATCAGCCCAAAGCGTGGTGGCGTAAGACAGCAGTAGAACTCACTCACCCACAGTGTGCGGAGCCAGTGCGGGAGCCACTTAGCTGGCTGCTGTGGGGCTGCAGGTGAGCTGAGGCCAGGGCTGGGCTTATCTGAAGGCTTGACGGGCCAGAGGACCTGCCTCTGGGCACGAGGTCAGCCCTTCCACGCAGGCAGGCCCCGACGCTCACACGTCCTTGTGACGTGGCCATCTCGGGAGCAGAGCCAGGCAGAAGCCGTCCTTTCTGTGACCCAGCCTTGGCAATCACATAGCACATTTCTGCAAGGCTGTTCGTCACATGCAATGACAAGCCAGGCCATGGTCAGAAGGCAAGAGGACCCTTCCACCTTCCGAGGGGAGGGGGCACAAGCGATTCAGGCCCATTTCTAGACCATGACCAGAGCTCTTGTACCCACGGTTTCGGGGGAGCCCAGGGCCCCGTGTCTGGGAGAGGTGACTTAATGCCCCCTCGGTGGAGAATGTCCCAGGGTGGTGGGAGTGAGGCTGGCATCGGTGGGCCCGGAGTGCTGTGCAGAGCAGATTCTGCAAATCCCGGAGTGGTGTAGCAGGGGCCTGCATGGAGGGCACTCTGTGGCGCCAGGACAGCGGGTTTCCCGGGCGTGTGGGGTGGGCCTCCATGGAGGGCCTTGCTCCGGGTACACGAATGGCTGTGGTGGGGTCAGCCAGCTTCTGGAACAGTGGCTGCTCTGGGAATGTGGAGGGACAGCTGGTGCCACATCAGAGCCTGCCCCTGTGCCCGCCATGCGAGCACACTCGGTGCCTTTCCAGAGGGCCAGGTGCTACATGTGGGGGTTGCAGAGCCACTCAGGAGCAGTGCCGCCAAGAGCAGGGGCCGCCGGCTTCCCCGCTGAAACTGTGAGACGTACATGGAAGGAAAGGGGGAGCCGGTGGAGTTCCTGTGGAGTCACTGCCTTTGTGTAGGAAACCAGAACAGAAATCTTTAGCTTAAAATACGCACAGGCGCGTGGGACTGAAAAGCACTGATTCCCACACCGAGGGGCCTGTGAGCCTCCTGGCTCTGCACAGATTTCATGGCAGTTTGGATATTTTAAATGAGATACTAAATCAAATAAAAATTACGATGCCCTGACTTCAAGTTAATCATGATCAAAATGTGGGTGCGTTCCTTCCAGTCTTTCCGTTTTTCTTCCTTTCTTGTTTGCACGGGAGAGTGCATGTGCACGTGGCATGGTTATACATATGGTGTGTGTTGTGTGTGTGAGACTGTGGTGCATATGAGTGTGTATGGGATGGAGGGTGTGTTGCAGTGTGTAGTGTGTGGTACAATGTGTGTGTGTATGGTGTAGAGGGTGTGGGGTACGTGGGGCAGTGCGTGTGGGATGTGGTGTGTGTTTTGCACTGTGCTGTGTGATTTGTGCTACAGTATGTATGGTGTGTGTGCAGTGTGTGTGGCTTGTGGTATGGTGTGTGCAGTGTGGTGTGCAGCATGTGTGTGTGAGCATGTGTGTGATTTGTGGTGTGTGGGGGCATGTGTGTGGTTTGTGGTGTGTGTGTGGTGTGTATGTGTGGTTTGCTGTGTGGTGTGTGGTATGGTGTGGCCTGTGTGTGGTCTGTGGTGTGGTGTGTGTATGGTTTGTGGTGTGTGTGGTTTCTTTTGTGTGGCGTGTGTGTGGTTTGTGGTGTGCTGTGGCATGTGTATGGTTTGTGGTGTGCTGTGGCATGTGTGTGGTTTGCCATCTGTAGCGTGTATGTGGTTTGTGATGTGGTGTGTATGGCTTGTGTGGTTTGCGGTGTTATGTGTATGATGTGTGTATGGTTTGTGGTGTGGTGTGTATGTGTGTGTGGCGTGTGTGGTTTGTGGTGTGGTGTGCTATGTGTGGCGTATGTGTGGTTTGTGCTGTGTGTGTGGCATGTGTGCAGTTTGCGGTGTGGTGTGGTGTATATGTGGTTTGCAGTGTGTGTAGTGTGTGTGATTTTCAGTGTGGTGAGTGTGTGGCATATGTGTGGTTTGTGTGTGTGGCGTGTATGGTGTGTGTGGTTTGGGATATGTGTGTGCTGTGTGATTTTTAGTGTGTGTGGCATGTGTGTGGTTTGTGGTGTGTGGTGTGTATGTGTGGTTTTCAGTGTGTGGCATGTGTGTGGTTTGTGGTGTGCTGTGTGTGTGGTTTGTGATGAGGTGTGTGGCTTGTGTGTGGTTTGTGGTGTATGTATGGTGTGCGTGTAGTTTGTGGTGTGTGTGTGGTGTGTGTGGGGTTTGCGGTGTGGCATGTGTGTGATTTGCAGTGTGTGGTGTGTGTTTTGCGGTGTGGTGTGTGTGTGGTTTGTGGTGTATGTGTGGTTTGTGGTGTGGTGTTTGTGGCATGTATGTGGCTTGTGTTGGCCTGTGTGTGGTTTGTGGTGTGGTGTACTGTGTGGCATATGTGTGGTTTGTGGGGTGGTGTGGTGTGTGTAGTATGTGTGTGGTTTGTGGTGTGGTGTGTGTAGCATGTATATGTGGCATGTGTGAGGTATGTGATGTGTGTGGCATGTGTGTGGTTTGCAGTGTGGTGTGTGTGTGGCATGTATGTGGTTTGCGATGTGTGTGTGGTTTGTGGTGTGCCGTGGTGTGTGTGGCATGTGTGTAGTTTGTGGTGTATGCGTGGTGTGCATGAGGTTTGTGATGTGGTGCGTGGTGTGTGTTTGGTTTGTGGTATGTGTGTGGTGTGTGTGAGGTTTGTAATGCGTGTGATGTGTGTGTGGTTTGTGATGTGTGTGGCGTGTGTCATTTGCAGTGTGTAGTGTGTATAGGGTGTATGTGGTTTGTTGTGTGGTGTGTGTGGCATGTGTGTGGTTTGTGGTGTGCTGTGGCGTGTGTGGTTTGTGATACGGTGTGCAGTGTGTGTCAGTGCGTGGTGTGTGTGCGTCTGCATCTGAGTGTGAGGTGTGTGTGGTGAGCAGTGTGTGTCTGAACGTGAGGTGTGTGTGGTGTGTGTCGTGTGTGGTTTGTGTCTGAGACGTGTGTGTGGTGTGTGGCGTCTGTGTCTGAGCAAGAGGTGTGTGTGGTGTGCTGTGCGGCGTGTGTGAGCGTGAGGCGTGTGTGGTGGTGTGTGCTGTGCAGTGTGTCTGAGCGTGAGGTGTGTGTGGTGTGTGTGGTGAGCAGTGTGTGAGCGTGAGGCCTGTGTGTTGTGGTGTGTAGTGTGCGGTGTGTGTCTGAGATGTGTGTGTGGTGGTGTGTGGTGTGCGGCGTCTGTGTCTGAGAGGCGTGTGTGGTGTGCTGTGCGGCATGTGTCTGAGCGTGAGGTGTGTGTGGTGTGTGTGGTGAGCGGTGTGTGAGCGTGAGGCGTGTGTTGTGTGTAGTGTGCGGTGTGTGTCTGAGACGCGTGTGTGGTGGTGTGTGGTGTGTGGCGTCTGTGTCTGAGCAAGAGGTGTGTGTGGGGTGTTCCCGTGAGGGTGCAGCCCCGTGACGCTGCCCCTGACGCTGTCCCCCGTCCCCCGTGTCTCTGCAGGACGGCCGTCCTGAGCGAGGGGCCGTGCACCCGCTCCTGAGCAGCGCCATGGGCCTGCTGGCCTTCCTGAAGACACAGTTCGTGCTGCACCTGCTGGTCGGCTTCGTCTTCGTGGTGAGCGGTCTGGTCATCAACTTCGTCCAGCTGTGCACGCTGGCGCTCTGGCCGGTGAGCAAGCAGCTGTACCGCCGCCTCAACTGCCGCCTCGCCTACTCGCTCTGGAGCCGTGAGTGTCTGCGGCTGGTCCCCGCCGCCCGGGGCTCCTGTGGGAGTGGGGCAGGACCGTGGACGGGGCGGGCGTGGGCCCTCGGGCGGAGCTGGAAGTGAGGGCTGTGCGGAGGCGCCGGGGCCACCTGGCTGGCGGGCCGTGGGAAGGCGCCTGGCCACCGCGTTTTCTTAGCCTGAGCCGTGTGACGTGCCAGTCTGACCATCCTGACCCACAGCAATGGCAGCTTCCCACGGTTTACCAGAGCATGTGGGAATCTTTAAACAAGCAAAAGTAAAGAGAATGATGAGCTCCGTTCACCCGTGACCAAGCTCCAGCAGCTGCCTACACGGCCCATCTGTGCGTCCTGCTCACACCGCCACCAGGGCACGCTGAAGCGCATTTCAGCATTCCTAAAGAAAAGGGCTCCTGCGTCCCTCCACATCAAACACACGTGCAGCTGTGTGTCTGTCCGTGCCTCCGTGTGTGTGTGTGCTTACACGCAGAGAAACCGGTCTTCACCTGTCATGTGGACAGGGACTTAGACGCTTGGTAACAACACCCACCCCACGTGGACAGGTAACTCTCACGCCGGGCATGGCAGGGGTGGGAACGGGCACATCTCCGGAGGCTGGCTTGGCAGTGGCTATCAACAGCTGACGTGGTCGCAATCTTCAACTCAGTAATTCCACAGAGTAACATGCAGCCACAGAGACATGTGCAGAGGTACACAGCCGGACAGGTGTTCTCATGATTGTGTCACTTCGTACTAGCACAGAACTAACAGCAACCTAAGCGCCTGTCACCGAAGACTCACTGTGCCACGCCTGTGCAGGGACTCTCTGTGGCCATCCCCAAGAGCCTTCAGCTTCCACACACAGTTTTAAACAAAAAAGAAAGGCTACGACAAAGGGCCTAGTACGCTATGATTCATTTTGTTTCTTGAGGAAGGATGCTGTGTGTGTGGTGTGTACATGCGTAGGAAAATCCCGGAAGGAACCAGGCGCGGTGGCTCACGCCTGCAATCCCAGCCCTTTGGAAGACCGAGGTGGGTGGATTACCTGAGGTCAGGAGTTCAAGGCCAGCCTGGGCAACAGGGTGAAACCTCGTCTCTACTAAAAATACAAAAAATTAGCCAGGCGTGGTGGTGTGTGCCTATAGTCCCAGCTACTCCGGAGGCCGAGGCAGGAGAACTGCTTGAACCTGGGAGTGGAGGTTGCAATGAGTCGAGATCACACCACTGCACTCCAGCGTGGGCGACAGAGCGAGACTCTGTCTAAAAAGAAAAGAAAAGGAAAATCCCGGAAGGATGGCTGAGAAAGCTGTGCGGGGCTGATATCCAGGGCGTGGGGCAAGGGGGCATTTTCACACTCTTCCTGCTGTTCCCACGTTTTCACGTGAGCACACGTGCCCTTTGTCTCACATGGAAACAGTGGGCCTGTAGCCCTTGTCTCCATGTCCTTCCAACTCAGGAGCAGGTAACACTGCTGAAAAGGCCATTTATGTCACAGCTAACTCTATGCCTGCGACACCCCACTGCCTGCAGAGAGACTGGAAACCCGGCCCTTAGGCCAGCTTGTCTTAAATGTGTTAGAGCTTCAGTTCCTGGTTTGTTTTTTAAATAAAAGGCTGCTGCTTTGTTTGTGGGAAGGGAGAATTAGAAATCCTGTCATATAAAATACACAAATGAGTTATTCGTGAATGTAACTGGGTAAGAGGAATACATACACAAAGGTCAAATATTAACTAATGAAAACTAAATTGCAGACTCCTACTTTCTAGCAGGATTCTGAAGCTAAAACACTACAAAACAGCTAAATCCTGGGTGAAACTGGCTTTTTAATGCACTTCTGAGTTCACAGTAAAGAAAAAAACCCTGTCAGCTTCACTCTTCCACCAAATCCCTTTAGCAAAAGCCAGGGTGTGTGTGTGAAAATGGAACATCCGCACTGCATTTCAGGAGCTGAACCCCTGGGCAGCCGTAACAGAGGGAGCTGACATGGAAGCAGGGCTCCTGAGCAAGGGCATGAGATGAGCCAGGCCAACAGCGTCCCTGGGTTTCAGCAGAGGCAAAGCGAAAGGACACTCTGGGGAAAGTCTCTAATTTAGGCCTAAAGAATCCCACAGATTAAGAAAAATTAAACATGAATTCATAATCAAGAATGACAATGTAAGCAGCAGATTTAGAAGAAGACCACCTAAAGTGGCCAGAGTTGCAAAAGAACCAAGTAGAACTTCTATAAATGAAAACTGTAGATTTTTTAAAGCAAAAACTTAGGGATGGAGTTTGAATGAGATCAGATAGACATAATGGGAGAATGGGTGCAGCAGCCATCGATGGGAAGAAATCATCCAGTGACAGCAAAGGAGACGAAAAATGTGAAGCAGGAGTGAGAGGACATAAGGACGGAATGACAAGCTCTGTGAAATAGGGCCTGGGCCCCGTCCCCAAAGGAGAGAACCGGAGAAGCCGTGTGGGAAGAGAGGATGCCTGAGGACCTCCCGAACTGACAGAGGCACGATTCTGCAGATACAGGAAGCACACGTATGTCAAGCAGGGCAAAGGCACAGAAACCCGCACCCGGGCAGGCCCCAGGGCACCACAGACCATCAGAGGCAAGGAGGAGCCGGGAGCGGTGGCTCACACCTCTAATCCCAGCACTCTGGGAGGCTGAGGTGGGAGGACACCTGAGGTCAGGAGATTGAGACCAGTCTGGCCAACATGGTGAAACCCTGACTCTACTAAAAATACAAAAACTAGCTGGGTGTGGTGGCACATGCCTGTAATCCCAGCTACTTGGGCAGCTGAGGCAGGAGAATTGCTTGAACCCGGGAGGCAGAGGTTGCAGTGAGCTGAGATTGGGTGACACTCCAGCCTGGGTGACAGAGTGAGACTCCATCTCAAAAAAAAAAGATGAAGAGGCTCCGAATCCCCGTAGAGGAAAGCTGGAGGGCCACGCTGGACGGTGAGCAGAGAGGCCAACAGATTTCTCATGGCAGGCAGCAGCTGCGGGAGACGGTGGAAGATCCTCAGTGTGCTGAGAAATTGCCAACCCAGCACTCTATGTCATTCAAGAGTATGAATGAAATAAAAAGTTCTTGGTAAACAAAAAAGTGAGAGCATTTACTGCCCATAGATCTTCACTTAAATATTTTTTTAAGGATGTATTTCAGTAAGAACAAAAATTGTAAAAGCAGGGTCTGATTTTCAAGAAAGAATGGCAGCCAAAGAAATCAGCAGATGGGTGAATCTAAACCCCACGTAAAATAACAAGGATGCCCAGCCGGGCGCGGTGGCTCACGCCTGTAATCCCAGCGCTTTGGGAGGCCGAGGTGGGCAGATCACCTGAGGTTGGGAGTTTGAGACCAGCCTGACCAACATGGAGAAACCCCGTCTCTACTAAAAATACAAAATTAGCCAGGCACGGTGGCGGGCACCTGTAATCCCAACTACTTGGGAGGCTGAGGCAGGAGAATCACTTGAATCCGGGAGGCAGAGGTTGCAGTGAGCTGAGATTGTGCCACTGTACTCCAGCCTGGGCAACAAGAGCAAAACTCCATCTCAAAAAAACGAAAAACAAAAAAACAATTTTACTGAGTTAAAATTCCCCCTTGCAAAATGTGCATTTGCACAGTTTCTAGTTATGTTGTGTAACCATCACTGCGATCTGATTTTAGAACATTTTCACCCCCAGAAGAAGCCACGCACTCTTTATGCAGTCGCTGTATCCCACCTTCTCCCCAGCCCTGAGACCACTCACCTGCTTTCTGGCTCAGTGGATCGGCCTGTTCCGAGCAGCTGTATGAATGTGCGCGTGACTGTTCTGTCGCTGACCGTCACGTGTTCAAGGCTCATCCGTGCTGCGGGGTGCTTCAGCGCGGCGGTCCTTGTTATGGCTGGAAAACGCTCAGCTGTGGGGGACACACTGTGTGTACTCGGGTGGCTTCTACTCTTTGGCTGACACGAACGGTCCCGTTACGGAGGTTCACGTACAAGGTTCTGTGCGGACGTGTGTTCCCACTGTATTTCTGGACATATAGCCAGGAGCAGGATTGCTGGGTCCTGTTAACTCCATGCGTGGTAAACAGTTGTGGAGAACCACCCAGCTCTTTCCAAAACAGCGGCACCCCTTTCCACCCCCGCCAGGAAGGGGTTGGGGTTCCGGGTTCCCGCAGCCTCACTCAGGCTTGTTACCATCCATCTTCTGACGGAGCTGTCCTAGTGAGGGAGAGGTGGTATCTCCCCCGGGATTCTGACTTGCGTTTCCCTGATAACAAATGATACCAGCATCTTTTCATGTGCCCATTACCATTTATAAGTCATCTTTGAAGAAATGTCTAGTCAGACCCTTCATCCACATTTTAATTGGGGTATCCATCTAGCTTTTCTGGAGCCTTCCTGGGGGCAGTGAATTCCAAAGTTGTGCTAAAGCACCTGTGGCTCGCAGGCTCACAGGACGTGTCCAGCCGGCTCTGGCAAGTGGTCTATTCTGCTGACCCCACTTCTGTCCCCCAGGCCCCATAATGCTTATGCGACCCTGTCCATGGAGCTGACACGTTCACATCCTCCTGGGGACCCCAGCGTCCCCCAGAGCCCTCACAGGCACACAGGTCTCCTGCCTGCAAACAGAGCTCCCAGCCACGGGGCCCGCCCACACTCGGGAAGCGTATCTTCAGCCCACTGGGGCTGGAACAAGGGGAAGACACCAAGGGAGGAGGCTCCAAGACCCGCTGGGTGGGCTGGGGACACGCACTCAAAGCTGGGACTGGCACCCCTCACGTGCCAGCACCCACAGGACCACGTGCGCCCTGCTGTCTGCAGGGACCTTGTGGGCCTCTGGCTGCCTGCCCAGCAGCAAGCCCTGCAAAGCACCCCCAGCCAGCCTTCCTGGGGCTGAGCTATGCCTCACAGGCCTTTTTTTAAGATATGGAAAACCAGTGTAACCACAAAGAAAGTGTTAGGGTAAAGTAAAGTTCCTGTTACTCTGTCATCTGTGGTTCCACTCCGCTCATCCCTGTGACTCTGTCATCTGTGGTTCCACTCCGCTCATCCCTGTGACTCTGTCATCTGTGGTTCCACTCCGCTCATCCCTGTGACTCTGTCATCTGTGGTTCCACTCCGCTCATTCCTGTGACTGTCATCCGTGGTTCCACTCCGCTCATTCCTGTGACTGTCATCCGTGGTTCCACTCCGCTCATTCCTGTGACTCTGCCGTCCGTGGTTCCACTCCGCTCATCCCTGTGACTCTGTCATCTGTGGTTCCACTCTGCTCATCCCTGTGACTCTGTCATCTGTGGTTCCACTCCGCTCATTCCTGTGACTGTCATCCGTGGTTCCACTCCGCTCATTCCTGTGACTGTCATCCGTGGTTCCACTCCGCTCATCCCTGTGACTCTGTCGTCCGTGGTTCCACTCCGCTCATCCCTGTGACTCTGTCGTCCGTGGTTCCACTCCGCTCATCCCTGTGACTCTGTCGTCCGTGGTTCCACTCCGCTCATCCCTGTGACTCTGTCGTCCGTGGTTCACTCCGCTCATCCCTGTGACTCTGTCGTCCGTGGTTCCACTCCGCTCATCCCTGTGACTCTGTCGTCCGTGGTTCCACTCCGCTCATCCCTGTGACTCTGTCGTCCGTGGTTCCACTCCGCTCATCCCTGTGACTCTGTCGTCCGTGGTTCCACTCCGCTCATCCCTGTGACTCTGTCGTCCGTGGTTCCACTCCGCTCATCCCTGTGACTCTGTCGTCCGTGGTTCACTCCGCTCATCCCTGTGACTCTGTCGTCCGTGGTTCCACTCCGCTCATCCCTGTGACTCTGTCGTCCGTGGTTCACTCCGCTCATCCCTGTGACTCTGTCGTCTGTGGTTCCACTCCGCTCGTCCCTGTGACTCTGTCGTCTGTGGTTCCACTCTGCTCGTCCCTGTGACTCTGTCATCCGTGGTCCACTCCGCTCGTCCCTGTGACTGTCGTCCGTGGTTCCACTCCGCTCGTTCCTGTGACTCTGTCGTCCGTGGTTCCACTCCGCTCATCCCTGTGACTCTGTCGTCCGTGGTTCCACTCCGCTCATTCCTGTGACTGTCATCCGTGGTTCCACTCCGCTCATCCCTGTGACTCTGTCATCCGTGGTTCCACTCCGCTCATCCCTGTGACTCTGTCATCCGTGGTTCCACTCCGCTCATCCCTGTGACTCTGTCATCCGTGGTTCCACTCCGCTCATCCCTGTGACTCTGTCATCCGTGGTTCCACTCCGCTCATCCCTGTGACTCTGTCATCTGTGGTTCCACTCCACTCATTCCTGTGACTCTGTCTTCCGTGGTTCCACTCTGCTCGTTCCTGTGACTCTGTCATCTGTGGTTCCACTCCGCTCTTAACTGCTTTCGTTTGCCCGCTGTCTATTCTGCGGACAGTCAGTGGTTGTAATCTGCTTCTTGATCATCTGGTGACATTGTTCATCTGCCTGCGCCTCTCATGGGGCGTGGCTGTGCAGGACTCGGCCACACCACGGCGCACGTGAGAATCGGAACTGGGCGTACAGACCAGCGTCTCCACGCAGAGTGGGAGTTCTCCCCCGTCCTGCCGCTGCCTTCCGCCTGTCTATCCCCAGCTGCCGCTTAGAGAATGTCATTATAATTTCAAAAACCGTACTCTGTAACTCATCAAGACTCACGTTTAGCAGAGACTTCCGCCCTGGATGAGAATACTGCAGGTGTCTCCTGTGGGCGCTCCCCAACCCTCCCATGAGGAGGGGTCCCACTGGTGCTGATGCCCTCCCTCTGTCCGCAGAGCTGGTCATGCTGCTGGAGTGGTGGTCCTGCACCGAGTGCACCCTGTTCACAGACCAGGCCACAGTGGAGTGCTTCGGGAAGGAGCACGCAGTCATCATCCTCAACCACAACTTCGAGATCGACTTCCTCTGTGGGTGGACCATGTGTGAGCGCTACGGCGTGCTGGGGGTGAGCGGGGCCTGGGGGAGGGCTGGGGGTGAGGGGGAGGGGTCCTGGGAGGGCCGGGGGTGATTGGGGGACTTCTAGAGAGGCCTGGGGGTGAGCGGGGAGTCCCGGGAGGGTTGGGGGATAAGTGGGGTGCTTCTGGAGAGAGCTGCAGGTCAGCGGGGGGTCCTGGGAGGGCCAGAGGTAAGTTGGGGGGATCCTGGGAGTTCTGGGATTGAGTAGAGGGGTCCTGGGAGGCCTGGGGGTAAGCAGGAGATTCCTGGGAGGCCTGGGGGTGAGCGGGGGGGAGGGGTCCCAGGGAGGGGCTAGGGTAAGCCATGGGGGTCCCAGGGGAGGTGCTGGGGCAGTAGGGGATTGCTGGCGGAGATGCTGGGTGGGGGAGATACTGGGTGGATTAGTGGGGATCCCAGCAGAGGAGCTAGGGCAGCCTTGGGGTTCCCAGGGAAAGGACTGGGGGAGCAGGGGAGACCCTGGGGAGGTGCTGCAGAGGCCCCTGGGGTCCGAGTCCCTGGGTGTTCCTCCTGGGGCATCTCTCTGAGCTGGGCAGTGGTGCCTGGCTGGTTGAGGGGCCCTGGCCCGCAGGGCCTCAGCTGTCCCTCAGCTGTGCCCTTCTCTCTCGTCATGGCCTTTGCTTTTGAGATGACCTCACCTGCGTCCCCACGGAACTAATTCCATTAGCTAAGCTGCCTCGGATGAAATCTAAACTACTCCCCGACGCTGGCAGAGGAATTTCATTGCAGTCAAAGCCCCTGTGTGAGGCAGGACCCCCAGGCCATTCCCGGGATGCCTGGCACCCTCTGCATCTGGCTCAGCCACCCTCCCTGAGGACGGGCCCTCTCAGCCACACCTGAGCCTCAGTTTCCTCACTTCTGGGGCAGTCCACCCACCCTCAGAAGCTGGGTCCTCATTTACCACAGACACCCTGAGCCATGAAGCCGTGACTCGCAGAGTGGCACCACGCAGGAGCTGGGTGCACCGGGGTCTGGCCGGGCCCCCGGCCTCCGTCCAATGCTGACATGCCGGCTGCCCCACCCTCCTCCCTCCAGAGCTCCAAAGTCCTCGCTAAGAAGGAGCTGCTGTACGTGCCCCTCATCGGCTGGACGTGGTACTTTCTGGAGATCGTGTTCTGCAAGCGGAAGTGGGAGGAGGACCGGGACACGGTCATCGAGGGGCTGAGGCGCCTGTCCGACTACCCTGAGTACATGTGGGTGAGTGCACAACCGATGCCCTGCGTGCCGGGAGGAGGCCACGCCAACTCCAGGTGCACCACTGCCCACGTCCCAGGATGGGAAACCCCACGAGAGTCTCCGCACACAGGCACTGTATCCCACGGGGCCAGGGCTCCCCCATCCGAGCTGCAGGTGTGGAGGCTTCTCCTGCGCCACCTGCCTGTTACCCACCACAGTCCCAGCCCTGCCCAGGCCATCCTGAGGGGGACCAGGTGGGGGGCAGAGCAGAGTGCCCGCAGCAAGCCCGGCTCTGCGCACCCTGCTCAGTCTTCGTCCCCATTCCTTCTTCTGTCCCTTCTTCCTGGTCTGTCTTAGAAAATGGCTGCCTGTGCTGTTAGCATTTCTGGGTTTTGTTTTTTTTTTTTTTTTGAGACAGAGTCTTGCTCTGTTGCCCAGGCTGGAGTGCGGTGGCACGATCTCAGCTCACTGTAACCTCCACCTCCCAGGTTCAAGCGATTCTTCTGCCTCAGCCTCCCAAGTAGCTGAGATGACAGGTGTGTGCCACCACGCCCAGATAATCCTTTGTATTTTTAGTAGAGATGGGGTTTCTCCATGTTGGCCTGGCTGGTCTCAAACTCCTGACCTCAGGTGATCCTCCCACCTCAGCCTCCCAGAGTGCTGGGATCACAGGCGTGAGCCACCATGCCTGGCTGCTGTGAGCGTTTCTAACTCACGCTGTGGCGAGTGGATGGAACGCTCCCTGTTTTCACGCTGATCAGAGGCTGCTGCCCTGACACACCTTCATACTCCAGTTGTTTCTGGAAAGTTCTTTCTGGAGCTCTCCTGTGTGAGCGAGCGTGTGTGACTGGAGTGCAGGCTGTGGCCCTAGAATAAAAGAATGTTTCAGCCACACCCCTCGCTGCTCACTAAAGCGGCGCCACGATTTCCGCAAATTCAGCCACAGTCTTTGCCGCCTGTCAGAGAGGCAGGGGTGGCCTGGAAATGCGCCCGCCCGGCTGCCCTGTGGAGTGACCCTTTGTCTCCGTGTCCACCCTAGTTTCTCCTGTACTGTGAGGGGACGCGCTTCACGGAGACCAAGCACCGCGTCAGCATGGAGGTGGCAGCCGCCAAGGGGCTGCCTGTCCTCAAGTACCACCTGCTGCCACGGACGAAGGGCTTCACCACCGCGGTCAAGTGCCTCCGGGGGACAGGTAGGCCCCAGACTGCCTGAGCCGGGGCTGCTGCTGCGCTCACGGAAAACAGTGGTTTCTTAAAAAAAACTGAGTGCATTCCATGTGAAACAGGATACCAGAAGAGCAAAAACAATCAAGTGAGGGGTTAGCGCTGGAAGCCTCCCGCGTCAGGCTTTGAGGTGACAAAATGCTTGTTCATGAGAAACAATTTAAATAATAAAAAATACATAATGCAAAACCTTATACAGGGAAATGATGATGATGGTGATATCTTATTACTCCAAAAGGAGTCGAAATAAAAGAAAGGGACAAAGAGCAGAAAGCAGCCAGACAGCAGGGTCACACTCACAGCATCAGTACACGCAGCATATAGTACACGCAGCGTCAGTACACACTCACAGCATCAATACAGTACACACAGTATCAGTACACGCAGCATATAGTACACACAGCGTCAGTACACATGCACAGCGTCAGTACACACAGCATCAGTACAGTACACACAGCGTCAGTACACACGCACAGTGTCAGTACACACAGCATCAGTACACGCAGCATATAGTACACACAGTGTCAGTACACACAGCATCAGTACAGTACACGCAGTGTCAGTACACACAGCATATAGTACACACAGCGTCAGTACACAAAGCGTCAGTACACACTCACAGCATCAGTACAGTATGCACAGTGTCAGTACACACTCACAGCATCAGTACAGTACACGCAGCGTCAGTGCACACTCACAGCATCAGTACAGTACACGCAGCGTCAGTACACACAGCATCAGTACAGTACACGCAGCGTCAGTACACACAGCATCAGTACAGTACACGCAGCGTCAGTACACACTCAGCATCAGTACAGTACACACAGCGTCAGTACACACAGCATCAGTACAGTACACGCAGCGTCACTGCACACTCACAGCATCAGTACAGTACACGCAGCGTCAGTACACACAGCATCAGTACAGTACACGCAGCGTCAGTACACACAGCATCAGTACAGTACACGCAGCGTCAGTACACACTCACAGCATCAGTACAGTACACGCAGCGTCAGTACACACTGCATCAGTACAGTACACGCAGCGTCAGTACACACTCAGCATCAGTACAGTACACGCAGCGTCAGTACACACTCACAGCATCAGTACAATACACGCAGCATCAGTGCACACTCACAGCATCAGTACAGTACACGCAGCGTCAGTGCACACTCACAGCATCAGTACAGTACACGCAGTGTCAGTACACACAGCATCAGTACAGTACACACAGCATCAGTACAGTACACACAGCATCAGTACAGTACATGCAGCGTCAGTACACACAGCATCAGTACAGTACACGCAGCGTCAGTACACACAGCATCAGTACAGTACACGCAGCGTCAGTACACACAGCATCAGTACAGTACACGCAGCGTCAGTACACACTCACAGCATCAGTACAGTACACGCAGCGTCAGTACACACAGCATCATTACAGTACACGCAGCGTCAGTACACACAGCATCAGTACAGTACACGCAGCGTCAGTACACACAGCATCAGTACAGTACACGCAGCGTCAGTACACACAGCATCAGTACAGTACACGCAGCGTCAGTACACACTCAGCATCAGTACAGTACATGCAGCGTCAGTGCACACTCAGCATCAGTACAGTACATGCAGCGTCAGTACACACTCAGCATCAGTACAGTACACATTGTCAGTACACGCAGCATCAGTACAGTACACACAGCGTCAGTACACACAGCATCAGTGCAGTACATGCAGCATCAGTACACAGCATCATTACAGTACAGACAGTGTCAGTACACACTCACAGTGTCAGTACAGTACATGCAGCGTCAGTACACACAGCGTCAGTACAGTACACACAGCGTCAGTACACACAGCATCAGTGCAGTACATGCAGCATCAGTACACAGCATCATTACAGTACAGACAGTGTCAGTACACACTCACAGTGTCAGTACAGTACACGCAGCATCAGTACACACAGCATCAGTACAGTACACGCAGCGTCAGTACACACAGCATCAGTACAGTACACGCAGCGTCAGTACACACTCACAGCATCAGTACAGTACACGCAGCGTCAGTACACACAGCATCATTACAGTACACGCAGCGTCAGTACACACAGCATCAGTACAGTACACGCAGCGTCAGTACACACAGCATCAGTACAGTACACGCAGCGTCAGTACACACAGCATCAGTACAGTACACGCAGCGTCAGTACACACTCAGCATCAGTACAGTACATGCAGCATCAGTGCACACTCAGCATCAGTACAGTACACGCAGCGTCAGTACACACTCAGCATCAGTACAGTACACATTGTCAGTACACGCAGCATCAGTACAGTACACACAGCGTCAGTACACACAGCATCAGTGCAGTACATGCAGCATCAGTACACAGCATCATTACAGTACAGACAGTGTCAGTACACACTCACAGTGTCAGTACAGTACATGCAGCGTCAGTACACACAGCGTCAGTACAGTACACACAGCGTCAGTACACACAGCATATAGTACACACAGCGTACAGTACACACACAGCGTATAGTACACACACACGGTGCACAGTACACACAGCATCAGTATGCACTCAGCGTACAGTACACACAGCGTATAGTACACACGCACAGCGTACAGTACACACAGCATCAGTACACAGAGCGTACAGTACACAGCGTATAGTACACACGCACAGCGTACAGTACACACAGCATCAGTACACACTCAGTGTACAGTACACACAGTGTCAGTACGCACTGTGTACAGTACACACAGCGTCAGTACTCACACACAGCGTACAGTACACACAGCATCAGTGTGCACTCAGCATACAGTACACACAGTGTCAGTACACACAGCATATAGTACACACAGTGTCAGTACACACAGCATCAGTGTGCACTCAGCGTACAGTACACACAGCATCAGTATGCACTCAGCGTACAGTACACACAGCGTCAGTACACACGCACAACGTACAGTATACACCGTCAGTACACAGCGTACAGTACACACAGCATCAGTATGCACTCAGTGTACAGTACACACACAGTGTATAGTACACACACAGCGTACAGTACACACAGCATCAGTATGCACTCAGCATATAGTACGCACAGTGTCAGTACACACGCACAGCGTCAGTACACACAGCATCAGTACGCACTCAGTGTACAGTACACACAGCGTCAGTACACACAGCATATAGTACACACAGCGTCAGTACACACGCACAGCATCAGTGCACACAGCATCAGTACACACTCAGTGTACAGTACACACAGCGTATAGTACACACGCACGGTGTATAGTACACACGCACAGCGTCAGTACACACAGCATCAGTACACACAGCGTACAGTACACACACTGCGTACAGTACTCACAGCGTCAGTACACATGCACAGCGTCAGTACACACAGTGTACAGTACACACACAGCGTATAGTACACACGCACAGCGTCAGTACACACAGCATCAGTACGCACTCAGTGTATAGTACACAGCGTATAGTATACACGCACAGCGTACAGTACACACAGCATCAGCGCACACTCACAGCATCAGTACAGTACACGCAGCGTCAGTGCACACACAGCATCAGTACAGTACACGCAGCGTCAGTGCACACACAGCATCAGTACAGTACACGCAGCGTCAGTGCACACTCACAGCATCAGTACAGTACACGCAGCGTCAGTGCACACTCACAGCATCAGTACAGTACACGCAGCATCAGTGCACACTCACAGCATCAGTACAGTACACGCAGCGTCAGTGCACACTCACAGCATCATTACAGTACACACAGTGTCAGTACACGCAGTGTCAGTACAGTACACGCAGCGTCAGTACACACAGCGTCAGTACAGTACACACAGCATCAGTACACACAGCGTACAGTACATGCACAGCGTATAGTACACACGCACAGCGTACAGTACACACAGCATCAGTACGCACTCAGCGTACAGTACACACAGCGTATAGTACACACGCACAGCGTACAGTACACACAGCATCAGTACACACAGCGTATAGTACACACGCACAGCATCAGTACACACAGCATCAGTACTCAGTGTACAGTACACACAGCATCAGTACGCACTCAGCGTACAGTACACACAGCGTATAGTACACACGCACAGCGTACAGTACACACAGCATCAGTACGCACTCAGCGTACAGTACACACAGCGTATAGTACACATGCACAGCGTACAGTACACACAGCATCAGTACACACAGCGTACAGTACACACACAGCATATAGTACACACGCACAGCATCAGTACACACAGCATCAGTACTCAGTGTACAGTACACACAGCATCAGTACGCACTCAGCGTACAGTACACACAGCATATAGTACACACGCACAGCGTACAGTACACACAGCATCAGTACACACAGCGTACAGTACACACACAGCGTATAGTACACACGCACAGCGTACAGTACACACAGCATCAGTACACACAGCGTACAGTACACACACAGCATATAGTACACACGCACAGCATCAGTACACACAGCATCAGTACTCAGTGTACAGTACACACAGCATCAGTACGCACTCAGCGTACAGTACACACAGCATATAGTACACACGCACAGCGTACAGTACACACAGCATCAGTACACACAGCGTACAGTACACACACAGCGTATAGTACACACGCACAGCGTACAGTACACACAGCATCAGTGTGCACTCAGCATACAGTACACACAGCGTCAGTACACACAGCATATAGTACACACAGCGTCAGTACACACAGTGTACAGTACACACAGCATCTGTGCACTCAGCGTACAGTACACACAGCATCAGTATGCACTCAGCATACAGTACACACAGCGTCAGTACACACACACAGCGTACAGTACACAGCATCAGTGTGCACTCAGCGTACAGTACACACAGCGTCAGTACTCACAGCATACAATACACACACACAGCATCAGTACACACGGGGAATGCCAGCGGCTCACTGCCCTCTTCAGCAGAGGAGGACGGGGGAAAAGGGTGAAAGAAACTCGAAGAGGTTCTGGTGTCACCTCCCAGGACGGGGCTGGGCCTGGAACGTTCTCCCCCAGAGCGGGGCCAGGTCCAGGTGGAACTTCTTTCCCTTGGCAGTGATCGTGCAGCCTCCTGCACGGGGTCACCCACCCTCCTGTCTCCCCCACAGTTGCAGCTGTCTATGATGTAACCCTGAACTTCAGAGGAAACAAGAACCCGTCCCTGCTGGGGATCCTCTACGGGAAGAAGTACGAGGCGGACATGTGTGTGAGGTGAGGCCAGAGCTGCGCTCCCACGCCACCGCCATACCTTCCTGAGCTGGTGCTGGGCAGAGGCCGGGAGGGCGGCTGGGTCCAGGCTCCATGTCCCGTGGCCCCATGGGATGGAACTCACATGCAGGGCCCATCTGGAGCCCTGCCCCAGTGAACAGCACACAGGAAAGGCCCTGTGGGACTTATCCAGGCCTCGGGCAGGCAGGCCACGGAGAGGACATGGAGAGGACACGGAGACATGGGGGATGCATGGGAGACTCACCATGGCGCATGGTGTTTCCTTCCTTTGGGGAAACTGTTGAGCTGGCACTGGGACCACCTCCATCTCTCCTTCTGCCTCCTTGGGAAGCCCCTGCAGTTCCCTCTGTAAGACGCTCTGTCCCTTCCCGGGCCTGGACTCAAACCCCACCAGGCTCTGCAAGTCTCCTGGGGCCCAAAGTCACACGACCTGGGGGGCATATGGCGCTGACTTCTCACCGAAGGGTGAAACCCAGGCAGGTCTCTTGGTGGGCAGGACGGGGCCCCTGCGGAGCCTCTAGCCTGAAGCGGTGCTGGGAGTGGCTTTCTGCTGGCCCTGGCGGTGGCAGCCCCGGCATGCAGGGACCGCAGTGTCTGAAGAGACAGTGGTGAAGGGTTTGTTGGTTTGTTTGTTGTTTTGGAGACAGATCTTGCTGTCACCCAGGCTGGAGTGCAGCGGCTCAATCTTGGCTCACTGCAACCTCCGCTCCTGCGTTCAAACGATTCTCCTGCCTCAGCCTCCTGAGTAGCTGGGATTACAGGCACCTGCCACCATGCCTGGCTAATTTTGTATTTTTTTAGTAGAGACAGGGTTTCTCCATGTTGGTGAGGCTGGATTTGAACTCTTGACCTCAAGTGATCCACCCTCCTCGGCCTCCCAAAGTGCTGGGATTACAGGTGTGAGCCACCACGTTGGGCTGAAGAGCCTGTTTTAAACCCCGTCTTGAGAGTTGAGGCTTCTGTGCTCCAGGGCCCCGGTCCTGTCCCAGTGAAATAAAAAGGGAGTGGTGTGTCCAGCCTCTGGGAGGGCCCTGGGGCTTGCTCTGCGGGGCGCCGCCAGCTTTCCTGGGGGCAGCCTGTCTCTCCGCACAGGGTCAGGGGTGTGGGTGCTGCCAATGAACCAGTGCTGGCCTTGAACTCTCCAGGCTTCTCTGGCTCATGTAGAGGAGAAACGCACCCAGAAATCCTGTTGACTTAAAACACAGGCTGCGGTTGTGACCCTGATCCCAGCACAAGGCGGTGTTTCAGGCAGGCTGTTGAGGTTTGGCTCTGAGGTGCCTGAAGCCCCCGTGCGCCCTTGGGCGGCCCCCGTTGAGCTCGTCAGTCTGTGGTTTCATTCAGTGTGTGCAGAAAGGCAGGGTCCTCCGTGGTGTGTGTGAGGTAGCACAGAGCCATCGCTGCATGCGTTCCCATATTTGCAATCCGACCACCACCAACTGGGTGTGTCCTGGTCAGCCTAGCCTGCCGCCGTGGCCACGGCCCTCCACACTCTAGTCTCAGGAGCCTGAGCATGTCCAAGTTAAACAGAGCAAAACACAACAGCACCCAGTTCTTCGGGCCACACTGTAGGTGGGAGGTTTCCAGGAATAGTTTGTGAACATAACGGGAGCTAGGTCACATTCCCTTCCGGCTCAAGGACTGGCCGATGACAGCTGGAGCCCCTCTTCTCCTGAGCCAGGGTGAGTGGGGCCTCGAGCCGACGGTCCTCCCCCCTTATGTGTCTAAACCCCTGGGAGGGAGCTCTGAGCCACTATGGGCCGTGGAGGCTGCGGTGACTGACCAGGGCCCAGGACGGTCACATGGCAGGCTGGGGCAGGACGTGAGGTGGGGTGATAGCAGCCGGTGGCCCTGGGCCGGATCCTGGCCACAGCTGGCCTCAGTCACCCTCCCGAGAGGAGCCCAGGAGGCGCGTCTTGCTCCTGTCCTTTGGTGCTTAGTGGTGGGCCGAGGCTGGACGGTAGGAGAAGCTGCCCAAGGTCCATGCTGGCCGTGGAGGAGCCGGGACGCCCACCAAGCTGCACGGCGCCTCCGCCTCGGGTGCCACGCAGCTCCCACAGAGAGCAGACTCCCGTCCGCCCCCTCCTCATCTGCCGTCCTTCCCACCGCTGCCTTTATTTTGCCCAATCATGTTTTAATAAATACTCACTCTGAACTTCTAAGGCTCTGGCTGCTCCGGTCACTCGCCGCTTGGCTGTCTGGGGAACAGCACGTCCCCGCAGCCATGCCATTATAGCACCAGGCTCGGCTGGGCATGGGGCTAGCCCTCCTCCAATGCCCGGGGCCTGTGGGTGCGGGATGGCTGCAGGGCTCTGCTGGCCCCTGGCCGAGGGCCTTCAAGGGGCTTGAGTCAACTCCAGGAGGCACATACTCAGGGTGACACCCCGGAGTGCAGAAAAGATAGAATTTTTATTTATATTCACTTTTTATCTTGTCATTTTAAAGTCTTTATATATTTCATAATGTATGTAACAGCCATACAATAAAACCTGTATGTGGGGTATGTGTGAGTGTGTGTGTGTGTTCAGGTGGGGTGTGCTTGGTGTGTATTATGTATGTGGTATATGTGATGTATGGTGTGTTATGTGTGCATGTGGTGTATATATGTGCATTATGTTTGTGTATAAATTATGTGTGTGGTATGTGTGTTGTGTATGGGTGTGGTATGTGCAGTGTAGTGTGTAAATATATACATGGGGTGTGTATAAATTATATGTGTGGCATGTGTGTAAAAGTGTGTGTATAAATTATTTGTGTGGGGCAGTGTGTATGATATAGTGTGTATATAAATTACATGTGTGTGTGATGTGTGTGGTGTGCATCAAATGTGTGTGTGGTGTGTGTAGTACAGTGTGTGTATAAATTATGTGTGTGTTGTGTGTTGTACTGTGTAGTGTGTGTATAAATTATAAATGTGCATGTGTGTGAAAATATGTGGGTGTGGTGTGTGTGGTCTGATGTGGATATGGTGTGTGTATATAAATTATATGGGTGTGGTGTGTGTAGTGTGTGTGTAGTGTGGTGTGTGCATATAAATCGTGTGTGGTACGGCGTGTGTGTATAAATTGATGTGTGTGGTGTGTATAAATTATACGTGTGCGTGTGTGGTGTGTGTATATGAATCGTGGGGGTGGTGTGTGGCATGGTGTGTATAAATTGTATATGCTTTGTGTGTGTGGTGTGGTGTGTATGACCTGTGTGTGTCAGGGGCCACAGTCAGCCAGGGTGGGCCTCTGGGCAGGCCCCTCCCCCTCACTGTAAACAGAGACAGCCTCTGTGCCTGGGTCCTTCCTGAAATGGCGCCTGTACCAAATCCTCCCCACGCCAGTTGAACCCGGGGCCAGCGTTAAGCTGTTTTTATTTACTGGGATGTGATGTTGTCTTCACTGCCATCTGCTCACCAGTGTGCATGCAGCCTTGTGAACGCTGCATGTGTGCTGTGTGGTGTGTGCTGGTGTGTACTGGTGTTTGCTGAGGTGTGGTGTGTGGTGTATGCTCACATGTGGTGTGTGTGCCATGTGCTGACACGTTGCATATGCTGGCATGTACACTGATGTGTGGTGTGTGCTTGTGTGTGGCGTGTGCTAGTGTGTGGTGTGTGCTGGTGTGTGGCGTGTGCTGGCGTGTGGCGTGTGCTGGCGTGTGATGGTGTGTGGCGTGTGCTTGTGTGTGGCGTGTGCTGCCGTGTGGCATGTGCTAGTGTGTGGCGTGTGCTTGTGTGTGGCATGTGCTAGTGTGTGGCATGTGCTAGTGTGTGGCGTGTGCTAGTGTGTGGTGTGTGCTGGTGTGTGGCGTGTGCTTGTGTGTGGCGTGTGCTGGTGTGTGGTGTGTGCTGGCATGTGTCGTGTGCTGGTGTTTGGCGTGTGCTGGTGTGTGGCGTGTGCTAGTGTGTGGCGTGTGCTGGTGTGTGGCGTGTGCTGGTGTGTGCTGGTGTGTGGCGTGTGCTGGCGTGTGCTGGTGTGTGGCGTGTGCTGGTGTGTGGCGTGTGCTAGTGTGTGGCGTGTGCTGGTGTGTGCTGGTGTGTGGCGTGTGCTTGTGTGTGGCGTGTGCTGGTGTGTGGTGTGTGCTGGCATGTGTCATGTGCTGGTGTGTGGCGTGTGCTGGTGTGTGGTGTGTGCTGGTGTGTGGCGTGTGCTTGTGTTAAGTGAAAGGTCTCAGCTTTCACTTCTGATGGGGTGAAGATCCATAGGTGGAAACCCCATACACCAAAGCCTCAGGGTCCTCAGTTTCTAGACGGAAGTGTGAGGCGCGTGGCCCTAGAGCGTGGAGCACTGGCCGGCGTGGAAACCTCGCCGTGGGCCCTGCAGCTCCGGAAGGGTCTTTCCTGCTCCGAGGTGTGCCGTCGCCCCCTCCTGGGCGCTGGGAGGCACTGCGGTTGCCCGTGGAAGGCAGGTTTTAATTTTTTTTGTTTTTTTGGTTTCCAACGCAGCGATTTGCTTCTTCCTCATAAAGGTCCATGTTGAGCCCAGACAGTGCACAGGGCAGGCCGGCTGTCCCACGTGGTGGCGTGGGGCCGCCCTTCCCTAGCCAGGTGGTTCTCCGATAGCTGCGGCACGGAAGAGGCAGCATCCAGCGCCAGCTGTTAAGGGCGCCCTCACGGAAGCCACTTGTGGGAGGAAGGGTTGTGTATTTTTCTTTTCTTTTTTTTTTTAAGAGAAGACAACATTTTATTTTTGTTCATGTTAATTTTCAATAAAATTTTATAGAAAATGAATTTAATTTTAATCAGGTTGACTATAAGGCAAGATTTTCTGAATTTTGTATAACTTTCTTGATTTTTTTGAAAGAGTTTATGTTCTAAGAAAACTTGACTATTCAGACACATGAGCCAAATTTTACATCAGCATTTTTTTTTTTTTTTAGAAAGAGGCAGGGTCTCACTATGTTGCCCAGGCTGGAGTGCAGTGGCTATTCACAGGCGCAGTCCCACTACTGATCAGCACGGGAGTTTTAATCTGCTCCGTTTCCGACCTGGGCCGGTTCACCCCCTCCTTAGGCAACCTGGTGGTCCCCCGCTCCCAGGAGGTCACCATATTGATGCCGAACTTAGTACGGACACCCGATCGGTATAGCGCCCTACAGCCCAGAACTCCTGAACTCAAGGGATTCTCCAGCCTCAGCCTCCCGAGTAGCTGGGACTACAGGCACGTGCCACCACATCCGGCTACATCAGCATTTTTAAAATTTTATTGCTTAATTTATATAAATGCTAAATCGCCTGTTTTGAATCATAGTCAACTTTTTCGGATGTGTGTTTTTCTTAACTGCCCAGAGGGAAGGGAGAACCGGGCACTGGTGAAAAACAGGTCATGCCTACCTGACGTCTCGGCTCAGTGACGGGCGCCGTGGATGTGGCAGCCCCCGAACCCCGGCCCCGTACACGCAGTATTGCTGCTTCCCTAGAATCAGCACTGTAGTCCTAGCTGGCAGACTTGGTGTTCTTATTCAATTTTATTTATTATTTTTTTTTAAAGACGGAGTTTCACCATGTTGGTCAGGCTGGTCTTGAACTCCCGACTTCAGGTGATCCACCTGCCTTGGCCTCCCAAAGTGCTTGGATTACAGGCGTGAGCCACCACGCCCGGCCTCAATTTTAAAAGACTTTAATATATCATATGTGAGTGGCTTACACCATCTGCTTATTCAAATTACAACTGACTGTCAAAATAAGAGCTGTAACATGTTACTTATTTAAAATTTTCCAATTAGATTTGTCAGGTAATTACCCTGCTTACCTTACCAAGTAGACGTGTCAACTAGTGGGCCGCTAACCCACTTGGTAGATTAGCTATGTAAATAACTTAGTGTCCAAACTCAAATCAGCTATTTCTTGAGATAAAAATGTCTATATTTTTAATACTTTTCATATTTGAAGCAAGTGGATTTCATTTCTGAAAGAATCTTCTTTGCCTAATGAAAGCCACCCTCAGTCATGGCTGTCTCCAAAGAATGGACATGTTAGGCCGGGTGCGGTGGCTCACGCCTGTAATCCCAGCACTTTGGGAGGCCGTGGTGGGTGGATCACGAGGTCAAGAGATCGAGACCATCCTGGCCAACATGGTGAAACCCTGTGTCTACTAAAAATACAAAAATTAGCTGGGTGTGGTGGTGCACGCCTGTAGTCTCAGCTACTGTGGAGGCTGAGGCAAGAGAATCGTTTGAACCTGGGAGGCGGAGGTTGCAGTGAGCTGAGATTGCATCACCACACTCCAGCCTAGAGACAAAAAAAAAAAAAAAAAAAAAATGAATGTGTTAAAGAAAGATCAGAACTCTCAGAAGCTCACTAATGACCGCCTTTCTCATGGGGCTGGAGGCATGGCCTGCCCACTTAACTCACTTGTGGGCATGCTGGGTTCATGCGGCAGCCATCCCTGCACAGAAGGGCACCTCGAGGCCCCTTGCCGCCACGCCAGGCTGACTGTGTTCTCGGTCGAATGCCTTAGGAGAAGTCCATTTTCTGTTTGTGTTTAGGAATTGAGAGTGAGGCGTTATAGAAAGGGCGGGCCCACAGGTCACCTGAGCACACCGTGTTTCCCTTCGCCCCTTCTGAGTGTGAGGTCATGTGATGATTCACCTGCCCTGACTCTTCTTCATAACACAGGAGATTTCCTCTGGAAGAGATCCCGCTGGACGAAAAGGAGGCGGCTCAGTGGCTTCATAAACTGTACCAGGAGAAGGTAATCAGGCTGTGCTCCCCCCTCAGGGTCCTGGTCTCCCACAGAGGCTGTGGAAGGGGCCCTGGCAAGCAGGCAGGCAACACGTGGGTCCTCTGTGGGAGACAGGAGTGCCACGCGAGTCCCGAATGCTCCTGATCCTTTTTTCGCTTCTTCTGCTTTCTGGTTTTGTTTGTTTTTTTCTGAGACAGGGTCTTGCTTTGTTGCCCAGGCTGGAGTGCAGTGGTGCAATCCTGGCTCACTGCTGCCTCGACCTCCTGGGCTCAAGAGATCCTCCTGCCTCAGCCTCTTAGGTAGCTGGGACTACAGGTGTGAGCCACCATGTTCAGCTAATGATTCGAAACAAAAATATTTCTTTTTGTAGAAATGAGGTTGCCAGGCTGGTATTGAACTCCTAGGCTCACGCAATCTTCCCACTTCGGCCTCCCAAAGTGCTGGGATTACAGGCATGAGCCACTATACCCAGGCCCTTTTTTTTTTTTTTTGAGACGGAGTCTCACTCTATCACCCAGGCTGGAGTGCAGTGGCACGACCTCAACTCACTGCAACCTCCACCTCCCAGGTTCAAGAGATTCTCCTGCCTCAGCCTCCTGAGTAGCTGGGACTATAGGCGCGCGACACCACACCCGGCTAATTTTTGTATTTTTAGTAGAGACGGGGTTTCACCATGTTGGCCAGGATGGTCTCTGTCTCTTGACCTCATGATCTGCCCACCTCAGCCTCCCAAAGTGCTGGGATTACAGGCGTGAGCCACCGTGCCTGGTCCCTTTTTCTTAATATTTGAGAAATTGACAAACTACAGACAAATATGAGTGATGCCTGCCTAACTATGGCTGGTAACATTTGGTCACATGTGTTTCGTTTTCTTATATAAAAGAAATGACAGGTATGTAACAGGCATAGTCACTAGACTACTTGTGTAATAGAAACAAAGTAGGCGATGTTAGGAGATCACGCTGAAAGCCAGTCAGTCCTTCCTATCCCACTCCCCGTGGCTCACTCCTCCCCACGCCTACTTTCCCTTTATTTTGTGCACACAAATGCACGGGGCATTAGATTTCTACTGTCAGCATTGCAGGAGGGCAGTTAACCAGGAAGTCCTCCCAGGATGTAAAAAATATCATTGTAAATGCATTGTTGGGCTCTCAAGGAAATAAGGGAACTCTGGGACTAAAAAGGGCGGTGGGGCTGAGACCAAGGCCATGGGCTTAGGGGCCAGCACGGCCATGCTCAGCTGCTGGCATCTGCCTGCCCCCTCCCCGGAAGTCTTGAGCTTTAATGCCTATGTGGAAACAGAAGATAAGGATTTCCCCCTCATTCAAGGCAGCAAGTTAGAACCGAAAACCGCACGTGATGCTGGGACCCTCTAAGAATCTGACCCTCAGAAAGGTTAAACTGGAAAATAAAACTACCTCCCAGCATGGAGAAATGGCCTTGAGACTTGCCTTTTTCCTCCTGGGCTCAAAAAGTCTGCCCCGGTATAATTCATGACAGGCCTGCCCTGCCACAGGCTTGAGGTTTGAATCTATGTTATACAAACAACGTAGTTCAGGAAGCACGCAGCCAAAACGTGTGTGCCTGGAGACATTCCAGAGGCAGGGAGCTGGGTGTCCAGGGGTGGCCGGGCCACGATGACACCGGCCTTCACAAGGACACAGTGCATGGCTGGCAGGCAGCACCCCATCTCTGGTTTCCAGCGGGAAGCCGAGAACCATGAAGAGATCAACTAGTAAAAGTGAAATCTCTAGAAGCCAGTGAGCTCAGTGTTGACAGTGTGCAACCAGCTTTCAAAGAGAGGGTCTAAGATGCCCTGACTACTTCCCAAGCATCCTAGAGCCCCGCGGGCTGCCCGCCCATGGGTGCTGGCTGCAGAGCATGCCGCTCTATCAGGCGCGGTGATTTCCTGCCAGCCTGTGCCCTTGACCTTCCCACCAGGGCAGAACCTTCCGCAGGTGGCCCTAGCCAGGCTCCTCTCTCCTCCAAGCTCCTCATTAGCCTCCTTCACCAGGCCAGGAAACCCAGGTGTTCGAGGTTAAGGAACTTTCCGTGGCTGTGCAGCTGAGAGCGCACGATGCAGGGAGTTGCATCCAGTCCTCAGGACTCACACAGGCCACGCCTGCCACCCTCGCCGCCGCTGGCTCGTGGGAGGTGTGGGATGTGGCGGCAGCCTGGGCTGTGCTGGGCGGGCAGATATTGGTATTCACAACGTTGCTTTCTTGACCGATTATTTTCCTGGGAGACGTCCTCAGTCAAAGGGTCGATATGCTTGCGAGCTTTTGATGCCTGCTACCAAACATCTTCCATAAAGGTAAAGCCAGCTTTGCCTCCCACCTGCAGCTTCCCTGATTTGTCCTCCTAATTGATGTTGCACTTTTTCAAGTTGAGTCATTTCTCATTGCCAGCAGTTTTCTCCTGCGTTGAAACAATAGCTTGTACAGAAGCCTCGAGCTTCCTTTTCGTCTGTTGCCTCTTCCAGGACGCGCTCCAGGAGATGTATAATCAGAAGGGTGTGTTTCCAGGGGGAGCAGTTTAAGCCTGCCCGGAGGCCCTGGACGCTCCTCAACTTCCTCTCCTGGGCCACCATCCTCCTGTCCCCCCTCTTCAGTTTTGCCTTGGGCGTCTTTGCCAGTGGATCACCCCTCCTGATCCTGACGTTCTTGGGGTTTGTGGGAGCAGGTAATGGACACGGTCGCTAACGCCTCACACTCTGAGGGGCCTCCAGTGCTGGCCACAGGGCCCGGGACCCGGCGGCTCTTCACAGTGGCCCTGTGAGGCAGGGGGAGCCAGGATCCCCCCACAGCCTGTGGGCCTCAGATCCTGGACTCTTGCACTGAGCTGAGGGTTGTCCCCCTCCGAGAGCCGAATGGCCACCACCCTCATGCCATCCCCAATGCAGCCTGCTGGCTGGCGCCTGTGAGGATGCGGATGAGAGGTTCCCCAGTTCCCCCTGTCTGCTTTTGGGCTCTTAGGGGGTCAGGCTGGGATGGCCATTTGGGAGGTTTAACCAGGACATCAACATTCAGCTCCCCGAATTGACCCAGCGGCCTCCCCACTGTGTGCCCACCCCAAGCACAATGCCAGCCCCACCACCACTCCTCGGCTAGCCTGCGGCTGAGCAAACACCCGGCCTGTCCTTGTGGTGAACTCGGGCACCCGCCCACTCCCCGTAATCAAGGGGTCTCTGTACATGGAGACGCAGTCCGTGCATCGCCCCGTGAGCCCCCTCCCCCAGGCCCAGCAGTCAGGTCGGCTCCTCCCTTGCTCCTGCCGCCCCTGCCAGGGGCCTTGTGGGGAGGGGGCCTGAGAGGCAGTGACTGCCATCAGCCTCTCGCGTTGGACCACATGATGACCTGAGGCCACCCATGGAGGACGGGATGTGACCTGGTTACATCTGAGTGTCCTGCTCGCCCACCTCGGTCATCTGTTAGGTTTGCGAGCCCTAGCTGTTAGAACGCCCTGAAGCCCTTCTGCTCCCACCAGCCAAAGACCCAGAGGGGCAGGCAGGGCGAGGTCCACCTGCCTCTGACCTGGCTGGTCAGAAGATGTGGCACGCGCCCCTGCCTCAGGTGGCCGTGGCCTGTAGGGCTGTCTCCCCCGAAGACCACACCTACTCACTGCAAACAGAGGCTCCTGGGTGTGGGGCAGAGGGAGAGGGTCTGGGGCAGAGGAGGAAGCCCCCGTAACACATTTTACAGCAAAAAGGCAAAGTCACGCGTCTCACCTCTTGTCTCTCTCCTGTCTTGAAAGCTTCCTTTGGAGTTCGCAGACTGATAGGAGTGACTGAGATAGAGAAAGGCTCCAGCTACGGAAACCAAGAGTTTAAGAAAAAGGAATAATTAATGGCAGTGATTGAACACACGTGACCTGATGGCGGTATCCAGTTAACGCAATTAAAAACAGCAGCACGCAGAGTGGAGGAAAAAGACAATTAGAAACTATTTTTCTTATTAACTGGTGACTAATATTAACAAAACTTGAGCCAATAGTCAAGAATCCAGAAGGCCTGCCAGATGAAGAGTTCAGCCTCCCGCAGCTCGGGGTCCCTGAGCGTGCCGTGGGAGGTGGGTCCCTGGCGAGGGGCCTTCCGTGGACGCCGTCTCTCCAGAACTCTGCTTCCAAGAGGGAGCCTTTGGCTGCTTTCTCTCCTTAAACTTAGATCAAATTTTTTGTTTCTTAATCAGTTATTTTGGGAACTTAACCTGGCCCTTCACCTCTTCTGCACCACCCCAGAAACTGTCTCGTAATGAATTTCTGCTGTCCTTCTGGGAATGGATGGCCGGGTCCCGTCCCCCCGGGGGCTCTCGAGGCTGCCCTGCCTGGCTCAGCACCTTGGCTCCCAGTGGGGGCCCCGTGGGGAGAGCGCCCGTAGTGATAAGCACATCGGCCTGGACATCAGGTGGATTCCTCGAAGCCGGAGCCCCCACCCCGCCCTGTTGGGGGCTGGCTGAGGCGAACGCCCCCAGTTTCCTTTCTAGAGTGCTGTCTGCCCTCGCTCCTGTTTGACCCTGTGTGTAAATACCTACATCTGTTTTTAAAGTGGATGGACCCCCGAGAACTCAGTGAAATGCAGAGTTCTCCCGCACCGGAAGCTCCTCCGTCCCTCTCATGGCTGTCAAACCCTGGTCCCTCCACACTGGGTGCTGGGGGAGGGGAGGACCCTCGGGGCTACCGTGCGCCCCCCACCCCACAGATCAGGAGCCATGGAGGGAGGGCAGAACAGCCTGTGGGACTCTGGATGCTTCGGAAGCAGTGAGGGCACCGTCAGCCCTCTGTGTTTTAAAGGTCACTGGGGACTGTTAACACTGAGCTCATTTGCTTCTAGAGGTTCTGTTTTTACTGGTTGATCTCTTGGTGGTTTTCAACGTCCTGCTGGAGACTAGAGGTGAGGCATCCCCCATCCCCAGCCTCGCACCGTGTCCTTGGGGAGGGCCTGCCCCCACCCAGGCAGGTGTCACTGGCCGGGCCACCCTTGAGCGCCCAGCTCCCAGCCTCCGGGATGTCTCTGAGCATCCAGGCAGAGCAGAGGGCAGCGCTCGGCTGGTCATGCTGGCTCCCTCTGCCTCTCAGCAAGCCCCTGGCCCACGTTGAGTGAGGGATCCTTCTCCCTCCAGTGCGTCCAGTGCCCAGCGTGGCTGGGCGGAGCCCCTGGGGCAGTGCAGCGGGAGGAAAGCTCCACTCGGCTGTGGAACCATCAGCCCGCCTGCATTTGGCTTTCAGCTTGCTTGTTCTGAGTCAAAGTCCCCTTACCTTTTTAGCAAGGGGAAAAAAACAAACACAGGTGTTATCACTGATACGATGTAACCAGCATTCTGAACAGAGGTAGGTTGAGTTTTCTAGGGAAAAAAAATGGAGAAAAGCGGCATGAAGAAAAGTAAACCAAGAACATAACTGGGCGTCATCCCGAAGTGTCCTGGGGAGACTCGAGGTGATGGCAGCGTTCTGCGTGGCAGAGGCACTGCCGGGCCCCGGGTCTCTGGGGCCGCGCTCTCGGGGCGTGTGCGCAGAACACCTCCTGTGCATACCTGCTCAGAGCGCGGCTCCTCACGAGGGCGAGGGGGCAGACAAGGAAACCAGACCAGACGCGCTCACAGACGCTGTCGCTTCAGAAGTGTGCTTCCCTCCCTCTGAAATCTCATCCCTCCCACCCGCCCACTCGGGCAGCCGTGCCGTGAGTGGGGACGAGCACGCCCCGGGCGAGCCCCCCACAGACCCGGCACCTTCCTCACCACACGCTGCCCGTCTGTCTCCGTGTGTGTCTAGACCCACGTCACTCACTGACTCACACCTACGAAATCTTAAAGGAAAAAAGCTGAAGGGTCCGACCGTGCACAAGCGTGACCTGGAAAATGCAAACGTAGATCTTTTATGATTTAATTCATAGTTATTTCCCATAGGCGTTCCCTCCCTTTGAAATTAATATATAATGTACAAACTCTGCACTGAGTCGTGAGGGAGCTAGGAAGCTCCTAGCTTAGAGTGGAGATGGAGGCCCGGGTACAGGGTTCAAACCTCACCTGATTTCCTTCCGATCTCACAGCTTAGCTTGTGCTTCTAAACACCAAGCCTTTAAGAGCAATAAAACTACACCATGAATGTTTGGGGTTTTTTTTTTTTTTTTTTGGTGGGGGGGAGGGTGGATTCTGCTTTTCATCCACTTCAGAAGGAAAAGGGGAGGAGAGCTCCTTTACCTTTTTAAATTAAATTCATAAATCCCAGAATAGTCTTTTTTTTCTTTTCCTTTACACCCTGCTTCTGAGCTTCATTCATCGTTGCCGTTATGTCCAAATTCAGGCTGAGCGCTCAAGCTGAAGCAGCTCTGTAGCCGCAGCCCATGCTGGCCGTGTTCGGGTGCTCGGGGTGGGGCACGTTCTGGGCCTGGCGTCGCTGATGCCCTCTACCCCAGGTCCTGGAGCCAGACTGAGGACAGGAAGGGTGTTGCTGGCCTGTAGCTCCTGTTGCCCACCCCAGAGCCAGGCACCCCACCAGAGGCCCCCAGCCAAGAGGGTCCAGGCCCCCCCCATGGGTGTCTGGCAGGCCAAGCTCCCAGCCTGGGCCATGGTCTCCTGGGGACGCCGCTGGGGCCTCTCAGCTCAGGCCCGGGTGCCCGGTGTCACGGGGTCTCCTGCCCATCTTCCTGAGGGCACCATCTCTGTTGCCATCCTCTTCCGCCGCGTGAGACTGGTTGTCCAGTACTCGGTGACAGTGTGCCAGGTGCACACCCTATTTGAGGTGCTTTAGGCCACCGTCCTCAGGAAGCGCAGAGTCTGGTGGAAAAGATGAGCGCTGAACAAATAAATCACTAAATAATAACACAGCAGTATAAGCAGCACTTGCTTGTTTAAAAAATGAAGCAGGTCCTATCAATGATGAATTTTCATAGGACCTGCTCATCCATCCCCTGACTCCCATTCCGTGCACCGGCATGAGAATCTGTGCTCACACTGTTCCCTGAGGTATGGCTGAGCATTGACGTTGATGTGAAGGAGAAGCAGGGGTCGGACCCAGCTGCATGTTTCACTCACGTGCAATTCAGTAGCTGTCCAGGCCACACACACTTGTTGTGACTGCCCGTTGGGGTCAGATTTGGGGTGAAGAATAAGTACCTTTCTGCATGCTTCCTGAGACACTTAAACAACAAGGCAAGTATAACCTCTCCAGCGCTGCAGACTTTCATCTGACTTGTTCAGCCCCTTGCATAAGCTCCTACAGCAGGCCTCTGGCCTGAGGCTCACTGCATGCAGCCCTTGGCGTGCCACACTAATGCCCCAGGGCACGATGTGCTTCTAACCCTTCTGCACTGCACCAGGCTCAGGGTTCCATCGGCCAGCCTGAAACGCTTGCCTGCCTTCTTTCTGGAAACAGCACGTCCCCAGCCATGTGCCTGCCCCCTCTCTACTGAGCTAGTCCCCAAACCAAAGGCAAGTCCCTTGGCCCGTGGCGATGGGGCCGATGGGGCTGGCCACACCACTGACCCCGCCCCAGCTCTGCCCCCTACCCCTGCCGTGGGGCTGACCTGGGGTGTGCAGACCTCTGGCCCGTATTCCTGCATATCGGGGCCAGGATGCAAAGACAGTTTTTGGGTAAAAGATGTCACACTGATCTGCTTGAGTGGGGTGGACACACGAATTAAGTTTTTTCATGAACACTTGCTGCTCGTTAATTCAGGGATACCGGTGGCATTCTTACAAACTGCTCGGGAAATAGAATGACGAAAACACTTTTAGGGAACCCAGGAGGTCACCAGAGACCTTGGCGTCAGGTGGCCCAGGCAACAGCAGCGTCTGCTTTTCAAAGATCATGGAGTTGTCTGAAAATTATAAGCTTTGTCATGACAAGTTCAGCTGGAGTTTCTTTTCCATTTCTTAACTTTTTGTTGCACAAGTGTTTGGACAGAGGTCGAACTGTGAATGAGATCATGAAATGCACTAAATTGTATTAAATTAAACTGGAGTTACTTGATACAATGAAGAAATGCATCTGACCTACTTGTATTTATTGTCTCAGAATTGTACGTTGTGACAATCAAATGTTACTTGCCTAAATGCCAGGAAATTCAACTGGCTTCTTGATCACAAAGGTTGCCAGCAAGTACTGTAACTGTAAATGCAAATCTCTCTGGAAAACCCACACAAACCATTGACCTGAGTGCACGTGACAGCCATTGGGTTCTTTTTCTATGATTGAAAATCTGCCATAGCTGACTGTTGGCCAGTTTCAAAGGGATCCATTGTATACAGGGTGCAAATGTATTATATGGATGCTTCCTTTTGTACTCTTTATTTTTACAAGTTTTGCTACTCACAAGCTTTATGTAGTGGAGGATAGAGGTATTTTTGGTCTTTAGAAGCTTGTCGGGGGTGAGGGCTGCTAACTTAGACTTGAAAGGCCTGTGTCCCGAAGGCCTGGCTGCGTTTGCCGTGCTATACGAGGACCTTTGTACACGAGCAGGTGCGCCTGTGCAAGCCCGCGTAGCTCCTGTGTGGTGGTGTTTTCTAGGTGACATGCTGCAGGCATCTGTGTATTGAAATTGCTGCTGTGAAAGAGAGGGATAAAGTATCCGCAATATAAGACAAAGCGACTCCGACTCCGTGCCTCCTTCTGTTTCTTTGTTTCCAGTCTGCATAGATGTCCCCCAAGGGGAAGCCAGGGCCACCAGCCACTCCTGTCCCATGGGGCCACCCACTGCCCAGCCCCTCCCACAGGCTGTTTCCTCCGAGCCCCTCCTGCCATCCGATGGCACTTTTCAAGTCCCTCCATTCCCTACGAGTTGCTTTCTGGAAGGGGAAATTGAAAAGAGAGAGGTCATCTGGCAAAAACACAGGGGGAAAAAAAATCAGCCAGTCCATAAAATATGAGAAATGACCCGATGATGTCCAAAAAAAGGGTTTTAAAAGCCGTCAAGGACAAAAGGTTTTCCAAAGTAGGCATGTATACATCCAAAACAACTTTTAAAAAATTCATCTGTGGAGAAAACCAAGAAAACCCTTTTTCTTCTTTATTAAAAAACAAAACAAAAACTCTTGTTGGAATCAAAAGAGATTCCAGTTTCTCTCCCTCTTTTTTTTTTTTTTTTTGAGACGGGGTCTCACTATGTTGCCCAGGCTGGAGTGCAGTGGCTATTCACAGGCACGATCCCACTACTGAACAGCACAGGAGTTTTCACCTGCTCCGTTTCCAACCTGGGCCAGTTCACCTCTCCTTAGGCAACCTGGTGGTCCCCCGCTCCTGGGAGGTCACCATACTGATGCCGAACTTAGTGCAGACACCCGATCGGCGTAGCACACTACAGCCCAGAACTCCTGGGCTCAAGCGATCCTCCCACCTCAGCCTCCCGAGTAGCTGGGACTACAGGCACACGCCACTACGCCCAGCGAGATTCCAGGTTCTCGTTTCGTGTCTTGTAAGAATGAGCTCAGCTGAAGAGTCTGGGGTGCTTGCATGCTCCTGGGAACAGTTTTGGCAACCTCGGCGGCAAGCTGTCCATTCAGGGGGCTGCCTCCCTCCCCGAAGGCTTCAATGAGGGTGACAGGTCCATGCTGGTGCTTAGCCCAGATCCTGAGAGTCTGGGAAGGCCTGGCTCAAAGTCCTGCATCCAGATGCCATTCATTTTTAAAATACATCCTGAATTCAGAGCACGAGGAATTTTGCCTGATGTTCTGCTGTTTTCTCAGGAGATGAAGGCGAAGAGCCTGGTGCCACATGGCTGGCTTGGGATGTCGTGCATGGGTCAGGCCTTGCCCTCTAACAAGAGGGACTGACTTGCCTGAACCCCACTTCGCCTGTTTGAACGCAAGTGCTCACGGGCATTGGGGGCAGCCATGCAGACCCCTGCGGACTTCATCACCCCGCACATCACAGGCATCTGGCTCACCCAGGAGAGGGACCAGGGCCAACCATGAGGCCTGTGCCTGCCTTATTGGCCCAGAACCCACCTCCGCTTCACCCCGAAGCTCCGTCTGTAGGAGTCAGCCCCTGCCACCTGACATTCTGGGACATGCGAGTGTGTTCGCATGTGCACGCGTATACGTACACATGTCCATACAAGCACACACCATATGTGCAGAGACAGTCATCACCATACGCATGCTCACATGTACACACGTCCCAGCACACACGTGTGCTTGAAGACTAAGGGGTAGCACCGTTAGGAAGTGGGTTTGGGAAAACATCCTCCACAAGTCTCTTCTGAGCATGATGCCTGAGAACCCGAATGGTTCAGGTGGCTCACACAGAGGCAGGCTTCGTGGAGAGAAAAGCCCCACTTGAAGACAGTGTCCCCCCCAGGGCTAAGGAACTTGATGAGGAAATCAAACCGTCCTGTGAAGTCTGAGCAAGCTGGCAATGTGGCCTGAGCTTTGCTTTGCTGCTGGACGTGAGCTCTTCTGCAGTACGTGGCCTGCACTGGGACTGGGCAGGAACAAGACCCATCGCAGATACTCTGGATGTGAACCTCAGTCGTCCCGTGTGTGGCCAGGGGGTCTCTGAGGGTGCATGCACACACATGCATACACACGTGCACACACACGCACACACACATGCACACAACGCACATGTGCACACACATGCATGTACACCAGCAGGTGCTTGTCCTGCGCTGAGCCCCTGGGGGAGGGACAGGGCCAGTCATAGGGGCAGGCACTGGAGGACAAGGCCACAGAGGGCTCTGAGTGGCTTTGGCAGCTGCCCTGTAGTCAGTCCTAGCCTCTCACACTTGCCAGGTGGAGTGGCTCCAAAGTCTTAGGCCCCACGCACGGGAAATGCCAGCAAGGCTATGCCGTCCAAATGCCCATCACAGGCGTGAGCTCACTTCACAGCTGCCGGCACAGCCTCTGCTTGAACTCAGCCAGGTCCCAGCATGCCTCTACCGTCTGATTGGCCCATTCCATCCATCACAGATGGGGGAGCAGAAGTGTGTTTCTGTGGGACAGCGTGTTATAGGGGGAGGCTTGGATCTGGGGGTCTGGAGGCCTCTAGACGAAAACCCCAAACTCACTCCTTAGGACCTGTGTGGCCCAGGTTCTTAGCCTCCGTGCGCTTCCGTGTTCTAGTCTGTAAGATGGGGCTGGTTATCGGGGCCATCAGTGTCCACCCTGAGCTTAGGTCGTGACAGGTGCTGAGCAAGTGGCTGCTGTCCCTGCAGACCCAGGGGCATCCGTGGCCTGGGTCTGCCCTGGGCCCTGCCTGTGCCAGGCTGGAGGGCAGGGGCTGTGGCGGCAGCCTTTGCTTTCCCTCCGCCTGGAACATTTCATAAGCCCTAGTGGCTCCTCTTCCCCATCGTTCATCTTTTTCTGTCACTTTTTAAGCCCTTTTCATCTGGGGGCAGTGGTTCACACCTGTAATCCCAGCACCTTGGGAGGCCGAGGCAGAAGGATCCCTTTAGCCTAGGTGTTCAAAACCAGTCTGGGCAACACAGCAAAACTCCATCTCTTAAAGAAAAAAAAAAAAAAAAGAAAATTTAATTGGCCAGGTGCGATGCCTCCTGTAATCCCAGCACTTTGGGAGGCTGAGGTGGGAGGACACTTAAGCTCAAGAGTCCGAGACTTGGGCAACATGGTGAGACTCTGTCTCTACTAAAAATACGAAAATTATCCAGGTGTGATTGTGGGAGCCCATAATCTCAGCTACTCAGGAGGCTGAGGCAGGAGAATCCGCTGAACCTGGAAGGTGGAAATTGCAGTGAGCCGAGATCATGCCACTGCACTCCAGCCTGGGCCTCAGAACGACACACCATCTCAAAAACAAATGAATAAAAAGTTTATGTATATAGTAGCTGAGCATAATGGTACACGCCTGTGGTCCTGGCTACTGGGGAGACTGAGGTGGGAGGATTACTTGAGCCCGGGGGGGGGGGCAGGGTTTGAAGTGAGCCAAGATCGTGCCACTGCACTTCAGCCTGGGTGACAGAGCAAGATCCTGCCTCAAAAACAAACAAACAAAAGCCAGGTGTGGTAGTGTGCACCTGTAGTCCCATCTGCCTGAGAGGCTGAGGCAGGAGGATCACTTGAACCCAGGAGGTTGAGGCTGCAGTGAGCCGTGATTGTGTCACTGCACTCCAGCCTGAGCAACAGTGAAATTCTGTCTCAAAAAACAAGTAAGCAAACAAAAAAAAACCCTTTTGCTGGACTGGGCTGACTTTACAGGTGCGGTGCGGTTCACCCCTTAGCATCTCTGAGGTGCGTGTCCCTGTGTCCCTCCACACGGCTGTGACAGTGCTGCTCTTCTGTGAAGCTGATAGCACAGGGCATGGTGACCGACACCACCCCTCTCCCTCAGGCACACGAGGAGGGTGGGCTCCTGACTGGCGTTAGCAGGACTGTGCCCACCCAAGCAACACCCCAAAGCCAGGGCTGGGGCTGCAGCTCCTCAGACCAGCGGGAGATCGTTAGACCCACAGGAGCAGCACGTGCCTCAGGGAAATGGGGTGGGATCCATGTTGCGGGAAGAGCCGGATGAGCAAAGCTGGGTAAGCCCGAGGTGTTCAGACTGGCGGGGAGAGGTGGGAGACAGGGAACACAGCAGCTGCAGAGCCCTCCAGGGGAGAGTCTGTGCATGGTGCGAGGGACACAGCCTGACTCCCTAGGAACTGGGTTTCATGTGTGGGGCACAGAAAGACCTCCAGCTGCCTTCTGGAAGGATTGTCACGCAAGGCAGCATGCCTAAGCATACGAGCTGCTCTGTGCCAGGGGAGCAAGCCCAGGGCTCTGCCAGCTCCTGCTCCCTGCCCACACAGCAGGCAATAGATTCTGCGCCCAGGACGCGGGGGGTGCCCACAGGCCTTAGCCAGGCTTGGCTTGTGGAGTGCAGAGCAAGAGCTGGTGGAGCGGAGCCAGGGGGTGTATGCAAGGGGTGTCCTTGTAAGGAGGGAGACCCTTAACCACCCTTAAGCATCTAAGACCACCTCCCCCTTGACTTCTACACTGCATTTCAATAGAAGTAAAGGCTGGCAGACCGCACACCACCTTTAACCGCCCTCCTGTAGATCGCAGGCATGGTGTGGAGGAATCTTTCCAAAGGCATCATCTTTACTTAGGCATGATCAAACCCCACCTAAGTCACATACTGCACGCCTACTCCATGGCCTTTCCCGGAGTTATTTCTAGAGTTGCAAGCCCAAGACCCTTTCACAGGTAATTTCCAGAGTTGTAAGCATTTAAAGGGGCAGGGATTTTCTTTGTTAGGGGAGCTCGGCTATTTGGGGCATTCAGACCCGCCACAGCTCCTGGCCGAATAAATCACCCCTTCCTTCCTAGTTCGGTGTTTGAGAGGTTTTGTCAGTGGACTGTCCTGCAACACCTGAAGGCAAGCAAACCCTAAATGATCTGAACCCGGGGTTGGAGGTGGGGCAGGGGAGAGTCGGCTCTAGCCAGGCTTGTCCAGCCTGTCTGCAAAACCCCTGCGAGATCTGAAGACACCCAGGGGACAGCCGCCTGAGCGTGGAGTTCAGCTCCCATGTGCCACTTATGGAAGGACTCGGAGCCTGACCTATGCCAGAGGCAGAGGACCTAGAAGGACCCATAGCACACCGGTCCCGGGCGCCTGCGGAGCTGGTGGGCCTTGCCTGCAGTGTGTCTGCGAAGGGGCTGCGTGCCTGTCCCCCACGGCTTCCCTGCAGACTCTCTGTGGTTCTCAGTCGCTCTTTGGGACCAGAAGGGATTCCAGAGCATCATTTCCCCTCAAGCTGCTGTTTGTTTGTTTTTTGCAGACAGAGTCTCACTCTGTCGTCCAGGCTGGAGTGCAATGGTGAGATCTTGGCTCACTGCAACCTCCACCTCTTTGGTTCAAGCGATTCTCCTGCCTCAGCCTCCCAAGTAGCTGGGATTACAGGCGTGAGTCACCAGAACCAGCCAGGTTTCCAGTTTTTTGGCGTAGGCGTTTGCTGTTGTTGACTCACATCTTAATGCTGCTACTGTGTCCCATAGGTTTTGGTACACTGTGTTTCTATTTTCATTTGTTTCAAGGAATTTAACATTTTAAAAACTGTTTTCATTTTTAAAAACATGAACACTACATGGTTTGCATGTCATCTTTGTGCAGGGGTCATGCCAATCTTCTCCGTATCGTTTCAACTTTAGTGTATGTGCTGCCAAAGTGAGCGTGGAATTTTAAATATTCATTCTTAATTTCTGCCTTCACCCACTGGTCATTCAAGAGCATGTTGCTTAATTTCCATGTATTTGAATATTTCAAATGTTCCTCTTGTTATTGCTCTCTGGTTTTGTTGCATTGTGGTCAGATAAGACACCTGGTGTGAGATTTCGATTTTTAAAACATTGTAGAGACATGTTTTGTGTCTTAACATATTGTCAATCCTGGAGACTGCTCCATGTGCTGATGAAAAGAATGTAATTTTCAGCCATTGAGTGAAACGTTCTGCAAAGGTCTGTCAGCTCCATTTGGTCTATGGTGTCGTTTCAATCCAATGTTTCTTTGTTGATCTTTTATCTAGATGATCTTTTTAATGCTGAGAGAGGGGTGTTAAAGTCCAACTATGATTCTCCTGGGGTCTATCTCTTCCTTTAGATCTATTAATAATAACATTTACTTTGTATATCTGGGCACCCTAGTGTTGGGTGCATACATAGTTACGAGTGTTTTGTTCCCTTGCCAAATTAACCACTTGATTATTATACAGTGTCTTTGTCTCTTTTTACCGTTTTTACCTGAAGTCGGTTTTGTTTAGTATACTTACTCCTGCTCACTTTTGGTTTCCGTTTTTGTGGAATATTGTTTTCCATCCCTTCACCTTTAGCCTCTGTGTGTCTTTGCGTGTGAGGTGAGTTTCTTGTAGGCAGTGTATAGTTGGGTTTTTAAAAAATTCCATTCATGCCAGGTGCAGTGTCTCGTGCCTGCAATTCCAGCGCTTTGGGGGGCCGAGGGGGGGATGATTGCTTGAGCTCAGGAGTTCGAGACCAGCCTGGGCAGCATAAGAAGACCTCATCTCTACAAAAAATTTAAGAAATTAGCTGGGTGTGGTAGTGCATGCCTGTGATCACAGCTAATTGGAAGGCTGAGGAGGGAGCATCACTTGGGCCTGGGAGCTGTGATCATGCCATTGCACTCCAGCCTGGGTGAAAGATTGAGAACCTATCTTGAATGAATGAATGAATAAATCCATTCAGCCAGTCTGTATCTTTTAAATGTGGGAATTTAATACATTTACATTAGGGGTTATTATTGATAGGTAAGGGTTTACTCCTATCATTTTGATGTTTTCTGATTGTTTTGTAAATCCTTTACTCTTTACTTCCTCTCTTTTTGTTTATTTTTGTGATCAGCTGGTTTTCTGTAGAGATAAGTTTTTATTCCTTTTTCTTTATCCTTCCTACCAGTGACTTTAATGGTTTCACATTTTCACAACAGTTGTTATTTTTTCACTTCCAGATGTAGGATATTGAGAATTTCTTGTAAAGCTGGTCTAGTGGTGATGAATTTTCTTAGTTTGTGCTTGTCTGTAAAATATTTTATTTCTCCTTCATGTCTGAAGAATAACTTTGCTGAGTATATTTTTCTTAGCTGACAGTTTTTTTCTTTCGGTACTTTGAACATATCATCCCACTGTTTCCTGCCTGTAAGGTTTCTGCTAAGAAATGTGCTGTTAGTCTAAGGGGGAATTCCCTAATATGTGACTTGATGCTTTTCTCTTGCTGCTTTTAGAATTCTTTGTCTTTGACTTTTGACAATTTCACTGTAAAGTGCCCCAGAAAGAATCTGTTTTAGTTGAATCTATTTGGGACTTTTTCTCTCTCCCAAGACTCGGGGGAGTTTTCAACTTTATTTCATTAAATACGTTTTGTAAATATTTTCCCTTTTCTCCACCTTTTAGAATGCACATAATGCAAATATTTGTTCATTTAAAGGTGTCCCATAAACTCTGTAGGGTTTATTTTGGTTTTTTGATCTGCCTGTGTTATTTCAAACGATCCATCTTCTAGTTCAGAAATTCTTTCTTTTACTCGTTCTTCTAGCCTATTGTCAGAGCTCTCAATTGTGTTTTAAATTTCATTCATTGAATTATTCAGCTGTAAGATTTCTGCTTGGTGCTTTTTATGATTTCTATATCTTTGTTGCATTTCTCATTCACAGCATGAACTGTTTTCCGTATTTTGTTGAATTGCCTATGTGTATTCTCTTGTTTCTCACAGGGGTTCCTTAAGATTATTATTTTGAATTCTTTTTCTGGCATTTCATGTGTTTCTCTATGATTGGGCTCTGATACTGCAGAACTATTGTGTTCCTTCGGAGGTATCATCAGCAATAAGGTGGATGAGAGAAGCATTTCTCTCCCAGCAGTGGGGGTGCAGCGCCACATGGCAGTGGAATATTTCTAAACACTGGCACACACTAAGCTGTCAGGGAAGGTGCCAGAGAGCCACCCAGCCAAGCATGGCTATTTTTTTAAAAGAAAGAATAGGGCCGGGTGCAGTGGGTCACACCTGTAGTCTCCACCTTATTGCTGATGCTGTTGGCTTCTTGGAAGGGTTTACTTTTGCTGTTCATGCTGGCTTGGACTAAAAAGGGAAAACCTCCTATTACTAACAAGTGTCGGCCTCTCCCTCTCCTGACATGAGAATGCATCTTAAAGACCTACCTCTTTCTCCCATGCCTGAAAAGGGACAAGACGCACCGGCTGAAGTTGCCAGGAGATCAGCACCTCTGCCTTTCCCCCTGCACGCTGGGGATTTGCCCCTCCCCACTGTTTCTGGTTGAATGTATCTGTGCAAACCTCTGCAGTGATCTCTATGAAGGGAGGACAGGAGGGGGCTGGGACTGAGCCCGGGGCAGAGGTGGCAGCTGGGCCTAGGGGGGCCTCCCTTGGGGTCAGGCAGTGGCAAGAGCCACCTGGAAAAAAGGAAGTCCATTTACTCAGAAAACCCACTGCTGTCCCTGTACCAACCTGGGCCAGGCCAGGACAGATGGGCCTTGGCAAGTCTCCCACGGACACCATGCCAGCCTCACCAGCAGCAGTGAGCCGCCTTAAGTCTGCAGCTAACAGCCCATCCTGCCAGGGACAGCTGAAGGCTGCCTGGAGGGAGGCCTCTGGTTCCCAACAGAGCTGGGCTGCGGCCATGGGGCCCCCTACAGACCCTTCATCCTCAGACTTGTTTCCACATTTATTTAAAGGATGCAGGGAGGAGCTGGGTTTTCTATGAATAACAATTAAGTACTCTTCGTGTTCAAAACAGAACACTTATTACTTGCAATTTTCTGAGGCAGCCAAGTTCCCAGCCAATGTATTAAATATTGAACATTAGGTAATGAGATGAACTCTTGATTTCACAACCAGACCATGGACGCATCTCCCCCTGGAATTCAGGCAGCCATATCGGTGCCCCTTTCAGGGCTGGGGGCTGGACGGCAGGTGCGCAGGAGAGATGCGTCCATCACCGAGCAGTCTGCATTTGAGGCAGAGAGTGTGCATGGACTGGGGTGCAGGTGGTTTATTTGGGGTGAGCCCAGAGAGAGGGGGGAGGGAGTGGGGATGGTGGGGTGGAGAGGACAGGGTGTGAGACAGGGACTGTCACTGAGCTGGTTCCTGCCATGGGCTCTACCTGGGCAGGGCTGTGAACAGAACATTTTTGAGCACAGGGAGGTTTGCATGACCACCCACCCATCCCAAGGCGCTCATCGTGGAGAAAGGGCCTGCTGGTGTCCATTTTCCAATGCTTCCTGGCTGCACCTGCTTCTGGGCCCATGGAAAAGGTTCTAGGCCTGGGGCAGAAAAGTGGGGCCCCCAGCTATTCTCAGAAGAGGGACCCTAACAGTGTCTGGTGCCACCCAGCTGCAGCTGAAGTGAGAGTGAGCTGAGGCATGTGGCCGGGGGCACCCAATGCATCTATTAGGGTCTGAATGCAGCAGGGAGGACTGTTCTCTTGTCACCATTCAGGACACTGTGGCTGGACCGTTTCCCATTGTACCAGTTATGTAGGAAGAGACGGAGAAACTGGGTTAGCTGGCATCACCCTCCTGGCTATTCGAGTGATGTTTTGGAGCTTGGCTTGCTGGCAGCTCAGCTCTCAACCAGCCCTCCCTCCTGCCACCTTCTTCTGTGCATGTCACTGATGTTAGTGTGCCAGGGGTTGGCAGGAGAGGAATCAGCACCACTCCTATTGCTGAGCCAGGCCATAGCCGGATTCTGCCACCTGGACAGTGGGTGGCTCCCTGCTCCCTGAGAACAGCCAGGAAAAGGTGGGGCACAGATGAGGCCTCCAGCAGGGTGGCTGCTCCTGCCCCAGTCCCAAACCCCACCATATCGGGACACAAGTCAGGGACAGGAGGGCCAGGCACAGGCAGACCTCTTGGGGAGTGACCTCTGCTTGGAGAGGAAGCACGAGAATCCAGGCTGTCAGGAAGCCAAGAAAGACGCAACTGAGTTAAAAACAGGCACAGGGGTAGAGCATTGGGAGCAGCCCTCCACAGCGCCAGGCTCGATTCCATCAGCTCCATCAGCAATACTTATTCACGCCACACCGTGCAGCCTCAAACCTGGGAAGAGCATATTGTTTCTGCACAAGCTTAGGTGGGAGCAGGTTCTTCTTTTTTTTTCTTTTTTGAGATATGTCCCCCGGATGAGAGTGCAATGGCACGATCTCGGCTCACTGCAACCTCCGCCTCCCGGGTTCATGTCATTCTCCTGCCTCAGCCTCCCAAGTAGCTGGGATTACAGGCACATGCCACCACACCTGGCTAATTTTGTGTATTTTTAGTAGAGACGGGGTTTCACTATGTTGGCCAGACTGGTCTCGAACTCCTGACCTCATGACCTGCCCGCCTCAGCCTCCCAAAGTGCTGGGATTACAGGTGTGAGCCGTGGCGCCCGGCAGGAGCGGGCTCTTTACGAAGGCACTACACAGTGGCGGCAGCAGTCGACAGTGCGCCGTGCACAAGATTGACATTGAGACTCAACAGGAGGAGAGGGCCCAGGCTGAAGGCCAGGCACACCCTCGCTGTGCCGGGGGACCTGCCACTTCCTCTAGTATGAAATGGGATGAGAGCTGCAGTCCTAGCACCTGTGTTCCAAGCATGGCCAAGCCTCAGTGGGCCTGATCTCTGAGCTGCCGTGGGGCAAGCCGTGGACCTCTGTCTGTGCCTCCTCTCATCCGTGACATGAAGCTAGGATACCTCCTCCCATGGTTTTTGTGGGCATTAAAATAATCCAAGGTCGGCGTCGGTGGCTCACACCTGTAATCCCAGCACTTTGGGAGGCCAAGGCAGACGGATCACCTGAGGTCAGGAGTTTGAGACCAGCCTGGCCAACATGGTGAAACCCCGTCTGTACTAAAAATACAAAAATTAGCCGAGCATGTTGGTGGGTGCCTGTAATCCCAGCTACTTGGGAGGCTGAGGCAGGAGAATTGCTTGAACCCAGGAGGCAGAGGTTGCAGTGAGTCGAGATCGCACCCATTTACTTCAGCCTGGATGACAGAGCCAGACTCTGTTTTAAAAAATAAATAAATAAATAAAGTGATCCAGATGTGTTGATTGCATAGAATACATGTTTTGGTGGGGTGGGGGGTAATCCCTGTTTTCAGGTGAGAAAACAGATGCAAGAGGCACGAAGAGGAATCGGGGATCCACGCGGCCCTGCTCCAGGATCTGCTCCTAACCACAGTGAGGCTCCACCTTTTGCAAACAGGTGAGCTCCTTATAGACCGAGTGGGTTGGGGGTGGTGGCATGCGCCCATTACCCCAGCGCTTTGGGAGGCCAAGGCGGGAGGATCACTTGAGCCCTGGAGATGGAGGCTGCAGTGAGCTATGAATGTACCACTGCACTTTAGAGTGGGCGACAGAGCAATTCTGTCTCAGCAACAAAAACAACAAAAAGTGGAAAATGCAGGTATGTGGGTAAAGGAGGAAGAAGCTGCTAAGTCTGTGACCCAATCTCAGTCACTGATACTGTTTTGATGAATTTCCTTCCAGTCTCTTTTGTAATGATACTGGGCTGGAGTTTTTTGCTTTTATGTAGTCATTACTATATCACATCACTTTTTTTTTTTTTTTTTGAGACAGGGTCTCGCTCTGTTGCCCAGGCTGCAGTGCAGTGGTACAATGTAGGCTCACTGCAGCCCTCCACCTCCCAAGCTCAGGATCCTCCCACCTCAGCCTCCCAAGTAGCTGGGACCACAGATGCAGCCACCACACCCAGTTAATTTTTGTATATTTTTGTAGAGACAGGGTCTTGCTATATTGCCCAGGCTGGTCTCAAACTCCTGGGCTCAAGCAATCCTCCCACCTTGGCCTCCGAAAGTGCTGGGATTACAGGTGTGCCTGGCCTTCACTTTTAAGATTGTTATCAAGTAATGTTTTAAGTATTTCCCAAATGATCATAAGCCCCTTAAAAAGTGTTTATAGATGGAGAGGGTCCGCGTGCAGCTCCACTACGTGGATATTGTAGATGGACAGGGTCCACGTGCGGGCTCTGCTACGTGGATATATTGTGCAGCGCTGAGGTCTGGGCTTCTAGTGCCCCTGTCACCCAAACAGCGAATACTGTGCTCAACGTGTAACTCTACAAATTCATAAGCCCTCTCTAAACACTGTTTTGACAGCGACACAGTAGTTCACCTAATGGACAAGCACGATTCATGTGACACGGGCTGCGCCTGTAGTCCCAGCTAACAGTTGTTGACACTTACGTTGTTTCCAGTTGTTTGCTCCTGCAAGTGATGCTGCAACATGTGTTTTTATCCGTAAAGGTTTGAGAGAGCTTGCTTCCTCAAAGAGCTCTAGCAGTGCAGTTGCTGGCTGGAAGGATGAAAGCTTGGAACTGCTTTTTAAAAAGCTGACACCTGGCCGGAGGCAGTGGTTCATGCCTGTAATCCCAGCACTATGAAAGGCCGAGGCTGGCAGATCACTTCAGGCCAGGAGTTCGAGACCAGCCTGGACAACATGGAGAAACACTGTCTCTACTAAAAATACAAAAATTAGCTGGGTGTGCTGGTGCGTGGCTGTAATCCCAGCTACTCGGGAGGCTGAGGCAGGAGAATCACTTGAATCCTGGAGGCAGAGGTTGCGGTGAGCCAAGATCATGCCACTGCACTCCAGCCTGAACAACAGAGCAAGACTCTGTCTCAAAAACAAACAAACAAATAAAAAAAAGCTGACACCCTGAATCTCCCACCATGCCCTGGAGGCAGTATTTTCCCTTTTTTGGACTATTTACTCACCTGTTTTTTTTTTGTTTTTTTTTTTTGAGATGAAGTCTTGCTCTGTCACCAGCCTAGAGCACAGTGGTGTAATCTCAGCTCACTGCAACCTCTGCCTCCTGGGTGCAGGCAATTCTCCTGCCTCAGCCTCCTGAGTAGCTGGGACTACAGGCACATGCCACCATGCCCAGCTAATTTTTGCATTTTTAGTAAGAGACGGGGTTTCACCATGTTGGCCAGGTTGGTCTCTATCTCCTGATGTTGTGATCTGCCTACCTCGGCCTCCCAAAGCACTGGGATTACAAGCGTGAGCCACTGTACCCGGCCACCTGGGATATTATTTATGGAGGAATTGGTTCAATGAATGCATGAAAATACACATCAAAAAATATCTGCACCAGGGTTGGGCTCACACCTGTCATCCCAGCACTTTGGGTTGAGGTGGGAGGACTGCTTGAGCTCAGGAGTTCAAGACCAGCCTGGGCAACATAGTAAGACCCCATCTCTATAAAAAATACAAAAATTAGCTGAGTGTGGTGACTGTGCCTGTAGTCCCAGCTACTCAGGAGGCTGAGGCAGGAGAACTGCTTGAGCCCAGGAAGCGGAGGTTGCAGTGAGCCAAGATCGCACCACTGCAGTTCAGCCTGGACAATAGTGAGACCCTGTCTCAAAAATAAAAACAAATCAAAAAACTGTACGGGGCTCAGGACCTGCCTCCCCTGAGGAGCACTGCACCTGGAGCAGCTCCGAGAACAGCCGGTGAGCGTGCAGGAGGAGGAAGTGCGCACGGTGGAACACTGAAAGCCACACACAGTGTGAAAACTCACCTGTGATTAAAGTCACTTGGCTTTCTATTAAAAATTTGAAGCCGGGTATGGTGGCTCAAGCCTGTAATCTCTGCACTTTGGGAGGCTGAGGTGGGTGGATCACCTGAGGTCAGGAGTTCAAGACCAGCCTGGCAAACATGATGAAACCCTATCTCTACTAAGAATACAAAAAATTAGCTGGGCATGGTTGTGGGCACCTGTAATCCCAGCTACTTAGGAGGCTGGGCCAGGAGAATCGCTTGAACCCAGGAGATGGAGGTTGCAGTGAGCCGAGATCATGCCACTGCACTCCAGCCTGGGCGGCAGGGCGAGACTTTCTTACATTGCATGTCAATCCATTATCATCTCAAAAAAAAAAAAAAAAATCCTTAACTTTCTGGGGTTTTTTGTTGTTATCCTGAAGAAAGTAAACTGGGTGCTAGGAGCTGCCTTTGTGTATAGAAATGTAGATGGCAGTGTGGTGTTTAAGAGAGCCTACCAGGCCATTCTCCCAGGGATGAGGATTTGCAGAGCCCTGAAGATAATAGAGGCTCTTCTCTGATTGCTACTGTGCTGTCTGGTAGGCCTACAGGGAAAAGTAACTTGAAATAAAGTTGCTGTAAATTCAGTGTGTGGATGTGGGACAGAGGTTGGAAGGAAAGGACCCGGGTATGGAAAGCTGAAGAAATTCTCCTTATGAGCTCTCGACTTTTTGAACAGTTTCAAGCTAATGCCAGAGTTAAAATACAAACTCACATTTTTTTCCTATTTGAGTCTGTAGGATTATATCATTTGAAAAAATTGCCTTCCTTGTTAGGTCACATGTTATGGAAGAGTAGCTTAGAGAACTCGTATTAGCAGACATACACACTAATTCCCAAAGCCTCTATGTTGAGAGAATGAAACTGTTCACTCTTTTTCAGAGAGGACTATGAACAAAGGAACTTCTTTATTCAAGAAAAAGAAAAGCGATGATGATGGATTGACATGCAGTGTAAGAAGGAATGCAGGGAGGTGCTGCGCGCCTGCGCCGAGTTCCCCCAGTGCTGACGTTCTGTAACACTGCAGCGCAGCGGAACAGCCAGGTACTGACGTGGGCACAGTCCAGATCCAGAACATTCTATAGCCACACCCTCCTCCCACCCTACCCCACGCCCCTGTAGATCCCGGCAAACACTTGTCTGTTCTCCATTTCTATAGTTATTTCAAGAATGTTGTATAAAAGCAACTGCACGGTGTGTAACCTTTTGGGGTTGGAGGGGTTTTGTTTTTTGTTTTTTGAGACAAGGTCTCTCTCTGTTGCCCAGGCTGGAGGGCAGTGGCCCAATCACAGCTCACTGCAACCTCCGAGAACTGGCTCAAGCGATCCTCCCGCCTTAGCCTCCCAAGTAGCTGGGACTACGGACACACGCCACCTGCCCAGCTAATTTTGGTATTTTTTGTAGAGATAGGTCTCTTGAACTCCCAGGCTCAAGGGATCCTCCTGCCTCAGCCTCCCACAGTGCTGGGATTCCAGGCATGAGCCCCAGTGCCCGGCCTGGAGGGTTTTTACTCAGCATTGTTCTCTGGAGGTCCCTCCAGGCCTCTCTGGGATGGTTTGCGCCTTCCCGCTGCTGGGTAGTATTCTGGATGTGGATGGACCACACCGTATTTGACGATTCAGCGGCTGAAGGATGTGTGGATTGTGTCCGGATCTGGGCAGCTTGCTGTGAGCGTTCACTGACTGGCCCTGCCTTTTGCCCTCTGTGCAGAGGGCCTGGGCAGTCCCTCCAGTTAGATAAGGCAGACACAGTGTCCCAATACATAATTGAACAGGCTCTTTGCAGCCTGGAGACGATGTAATGGGTTACCAGGAAAAACCATTTGAGTTCAAGTTCCAGCAACTTTTCAAAAACAATGAAACAAAACAAAAAACACCCCAAATGCTGTCTCATGGAAAAGGGCACTAAAAAAAAGAATGAACATCAATTCATTGGAATAGCATCATTTCACCATGATTCATTAAAAGAAAGTGCTAAACCAGTGTTTGTGCTGAATTCAAGCATCTTCCAAATTCCCAAGGGGAAAAAAACATCTCTTATAGGTCTGCTCAGAGGGCAAATGGACTGGTAGTCCACTCACTGCCCACGCAGTAAGGACTGCCCGGGCCGGAGCCAGTAGGGTTGGGGGGGCTCTGCCTTTGCCTTCCTCCCTCCAGAAAGAACACTCCCTAATGTGGGGAGCCCGTCCCACTGCACGGCGCTGTGTCCACGTCTTCGGGAAGGGGAATGCCTGCTGTCTGTCTTAGACCAGCTGCACTCGGCTCTCTGTGAGAACAGACCAAAGACACAGATACTCCTCGGCTTGGAGTTTACTCTCGGTATCGTAGGGTTTTTAATGTTTAATTTTAGCGATTTGAGTACATGTAACGTGGCATCTCATTTTCATTTGAACTTGCATTTCTCCGACGTCTAATGAGTACGGAGCGTCTTTCCTGAGATAACCGGTCCTGTTTTCGATTCTTCTGTTGTTCTTTCCTTGCCTTCTTTTGGATTAATCAGATATTTTCTATTACTTCATTCTCTTCTTAGCCAAACCTCTTTGTTCATTTTCTTCCTAGTGCTTTTTCTCTAGGACATAGACTACGTAAGCTTCACGTACCAGGTTTAATTTAGGGTCTATTGTATTGCTTTAGTCGTCCCTCTTCCTCATAACCCTTCATCTCGTGTCTCACCCTGAAGTTCCACACGTCACCAGTGTAAGGAGCTTGTCAGTGCGCAGCCTCCTCTCTCCACCCCTCCAGTGCCCTGCCTTGCCGGGCCCGCTGCTTTAGTCCCCTGACCTGGTCTCTTGCCTCTCACACTGCAGTGCACCACACTACACTATGCTCACACATTCAGCAGCTGTGCTCACGCTGTCCTTATCTTTTACTTCTATACACACAACTACCACAAGCTATTGTTTTAAACAGTGAGTGGTCTCGTAATGAAATTATGAGAAGGGCCAGGCACGGTGCCTCATGCCTGTAATCCAAGCACTTTGGGAGGCCGAGATGGGCAGATCACCTGAGGTCAGGAGTTCAAGACCAGCCTGGGCAACATCGTGAGACCCATACAAGAAATAAAAAAATTAGCCAGTGTGGTGGCGCCGTGCCGACGGTCCCAGCTACCTGGGAGGCTGCAGTGGGAGGATGCCTTGAAGCCAGAAGACTGAGGGTATAGTGAGCTGTAACTGTGCCACTGTACTCCAGCCTGGGTGACAGAGCAATACCCTGTCCACCCATCAAAAATTTTTTTCTCTTTATCTGTTTCACCAGTTTGAGCGTGATATGCCTGCATGCGATCTTCTTTGTATGTGTTCTCTTCAGGTTTTGCTGAATTTCTTGATCTGTAAATCAGTATTTTTCACCATGTGTTTGGATTTGGGGCCATTATTTTGTGGAAATGTTTCCTTCCCTTAGACTCACACTCTCCTTCTGGAGCTCCTATCACCCATGGTTTTGGCCATTTCATACTGTCCCACAGGTCTCTGAGGTTCTCTCCATTTTCCTTTTTTTCTCTTCTTCAGATTAAATAATTTCCATTCATCTGCCTTCAAGATCACTAACTCCTGTTTTCTCTAATCTGTTAATTTAATTCAGTGAAATTTTCATTCGTTATTGTACTTTTCAGTTCTAGACTTTTCTTTTGATTCTTTTAGATACTTTTGTTATTCTGCTGTGAATTTCTGACTCTTTACGCATTAAGACAATATTGCCGTTTAATCATTTGGACATATTATTTTCATTTATTTTGAGACGGAGTCTTGCTCTGTCACCCACGCTGGAGTGTAGTGTCGAGATCTTGGCTCACGACAACCTCCACCTCCCAGATTCAAGCGATTCTGCTTCAGCCTCCTGAGTAGCTGGAACTACAGGTGTGAGCCATCACATCAGGCTAATTTTTGTATTTTTAGTAGAGATGGGGTTTCACCATGTTGGCCAGGCTAATCTCGAACTCCTGTGCTCAAGTGATCCACCCACCTTGGCCTCCCAAATTCTGGGATGACGGGTGTGAGCCACTACACCCGGCCTCCATTGGATGTATTTATAGCTGCTTTAGAGTCTTTGTAAATACTATATCTGGCTCACTGTCGGGGGAGGGGTTGGTTTCTGATAGCTGCTTTTTTTTCTTGACTATGGTTTACATTTCCCTCTCTCTTCGCATGCTCAGTGGTATATTCGACACTGATAAATATCAAATTATAGAGACTCTGGGATGATCTTCCACTGAAGAATCCCGACTTGCCACGCTAGGCTCCTGTAGGTTCAGTTTTAGTCTCTGTTCACTTGGTTCTGAGGAATATCCCGGCTGTTTCCCAGGCCCCCCTAACTTGGCAGGACTTAACCTCCAAACTCTGGCTCTCCTGTGGATCGTGTCAGGGCTTTGCTTTGGACTTTGTTAAGGCAGGCCTAGAGTAGTCCTTATTTTAGGGGAAGGATTGGCAACCTCTGGCTCACGAGCTACATCTATTGATGGCCTGTTTTCATACGGCACTTAAAGCTAAGAATGGTTTTTATATTTTTAAAGAATTGTTTAAATAAAAATAACCAAATAAAAATATGAGACAAAAACTGCATGTGGCCCACACAACCTAAAATACTTATCTGGGCCTTTTGAGGTGGTTTGCTGACCCCTGGGGGGTGACCCTCAACCTAGTGTCTCAGCTGAATGCCTCAGGGTTAACGGCATTAAAAGGTCTTGTCTGGGCGTGGTGGCTCCTACTTGTCATCCCAGCACTTTGGGAGGCTGAGGCAGGAGGACTGCTTGAGGCCAGGAGTTCAAGACCAGCCTGGGGAACAGAGTGGGACCCGGCCTCTACAAAAAGTAAAAAAATTAGCTGGGCAAGGCGGCACTCGGCTGTAGTCCCAACTACTTGAGAGGCTGAGGTGGGAGGATCACTTGAGCCCACGAGTTCTAGGCTGCACTGATATGATCAAACCACTGCACTCCAGCCTGGGTGACACAGCTAGACTGTCTAAAAATAAAACGGAAAGACTTTTCCTGTAGCTCTGCTGAACCTCTAGTCTTTGCGCCATCCTCAACTCTGTAACCGCGGCTTCCTGGTAAACCCCATGGTCAGTCCACCCCCACACATGCTTAGTCCAGACTAGGCCAAACACTTTTGGGGAACCCCTGTCGACTGGCATCACTGCCTGAGCTCTGCCTCCTGTAGGGGAGCAGCGGCGCTGGATTCTCATAGGAGGGTGAACCCTACTGTGAACTGCACATTGGAGGGATGGGTGTTGGTTGCGTGCTCCTTATGAGAATCTAATGCCTGATGATCTGTCCCTGGCTCCCATCACCCTCAGATGTGACCATCTAGTTGCAGGAAAGCAAGCTCAGGTCTCCCACTGATTCTACATTATGGCAAGTTGTATGATTATTTTATTACATATTACAACACAGTAATAAAGTGCACAATAAATGTAATGTGCTTGAATCGTCTGACCCCCTCCCCCCCAGACTCTGTCTGTGGAAAAATTGCCTTCTATGAAACCGGCCCTGGTGCCAAAAAGGTTGGGGCCTGCTGATGTAAATAACTGAGGAAGACCAGGTGTCCCCCTACCCACTGCTGATTTTTGTTTCAGATCAGCTGCCTCCTTCATTGTCCGGTACCCAACTCAGACCAGACAGCAGAGACCCCATGGCTGTTTCATCTTCAGTGGGCCACAAAAGAAAAGACCACCTCGGCTAACCATCGACTGTACAGAAAGATGCTGACCCGGAGGCTTCCCTAAACGTTGGCTATATTAACGACCCAAACTTCCACGTTTGACAACGCTTCGGTCCTCTGTAATGTTTCCTGGGTGGCCCATCAAACTTTGCACTTGAACAAACCCTAAACTAGATTCTGACCCTTTTGATTATTCTCGGTTGACAATTTTCGTTATTTTATTGGTACCTGTTACCTGAAACCCAGGCTCACACCTGTAATCTCAACACTTTGGGAGGCCAAGGCTGGAGGATCACTTGAGCCCAGCGGTTTGAGACCGGCCTGGGAAACATGGGGGAGACCCAGACTCAAGGAAGGAAAACATCAGCTGGACGTGGTGGCTGCACCCGCGGTCCCAGTTACTCGGGGGCCAAGGCGGCAGCGTCGCTGGAGGCCGGGAGGTCGAGGCTGCACTCCAGCCTGAGCAACTGAGCGAGACCCTGCTCCAAAGAAAAGAAACAGAAAACCCCGTTTACGTGCCCAAGTCGTCCAGATGCAGCAAAGCGTGAGGTTTATTTTGAGGCACTCCGAAAGCGTGCCCCCGCCGCCTGCCCCGCCGCCTGCCCCGTGTAGGCGCAGCCGAGGGCCGGGTCCCCCACTGGAGCTTTGCGGCGCGAGGGAGCCAGAAGAGCCCAGCGGCAGGCGGAAGGCAGGCGCCGGGCACACTCAGCGGCGAGGGCACACTCAGCGGCGAGGGCACGCTCAGCAGCGAGGGCACACTCAGCGGCGAGGGCACACTCAGCGGCGAGGGCACACTCAGCGGCGAGGGCACACTCAGCGGCCAGGGCCTGCGGCAGCCTCCACCGTGAGGAGCGGAAGGGCCGCAGGGCAGCGACCGCGCCGCGGGACCCCAGAGCCGCGGGGAGCGCGAGGGCAGCGAGGGCAGCGTCTCTGGCCCGGGCGCGTCCTGGCTCGCTCACTGCGCGCGAGGCCCACCTGCCGAGTCCCGGGCACAGCTCCAGCGCAGGGCCCCGCGGGGCGCCCACAGCCGAGAGAGGAAGAAGGACGCGCCCCGGGAGCCCCGCCCCGCCCCGCCTCCCCGTCCTCGCGCCGCCGCCGCCGTGCGAACAGCCGGGCGCACTTCTGTCGGAGGCCAGGCCCGCCCCGTGAAGCCTTGCGCGCCCCGGAAGTGGTCATGCGGCGGCGCCGAGGCCGGAAGTGGCTGCGGCCGGCGGCAGCGGGCGGCAGTGGTGGCGCTACCGGCTCCAGAGCTGCCTCGCGCGGCCGGGCGGGTGGCGCCGCTCAGGCTCAGGCTCGGGCTCGGGCTGGGCCCGGCGCGGCCTCGGGGCTGCCCATGGGGCGCGGGGGGACGGGCCGGTGACGCCGGACGCCCATGGACGCCTCTGAGGAGCCGCTGCCGCCGGTGATCTACACCATGGAGAACAAGCCCATCGTCACCTGTGAGTGCCCGGAGGCGGGGAGGGCGCGGCGGTCGTTGGGCGGGCCTGGGCCCCGGCGTCCTGCCCCCGGCGCCCCCCACACCCCAGCCCCCGGCGCGCTCCGGGCTGGGCCGCTTCCTGGAGGTGTGACCGGGGCTGTGGCTGCGGCTGGGCCCTCCGACTTCTCGGGACGCCCTCTCCCCTTCGCGCTGGGCGATCTCTGACCCCTGGGGGCGCCCTCGGGACCGGCTGCAGTTGGAGTCGTGGGAACCCAGCGGACTCTGCCCGGTGCCGGGCGCGCGCCGGCGTCGAGGGGTAGGAGCCGGGGCCACCGCCGCCGCCCCGTCCCGCCCGCGTCGAGCCGCGCGCCCGGGACCGGGTCCCCGGCCTTTTCCGCCGGACGGTTTTCCCGCGGGCGCCCTTTCCCCCAACTCCGGGGAAGTCCGGGGGCTCGCAGAGTTGCAGGCGTTGGCGAAGTAGCAGCAGTGTGTTGCGGCGTGAAGCGTCCGGCAGAGCCGCCGGGACTGCTTTGGCTCGTGGACGCTTCCCCGCCGCGCACTCAAGCCATTTTACGGATGATAAAGACGAGGCCTGGGGCGCTCGGGCGAGCTGCTCCCCGTGAGCAGCCTCCCGCGCGAGTGTACACTGCGGACACTCGGTGCGTCTTGGGTGTCGTGTCCTCCCGCACCCCTCCTTTAATCCTTATACAAAGGAACTATTTTTTTGTTATGGGAAAAATTTTCCCCAAATTTTACAAGTGTGACTGTTGTTTACAAGTTAGGAGCACTGAGCTTATGGGAAGTATTGAGATGTTTGGTTGGCTTTTTGATGATTTGCAGAGAGGTGTTGCAAACTATGATTATTTTTGACCTTTGACGTTTTTTCTGTGTTTTCATGCCTGTGTGCAGTTAGTTTTTTCTAATTGTCTTCCATACTTTGAAAGGAAGCACTGTCTATTGCAAAATCTGGGTGCCCAGGCCACGCTAGACGGCACGTCCTGAGACTCCTGTTTCCCCCTCGCTCTGTTGGTGGGTGCACCTGGTATGTTCTGTCTTGTTAGATCCCTGAGAAACTGTGTATTTAAGGTTGAATTTTGTTGCTTCAGCTTTAGATGATAGATTTTTTCTTTCCTTCCCTTTTCTTTTTTTTCTTCTCCCTCTCCCTCTTTTTTTTCTTTCTGCAGAGACCTAGACCATATGATAGACTTTCTTAGGAAAGTGAACTGTGTCTCGTTGAAAATTGGGAGACTTGCATAGTTGAGCAGTAGCTGTTCTTTTTTCCTTCCCAGAATACTTGTCAACTGGATTTCCCTACTCTGCACCTTCAGCCCCAGAGGACAGATATGGGTAGAGCGGGTCTGGAGGCCCTTCGATTTCCCAGGCGCTTTCCAAAAGAGTCCTCAGGGAAGCTGTGCTCAGTTCATGTTAAATTTCATTGTCTTCTAAATCGTGAAAATTTTTCTCCTGAAGTTCTGTGCGCATTGTGAGTGCTGGATACATATCCACACATCTAATTATATCTTCTGCCTCTTAGCTTGGTTACATTTCAATAGCAATATGTTCCTATAGGCATTATGTAAATACATTTCCGAGGAGAAAGTTCCTAAGCTCTGTTGGATTCAGCCATAACTAAAGGGGTAAAATTTGTTATCTCGATAGCCAGTATTGGAGATAAATATTTAATGTTTAGTTTCATGCATGCGTGGTGGACAGCTAAAGGATGCCGCTTTCCTTCCTGCAGGTTTAGATTCTCACTTCGGTGGAGGTTTTTTCCCTGTGGTTACAGCAGCATCATGAATTTTTTTTGAGCTGGAGTCTTGCTCTGTCGCCCAGGCTGGAGTGCAGTGGCATGAGCTTGGCTCACCGCAATCTTGTCTCCCTGGTTCAAGCGATTCTCCTGCCTCAGCCTCCCAAGTAGCTGGGATTACAGGCGCACACTGCCACGCCCAGCTAATTTTTTTTTTTTTTTTTTTAAGCGGAGAGACGAGATTTCGCTGTGTTGGTTGGCTGGTCTCCACGCCTAACCTCGGGTGATCCACCGATCCGCCTTCCTCAGCCTCCCAAAGTGCCGGGATTACAGGCGTGAGCCACCTGCCCCGCGGGGTGCCTAGAGCAGCGTAGTGAATGTTAATCTGCACGGATGGTATCGCTGTCTTAGAAAGTGCAAACTTTCATTCATTGGAATCTCAGAAGATAAAGGGGTTTCAATAGACTTTCAAAGTCAACTTGAAAAATGATCAATTTAAAAGTAAAAGTTTTTTTTAAAAGCTGTCTTTGTATTTCCCACTTGAAATTACGTTTTGGTAGATCTGGGACTGAAGCTTTGGGAAGCACTTGGCCAGGTTTTACCTCATACCTTCATCTCGCTCCCTCCTTTCAGCTATACAGGTTTTGAAAGGAGAAGCTAGGATAAGCAGTGGTGCTAGAATAATCGCTCTCAAAAAAATCCACCCAGGGGCTAATTAACTCTTAACAAATTTTTAGTATTATGTACGTAGTTCTCTTGGTTGAAATGTTATTACCTCAGATCTGTTCATTTTAAAATGAAAGTAGAGTTGATACATGTTGTGGAATTTTTTTTTCATAGAATGTGTAATGTTTTACTTCAGTGAAATGCATTCTGCTTAGACCTTTCTGGGAAGAATATAGAATGTCACTGGTTCTGGTGAATTTAAAAACTGTTTATATGTAGGCATAGAAGAATGAAAACTTCCAAAGATTAAGGGTAATTGGAAAGGATTATTACTTTAAAACCTAGCTGATTATTTCGTTTCATTTTCTTATTATTTTTCTTTTAGAGATGGGGTCTTGGTCTGTCGCCCAGGCTGGAGTGCAGTGGCGTGGTCATAGCTGACTGCAGCCTTGCTGGACTCAAGTGGTCCCCTCCCTTAGTCTGCCAAGTAGTTGGCACTTCTGGTATGGCCCACCTCACCTGGCCTGAATTATTTTGATAATATTTTTGAAGCTCTCTAAGTGTTTCTTTTTTTCTTTTTCTTTTTTTTTTTTGAGACAGAGTCTCGTTCTGTTGCCCAGGCCAGAGTGCAGTGGCGCGATCTCGACTCACTGCATCCTCTGCCTCCCGGGTTCAAGTGATTTTCCTGCCTCAGCCTCCCGAGTAGCTGGGATTACAGGTGCCCACCACCACACCCAGCTAATTTTTGTATTTTAATAGAGATGGGGTTTCACCATGTTGGCCAGGCTGGTCTGGAACTCCTGACCTCAGGTGACCAGCCCATCTTGGCCTCATAAAGGACTGAGATTACAGGCGTGAGCCACCACACCTGGCCCTAAATCTTTTAATAGACTTAAGTTCATAATTAAACCTCCTGCCTAACAGGCTCCTGTGAAGAGGGACTACCTCAGTAGGGGGTCTTCTTAAACTCAAAAACTAGTTAAAGCTTATAAATACTGAAGAGTATATCTGAAATGTGCAGGGATGGGAACTGAACATTAGTGAAAGTCATGCTTTAATGGGATTGGGTGATGAATGACCTAATCATAGCAATGTGAATACCTATAGTATAATTTATTAATCATGAAAAATGCCTGGTGAAACTGAAACAAATCCAGCAGATCCATTTGGTCTAAATTTAAATTTTAGCGTAGAGTTTTTTGAGCCACAGGGTCAGTTTTCTGTTTTGAAATAAAGACTTGGATTTCTGACCCAAGGGTGTATTGGGAAAGACATGTTCCTTTTCCAGCTATCTCAATTCAGCTAGTGACAAAGTTAATGTAATTCCAGTGATTTGTGGCTTTTCTTTGTTGACTGTCATCACACCTAAAATAGCACGTACTGCTATTGCCTTGGAATTGAATAGTATCTGAAAAGTAATAGTACTCTCACTCCAGGTGATCTGTTTTCACTAGCCTCATCTATTACCTGTTTCATTTTTCTGAGTGTCTGTATTTGGGGTTCCAGGTCTGATATTATAAATTTTTTTTTTTTTTTTTTTTTTTGAGACAGAGTCTTGCTCTATAGTCCTGGCTGGAGTGCAGTGGCGTGATCTCGGCCTCCTGGGTCCTGGTTCAAGCAGTTCTTCTGCCTCAGCCTCCCTGAGTAGCTGGGATTACAGGCACGCGCCACCATGCCCAGCTAATTTTTCTATTTTTAGTAGAGATGGGGTTTCACCATGTTGGCTGGGCTGGTCTTGAACTCTTGACCTCGTGATCCGCCTGCCTCAGCCTCCCAAAGTGCTGGGATTACAGGTGTGAGCCACCGAGCCCGGCCTTGATATTGTAAACTTTTAGAGAGGAAAACAGGCAACAGAAATGAGCTTTGTATCTGGGTGAACTTTGGGATTTTCCCCTGTAGGTTAAAGTTTTAAAATTTGCACATTGAAATTTTCTGCTAAACGTGAAAGTGTGGTGCTTGTGATTTAACCACCTCCTTACTACCAGAAAAGTCACTTTAAATGTCTGTTTAAATTGGTAAACATATTAAATATCTGTTTAAATTGGTAAACATATTATAAATGCAGATTTTATTCCATATTGAATTCTCAAGGCAATATTGAACCAAAGATTGAAAAGTAGGAGAAAGATTTCCCTTAGGAAACCTCAGTCATTGCATAGAGTGTATATTTGGAGGCAAGGACTAAAGGCACCAGCAAATGTGCTTAATTTACCTGCTGTGTCGTTTCTACCTGAGCATGTCTGTGCGCCATTCCATCTTGTCCGCGTGCCCTGGGTTCTTCCATCTTTTCACTGCCCCTCAGCTGTGAAACCGGTGGCCAGAGTAGCAGCCTCATCTGGTTGAGAAGGGGTGTGTAAGGCACTCAGGAGAGTGTCAGGATTACAGTCAGTGTTCAAAAAAATTAGTTACTCAGGAGAGGTTCCTGAATTTTCTCTGTTCACAATGCTTTTAGTGTCTCAGGAATTTTTTTCATGGCATCTCTAGGCTAAAAGGAATACTTAAAAATTCTATTTGTTAAGTAATTGGGTCCCAGTAATTTATTAAATATTGTGTCCTAACAGGAGCTGTTTGAAAAATACACGTAAGTTGGAAGAAAAAATATTTTCATCATTATTCCTAACTGCAGCAGTGTGGTACTGGCAGGGCTCTGTGACACCTCTCACCTGGGGGTCGGATTGGACGCCGCTGCTCGCTTTGAGGTTTTTTTTTTTGCGGGGATAGTACTTGCTTTTTATCAGAGCAGCCACCCCGTTTTGCGGCGATAATGATGTCATTGAAAGAAGTGGAGCTCGGATCTGATGTTGACACTTGTGAATACCTTGTGTGGGGTTCCAGCGTCACAAGCATTGCTGTTTCCCTCATAAATTTAAACTCTCGGTGCCTCTCTGTGTAGTGTGCGGGAAGCCTTGGTGCAGTTTGGGAACTCATGCTGTTAGTGTTACTAGCCCCACTCCAGCGTGGATTGGACTGATATCCAGGCATGGTGGCTCACGCCTGTAATCCTAGCACTTTGGGAGGCCGAGGTGGGCTGATCACCTGATGTTGGGAGTTTGAGACCAGCCTGACCAACATGGAGAAACCGAAAATACAAAGTTAGCTGGGCGTGGTGGCGCATGCCTGTAATCTCAGCTACTTGGGAGGCTGAGGCAGGAGAATCGCTTGAACCTGGGAGGCGGAGGTTGCAGTGAGCCGAGATCGCGCCATTGCACTCCAGCCTGGGCAACTCAAAAAAAAAAAAAAAGTGAAAAGTTTTTTTTTTTTTCTATTCAGCTCACACACCTAGTTCACAAGATGTGTTTTTGAAGAGTTTCTAGTAAATTCTGGTTTGTGGAAATGACATTGAAGGGTCTGATTTTCTTTTTTTTTTAAAAAGTGTCGAATCTCTGAAATAATCAAATATGATGCAGCATGGTCAACATGGGGAATTTCTGTCTCTGCAAAAATAAAAATAAAGTTAGCCAGGTGTGCTGATGTATGCCTGTACTCCCAGCTACTTGGGAGGATCACTTGGACCTGGGAGGTCGAGGCAGCAGTGATCTGCTATTCTACCTGACACTGCAACCTGGGTGACAAAGCAAGACCTGGTCTCAAAACAAAAAGTAAATAAAATTAAAGTATGACGGGCATAACACGTGAGCCAGTCATTCCTTAGGAAGTTTTCACTGTGCGCTTCCTCCAGAGGCCTGCCTGCTGACAGTGTGATGGTGTGCCCGCTGACGGTGTGATTGTGTGCCCGCTGACGGTGTGATGGTGTGGCCGCTGACAGTGTGATTGTGTGCCCGCTGACGGTGTGATGGTGTGGCTCACCCTGGCTGAAAGGTGGTTACCTTTTAGTGGAAATACAAGTAACTGACTTAAGGATTTTTTTGTCATGGAAAAGTTTGTTGCCAGTTGCCAGAGTGTCTTCACTGGAGTTGCATGCTTTAGCCTGGAAGTGTGTGGTCTCCCAAGGTATCGCAGGCTGATCTCCAAGCGCTGACTCTCCCTCCCCTATGCTTCACCTCTGGATCTGGTGGCTTTAGATCTAGAATTACAGACCAGGAATGGCAGAAGACTGTGGGGTCTTTTTTTGTTTTTTGAGATGTGGTCTCACTCTTGTCCAGGCTGGAGTGCAGTGGCGTGATCTCAGCTCACTGCAGCCTTGACCTCCTGGGCTCAAGTGATTTCTTCCACCTCAGCCTCCCAAGTAGCTGCTTGTGTGTCACCATGCCCAGTTAATTTTTGTATTTTTAGTAGAGATGGGGTTTCACCATGTTGCCCAGGCAGGTCTTGAACTCCTGGACTAAAGCAATCCGCTCTCCTTAGCCTCCCAGAGTGCTGGGATTACAGGTGTGAGCCACTGTGCCCAGACAACTGCAGGGTCTTAAACAGTCCAAAGCGTGCCCGCCTCCATGCTGGCCTCTAGTTGCGTGTGCCTCAGCCTCCTGTGGCTTCCTCGCCTGTGTCTCACCCTCCATCTTTCCTCCTCAAATCTTTCCTCTGTATCTGCTCTTAACGTGAATTTCAAATATATTCACAGTACTTTTTGGCCTTCGAGAGTATTTGTTTTTAAATTAAAAATTGATAACTTTAGAGTAATTTGTGACATGTTTTTTCTCTCACAACTGGCATTGCCTTTGAAATAGATCTAGAATCTAGCTATATAGAGGGCCTGGCTGGCTGGTCTGGGATAATCACGTCTTGAGCTCCTGAACTTAAGTCTACAGAGACCCCTTTCCCATGTAAGGTCACATGGACAGATTTTGAGGGTTAGGATGTTGTGGGCACCATGCCACCTGCTGCACCACTGTCTGTGTTAGCTACCAAGCACACAGTGGCCTGCATTCATCAAGCGTCTTTGGTTTTAGATAGCTGTTTGTCCTTCCTGTACTCCTGACCAAGGGAATGCTATCTTGACATCTGGGCTTTTGGGTTCTACATGTGCATACAAGGTGGGGTGATCCCTTCTTAGAAAAAGTTGAACGTCTTTGGTACTCTCTCCCTTACATGGCTTTGTGGATGTTTGTTACATGGTGTTTCATTTCTGAATATTATTTTAGGCGTCTGTTTGCAAAATAAAAAAAAAAACAGTGACAGGGACCACAGGGACCATTGTATGTTTGGACATTTTTCTTATTTTTAACTGAGATCTGTTAGCAGTTTGAAGCCATTGTATACATTTCAGAGTTAGCTGGGTGTGATGGTGTGTGCCTCTAGACCCAGCTACTTGGGGAGACAGACCAGAGTATTGTTTGAGCCCGGGAATTTGAGGGTGCAGTGAGCCATGTTTGTGCCACTTCACTGCATTCTGGGTGATAGAGTGAGGCTGTGTCTCTTTAAAAAAAAAAAAAAAAAAAGAAAGAAAAAACAATTTCAGGGTTGCAATTTTTTAGCAGATCCTTGAAACTGACAACAACCCATTTAGATAGTAATTTTAACTAAATCTGTAGCATACCGTTTGTGAGCACTTTCCATTCACCTAGACCAGTCACTAAGTTTCTAAACATCCAGGTTCATGAGAAGGGCCATCAGAAGTTGAGCTGAGGGCTGGCTTTGCTGTGCCTGACCACGAGCGATGTAACTGTTTAGCAGCAGAGCTTGGACCAACATTAGGATGTCTGATGACTCCTGCTTTACTAAGTACTTAGGGAAGTCAGACACCATCTGCTCACATGGAAGCGGGGGAGGTTTGTCCCTAAAATTATGACTCTGAGAAAGCCTTTGCCATAGAATTAAATAAAAATGTCACTTTAGCATTCTAAGAATTAAGTCAGCTATACGCTAGAAATTTTTAGTATAGTTTTACTCATTCCAAAATTCACATTCTGAGAACTTGATACCCAGCACTGTCTTTACTTCTCCTGTAGTCTGTTCTGGATCCTGGGTTGTCTAGTGTGGAGTATGAAGGAGTTGGGCTCTTCTCATCAGTAAGCGAACGTTTACGGAGCTCCTGTCCATGCCCGGCACTGTGCTGTAGGGGCTCGGGTTATGGCAGAGAGCAAAGATCCCAACCCTTTGAGAGTTTACATTTCAGCAAGAAATAGACAATAGACAAGTTATGTTAGGTGATCAGGGCTATGGAAAAAAGAAAAAGAAGGAAAAGGGAAATGGAAGAATTGTAACATTTCATATATTTTATTATGGAAGTTTACAATATGTATAAAAGTAGACAGAATATTATGAAGAGATCTGACAAACCTTTCACCCAACTTCAACAATTAGGTGAATTGCCCAGTCTTGCTCCTCTATACCCCTCATTCTCCCCAGTGTTACATTATTTTGAAGCGAATCTCAGACATATAATTTATCCGTGAATGGATGTTATGAACTGAATGTGTCCCTTTCAACATCACACACTGAAGTCTGGACTCCCAGTGTGCTAGGAATAGGAGATGGGCCTTTGGGAAGTACTGAGGGTTAGGTGAGGTCAGGAAGGTGGGCCCTTTATTATGGGATTAGGTGAGGAAGAGTGAGGGGGACACCTCGCCCTTGAACCAAGGAAGGACCCCCTGAGGATAATAGCAAGGAAGTGGCTGTCTGCAATCTGTGACGCAGGCCCTCACCAGAACCGAATCTACTGACACTTTGATCTCTGGCTTCCTGGCCTACAGAGCTATGAGAAAATAAATTTCTATTTATTTTTTTCTTTCATAGGGTCTTTAAGAGAGAAAAAGATTATGTTTTCCAAGCCACCCAGTCTATGGTATTTTTTTTTTTAATTTTTAAATTTCTTTCTTTTTCATTCATGGTATTTTTAAATTACACCTAACGTTTCTTTCTTCTTCTTCTTTTTCGTTTTATTTTGTTTTTTAGACAGAGTTTCCCTCTTGTTACCCAGGCTGGAGTGCAACCTCCACCTCTCGGGTTCAAGCAGTTGTCCTGCCTCAGCTTCCCAAGTAGCTGGGATTACAGGCAAGTGCCACCATGCCCGGCTAGTTTTTTTGTATTTTTAGTAGAGACAGGGTTTCACCATCTTGGCCAGGCTGGTCTCGAACTCCTAATCTTGGATGATCCTCCTGCCTTGGCCTCCCAAAGTGCTGGGATTACAGATGTGAGCCACCATGCCTGGCCCTAAAACGTTTCTTACTACCAAATATTCAGTGTTTAAATTTCCAGTGTGTTGTTTTGTCTATTTTTAAAACTGTAGAATTAGTATCCAAATACAGTTTTTAGATAAATACCTTTAAGACTCTTAAAATCTTCATGTTCCTCCCCGTCTCTTTTTTTTCTTTATGACTTGATGAACCTGGCTCATTTGTCCTGAAGAGGTCCCACTGCCTAGACGTTGGTAGTTGGAGCTGGAGGCTGGGTCAGCTTCAGGCTGGATTTTTTGTCGGCAGGACTGTTTCACGGGTGGTGGTGTTCTTCCAGCAGGTGCGTAATGGCTGATTGCCTCTCCTTTTGTAAATCGGCAGCCATTTAGTCTCACATCACTAATTCCCTTAAGGTTGCAAAATGGTTGCAAAATGATATTCTCACTTCCCTATTTATTTTTCATTTATTAGCTGCAATACTTCTGTAAAAAGTGTGTGTGTATACATATATACACACGTATGTGCACAAATTGATAGTCATTGGTTACCCAGTGGCACAGTGAGGCGTCACATGCTCGATTCTTTACGTAGCCATTAGAAAGACGAGTTCGTTCACTGGCATCCTTCTGAAGTGACGAGTTGGCATTCTTTTTGTGTTGGTTTTGTGTGGCTGTGAAGTGCATCACTGTGAATGCACTGGATGTGTTTGGTCCACTGCATTGTTCCTTGCTGGTGTGAAGGTTGGCCCGGGAGAGTCTCCCTTTGGCCAGTTAGAGTCTCTTTCATGTTGGCGTCTAAGATATAGGCGTCTTTGTCAGATTCTTTCCTACCTAGCATGACAAGATGTTCTGGGCTCATTTTGTATGTTTAATGCTCTGATCTGCACTCAGCAATTGCCAAGGAGCCCTGATTCCTTTTAGTGAAAAATAGTATTTCAAGACCATAGTCTGCAAGCTTGGGCTTCTAGTTGCTGTGAGGCCTTTTCAATGTACAGAGCTAGGAATTTTTTTTTTTTTTTTTGAGACAGGGTCCTACTCTGTCACCCATGCTGTAATGCAATGGCATGATCTCGGCTCACTGCCTCCCTGTAACCTCCACCTCCTGGGTTCAGGAGATTGTTGTGCCTCAGCGTCCTGAGTAGTGAGTAGCTGGGATTACAGGTGTGTGCCACCACACCTGACTGACTAATTTTTGTATTTTTAGTAGGGACGAGGTTTCACCATGTTGGCCAGGCTGGTGTCAAACTCCTGACCTCAGGTGATCCACTTGCCTCAGCCTCCCAAAGTGCTGGGATTATAGGCGTGAGCCGCCGCACTGGCCTAGGAATTGTTCTTTGTTTTTAGTGTTTTTAAGATAAAATATATCTTAAGTTCACACTTTCTGATTAAAACTCAAGGCTGCAGAGTTTTAATTAACAGCTCCGTCTTCTATGTTTTCTTTTTTCCACACTGAAAATCCCAAATCTCATGGGTATTTGAGGAGGATAGAATTAGAGGTTCTCAAGCTCATGCTGCTTCAGTCACCTGGAGGGCTTGTGCACACACAGATGACTGGATCCATTCCCTGTTTCTGAATGAGCAGGTCTGGGTGGGGCCTGAGAACGAGCATTTCTAACAAATGCCCAGGAGGGCTGGTGCTGCAGGGCCAGGGGCCACTGAATAGAGCATCACGGGATTGCACAGTTGCTTTATCCTGCATTACACGGTCTCTGAATAACACCATTAACTCCACCATCAACAATAGGACTAGTGAACACCGATCTAGAACTGTTTCTGGCAGTTCTTATTGGCATTTGGATATATCCCACAAGGAATGAACCATCAAGTTACTGTAGTTTTAAAGTTACTTGTCATAGTTCCTCTCTCTGAGATTATACCACTGAATGTATATGTATGCATTTAGGTTCACTTGTTTTATTTTTCCTGATTATTTTTAGGGAAAACCTTAAAAAAATCTAATTGCTCTATAATTATATAAAATATTTACTTCCAAAATTAAATCTACAAAATGAGGTCTATTTAAAGAAACTTTGTGTACATTCTGGCCTCTCCATGCTAACCTCCTGCCTTCCTAAGTATTCGATCTCAATTTGTTATGGTTTATCCTTCCGTATAAAAAACATTCAAACATATTTGTATTTCCCTTTCTTAGCGAAGACATTGCCAGCTGCAGACACTCTTCCCACCTCACTTTCTCCCGGACTCCACTCCCCACTAGGAGTATGTTGACACCATTCTCGGAAGTCCATGATGTGGACGTACGTACCGTGGTTTATCCTGCTAGTCCCTTGGTGGAATTTGGGTTGTTTTGTCTTGGATTATTTCCGGTAGTTGCGCACAGGTAGTCTGTCTGTAACTTTTCTGATGGACCTGTTGGGGCGGAGCCCTGCAGGAGGGGTTGCTGGGCTGAGGTAAATGGTGACGTCACCGTGCTGGCAGCTGCCGCAGCTCCCTCCTTAATGGTTGCACTGTTGGGAAACTGCCCTTGGGCCTCACTGAGAAGGCTGTCCTGGAACAGAGGCTGTGGTGAAGGGGAAGTCTGGGGGAAAGAGCAGTTTGGGAACCCTTCTGTCTAAAGCCTTAAGGCACTGGGGAGCCAGGAACAGGCAGGATCTCTTTTTAACTTATAAATACAGTACTGTGGTTCAAACTGCTACAGTGATGCTGTGTTTATTTAAAAATGTGTAGACTGTTAAAGGCTGATTCCTCAGCATTCTTATATTTAGATGCATTTTTCCAGTCTTTTTGTTTTTAAACTCCTGAATTTTAAGTTTGATCTCTGAGGGCTAGAGAAGGCACTTGTTTGCTTGATTAGAAGAGTTCATTCAACAACTTAGCATTCTTGGCCTGTGTGTTCTTGTCTTTTAAAACAGAAAAAGATTTTGGGGCTTTCTGTCTGGTGACTAGTCTTTATGTGTAGCAGTTCCTTTTCTCCGAATTTCCACAGCAGAAAATTTGATGAACACTAATGTATGAGTTTTCTTTTGATCCCACCTACAGAGTGTAGTATTGTCATATAGACTGGGTGCTGGGGAGAGAGAACAGCAGAGGGCGTGCATATGTGTGTGTGTGGTGTGTATGTGTGTGTGTGTGGTGTGTGTGTATGTGTGTGTGGTGTGTGTATGTGTGTGTGGTGTGTGTGTGTGTGGTGTATGTGTGTGTGTGTGGTGTATGTGTGTGTGGTGTATGTGTATGTGTGTGTGGTGTGTGTGTGTGGTGTATGTGGTGTGTGTGTGTGTGTGTATGGTGTATGTGTGTGTGGTGTATGTGTGTGTGTGTGTGGTGTGTGTGTGTGTGTGTGTGTGTGTGTGTGTGTGTGGTGTATGTGTGTGTGTGGGGTGTGTGTGTGTATGTGTGTGTGGTGCGTGTGTGTGTGTGTATGTGTGTGTGGTGCATGTGTGTGTGTGTGTGTTAAGAGGGAAGGTAGAGACCACAGGAAGCACCTGGAGGAGAGCCAGGCTGAGTGGGCATAACGTTAAGCCAGCGATGAAATGGCAGGGGGTACTGAGTACTTTAAACTTGGCCTTTAGACTGGGAGGTGTAGAGCCATGGGAGGGTTCATTTGCTGTACTTCTCAAATCTGTGCCTTCTAATGAAGGAAGGACAGTGTCTATGCCGGAAGTGTGGAGTCAGTTGCTTTCTACCTAGAGAATCTGGATAACATCTGGATCCTTTTTTATGCTTTCTCATTGACCTTCACTCCCTGCCCCCACCTCCAAATGTGAAGGCCTTTCACGGACAGATACTGTGGGAGGAGCGCTGGGGAGGCTTCCATACCCACGATTATACATTTGATGTTACCATGAAAGAGCTCCCCAATCTGAAGCATTAATTTTCATTACTCCCTCGACATTATACACAAATTATAGCAAATCTACTTTATGCATCATTGAACAGGCTGAGATGACTTCCCAGTTTGTGACCTTGGATTTTTTTATCGTCCATTTGAAAGCCTGTTTTACCAAAAGCCATTGAGGAGAAATTAATGAATGTATGGTCTGTGGGCAAACACATAGGTTCTTAGTCTTGAAGACAATGCCCTCTCTAACCCATTGCTTACAAACAAGAATGAACTGCCTAACAGTGGATTGCAGCTTTCTTTTGTTAATAGGCTTAAATAATCATTATTTCTGGAAAATTTTCTGTAAAGCAAATCTTAGATAAATTACACATTTCCTTTGACTTTTTTGTTCAGAAATAGAATCATAGAACCTTGCTCGGAGGGGCCTTAATATTAGTTCATCTCCAGTTCTAGTCCAGTCACTCCACTGCTTTTAGTCGCAGCTGGGAGATGTTCCAGCCCTGGGGTGAGGGCCTCCAGATGTGGGACACTTTCTGTCATTCTTCACCCCCTCCGCCCCCAGGTTCTTTCTCAGCCCATAGCACTCCTGGGTTGAGCTAAACCATCGCTCTGTCTTTCCCACCCGTTAGTGCTCTGTGGCCTAAGAAGCCCTGCAGAATAAAGCTAGCCTCTTAAAACAAGACAGCCTAGCAGAGGGCTGAGGACAGTGCCTTCCTAACAGGTCGAAACACTGCCAGTGTCTTCAACAGTTTAAGATCAAGTGAGAGATGCATTTTATTAGAAAACTTTCTGTTACCCACCCTTACCAAGATTATACTAAAGAATTTGAAGAAAAATTGTAATGTATCAGAGTATCAACAAATATTCAGACGCTTTATGTCAAGATTTTTTTTCTCCGACATAAATCTCCAAATAAAAATATTGACTTTGAAAATATATAATGTCAAGTTTTTAGGAAAGTGACGAACCGACCGAACATTCTGTTTTTCTTTGCCAGTCTCTCATGGTTCTAACTTCCTGATCCTTTTATACTTTTGCGATAAGTGAGACTGTCACAGCTTTGCGTGTTCAAGAATTGGTACAATAAAAAAGATTGTCATATGTAAAATTTTTGGTGCCGCAGAAGTAGTGCTCAAATATAAATTTCCTCAGCAAGGCAATTCACTTCTATAGAAGGGTGCGTCGCACAGATGGAGCAGTGGTGAGCACACACCTGGACAGGGAGGGGAAGGGGTTCTTATTCCTGACACAGGTCGCCCCTACTGCTGTGTCGTTCCCCTACTGGCTATGGTTAGACCGCACAGTCTAGACTAATCTTGATTGGCTATTTTAAAGAGAGAAGGGGTACAAGTTGGAGTGGCAGGGTGGGTAGTTTGGCGGGAAGGATGGTTACAGGCAGGTCAGAGCAGGTAGCCAGGGGTGACCTAGGTCAAAGCAGGTGACCGGAGCAGTTGACTAGAGCCAGGTGACCAGAATGAGTCAGGACGGAGCGGGGGACCAGACCAGTTCTGATTAGAACTGGTGGAAAAGGTGGTTTACTGAAACTACAAGGAAGTTAAACTTTAAAATGGAGGACAAAGAACTGAACATACTGACATACTGATTCTTTAAAGAGAAACTTGGGGTTCACTACGTCTAACAAGGTGACAGAAATGTTCACTCTGTCCACAGAAGGCCTTTTGGAACCCGTATTTTCAGCCAACGTTTTTGTGTTGTTGTTGTTTTGAGACGGAGTCTTGCTCTGTTGCCCAGGCTAGAGTGCGGTGGTGCGATTTCGGCTCGCTGCAGCCTCCGCCTCCTGGATTCAGGCAGTTCTCAGCCTCAGCCTCCTGAGTAGCTGGGCTTACAGGCGCCTGCCACTACGCCTGGCTAATTTTTTGTATTTTTGGTAGAGACGGAGTTTCACCGTCTTGGCCAGGCTGGTCTTGAACTCCTGACCTCGTAATCCACCAGCCTTGGCCTCCCAAAGTGCTAGGATTACAGGTGTGAGCCATCATGCCCAGCCAAGCCAACCATTGTTAAAACAACTGCTGCAGAATAAGTAGTAAACTTAATAGAAGTAAGAAGTTGGCAAGGAGCACAGAGCAGTATTAAGTCCCAAGCCAAGCTACCTGCGTTCAAATTCCAGCCTTGGTGCTCATTTGCTTGACCTTGGGCCAATTAGGGGAGTTATTGGTGCTTTGGGTTTCCATATGAGGGTTCAGAGTGTGCGCAAAGTTCTGTCCAGAGGGACAGTAAACAGGTGCCCTTCTCTTGACTTCTGTTAACTGGCAACTTTTCTCTGACCCTAATGTGATGGTATTTGGTGATGGGGCCTTGGGGAGGTGATTAGGTCATGTGAGTGGAGTCCCCACAAAAGGGGTTAGTGCCCTTATGAAAGAGGGCCCCAGAGATCTCACTTGCCTCTTCCGTCACGTGAAGGCACAGCAAGACCAAGGCAGTGAATCTGCTGAAGCTTTGATCTCAGACTTACAGTCTCCAGAGATGATAAATACACTTCTGCTGTTGATAAGCCATCCTAGGTTTATTGTATTTTGTTATGGTAGCCTAACAGACTGACATTGAATTGATTGAAATGTAACCTGTTACACTAAATCACTGGTCATCTTTTTGAATTCTTTCCCCTGCCATGTTTAATTCTTACTTGCTTTGAACATAAAAGGTTTTAAATTACACGAGTAATACATGAATGTGTGCTTGTAAGAATCTCAGGGAATACAGTAATAATTCAGGAAATAGCTAAGACCTGTGTTAGTCATCTGATTGCATGTAACAGAAAATCCAATTACAACTGCATAAATAATCAGAAAACCGATTGTTTAATGTAATCAGACTTCAGATCCCTGCCCTCCTTTCCGGGGATTCTCCGAACTGGGCCTTCCTCAGCCCAGGGGCCTGTCTAGCGGGTCCGGGCAGCACCCTCCAAAGCGTGCCCATGTCCCTCTGCGTGGCTGCTGCTTGCCGTTCCCTCTATATGTCTCTTCCCATTCAGGGGCTCCAGTGCCTGCTGTTCAGGCAGGGTGATGCTGTGCACCCATGGGCTCTGGGGATCCGCATACCCAGCTCCCTGACCTGTTATACCCCCTTATCTCCCTGTCTCCTCAGTTGGCATGAGAACCGCTGGTGGGTGTGGAGATGTACCAGGAAAGGGGTGTGGGGTGTATGCAATGAAGTTGTGTTTTGAGTTGCTCTTCTACATTATTTTCATAGGTTCCCTCTATCACCAAAAAAAGGAGATCTTAGTTATTGAAATAAATGGCCTGAGTTGACTCTTTTAATAAATAGCCTCTTGTGTCAGAACAGTAAACTTGGTGACTTTCTGAACAGGGTTTTCTGAATGTGGGCACATGAATGTCAAGCCCCGTTTTGGCTCTTAGTAGCTGCCTTATTAACAACCGAATTCTCACTGGTTTTGCTCATGCCTCTGCTGCTGTGGGACTAAAATGCAAAACCATCTGCAGGAAGGTGCTCTGTCTTGCAGTTCAGCCCTCAGAGCTCTAGTGACTTTTCTGCTTAATGGTCAGGTTATTTCAGGAAAACTACAAAGTCTGTGTTGTTGATTTAATTACCTACTGCGTGAAGCTCTTCCCCATCTTTCATGTGCTGGTTCTCCATACCCCATTTTCTTTTATTTATTTATTTATTTATTTATTTATTTTTTAAAGGCAGGGTTTCACCATGTTGGTCAGGCTGGTCTTGAACTCCCGACCTCAGGTGATCCACCTGTCTTGGCCTCCAAACATACCCCATTTTCAAAGGCATCTCTAATTTCATAAGACTTGATGTGAAGATTTAAGAGTATATTAAAATAATGCTTGTATATGCTGAGAAAATTGTGGTGGTTTTTCTTCACAATCAATGCGGAGCTTCAGTGGTTAGAATGTGGCCTTCGAATCTACCTCAGGGCACTGGCACTATCTTAGTGTGCTAGGGCTGCCGCCACAGAGCCACACAGTCTGGGGTGGCTTAGCAGAAGTGCATTGCGCCACAGCTCTGGAGACCAGGTCCAGGCATGCTTGGATTCTGAGGTGCTGGACGTTAGGGCTTCAACAGGTAGATGTTTGTGGGACACAGTTCAGCCCGTAACAGGTGACTGAGGTCAGATGGTCACAGGTCAGATCCCTACTTTAGTCAGATGACACTTTGCCACGGGTGGGTGTGCTGCTGGACCGGACATCTCCAGGTGAACACAGGTTAGAGAGTTAGTCCGCGATGGATTCGAGAGACATTGCTACTTGGTAATCTCCTTCTGGATGAGTCTTACTGTCCAGCAGGGCTCCCCGGGGAGAAGAGCTTGGAGCGGGTGTCGGAGGCAGTTCCTCTTCTACTTTGTATGGATGTTATTTGTGTACTTACGTGAAGTAATTGTATTGCAAGGACAGTGTGAGAGAGAGAGAGAGAGAGCGTGTGTGTATGTGTGTGTAGTTTTACATAGAAAACCAAGCGGAAGAGGAGAAAGCTTCCATTTAGTTGGCTTACTTTCCACTTAGCAAAGAGTAATGATTTTTTATATATTAATCTTGGAACTGTTTAACAAGACAACAGAAATTGGCAATCAAAGTTAAGAAACCAGAAGCTAACTAAAGATTTTCTTCTATTGATTTTTTATTTTTTTGAGGTGGAGTTTCGCTCTTGTTGCCCAGACTGGAGTGCAGTGGCGCGATCTTGGCTCACTGCAACCTCTGCTCCTAGGTCCAAGCGATTCTCCTGCCTCAGCCTCCACAGTAGCTGGTATTAGGGCATGAACCAGCATGCCCAGCTAATTTTGTATTTTTAGTAGAGACAGGGTTTCTCTATGTTGGTCAGGCTGGTCTGGAACTCCTGACCTCAGGTGATCCACCCACCTCAGCCTCCCAAAGTGCTGAGATTACAGGCGTGAGCCACCACGCCTGGCCTTTTTTATTGATTTCTAAGATGACTGCCAAATAAATGAACAAGATGAAAAGTGTTAATTTCAAACATAAGCATTGTTTTTGTGTTAGCAAAATGTAGTAATAGTCTCTTTGTAGCCGCTGTGTGCCATGCCTTGTTCGAGGTGACTGACTGTGTTAACTCATTTAATCCTCACTGCAGCCCCTCTGGCCGAGCTATTCTCGTTTTCCCATTTCCCTTGTCCCGGAGGCACAGGAGGGGTAAACAGTCTCCCCAGGTGTAGTCAGCTGGTCAGTGATGGAACTGAGATGGGGACCAGGCAGTGAGGCTCCCAGCGCCCTGCCTGCTCACCATGCCATCTGCCCAGAAATGTCATTACCCTTTCCCAGTGACTTGATATCATTATATGAGTTTCAAGAGGCTTTTTATTTTTAGGGTCTTGATAGCAAAATAAGCAGATGTGTTAATGGCACACATCAGTTCCCAATGATTTCTTAAAGGTCAGTATACAAGCAATTTGGAAAATGGTTTTACTAAACTAAAGAGGATCCTCTGAGTATAAGAATTTTAGTCATCTATATTAAAAGGTTCTTTTTTAGCTTAAGTATAATAGTTATTTTATCATTTTATGAGATCAAAATGGATTTTTCATTTCTGTGAAAGTGAATACAGAGGAGCTGAGCTAACACTGAGTGTGCAGTGTAAAGCCGGCTGCCAGTTGGAGTCCCGACTCGTGTCTGTCATTGTCAGATCTGTGCTCTGAGCACATTGGCCTTCAAAGCTGACTTTCCTCATCTGTGAATTGGGGTCGTGTTTGTGCCTTTCCTCCCAGGAGTCATGGAGAGGACAGAATGAGAGGGTGCCTGGCAGATGCCTTGTGTAATATTTGCACATGGGGAGCCACCTATAAAGTGTAGGTCCTTCTGTCATTTGGTTGAACAGTGAGCTGATTTTGGTGAAGTTTGCTTTCCTTTTTCTGCATGGAGTTTTTGACTGTCTGGGAGAAAGCGGGGCTGTAGAACACAGCTCTGGCTGAGGTAGACCCGGCTCCGTCTCTCCTTAGCTCTGTGTCCTTGGGGCAAGTTACTCTCCTTCTCTGATCCCCATTTTTTTTGTGGGGAAAATTACACCCACCCTATGGAGGTATCATGAGGGTTCAGTTTCACCACGTCGGCCCCATGCTGGGTTTTCCTGAGACTCGTTATATAGAGGCACAGATACAGAAGAGTCTTGCAATATCATTTTACTAAGCATAAAATGATCTACAAATACCAACTGCATAAACTTTAAATGTGGTAACTGAATTTCTCTTTCTTCCCTTCATAGGTGCTGGAGATCAGAATTTATTTACCTCTGTTTATCCAACGCTCTCTCAGCAGCTTCCAAGAGAACCGATGGAATGGAGAAGGTATGGGTTGTGTGTTTTTTGGCTGTATTCCTCTCTTCATTTTTTTTTGTTTTTTGAGATGGAGTCTAGCTCTGTCGCCCAGGCTGGAGTGCAGTGGCACCGTCTCGGCTCACTGCAACCTCTGCTTCCCGGTTTCAAGTGATTCTCCTGCCTCAGCCTCCCGAGTAGCGGGGATTACAGGCGCACGCTACCACGTAGGGCTAAATTTTGTATTTGTAGTAGAGACGGGGTTTTGCTCTGTTTGCCAGGCCGGTCTCAAACTCTTCACCTCGTGCCCCCTCTCTTCATTTTTTTTTTTTTTAAAGTACGTTTTTTAAGTAAGTGTGTGTTGTTCAGACATTTATGTGAACAAGTGAAGTAGCAAGAGTGAAAAGCCTCAGTTCTAAAGAAACAGAGTGACCTCACCTCAGTTCTAAAGAAACGGAGTGACCTCACATAACCTGGCACTTTGATGTTGAACTTCCCAGCCTCCAGAACTGTGAGCGCAATAACCTTCTCTTGCTTATGATTTACCCAGCCTGTGATATTCTGTTATAGCAGCAGACAACAGACTAAGACATGGATGTGTATGTGTTGGTGGGGGGGTGAGGGGGGTAGAGAGGGAGAGAGAAAAGCTTTTTAGTACTCTTTGTATTGAAGTTATGTATCTTGGCTGGGCGCAGTGGCTCACGCGTTTAATCCCAGCACTTTGGGAGTTTGAGGCGGGTGGATCACCTGAGGTCAGGAGTTCGAGACCAGTCTGGCCAAGGTGATGAAACCCTGTCTCTTCTGAAAATACAAAATTAGCTGAGTGTGGTGGAGCATGCTTGTAATTCCAGCTACTTGGGAGGCTGAGGCAGGAGAATTGCTTGAACCCGGGAGGCAGAGGTTGGAGTTTTATTTATTTATTAAATAAAATAAAATAGTATGTATTTATTACTTTGATAAAAAGCATAAATTTAAAATTAATTGATTGGATCTAGGAAATGAAAATTGAAACAAAGTTTACCAGATGTGCTGAGCAAGCTGTATAGCTGAAAAGCAAATTAGTGAGTTGGAAGAATTGAGCTAGAGACTTTGGAGATCAGTGCTAAGAGCAGGAGCGGGGAGAGCATGGAAGAAAAGCTGGCCCTGGAGGATGACCTGAGAAGCTCCAGGATCTACCTGAATGGCGTTTCAGAAGGAGAGTGGAGGGAGACAGAGGACAGGTGACATTTGAACAATGGCTGTCAAGATTCTTCCAGAAGGGAGTCAGGATACTGCAGGAGCCTGGTGAATATCAAGCAGAATGAAGGAAAGAAAGCAAACAGAAAACCACGCCAGGGAATCAGAAGAGGAAGAAGAACCAAATAGAGTTTCTAACAGCACCATTTAAAATGCAACATAAAATACGTTTATGAGCAGCCAGCCCCTCATAGTCCTGAGGGAAAATACCCAGACCCTAGAATTCTTATCATTCACAGTGTCGTCCAGAGGAAAGGTGGTGTCACAGCTTCCCACCCTGAGGGCCTTGCCTGAGCCACTGGTGCTGAGAAGTTTTCTCCTCTAGGCCTCCGGGTGGCTGTGTTGGGCCCAGGATGGCTGGGGTTTCTGCTCCATTGCTTCTGTGTGCAGAAAGCCATTTATGTCTGCCGCAGAGTCCCATTCAGTTACCCAGTTCATTGCTTGTCCTGATATGGAGATAAGTGCACTGAAGTGAATAAAAGTATTTTCAGACATCTGTGAGATCAGAAACCTCACCATCCTCTGAGTAACTAAAGGGATGTATCCCAGTATGAAGGAAAATGAACCCAGAGACCCAGGGTGAAAGAAATGTCTGCCAGCAACATGGCATGTTTTGCTGAAGTTAAGATGTCACTTAAAAAAAAAATCTAAAATTTCAGATGTGTGTGAAGGAGAACAGAGAAGGGAGGAGTAGACTTCAACTTTAGTCTTTGTAATAAACCTTAAGTTACATCCTAAGAATTAAAGTGCAACCACCGGTAGAATAGAAATAGATGGTAAGACTCAAACTGGCAGAGGAAAGATGGAAAAAGAAAACTTGATGAATCTCCCAGAGGACAGGGAAAAATAGAGCTGGCAAATGGGAAATGCACATAAGTTGAGCATCAGGCGTAATCACATTAATGATGATTGATTTTAACTTAGTAAACACAGCATCCTTAGATTGGATAAAAAAAAAAATTCAGCTATAACATTCAGAAGAGACGCAGCTGCTAGGAGTGAGAAGTGCGGGTACGCCACAGAGGTCCGTGTGGGGTATTCACTTAGAAGCGTCATTAGGTCGTCACCGAGAGCCTTGGAGGAGACGCAGGGGCTTGTGGGATTTCTTGATGGCTACTTTCTTCTTGGGTTGAGAATAAAATAGAGGCTTGTACTGCTATATTATTTGTGCTCTGCAAACAAAAATCTGTTATCTTACACCAAGTAATTTTGTTTCTTAGATAAAATACAAGTTGTTCCAAAAATACTAATGCAGCCCCAAAGCTTTCATAAGTTAAAGCTGCACTTTGGACATTTGGGACACATTTTTCTTCTTTTATGGTGACATAATTATACATTCAGTTACACTAAAACCCATTGTTAAGTCTGTAGTGGCCCTGGTTAAATGGAATACTTGGATGAATGTATTACTGTGCCTGTATCCTTGAGGAAAATGAAAGATTTTATGGAAATAGAGCTTTGACATGTACATGTGAACTCTGTTTAATTCATAGAGTGATTTTGAACAGAATGGTGTGGTTATGATTTGGGGTCAGTACATATGCTCTGAACTCACGGATGCGATTATGTTATCTGCTGTTCTGTGCGCCGTCTTCTGATGAATGTTTAGTTGTTTTCTCAGTGACTTGAAACAACTGTTTACAGGTCCTACGGCCGGGCTCCCAAGATGATTCACCTAGAGTCTAACTTTGTGCAGTTCAAAGAGGAGCTGCTGCCCAAAGAAGGAAACAAAGCTCTGCTCACGTTTCCTTTCCTCCACATTTACTGGACAGAGTGCTGTGTAAGTATCAGGGAGGGGGAGGAAGCGCGGTGGGAGGGGGTTGAAGATTGACGGGGCTAGGCTTTGTAGAGGCAGCTGGCAATTTTCAAATGTACTTTTCACATTTGGGTCGTCCCTTCATTCCTGGGCCAAGTGTGGGAGTTGCTGTGCGTGTTTGCGCCTGGGTCCGGCGTGCTGTGCTCACTTTGGCCCCAGCACAGGCCTGTTCCTGTGTCTCGAGTCTTGTGAGCTGTCTTACTCTGCCCCGTGGCTGCTAGGCGCAGCCTGACCTATGCTTTGTTCTCATGACACCCATGTTCCCATCCTGGCTCCATTGTCCTTGGGTATTTGTGTTGTCTCTTCTGCCTGTGTGTGACCCCTGAGGCCGGGACCATGTCCTTCCCCCCTGTTGCCGTGCCTGGGCAGGAGGCGCCTCGTGACTCTCCGTGGAACCAGTGGGTGTCAGCGCCGCGACCGCCACAGCCTTCATTTGTATTTTCCAATTGTGTATTCATGAATCTAGAAAGAACCTTTTCTTTCTTGACACACTTCTCCTGTCGTGAACCAATAGAAAATGCTGTGGGGCATTTCTTCATGTGTATTTTGACTTAAATAAAGCAAGATTTAGCAGCATAGAAAATATATAGATTATTATATGCCATGGCATTGTAGCGTCCACCTGAGGAGCGGAGGGAGTTTGTGATTTGAGACGGGAGACCTGGGTTTCCTCAGACTTCACCGCAGGCACCCCTTCTCTGCTGACTCTGCCTCCTTTCCCAGAGACGCCACACAGGTGGAACTTATCCCCAGCAGCGAGTGAGGACACACAGGAGGTGTTTTCCACCGGGGAAGCCTGCCAGAGACTCTCTGCCCAGGGTTTTCATCAGGCTGCTCCTTAGGCTGCTTCTGCCTGGCGTGCACTGTCATCCCACGGTTGCAGAAAGCAAGCATTTAGCATAAACTGCGCTGAGGGCACCGACGGTGCAGGCCTGCTGAGCTCCTCTTACCACAATGGCTGGGGGCCCTCTCCCGGTCCAAGTTCCCAGAGGCAGCCCAGGGCCAGCCCCGTGAGCAGCCCCGGAGGAGGATGCTGTCCCTGGCCTTCAGTGCCAGCTCTCTCTCCGTAAGTCCTGGTTGGTAATGTTGGATTCAGTCACTCCTTTCAGGAGTTATTCCGTTTCTCCCTGGTGCGGGCCTGTTGTCCCTTTGTGATGAGTAAGCCATCTCTGGGGGAGCCACTCGGACCACGTAAGTGTCCTGCCCCTCACCCTGCGGCGTTCTTTCCTGAGCCAGTCTTTACGAAGGGTACTAACCTTTCCACCCACCTTGGTCAGGCCATCTGGGGAGTGCCCGCGGGGCTTTCTGTTCAGGCAGTGGTGAGAGCAGTCACCTCTGCTTATTCTCACGCTCACGCTGTCCCAGATTTGGCCATCAAGAGCCACTTCAGGCTGGCTCCTGTGTTCTTTTGAGCACTTTCTAATCATTTTGTGGCATACCAAGATGTTGTACGTTCTGGGAGTTCGTTGCCCTTGTGCTGGTATCAGCTGCGTCTCCACAGAGACCTGGTTTCTCTGGCAGCAGGTGTGCTCGCTGCCGTGCAGGCGTTCCTCCTCCTGCACCCTTTCAGCGGACAGAGCTGATGGGGTGGTGCTGATGCCTCTGCTGTTACAACCTGGAGGCCTCTTTCTTGCCTCTGTCTCATTTGTTTCTGCTCTCAGCAACATCAACACATTTATGTACTTGCTCCGTGCTACAGTATGCGTAAGATAGTTTCAGAATTGCTACACACATGCCACAGCTAGGAACCAACCTGCTGAGAACAGCTCCAGATTTGTGCAGCAAAACTTCTCCTTTCGGACAGTGTATATCGTAGTGCGTGTTAGCGTCTCCCTCAGTTTCATCCTTTTCAAGGTTTTCGTAGTTACTCTTGCATGTTTAATTTAGGTATTTTTCCTGTGATCAAACTAAGTTTATACATTCCCATGGGTAGAGCTAACATATTCAAGATGTTGAGACATACTCAGGAACAAGGGATGTCTTTCCTTTGTGCAAGTCGACTTTTGTGTTTACCGTTTACTTTGTTAGAGATTTTTAAAATTCTTTTTTTTTTTTTTTTTTAAGACAGGGTCTTGTACTGTCACTCAGCCTGGAGTGTAGTGGCAGGTTCTTGGGTCACACAGCCTTGACCTCCCGGGCTCAGTGATTCTCCTACCCCAGCCTCTTGAGTAGTTGAGACTACAGGGGTGTGCCACCATGCCCAGCTACTTTTTTGTGTGTTTTTTGCAGAGATGGGGTTTCACCACGTTGCACAGGCTAGTCTTGAACTAGGTTCAAGGCATCCACCTCCTTCTACCTCCCAAAGTGCTAGGATTGTGGGGTGTGAGCCACAGTGCCTGGCTGATTTTTTTTTTTTTTTTTTTTTCCTGAGACAGGGTCTTACTGTCATCCAGACTGGAGTGCAGTGGTGTGATCTTGGTTCACTACAACCTCCGCCCCTCCAGGCTGAAGCCATCCTCCCACCTCAGCCTCTCAAGTAGCTGGGAACACGTCTGGCTTTTTTTTTCTTGTATTTTTAGTAGAGACGGGATCTTACCATGTTGCCCAGGCCGATCTCAAACTCCTGGCCTCAAGCAATCTTCCTGCCTCAGCCTCCTGAAGTGCTGGGAATACAGGTGTGGTGGTTCAATATTGAACTATATTTGCATTCCTGATATAAATCCCACTTAGACATAGTATTATTTTCTTAATGTGGTATTGGAGTCTATCACTTAAATTTTGTTTAGGAGTTTTTGCATCTATAATTCACAAGTGGTGGATCAGTAACTTGTTTTATGCTCTTTCTTTTTTTTTTTTTTTTAAAGCGGAGTCTGTATTGCCCAGGCTGGAGTGCAGTGGCACGATCTCGGCTCACCGCAACCTCTGCCTTCTAGGTTCAAGCAGTTCTTCTGCCTCAGCCTCCTGAGTAGCTGGGACTACAGGCACACGCCACCATGCCCAGCTAATTTTTGTATTTTTAGTAGAGATGGGGTTTCACCATATTGGCCAGGCTGGTCTCGAACTCCTGACCTTGTGATCCGCCTGCCTTGGCCTTTGAAAGTGCTGGAATTACAGGCATGAGCCACCTCGCCTGGCCTTATGCTCTCTTTATGAGGTTTAGGTATTGATGTTCTACTTAATTCATTAAGAATTTGGAAGTTTTCATTTTCTGTTTCGGAAGTAATTTATGTAGCACTGGAGCTACCTGATCGCTAAGGTTTGATGGAATTTTGGGAAACTAGCTGGGCCAGGTACTTTTTTGTATTTCTTTGATAAAAATTTGTCTGTTTCAGCCATTTGTTAATTTTGATAAACTACATTTTTCTTGGAAATTACATATTTCAGTTAAGTTTTAAAATTTATTTTCATTGAGGTATACAAAGTGGTCTTTTTTTTTTTTACTTTTAAAATGTCCTGTCAGTAGTTATTTTCTCATCATTATATCTTTTTCATTTTTGGAGACTGAGTCTCGCTCTGTCACTCAGGCTGGAATGCAGTGGCGCGATCTTGGCTTACTGCAACCTCTGCCTCCCAGGTCCAAGTGATTCTCCTGCCTCAGCCTCTCAGTAGCTGGGCTTACAGGTGCCTGCCACCATGTCTGACTAATTTTTGTATTTTTAGTAGGGAGGGGGCTTCCCCATCTTGGCCAGGCTGGTCTTGAACTCCTGATTTCAGGTGATCTCCCAAAGTGCTGGGATTATAGGAGTGAACCACCGTGTGCTGCCCCCATCATTATTTCTTATTTTGTGCATTTGTGCTTCCTCTTTTTCTTCCTTGATTAAATTAGCTAGTTCGATTTCCTCCTACCCCCAGAGAACCAGGATTTTAATGTATTCATCTGATTTATTGTTAGTTTTGAAATATTTGTTATCTGTTTTCTACCTCATTTTCTACCTTCATTTTTATTATTTCCTTCTTTTTGTTTTCTCATGGTTTACTTTGTTCATTTTCTAGTTTTTGGGAGTTTGAAATGCATTTACTTTCATTCTTAAAATTTTATTGATGCAGGTCTTTAAAGTTACGAATTTTTCTCTGGTTACTACTTTAAATATATCCCATTGTTTTATCATTTTTCAGAAATCCTTTATTTTTGATTTGCATTTCCCTTCCATTAAATAGTTGTTTAGCAGAAAGCTTTTTAATTTCCAGGGAAAAAAGATTTAAAAAATTTTTGTTTAGAAATTTCTAGCTTTATTGCATTGTGGTCAGAAAGTGTTTATATCTCTGCTTTATGAAACTTATTTTTAAAATTTTATTGTTTTGACTATTCTGATCAGTTTTTGTGGACATTTCATGAGTGTTTGAGAATGTATTTTCTCTGTTTCCAGATTGTAATGTTAAATATTTATCTGTAAGACCTATCTTGCTGCTTGTGTTGTTTAGGTCATTTGTATTTTAAATTTTGCCCATTTGGCCTATCCTTAACTGACAGTGGTCTGGTAAAGTCTTCTATTCTTGGTGTGTTTCTGTTCCTCTTGCATCTCCTATAGTTTTTGTTTTGTATGAGTGGTTGATGTATTATTTGGTGCTTAGGTATTTAAAACTATTGCAGTTTTTATGGACTGAAATATGTCATTTACAGAATGGCTTTTGGGTAGTGTATCTTGCTTAGGGAGGCCTTGTCTGTCTGAAGATAGCTGATTTTCTGTATTTTCTTGTAATAATTTTGTAATTGATATTTTATATTGGGACCTGTATAGCTTCAAGTTATTTTTATGTAGGTAGGAGCTGTGGGGGTTGAGGGTCTGATTTTATTGTCTGAATGCATAGCAAATTGGCCTAACACCATTTCATAATAGTGTGTCTTTTCTCCACTTACTGGGAATGTCACCTTTTTTTTAAACCAACATCCTGTATGCACAATATTCTAGACACTGTGGTTCTGTTGATCATTGTCTATCCTGTGCCAGAATCAGACATTTAATTATTACACTTTTATAATATGTATCAGTATCTTTCTTTTAAAATAAACCTTGTGGCTGTCTACATTTTCCCTTCCACATGTCGTGTGTCCAGATTTGTTTTCTGAAGATGACTGTAGCAGCATACCCATCCCACATGCTCCTCTCTATGTGACAGTGACTTTCCTCTGTTGAAAGACTGGGCCTGTGTTTCCTTCAATCGAATCTGGGTGAGCCTCTGACTAAGGCAGAAGCAACACTGTGATACTGGAGATGAAGTAATAAAAGATAACATGTCTTCTGCTGGATTCTCTCGGGATGCTTGTTCTTAGAGCCTAGCCACCATGCTGTGAGGAAGCAGAGCAGCCCCATGGGAAGGCCACCCAGAGGTGTTCAGCCTGTCCCAGCTGAGTCCTGCTGTGTGTGTTTTAGCTTCCAGCCTCCACATACCGCTGACGCCAGGTGGAGCAGAGACCTGGGTCCCCACCAAATCCACTGTAGGTCGTAGATCTGTGAGCAAAAGAAAGTTTTAAATCACTACAGTGTGGAGTGGCTTGTTACACAGCAGGAGATAAATGGGATATCCATTGAAAAAGAGAAGGTTGGAGGCATTTTGATGAGGATTGCCTTGAATAAGTTGTTAATTCATTTGAGAAGAACTTTAATCATGAGTCATCTTGAATCAGGGGAACATGGTATATACGTTTTTCCATTCTTTATGACTTTTTTCTGTCCTTTATTTCATAAAAGTTTTACATTTTTATTGTTAGCTATAGCTTTTGTGGCCATTTGGAATGAGACTTTTTTACCTTAAAATTATATTCTAATAGAGAGCCTGTTTCTTCTTATAGTCTCATTATCATCTGTTTAAAAAAGGAGTAAGTTGATCATATTTAGGATTTTAGATTTAAAAGTAAAACTCTTTGTTATGTTATTTGAGTAGTTGCTTTAGGATTTATGGAGTACATCTAACTTACCATATTCTTCCTTCAAGTAATATTATATTACTTGATGCGTGGTATTAGAACTTTGTAAACTTTGTATCATTTACTTTCCTTTTCTCCCTCCCAGCCTTTGTTATTACTGTCATACATTTTCTATATGTGTTCAAACCTCATAGTGCATTGTTAATATTTTTGCCTTAAATAGTTATGCCTTGGAGAGATTAAAAATAGAAAAATAGTTCTTTTTTTTTTCTTTTTTCTTTTGTGATGGAGTCTAACTCTGTCACCCAGGCTGGAGTGCAGTAGTGAGATCTCAGCCCACTGCAACCTCTACCTTCCAGGTTCAAGTGATTCTTCTGCCTCAGCTTCCCGAGTCGCTGGGATTACAGGCACCCACCACCACACCCAGCTAAATTTTTGTGTTTTTAGTAGAGACCAGTTTTGCCATGTTGGCCAGGCTGGTCTTGAACTCCTGACCTCACGTGATGCGCCTGCCTCGGCCTCCCCAAGTGCTGGGATGACAAGCGTGAGGCACGGCGCATATTGACCCACCCGGTTGCCATGTCCATTGCTGTTTCTCTTCCTCTGTGCAGATCCAGGTTGTCCCCCTGACCTGGATTTCCTTCTGACTGAGGGTTTCTGTAACCTCGCTTGTCGTGCAGGAGTGTTCAATAAGTTCTTTGGCTTTTGTACATTGAGAAAATGTACAAAATTCTAGTTTGACTTTTTTTTTTTCTTTTAGAACTTGAAGATGTTTCACATCTTTTGGCTTCTGTTGTTTGCCATGATAAATCTTTCATTATTTTTTTTGTTATTTTGCATATAAAGTGACTTTTTTTCTTTGCATTTTAAGTTTTTTTTTCTTTATATTGGCTTTTAACAGTTTAATTATGGTATGCTTTGGTGTAGATTTCTTCATATTTCTTGTGCTTGGGGTTTTGGGGTTTATAGTTTTATTTATTTATTTATTGGGATGTGACCTTTATGGAGCCTGTCCACCAGAGTGGAAATAATGTCTGTATAAAACCAGATGTTTGTTACTATAACTTCTGCGTCACAGTTAAAATCCAAACAGTTTTTTTTGAAAACAATCAAAACCTGCTACTTCAGATTCAATAGCTTCGTTGCAGCCACAGTAACACTTAAATATGGTGAAGACTTGAATGCAGAAATCTGGTTGGTGGGAAAGCTAATTAAACTTCCAGCGTGCTCAGATAGAATTACAAAATGGCAAAATTGTGGTTTTCACAGAGATGCAGTCCACTGGAATCAGCAGCACTGGGCAGCTGTTAGAGTATTTTGAGTCCTGAGAGAACAAGGAGTCCAGGCGTCCCTTAGACAGTTTTCTGTTACGCTTTCTCCCCGTCGGAGATGTGTGGGTGTGTGGAATGACACGGCCACCAGCAACTGTGGCCTTGATGAGAGAGTCCAACTCTTGAAATCTGTCAGTAGCAAGTTGCAAGTGACGAGGAGTCACACACTTGACCTTTAAGTCTTTCGGTGCGTTCCTGCCAGTTTGGGTACCTTTGTGGTGAGGTGCTCCAGGGTGGCTGCATGTACACCGCGTACACGGTGGCAGTCGCGCCCATACGTCCCGGACTGGTGGTCCTAGATTTCAGGTGTTGATGAATACGGCCCGCTGGGAACTGCAAGCCGTCTCTCTGTGAGCGGGAAACGGCTTTTGTCTTGGCCTTTCTGGAGCCCTTCCCAGCCTTACAGCCAGCCATTTCGAATTCTGCTGAAGCTCAAGCAAGCAAGACAGAGAAAGGGCTACTTGGACCCATGGTGAGATCCCACCACCTACACCTTCGTCGCACCGTGATTCAAACTGCCTGGCTTATAGTTTTGATCTAATTCAGAACATTTTTCTTTTTTTCTTTTTTGAGACAGGGTGTTACTCTGTCCCTCAGGCTGGAGTGCAGTGGTGCAACCTCGTCTCACCACAACCTCCACCTCCTGAGTTCAAGCGATTCTTGTACTTCAGCCTCCCGTGTAGCTGGAATTACAGGTGCGCGCTATCATACGGCTAATTTTTGTATTTTTAATAGAAATGGGGTTTTGCCATGTTGGCCAGGCTGGTCTCAAACTCCTGGCCTCGGGTGACCCCAAAGTGCTGGGATTATAGGCATGAGCCACCGCTTGTGGCCTGATTTAGAGCATTTTTGGTCATTATTTCCTCAGATGTTTTTTCTTTCGCTCCCTCTTCTGAGGACTCTAAGTATATATATGCATGCTACTTGAAGTTCCATAACTCACTGATAATCTGGGTTTTTTTTAGTCCTTTTTCTTGATGTTTCATTTGGGTAATTGCTGCTGCTCTGCCTTCATGCTAACCCTTTCTTCTGCAGTGTCTAATCAGCTCTCGTTCCACTTAGTATATTTTTCATCTTAGATGTTGAGGTTTTCGTCTCTAAAAGTTCCATATGGGTCTTTTTCTTAATTAAGTATCTTCCATGTGTCTGCTTCACTTCAGTCCTCTACCCTCTTCAACATATGAAATAACTAAGTGACGGTAGTTATCGTAACTCTTTTAGTTGCTGTGTCATTGCTGGGGCTATTTCTATTGATGGATTTTTTCCTCTTGAGTATAGCTTTATGATTTGATGGGTCTAGAGCAGCGGTCAGTCCAGGACAAATTATTCCTTACAGCCGAGGCAAGCTGGTCTCGAGTTCCTCTGCTTTTCCAGACTGGCCCATGCGGACAGCCCTGTTCTCTGCCCTGTGTGAGTGCCAAGCGTGGGTGCCTCTGATGGTGTCTGCGGGTTTTGTTCCAGCTCTGGGTGGTTCCCACACGCACTTACTCGTCAGTTTCCTGTGGAATACTCTAGGGCCCTGTGCAGTCTCCAGGACTCTGGTATCTCTCCTCTCCTGAACACAGTCCTAGGAAGCCTAGCTGTCCTGATCTCCCCAGACTCAGCTCTGTGTCCTCAACTCAGGGAGTCGGCCAGGCTTCCGCTCCATACCTGGAGGGCTTACTGGGCTTGTTTCCCATCCCTGAGGGTTGCGGGGGAGGAATCATTGTCCTTTGTTCCTCCATGTCCATGGTCTTGAAAACCATGGATTCATGTTCCTTGGTTTTTGGTGTTTTGTGTGTGGTTTTTTAAATTTTGTTTTGAGACGGAGTCTCACTCTGTCACCCAGGCTGGAGTGCAGTAGTAGGATCTCGGCTCACTGCAACCTCCAACTCCCATGTTCAAATGATTCTCCTGCCTCAGCCTCTCGAGTAGCTGGGATTATAGGTGTGCACTACCACACCCAGGTAATTTTTCATTTTTAGTAGAGATGGGATTTCGGCATGCTAGCCAGGCTGGTCTTGAACTCCTGGTCTCAAGTGATCCACCCGCCTTGGCCTCCAAAGTGCTGGGATTACAGGCATGAGCCACTGCACCTGCCGTGTGTGTGTGGGGGGGGGGGGGGTTGTTTTGTTTTTTTTTGGTTTAGGCAGTGATGTAATCCAGTCCCTGGATTACAGTCATCTTGGCTGAAAGCAGTTCACTCATTGATTTGTAGTCTTTGATGGAATATAATCTATTACTATCATTGTATTAATAATTAATATCATTGATTTGCAGATTGTTCTGAATTTGGCTTCTGTGGCCTCCTGAGATGTACTAATTCTTTGAGTACTCTTGAACACGGGGCATTCTGGGCTCATCCCCTTCTCTTGCTGCGTCTCAGGGCTCAGCCCTGGCTCCTTCCAGTGGGGAACTGTAGAAATCAGGACCTGGAGCTGGGGAGGGCTTTGCTGGTGGGCTCTCAGTGGGCATGGGTGGAGATCGCATGTGTGCACCCATACACGTACGTGCACACCTTTACATCCGTTTCCATGTGTGGCTGCTTATGTATGTACATACACACGTAAACATGTGAGCCCATTCCAGTCCATCACTGCAAGGGTGATCCTGGCCTCCTCCCTTCACTACGTGGAGGAGCCGGGCGCTGGTTCTCCTCCACGTGCTTCTGATGGGAGGGATCCCTCTGTGCTTGACCGTCCTCCTGTCACTGCTGCTCTGCTCCCAGCAGGTGGATACCCGATCCCGCACTTGGCTGGCATTGTGCCTGTCACAGACTTCCTCCTCACCTCACTTGATCTGCAGTACCCTTATGAGGACATCCCTGTCTGGGGGTGCCCTTTGTGCCCTGCTTGGCCCCTGACACCCTGTGCCAGCCCCCAAATCCTTCATCATCTCACTTGAGGCCTTACCTCTTGTTCTGTACTTCCCTCTACCACCACCTGGACACCCTCCTCACTGCCGAGCTCTGGTACCTGGGATGGCCTACCGTCCTTGCCCCCTGTGGGCCCTGATGCTCCGCCCTGGGCTGCTGCCTCTGTCATGGAGCTGGAGCCTTCCCGTCTGGCTCGGCTCTTGGGTTCCGCATGTGTTCCCCTCCCTGCTCTTGGGTTTTCCTGCAGTGACTTTGTTTTCTTTAGAGACCCTTAGCCTCACTGGCTCAGCGTGGTCCTCTTAAGAGTCACGGAGTTATTTTTATCACGTCATTTTGTTTGCCCTCTGGGATGACTGATGGACTGTATCTTGCCAATCTGTTTTTCCCAGAATTATGTGGAACTTCTTCGTACTCCCTCCGTCCTGCCTTATGCTCTGTGAGGTCTCTTCTGGAGAGTTCCTGCAAATTGACTAAGCGGATCTGCTCTAGTGTCCTCTCAAGGGATGTGGCAGCTCCCGCCTGGTCCTGGACAGCCTGGAGCCAGGACTCCTTCTGGGGTGGGGGTGGACAGGCGTCCAGGTGAAGGGCTCTTGGTGGCCCTGTAAGGGGCAGAGAGGCTTCTAGCAGCTCCCTGATGGCTCACCTGTGACGTGTGGATGGGAGCAACCAGGCGCTGTGCGTCTCCTCTTGGGAGTAGCAGGCTCTGGGCCCTGCCGGCCTTTTGGTTTTGCTTCCAGGCATGGCACATTGGGGCTTCCAGCACAGAGCGGTTCACCAGTGCTGTACAATCTATGCTTTGAGTCCCAGGAACTGCCGCTCTATGGACAGTGTGCACTAGAGTATTAAGTTACTGTTGGATATTTATTTGCAGAAAATTGACTTTTCTGGATGGTTTTAATCTCAGGTTTTAAAGTAAAAGATCTTTCCAGATTGTATATTTGTTTGAAATTTAAATCAGGACGTAGCAGTTTTTAAAATCAGGATACAAATGAGAAGTACTGCCATTTGGAACTTTCTGTTTAGTTAATTAAACCAAAAGAGAAGCTAGATACAGAATTTAGGATTTAAGATTTTTTTTTTTTAGAGATGGAGTCTTACTTTGTTGCCCAGGCCAGAGTGCAGTGGCACGATCTTGGCTCACTACAACCTCCGCCTCCCGGTTCAAGCAATTCTCCGGCCTCAGCCTTCCCCGAGTAGCTAGGACTACAGATGTGCACCGCTATGCCTGGCTAATTTTTCCATTTTTAGTAGAGATGGGGTTTCACTCTGTTGACCAGGCTGGACTTGAACTCCTGAGATCAGGCAATCTGCCCACTGTGGCCTCCCAAAGTGCTAGGATTGCAGGCGTGAGCCACTGCGCCCGGCCAGGTTTCAAGATTTAACTCACTTATGGAAACTCTTGATTTGCTTCTGCCTGTGTGAGTGTTATTCAAGAGTGACTTCAGAGTTGAGAGAAATTAGGGCAGGACCGTGAGGGACTAGCAAAGAGGAGAGGGTACCGATTTGATGGTGGCTGTGAGTTACTGCTTCCACGTCTTTTCAGTGCCTAACTTGGACATGAATTAAGTATCTTGGGTTTAGATTTTCTAAATCTAACTGGAATTGGAAGTGGATTTATGGAATAGAAGGGCGCTGAAAAGCGATAACAGGGAAAGTGTCTGTTTTCCTGGTTCTTTCTGGAAGAGAACCAAGCTCAACGCCTTTGCATTTCTGTGGGAAGGGCCCTTTCTCTGGCAGGCACGCGCTTGGGCCGGAGTGAGAAGCGGGATTGATTTCTGGGACGACGCTCCCTGCTGCCTGTCAGGACGGAGCGCAGCGTTGCGGAAGCTTCACGTCGCCTTCTTTCTGGGGCTTCACAGCTCTAGCTGCTTGCCTCTGACGTGGCCTTCGCAGACTGGAGGTTGGGGTGGCTCCCAGGGGCACAGAGCTCAGGCTGTGGTGGAAGCTGCCAGGAGACCGGCCTGGGGTTCCTGTGGGCAGTCCGGGCTGTGCCATGACCGCCAGCTTGCCTCCTGAGACCAGGGCACGCCACAGCAGGAATGCAGTCATGTGGTGCTTGGGCCCAGAGCTGTTGACCATAGTGGACCTGGGCTTTAAAGCCCTAACTTGCCTAACAGATGGCATTGCTCTGGGCATCTCACTCAACCCTCTGACTCTCAGTCTCTTCTCTGGCTCACTGGGACACTCACATTCCTTGGGGTTGTGAGAATTGGGGCCGTGCATGCCCATGTGCCGCGCTGAGCCTGACAGAGCCCGTCCACGGGCTTGCGAGGCCAGTGGGCTTTGTGTTCAGCTTAAAACCCGAGGCTGTCCCCGGCGCTTTGAAACCCTGCGGCTACTGCAGGCTGTTATTAGGCACGTTTTCTGTATGAACTGGAGGGAATTGCTTAACTTACTTTCACAGTGACTTGTTTGTTTTTAGGATACTGAAGTGTATAAAGCTACAGTAAAAGATGACCTCACCAAGTGGCAGAATGTTCTGAAGGCTCACAGCTCTGTGGACTGGTTAATAGTGATAGTTGAAAATGATGCCAAGAAAAAAACAAAACCAACATCCTTCCCCGAACTTCTATTGTGGACAAAATAAGAAATGATTTTTGTAATAAACAGAGTGACAGGTAAGTGTATCTTTAATTTTACCTCATTTGGCTAATACCTGACATGGTATGGGTTGCCGGCTTCCTGGGTAGTAATGAATACTTACTCGGTGATCTCGAGTGAACGTCCGCGGGGGTGCCGTCAGGGAGACCTGGTGCCTGTCCTTGTAGAGTTCCTGTTCAGGCAGGCCAGGGACTCTAAGCAGTCATCTCCGAAGTGTGCTGCCTGGGAGTAGTGGGTCCTGGGCCCATGATCCTGGGGGAGCCTCTTGGTGGGTCTTTTCTGAAGACTGACAGCAGCAAGTCTTGCAGTTCTGTGTAGAACAGGGGGACCTTAAACGTTTTTTTCTTTACCTTAACACTTACTGAGAGCTCCTAAGAACACAAGTTATAAAATGCTGACCTGACCCCTTCAGAAACTGTAAAAGGGAATCCTGAAACTTTGGCAGTTAATAGATTGTGTGGGCTTTCTTTGCCTGAGCCCTGCTCTCTGTCCTGGGGTAGCTCACTCCCTTTCTCTTCAGTGATGCCGTTGGCAGCCGAGCCAGCCAGCATATTAACTTCTCTGTGACTGATGGTCTGCATCTCATAGTTTAGCACTGGAACTTATGCAGGACCTGGGGATTCAGCAGCAAACCTGTACCCTGCCCTGGTCCAGCAGCTCGTTATAGCCCATGGTCACCATGCTTATGGTGGTGAGGGCTCAGATGGAGGGCTCCAGGGTACTACAGCAGCCTGCAGCCGGGCAGCTGGCCTACTCTGCAGCCCGAGGGAGGCCCACACTGAGAAAGCAGAGATGGGCTAAGAACTGAAGGGTGCGTGGGAGGTAAGGGAGGAGCACGGCAGGCAGTGCTGGGTGCAGCCTGCAGCCCCAAACAGACTGAGCCCAGCTGTTCTGTCATGTGACTCTCCAGGCCTCGGTGGTAGCTTTTCAGCGGGAGGAGCTGTGGGTGGGTGCCTTTTCCATGTTCCACACAATACTGGATACACAATAGTGTTCAGACTTGCTTTTTTTATTGTTTTGAATTAAATAGGTAGTGAGCTTATGGCTCATCTTAGAGAAGTTTCATTCAATTTGAACTTGTGGAAACTTCTTTGTAAGGTGTGTCACTCATAAATTAGTTAACCAAAAGGAATCAGCTTAGCATTTAACAAGATGCTACATGATTGAGTGTCCTTCCCCCTCTCTGTGGTTCATTTTTTGTTTTGACAAGAGTGGACTGCCATGAAACCTGGCAGGAAGAGCAAGCACTCTGTTCCGTAGCCTACCAGGAGCGCGGGCCAGCGCTGACAGAAACCATGGAGGCAGGACTAGCTGTCAAAACCACGGGGCCTGGGAGGTTTTTATTCATGTCACAAAAGAAATCATATTTATTTGGGATTATATTAAGTAAACAAATTGGTGCTAATGAGGTCTGTTAGTCTCAACTTGTGAAATGTTCAAATTGTATAATTTTTGCAAAGTACCTATTACTTTTAAGTCTGTGTTTATAATCTTTACCTAATTTCCAATAATATGTTTCCACTGAGCCCATTTAAAATTAACTTGCTTTTTAATGTCTATCCTTTATACATTAAATGTAATTTACTAAAATTTTCAACATTTCATCTTTGATAGGTTTAAATATACCTTCTACCATTTGATTTTTATTAATTTGCAAAGCCATCTCTTAACAAATCTTTTTTTTTTTTTGGCCGTGTACATAGGGTGCTTTATTCTCCACAGAGTGATACATGCTAAGGTGGGTTGGGGTTGGGCTGATGTCCCATATGTACAGAACTAAATAAAGTGGGTCTCTGAGAAGCCTGATGTGCCTTGACGTGGAAAGGGAGATGGGGAAGATGGAAATGGACATTACAACCAGGGATGTGTTCAGTCCTGTGCTGGATCCGGCCTGGAATGTAGGAAGATAAGGTGTCTCTCACTGTGGTCACTTCCAGGCAGGGGATGCCTGCCAGGGTTGGAGGGCTTTCTGTACCACATCTTCCCACTGGGCATCCGATATCTCCTGAGCCCAGGCAGGAACCCCTGGTGCAGGCAGGCCTACTCCAGCCGTCGTCCTTTTCAGCAGCTCTACATGTTCAGGGTCCATGGGAATAGAGCTGTGGTTGTTCAACGCTATAGGTCCTTCCTCATCTTCATCTTCACTCTCTAATGGTGGGTCTGACAAATGAAGCGCCAGGGCCTGGATTCGATCCTGGATGTCAGCAACTACGTCTCCATCCCCGACTGCTGCCAGCGCCACCTCCTCTTGTTCAGGATCTTGGTTCAGGGACTGGTAGGAGTACCTGACTGGGCCCGACCCCATTTCCTCCTGTTCTTCCTCAGGCTTCTCACGGCTCCAATCCCCAGTGCCTTCTGAAGGGCCCTGATGTGGCCCCAGTTCCTCAGTCTGATTGGGGAAGTTACACTCAGGGCCCACGCTGTCTCCCCCTAGAACTACTGTTGCCATGCAGGCAGGGGCCGCTCAAAGCCCGTGGCCTTCACTCAACAAATCTTTTTTTTTTTTTTTTTTAATGTAAAGAGTTTGGTGAGGTTTTCATAAATTTGAATTTAATAGAGTCTGTATTGGCAATTGTTTTGGGTTTTTTTACTTTTTTTTTTGACAATTGTTTCATTACACAGTATAATTGCTGGCCTTTGAAAATATTATAACACTTGGTCCTGAAGTGGCTTACTGTTTTTAACATTAGTCTCGTGTTTAATACTGTAACACTTGGTCCTGAAGTGGCTTACTGTTTTTAACATTAGTCTCATGTTTAATACTGTAACACTTGGTCCTGAAGTGGCTTACTGTTTTTAACATTAGTCTCGTGTTTAATACTGTAACACTTGGTCCTGAAGTGGCTTACTGTTTTTAACATTAGTCTCGTGTTTAATACTGTAACACTTGGTCCTGAAGTGGCTTACTGTTTTTAACATTAGTCTCGTGTTTAATACTGTAACACTTGGTCCTGAAGTGGCTTACTGTTTTTAACATTAGTCTCCTGTTTAATATTGTAACACTTGGTCCTGAAGTGGCTTACTGTTTTTAACATTAGTCTCGTGTTTAATTTTGATTATGCACACCACACGTTCATTGTAGAATTATTAGAAAAAGATAATGAGCGAAAAGAAAATGGATATTAACTCTTAGTATTTTGGTATGTATCTTTTCAGACTTTTTTCTTAATGCGTACGTAATACATGTGTGTATTTTAAGTTAATATACTGTTGTATGTTTTTTGTACTTGCTTTTTTCACTCAATATATTGTAAAAATTTTCCATAAACTATAGATGTATTTCTAGACCTTCCGTGTTAGTGAGTGGATAATATTCCATGGTATTAATGTGCTGTAAGTTATTTATACGTCCTGCTGCTGGGCTTAGGTTATTGCTTACTTATTGTTATAAACAGCAATGTTATGAACATTTTTCTAGCTCAGATGTTGTGAATGTCCTTAATTATTTCAACATACTTTCCCTAAAGGAAAATTGCTTGGTAACAGGTTTTGTGCATTTTTGGAGTTTTTGTGAAGTGCGAGGCTGGCAGAGACAAGGGTTGACTTGTGATCTGTTTGTGCTCGTGGCCCTGGGGGTGGCTCGCTGAAGCTGCAGCCTGGAGCCCCTTGTTCCACGTGTGTCTCCAGTCCCTGCAGTCTGCCCACCTGGGGGATCGCGCCGCCCTCCAGATTGGCCCCACCATCCCTGACTAAATTCATTGTTTTGGGCTCTCCTTTTCTAAAGTGCAGTTCTTTTTTACTTAAAATTGATGGTGATCTAGAAACGGTCCAAGTTGCAGGGTCTAATAAGAGAGAGGCCGTATCGTGACTCTGTGTATCTGATTGATTTCTGGAAACAGTTACTGTTTTGGTGGTTGGCATTTGTGTTAGTTTCCATTTCACTCACCCCTGTATACAGGAGAATGTGTGTCTGGTTGGGAATAAATGTTGATAATTATAACAACACTGAGAATGCCTTAAGGATAAACTAACAAGCTCATAGTTGCCAGGAAGCTTCTATGGTGGATAAGTACACGTTAGTCCTCTGGGGACCTTTGGAGTGAGTGGCTCTGGTCCCTTTGTCTTTCAGGGAAGAAAGTGTACAGTGGGTGGATTGAACAGAACGAAAACCAAGTTGTAAGTTTTCTTCTTGGTTCTGGTTGTTCACGTGGCGGAACGTGTATAGTGGATGCTGCGTCCGTGTTTTGTCCACGGGTTTATATTCCATGAATTTAGCCATCCCTCCAAAGGATATGCTGGGCATGGAGAAGAGGAACTTAGTGTCAGTTCGTTTTGCTATTTTTTGGTAATTCAAATAAAGTATTTACTAAGGAGAACTGGTAAGCTCATAGAATCAATGTTTTAAAATTATTTCTGAGTTCAGATTTATTCATCGTCTTTCTAAATTAATTACTATTACCAAGGCTAAAGACATTTACCATTTCCAGCCTGTCAGATAAATACATTGCCCTGTCCAAATCTGTTGGGAACTTTGTGTAATTTTGTGTGTTTGGCCTTTTTACATCATGGGTGCAGCCTCTTTGTAATTGAACTGTTCAGCCCTATATGTTAAGCCATGTTCTAAGCCTTGATTTGTTACTTGTTTATTAAGCCTCCCCTTGAAGAGCTCATAGGCTAGTGGGACGGATAGAGGCACAGAGAAGGAGAGTGTTTTCCTGTGAGGCCTGCAGCCCAGCAGCAGTGTGGGCAGAGCAGTTGGGGTAGTGGTCGGGAGAGGTTCATTCATGAGGATGCCATGCCTGGGTGGAAGGAATGTGCTCATGAAGAGAGGAGAGCGGGAGGTCGGCGGGCTTGAGCCGGGTAGGAGAGGAAGTAAAGTGAGACAGCATGGTCCTCGTGCTGTGCTGAGAAATCTACATTGATCCTGTCGATCCCAAGGAACCAGAATGGATTTTGAAGGAGGCAGGAAACTGAGTGAGGTGTGATCCTGTTATTTTACAGAGCAGGCTCATGTAAATCCCTTTCCCCCCTTTCCAGTTGATTCTATAGCAAACTCTCCTTTGAATTTCTGTAGAACTTACCGCTCATGTTCACGATCAGTTCATGATGAAGCCTTTTCCTAACCTGGTTTCTTACCACCTGCCTCATTTTCACTGTTTAAAGATGAAAGAAGCCAGATGTGATGGCTCATGCCTGTAATCCCAGCACTTTGGGAGGCCGAGGCAGGAAGATTGTTTGAGCCCAGGAGTTTGAGACCAGCCTGGGCAACATAGCAAGACCTCATCTTTACAAAAAAAATACAAAAATTAACCAGGCATGGTGGTGCATGCCTGTGGTCCCAGCTACTCGGGAGGATCACTTGAGCCTGGGAGGTGGGGGTTGCAGTGAGCTAAGATTGTGCCACTGCACTCCAGCTTGGGCCACAGACGAGACTCTGTCTCAACAAAAAGGAGGGAAGAGGAAGGAAGGAAATGGACGCTCAGGACAGTATCAGCTGCTGAGCAGTGGCGCTGTGCGTGGAGAGTCTTTCCCAGACAGTCTGTTCATGTCTTTGCAGGTGTGTTGTGCTCTCCGACCCCTTGAAGGACTCTTCTCGAACTCAGGAATCCTGGAATGCCTTCCTGACCAAACTCAGGACACTGCTTCTTATGTCTTTTACCAAAAACCTAGGCAAGTTTGAGGATGACATGAGAACCTTGAGGGAGAAGAGGACTGAGCCAGGCTGGAGCTTTTGTGAATATTTCATGGTTCAGGTACTTGACTAATTACAGAACTAGGCAGTTCCTTTCTCTCCCCTCCCTCCCTTGCTTCCTCCCTCCCTTCTCCTTTTCTTTCTAAGTGAGGCACCTCTTGTGGTAATCTCATTGGCACAGTTTTTAAAAACAAAAAACCTGGAATATCTTTAGAACCAGAAAGTCAGAAAGTGTGGAAGCAGATGGGGCATCAAAAGGTCACAGGCACTGCCCGAGGAGCCTCCAGTGGCCAAAGCTGGAGCAGTGTGAGCGACAGAAAATAAGGGTAGAGTTGCTAATATCCATGAATCTGTATTGATAGACATCGGTTAAATAAATAAATGGAGGAGAAGGGTCAACTCTTCCCTACAGAAGAATTCCACTTAAACGCAGAAGGAAAGAAAAACAGAAAATCACTTTTAGGCCAGCACCCTAGCAAGAACGGTTGGAGGCAGGGTGACTGATGGGTGCCCAGAGTGGTGGGCAAAGGCCTGAGAAGTGGTGGGCTTGCACAGTCTCACGGTGGCCCCTGAGATGTCTGTCAGCTTGAGGGAGCAGTAGCCACTCTGCAGTGGGGAAACCAGGTACATACCACCTGAGTGAAATGATAAGGCCAGTCCCACCCGTGAGGACTTGTGTCCACCTCACGAAATCCTTGGTAAGATGCGCTGAGAAAGACTTAGCATCTTTTCTCTGTAAAAAATGATAAGCTCGCGACAGTCATGGAACATGTCGAATGAACCCAAGTGGAGGGAGATTAGACAACCTAGCACTCTCCAAGGGTGCCACGGTGAGAGACAGATGGAGAAACTGACAGGCTGCAGGGGACTGAAGGAAGCAACAACTCTGGGCTGGGCGGGGATCGAGGGTAGGGTCTTGGAGCAGAAACAGCTACGTCAGTGGGAAAACCACTGAAACTCCAATGAGGCCTGTTGAGTGAATAGTGTTATACTTAGGTTAATTTTCCGGTTTTGACAGTTACACCATGGTCGTATAAGATGGCAGTGTTCAGGAGGCTGAGTAAGGGCTATATGGAAACCAGATACTTTTCGTTTTTTGCAACATTTTTGTAGTCTGAGATTAGTTCAGAATTTAAAACGAGTAAGGAAGGAAATTCTGACACATGGAACGGCACGGATGGACCTAGAGGTCGTGATGCTGAGTGAAATACGGCAGGCATGGAGGGACAGATAGTGTGATTCTGCTTATGTGAGGTCCCGCGAGTGCTCAGATTCAGAGACAGAACAGGAGCGGGGGTGCCAGGGGCTGGCAGAGGGAGAATGGGAGTGAATGTTTCATGGGACAGAGCTTCTGTTTGGGAAGGTGAGAAAGTTTTGGCTATTGGCTGCACAACAGTGTGAGTGCACTTAACGCTACTGAGCTGTACTCTTGGAGTCTAGCTCTGTCACCGAGGCTGGAGTGCAGTGGCACGATCTCGGCTCACTGCAACCTGTCCACCTCCTGGGTTTAAGCGATTCTCCTGCCTCAGCTTCCTGAGTAGCTGGGATTACAGGTGCCTGCCACCACACCCAGCTAATTTTTATATTTCAATAGGGACAGGGTTTCACTATGATGGCCAGGCTGGTCTCAAACTCCTGGCCTCAAGTGATCTGCCCACCTTGACCTCCCAAAGTGCTGGAATTACAAGCGTGAGCCACTGTGCCTGGCCTGAGCTATACTCTTAAAAATGGTTAAGTTGGTCAGTTTTATGTTACATACATTTTATCACAATTTAAAAGAAAGAGATTAGTTTATTAGAGTACTCAGTCTTAAAAATACTTCACAAAGAAAAGGAAGTTCAATGTAACTTAGCAGTTTCTCTTGTAAAACACAGCCCACCCGTGTTTTCAGGGGAAACAAGATACAAAGGAGAGAAAGGACAGCTCTCAGTTCTCACCTAGTAAGTGGGACCCGGGCCCTTAGGGGTCCGAGAATAATGTCCACAAGTACATGGGGTAGAACTGGATTCCAAAGACCTGACCATGTCAGGGGAGGCTTATGTGGGTGCACATCCTCCTGGTCTTTACTTCTTAATGCTCAGTAACGGAGATCAGAAAGCAGTCACCTGTCACTGTCTGTCTTCATTTTCTCATTCTGCAAAGGTTACTGTGCATGGACGGGTGCCAGGCCCTCCTCTCGATGCCGGGACCCGTCAGTGTGCGTTTCTTGTGAGCGTGTGTGACAGTGGAGGAGACACAGGAGACGGTGTGCTGCAGATGCCAGGGCAGGAGTGCTGCAGGGGAGACGCTGTGCTGCAGATGCCAGGGCAGGAGTGCTGCAGGGGAGACGCTGTGCTGCAGATGCCAGGGCAGGAGTGCTGCAGGGGGAGACGCTGTGCTGCAGATGCCAGGGCAGGAGTGCTGCAGGGGAGACGCTGTGCTGCAGATGCCAGGGCAGGAGTGCTGCAGGGGAGACGCTGTGCTGCAGATGCCAGGGCAGGAGTGCTGCAGGGGAGACGCTGTGCTGCAGATGCCAGGGCAGGAGTGCTGCAGGGGAGACGGTGTGCTGCAGATGCCAGGGCGGGAGTGCTGCAGGGGAGACGGTGTGCTGCAGATGCCAGGGCGGGAGTGCTGCAGGGGAGACAGTGTGCTGCAGATGCCAGGGCAGGAGTGCTGCAGGGGAGACGCTGTGCTGCAGATGCCAGGGCAGGAGTGCTGCAGGGGAGACGGTGTGCTGCAGATGCCGGGGCAGGAGTGCTGCAGGGGAGACGGTGTGCTGCAGATGCCAGGGCAGGAGTGCTGCAGGGGAGACGCTGTGCTGCAGATGCCGGGGCAGGAGTGCTGCAGGGGAGACGCTGTGCTGCAGATGCCGGGGCAGGAGTGCTGCAGGGGAGACGCTGTGCTGCAGATGCCGGGGGCAGGAGTGCTGCAGGGGAGACGCTGTGCTGCAGATGCCGGGGCAGGAGAGCTGCAGGGGAGACGCTGTGCTGCAGATGCCAGGGCGGGAGTGCTGCAGGGGAGACGGTGTGCTGCAGATGCCAGGGCGGGAGTGCTGCAGGGGAGACGGTGTGCTGCAGATGCCAGGGCGGGAGTGCTGCAGGGGAGACGGTGTGCTGCAGATGCCAGGGCGGGAGTGCTGCAGGGGAGACGGTGTGCTGCAGATGCCAGGGCAGGAGTGCTGCAGGGGAGACGGTGTGCTGCAGATGCCAGGGCAGGAGTGCTGCAGGGGAGACGCTGTGCTGCAGATGCCAGGGCAGGAGTGCTGCAGGGGGAGACGCTGTGCTGCAGATGCCAGGGCAGGAGTGCTGCAGGGGAGACGCTGTGCTGCAGATGCCGGGGCAGGAGTGCTGCAGGGGGAGACGGTGTGCTGCAGATGCCGGGGCAGGAGTGCTGCAGGGGGAGACGGTGTGCTGCAGATGCCGGGGCAGGAGTGCTGCAGGGGAGACGGTGTGCTGCAGATGCCAGGGCAGGAGTGCTGCAGGGGGAGACGGTGTGCTGCAGATGCCAGGGCAAGAGTGCTGCAGGGGAGACGGTGTGCTGCAGATGCCAGGGCAGGAGTGCTGCAGGGGAGACGGTGTGCTGCAGATGCCAGGGCAAGAGTGCTGCAGGGGGAGACGCTGTGCTGCAGATGCCGGGGCAGGAGTGCTGCAGGGGAGACGCTGTGCTGCAGATGCCGGGGCAAGAGTGCTGCAGGGGAGACGATGTGCTGCAGATGCCGGGGCAGGAGTGCTGCAGGGGAGACGCTGTGCTGCAGATGCCGGGGGCAGGAGTGCTGCAGGGGAGACGCTGTGCTGCAGATGCCAGGGCAGGAGAGCTGCAGGGGAGACGCTGTGCTGCAGATGCCAGGGCGGGAGTGCTGCAGGGGGAGACGGTGTGCTGCAGATGCCAGGGCGGGAGTGCTGCAGGGGGAGACGGTGTGCTGCAGATGCCAGGGCGGGAGTGCTGCAGGGGAGACGGTGTGCTGCAGATGCCAGGGCGGGAGTGCTGCAGGGGAGACGGTGTGCTGCAGATGCCAGGGCGGGAGTGCTGCAGGGGAGACGGTGTGCTGCAGATGCCAGGGCGGGAGTGCTGCAGGGGAGACGCTGTGCTGCAGATGCCGGGGCAGGAGTGCTGCAGGGGAGACGGTGTGCTGCAGATGCCGGGGCAGGAGTGCTGCAGGGGAGACGGTGTGCTGCAGATGCCGGGGCAGGAGTGCTGCAGGGGAGACGGTGTGCTGCAGATGCCAGGGCAGGAGTGCTGCAGGGGAGACGGTGTGCTGCAGATGCCAGGGCAAGAGTGCTGCAGGGGAGACGCTGTGCTGCAGATGCCAGGGCAGGAGTGCTGCAGGGGAGACGCTGTGCTGCAGATGCCGGGGCGGGAGTGCTGCAGGGGAGACGGTGTGCTGCAGATGCCAGGGCAGGAGTGCTGCAGGGGAGACGCTGTGCTGCAGATGCCAGGGCAGGAGTGCTGCAGGGGAGACGGTGTGCTGCAGATGCCGGGGCAGGAGTGCTGCAGGGGAGACGCTGTGCTGCAGATGCCAGGGCAGGAGTGCTGCAGGGGAGACGCTGTGCTGCAGATGCCAGGGCAAGAGTGCTGCAGGGGAGACGGTGTGGGGCGCTGGGCTGAGCGCAGGAGTGGGGAGGCCTCGCTGGGCCGGGGGCTTAGCCAGGAGTGCAGGAGGCTGCACAGCAAGTCTGTGCATGGTTAGAAGAAGAAGGGGTGTTCCAGGTCCCGGACAGCCGCCTGCCACGCACATGTGAGCAGCAGTGAGGAGGCCTTGGTGGTGGAGCTGAGTGAGGCCAGAGGGGTGCTACTGGGAAGGGTGGGGGTCGGAGACATAGATTTTGCAGGGCCTGGGGGATGCCTTGTAAGGATTTAGGATTCTCTTTTGAGTGTGATTAGCAGCCGCTGACTGAAATGGGGAAGACTGTGGGCAGAGCACTTGGGAAAGGTTTGGGTTTCCATGTGTAAGCCTGAGCTATCTGTTAGGGGTCCACACAAGCGTGCTGTGCATGCCACTGGAGCCAGAGTCGGCTCTGAGCTGTAGTCCTAAACGTGTAGTGGTTATGATGTGTAGACGGCACACAGAGTCATCTCCACATCACTCAGGGGGCTCGGTCACTGACAGGGAATAGTGAGTGTTGACAGGGAGGTCCAAGGGCTGAGCCCTGGGGCCTCCAGCAGAGAGCCTGGGGAACGAGAGGAGCCAGCTGCCTGACCAGAGGGAGCTGGAGTGAGAGTTGAGGGGGGCAGGGGGCCGGGTCCTGACACCAGGAAGCATCCCAAGGACAAGGGGTTGACCAGTGTGCCCGGTGCTGCCGATAGGTCGGGCGCGCTCAGAAATTACCTTGGCCTTTTTCAGCTTCTCCTGCATGCGTGAATGTTGACATGTATGGCCATCACTTACTCATAGTGCTGCACGCCTTTCTCTGTTGTAATCTTTAATGGCTATTTATTGTGTCTTCCATAAGCTGATTCACGTTATTGCTTTTTTAAAAAATGTGTCTTGGGTGAGCAGGAGGAGCTTGCCTTTGTCTTCGAGATGCTGCAGCAGTTGGAGGACGCCCTGGTGCAGTACGACGAGCTGGACGCGCTCTTCTCTCAGTATGTTGTCAACTCCGGGGCCGGCGGTGAGTAGCGGCGCTTGGGTTCCGCAGCCTTCTCTCAGTGCACCCTTCTCCACTCGCAGGTGGCCTCCAAGCGGCCGTTTATTTACCCGATGAGTGCACATCTTTTGTTGTTTTTATACACGTGATACCGGATATGTTCTCATGATTCCTAGAGGAAATGAAGTGAGAATTAAGAATTAGTTATTTTCAGTTTTAGAAGAATCTTAAGTAACAAAAGCAATAAAAAAAAAAAAGCTGTTTTCTAGGTATGAAATGCCCTTGCTACAACTCAGTGGCCTGCTGGCGATGCTTCCGATTCTGTCCCTCGTTAGAGGGGACAGACGTCCCTTTCCCTTCCGTCCAGGGGTTGTCTTTGGAATGCTCAAGTGCTCATTGCTGTGAGCTTGTATAAAACACCCTTGGGTGTTCATCTTTTACACTTTAAAATAATACCTTAAGTTCTTTTAAAATTAAGGAATTGGCACAGTGAAACCATGCACAAAGAGAAACATTGGTTACTGTCCTCAGTGGTTTTCGCTGACACTTACTTTGATGAAAGTGATACCATGTTATGTAGATGTTTCTCTGTCGCTCCTTTTTCTTACTCACAGCCCATCGAGGGCATCTCTCCAGGTTAACAGGGAAGGTTTGGAGTTGTTTTTGTTACAGTTGGGATTCCTGGCTTAATTCTGTTCCCTGGTGTTGGACATTGGGTTCTTTTCTGCTTCTTGTTACCGCAAGCAGTGCTGTAGTGGGCATCTTTGCCAGCATCCTTTTGGGGAACCCTTGTCACCATGTGTAAAGGAAGGAGTAATTTCGAGGAGCCCCAGTGTCAGCTGGAGGACCTGGAGGGAGAATAAGTATGGGAATGGTCGGCGTTAGCTGTGGGCACTGTCCTGACTCTGGAAATAGTCAGTGGTGCTGATGGATACTGGCTCATAGTGCTCATGAAGTTCAGGTCTGGGTGTCTCACTCTCCTGAGATGCCAGAAGAGACATACAACCAACGCAAGTGTTTACTAAGTAAAAAAAATAGAAGAGGTAAAACTCTATTGCTTATATTTTATGTATCCAATTTATTTATTTATTTGTTTAGAGACCGAGTCTTGCTCTGTCACCCAGGCTGGAGTACAGTGGTGTGATCTTGGCTCACTGCAACCTCTGCCTGCTGGGTTCAAGCGATTCTCCTGCCTCAGCCTCTCCAGTACCTGGGGTTACTGGTGCGTGCCACCACACCCAGATAATATTTGTATTTTTACTACATGGTTTTACCATGTTGGTCAGGCTGGTCTCGAGCTCCTGGACCTCATGATCCGCCCATCTCGGCCTCCCAAAGTGCTGGGATTACAGGCGTAAGCCACCGCACCTGGCCTGTTTATTTATTATTTATTTTTGAGACAGTGTTTCACTCTGTCCCCCAGGCTAGAGGGCAGTTGTGCAGTCTCGGCCCGGTGCAACCTCTGCTTCCCAGGTTCAAGTGATTTTCGTGCCTCAGCCTCCTGAGTAGCTGGAACTATAGTTGCACACCACCATGCCTGGCTAACTTTTATATTTTTAGTAGAGATGGGGTTTCACCATGTTGACCACGCTGGTCTTGAACTCCTGGCCTCAAGTGATCCTCCCGCCTTGGCCTCCTAAAGTGCCGAGATTAGAGGTATGAGCCACCATGCCCAGCCTATACATACATATTTTTAAATATCTTTTTTTTTTTTTGAAAAATACATTTTGTCCGGGTGCAGTGGCTTACTCTGTAATCCCAGCACTTTGGGAGGCCAAGGTGGGTGGATCATGAGGTCAGGAGATCAAGACCATCCTGGCTAAGACGGTGAAACCCCATCTCTACTAAAAATACAGAAAATTAGCCAGGTGTGGTCGTGTGTGCCTGTAATCCCAGATACTCCAGAGACTGAGGCAGGAGAATCATTTGAACCCAGGAGGTGGAGGTTGCAGTGAGCTGAGGTCGCACCACTACACTCCAGCCTGTGTGACACAGCAAGACTTTATCTCAAAAAAAACAAAAAAGTAGATTTATTTGGCAAAAGAAGTTTGAATTTAATAAAGAAATGGTAATAACTGGTACATACATTAATGCAAAATATTTTCACTAAGCACCAAATAGAATAGTCCCCAGTCTTTTCATGGAGAACCCCTTTGAAAGAATGCCCAGAACTTAATCAGTTTATTTAGGTTTTTAATCAAGAAATCTAAAACTGCCTATCAGAGTTTTTAACTACCATGAGATGAGCAGGTTAACAACCTTGAGGCCCTATCATATGAGCTTGTAAAAGTTGTGTTTAACCTGTACATTCTAACTGAGGGCATTTGGTGGCCTCGGGGAGGCTGGTAATCACAGGTCCATGTGCCTGTGATGCCATATACACACACAACATTGAGTACTAAGTGTCATTTCTAAGATAAAGACCATATGGTCCCTGGCAGCAGAATAGGTGCTTGGAGCTTCAGGGACCAGGCACCTGAGTGGATGTCAGTGCATGAGGCAAAGGGCCTTCAAGGCTGAAATAGCTTACATATTTCTGATATTTCACCTAATATATTTGTTTTTTTCTGTCAGTTTTTAAATCTGGGGCAATTTAAAATCCAAAAGTAAGCCTGGACCAAGTTTTGCTGCTGAGTAAGATGGTTCATTTTTGTTCCTTCATTCAACAAATAGTTAGGGACCACTGTGTGCCAGGCACTGTTCTAAATACGGGGGGAATAAAACAAAATCCCTTCCTTTATGGCACTTGTATGAAGGGGAAACTGGCACAGAAAAGTAAATCTGTCACTTGCCGTCCATAGTAGTAAGTTTGAGCTGTAGAAAGGGTCTCAGGAGAGGAATGGGACGGTATGTTCCATTGGAGCTTAGGTCACTGGGGTGGTCTCTCTGTGGGGGCGGCACTGGCACAGAGGCCTGACTGAAACCTGGGAGTTCCCCGTGAGAATCCTGGTGGGGAGGGGGAGCCTAGCAAAGGGAACTGCTGGCGCTAGGATGGCGGGCACACCACACTACTACATCACACTGCCACACCGCACTGCCACACCGTGCACTGCCGCACCGCACTGCCACACCGCACTGCCACACCGTGCACTGCCACACCGTGCACTGCCACACCGCACTGCCACACCGCACTGCCACACCGCACTGCCACACCGCACTGCCATGTGCTCCAGCGGCTCTGAGGAGGAGCTCACGTCAGTTAAGCGAGCGTTACCCGGCATTGGCACGTTAGGTATTTAACCATGTCAGGATGCCATGTAGGAATGAGCTGGTTTTGACACCTCTCTGTTGGAGTGAGAAAAATACATGAAAACATTTTTTCAATAATGGTTGATGGACTTGTTATTCTACATTGTTATGCTTACTTTAAGATGATATTTGAGTCTTAGGGGTATAAGGAAAGCTCTGGGAGCCCTGTTGAAACTTTTGACAAGCAATCATCCTTTTTCCCTTCTGCGTGCTGCTGCCAACTCCTCCCTGTCCCTTCGTCTAGGAGCTTGACTCAGGGAGGTGATGTGGTTGACTTAGGGAAATAAGGAAGGCATATGTAGTCTAAGGAAGACCAAGAACACCAGGGTGGTGAGAGCAGGCTGCACTCCAGCCCACAGGTGAAGGTAATGAAGCCCAGCCATGCTGCAGCCCAAGACTAGAGCCCTCCCTTGGCCTGAGACGGCCTGAGCCTCCCTAACCGTGCAGCCTGTCGGTCTCTGAGTGGCTTCCCAACCTGTTCAGCTCCCACCCATGACTTTCTGGGCATGGTAGGGTGGCGTGCCTTGTTGCCTGGGTCATATTTCCCTCAGCTCGGGTGTCAACGCTGGAAGCCGAATGGGTGTGCATCCCTGTCCCTAGACCAAGAGGGGGGATGGGCGGTGGTCATAGAACAACTGGTTATGAAGCTACCTGTTTGCCCACCATCCTCAGCCTGAGCAGGACGCTCAGGAAGGTGGAGTACCCCGCAGTCAGCACCTTTCATGATGTGTGTTTGTTTAGATGGTGCCAACTGGCTGACTTTTTCTGCCAGCCAGTGAAGAGCTGGAACGGACTGATCCTCCGAAAGCCCATAGATATGGAGAAGCGGGAATCGATCCAGAGGCGAGAGCCACCCTGTTAGATCTGCGCAGTTACCTGTTCTCTCGCCAGTGCACCCTGCTGCTCTTCCTGCAGAGGCCGTGGGAGGTGGCCCAGCGCGCCCTAGAGCTGCTGCACAACTGTGTGCAGGAACTGAAGCTCTTAGAAGTGAGTTGGCTCTTTTCCCCTTTTACTCATTGCTTGATTGTGCCAGCAGGAAACTGGACCTTGAGATCCCAGCATTGAACTGTTTGCACTTAAGAAAGAGTTTTCTTTTCTGAATGTCTGTAATTGATTATTTGCTCAGTTACCTTTTACATTGATTAATTGCTCAAAAATAGAACTCTGCTCTCAACATGGTGAAGTTTGTGCTGGTCCAGAGCAAGCCTCTTAGATGAGCTTCTCAGTGAGGCTCCTTGGCTGGCTGTGGCCTGCACTGCTGCGTGAGCAGTCTCCACGGGGAAGAGTCGCTCACCTGGGGGACATGCAGAGCTCGGTTTTGCATGTAAACGTTTTATTTCATGTAGACATTTATTTTATTTGTCTTTTCAGATAAATAGTTTTGCACATGGCCATGCAGGTGTAATGTGACTGACACACAGCAGGCTATGCCCCATTGATTGGTGACACGAAGCTGAATGGAAGATATGTTGTCTTACTACACTTACTACGCTCCTTTCCCTGTGGGCAGGAGGAGTTCACCTAAGCACTGAACTCTTACTGCCCACAAGGAAGGAGTGTAGAGACGGTATCTAGTCCGGTGATTCTTGTTTCAGTGTCCTCTTTACCCAGAACAATTCACACACACATACAAATGATACTTGCGACTTCAGGATTCGTGTATACCCCTGCCCCGATCCCCTGGCTAAGATCTCCTGAGTGAGTGGTCAGATTCTGTTTTGTAAAGAAGGAAACGAGTCTGGAAGTGATAGACAACTTACCCAGAGTCATACAGCTGGCTAATCCTAGAATCCATTCTAGGGGAGTGTCCTTTTGGCCTGCATAATTGAGTTCTGAGGGGCACGGTCATCGTGCGGCCTTTTAAAGAAGGTCTGAAGAGCAGAAGCTGTTGGTGGGGATGGTGTTTCATAATAGAGGAACATTTTTGTGTACTTGGTTTGAAATAATTTTAAGAGATAAATGAAGATAAATATATTTTAGTTAATTTCAAAAGGAGAAATTCTTATTTCAGAGCTAAACTCTGTACTAGCCCAAGTCACAAACTCAGAAACTTAAGCATTTTTATCAAATGATTTTTCTTCCCCTAATCAAGAAAATGAGGAAAAGCCACATTTTCCACCTCGAAGTGACACTCTGGGCTGCCTATAGTCACATGGATTTAGAGAGTCTTTTGGGTTGCTCAGCCCTAACTCTGCAGGTTGGGGATGGGGCTATGAGGGGGACCCTTCACTCCTGGAGCCGGGCTCTCTGTTCATGTCTGCCTAGGGATCTAGGGATTTCACCTGATTTTCAGATTTTTGTCCTACTAGTTGATAGGGGAAAAAGATTGAAGTATTTGAGTCCAAATGATTCAGACATGACATCTGAGCGAGATGGCCCCAGGAGGGCTGATTGGAAAGGGCTGTTGCCCAGTTTGGGGCAGGTGTAGGAAGCCTCGGAGGATGGTACACACTCAGTCCCTTTATTGCTGGGCTCTGCTGATTAATGAACACCAGGATTTAAGAATCTCAAGTTGTTTTTCCAGCCTCAGAAGGTTGTCTGGGAATAGCATGGCTGCCATCCTGCAGAGGGAGGAGAAAAATCCCCATAGCCAGGCAGGGTGAGTACAGAGTGGGCTGACTCGGGGGCTGTGCCCTGCAACTCAGGGGGCCACTGGCCCAAGGCAGTTCCACGAGGAGGGAAGTGGGCACCTATACCCACCCCTCCGTCCTTCCCTCTGAACTTCTCCAGGCACTCTGGAAGCTGGAAGTCAGGGAGCCCCCTGATGTGTTATGTACAGCTCCCCCAGCAGAGAGCAGGGCGCCAAGATGTGGAAAGTGGATCTGAGAGGCCAAGCAGAGATGTCCTTTTCCTCTGCTGGCACTAGTGTGCTTACCCCACCGTGGCTGCCCTCGTGCGGGTGTGTGCAGGTGGCATGGAGGCCTGGGGGAGCAGCATAGCGCGTGGTGCTGCACTCACTCCTGGCAGAGCCGCGCTCACTCCTGGCAGAGCCGCGCTCACTCCTGGCAGAGCTGCGCGCTCACCTCCTCCTGTGGGCTTTCCTTCTGTGGAGCAGGCTCCTAGGGACTTCTTAGCAATTCTCCTGAGTTCTGGAATGCCTGAGGCCATTGTGGAAGGAGGTCGAAGTAGATCTGTTACTACCATGTGCCTGGAAGGAGAAATGTGTAAGTAATTGAGGGTGTGGGCTCCGGACTTCCTGGGAGCGTCAGGGTTCACAGGAGCTGCATGGGGTCTGTTGGCTTCTCTAGGCCCTCGTCTGCAGGCATGGGAAGTCACTGAGGCATTTTCAAGGCTTTGTATTGTGTGAGGAGCTTCTTATCCATGGTGTATTTTCTGAGCCCTTTTCTTTGCTGAATGAAGTTGTTGTCCCCTTGATCTTTCCTTGAGTGGAGGCTGCCCCATTCCTTTTAGTCATATTTATTGCACTTTGCACTGTTGAGTTGTGCGTCTCTAGTGAGAGGAGGTGGCCAAAGCTGAATGCTGGATTTGAGACAAGGACATGCCACCCACTGTTGACTTTCTCACAGTCTCTCAGTCTCTTTCCTTCTAAGAACCCACTTCCTATTTCCTCATCTCCTTCTGATGCACACAGCTGGATGCCTCTCCTTAGCACAACTGTGCCTGTGCTTCCCCGGCTTCCCGGGCCGGAGAGGACAGCCTCTCTTGTCACTTGTGTTGAAGCCCACACAGTCCTCTTCACACACTTTGCTCCTGTGTTTGATCAACACTGAGGTTCACACTGTTTGTTTAGAGGATTTCACCAGTACCTTCATGTCAGAAGTGATTCTCTTTCTCTCTCTTTTTAAAATTTTTAAATTTTTTTGTAATGATGAGTGTCTCGCTGTGTTGCCCAGGCTGGTCTTGAACTCCTGGGCTCAAGTGATCCTCCCTGCTCACCTCCCAAAGTGCTGGGATTCTAGGCCTGAGCCGCCATGCCTGGCTGTGATTTTCTCTCTTGTGCAGTAGTTTTTACTCCTATCTAGTTGTTCAGGGCTGCAGTTGAGCGGAGGCCCGGGATAGGTGTGCCACTTTCCAGGGGGTGGCTTATCAAACATGTCCTGGTTACATCCTGGTTGGTTTACCAGTTGATTTAAAGTACCTCGTTTATTTAAAGAGAATGGGAGGCAACGAAGTGGCCAGCTGTGATGGAAACGAGCCCTGCCTCTGCTGTAGGGGTTGCTCCACACTCCAGGGGCAACGAGGGCTGAGGTGGGGGAGCAAGATGGCCTGATAGAGGCCTCTACCCTGTGGGTGCCACTTACTTGCCTTGGACTCACTCCCTTGGTGGGAGATGTGTAGGAATGGAAATTGTGCCTTCCCTGCACAGCTAGCTGCTGGGGTAAGCGGTAACAGCCACGAAGTGAGGCCAGTTCCGCGTGAGGTCAGGGTCCTCCTTCACAGTGTTTCCTCCTTTTTTCTGTAGCAGTTTCTTATTTTCCCTCCATTTACAAAAGCTGAATGTTTTCTTTATGTAAATTTGGAGAATACAGACAAATCTACAGAAGAAATGTTGCTTTTTTTGCTAGCAGGAAGAGGTTCCCTTTTTTGTCTGTGGCCGCCTTCTGTATGATGAACTGAATTGTTCCCTTGTTCCTGTTAGGACATTTGCATTCTTCAGAAGTCTTTGCAGTTGTGGTAGTTTACATTCCTGTACATGCATCTTTGTAAATTCATACAAGTAGAATTGGAAGGTCAGAGATAGATATGTTTTTAAAGCTGTTAATATACATTGTCAATCCGTCCTACATAAAGGTCTTCCCATTTTCAGTCATGCTAGTGACGCCTGTTTTCCTGCACCTTTGCTAAGAAAAAAATATGTATATATTTTGTTGCCAAATTAGAAGAATGAGGAAGAGACTTTCTAGAAGGCCATAATGTGTTTGTTACAATGATTGCCCAAGTGATTTTTCTGGGGGGGATTTGGAATGTGTTTCATTCAGCACTGTTACCTTTCATCAGCTTAGGCTCTGGTTACGTAGCAGACGGTGTGGGCCTAGCAGGGTCAGGACTTCTCTTGACCCCAGGAGAATCACCCAGCCTAGCCTGGGACACGGCGGAACCACGCATGGGATGCCGTCAGAGTTAGGTGGCCAGTTCGTGAACAGAGGCTGTGTGTGGCCCACCTGCGGGTTTAACCAGAGGAAGAAGAAGGTTTATAGTCAAAGCTGGCTGGCTGGGATTGGCATTCTGAGGGATAGGCTTGGCAGAGGACAAAGGCAGAGATGTAGCCTGGGGAATGTAGGTTGCGTTTACTGAGGGCTTACAGTGTACCTGACACTCTGCTGGGTGGGCATGCTTATGGGGAGGGGGATCTTGTGTGACCCTGAGCCCTGAGGGCCTGAGCTGGAGGAGTGGTAGGAGTGGACCAGAGGAGGAGGGGCAGTTGTGAGAGGTATTGCTGGAGAACAACTGATGGCTCCCTGGACAAAGGAAAGAGAATACAGAAGAATCATTCAAGAAACGTGTCCTTGCCTGCCAGGCACTGTGGGAAACGGTAGGGGGCGCACATAAACGAAGCGGAAAGGGCCCACCTGCCTGCATGAGGCCGCCACGGATCATCAGCGCAGTGTCGGAGTAGTGATGAAGTGTCGTCAGGGACCGTAAGGGAGGGGAAAGGCAGCTTTGCCGGGCGCCTCAGCTCAGCTTGGTGACATTTGCAGGTGCCTGAGAGGTGCTAGGAAAGCTTTCTAGAGGAGGCCCTGTGCGAGCTCCGTCACACAGATTCGTTGGCTCAGCAGATCTTCACTGAGCATCTGTTTTGTGCCACCCACTGTGGTAGTCACTGTATTGTCAGCAGAGAGTGAACAGAATCCCTGGTCTTACGAAGCTTACGTGCTAAGGAATGAGCAGGCGGAGTAAACATTCACCAGGCGGGTATGGCTGGCTGCGGTGCGGAGAGCATGTCTCAGGCAAAGAAGATGGTGTCAGCGAAGGCGCTCTGAGGAGCCTGGTCTCGCTGCAACTTCAGGGCAGGGCAGGGCTTGGCGACAATGAAGGGAGATTCCGAAGGTCTTTGTGCGTCACCTTGAAGGGTGCCCTTTGTTCTGTGGCCAGTAGGGAGCCAGGAAAGGTTAGGACCTAGTGAGGGGAGAGGGCAGAGAGAGGCGGAGAGTTTGGCAACTTCTGCCATAGTTCAAGGGAAAAGGCAGAGTCCGGAAGGCAGTTGAGGTAGATTTTATTTATTATTATTCGTTTTGTTGTTATTATTATTATTTTTTTGAGACAGGGTCTCACTCTGTCACCCAGGCTGGAGTACAGCAGCATGATCTTGGCTCACTGGAGCCTCTGCCTCCCAGGTTCAAGCAGTTCTCCTCCCTCGCACTCGAGTAGCCGGGGATTACAGGCACGTGCCACCATGCCCAGCTCATTTTTGTATTTTTTGGTAGAGATGGGGTTGCACTGTGTTGCCCAGGCTGGTCTCAAACTCCTGAGCTAAAGTGATCTACCCTCCTCAGCCTCCCAAACTGCTGAGATTACCAGAATGAGTCATTGTATCTAGCAGATAGATTTTAAATAAATAGGTTCAAGAAAAATTTATTTAGTGAATTGATGGTTCTGGGGTCCACTGGATATCCATATGCAAAAACAAATCTTGATCTCACCCCATAAACAAAATTCCAGGTGGAGTTTTGATCTAAACATGCAAAATAAGGCTCAAGTAAGTACAGAAGCAGAGAGGCTAACATAACGCACTTGTAGGGTCCGTGAACAGTGATAGGAGATGCAGTGCCTGGCCAGTCCTACCTCATCTGCGTCCTTGTTCACTTGCCCTGGGACGTTTTTCAGATATGCACGTTGGGTTTCACCTCTAAATACTGCAGTGTATGTCTGAGCAATAGGGAGCTTTTTCTCCCAAACATAATTATCCTGCCTTTATCACACCTAAAGAGGGAACTGTAATTCCTCGTATCACCTGGTATTTCTACCCAGTATTCAGTGTCTGCTGTTGAACATGATCTTTCTTTTATTATTATTATTTTTAAAAATTTTTTTGGTAATTTTAGTAGAGATGGAGTTTCACCACGTTGGCCAGGCTGGTCTTGAACTCCTCACGTTGTGATCCACTCGCCTTGGCCTCCCAAAGTGCTAGGATTACAGGCGTGAGTCACGGCGCCCTGCTGGACTTGCTTGCTCTTAAATGTGACCAAGCAGCATTTGAGGTCTTAGTTTTCCCTCCCGTCTTGACACTGATGTGTGGCCAGTCCTCACTCTTAAATTATCAGATTTGGTCTTTTTCTAGGCTTTTCTTTTTTTAAAAATTTATTTTTCTGTATATATTTTTTAGATCTAGACCTGCAGAGGTTTTTTCTTAATAAGGTTCTTAAAAATACAATAATTGAAAGTTATATGTAAAACCTGATAACACATTTCAATGTAGGTCACTGCTTTTCTCTTCCCATGTGAATGTAGGTGACTAGTGTTCTCTGCCCTTTCACTCTCCTGTAGCTCTGCACATCACAGCACTGTTAGATGGTGTGGCTGCTTGAGGGACAGAGGGTTTTGCACGTTCAGGCTAGAGCATGTGGGTTTGTTCAAGCTAGAGCTTTCCCAGAGAGCCCCTCTCACGTCCACACTTGCACCCCACAGGTCTCCGTCCCACCTGGTGCACTGGACTGCTGGGTGTTTCTGAGCTGTCTGGAGGTGTTGCAGAGGATAGAAGGCTGCTGTGACCGGGCACAGATCGACTCAAACATTGCCCACACCGTGGGGCTGTGGGAGCTATGCCACAGAAAAGGTGCCTACCTGCCCAAGTGTGGAATGCTCCTGTTGCCTTCTGCGGCCATGCCTGGCTGGCGGAGGAAGTCTGCTGTCTGGAGGAAAGGTGTCGCTCGTTTAGATCACGGTGCAGCCACGTTAGTGGCCTTAGCAGGCGTCTGGGTATGGCCACAGAAGTCATAATTCCCGACTACATGTCGATGTGGTCAGCAGACAGCAGGCGCTGTGAAAGAGACTGTATCCTGAGTCGGGGGCACGGAGGGTGGTGCTGAAATGTCACCTCTACAGGCAGAGCTGTGCTGGTGTGTGCAGCAGTTAGGCTGCCGGGGCTGGGCTTGTGCAGGTGCAGGCGGAGCCTGGGGAACTCAGGGAGGTGAAGGGCAGAGCGGAGGATTCCCCACCCTCCAAGCCTCACTGGAGCTGTCGTGTCGCATGTACTTTTATATCCAGACTTGAGTCATTGGGTAGGAAAGCTCAATTTCTTCTAGAATTTAGCTGGATTTGAATTTTTATATTTAAATTCATGAATTCCCTGCTGAGTCTTATGGCAAATTAATTGAAATTCCGTATTTGTCTTAACAGTTAAAGTCTTTGGGCTATCTGTGTGGACTTGTGTCAGAGAAGGGACCGAACTCAGAAGATCTCAACAGGACGGTGGACCTTTTGGCAGGTTTGGGAGCTAAGCGGCCAGAAACAGGTACTGATTTTTCTATGTGCCTCTGTGAGTGGCGAGGTGGACACTAATGAAAGCGTCCTTTGCAAGTTGGCACATTTAACTCAAGTTCTAAGAGTATCATTACTCACCATTTGGAGAATTATATCCGTTATTAGCTGACTGGATTAATGCACGTATTTTACCTTTTAACAGCATAATGAAATAGTAGAGAGTTTAAGAAATTGGAAGGAGTTTCAAAAATGTAGCTGAGCTTCTCCTGGGCTAAGTGACTTTGTATATAGCTCATATCTAAATGCACTCTCTCTGTCTCTGAATTACAGATGATCTATTTTTCTAACAATGTGACCTGACGATTTTTTTTTTAAAAAGAGACAGGGTCTCACTCTGTTGCCCAGACTGGAGTGCACTGACACAATCTTGGCTCGTTGCAGCCTCGACCTCCTGGGCTCAAGGGATCCTCTTGCCTCAACTAACCAAGTAGCTGAGACTACAGGTGTGTGCCACCACACTTGGCTAATTTTTTTTTTTTATTTTTTATAGAGATGGAGTCTCACTGTATTGCCTAGGCTGGTCTCAAAGTGATCCTCCTGCCCCGGCCTCCCAGCACATTTTTTAAATAAAAAAATTGGCCAGGCGTGGTGGCTAATGCTCGTAATCCCAGCATTTTGGGAGGCCGAGGTGGGCGGATCACCTGAAGTTGGGAGTTTGAGACCAGCCTGACCAACATGGAGAAACCTTATCTCTACTGAAAATACAAAATCAGCTGGACATGGTGGCGCATGCCTGTAGTCCCAGCTACTCAGGAGACTGAGGCGGGAGAATTGCTTGAACCCGGGAGGCAGAGGTTGCAGTGAGCCAAGATTGCGCCATTGCACTTCAGCCTGGGCAACAAGAGTGAAACTCTGTCTCAAAAAAGAATAAATTTCTCCTGGATAATAAGGCCCCTTGAAAGGAGCATTGCTGTTTTAGGTAGGAATAGATGATGAGTATCGTTAGCAAGACTGTTACTAAAGAATACCTGATGAGCTGGAAGCATTCTTAGTAAATTGAATGAATGTTTAAGGGAAAAAATGCACAGTATTTATATTTCACTGTTTCAGCTTGAGACCATTTCAGATCATTTCAGAAGTAATTTAATTCATTGGAGTATTTGTAATATATATTTCTGAAAGGTCTAGTTCTAGAGATCAGAGAAAAGCATGATACGAACTGTTTTGACTATTTTACGAATATGTTAATTGAAAGAGAATACATACAATTATGTGGTTGCAATTCACATTAGCCATGTTTGGAATTTCCACAAGAGTCAGATGAGGTCATCTCCCTGCAGTATGTGAAGGTGAATATAAACTCACGGGAATGTACGTAATGAAGAGGGACTCTCGTTTCTTTTTGTTTAAGCCAACACAGCTCAGAGTCCTTATAAGAAACTGAAAGAGGCATTATCATCAGTGGAAGCTTTTGAAAAACACTACTTAGTAAGTATTAACGAGTGTTAAATGTCTATTCCATGGAATACCTGTCTCTAGAAGGCTTTGCTGCATGGCCTGTTGAGTTGGGAAGGAGCTGGTATTGGGGGCCCCTTTTTGTTGGCTTTTTTAGTTTCTTTGGTACCCTTGGGCGTTGTGGACAAAACGTGGAATAGTTGTTATTAGTACCCGTGGTACATATTAGGCATGGAATCATCTTTGAATATTTACAGCTTTGTTCAAATTGAGTTTGCTCACATAAGAATTATAAGAGAGGATAATGAATACTTTTCCTTGTAAAAAGGAGAAATTTGGACTTGGGCAGAGCTATTGTATTTGATTTTGAAAGATGTAAATTAGCGAAACTTTAAATAACAGTGTAGGTAGAAGCATGGTGGGTGAGTGTCATCCCTGGATCACGGGCACCTTGAGTGTTTGGTGTGCCTGTAATGGCTGTACCTCTTAAACAAACAGGTACGAGAAACATCCAGCATGTCACCCACGTGTGGAAAGTCCTTGGAAAAGTTAGCCGTTTTGGATGAATTTGTGGGTTTCTTTTATTATTATGCTTCATAATTTATATACAAGTTACCAACTTTGACTACATTATGTTACAAAAAAAACAAAAACAGATGCAAAGGAAAAAATAATGTTACATTAATAACAATGTCTTTTGCGGGCTGGGCATGGTCACTCATGCCTGTGATTCAGCACTTTGGGAGGCTGAGGCAGGTGGATTACTTGAGGTCAGGAGTTTGAGACCAGCCTAGCCCACATGGTAAAACCCCATCTCTGCTAAAAATACAGAAAATTAGCCGGGCGTGGTGGCGCATACCTGTAATCCCAGCTACTTGGGAGACTCAGGGACAGAGAATCACTTAAACCTGTGAGGTGGAGGTTGCAGTGAGCTGAGATCTCACCTCTGTGCTCCAGCCTGGGCAACAAAGCAAGACTCAGTCTCAAAACAAAGAACCCAACAATGTCTTGTGTCAACTTTAGGTAAATAAATGTATCGTTTGTCTGTCATTGAAAGCTGAAGTATGTGATTGTTTTCTTACTTCCCCACAGGATTTGTCTCATGCTACCATTGAAATGTACACAAGCATTGGGAGGATTCGATCTGCTAAGTTTGTTGGAAAAGATCTGGCAGAGTTTTACATGTAATTGATTTTGTACTTTTCTTTGAAATCTAAACATACAAATAACATGAGAAGATTTGTTATATATGGAGTTAATATAAAGTATACATAAATTTGTAGATTGAAAAGTGTAGATTCTCTTACCCCATCGTCATCATTTTGTTTCTCAGTTTCTTCTGAAAACCAGTGGAGAGCTTTTCTGCTTGTTACTCTTAGTAACTAGTATTGGTCTTTGAGGTTCTTTTATTTAATTAAACATCTAAATTTTTGTAACTAAGTTTAATTAAAGAATTCTAAGGAAGTATAATGATGAGTAAATTGACATGTAGATTCTTACATATTTTGTTACGTAGCATTTCTCTAGTTTTATCAAGTATTTCTTAAGAGGATCGAAAAACCTCAAGGCTAGTGATGTAAAGTTGCTGCAGGTGTCCAGTTTGTGGAAGAGGGGTCATGGGGATGCCTGGAAGAAGGTGTTTTCAAATGCTGCAGGGTTTCTATTCCAGCTTCGGCGTTGACGTTTGATTCCAGAAAAAAAGACCCAAAATTTAGCATATTGCTAGTATGTTTCGTAAAATCTGGCTATCAAAGAGAAGAAACCCCAACGGATCATGTGATTACTATTTCAAAGCACTGAAAAAAGATATGAGTTATAAGGAAAAAAGATGTTTGTTTTCATTTTCTTAAAAAAAAGAAGTGATTGGAATGAGATCTTGAAATCTGTGCTCAAGTAATTTCATTAGGTGAAGCAAAACTTGAGAATTGATTTGAACAGATGTGAATTGACTGGAAAGGGGTTTGTAGATCAGCCAAGTAAACTTTCTGTTTTTCCAGATGTGTTTTGAGCAGCTTAGCCAGTTACCTAACTATTTAATGGCAGAGTCACAGCTAGAATATAGCTCTCTTGAATTTCCATGTAGTGTATCTAAGGAGGAAGGTGCTCCTTAGTGAAGCAAAGAGGCTTCCCGGGGCCTTATTAATTTGCATTTTAAAGGCAGGCAGGGCCGTACACACCAGTAGTCCCAGCTACACTGGAGAAGCTGAGGTGGGAGGATCACTTGAGCTGAGGAGTTTGAGGCTGCAGTGAGCTATGATCACGCCACTGTATTCCAGCCTGGGTGACAGAGCAAGACCCCATCTCTTCATAACAGTTGTGCTTTAAACTTTGCTTTGGGGGCCAAGTGTTGCTATTTTAATTCTCCTGCATTCTCTGGAAGCTGGATCCTGTGCAGTGCTCTTTGCCTGAGTTTCCAGGTGGCTCTGTGCTCCCTTCCACTTGTGCCCTGTAGACTGCTTCTGTTTCTGTGCCTTTAGTAGCTAGTATAGACCCATATCTGGACTTCCTGTCTTCCTTGCTGACTAGCAGTGTACTTGTGGACAAGCCCTTCCTTCACTTTCTGATTGGCCTTCTTGCCTGTCGCCTTGAGATCATGAATGATACACTCACTTTATTATCCTGAGATTCAGCTATGAAAGTTCCTCGACTCGTGTGTGAAGCCAGGCCAACAATGTGTTGTGCGCTTACCACCACACGCTCCTTCTCAGATCTTTGCCTGGGAGTCTAATTATGTCGTCCTGAGTAGGTGCTCTTTCTCACGGACTGGGGTGGGTAAAAAAGGGCTATCTAGAGATGCTGCGTCTGTCCTGGCATGGGGTCGAGGATGGAGGTCAGGGCGGGAGAGGTGGTGTCTCAGTTTGTTGATGATCCCTAGCCGTAACGAGAGCTACTGCTTGTTGACTTTGCAAGGAGGAAAAAGGCTCCACAAAAGGCAGAAATCTATCTTCAAGGAGCATTGAAAAATTACCTGGCTGAGGGCTGGGCACTCCCCCATCACACACACAAGGAAGCAGCTGGCTGAATGTCAAAAGCACCTTGGACAAATTGAAAAGTATCCTTTAATGTTTTCATGAAGCAGAAACATTGTTTTCTGTTTATACAGCAGCACTGACCACAATCGAATGTTTTATACACACCTAATATTAAGGAAAGAAAAGTCCTGCTGTATACATATATGTAGTGTATAGAAAATGAATGAAATGCCTAGTCGGTTTTTAAAAATCTAATTTTGAGTTCTGAATAACTTAAAAAAAACAAAAGCTCTTTGGCTTTTGAAGCCTCTGGGAAGGCTGTAGGAGACTGTGCGTCCACTTTGCCCTGCACTCCTCAGTATGAATCTCCACGCTCCTTACCTTCCGCTCCAGCTACCTGCAGACCAGCAGCCTTTTAGCCAGTGACCGCCACCTCACTGAAGAGGAGCGCAAGTACTTCTGCCAGGAGATACTTGGCTTTGCTAGCCAGCCATCAGACAGCCCAGGTAGGACCAACTTTTAAGACTTTACTAGGAATATTTTTCAAATATTATAGAAGTAAAAAAGAATGCAAGATAACCAACCACTTAGAGTAAATAATCGCTAATGTTTTGCTGTGTAGCTAACATGTGTCTTTGTCTTTCACTTGACTTTTTTCTTTTTTGCTTAAAGTCTAAGAAACTATAGACCACGTCAGATTATCTGAAAATTAAGGACAGTCTCTTAACCACAACCAAAGAATTGATAAGGTTCTAATATCATCTACTGGGTAGACCGTATTCACATTCCTTGTCTTAAAATATTTTTATAAATCATTGTTAATAGAGTCCAACAGGGTATCACATATTACATGTGGTTGTTAGATCTCAGTTCTCTTTTAATTTTGAAAAGTTCTTCCCATCTCTTTTTTTTTTTTCCAGACAGAGTCTTGCTCTGTTGCCTAGGCTGGAGTGCAATGGTGCGATCTCGGCTCACTGCAACCTCTGTCTCCCGGGTTCCAGCGATTCTCCTGCCTCAGCCTCCCAAGTAGCTGGGATTACAGGCACCTTCCACCATGCCCGGCTAATTTTTTGTGTTTTTAATAGAGATGGGGATTCATTATGTTGGCCAGGCTGGTCTCAAACTCTTGACCTCAGGTGATCAGCTGGCCTTGGCCTCCCAAAGTGCTGAGATTATAGGTGTGAACCACTGCGCCCGGCCCCTTTTTCTTCATTTTTTAAGACAGTGCTTTTTTTTTTTCTTTTTAAATATAACAGCATTATTGTGATATTCACAAACCATGTAATTCACTTATTTGTAGGGTATAATTCAATGGCATTTAGTATATTTCACAAATGTGTGTAACCATTACCACAGTCTATATTACTTTGTTTTGTTTTTGACCATCTTGCTCTGTCACGTGGGCTAGAATGCAGCGGCCTGGCCCCAGCTCACTGAAGCCTCCACGTCCCGGAATCAAGGGGTCCTCTCACTTTGGCTCCCCAAGTAGCTGGAACCACAGGTCTGGGCCACAACACCTGGCTTTTTTTTTTTCCCTGTCACCCAGACCGGAGTGCAGTGGCATGACTGTAGCCCATTGCAACCTCTGCTTTTTGGGCTCAGTTGCTCCTCCCACCTTCGCTTCCCATGTAGCTTGGACTACAGGAGCACTCCACCATGCCTGGATGATTTTTCTGTTTTTAGTAGAGACAGGTTTTGCCATATCGCCCAGGTTGGTCTTGAACTCGTGAGCTCACGGAATTTATCCGCCTCGGTCTCCCAAAGAGGGGATTACAGGTGTGAGCTACCATGCCTGGCCGCTACAGTCAAGTGTAAAACATATTTATCACCCTAAAAAGAAAGGCCATACTTACCCCCGCCACTCCTTCTTGCAGCCACTAATCTACTCTCTGTCTCTCTAGATTGGTATTCTGGATGTTTCATATCAATATAGGGTGAGTGTTCCTAATCTGGAAATATGAAATGTTCCAAAATTCAAAACTTTTTTGAGGACCAACATGACTCTCAAAGGAAATGCTCATTGGAACATTTAGAGTTTTAGAGTTGGGATGCTCAACGGTGTGTCATGCAAATATTCCCAAATGTGAAACAGTCAGAAATCGAGAACACCGCCCCAGTCGTCTTGGGTAAAGGACACTCAGCCTGTAGAATGTCAACCTGAATAACACACACAGAGAGCCTCTCTACAAAATGATAGGTATTTGGAAATAGGGCATTGCAATGGGATACATGGGCCATAGTCAACTTTGTGCATATTCAGGAAAGGGTTTTTAAAGGGAAAATGAGGATTACATCACTGGTTTGAGGTGGTGATTCTTGGCTACAAGGATCAACGGGGGTGGCGCCAGTCAGGGTTGAGACAGCAGTTGCTGAGCAGATGTCTTCACGGAAGAGTGTTTTGTATAAAGTTGCAATGGCCTTTATGCAGGGCCTTGGTGTTTGCAGAGTCTTCTGTGACTTTTTTGTTACCGGGCTTTCATGCATTGAGAACCCTCCGTTCACGGCCTTCTCTGGCTCTATTAGTTACGGTTTTTGTTGTTGTTATTGTTGTTGTTTTTAACACAAGTGACTCCCTTTTGATTTTGACAACTTTCACCCATCGTCCAGCGTGTGGTCTTTTGTGACTGGGTTCTAGACTGACCATCGTGTTTTCAAGGCTCATCCATGTTGTGGCCTGCGTCTGTGCTTCCTTTCTTTTCATTGCTAAGTACTCCAGACCGGTCGTCTTACAGACTGGCCCGTCTTCTGGAGTTTGTCTCAGTGTTTCCTCATAGGAGCATCTAAATGGAAGTTAGAGTAAGAAGACATTTATTGCGAAGCTTAGCTCCTCACTTTAGTTGATCAAGGGTGCTTATTTAAGGTTGTTGCTGTGATACTCTGCTCGGGCTAACATAACGATAGCATTGGCTGAGTGGCTTAAACAACAGGCATTTATTTTCTCACAGTTCTGGAGGCTGGAAGTCTGCTGTCAGGGGGCTGCAGGGCCAGTTTCTGGTGAGGGCTCCCTTCCCTACTTGGTGACAGCTGCCTTCTCGCGGTATCCTCTCATGGTGGGGAAGAAGAGAGAGCAGGCTGTCTGATGACTCTTGTTAAGGAACAGTATCTCATCCCGCTTGCCTCCCCTCCCAATCTCATCTAACTCCAGGCACCTCCCAAAGCCCGGCTCCAAATACCATCACATTAGGGATTAGCGCTTCACTGCATGAAAGTTGGGGAAGCACAGTTTCAGTCCATAGCCATTATTAAGTACTTGGAAACCAATTTTTCTAGAAGTTTCAGGGTCAGGTTGATATGGTTACTGACTGCTGGGGTATATTCACTTATATCCCTCGGGGGCCAGGTACGGTGGCTCACGCCTGTAATCCTAGCACTTTGGGAGGCTAGGGCAGACGGATCATTTGAGGTCAGCATTTGAGACCAGCCTGGGCAACATGGCGAAACCCCGTCTCTAGAAAAAATTAGCCATGTGTGGTGGTGGGCACCTGTAGTCCCAGCTACCTAGGAGGCTGAGGTGGGAGGATTGCTTGATTCAAGGAGGACCGGGCTGTAGTGAGCCATGATGGTGCCACGGCACTACAGCCTGGGCGACAGCGAGACCCTGTCTCAAAGGGGAAAACAAAAGCTCCATCTGGATGGGTTTCCAGGAGCGCCCTGTCATTAGTTTGGCTTTGTAGATTCTTCAGTGTGCCCACACTGATTGTTGGTAGAGACACAACCACATCTGCTGGTTTGTATTTGAGACTATTTGAGTTGTGATCTTCCTGCCGACATTCTTTGGTATCTCTACATGAAGAAAACATTCCATAATTGTTTACTGTTTCTCATGATCTTATGGCATCGGTCGTGGCAAGTCCTTTAGTTGATGAATATTTAATAAATACTTAACTGGTCAGTTCTGCAGCCTTGTGGATTTTCTAAACAAAACCAAGGTTTTTATACAAAGGTCAGCGAGAGAAGGGCCCAAAGGGAACATGAGGTCCTCTCCTCCGGCGACCATAGACCTACTGGTTGCTGCCGTCTTGGCTTAATTGGGTCACTTGGTAGACTGGCCAACACCTGGGTTTATTTCCACATCACAGCAGGGCACTTGGGCATCTTCACTGAGCACGTTTTTAAGTAGGTGGGAAAATACTGGAATCCCTTGGACACAGCTCTAGAAATTGGACTATTTACAAATTTTAGTTTGAAATTGAGAGGTAGTTGACCTGTATTTTCTCTTAGGTTTGTCAAAGCAGACTTGAGAAGGTGAATTCCTGTACATTTTGTGATTTCTAGGCATGCTGTGGGCATTTGCTACTGTTTTGCTTTTGACACATAACTTTTTGGGGGTGTGAAGGTGGCAGGAGCCTGGGCTCAGTGCGGGCATTGTGCACATCACTGCTTCTTGGTTGAGTCTGCTCTCGGTGATGTTCCTGTGTCCACCGCCTGCTGCCGCTGACTGTCAGGAAGTGTGACTTGGGGAGTCAGTGACGATAATGTGTATTTGCAGGTCATAAAATAGTGCTACCCATGCATTCCTTTGCACAACTGCAAGACCTCCGTTTTGACCCCTCCAATGCCGTGGTCCACGTGGGCGGCGTTTTGTCCGTCGAGATAACCATGTACAGCCAGCTCCCTGTGCCTGTTCCCGTGGAGCAGATTGTGGTGAGTGTCCACTTCAGCATCGAGAAAAACAGCTACCGGAAGACTGCGGAGTGGCTTACCAAGCACAAGACGGCCAATGGGATCATTAGCTTTCCGCCCGAGACCGCACCGTTCCCTGTATCCCAGAACAGCTTGCCTGCGCTGGAGTTGTATGAGATGTTTGAGAGAAGTCCGTCTGACAACTCCTTGAACACGACTGGGATTATCTGCAGAAATGTCCACATGCTCCTGAGAAGGCAGGAGAGCAGTTCTTCTCTAGAGATGCCCTAGGGGTAGCTCTGGAGGAGGGGCCCCACGTGCTGAGGTGTAGCCTTGTGACCCTGGAGCCAGGGGCCAACAAGATTACGTTAGGACTCAGGTATGCCTTCAGGTTGGGAGCTTAACTTTCAAGTTTATAAAGAAGGGCCATGGAGCTTGCCAGAACTGTCTGGAGTGTGATGAGAATTGACTAGAGTCCTTTTTGTCTCTATCCTTATAGAAAAACAGACTGTTTTCTTTTGTATCTATATAAATTTCTGACAACTGATAAGTTTTGAGGGAAGTTCTTAACACAGGTATTTGTTCTTAGATTAAGTCAGCGTTTTAACTCACTGGGTTATTGCATTCAGTTAGCTTCCCCGCCTGTGTATGAAAATCTGCATTTCAGAGAAGGCAGTACACTTTCTCGTTCAACCTTATTTTCCTTTTGCGGCTGGCTGGGTGTGAACTGGTGCTTCTCACCCCCTCTAACGTAAAGTTTTCTCTGACACAGCGTGTCCTGCGAGTTCCACTAACAGCAAGGTTTGTGTTTGAGACTCTCTGAGTTGTGTTTTCCTGCCGACGCTCCTTGTTATCTCTATATGAATACATACTTTTCTCACGATCTTATGGCGTCAGTCTTGTGGAAAGTACTGTTGGTCACGTTTTTAGTCTAGAGCAGGGCTTAAATCTCAAGCTGAGTGTCTCTACTAAATACCCTCTTTTAAACAGCATGCCGCAAATGCAGTTTATTAAGTTGAAAATATCTTATTAAAGTTAAATTTAACCATCAGCTACTCAGGAAATCATAAATTGAGAGATTCTGAGGGCCTTCTGAACAGCCCAAGCTTAGAAGTTTAGACACAAGAGCCGGGGAGCAAGAGGGAAAGAAGTTCACTCCTTTTTGCAGTTTAGAGAAAGCCCTGCACAGTGCCACTGCGGGAAGTGCCTAGCAGCAGAACTGGGTGACGTGCTTTCCAATGCCTGATTTCCTGACCCTAGGCCAAGGAACCTGGAACGTATACACTCAGGCAGCTGTGCGCCTCGGTGGGCTCTGTGTGCTTCGTGCTTCCTCACCTCTACCCCATTGTGCAGTACGACGTGTACTCGCAGGAGCCCCAGCTGCACGTGGAGCCGCTGGCTGGTGAGTGGGTCCCCAGCCCTTCGGGAGGCGCGCTGCTGGGTGCTTCTGAGGGGACCTGCTGAGATGCCAGGCTTCTCACAGTTTTTAGTTGTGTCTGCCTTTAAGAGATGTTTTGGGTAACATAATGGAAATTTTGCCTGGGGAACTAGCTGACTGCCTCTTTGTTTATCTGAATATTTGCTTTCCTGTAATTGGTTTTTCATGTTTAATAAACATGGTGCATCTGAAAATAAGAAACACAGAAGAATTAGCTCTGAGAGTGGAAAAAAAGAAACTCAAGTGTTTTTTCTATTGCTCATTCAGCCTAATAATGATTGCAGAGGACTTCTGGGCCCAAGTGTGCAGGGATTTCCTCCTGCCAGCCAGCAAGCAGTCAGCCCCACAGGGGGGTCCTGCAGTTCAGTTCTGGCCCTGTTTCCTGGAGCCGACACCACAGGGTGAGGGCTGAGTCCCAAGACAGTCCCCCACTTCCCGCGTCAGCCACCAGCCCAGGGTTCCTCTACTTGTGCTCCTGACCGACTAGCTAGAAACCAGGGTTCCCACAACCCCCTTTCTGGTTTGATTAATTCATTAGAAGAGCTCACAGAACTCAGGGACACACGTTGACCGGTGGATTATAAGGTACATAGTTGAAGAAATTCGTAGGGTGAGGTATGGGGAAGAGGTGCAGAGCTTCCGTGCCCTCCCTGGGTGCCACCCTTCAGGAGACTGTCATGTGTTCCGCTGCCTGAAAGCTCTCCAAACCTTGTCCTTTGTTTTTTATGGAGGTGACATTACACGGGCACTACTGATTAAACCACTGCCCACTGATGAGCCACCCTGGAGGTTGGGTGGCGCTGCTGAAAGGCACAACCCTCTACTTCTGCCTTGGTCATTCTGGTGACCAGTCCCCATCTTGAAGCTGGCTTGGAACTGCCAGCCTCCAGTCAACTCATGAGCCTACAAAAAGACATCGCTTTGGAGATTCTAAGGAATTTGGGAGCTAGTATGCCTGGAAATGGGGTTGAAGACTACATGTATATTTTACAGTGTCACATTAGCTAAGTAGCAGCTAATGTCTAACCACAGAGTGTAATAAGTATGTATATAATTTCCTGCTTAGAAGTCCATTTCAAATGCTAAACACTCGACTTAGTTATATTCTATACGCAGATCCTAGCACTTTGGGAAGCCAAGGCTTGAGACCAGCATGGGCAAATCAGTCGGGGCAAGATAGGAAACCCTATCTCTCCAAAATAAGAAAATAAAATAATGAGCCGGGTGTAGTGGTGAGCACCTATAGCCCCAGCTACAGGCTGGAGTTCCCGCTCAGGCCCCTGCCTCAGCCTCCTGAGCCCAGGAGTTTGAGGCTGCAGAGAGCTGTGATTGTGCCACTGCTCTCCAGCCTTGGTGACAGAACAAAACTCTATCTCTTAAAAAAAAAAAAAGTTTTCCTTTGAAAATGATGATTTTAAAGCTATTGTCCTTTCTGATAAATTCTGAAATTGGAAGGAGTTGATATAAACAAATTATTGAAGAACACGTAGCAGCTGAACAGGAGTGAGTGAATGTCTCCTTTGTTCAGGCTAGGAACAATTTATTTGCCTGTTTCTTCTATTTGGAAAAAAACATCACAAGAAGCATTTTTCTGTTTACTCCCCCTTCCCCTGTTTTTCCACATGCATGCCCCTTGCATGGCCACCAGCAAAGGCTGTCAGGTGTGGAACCCGGTAGTTAGTCTCTCCAGTGGTTCTTCCATCAGGGAACATTGCGTAGAGAAGCTGAACTTGATTCCCGTGGGGGAGCTGACATACCAGCCAGCAGGCCCTGCTCTCCACCTAGTGTCCCCTGTCTCTGTCCACTCTCCCCACAGTCCTGCTTCTTGCCTTTCTTCTGCCTTCCCTGCAACAGGATTCCTAGAGGCCTCAGCTCACTTCCCCGCCGCCCCCACCCCCGATTGCTGTCTGGAAGTGAGGGGGAGCCACCTGACTGCTGACTGTTCTTAACCCGAGAGCCTGTGGCCCGAAGCTGAAAAAGACAGAGAACATTCTCAATAGCACCAGCACAGTCAGGTTTTGTTTACAGTCTCTTCTTAAGCCTCATTGTCTGATTCTCTCCTACTAACTTACTGGCAGGTAATTTTGTGACCCTCAGAGACATAGTCATGATCATAATCCCTGACTTGCAAAACCAAGATAGGGATAAGACTTCCTTGACTGAGGATTCTTTCTTCCCAGCAAGGTTCCCCTCAACCCTGTAGTCCACCTCACTGAGATGAAAAGTTAGGGCAGAAGGGAATGGAAATAGAGAGAATTCATGGAGATCCCAAAGGAGCAAATCTTTCAGAGTGAAAGAAACAGAGCCCCTTTCACCCCGTTGCAGGCCTGGAGTTGCTGTCTTCTGGTTGTCGGTGGTGCTGAGCGGTGATCTCTTTTCCTTTAGATAGCCTTCTGGCAGGCATTCCTCAGAAGGTGAAGTTCACCGTCACTACCGGCCATTATACGATAAAGAATGGAGACAGCCTGCAGCTCAGCAATGCAGAAGCCATGCTCATTCTGTGCCCGGTGAAGAGCAGGGCCGTGGTCTACTCCAACACGAGAGGTGAGGCGCCGTCCACCCAGGCCCAAGGAGGACGCCCACCTTGCCCTGCACCGCGTGGGTGTGAGGGAGAGCCTGGCCTCGCTGCTATCCCGCTGAGTGCCCCTCAGCAGTGTCTGAAGTCAGTGTTTCGTAGGAGCACTGTGGCCTGGTGCCTGGGCTGGGGTCCATTTGAGGTGATAGACCGAGAGCGGTTCACACTCTGGGTGGCTGGGCAGTGCTCGCCTGGCTGAGGATTAGGAGATCTGGGGTCACGGCTGGGTCATGGTCCATGGCAATGCCTGTCAGACCCTGTCCACCCCAGGCTGGCCCTGCCCCCGAAAAGCAGAAGCAGAGCAGCCCTGTGGGAGCCATTCAGAGCCCTGAGCACTCCCATCCTCCCAGACCCTAGCCGTGGCGAACGGGGAAGGAGAGAACCCTGCTCCCGTGGGGGGGTGGGGGGTGGGGGGTGGCTCTTTGGATGACGTGGAATGGGAGAATGCCTTGCAGGGACATACACAGGACTTGGTTGAGCCCGTGGAAATGCCTTTTCCTGTCTTCAGCTTGAGTGCAGTGATGGATCTGGACTGCTGCCTGTCAGCTTCCACACTGGGCCGCTCTGGCCTAGGGGCTTTGTTCTTGGGTTTGCTTGCCAGGTGCGCAGGAGTGGGGGGGAGTTGGGTAGTGGCCTCACGGCTGGGCCATCACCTGCTGTAAGGAAAAGGACAAGTGAAACCGAGGGATCAGCTTTGAAGTGACTTTTTCTGTCTTTCATAGAACAGTCTTCTGACGCCGCGCTCCGGATTCAGTCCTCCGACAAGGTCACAAGCATCAGTCTGCCTGCCGCGCCTGCGTACCATGTGATTGAATTTGAACTGGAAGTTCTCTCTTTACCTTCAGCCCCAGCACTCGGAGGGGAGAGTGACATGCTGGGGACGCCAGAGCCCCACAGGAAGCATAAGGACAAACAGAAAACTGGCCACTGCATGGTTACCACAGACCACAAAGTGAGGAGGGGCAGTGGAGGAGTTGAGCTTGTGGGGCCTCCCCCACCCACCCGCCCGCCTGCTGGGAAAGGCGATGTAGTGAAGCCTGGTGTTAGCCTGGCTCCTTCTGATTCCTGACGCCCTGGGCCTCTGTTTAGCAGTTCTGTGAATCACCCCCCTCTAGATAAGGGGTGCATTTTGTCAGGACAGAGACAGGCCGGCTCTACCTTTCCCTCTTGGCTCCAGGGGCCAGGGAGTTTACTGTAAGAGGTTCGGCCCGGCCTAGGCATGAGGGCGTTAGGCGTGGGGCATTGTCCATTTGACCAGTGACGAGGCCAGAGGAGTTCGTGTCCTGTGTGTCGGTGTCTGCCCACTGAGGCATCATGGGCTCAGCCAGGGAGGAGCTGTCTCACTGTAGGCTTTGGTGCTGGTACTTACTGACAGTTACTTGAGAGGGACGTGATTTCGGTCCCAGATCCACAGGAAATCAGCTCATGGAATGTGTCACTACATCGTGTTATTCAGGGTGTACCCAAGTCTTCTAGCCCAGAAGTCAATCCTGAGGGCTGTGTGGAATAGCCCAAGGGTCGCAGTATATGCCCAAGAGCACTGTGGGGGAAAAGGGCAAGGAATGTCATCCTTCCAAAGCATGAAGTTCTCAGGCAAGTCCACGCCTGAAGAAGAATGTTTTCATGTTCAGTTTTTGAAGAGACCTGAGGAAGTTTTCTTTCTCCTAACTCACACAGACATTCACCATTCATGAAGGTGGCGCTTAGCTTAGCAGGAGCACGCAGCACTGGTGGCACCTGTGCTGTGTGCTCGAGTATCCGCTCTCCCTGGCGCTGCCTGTGCTGTGTGCTCGAGTATCCGCTCTTCCCTGGCACTGCCTGTGTTGTGTGCCGTGCCATCTTGCTCTTCCCTGGCGCTGCCTGTGTTGTGTGCCGTGCCATCTTGCTTCCCTGGCGCTGGCGGCACCTGTGCTGTGTTACCCTGCTCTTCCCTGGCGGCACCTGTGCTGTGTTACCCTGCTCTTCCCTGGCAGCACCTGTGCTGTGTGCTGGGGTATCCGCTCTTCCCTGGCGCTGCCTGTGTTGTGTGCCGTGCCATCTTGCTCTTCCCTGGCGCTGCCTGTGTTGTGTGCCGTGCCATCTTGCTTCCCTGGCGCTGGTGGCACCTGTGCTGTGTTACCCTGCTCTTCCCTGGCGGCACCTGTGCTGTGTTACCCTGCTCTTCCCTGGCAGCACCTGTGCTGTGTGCTGGGGTATCCGCTCTTCCCTGGCGCTGCCTGTGTTGTGTGCCATGCCATCTTGCTTCCCTGGCGCTGGTGGCACCTGTGCTGTGTTACCCTGCTCTTCCCTGGCAGCACCTGTGCTGTGTGCTGGGGTATCCGCTCTTCCCCTGGCGCTGCCTGTGTTGTGTGCCGTGCCATCTTGCTCTTCCCTGGCGCTGCCTGTGTTGTGTGCCGTGCCATCTTGCTTCCCTGGCGCTGGCGGCACCTGTGCTGTGTTACCCTGCTCTTCCCTGGCAGCACCTGTGCTGTGTGCTCGACCATCTCCTCTTCCCTGTCGCTGCCTGTGCCATTTTATCCTGCTCTTCCCTGGTGGCCCCCGTGCTGTGTGCTGTGTTACCCTCCTCTTCCTGGCGCTGGCAGCATGCATGCTGGTGTATTCACCTCCTCCCTGTGAGAAATAAGGCTTGGGACTTGCTTCCTTCCTGCCTTTAAGGGCTGTCACAGCTTTGTCCTCACTGTTCCCCGAAATTGATTTGGTTTTCAGTTACATATTCAGCCTCACATGGATTAAATACTTAGAGAGTTCATTAAATTTGGGGTCATTACTGATTGACTGAGGTCAATCTGGAAATATATGACTGAAGGTACTTTGTCTAAACCCTGTGCACATGGAAACACACCTGGCTTCTCAGCCCTGCGTGTATGGGAAAGTAGGTGGGCCTGCTGCTTAGGAGACAGCTGAGCTCTTCCACTGTTGAGATGAATCTGGTGGTGCGGGCATGTCTCGTCAGTTCTGCGTTCATTTCTCTTGTTGGCATACAGCTTCCTGTTTCTTGTTGGTTTGTGCATGTGTTGGGTAAGGTTTTGCTTCCCGGATAATGAGTGGTTGAAGCCATAATTAAATGTCTAGGGCATGGGCAGGCATTGCAGGTGTGTTGGGCAGCAGTGGTGGTGGCTGTGCTGTCCATCGGGCGAGTGGTCTGAGAGCATGTCCTTGTGCTTCCTCCTCAGGTGTCCATTGACTGCCCATGGTCCATCTACTCCACAGTCATCGCACTGACCTTCAGCGTACCCTTCAGGACCACGCATGCCCTGCTGTCCTCAGGAACACGGTAACGGAAGCGTGCTGTGCGGGCCCTGGCTTCTTTCCCAGGACTCAGTCCTAAGTGGGGGTTCCTCATGTTCAAAGCTGGCCTCCCTGATGAGCAAGGATGTCTTCATGTGACCACAAGGCCGTTGTTCATCTCTTAAAATTCACAATTCCCTGGTATCCTGTGACGCCCAGTTCATACTTAGATTTTCCCAGCTGTCTGAAAAATGAACATTGGTTTGTGTGACTTGGGTCCAAAATCTCCGTCTGACCACTAGATCTCTTTCATCCTTTTTTCCCCTATTTTCAAGCCAACGACTTGTTGACACACTCAGGCCAGATGTGCTCTGGAGGCCCGCTTTCCTGGATCTGGCTGGATTTGTTTCACTAGTTCTCCTGTCCCTGTATCTCTTGTCAGTTCCCTGCAACTTCTAGGACAGGAGCTTTTAAAAGTGCAGCACTAGTGACATTTTGGGCCAGATGACTGTTGTAGGGGCTGCGTATGTGCTGTAGGGTGTTGAGCAGCACTCAGGCTCTCCGAGAGATGCCAGTAGCACTCCCCACCCCCAGGTGTGGCAGCCACAGATGTCTGTAGACATTGCCCAGTGTCCTCTGGGTGGGGCTGACTTGCCCCAGTGGAAAGCAGCTGCCCTAGAAGCTTGAGGAGACTCCGATTCTGCTTTGAGGCAGGCGAGGCTGTGTGCTTCCTACTGACCGCACTGGGAGGCCCACGGTGTCCAGGTGTCCCACCTTAGTGAGGGCGCCACTGTTGATCACTGGGCTGGGATGCTGGCCTGGCCTCTCACCACAACTTTTGTCCATCGATGATGTTTGGATAATTTGGAAACAAAAATGTCAGAACCATGTTTACAATGGAACATGACACTAGCAGCTTTTTCCCCCCTTCAAATCACAGCAAAGGGAACTGTAGATTTAATGGTTAAAAATATCAATAATCTTTAAAAGAACCATATTAAATACTTTTCAAAGCTTTACATGTGATGGAAATGCAGCTAAGCCCCCGCTTTTGTCTCTCAATGGAGAGTCTTCACCTCTAATGATGAGGGCCCCGCTCTCTCCCCATTGGCTTCCCACAGGCCAGAGGGTGACCAGCCATGATCACTTAATAAGGCTAGTCAGAAACTGTATTCTTCCATTTCCTCACAGAAATCACCTCTTTAAAAAGGTTTTTTATTTTTTTGAGATGGAGTCTCACTCTGTCACCAGGCTGGAGTGCAATGGCGTGACCTTGGCTCACTGCAACCTCTGCCTCCTGGGTTCAAGCAGTTCTTCTGCCTCATCCTCCCCGGTAGCTGGGACTGCAGGCACATGCCACCACGTCCAGCTAGTTTTTGTATTTTTAGGAGAGACAGCATTGAGACTTGGACTCCCACACAATAATAGTGGGAGACCAAAAAAAAAAAAAAAAAAGTAGAGACAGCATTTCACCATGTTGGCCAGGGTGGTCTTGGTCTCTTGACCTTATGATCTGCCCACCTCAGCCTCCCAAAGTGCTGGGATTACGGGTGTGAGCTGCCACGCCCGGCCAATAGGTGTATTTTTTTCTGATACTTTTCCATGTGAAGTCTGAAGGAGAAATACATGCAAAGTACTTAGCATACTTTGCTTTGTTGCTTTTCTGATTCCCCAGGCAGAGAGGGTCTCCTTAACAAAGCTAAGATATATTTAATAAAGTTCTTACATATCGAAATAATACTTTTTGTTTTTCTGCTTTAGGAAATACGTTCAAGTTTGTGTCGAGAATTTGTCAGAACTTGACTTTGAGCTGTCAGATAGTTACCTTGTAGATACCAGCGATAGTACCGACCTGCAGCTGGTACCCCTGAACACGCAGTCCCAGCAGGTAAACATTGTAGACCTGAGCGTAAGCTTCTCAGCAGAGAGCCAGAGGGTGCGGAAACGACGCGGTGTGTGTTGCAGTCCAGCCTTGTGATAGAATGGCTGCCCCTGCTGACGAGTGGAGGCTCCTGTGCAGCTCCGGCTGTTCTCAGGCGGGATCGGGGCTTGCTGTCGTGGGCGGGTCCTCTTTCACCTGCGGAGTAAGTGGATGGCTGGATGGATGAATTCTTTTTAAAAGAATTAAATCTGAAACTGGTCCCGCTCTATGCGTAGATACGTGTGCAGATCCAAGCTTCTGTTTGAACGCACTGTGGGTTTCATGGGCACTTCTCCACTCTGCCCAGAACCTGACGCCTGCCTGTGCCAGAGCGATGGTGCCTGACGCGTTGGTGCCTTTGTGAAAGAGCCATGCTCGTGCCTTGCGGCCTGGCTGAATCTTGACCTTGCTTTTTCTGTTTACTTTTCACATGTGTTTTTAGGCAGTAAATGCTGTGTGTTTAGAGATCAAAGGCTTTCTTAAGGGGTGTCTGAATCTTTAGCATTTTCAACGGATTTTCTCACCACTAATCCTTTAGCTCTTTTAGATATTACTGGAGCTTGTCACTGTGCTGGTAGAAGTGGACTTTACATGTAATAGTGGTGTTCAGTCCATACATTAGGTTGTGCTGGTTCCTAAATTAATTTAAATATAAAATAATTGGCTGGATGTAAAGATTTACTTTTTATTTTATTTTTAAAATTTTTATTTATCCTTTTTTGAGATGGAGTTTCGCTCTTGTTGCCCAGGCTGGAGTGCAATGGCACAGTCTTGCCTCAGTGCAACCTCTGTCTCCCGGGTTCAAGCGATTGTCCTGCCACAGCCTCCCGAGTAGCTGGGATTACAGGCAGGTGTCACCATGCCTGGCTAATTTTTGTATTTTTAATAGAGATGGGGTTTCACCATGTTGGTCAGGCTGGTCTCAAACTCCTGATCTCAGGTGATCCACCCGCCTCGGCCTCCTAAAGTGTTGGGATTACAGGTGTGAGCCACTGCCTCCAGCCAAGATGTACTTTTTAATTGATTGATGATGTATTCCCCTGTTTTGGAGCTGCATGGGATATATTATATACTAATTAACATCCTTTAGCTGGCCATGGTGGCTCACACCTGTGATGCCAGCACTTTGGGAGGCCCAGGTAGGTGGATCACTTGAGCTCAGGAGTTTGAGACCAGCCTGGGCAACATAGCAAAACCTCATCTCTACAAATACAAAAATTAGCCAGGCATGGTGGTGTGAGCCTGTAGTCCCAGCTACCTGGAAAGCTGAGGTGAGAGAATCTATTGAACCTGGGAGGTCAGGCTGCAACGAGCTGTGATCGTGCTACTGCACTCCAGCCTGGGTGACATAGTGAGACCCTCACCTTCAAAAAAACGAAAAAAAATTGGCCAGGTGTGGTGGCTCATGCCTGTAATCCCAGCACTTAGGGAGGCTGAGGCAGGTGGATTGTCTGAGGTCAGGAGTTCAAGACCAGCCTGGGCAACACAGTGAAACCCCATCTCCACTAAAATAAAAAAAATTAGCTGGGCATGGTGGCGTGTGCTTGTAATCCCAGCTGCTTAGGAGGCTGAGACAGGAGAATCGGTTGAACCCAGGAGGCAGAGGTTACAGTGTGCTGAGATCGCACCACTGCGCTCTAGCCTGGGACAGAGTGTGAGACTCCATTTCAAAAAGAAAAAAAAATTAAGCTACTGTTCGATGATCTCATGTGATATAAGACTTACGGAATCATAAAAAATTAAACATGTACCAATTTTGTACAATCTTCTGGTGGGACAAGGCCAGGTGAGAGGGAGTCAGGGCAGGGGCAGGTGCTGTGGGGCCTAGAGCAGCGTGCATGGGGGTGCTGCGAGGCAGGGGCCTGCTCATGGTGTCTGCTCAGCACCCTCCGCATGACGTGTGTTTCGCTGCAGTGTCTGTTTCGTCTTTGAGGTTTCCGGTACTGCGTGAACAGTGACAGCCGGCTCTCTTTGCAGCACATCCACAGCAAGCAGTCGGTGTTCTTTGTCTGGGAACTGAAGTGGACAGAAGAGCCTCCTCCTCCTCTGCATTGCCACTTCTCTGTTGGATTCTCCCCAGCTTCTGAGGAACAGCTGTCTATCTCCTTAAAGCCGTATACTTACGAATTTCAAGTGGAAAATTTTTTCGTACGTGATGTATTATTTTGGGAAGGTGGGGCAGGAAAATGAAAGATGGCATTATGTTGTTTATAATCTGAAGCACTGAATAGACAACTTCTTTCAATGTAATAAGGAGCCGCTTGAGAAAAGCAGTTAATTCTTGGGGTAGTTGAATCATTGACTGTCTTTATTTTAGAACCCCGGGCCCTTGTCAAGTGACACAGCTGAGCTGCCCACACTCCTGGAGCATCTCTAAGAGGAGTGTTTGTCATTGGAAAGCCCAAAGACTCCTTTTCTCTTCTTTTTCCCTTATGTTGACTGAGTAACTTCCTGGAAATATTTCTGGGAGTCATTTCAACTGCAGGGGCATTGCTTTCTAAGGCATACCTCTAGATTTTAGGAGAAAAACTGCAAACGTATGAAAACCTGCTAGCTGGATATCGTGAAGATTTTCTTGAACTTGTGCGTCATTTGGTAGAAGCCAATCTGAGTGTGGAATGAAGGGTAGCATGGGCTAGCTGCTTAGATGCAGGTGTGTGTGTGCTCTTTTAGTGAGATTCTTTCTTAATGTGCAATACGTGATACTTCCCTTTCTTCTCTTTACTATTTGAAATCGTCAATGTTTATTTGAAGTGTTTGTCTTTAATTAGCAGTTTTTTCTCTATCTTCTTCCAACCAAGACAAATTATTTTGACCTTCATGTTTTATAACTCTCCTTATTTAATAAATAAATTTAAATGTGAATTAATAAGATTATAAATTTATTAAATAATCTAATACTGGTATAATAATTTATATATAAATAAATTATTTATTTATGAGACAGGGTCTCACTCTGACACCCAGGCTGGAGTGCAGTGGCACAGTTAGACCTCACTGCAGCCTCAACCTTCTGGCCTCATGATTTCCGTAGCTGGGATCACAGGCACACGTTACCACACCTGGCTAATTTTTTTTTATTTTTTGTAGGGATGGGGTTTTGCCATGTTGCCTAGGCTGGTCTTGAACTAGTGGGCTCAAGTGATCCACCCACCTGGGCCTCCCAAAGTGCTGGGATTACAGGCATAAGCCACTGCGCCTGGTCAAAGTACAAGTTTTTCTGTGGCCATATCTAGTCAATTCTCCTGGTAAATACCTGATGGAATTTCTGAGTCATGTGGTAACTCTATGGTTAGCTTTTTAAGAAACTGACAAACTTTTTCCAGCGCACTCTACATTCCCACCAGCAACATAGTGGGTCCCAGCCAGCACTTGTCCCACTGGCTGTCCCAGTTGGCAGGCATTCCTCCAGCGGCTGGTGATGTTGTGTGGCTTCTCGTGGGCATGGGGCCCATTTTTCTGCTGCCTTTGGAGGGATGTCTGTTCAGATCCTTTCCCCAAGTTTAAATAGGGTTATTTATTTTTGAGTTGTAAGTTCTTCATATATCCTAGGTTCCAGGCCTTATATATGATTTGCAAATATTTTCTTCCATTTGTTGTCCTTTGAAGCACTAAAGTTTTAAATTTTGATGAAATCCAATTCAGCTCTCTCTTTCATTACTTGAATTTTTTGTTTTGGATTTAGAAAATCATCTCCTTTGGTCAAAAAGATTTTCTCCTGCATTTCTTCCAAGATGTTGGTAATTTCAGTACTTACATTTAGGTCTGTGATCTACTTTGACTTAGTTTTTGTGTATGGTGAGAGGTAGGGTCCAAATTTGTTCAAGTGACCCATCAGCTGTCCCTATCCCATTTGCCATAAAGACGCTTTCCTCCCTGCATGGTGGCCTGGCCCCCTTGTCGGAGACAAGCTGTCCATCAGTGCTCACGTTTCTGAAGAGGCTCCACGACTCTGGTCATTGTGCCTGAGCTCCAGGGGCTGCCAGGTGAGGCCCTGCTGCTTGCCCTGGGCCGTGCTTTCCCCCACCACGCTGCTTTCCAGGTGCGGCCGAGAGCAGCGTTCAGGCACACTCCTCTTTCTCCTGCTGCAGCTCTGGGTATCCTAGCCCTGAGGCAAATCTACATTCTCTGTGTAGCACAGAAATATTCAGACTGTGCTCCAGTCCTCAGGAGCGGGGAGGCGTTTCAGTGGGCCTCTAGCACAGCGTTCTACTGCTTCAGTTCCCAGGATCTGCGGGCACCTGGGCACACAACTGGCACTTTTGCATCTATGTATTTGGGATCCTTTCTGCCCTGTGGCTTGAGAGCCCCAGGAAGTCCCAGCATGGCCCTTCTAGAAGCTGGTGGGAGTTTGTCCCATGTCTGAACAGAGGTAATTGGGGGATTTGGTAGATCACCAAGAAAGGCCGCTCTCGGAATTGCTGTTTAGGCTGGGAACTCCCAGCAAATGGCCTCAGACTCCAGACAAACACCGAAATCTCTTCTTTGAACATTTTACATTACCAACAGAACACTTTTGTCTCTCTCTCTCACATACACGCGCGCGTGCACAACACACACACACACACTCTCTGCTTCCCTTTAGACGTGGAACTGCCAGTTTGTAGTGGGTGAGCCCCTTTCTCATCTCCGCAGTAGCAGATGGGTTTTGATTGTCATGTGTGGTGGTAGAATGCTAAGCATGTTTGAATAGCCACTGAGAATAGATTGATTATGGAAAGGAAATATGGAGAAATTAGATTATGGACTGAATTGGGTGATACCAAGGACTTCCTGATGATTTTGCTAGTTGTGATAATGGCATTGTGTTTGGTAAGAAACAGTCCTTAGTGTTTAGTAATGCATACTGAAGTAGATGGGGCAAAATAACAGGTTGTCTGAAATTCGCCTTATTTTTTATTTTTATTTTTTGAGACAGAGTCTCCCTCTGTCACCCAGGGTGGAATGCAGTGGCACGATCTCAGCTCACTGTAACCATCACCTCCTGGGTTCAAGCGAGTCTCCTGCCTCAGCCTCCCAAGTAGCTGGGATTACAGGCACCCGCCACCACGCCTGGCTAATTTTTGTATTTTTAGTAGAGATGGGGTTTCACCATGTTGGCCAGGCTGGTCTCAAACTCCTGACCTCAAGTGATCTGTCCACCTCAGTCTCCCAAAATGCTGGGATTACAGGTGTGAGCCACCGTGCCTGGCCTGAAATTTGCTTTAAAAGACCTCAGGCAATTACAGAAATGTACGTGGATCGATAGATGACGCTGAGGCAGCAACGTGCTGAGATCTTGGGATCTGGGTGATAGGCGGCTGGAGGGTTGTTGTGCTGTCCCTTCTTCCTGCTTGAAAATGTTTGTAATTTAAAGAAGGATGTTCAGGTTCAGAGTGTGGGACTTGGAAAAACATTGCATCGCTCTCCGGAATTCCTGAGAAGGAGTGGCCACAGTTGCTCCAAGGCCAGCGGAGCAGATGGGCGCCTTTCCTCAGCTCTTCAGGGTCTGCGGGAGCTCCGCCCTTGCCTCTAGTTGCGTTTTTTAAGACCACTTAGGCACATTTCCTTTCTTTTCTCTCCCTGTCCTGCCAGACATTATACAACGTGAAGGCTGAGATCTCTCCCCCTTCGGGAATGGAGTACTGCAGAACAGGCTCCCCTCTGCTCCCTGGAGGTGTTGATCACGAGGCTCTCGGACCTCTTGGAGGTGGATAAGGATGAAGCACTGACCGAATCTGATGAGCATTTTTCGACAAAGCTTATGTATGAAGGTAGGTATTCTCGAATTCATGGGCTCAAGCGACCCTCCTGCCTTGGCCTCCCAGAGTGTTGGGACTACAGGCGTGCGCCACCGCACCCCAGCTCTATCTTGCATCTTGAGTGGACCTTTTACCCAGGCATCATAGCGTTACACTGTGCTGTTAGTCATTTGGGAAACATGGTTTCTCGAACTGTGCAGATCTTCCAAATGTGGGCACCTTTTGTTTGACAATCTTTTTTAAAATCTGCATTTGTGATCTCTCAGGGAGGTCTGAGAGCATCAGGACTCTGTCAGGCTCGCAGTGGCAAGTGCAAGTTTTGCAAAATTCTGACTTTCGCTTAAAGTCTCAGATGGCATCATTGGCAGCAAATACTCGTGTTGTTTTCTTTGAAGTGACAAGCTTACATCATTCATTTTGAAGCAAATGTCTACCAAATAGCCAACACTGAATGACAGCTTCCCTAGCGCTCTTTCATTTGAAAAAGGCGTTCTGGGAAGACAGTGGCTACTTGAGCTCACAGCACAGAGTACGGCCCATGTGCTTTCCGTCATTCTGCAGCAGAGACGCGGAGAATGTCAAGAACACAAGCACTCAAGCATGGAAATAAACGTCCTTCAGCTCGAGAGCGGTTAAACAAACTGGCACATCCGATTCCTCCTCAGCAGTGAAACAAGGGACTGTTGACACATGCGGTACCGTGGTTGGATCTCAAGGGAAAACACCAGTCCTATAAAGTGGTGTACTGTGTGATTTCATTTCTAAATGACATCCCCAAAACGCCAGCCTCAGAAGGAGAAGTGGTGCACGAGCCAGCGGGAGGCTGCAGGAGACCATCCTCTGTGGTAATGAGAATTCTGGGCCAGATCTACACATGTGACAGATGCCACAGAATTAGACCCAAAGAGTGCTTGTAAAAGCTGCTGAAATCCAGTGAGGTCTGCAGCCTGGTTCACTCTGCGCTGAAATCCAGTGAGGTCCGCGGCCTGGTTCACTCTGCGCTGAAATCCAGTGAGGTCCGCGGCCTGGTTCACTCTGCACTGAAATCCAGTGAGGTCCGCGGCCTGGTTCACTCTGCGCTGAAATCCAGTGAGGTCCGCGGCCTGGTTCACTCTGCGCTGAAATCCAGTGAGGTCCGCGGCCTGGTTCACTCTGCGCTGAAATCCAGTGAGGTCCACGGCCTGGTTCACTCTGCGCTGAAATCCAGTGAGGTCCGCGGCCTGGTTCACTCTGCGCTGAAATCCAGTGAGGTCTGCGGCCTGGTTCACTCTGCGCTGAAATCCAGGGAGGCCCGCGGCCTAGTTCACTGTGTGGTACCAGTGTCAGCTTCCTGTGTTACGTGAGATGGCACAGTTGGGTGAGGCTGGTGATGAGGGTGTGTGACCTCTCTACTATTTTTGCAACTTCTTATGAGTCTGTAAACATTTGTCAGTTGGAAAAAAGTGTGCTCAGGAGCTGAATTGAATAAAATTAGCAATTTTGATTGTGTCATGAAGCATGGCATTTTTGTTTTGTTTTTGCTGTGAGTTCATGGGAGTGAGAGCTGAGTGACATGACTGCGCGGTTGGCCCCTCATTTCATGCCACTGTGGTTGCCCCTGCCGGCTGTGCAGCAGGGTGGGAGCTTTGAGCTTGCAGGTGCCCCCGAGAGCCACTCTGAGAACCATTGCTCCATTGCCTTCCTCCTGACACTGCTGGGCCTCTGCGTGTCCTGCAGTAGCCCGTCCTCAGAGGTCCCCCATCCCCACCTACAGGGTGTTCCCTGAGCCCTTCTCTGCTGCTCCTGGCCTTTTGGTCACTTACTTCCTGGGCCATTGCTCAGTATCCTCATGATGGGAAGCTGTGACTTCTTCGCCAGGTTGACTACTACTAGCTGGTCAGGGTTCCTGTCTTGCTTACTTTCATATCTCCAGGACTGGTCCCAGTGAATGATCGCTTAGGGGTTTGAATTGCATTGAATTAAATGAAGGTTGTGATTTCATAATTAATGTTAATAATAACACCTGCCATATATTAAGACAATACCATGTCCCAGGAGTGGTACTAAGTGCTTTACATACAAGGGGTCTTCAAAAAAATCATGGACGATACGTTATGAAAAACCTGTGCGTGGATTTGAACACTTTTTGCACCAAAATAAGCTCTTACTCACTAAGCAGGTCTAGTTCGAGGCACTAAGAAGAATAAGACATCAGTTTTAAAATTAACCGTGCATGCTGAACCTTCCCTGTACTACCCTGAAGACAAAGCAGGCTAACTGATAAGATCTCAGGTTTTAAAATAGCCAGGCATGGTGGCGGGCACCTGTAGCTACTTGGGAGGCTGAGGCAGGAGAATTACTTGAACCCAGGAGGCGGAGGTTGCAGTGAGCTGAGATCATACCACTGCACTCCAGCCTGGGTAACAGAGCGAGACTCTGCCTCAAAAAGAAAAAAGAAAAAGAACCAACATCAAATTTATGGTGAAGCTTGGGTGGAAGAATAGTGAAATCATTGATGCTTTACAAAAAGTTTATGAATTTCTTTGGACAGAGCTCCAAATAATTAGTAGTTTGCAAATGGATATCTTGCTGAAGATGAAGGCCACAGCCAGCGGACCAACCACATCCATTTTCAAGGAAAATACGTTCACCTTGCTCATGCCCTAATCAGAGAGGACCGATGATTAACAGCAGAAACGACAGCCAACACCACAGACGTCGGCTCAGCTTACTCAGTGATGACTGAAAGGTGAGCAAAGGTTCCACTTGGTGGGTGCCAAAACCCTAGCAGCCCCGTCCACTGCAGACCAGAGCTTCCATGGAAACTTCAGACACATGGGATCAAGATCCTGAAGGCTTTACTGAAAGAACTGTAACGGGAGATGCAGTGTGGCCTTCCCAGTACTGTCCTCAAGACAGCAGACACAGGCGGGGCAGCCCCAGAAAAGCACAAGCAGACTGCTCACGAGCAGAGGCCACCGTGCTCAGGGGCGTTTTGCTTGTTGACTTTGGAGAGCCAAAAAACACCAGCATCTGCTTATTATGAGAGTGTTTTGAGGAAGACAGCAAGAGTTTTGGTAGAAAAGCCCCTGGGGAAGCTTCACCAGAGTCCTCCTCCACCACAACAAAGCTCTGGCCCACTCCTCTCCCCACACAAGGGCGGCTCTGTGACGGCCTGATGGGAAATCGTGAGGCATCCACCTTGTGGACCTGGTGCGGCTCCTTCTGACTGCTTTTTGTTTCCTGGTCTTAAAAAGTCTTTGAAAGACACCCACTTTTCTTCTGCTAATAATGTAGAGAAAGATCGCATTGACATGGCTAAATTCTCAGGACTCCCAGTTCTTTAAGGACAGACTAAATGGCCGGCACCATTGCTTACAAACATGTCTTGACCTTAATGGAGCTTATGTTGAGAAATAAAGCTTTTATTTTCGATTTTCATCTCTGAATTCCAGTTTTGCATGAACTTTTCATAGTTCCCTCTTACATATTCTCTTTCCATCCTATAAAAGCAGCTCTGTGAGGCCGGTGGTGTTCTCACCACTGTACACAGGCCATGGAGCCTGGAGGCCTTGGAGGTCTTCTGAGTGGCAGAGTTGGCTTCAGACCTAGTGGGCTTGGAGACTGCCACTTACCAGATGGAACTCATTTAACTGCCAAAGTAACCATACTTGGGAAGCATTACAGACAAATGTCAGGGAGATGTCAAATCAAAATTAAATCGTCATTTGTGTATTCATTTATTAACCTCACAGGAAAAAACAGTTTTCCATACACGTCCAGCATCATTGATTCTAATGTAGAACTAACTGAATGTTGGATTTAATGAAATAGGTGTTGTCGTCGTTAAAGTGCATGGCTTTATCTTCAGGCACAGCTGCAAGGCATGAGCTTGGTGTCCTGGTGTTTTATTGGACAGCGTCAGGTGAGAGCATTGGGTCACCATGGCCATGACTCTCGCCTAAGTACTGAAGGCCTGTCCCGGGTGACACAGCGCTTCCTCTCGTTTCAGTTGTCGACAACAGTAGCAACTGGGCAGTGTGTGGGAAAAGCTGCGGTGTCATCTCCATGCCAGTGGCTGCTCAGGCCACTCACAGGGTCCACATGGAAGTGATGCCGCTCTTCGCGGGGTATCTCCCCCCTGCCCGACGTCAGGCTGTTCAAGTACCTCCCCCATCATTCTGCGCACTCCTCCCAACTGGACGCTGGTAAGGGCTTTTTAAGAAAAAGTATATTCGGTGTTTGAGCAGGTGGTCACTGTGTGCGAGAGGTGACACACTTGTGACAAAGCAGGTTTGAGAACTAGCGGCACGTTTTCAGTGCCAGTAGTAACTAGTACCAGAAGCCTCGTTTGCCGTTAGAGGTCTCAGGCAGCTGCTCTGAAGGCCGAGCCTCTGTGTGCAGAGTGCCTCGGGTGGCAGCCTGCACGTTCCGCCTGGCTCCGTGTGGCTTTGCCCGTCAGTACCTGGGTGAGTGTCAGCGCGCTTGGGTCTGACTTCCTGTGTGTTTTGCAGACAGCTGGATAGAAAACGACAGCCTGTCGGTAGACAAGCACGGGGACGAGCAGCCGGACAGCAGCAGCCTCAAGAGCAGGGGCAGCGTGCACTCGGTCTGCAGCAGTGAGCACAAAGGCCTGCCCATGCCTCGGCTGCAGGCGCTGCCGGCCGGCCAGGTCTTCAACTCCAGCTCGGGCACACAGGTCCTGGTCATCCCCAGCCAAGACGACCACGTCCTGGAAGTCAGTGTAACATGACAGCGCCGGGGTGAACACACACCACGGCGCAGCTGGGAGTGCACTTTATGGGACTGTGACTGGACTCTTCTCCGCTCTGGCTCCAGTAAGACCTTCCGTGGTCCTGCCTGGCCGTGGGGGACATCAGAGAGCGTCATCGTGCAGCTGGCCAGCTGAGTTCTGTTGTTGTTTTCATGCCGCCCGTGATCTCAGATTTCCTGCTTTTCTTCACCCGGTCCCCTGGCTGGTGTCCCGCGCCGCTTGCTCAGAGCCCCGGCCTCCCTCCCCTACCTCACACACTGCTCGTGAAAGCTTCTACCAACGCCGTCTCCACGGAGCAGGCTCTGCCTGCTGGCTCTTTGTGGAAGGCCATTTGTCTTTCAGGCAGACACTCAGCAGGCCTCGAAGTCGTAGTGACACGTGTGTGCCTTTCTGGTCACACAGCTGCCCAGTTTCTTGAGCGGGGTGGATTTGTGTCTCCTAAGGGGTAAAATGACCATTTACCGCAGATCCTCTCGTGCTTTTCTAGAGTAACCCCCTTCTAGGGGAGGCGGGTTGGGGGAGGGAGGGATCATAACCCCTTCTGTGCCTTGGGATGCCGGAGCTGGGGGACCAGGAGGCCCATGAGCTGGAGCCGCATGAAAGGTACTGAGGAAAGCTGAGACCCAGCTGTGAGGAGGGCCTCACTGGTGAGGCGTATTAGGGATAAATGTTTTTGGAACCCTGTGGTCCCCCGTGATGTTGATGGAATATCATATGCACTGGGAATTAAATATGTATTTAATTTAATTATTATATATGTGGGGGGTTAACATGTTGTTTTTCTGTCCCCTTTAAAGTCTTTACATGTAATTGTAGCTGTATAATCATCATTTTTCTTTTGCACCTTAAGTCTTAGAAATTAAGATGTTCCATCCTAAGTGAGGATGAGAGAGGTCCTCGGTGTATTTTTAGTCCAGTTGTGGGGAAGGACTAAGTCCTGGAATGTCCTCTGCTGGTCTCCTGAGTTGCAGTCACACTGTTCCAATGGATTGTTTGCTTTCAGATGTAAATTTAATTGTACATATGGTTGATTTATTATTTTTAAAAGTACAGACTAACTGATGTAATGTTTATGTATAAGTTGCACCAAAAATCAAGGACAAAAATAAGTGTGTTTGTTTTTACAGGTGTGAAAGTCACAGCTTGTAAATAAGTGTTGTATGTATTAAACCTTTTCCAGCTCTCCAAAGCAATGTATTTTTGTACATATGAAATAGAGTACTCTTAATTTACTGGGCAAGTGTGCTTGGAATTGAACTTGACAGGATTAGTGCAAGCAGATGGAGTGGGGTCCGGCAGCAGGTGGCCCTCGTGTGATCCCCCGTGGATGTGCGAGTCATGGAGAGGAGCACTGGGTTCCTGCCCAGCACTGTGCTCACTCACGGGAGGGGTGGGGCATGGGAGGAAGGAAGTACAGGCCGGGGGAACCGTGACACAGCGTCATTTCCAGTATTCTCTGTGTCGTCTTAGCTGATTCAGTAAATAAAGGTGGTATGGTTTTTTTTTCCTCCTACGTCTTTTTCATTTGTAGAAATTGGAGACGTGTAAAGAAGATAAATAATTGTGTATTTATTTAAACTTTCCAGAAATTTATCTTCCTCATGTGCAGTTTAAAACTAACAAACTTGGTCGAACTAGTTAGCAAATTAGAACTTCAGAATCTAATGATAGTTTAGGGTTTCTAAAATAAGGTTTCTTATCATAAAAATTGACAATTGCCCTGCATTTCTACCAAGTCCTGTGAATAAAGAGATCTGAGCTTTGATTCTGTCCTATCCACGTAATCCACTCCACGTGGTCAGCCTGGGAGCCTTCCCCAGTGTACAATGTAGCTTTCTCTCTTACTTTCTGGAAAAGGGGGATGTGATTAAATGTTTCATTTATTACTCTTTGATTTTCTTGTAACTGGTTCTACTCCCAGGGTGAAATTATCCAATTACGTACATATTTAGAAGAAGAAAGTGAAGGGAAAATTCAGAATGTTTATGGCGCTGTCTTCTTGCCTAAAACGGAATGAAATCAAGTTTATCACAGTTTTTTCCCCTTAATTACCCAAAAGATCTTTTGCAAACTGTGTTACATGAGTGCTCTTGCCTCTTTAAGACTAAAGAAGAATGTCACCCAAAATTGTCATTTTTTTCTTAATGCTCATCATAAAAGTACTAAAAGAGTAACTGTAATTGGATTTTTATTGTGTTTTATATAAAGTAAGGTCTATGTGTTTGAGACAAGCTGGTTTTGTTGATAAAGGTATTAAGAGATGTTAAATAATTGTGAAGCCAGATATACAGTGTGTGTGTATCAAAAAGCAAAGAATTTGAAGCCGTTTTACAAATATCTGTGGAACATGTAAATACTGTCAAATGGAAAATAAAGTAAGTTATAATTTTTGTGAATTTCATGGGGTGTCCTATGACTGGAAAAATTATAACTCTTCTGATTCTAATGTGCAAATTGTATTTAATCTGAAAATGACTTTACCTACAACAATTCCGCTGTCAGCACAGCCTAGGAGGGTCAGATTCCGTATTACTTTTAGTGGAGAGGCTAGATATCGCATCCAGAATTAGCAGAGAAAATGCACACAGGCTTCTATTCAATTTTTCTTTAGTGCTTAAAATAAGATTAAATCAAACACTCCAGGTTTGTATATAAAAGGAAAAGCTGTACCACTTTTTATAAAAGGGCAGACTGGGCTGATCTAAATATTTTCCTTTCAACTTTGTTCTTTAAAATAAATCCTACCTGGTTTTTAAATTTTATTTTTCATGAAAATGCTCCTTTCTCTACATTTATTCATCCTATATATCAGGCTGTAAAACCCACAGCCATCATTAATCCAATGTGTTGGGATTTTGTGACTGGAAAAGGTGACAAGTTGGTGACTTTGACACTGCAGGTATTAATTACATTTTCATGGTTTACTATGAAAAGTCATTTTTCATATGTAATATATTGTTAGATTAAAACCATTGTATTAAGACTATTTAAAATGTAAGCATTGTAATTCTGAAAATACACATTTTAAGAAGAAACTGTTTTGCCCTGATCTTTTGCTGCGACATGGTGTGACAACAGTGTGTAATATGAAGATTTTCTTGTTTTCTCTCCCTAGTCCTTGCTCCTGACTCTTGGGCATAGATTATTTGCCTTTTGGGAAGCATTCAGGACTTTTTTTATTTTTTTGAGACAGTCTTGCTCCGTCACCTATGCCGGAGTGCAGTGGTGCGATAGCTCACTGCAGCCTCTGCCTCCCAGGTTCAAGTCATTCTCCTGCCTTAGCCTCCGAGTACCTGGGACTACAGGCATGCACCTAATTTTTGCATTTTTAGTAGAGATGGGGTTTCACTAGGTTGGCCAGGCAGGTGTCGAACTCCTGACCGCAGATGAGCCACCCGCCTGGGCCTCCGAAAGTGCTGGGATTACTGGCCTAAGTCACCGCGCCGGCCGGCATTCGGAACTTTATTCATAATTCCTTACCCAATAGCAAACAAGGAGGAAGACATTTATAAGTGCAGGGATCTCGGGTGCTGTGGACGCTGCTGTCCTGGGTGTGCCAAGCTTGGCCGCGGCTCCGAGAGCGCTCTGCGCTGGAGCGCGCGACAGTCGGGGGCACCCGGCCGCCTGGCTCCGGGGTTGGGGGCGGGACGCGGAGAAAACTCCGCCTGGGAGGAGCGGGCCGCTCAGGCGCAAACTCCGCCTCGGGGGCGGGGCGCGGCCGAGGCTGCTCCTCCGGCCTCCTGGGGCGCTGCGGGCAGTGGTGCGGGCCCCGCCCCGGAAGTGCGCGCTGTGGGCGGTGCCGCGAGGACCCCGGAAGTGCTTCTGTGGGCGGTGCCCCGCGGACCCCGGAAGTGCTTCTGTGGGCGGTGCCCCGCGGACCCCGGAAGTGCTTCTGTGGGCGGTGCCGCGCGGACCCCGGAAGTACTTCTGTGGGCGGCCGCGGGCTTGAGCGGCTGCACACGTGAGGCGGCCAGGATGAAGTTCGCTTACCGGGTGAGCGCGGGCGGCGGGCGGGCTGTGGGATCGGCGCGGCTCTCCCGGTGGACGGTGCCTGAGCGGGCGCTGGGAGCGCGTGGTCGTCTTTCGCGGCGCCTGGCGTCGTGGGGTTCGCCGGCAGGCTGTGCGCCCAGGGCCTTGGGGACGCGGGGCTGTGGCGGGGCTCCTGGGAGAGCTGGGACGCAGGCGCCGACGGCTCCTCGGAGGGAACAGGGACACTTGCCGGGGTCGCGGGGGGATTTTTAACCTGAGTATGGCCCAGCCCAAAGTCTGGGGTCGGTGTTGTCGGGGAGGGCACAGCACCCTCGGGAGGGATGAGGCGGTGGGACCGGGCGTGGGCGCGGGCAGGAGGGGTGAGAGGAGGAGGGACCCGGGAGCTGGGGCTCGGGGCCGCTCCCTAACGAGGGAGCGTCCAGGTGAGCGGAGGGGCACGGAACCCAGGTGTGAGCTGGGTTTCCCGAGGCGGGGGAGATTCCTGAGGCGGAGGCCGTCACTTCTGAGAGCCAGGGGTGGGGGACTTGTCCCAGATGTGAAGTGCAGGAGGTGGGTGAGGCAGAGGGGGCCGCGGAGCCGACCCGGGGGGTCTCTGCAGCCTTTGCTACAGCTGGCTGGGTATAGGGACGCCCGTGTTTCCCGCAGTGGCCCTGACTGGGGGGCCTCCAGGGTTGCGTGAGCCGCCTGCTCTTGGGCGCACCGTGTATACACTTGCCCTGTCAGAAACTGAGCGTGGTGGTGGCCCCCTCCGAGTGCTACTGCTCTGCCCACTGTGCTGGCGGAGGCACCGCTGTGTGCCCAGCACCAAACCAGAAACCATATCCATGTCCTCGCAGGCCGGGACTTCCTCCACTCCACATTCTTGTTGCAGGGTGGCAAAAAATGTGCCTTGGAGCTTGCCTGACCGCTTAAAGTCCTTCTGCTGACCAAGCTCCTCCCTGAGGTCCTCAGGGCGCTGCCCACCAACAGCTTCGGGGCCTGGCTGGTGCCTTCTCATTTAGGTTCCAGCTCAGGTGACCCCCCCAAAGTAGCCCTTCTCCCACACTTGTCATCCCCCCTCCTGCTAGAGATAGAGTGAAAGGTGTCCGTGTCTGTGCGCATGGCAGTCTCCAGGGAACACTTGTGCTTGAGAATTAGGAAGTAAGTAGGGTGCCAGCTTGCAATGCTTCTGGATGCCCTGAGCTCTAGGCACTTTTGGGGTGGTGTTCCATTATTGTAGCTTTTCTCTTGGTGAAATGTGGGCTACGTGCCTCTCTTCACCTAGCAAGCGCCTCCTGTCTTGGGAGACTTGCTCAGACCTCACAGGAGCATCTTACCCATCTCTGTGGCAGCTTGCCCCCCCCCCACCGGCTTCTCTGGTCTCCTGAGGATCAGGCTCACCTCACTTCTTACTCTCTCACCTAGGAAATGTGAACGGCCCCCCCAAGGTGGGGTTCCCTGTGCCTCTCTCTGCCCAGATGCCTCACTTAGAGTTTTTCTGGGAGCCGAGACTGTTTTCTTGGTGTTAAGACGACTTTATTTTCTTTTCAGTTTTCAAATTTGCTGGGTACGGTTTACCGGCGTGGGAACCTAAATTTTACCTGCGATGGAAATTCAGTTATCAGTCCTGTGGGCAATAGAGTCACTATATTTGACCTTAAAAAGTAAGTATGTGATGAAAGTGGTGTTAATAATAGTGGTATGATTATTATCACGGTTTTTTATGTAGCGTATGAAAGCTGACAGTGTCTTCTGTGGCTTCCTTTTAATGGTACACCTGTTAATTAAGGCAGCCCAGGACAGGGCTACAGGACCTATCAGGGGCAGCAGATCACTTGTGGAAATTGTTCTAGTGCCTTGGCCAGGCCCCGTAAAATCGTGTGTCACTTGGCTGTGTTACCTGGGAAAGGACCTGCCTTTGCACTGTGGAGGTTGGGTGGGCAGAAAGGTGTAGCTCGGGATTAGCCCTTTCCCCATCAGGGAAGGCCCCTAAGGGCCAAGAGGCCAGGGCTGCTGGGGGAGTTGAAGGCGCCTTGGACCCCTGCTCGGTAGCCCTGCTGCCACCGGGCCTCACCAGTCAGACGGGGCAGGCCCAAAGCCTCCAGCTCTGCCACTGGAGATGAGTTTTGGTCGCCGGGGCTTAGCTGCTTCTTCCTGCGTGCTGTTGCACTTTGCTCCACGGCTCTGTACAGCTGTTTCACTACAAAGCGAACGTTTGTGGAAACCCTGCATGGACAAGTCGGCTGGTGCTGTTTTCCAGCAGCAAGAGCTCATTTCATGTCTCTGTGTCACGTTTTAGTAATCTTTGCAATATTTCAAAGTTTCTTACACCTGTGAGGGTGATCTGTGATCGTCTTTGCTGTTACTATTGTAATTGTTCTGGGGTGCCATGACTGTGCCCATGTGAGACGCAAGCTTGATTGAGAGGCACTGTGTGTGAGGTGACTGCCCCAACCAGCCGGCCGTTCCCCACTCCCATTTCTCTCCCTCTACTTGGGTCTCCCTATTCCCTGACAGAAACAACATTGAAGTTAGGCTGTTAATACCCTACAGTGGCCACTACATGTCCATGTGAAAGGAAGGGTCACCAGTCTCACTTGAAATCAGAGCTAGAAGTGATTAAGCTTAGTGAGGAAGGTGTATCAGAAGCGGAAATCGGCCGAAAGCCAGGTGTCTGCCACCACACAGGCAAGTTGTGAATGCAAAGAAACTTTTGAAGGAAATTAAAAGTGCTACTCCAGTGAACACGCTAATTACAAGAAAGCAAAACAGCCTTATTGCAGCTATGGATAAAAGTTTGAGTGATCCGGATAGAAGATCAAACCAGCCACAACGTTCCCTGAAGCAAGTCGGGAATGCACAGCAAGGCCCCTGCCTCTCCTCAGTTCTGTGAGGGCTGAGAGAGGTGAGGAAGCTGCAGGAGGAAAGTTGGAAGCTGGCAGAGGTTGCTTCACGAAGTTGAAGAGAAGAAGCCATCTCCACAACCTAAAAGTGCAAGGTGAAGCAGCAGGTGCTGATGGAGAAGCTGCAGCGGGTTTCCAGAAGATCTAGCTGAGGCCGTTCATGAAGCTGAGTACCTAAACAACAAAATTTCAATGGAGACAAAACAGCCTTCTATTGGAAAACGACGGCAAGCTGCAGTGGCTCATGTGTGTAATCCCAGCACTTTGGGAAACCAACACAGGCAGATTACTTGAGGCCAGGAGCCTGAGACCAGCCTGGCCAACCTGGCGAAACCTTGTCTCTACTAAAGGTACAGAAATTAGCCAGGTGTGGTAGCACATTCCTGTAATCCCAGCTACTCAGGAGGCTGAGGTGGGAGAACTGCTGGAACCCGGGAAGCAGAGGTTGCAGTGAGCTGAGATCTTGCCATTGCACTCCAGCCTGGGCAACAGAGCAAGACTCTGTCTAAAAATACTTAGTTTAAAAAAAAGAAAAAGATGGCATCGAGGGCTCACAGAGCTAGAGAGAAGTCAGTGCCCGGCTTCGGGCGACAGGCTGACTCTCTTATGAGGCGCTGATGCAGCTGGGGACATTAACTGGAAGCCAGTGCTCATTCACTATTCTGAAATCCCAGTGCCCTTCAGAACTATGCTCCAGCTCCTCTGCCTGTGCTCCGTAAGTGGAACAGCAAAGCCTGGATGACAGCATCTGTTTACAGCATGGTTTACGGAGTATTTCCAGCCCATTGTTGAACCCACTGCTTAGAAAAAAAAGGTTCCTTTCAAAATATTCCTGCTGATGGACACGCACCTGGTCACCCGTGAGCTCTGGTGGAGATGCACAAGGAGATTCATCTTCATACCTGCTAACGCCACATCTCTTCTTCAGCCTGCGGGAGTAATTTTAACTTTCAAGTCCTCTCATTTAAGAAATATATTTTGTAAGGCTGTAGCTGCCACAGATGGTGATTCCTGTAATGGATCTGGGAAAAGCCAGTGAAAAGCCTTCTGGAAAGGAGTCGCCATTCTAGATGCCATTTTGTGATTCATTCGAGGAGGTCAAAGTGTTGACATTAACAGGAATTTGAAAGAAGTGGAGCCCAAGCTTCATGGATGACTTTGAGGGGTTTGAGACTTTGGTGGAAGAGGTTACTGCAGACGCGGTAAAAATAGCAAGAGGATTAGAAATGGGAGCAGAGCCTGAAGATGGGACTGAATTGCTGCAATGTCACGATCAGTCTTGAGTGGATGAGGAGCTGCTTCTTATGGGTGAGCAAAGCAAGTGGTTTCTTGAGATGGAATGTACTCCTGAGGGTGCTGTGAAGACCACTGAGATGACAGCAGAGGATTTAGAATATGACATCAGCTTAGTCGATAAAGCGCTGGGAGCATTTGTGAGGACTGACTGCAAGTTTGAAACAAGGTCTGTTTTGGGTAAAATGCTATCAAACAGCATCACATGCCACAGAGGCATCTTGTGAAAGGAAGAGTCCATCGATACGCCAGGCTTCATTGCTGTCTTGTGTTAGGAATTTGCACCGGCCACCGCATTTTCAGCAACCACTGCCGTGACTGGTCAACAGCCATTCACATCGAGGTAGACCATCTACCAGCAAAAAGAGGAAGAGCCACTGAAGGCTCAGATGAGCATTAGCAGTTTTTAGCAGGAAAGCGTTTTTAAATTGAGGGATGCACGTTTAGACAGAATGCTAGTGCACACTAATAGGTTACAACGCACATGAGCAGAGTGTAGCGCAGACTAATAGACCGCAGCGCGCACGGACAGAGCTCAGCGCGCACGAACGGACCGCAGCGCGCACGGACGGAGCTCAGCGCGCACGAACGGACCCTAGCGCGCACGGACCACAGCACGCACGGACGGAGCTCAGCGCGCACGAACAGAGCTCAGCGCGCACGAACGGACCGCAGCACGCACGGACGGAGCTCAGCGCGCACGAACGGAGCTCAGCGCGCACGAACGGACCGCAGCGCGCACGGACAGAGCTCAGCGCGCACGAACGGACCGCAGCACGCACGGACGGAGCTCAGCGCGCACGAACAGACCTCAGCGCGCACGAACGGACCGCAGCGCGCACGAACTGACCGCAGCGCGCACGGACAGAGCTCAGCGCGCACGGACAGAGCTCAGCGCGCACAAATGGACCGCAGCGCGCACGAACTGGCCGCAGCGCGCACGAACGGACCACAGCGGGCACGAACAGAGCTCAGCGCGCACGGACGGACCACAGCGCACACTGATAGACTACACCATGCTGTTTACAATATGGCGTAAACACGACTCAGCTGTGCACGGGGAAGCCAGAACGTCAGTGCTTCACTCGGCTGCAGTATCCGCTATCTACAGCATCTCCGAGGGACTCCTGGACCCGCCTGTTGACCATTTCTCTAACAACAGTGTTACATGGGTGCACTGTCATGGTGGTTAATCTCTGTTGGGTGTTGAGCGTGCATCTGGTATTCTGATGTCACACTGAGGCGGATTCCGCTCATCCTGCCGTCCTGGAAGTAGAATTGATGTTTTCAAAGCCCATTTTTAAGGCTTTTACTGCGTTTCACCAAAGTCCCTCCAGGGACAACGTCATTTCTTTCTCGGGAGTGGGGGTGTCCACAGGTGGGCTCTGGCACGAGGGCGTCCAGTGAGATTGGAGGCGCCGCGTGGGGAGGGTGGGCCGCTGGTCCCAGGCCGGCCTGGCCTGTCTCTCATGTGGCTTGAGGACCAGCTGCACACTGTGATTTTTATCTTTATCAGCAACAAATCTGACACGCTACCCCTGGCCACGCGGTACAACGTAAGTGCGTGGGGCTGTCCCCCGGACGGGCGCATTGCTATCATCGTGGATGAAGGTACTGGTCCTTGGTGTGAGCAGGGACAGAGGGGACCAGTGAGGAGGGACTCCCCAGTTACTTCCCGGTCGGGGCCTTAGTGGGGATGGGGGGTGCGGGTGTCATGGGTGAGGCTGTGTCCCTACTGCAGGATGTGTCTGTGTCATCCCCTGCGGCAGGGCAGGGCCTCATGGCTCAGGCATTCTCAGTTCTGACGCCTCACAGTGGACGCGAGAAAGGCCTTCCTGCGTTTCTGTGCTATCTGGGGTGGCCCCGGGGCGGCTGTGCGGTCTCACCTCTGGCCTCCTGCAGGGGGCGATGCGCTGCTGGTCAGCCTGGTCTGCAGGTCTGTGCTGCACCACTTCCACTTCAAGGGCTCTGTGCACAGCGTGTCCTTCTCCCCTGATGGCAGGTAAGAGGGGCGGCTGGCGGGGCGGGAGGGGACCTGCCACAAATGCCAATGGCGAGGCCCACTGCCCGGCTCTTTTCCCTGGGTCCCAGGTTGTCACGTTGGGCACACAGCCCAATCTCTGGCATCGGTGCCTCCCTTTTCTGGAGCAGAAGGCTTGGTGGGGCCCAGCTGCCCTCCCTCCGGGTCTGTTTCTTCCCTGACTTCCAATTCCTGTGTTCCTTGGCCTCCACCCTGCTGGAGGCGGGACTCCGGAAGGCCCAGGTGGGCGGCTTGGGGCCGCTGCTGGTCGTGAGGATCAGCCATGTCCGCATTCCTTCCATACATAGGAAGTTTGTCGTCACAAAGGGCAACATTGCCCAGATGTATCATGCCCCCGGGAGGAAACGGGAGTTCAACGCGTTCTTTCTGGATAAACCTATTTTGGGCCTTACGATGAGACCACCTGCATCGACTGGACGGATGACTCCAGGTGCGGCCTCGGAGGCGTGGAGGGAGCGGGGCCTGAGAGTGGCACCGCGGATGTGTCCCTCCCTTGGGCAGCTTCCTTCTGCAATGGCATCTTGGCCTTCTTTAGGGCTGGGCACCGCCCACACCGTCGGGACTGGCTGGGTGGCTGTGGTCGGGTCTTCGTGGCCCTGAAACATGTGCTGTGGCTGGGCGTCCTGCCCCTGCGCCTGCGCCAGCCTTTCACCTGTTTGTCCTGGAAACAGTACGCTGCGGTTGGCTCAGGCGGCGTCTGGGAGGTGTGAGGAAGGCAGGCAGCCAGGGCCTGTGCCAGGGCACCCCCCGCTGCCCCATGCCTGGAGGCTTTTCAGCTCACTGTGAGACCACGTGGGGCCATGGCGGTCTCCATGCGGCTCTCTGGAGAGCGCACCTGGCTGCCTTGTCCTGCCCAGCCCTGAGGAGGTGCCGTCTCCCTCTTTTCCAGGTGCTTTGTGGTGGGGGAGCAAAGACATGTCCACCTGGGTGTTCGGAGCAGAGCGCTGGGACAACCTCATCTACTACGCACTGGGGGGGGCATAAGGACGCCATCGTCGCCTGCTTCTTTGAATCCAGCAGCCTGGACGTACGTCCCTGTGCCAAGTTCCCTAGCCTGATGCTGGCCAAAAGCGGCTCATTCAGGGAGGCCCCAGGCTGCAGGTGGCCTCTTCCTGCACTTCCTCTGGGCTGTTCCCATGTGGCCCAGGGGCGTCTGGGGACCAACGCGGCCCATTGAGAATTGTTCTGAGTTCGGAGGGGCCTTCGGTGGTGCTGGTCCCTGGATCTGAGCTGGAGGGAGGTGCTGGGTTGTGGCAGCCGGGCCGGCATGGCTGGGGCCGGGGTGACCCTGCGCTTCCCCTCGCAGCTGTACTCACTCAGCCAGGACGGAGTGCTGTGCGTGTGGCAGTGTGACACGCCCCCCCGAGGGCCTGCGACTCGAAGCCCCCTGCGGGCTGGAAGGCGGACCTGCTGCAGCGGGAAGAGGAGGGGGGAGGAGGAGGACCAGGAGGGGGACAGAGAGACCACCATCCGGGGGGAAAAGCCACTCCGGCCGAAGAGGAGAAGACAGGAAAAGTGAAGTACTCGCGGCTGGCCAAGTAGGTCTCTGAGGGCGAGGTGGGGCACTGGGGGGCACTCCTGTGGGCATCTCTGTGCTCAGAGAAACCTGGGTGTGGGGTCCCCAGACCGGGGGAGCAGGAGGTACAGAGAGCAGGCCGGCATCTGGGGGCCCCGGTTTGAGTACCCTCGAGTGCTTGGGTGTTGACCCTGCCCCCGTAAGCAGGGTCCCTGCCTCGGCTGTCTGAGCTGCCTGTGTGCCCAGGGCAAGACGGAGGGCAGTGGGCGGGGATGTGTGGGGGGCAGGGAGGTGCGAGGGCACTGCATGATGGAACAGCAGCACCTTGGGCCCTGAGGGGATTGGGGGTGTCTGTGGCCCTGCCAGCTTCTGTGGAGTTTGGTGTGGGGGATAGTCCCTCGGCCTCGTGTGGGGGAGACTCTCAGGAGGCATTTGGCAAGGCTGGAGGGAGAGGCCAGGGTGTGAGTGGGCGCGGCGGGTGGTCTGAGTCCTGCTTCGGGGCCCATTGGTTGGTGGTCCCTGGTGCTTTTCTGGGCGCTGAGCTGGGCAGTGCAGCCCCACGTTCGAACTCAGTCCCCCAGATGAGACGAGACGAGACTGAGCCTGGCCCCGCGGACCGCCCATGGGACGGCCTTCGCTGTGCCCCGAACCCTGACAGAGATGCCGCCCTGCGTCTGGGCTGTCGGGGGAGGCTGGTCAGGATCACGTGAAGGCAGAGTTACCAGCAACCATGGTGTCTCTGTCAGCCAGGTGTCCCAGCCTGGGCCCCTCCATGCTGCAGTGACTTGGCACCGCTGTGTGCAGGGCTCTGCACTTGGCGCTGAGACACGCCGCCTGCCCTAGCGAGGCCCCCTCTCCGCTGGGGGAGAGGTGCAGTGATGGGGTGGCTGCGGAAGTGGGCGGCAGGGGGGGGGCCCTGGACAGGGAGGGCGCCCACGTGAGGCCCTGCCTGTGGAGGGAGCCGGCGGCCGGAGCGGGCTGCGTTGGAGTGTGCTGGGGTCCGGTGGGTGGGTGGGAGCGGAGCTGGAGGGTGGCCACAGCAGGGCCCAGTGGGTCAGTGTCTGTGGGGACTTGGTGTTGTGCTGGACTCAGGACTTGAGTGGCGACTGGAGGAAGAGGAAGGCACGATCCGAAGGAGGTTCCAGGCGGCTCTGGGAAGACTGCATGCTGGGCGGGGACCACGGCTGTTAACTGAAGGGCATGAGGGGGAGGGCCTCCTGCACTGGCAGCCCGTGGTCCTCCTCGCTTGTTCAAGAGGGATGGGGGCCAGAAAGAGGGAAGGACTAGGGCTGAGCTGCACTGTGACTCGGGGAGGTTTTGAAGGTGGGGGAGCTGTCAGGTCACCTTCGTCTGTTGATGGGGACTGAGGGTTCCTTAGAGGAGGAAGCAGCAGGAGGTGATGGGACCAGGGGTGCCCGGCACCCGTGCTGTGTCCCCCGCACCTCCTTTATCTCCCGTGGGCACTGGTCCCTCTGGATGCATCGCTAGCTCTGCTGTAGGGCCACCTGGCGACAGTGGAGACCTTGTGTTAGATTCCCTTGGGGTCCCGAGCTCGGGATGGAGGAGGGCAGCTTCAGCGCCTGGGATGAGAGGAAGAGGGCAGGTCCGGCACCTCCCGCCTGGAGCTGTGACCTCTGCGCTGGAGCCCTGAGGAAGGCGGGATGGCAGCCTGGCTCTGCGCTCCTCACAACTCTCCTCCCTTCCCAATTCAGGTATTTCTTCAATAAAGAAGGAGATTTTAACAATCTGACAGCTGCTGCATTTCACAAGAAGTCTCACCTCTTGGTCACTGGCTTTGCTTCTGGAATCTTCCATCTTCATGAGCTGCCGGAATTCAACCTCATCCACTCGCTGAGGTAAACCTTTGCTCGCAGTGGGGTGTGGTTTTTATGCACTCACTGAAGTGATCCTTCCATTTCAGCCTCCTAAGTAGCTGGGATTACAGGTGTGCAGCACGACACCTGGCTGGCTTTTAAATTTTTTGTAGAGACGGGATCTTGCTGTGTTTCCCAGGCTGGTCTTGAACTCCTGGGTTCAAGCGGTCCTTGTCCCTGCCTCCTGATACACTGGGATGACAGGCGTGAGCCCCGCCAGCCTTCTGATACTTGACTGAAGTGAATTGTTGGAGTCTGGTGAATGGAGTGGGGTGTTGGGGGCCACCCTGAGCGCACACTGGGGCTTTAGCCTGGGCAGGCCGGCCTCCCGCTCACAGGCCCGTTCTCTGCAGCATCTCAGATCAGAGCATCGCCTCAGTGGCCATCAACAGCTCTGGGGACTGGATCGCCTTTGGCTGTTCAGGTTTGTCCCTGGCCCGGGTGGTAGAGATGGACTCCCTGTCAGGGACTGCTGCCTGGCTGCAGGCCAGCTCGACAGCCACCCACTGGGGGCACGCCCTCCCCTCCTCCAGCCCCGCCTTTCAGGTGGTGCCTCCCCTCCTCCAGCCCCTTGTCAGGGGGTGCCTCCCCCGCCTCTAGCCCATTGCCAGGGGGTGCTCTCCTCCAGCCCAGTTTAGGGGGTGCTTCCCCCCCTCCAGCCCATTGTCAGGGGGTGCCCCTCCTCCAGCCCATTGTAAGGGGGTGCCTCCCCCCTCCTCCAGCCCATTGTCAGGGGGTGCCTCCCCCCTCCAGCCCATTGTCAGGGGGTGCCTCCCCCCCTCCTCCAGCCCATTGTCAGGGGGGTGCCTCCCCCCTCCTCCAGCCCATTGTCAGGGGGTGCCTCCCCCCTCCTCCAGCCCATTGTCAGGGGGTGCCTCCCCCTCCTCCAGCCCATTGTCAGGGGGTGCCTCCCCCCTCCTCCAGCCCATTGTCAGGGGGTGCCTCCCCCCTCCTCCAGCCCATTGTCAGGGGGTGCCTCCCCCCTCCTCCAGCCCATTTGTAGGGGGTGCCTCCCCCCTCCTCCAGCCCATTGTCAGGGGGTGCCTCCCCCCTCCTCCAGCCCATTGTCAGGGGGTGCCTCCCCCCTCCTCCAGCCCATTGTCAGGGGGTGCCTCCCCCCTCCTCCAGCCCATTGTCAGGGGGTGCCTCCCCCCTCCTCCAGCCCATTGTCAGGGGGGTGCCTCCCCCCTCCTCCAGCCCATTGTCAGGGGGTGCCACCCCTCCTCCAGCCCATTGTCAGGGGCTGCCCCCTCCCTTCCTCCAGCCCATTGTCAGGGGGGTGCCTCCCCCCCTCCTCCAGCCCATTGTCAGGCGGTATCCCCTCCTCCAGCCCACTGTCAGGGGGTATCCCCCCTTCTCCAGCCCACTGTCAGGGGCTGCCCCCTCCCCTCCTCCAGCCCATTGTCAGGGGGTGCCTCCCCTCCTCCAGCCCATTGTTAGGGGGTACCTCCTCTCCAGCTGCTTTTCAGGGGGTGCTCTCTTCTCTGGCTGCTGGCCAGGGGTGCCCTCCCTGCCCTGGCCCTCCTCAAACGTCTGTCTTAAGCCCCCTTGCTCAGGGGTGGGGAGGGTCACAGCCCCATCTCAGTTGTGACCAGCGGCCACGGGGTCGCATAGGCGGGGTCCGTCACTGCCTGGGGGAGCTGTGGCATGGGGCAGTGGTCCTGGCCTGTGCTTGGGGGTCTGTGCGTTTGCCCCGTTCCTGGCAGCTTTCTTGGGCCTGGGGAACATGCAAAGGCGCGCCTGGGCCGGGTACAGCAGCTCCCCCATGTGCACAGGTCTGGGCCAGCTGCTGGTGTGGGGAGTGGCAGAGCGAGTCCTACGTGCTCAAGCAGCAGGGCCACTTCAACAGCATGGTGGCCCTGGCCTACTCGCCCGACGGACAGTACATTGTGACCGGCGGGGACGACGGCAAGGTAGGCTCCTGTCCCCATCCTGCTGACCTCTGTGCTGGCCCCGGGATCTGTAGACTGTGGCCTCAGGCTGTTGCCTGCCTTTCTGGTGAGGCTGTACTGGAGGCAACTGCGGGGCACAGGGGCAAGGTTCTCAGGATGCGGCATCACGTGTAGGGGTCTCAGGGTTGGGATATCAGTCACAGGCAGGGGTCTCAGGGATGGGCGGGTACAGGGGCAAGCGTCTTAGCTGAGGCGGTACAGAAATGGGGGATCCCCGCCGAAGCCGTGGCACACAGGCTTGGGGTCTGCCCTGCCCCTCCCATCCTGCCGCAGGTCAAAGTGTGGAACACCCTCAGTGGCTTCTGCTTTGTCACTTTCACGGAGCACTCTAGCGGGGTGACCGGTGTGACCTTTACTGCCACCGGCTACGTCGTGGTGACCTCATCCATGGACGGGACCGTGCGAGCCTTTGACCTTCACAGGTGAGGTCTCTGCTCAGGGTTGGCTCGGGACAGGCTCCCCCAGCGCAGAGGTGAAGGTGGAGGGAGAGGCTACAGTGTACCTGCTAGGTGCGGGGACCCTGGCATGTGACGCTGACCTTGGGTCTTCTCTGCAGGTACCGAAACTTCCGCACCTTCACCTCCCCCACGCCCCACCCAGTTCTCCTGTGTGGCGGTGGATGCGAGTGGGGAGATCGTCTCCGCGGGGGCGCAAGACTCGTTTGAGATCTTCGTGTGGTCCATGCAGACAGGCAGGCTCCTTGACGTAAGTGTCCCGAGGGGCTGGGCTGGGGCTCGGGGAAGAGGGGCCCCTCCTGTCTCCTGGGAGAGGAACGCAGGGAGCTGAGGTTACACTTCCAGGGCCCATGCCTCTGGCCCAGGCCTGCCCAGAGAGCCGCCGTGGCCCTCACCTCCACTCTTCACGACCCCTTCTTCCACGGTAGGTTTTGTCTGGACACGAGGGGCCCGTGAGTGGTCTGTGTTTTAACCCGATGAAGTCCATCCTGGCCAGTGCCTCCTGGGACAGGACGGTGCGGCTGTGGGACATGTTTGACAGCTGGAGGACCAAGGAGACGCTGGCCCTGACCTCTGACGGTGAGCACAAGGCAGCAGGCAGGAGCGGCCGCCTGGGGACCAGCAGCGTGCTGTCACACCCACCGGCCTGTTTCTAGTTGTGGGTTTGGTGCGAACCTTCTGGTGGGAAGGGTGAGTCGCTCTTAACCCAGACCTGCTAGTGTGGCAGCCCTGGAGGTTGGCGATACCTAGGAGACAGCAGATAGGTGGGTTGGGCCAGCGTGGCTTCCATGAGTCCTAGTGGGGTTCCCGCTCCATTGGCGAGTGCGCCAGGCAGGAGAGAACAGCTTCCTGAGGGCAAAGGGCTGCTGCCGCAGCTGCTTCCTGATTTTCTGAGTTGCTTTGAGTTTAAATATTGTCCTCCAGTGTGTAACCGAAGCTCTGCCAGGGTTGAGTCACTGGGAGAAGGATGAAGGGGCCTTGGGGGCTCCAGGATCTGCAGACCATGGTCTCAGTCTGCTGCTGCCTTTCTGACCAGGCTGTGCTGGAGGCAGCCATGGCCTCCTGTGTTCATATGGTCTGTGGCTGTCACACCATAGTGGCGACGTTAAAAGACCACGTGGCTCACAAAGACCCAGCCCGTCCATGTTCAGGCGTGGGCAGATCTGCCACCCCAGGAGGCTGGCTCTCCCCTGCTTCCCGCTGCCTCACCCACTCCCGCCTGGCACAGGCCAGTCTTTTGGTGTCACATGTGGCTTCTTTGCAGAGGCTCTGTATTCTCGTCTGTCCAGCCACCCTCAGTAACCTCGGCCATCACTCACCTATCAGCCTCACCTTCCTGGCTGCCCCGTTCATCGGGCCTTCATGGCTCCTGCGGCCCCAGCTGGGCCGCCTGGTGCTCTTCACTGGTGCTGAATTGTTCCCTCACCCACCTGGGTTGGAGCTTCTCCTGGGAGGAGATTCTTGTGTACCAGACCCAACAGGCACTGGTCTCTTGGGGGTGCCAGGGTGCGCCTGGTCTCCAGCCAGGGTGGTTGGTGGGCCGCCTGTGGGAGACTGGGTCTCCAGCCAGGGCAGTTGGTGGAGCGCCCGTGGGAGACTGGGTCTCCAGCCAGGGCGGTTGGTGGAGCGCCCGTGGGAGATTGGGTGTCCAGCCAGGGCGGTTGGTGGAGCGCCCGTGGGAGACTGGGTCTTAGCCAGGGCGGTTGGTGGGCCGCCCGTGGGATACTGGGTCTTCACTGGGCCTTACTTTGCATCTCTTCTGTTCAGCCTTGGCTGTGACTTTTCGCCCTGATGGTGCGGAGTTGGCTGTGGCCACGCTGAACTCACAGATCACCTTCTGGGACCCCGAGAACGCAGTGCAGACAGGCTCCATCGAGGGCAGGCACGACCTCAAGACGGGCAGGAAGGAGCTGGACAAGATTACAGCCAAGCACTCAGCTAAGGGGAAGTGAGTGTCGGCGCCGGGCCTCCTGATTCCACACCGCAGCCAGTGGCCAGCCAGGCTCCTGCAGCTTCTCATCTTTGGCCTTGTCCTTCGTTCCTGAGACTGCTGAGTCCTTGTGGGTGGAGGCAGGGGGCCCTGAGCCCTCTGGGAGAGGCCACATCCTCCGTAACGCCTGGGCTCGCACAGCCCCAGCACAGGAGGGCGCCCGCATTTGCTACACCTACACTCGTTCAGCTGAGAGCCTGCATCCACTTCCAAACCTTGATCCTGAGCTATGACGTTGTCCTGGGTGCAGGGGAAAGCAGCTGGTGCCCGAGTTCACACCCAAGACCTGGCACTTGGGGAGGCTGAGGCGGGTAGGCTGTTTGAGCCCAGGGGTTCAAGACCAGCCTGCGCTATGTGGCGAAACCCCATCTCTACAAAAAAGACAAAAATGAGCCAGCTGTGGTGGTGCATGCCTGTGGGCCCAGCTAGTCTGGAGGCTGAGGCAGGAGGATTGCTTGAACTCAGGAGGGCAAGGCTGTAGTGAGGATGGCATTGTGGCATGGCACCGCAGCCTGGGTGCTAGCGCAAGACCCTGTCTCAAAGAGAAACACCAGAAAACAGCCCTGGCACCCGCCTAAGAGTAAAAACACAGGTCCTCGGTTACCTCACCTGGCTAGAGAGTGCCATGTGGACGGTGAAGACACAGTGTCCCCTTGTCTGGACAGTCGGGGGCCAGCGCAGCACTGACCAAGTTCCTGTGCGGGATCCTGGCTGGGCCATGAGGGTCACCTGGGTGGCGGTCAGGCCTAGGAGCAGGGGGAGGATCTGGGGGGTGTGCCCGGGTGGGTGTGGCCTTGTGGCCTGGACCTGGTTGGTCCCAGGAGCTCAGCAGCCTGTTGAGTAGAGAGTCTTCCTCCAGAAGGAAGTAGAACCCTGTCTTGGAAGTGGTGAACACCTGTGTGCAGTCCTCATGGGTTCAGCCTGAGTGAGTGACTGGCGGGTCCTGGTGGTTGTGTTTCCAGCTTGCAGGAGCTGCATGGCTGCCGTTCCCATGAGGAATGCAGTTGGCTTCTCCACCTCCTCTCCAGCACTCATTGCTTTGTGTTTTTTTTAATTGGAGCTATTCTGGTGGATGTGAGTTTGTATCTCGTAGTTCTCATGGTAGTTTCCGTAACGACACTGAGTGTTTTTCATCTGCTGCTTGGACGTTTGTTAAGTCTTTTTTGGAGAAATGTCTGTTCAGGTCTCTTGCTGTTTTTGAATTCGGTTGTTTGGTTTTTTGTGTATTGATTTTAGGGGTTTCGGTGATACCTGATGTGCAGTATTTGTTCTGCTCTGTGAAGTGTCTTTCCACCGCTCTCGTGGCGCTCTCGATGCGCAGAACCTTTAGTTCTATGATGTCCAGTTGGCTCATTCTTTCTGTTGTTCCTTGTTCTCTGCTGTCACAGCTGAGGGACCCTGCCCACCCGAGACATGTGTTGAGCAGAGTGGTGAGGGCTGGTTTCTGGTTTCTGCAGGACTGAGCAGACGTGACCGAGAGGAGGCTGCTTAGGGTGGAGGCCGACTGGCCGCAGTTTTGTGCTGACATCAGCAGAGAATGCCATTTTTTTGCGCCATTTGGTCCTTTTGTGGAAAAGACATTGCCTCTCTGGAAGCCAAAGCATCTAAGGGTGGTGTTGGCTTAGAGCAGAAGCAGGTGACAGCGCCATTGGACGTCGTGGGTTTTAAGTCTCGTGTGGGTTGAGGCAGTGAGCCTTGGCAGAAGGTGCTGTGGGTAGAGTTTGCTTCCTAGAGGGTTGGTATAGGGTCTTCTCTATCTTCTAAGGTTAGTTTTTATTTTATTTTTTATTTTTGAGACACGGTCTCACTTCGTCACCCAGGCTAGAGGACAGGAGCGTCCAACTCCTGGGCTCAAGTGATCCTCCCACATCAGCCTCCTGAGTAGCTGGGACTACAGGCGCGCGCCACCACACCCAGCTCATTTTATTTTTTGTAGAAACAGGTTCTTGTTATATTGCCCAAGCTGGTCTTGAACTCCTGGCCTCCAGGAGTCCTCACACCTCAGCCTCCCGAAGTGCTGAGATAACAGATGGGAGCCGCCATGCCGGCCCATAGTTGGTTTTCAGGAGCCGCACGCCGAGGCTTCCGCAGTGGCCACCCTGAGTCCACGTCTCCTCTCCCCCCAGAGCCTTCAGCACCCTGTGCTACTCTGCAGACGGCCAGAGCATCCTGGCGGGAGGCATGTCCAAGTTTGTGTGCATCTACCACGTCCGCGAGCAGATCCTCATGAAGAGGTTCGAGGTCTCTTGCAACCTGTCTCTGGATGCCATGGAGGTGAGCCAGCGGCGCGGGGCCAGCCGGTGTGGCTTCCGTCCAGTTGAGTGCGTCGGGCTCCTGCGTTGGGCACTCCTGTCTCCACGGGGCACCTGTCCTGTGTCTGAGTGCACGGCCCTCACCCGCCCCGGCAGCCGTGTGTGGAGCCGCGGCCCCAGCCTTTTCAGCACTGGACACCAGTTGCGTGGAAGGCAGGTTTTCCACAGACAGGGTTGGGGGCTTGGTTTGGGGAGGAAGTAGTTTCACCTCAGATCAAGGTCACTGGCCTTAGATTCTCAGAGGGAGGGCGCCCCCCAGACCCTCATGCACGTGGTTCACCGTCGGGTTTGTGCCCCTGTGAGGATCTGGCGCTGCTGCCGTGTCAGGAGGCGGCGCTCACGTGGTGACCGGGCAGTGGGGGAGCGGCTGCAAGTACAGGTGGAGCTTCGCCTGTCACCCCACACCGCTCACCTCCTGCTGTGCAGCCAGTTCCTAACCCTGGTGTGCATGACCCTGCCGGAGCGGGTTGCTAGGAGGCTGGGGCCGCAGGGTGAGTGTCCAACACACGCTGACTCGGGGGACACGGACAACCTGTCAAGGAAGGAGTGAATCAGGAGGGCGCTGGCAGGCCCTGCCTCGTGGCTTCCTGCCCAGGGTCCCTCGTGGAGGGCTCTGCCCTCACTGTCCCCGCTGGTGCCTGCCCTCCCCCGCTCAGCACAGCCCTCACCTCAGGTCCCACTCACACACTGGCTCCCGCAGGACCTCAGGATGAGGGTGAGGGAGTCCTGGAAGCCTCCAAGCAGGGACGTGGCTGCTGGGTTCACCTGCCCATGCCCTATCGGGGCAGAAGCTCACCACCCCCTCAGTGCTTCTAGGGGAAAGTGTCCTTGGCATTTTCCTGAGGGAGCAGGTGGCCATCCTCGCTGTGAGTCCTAGCCCTTGTGGTGGTGGCAGCAGTGCTAGCATGCAGACCTCCGTCCACCCCCCTCTGCAGCCTCCACACCACAGCCTCCGTCCACCCCCTCTGCAGCCTCCACACCTGCCCCACTCCACAGCCTCCGTCCACCCCCTCTGCAGCCTCCACACCTGCCCCACTCCACAGCCTCCGTCCACCCCCTCTGCAGCCTCCACACCTGCCCCACTCCACAGCCTCCGTCCACCCCCTCTGCAGCCTCCACACCTGCCCCACTCCACAGCCTCTGTCCACCCCTCTCTGCATCGAGCTTTGCAGGGCAGGTCCCTGGGGAGCTGCAGGGCTCTGTCCCTGTCCTGGTTCTAGACAGGGCTGAGGCTGGTCTGGTGTTGGGGTCAAACAGCAAGGGCGGGAGAGGACGGCCAGGCCGTGGGGCTGTCGGGACAGGAGGGCCAGGCCGTGGGGCTGTCGGAAGCAAGGCAGCCACTGCTTTCGCTGTTCTAGGAATTTTTGAACCGAAGAAAAATGACAGAGTTTGGCAACCTGGCACTCATTGATCAAGACGCTGGGCAGGAGGATGGAGTGGCGATACCACTGCCAGGCGTCAAGAAAGGTGAACAGAGGTTCCTCCCACATCTGCCCACCACTCACCCTTCCTGGGTGACAGTGGCGTGCTCACACCCCTTGTTGGGGCTGCTGTGTGTGAGAAGTAACGGTCACTGTGTGGTGACGTTTACTGGACATTGGGGGTGTCAAAGGCCCAGTGGGTTGGTGCCGGTGCCATCAGCCCCCGTGACAGGAGGAGCTGCCCATGAGTTGCTACACGTGGCCTCCCTGCACTGGCAGGACCTGTCCATTTGCTCTTGGGACTGGGTGTCCCGTCTGCTGCACGGCACACGGAATGTCCGGCGTGAGGCCATGTGCCCTGCACAGAGAGCCCAGCACTCCAGAAGGCCTGGGGCCGCCTGGGTCCCAGGTAGACCACCCTGACGGGACACTTGGCGGCCAGAAACCCTGAGCGCCTCTGCGTATAGGCCCAGGGTGTTGTGGCAAGCGCAGCAGACCCAGACCCTGGGCTGGGCCAAGGCCCTTTTTGGGGTTGGCTATGCAGTCTGCTGGCCAGGCTGACTTTCCGGGGGACATCTGCGCCACGGGCTGGGCCATCTGCTTGGCAGCTCAGCCAGCACAGCCTCCGCGGCCCCAGCACAGGCCCGCCTGCCGCAGCTGCAGCAAGGAAAGGGCCGCCTGTGCCTCCGCCTCGTGCAGGGCCGAGTGAGCAGAGGCTGCTGCTCCTGATGGGCCCCCACGGCACGCCCAGGCAGCCGGGGAGACTGCAGGATGGCGTGTATCGTGGGGGAGGGCAGCCTGGATGTGCTGCCCAGTAACCGCTACTGGTTCTTTTTCCCCCAGGTGACATGAGTTCTCGACACTTCAAACCCGAGATCAGGGTGACCTCAGTCCGCTTCTCTCCCACTGGTGAGCACTGGGCCATGGGCTGCTGGTCCCCGTGGGCACTGGGGCATCTGTGCCAGGGCGAGGCCAGCCACCATGGAGCTGCCTGTAGGCTTCAGGCTGTGCCCTCTGCCCCTGGGTAAGAACACGGCGGTGCTACAAGATGGCTGTTGTCCCTGAGGATGGGTGGCCACGATGGTGCCAACCTTAGATGCACTGAGCTTTGAAGCGTGGTGGGCCTGGCACGCCCTTGCTCTAGCAGCTTCTCGAGGGCTGTGCACATGCCGCCCAGCTGGGGCGGCCCTGCTGTCATGGAGAGCCCGTCTCCTCTGCACTGCGCCCATCCTCTTGCAGTGGGGGAGGAGGGTCTAGGCCACAGGCCTGTGGGGCCTGGAGGTGCACATGGTCCCCGCAGAGGAGCCGGGGAGCAGGGTTATGGGGGAGCATGCTCCAGAAGGACTGAGTGTCAGTCAAGGGCAGAGAGGCCCATGGGAGCCAGGGTCTGTGCCCTGGGGCCCAAGAGCCAAACCTGGCTGCCTCTAGTGCGCCGTGGCAGCACCGAGTAGGTGCGCAGAGACCACAGGGCCTGTGGAGCTGAAGACACCTGAGCCTGGCAGAAGACTTGGGAGAGGAGAACGCATGCGTGTACATATTTGCTTATGTGCGCAGGAAATCCCTGGGATACCTTCCAGGATGCTCCAGTGGATGCCTTCCCAGGGGCGTTGAGGGGTGGGCGCTAAAGGCAGATGGTGCCTCTTGACTTTTGTACTTTGTTCCACGGAAATGTATTTGATACTGTTTCTTAAAAAAGAAAAACAGTTGGGAGGAGATGAACTTAAGTTTCTAGGAAAGCGCTGCTCCATTTCCCAGGGCGCTGCTGGGCGGCCACCACCACGGAGGGGCTCCTCATCTACTCCCTGGACACGCGCGTGCTCTTCGACCCGTTCGAGCTGGACACCAGCGTCACCCCCCAGGCGAGTGCGCGAGGCGCTGCGCCGGCAGGACTTCACCCGGGCCATCCTCATGGCCCTCCGGCTCAACGAGAGCAAGCTGGTACAGGAGGCTCTGGAGGCGGTGCCCAGGGATGAGAGTGAGTCGGGCTTCGCATGGTGGGCGCCGGGGCGTCCTTGTTCTCCTGGTTTGAGTCGTTTGCAGAATAAGCCTGTTTTTTTTCCTTTGTGTAGTTGAAGTGGTAAGCTCCTCCCTTCCTGAATTGTATGTGGAAAAAGTGCTTGAGTTCTTAGCTTCGTCCTTTGAAGTGTCTCGCCATGTGGAATTCTACCTCCTCTGGACTCAGAAACTGCTCATGTTGCATGGACAGAAGCTGAAGTCCAGGTAGGAGCGTCTCGCCCGCTGTTCATCTGTGCCTGGGGTCACCTGACCAGCTTGTCTTGCTGGATAAAGGGAACCTTTAGATGCAAATGTAGCATGCAGGGAGCCCACTGTGACACGGGTGACACCCCACATGCTCAGGGAGTCAGCATGTGGGGAGCCCACTGTGACATGGGTGACACGCTCAGGGAGTCAGCATGCAGGGAGTCCACTGTGACACGGGTGACACCCCACACTCAGGGAGTCAGCATGTGGGGAGCCCACTGTGACACGGGTGACACGCTCAGGGAGTCAGCATGTGGGAGCCCACTGTGACACGGGTGACACCCCACACTCAGGGAGTCAGCATGTGGGGAGCCCACTGTGACACGGGTGACACGCTCAGGGAATCAGCATGTGGGAGCCCACTGTGACACAGGTAACACGCTCAGGGAGTCAGCATGTGGGAGCCCACTGTGACACGGGTGACACCCCACACTCAGGGGAGTCAGCATGTGGGAGCCCACTGTGACACAGGTGACACGCTCAGGGAGTCGGCATGTGGGAGCCCACTGTGACACGGGTGACACCCCACACTCAGAGAGTCGGCATGTGGGAGCCCACTGTGACACGGGTGACACCCCACACTCAGGGAGTCAGCATGTGGGAGCCCACTGTGACACGGGTGACACCCCACACTCAGGGAGTCAGCATGTGGGAGCCCACTGTGACACGGGTGACACCCCACACTCAGGGAGTCAGCATGTGGGAGCCCACTGTGACACGGGCGACACAGGGAGTCTCCTTTCAGAGCCGGGACCCTGCTGCCTGTGACTCAGTTCCTCCAGAAGAGCATCCAGCGGCACCTGGACGACCTGTCGAAACTGTACGTGTGGGTGTCGGCCTGGCGGGTGGGCAGGGCTGCACGGTCGCCTGCTGGCTCTCACCGGGAGCGCTCCTGGTTGTAGGGTCCTGCGCTACAGGTCCTGCGAGCCCCTCTCCGCTGGTGTGGAGACCAGAAACTGTAGAAATAAAAGACGCAAGACACAGAGATAGAGAAAAGAGTTTGGGCCTGGGGTCCGCTGCCAACCAAAGCGTGGCGTCCGGCAGTGGCCCCGAGTGCCCGGATGCTCTGACTTGTATTGAGTACAAAGCTGGGGGCAGGGTAGGTAGGGCGTGGTGCATAGCTGGGGGCAGCGCAGGTAGAGTGTGGCCTTGGTGGTCGGTGATAGGGTCAAGTACATCACGTGTCATACAGGCAGGAGCCCAAGGCTTTCAGGTAGCCGAGATGAGGTAAAGAGCACAGAGCATTAGCACTTTTTCCATACTTGTCAAGAAAGAACAAAGACATTAAGATTTACGTTACTTTTACTGATTGTCCCTTCTAAGAAAAAAGAAACCAGGTGCAGAAGTAGAACATGAGAGTGGACATGGAACGTGACCGCTGAAGCACACCATCACAGAGAGACACTTAAGCCCCTGGACGCCTGCGGGTGTCCCTGACAGCGTCAGGCCTACCGCAAGAGCTCGGAGGAGCGGAGTTTTCTCCTAACTCCTCCAGGGAGGCAGACATCTAACTATTTTGGACGTCCCCTTCCCTAGCTGGCTAAACAGTGGGCGCTTTCCCAGTGCTGGCACTGCAGCCCAGCCGAGGCGCCCTCCAGCAGCCCTTACCTGGGCGAGACAGAGGGCTTAAAGCGTCTTGCCTTAGAGTCATTCATTCCACAATGTCACCCCAGGTTCACACTTCCGACCTGAGAGGCATTAGTAAAAGAATTAGGATCACCTATGAATAACTAATAACTACTGCAGTTATATTTCTAGTCACCTTCTTCATTATTTATATGGAAATAGGCTGAGGCTTCTGACTCCTGCCTCGGCACTTACGGGATCTTCTCCCTACACCTGGTGTCATCTGATTTGAGGACCAAAGGAGCCCGTGCTGAAGGTGCTCGTCTTCTAACCTGCGGGGTGAACGGCACCTGCTGGGTCACCCCAGGGTTGGCCATCCTGGGACATGGCCTGGCGCTGAATGGAGAGCAGCGAGCACTGTGGCAGGCAGACAGGCTGCAGGTGGTGCACCCTGGGTGCGGCCAGAATCCTCCAGGCTCTTGGAGGGATTGCCACATTCGTAGAACGAGCAGCCTTTCCTGGATTTGCAGATCACCCGCACGGGCAGTGTGTGTGGGGCCGGGCGGCCTGGAGTCCTGGAGGTGTGGCTGCCCTGAGCCGTGGCTCCCCCTGGGGAAGGGCGCTGCTGCTGAGAGGATTCGTCCGAGGGCCTAGGACAGGGCCCGGCCTCCGCAGTGCCCGCTCTGCAGGGGCGCCTGCCTCTTCCGTCATTTCTTTGTGGTTTGTGCTCTTTCTGTCCCTGGCCCTAACAAATCTCCCTCCGTGAAGGTCCAGCAGAGCCTGCTGGGCAGGCCTCAGGGTAGCCGTGTGAGGGATGTCTCCGTCTGTTGCCCGTCAGTTGCCAGGTTTCCCGGCTGTGTTTCTGAAAGGCCTGTTCTCTGCCCTGTGAGCGAGTTGCTCTGTCCAGGGTTCAGGGGCTGAGGCCTGAGTTTGGGCCTTGTGGGTTTGTGTGGTTCTCCCACCAGTTCTTGAAGTGTCTCTCAGTCTTTGGACTGAGTCCCAGAGTGTAAGTGGAGCCTTTCCTCCCATCGTGTTCCGGCTCCCCTACAGAAAGCCGGGGGTGTGCCCTGATCCGCGGCTTTGGTGTCAGACATTCCCTCAGCTGAGGTGTCTTGGACTTTGCACAGAGCTCTGTGCAGAGCTGCACAGAGGAGGAGGAGGAGGAGGGCTGTCTAGCTCCTCTATTTATTTATTTATTTTAAAATTCATTATTTTGTTACTTTTTTTTAGTGGAGTCTTGCTCTGTTGCCCAGGCTGGAGTGCAGTGGTGCTATCTTGGCTCACTGCAACCTCCGCCTCCCAGGTTCAAGTGATTCTCCTGCCTCAGCCTCCCGAGTAGCTGGGACTATAGACACGCACCACCACCCCCAGATAATTTTTGTATTTTTAGCAGAGATGGGGTTTCACCGTGTTGGTCAGGCTGGTCTTGAACTCCTGACCTCAGGTGATCTGCCCGCCTCCACCTCTCCAAGTGCTGGGATGACAGGCGTGAACCACCTCCCCCTGGCGAAGCTCCTTTAGATCTGTTCCCTCTTACGGGAGGTTTTCAGAGTTGGTTAAGCGCCTGTTCCTTGGACTTCCTGTCTAGGCGTTCACTGCCCATCTGTAGGGCTGCCACTGGCTGTGGGGGAGTCCCGCACGTGACCTGAGATGTGGCGCCGCAGTGCTTTCCTTCCTTTCTTGTCCACTTACCTTTCAGTTCTCCTTTATAGGATGCTTTGCTGTGTAAAGTGATGGCGGCGTCACTTTTCTGCTTTGTTCCGTTAACTCAAGAAATTAACGATTGAGTGTGCCTTCCTCCCCTCCCGCTCCAAAACACCGCATTGCTCTGCAAGAGCGCTCTCTTCCTAAGTGTTTGGTAGGACTTGCTGGTGAAGCCATCTAGATTGGGCCCAGTGGAAGGGCCAGAAGGGATGGGATGTTCCAGTTGGGTCCTTGAAGGTCCTTGCTGCCCTGGGCTGGAAGGGGCAGAACCTTGCTGGGGCCGGGAAAAGAGGAAACAGATGGCTGCTGGGGCGAAGGGACCGGCATGTCCAGCCCCCGCTGCTTTTCTCAGGGGTCGCAGAGAGGGGTTGGGTTCAGGGCAGACCGAGGCCCGGTTGTTGCCGGCACTGACCCTTCCCTGTGTGATTGACAGCTGTAGCTGGAACTGCTATAACATGCAGTACGCGCTAGCAGTTTCCCAGCAGCGCGGCACGAAACGGCCCCTGGAGCCCCTGGGAAGTGAGGAGGAGGAGGAGGCAGAAGCATCTGAAGACGACAGCCTGCACCTGCTCGGAGGAGCAGGCAGAGACTCAGAAGAAGAGATGCTGGCCTAGAGCCGGCCGGCTGCAGCACAGATCGTGCCGGCTAAGACCTGCCAGGGAGATGGGACCATTGTGCCACCTGGGCCAGCAAAGAGGAGGGGTCCAAAGAGCAGCTCAAATACTGTCACTGGTGGTAGTGACTTGCTTTTCTGCAGAGGAAACATGGAGCCCATCAGGACAGCGAGCTGACGGACCACACCAGGGGCCGGCACGCACGGGCACCCCGGCGCCAGGAGCGGGGCTGTGTGAACACTGAGGAATTCCGAAAATGCCTCTCAGAAAAGTTACTAGCTTCACATGAACTTTGTATGAGACTTATTTATATCTCTAATGCAAAGGTTTGATAAAGAACTTAGGGATAAAAAAGATGGGGTTTTCTGACGTGAGGATTAAGTCTGCACTTCAAATTAAAAAGGCTTATGTTGAATCGGTGTTTTGTTGGGGCTCAGGACCTGCCTGCACACTGGAGCATCTGTGCTGAGGAAACACACCGGCAGAGCAGGGTAGCCCTGCCATCTGGTGAGGACCCTGCCATCTAGTGAAGGCCCTGCCATCTGGTGAAGGTCCTGCCATCTGGTGAAGGCCTTGCCATCTGGTGAGGACCCTGGCATCTAGGGAGGGCCCTGCCATCTGGTGAGGAGCCTGTCATCTAGGGAGTACCCTGCCATCTGGTGAGGAGCCTGTCATCTAGGGAGGACCCTGCCGTCTAGGGAGGACTCTGCCATCTGGTGAGGGCCCTGCCATCTAGGGAGGAGCCTGCCGTCTAGGGAGGACTCTGCCATCTGGTGAGGAGCCTGCCATCTAGGGAGGACTCTGCCGTCTGGCGAGAGCCCTGCCCCATGACCTATGCATATCCCAGGGGTCAGGGGCACAGAGCCTCTCCCTGACATCTCAGGGATGCTTTGGAGCCTGGCGCTGGGATTGGCCTGTCTTGGTGAGCTCACTCAGACCTGCACCAGCTCTGCATGGGCCACACGGAGGAGGGGGAAAGCTCCTACCCTCTGTGGTGCCCTTGGGAATGGTCGTCATGAAAGTGGCTTGGGACTCCATCCTGGTCCCCACAGCTTAGAAACAGCCGCCTCCAAGGTCAGGACCTGAGGCTGACCCAGTGTGGTGGGTGCTTAACCGACTGCCAGTGCTGTCTGTCAGGCCCAGCCTGTCCCTTGCCAGCAGTGTGTGCCCACGAGACCCTGGGTGGCACCTGGGAAGTAGAGCTGATACCTGCCTGGTGGCCTCCCTTGGTGGTGTGAGGCCACATGGACTAGAGAGTGGTGATGAATATGACAGGTGGCATGCTGTGGCCCTCAGTGCTGTGCTTGGAGGCCTGCAGACCAAAGCCTTTGTTGAAAGGAAGAGCTCAGGCCCTGGTGTCACTGGGTGTTCTGTGGCTGCATGTCTCTGTGTGACCTAGGCTGGAGAGAGAATCCTCAGCTATCATCTGCCCAAAACAGGATTTCCAGTGTTCCCCTGCCTCGCCTCATCCTGTTCTGTGAAACAGGATTTCCAGCGTTCCCCCACCTCACCTCACCCTTTTTTGTGTCACATGGCAGTGGACACCTGAGTAGTTGCCCCTGGGACAACTGGAGCTGTGACTCTGCAGTGGGATCTGGGAGCTCCATGCCAGGAGCACGTGGTAGGAGGTAGAGACAGGGTCCTGGACCCCACACCGACCGAATGGGAGTCTGAATTCAGCGTTTCCTTTCTAAGTGGTGCTTGGTGTTTTTTGGGTCATCCCACCACCCCATCGCTCCCACCAGCTGATGGTCCCTGGCTGGCCGCTCCCCAGGAGCTGAGAAGCCTGAAGGGCAGGCACGGAGGACCAGGAGCGAGGATGGTCAAATGTGCCAACCTCATCTTTGGTTGTTTCACTGGTTGGTTGTGTCCCGTGTCTGTTATTCTAGTTCCCCACTCTCTCCCACAGGGACTGACAGTAAAAGTCCTAGTGATGGACCACGCGTCAGTGGGGGACAGTGACAGCCATGGGCTGGGTCATCGCTCTGTCTGCAGTGTCCAGCATATCCCTGTGCACATCCTCTAGCAGTGACCACATTACTTCAAAAACCCATGCATAACAAATAGATTTTTTTAATGGAAGAATTCCAGCTAGGACCTGAGCAACTGGGATCTTCACGCTGACTATCCATGCTGTGAATATTAAAAAACAAACAAACAAAAAACAACCCAAACAGTGGCGGGGCGCAGTGGCTCACACCTGTAATCCCAGCACTTGGGGAGGCGTAGGTGGGCGGATCACCTGAGGTTGGGGGTTCGAGACCAGCCTGACCAACATGAAGAAACCCCGCCTCTACTAAGAATATAAAATTAGCTGGGCGTGGTGGCGCTTGCCTGTAATCTCAGCTACTCGGGAGGCTGAGGCAGGAGAACCCCTTAAACCCGGGAGCCAGAGGTTGTGCGCCAGGATCGCGCCGGACTAGCCCGGATCAAGCCCTTGTGTGAACTGAAGTTTCCAGGGTACAACATCCCGGGGTCAGCAAAACCCGGAAGGGTCGCTCCGCGAGAGTGGGGCCCGCGAGAGACAGTCACGGAAGCGGAGGGTGCTCCTGACCCCGCGTGGGTCCTGACACCAAGATTCAGACGAGTGGCCGTTTAGGAGGATGTGGCCCCTGGGTGCTTGTGCTGGTGAGTTAAGGATAAGACGGAGGTAAGAGGCGCGGCGACGGGCTGGGCTGCCCCGAGGCAAGGCTGCACCGCGGATGGCGGGAAGGGCGCGGCGCCTGCGGAGGCGTCCGAGGAGGGCGGCGCTGGGGACCGCGAGAGTCGCCAGCATCCCTCGGCCTTGGGCCCGAGTCCTCAGCCAGCACCCGGAGGAGGACCGGATTCCCGGAGCTCTACCCGGAGGCTCTGCGCAGGCGCGCCCCGCCCACCGGCACACCCACGGGAAAGGGCTGCGACGGGGGCGGTTCTGGAGCTCCGCCCCGAGAGGTCTGCGCAGGCGCGGCCCCGCCCGCCAGCACTCGGGATAGGGCTGAGACGGGGGCGGGTCCTGGAGCTCCGCCCCGAAGGCTCTGCGCACGCGCCGTGCCGACCAGCTGCGCGTTTGTAGGCGGGCGGTTGCACCCTGTCTGTCGCGGTGCGACCTTCCGACCCTGCTGGCCTCACCGCAATGGCGGCTGTGAGGGCCCTGGTCGCCTCGAGGCTCGCTGCGGTATCTGCGTTGGCGTCGCTGTCCCCCGGCAGTCGGACGCCTTCCCAGCGCGCAGCCCTTCACCGCTCCGCGCAGCGTCCCGGGGCTAGGGTCGCGCTGGTGAGTGGACGAGGGTGTGGGGTCAGTTCCCGCCTCCAGAGGTCAGCCTTCTCCGTTCCCCGCCCAAGGTCGGCCCCACTTCCTAGGTCAGCTCCCGCCGCCCAGGTCGGCCCCTTTTCCCGGGTCAGCTCCGGCCTCCCATTCGGCCCCTTCCTGCCGGTCAGCTGCCGCTGCCCGTTTCGACCTCTTTCCCCCGGGTCAGCTCCCTCCCAGGTCGGCGCCTTTTCCCCGGCTCAGCTCCCTCTCCTCTCGCAGGTGCTGTCTGGATGTGGAGTCTTCGACGGAACCGAGATCCACGAGGCCTCGGCGTAAGTCTCAGGGGCGACTGGTCCTCCACCGCGGGGGCCTCGAGAAGGCATCTCTACCAGTGCAGTTTACCCTTTCTGAACCGTTTAGAGAAAGTATGTATTGTATTTTATTTTTTGTGTTTATTCTTTGAGACAGCGCCCAGTCTGTCTCAAAAGGTAAGTACAATGGTGCAATTGGCTCACTGCAGCCCCTGCTTCCTGGGTTCAAGCGATTCTCCTGCCTCAGCCTCCGGAGTAGTTGGGACTGCAAGCATGCACCACCACACCCAACTAATTTCTGTATTTTTAGTAGGGACGGGGTTTCACTGTTGGCCAGGCTGCTCTCGAACTTCTGACCTCAAGTGATCCACCCGTTTTGGCCTCCCAAAGTGCTGGGATTACAGGCATGAGCCACCGTATTTTAAATACCCTATTCCTGGGTGAAAAAGCAAAAACGACTGGCAAAACCCAGGAGACACTGAGGAAGAACAGTTTTTAAGTATCGCATATACCGCCACCTGGAGGTCGTCACTCAGCATTTCACTGGAGTGTTTTTCAGGACACGCACATTTTGCAAACATTGAGCTCATGCTTACCTGTGTTTTGCAAATGTTTCTGATGCCTGGGGACTGGTTCCCACTCATTCCGTTCTCAGCATCATGGTTTTAACGGCAGCATGATATTTCTGGGTCTTAGGTTATCATATGTGTAACTGGTCAGCTATTGCTGAGTGGTTGGTGGTCTGATTTCCTATTTTACTGGAAATGACTGCAAGCCAAACTGATAGGACAGGAGGCAGCCACCTGCCAGGTGCCTGTAGTTCCCATGTGGTTCAGGGTGACCTGGAGAGGGGGAGAGCTGGGTGGTGGTGAAGGGGTGTCAGGCTACGGAGAGGGCCTGAGGCTGGTGGCTTTGTGGGCTGCCCGCCCCCCTGGGTTAGAGTTGGCACTAGGCACAGGGAGCTGGGGGGGCAAAGGGCCAGGATGTGTTTCATGATTTGGCCTTGGGGTGAAAGAACCAGTGGGACAGAAAATAGCCACAGAATAGCTTGAGACCTCCCAGGTAGAACAGCAAGGTCTGTGTCTGGGGTGTCTGGGTGGATTACTTATGGGTAGTGGAACCCAGGTGCCAGGGCCAGGTCCTGACCTCTCCCTCTGGCAAGTCACGGCACTCCGTGCTTCGGTTTCCTCCTCCACATAAGGGGCAGTGAGGGTGGGCTTAGTGTATGGGTGGGCTTAGCGGGCTGTCTCATGTTGGCACCGGGAATTGTGGATGCCAGCCTGAGCCCTCGTAATGTCAGCTGTTGTCCCCAGGAGGAGCCTCTGTTGCCCGTGGGGGAGATGGAGCTGCTTTGGCATGTGGTGTGGCTGGGTCTCTGTGTCTCCCCCCTCCATCTGTGATGTGAAAGTTGAGGGAGACTGGAAATTGAACTAAGTAGTGACAGAAAGCCCCTCACACCCTCTGAGTGTGTGGCACTGTGCACACTGCTGCTTGCTCTTGGTGCCCACAGCGAGCAACTGGAAGAGGGCAGCCAGGCCCTGGGAGTGTTCAGCAGCTGGGGGACCCGCACGCCTCCAGGCTGTGCCCTCAGTGGTGTCACCCGGCCCCCATGCTCCCGTTGGCACAGGGAGCTGTTGGGACCAGCTGGTCTCTGTAGCCTCCTTCCGAGGGTCTGTTGTAGTCCTCACCACCAACCCGCAGTGAATTGGAATGGGGGACGAGGGGGGACATTTGGCTTGGTGTGGAGCCAACTATAACTTTTGGCAGAGCAAGTAAGATACTAATGTACATTAGGAATTGACTCCTGGCACTTAGCTAAAATGCTCTTTTTAGAAATGTGCTAATACAGATCTGGGTGGGGCACATTTTGAAGAGTTGTCTCTGCTTTTCTCCTGGGCAGGATCCTGGTGCACCTGAGCCGTGGAGGGGCCGAGGTCCAGATCTTTGCTCCTGACGTTCCTCAGATGCACGTGATTGACCACACCAAGGGGCAGCCCTCCGAAGGCGAGAGCAGGTGTGGGGGTGGGATTGAAATTTGCCCCCTGTCCACCTCCCCCAGGGCAGCCTTTGCTGCTGGCTTCGTTGAAACCGAGTCCTGTGTGCAAGTGAACGTCCTTCTGGGCAGCTGTGCTCCGGCTGTTCTGGAGGGAGTGCTGCCCGGCTCAGTCACGTCTCCAGTACTGGGAGAAGGAGTGGAGCTGTCCACCGTGGCACTTCACGCTGAGTAACGCCCTCCTGTCTTGGTCTGGAGCAAAGGTGGTGGTTCTCAGTTTGGTTGCCCACCTTCTTCCCCTGTCTGGGCTCCAGATCGTTTTTGCTGGTTCCCAGCAGCATGCCTGTCACTGCAGTGTGTGGTTCTGGCCTGTGTGGCCTGAGATCTGCTTCCCTTGCCCGTCCTGCCCAACAGCCCTGGGCAGGCCATTCCCAGGTGCCTTCCAGCTGGCTTCGGACCGTGAGAGGTCGGGCTGGAGGTTGGAGGAAGAAGCCACAGCTGCCTCCTCGGGCTGTGCTGCTCCCCAGTGGGGGACCCCTGTGGTTTCTTTTCCTGCCTGGGACCCTGGCTTCTGCACTCGCACCTTCGGCCCCCACACCTGGGGCTGGCAGTTTCCTGCCACGGCTGGCCCTCGAGTGGCTTCGCTGGCCCTGAGCCGTGGCTTCTTACCTTCCCCGCTGAGTCCCACTGTCCTGATGGATGCACAGACTTCTGTCTGCTTTAGACACTCGGAGAGACTTCCACTTCTGGTGGGCCTTGACGGACGGTGCAGAAGATTCAGAGTGATTTGGCGCAGGTTCTGAGGTGCTGATCTGAGGAGCCCAGCACAGATTTAGCGTTGCTAGACCCAGGTTGCCTTTCCAGGTAGTGAGCAGACATGCTGACCTGCAAGTGAGTCCCCATGTGGCTGACAGCCACGCGTGTGGAGTGTGTTGTCTGTGGGCTGTGCCCCGCCCCGCTCGACAGTCCTCCACCTGCCTGCTCAGGCTTTTTGTCCTGTGCTCTTTCCCAGGAATGTTTTGACCGAGTCTGCAAGGATTGCCCGTGGCAAGATCACAGACCTGGCCAGGCTCAGCGCAGCCAACCATGATGCCGCCATCTTTCCAGGAGGCTTTGGAGCGGCCAAAAACCTGTGCGTATTTGAGCTTTGACGTCTTCCGCTTTCTGCGTGGAGCAGATGGGAGGGGGGGTGCACACGCCTGCTGTACAGTGCGGGCCGTGGAGTGGTAGATGGGAAGAGAGTGGTGACAGGAGCAGCCTCTGGGTTTAGGTCTACACGGTGCACTGCCAGCTGTCTGATGTGGGCGGCACAGTGGTGGATGGGAGGGGTGGTGACAGGAGCAGCCTCTGGGTTTAGGTCTACACGGTGCACTGCCAGCTGTCTGATGTGGGCGGCACAGTGGTGGATGGGAGGGGTGGTGACAGGAGCAGCCTCTGGGTTTAGGTCTACACGGTGCACTGCCAGCTGTCTGATGTGGGCGGCACAGTGGTGGATGGGAGGGGTGGTGACAGGAGCAGCCTCTGGGTTTAGGTCTACACGGTGCACTGCCAGCTGTCTGATGTGGGCGGCACAGTGGTGGATGGGGAGGGGTGGTGACAGGAGCAGCCTCTGGGTTTAGGTCTACACGGTGCACTGCCAGCTGTCTGATGTGGGCGGCGCAGTGGTGGATGGGAGGGGTGGTGACAGGAGCAGCCTCTGGGTTTAGGTCTACACGGTGCACTGCCAGCTGTCTGATGTGGGCGGCGCAGTGGTGGATGGGGAGGGGTGGTGACAGGAGCAGCCTCTGGGTTTAGGTCTACACGGTGCACTGCCAGCTGTCTGATGTGGGCGGCACAGTGGTGGATGGGAGGGGTGGTGACAGGAGCAGCCTCTGGGTTTAGGTCTACACGGTGCACTGCCAGCTGTCTGATGTGGGCGGTGCAGTGGTGGATGGGAGGGGTGGTGACAGGAGCAGCCTCTGGGTTTAGGTCTACACGGTGCACTGCCAGCTGTCTGATGTGGGCGGCGCAGTGGTGGATGGGAGGGGTGGTGACAGGAGCAGCCTCTGGGTTTAGGTCTACACGGTGCACTGCCAGCTGTCTGATGTGGGCGGCGCAGTGGTGGGTGGGGAGGGGTGGTGACAGGAGCAGCCTCTGGGTTTAGGTCTACACGGTGCACTGCCAGCTGTCTGATGTGGGCGGCACAGTGGTGGATGGGGAGGGGTGGTGACTGAGCGTTGCATGAGCCTGCTGTCTGATTCTGGGAGCTGTTCTTAGGGTTGGGCCTTAGGTAGCGTTTTAGCAAGACTCACTTTTTCTGCTTCTCTGCTCTCTCATCTCTGAGCATTCCTGGTACCCAACAGCTGTAAGTGTGGGTTTGGGGCTCCCTCTTATCTAATCACCATGCTGTTGGGCCTCGTCACATTGAAATCAGTCTGAGTATTCGTTTCAGATACCAGTTTTCTCTCTTTTTTTCTTTAGAGGTGAGGTCTTGGTCTGTTGCCCAGGCAGGGGTGCAGTGGCACGATCCTGGCTCACTGCAGCCACAATCTCCTGGGCTCAGGCCATCCTCCAGCCTCACCCTCCTGAGTAGCTGGGAATATAGACGCATGCCGCCATGCCCATGTTTTCATTTTATTTTTATTTTTTCTAGCCATGTGTGTAGCCCAAAGTGGTCTGGAACTCCTGGGCTCAAGTGACCCTCCTGCTTCGGCCTCCCAAAGTGCTGGGATTACAGGCCTGAGCCAGCACGCCCAGCCCCGATTCTCTTATAGAACCCTGCAGCATCAGAAATTGGTTTCCTTCTCGGTAGTCTGGGCAGCCCTCCTGACAGGAAGAAGGGAGGCGCCAGGCTTTGCTGGTCGGCTTGTTTCCACAGTAGCTGGAGCGTGAACTTGGCGGTCTGTCCGGCGCCCACAAGGTGGCGTCCGTGAGCTCCAGATCCTCTTTCCCTTCTCTGTGTGTCTCTTCCTCTGCACGTTCTCTCTCGGCACCGCCCCCATGGCCCTGCCTGCGAGGTGGAGCTGGTGTCGGGGACAGCTCTGCCACCTGCAGGAGCACTGGCCACAGCTCTGTCACCGTGTCTTGAGTGTGCAGGTGGCTTCTGTGCCGCTGCATGGGTGGCAGTCCCAGCAGGGCCGGCCCCGGTCCATCGGCAGCTCCTGTTTCTAGGACAGGCTGGAGGCTGGCTGGCCACTCGCCCCGCCCTGGGCAGCGCACACCCAGAGTCGAGGGGGCAGGCAGTCTCCATCTGAGAACCTGCCTGCCTTATCCCGAGACTACGAGGCTCCGCTTTGCCTGCGGGGTGTCAGGAGGCCTCCTTCCTCAGATTCCAGCCCTTTTCTCAGCGCCCTTGGCTGTGCCCTCACCCAACTCCCACTGGAAACCCCACCCCGGCCTCCCATCCTCCCCCTCTCCTGAAAGCCATCGAGCCTCGTCGGTGCCGCCCATGCCCCTGACCTCACGTAGCCCCACGTGAGGCTCGATCTTTTGTCCATTGCCCCGGCGCCACCACCGTCTCCACGAGGCTGCTGGCGGGGAGACGGGCAGGGAGCGGCCCCTGTCATCAGGTTGCACTCCCAGCACACCAGCATTGCCTGAGAGGACGAGCCGAGTTCATAGATGGCCCAGCCTCGCCTCTGACTGCTGACACTGTGAGGTGGGGGAGCACTGGGGCAGCTGGAGGCTGTGCGGAGGGCTGTGCCCTGGCATGGCCCCTCCATGTTTTGCCAACCCAGAGGCACAGGCCTGAGGCATGTGCAGGTTCTGGGGTCAGTGGGCCTTGGCCTTGGCATTCAAGGCATTGATGGGCGGGCCCTGTGTGCCTGAGTGTTTGGGTCCACGTCCCTTGGGTGAAGCTCCCGTTCTTACTGACCTGTCCAGAAGATGGATCTGGGCTGCCTGGCGAGCCTGCATGGGGAACAGTAGAGTCCTGCCTTGGGGCAGGTGAAAGGCGGCGGGGAGGTCTGACAGCCGATGTTGGAACAGGAACGAGAGCTGTGGGAGTTAGGAGCCGGGGCCCTGCCTGGAACCGGCAGCTGCGTCTCGGCACTGCAGCCTGGGCTCTGCCAGCTGCTCTGGAAGGCACCGGGGCATGGGCCCTCTCGGCCTGGTACCCTCTTGCTCCTGCCCACCTCCTGATCCGCCTGCTTTCCCTGCTGCTCTCTGCTAAAAAAAAAAGGAAAAGATATTCACATGAAACGCCTACTTATAGCCACACGTCTGTCCTTTGCTGCCATTGACTGGGGGTCCAGAGCTGTGTCTAAGAAGCCCCCCCAGGAAGCTAGACCTTGGTCGTCAGGCTGTCTGAGGGAGGCCTTTCTCTCCTGGTAGGAGCACGTTCGCCGTGGACGGGAAAGATTGCAAGGTCAATGAGGACGTGGAGCGTGTCCTGAAGGAGTTCCACCAGGCCGGGAAGCCCATCGGGTGTGTACGGGAGCGAGGGGGGAGGGGCGTGGAGCGTGTCCTGAAGGAGTTCCACCAGGCCGGGAAGCCCATCGGGTGTGTACGGGAGTGAGGGGGAGGGGCGTGGCCCTGCAGCCTCTGGAAACTCACAGATGGTTTTCTGAACTGAGGGGATTTTACTCAATGTCACTGGTGACTTAACAGGAAGGAGACAGCGCACTGCACTTCCCTCGTGGAGACCTGGAATCTCTCAGCTCCCAGAGGCATCCCTAGGCAGTGCCTCAGGACCCCAAGCCTTTATCAGACCCCTTCTCCTGAGGAACTCCTTAGCCACGGCACCTCCTGCCCCTCTGACTCCTTTCCGGTCACTGCAGCACATGCCCTGTCCCTGACGCCGTTCCCCTCCTAGTTGCCTCCTTCCCTCCCAGGGAACCATAGCCAAACACGCCCCTTGCCCCTTTGGGGCCTGGCAGCTGTGGGCCGCACCGCAGGTTGCCAGGGGGATGAGGCTGCTGTTTGATGAGGCCCTGCCCCTTCCACTGTCGCCCCCGGGTGGCCGTGAGGTGCTGGGCAGCGCAGGTCACTGAAGGCCCTGCTGTGGGCACAGCACCTGGCACACAGGAGGGCCTCTGTTGGCTGAGCAGGAAGGGTTTCCTGGTGAAGCAGCAGCAGGTCCCAGGAGTGGGTGCGGCGGGGCCCTCAGCTGCAGGCCCGGGTGGAGCTGCTGTGGCCTGTGGCTCCCCTTTACAAGGGGGCTTTCCTTGAAGCTCCGTGGCCTGGTGCCTGAGTGCCTGCGGGGGAGCGCTCGGCAGGTGGGGGAGCGGGGGCTGAGGACACCTCACTCTTAGCTTTGAGTCACCTGGTGCTACCTCCACCACGTCCTGTGGGCCGCAGCCTCGGGGCAGCTCAAGTTCACAGAGGGCGAGGTCCAGGACGGCGGGGCCCCATGGCAGAGCCACCTGGGGTCACGGCGAGGGTCATTTCTGTCCTGCAGGCCATGCGGCTTGGGTCCGGTGCCCGCCTGACGCGTGTTCTCGCCTTTCAGCTTGTGCTGCATTGCGCCCGTCCTCGCGGCCAAGGTGCTCAGAGGCGTTGAGGTCACCGTGGGCCACGAGCAGGAGGAAGGCGGCAAGTGGCCTTATGCCGGGACCGCGGAGGCCATCAAGGCCCTGGGTGCCACACACTGCGTGAAGGGAGTGGCCATATCCTTCCTGGCTGCCTTGGCATATGGCTTCTTCACCAGGCGGCCTCATCAGTGGGAGCTGCAGCTGCCGGTCTGCCTGTGGGGCCTCCCCCGGTTGGCACTGCAGCCGTGTCTGAGGGTATAGGGCAGATGGCTGTGACTTCCCAGCTGGCGCTGGGTGGGCCGCAGACACTTGGTGGGAGCGCAGCTCTGCTGTGTGGTTGGCAGGTGATCCGGGCCCCCTATTCTGACTGTTGAGTCTGCTCAGCACCCCCAGGCAGCCACGGGCAGCACCATACAGGAGATCCTGTGGGACCTCAGGATGCTCTGGCTTGCGAGGGTGAGGGAGAGTGTGTGCGAGGCGTGGAGGGGGAGAGGGGCCTGGTGTGCAGGGGCTTCCTGGCTTTATTTGTGTGAAAGTCCTCAGGCCGGTTTGGATGGCCAAGTGATTCCAGCCAGCCTCGTGGCCTCTGACCCCTCCGGTCAGGTGTGCCCCCGAGTTCTGAGATGATGGGCCCAGAGCGCCGTGGGGCTACAGCCTAGGGAGACTGGGAGGGAGGCCCTGCCCGGACCCAGGAGAGTGTCCACATGGGCCCAATTCAGCGATCAGAACGGCCCGGGGTGAGTAGACTGTGGGCCCAGTCCCTTGTGGGTATTGTTCTGAAGGCTGCAGTTCCTCTCAACAGGGCAGCCTTTTAGTTCCGGGCAGCTTCGGGCCTTGGCCCGTCTCCCTCACTGCAGCCTTCCTGTCGGGCAGGAGTGCAGGGCGGGGCTGGCTCCAGGCCTCTGTTCTTGGTTGTTGTGGAGGCCCGACCGGGGTTGTGTGTGTGGCGTTGGGGAGGCTCGGGCCTGGCTGACCTGTCGCGGTCGTGCTGCGGGTTGCCCTGTTGCCTGATACCCTGCGGCGTGAGGACCGGCTCCCTCTGGGCCAGCAATTCATCTGAAAAGTGGGCACTGCCCCTGCCTCCCGCAGTGTTGGTGAGGATCCCTGGCATGTGTGGGCCCCATGATGGGGCAGCTTCTGGTCGTGTGTGGGTGTTGGGCCTGTGTGATGCTGGCTGAAAGGGGTCCTGAGGGCAGTGCCCTGTGTCCTGGAATTCCCGCTGCCGCCTTCCTCCAGAATGCATGTGAAAGGATCGGATCCCTTAGGTCGTTGAACAGCATAAATCATACAGAAAGCGGGGTCCTGCCAGTACAGACTCTATAGGAGCGAGCTCCCCCTGTTCCGGGTTTTCTGAGAACAAAGTTAGGATGCGTGGCGAGGGGTGCGCTGGGAGCGGGGGGTGGGGCCGGGGCCCCACACCTGAAAGTCCCTCGGGTCCGTGCCTGGTGGTTTTTTCCTTAACTCTGCACACGAAGCTCACGTGGACCAGAAAAACAAGGTGGTCACTACCCCAGCCTTCATGTGTGAGACGGCGCTCCACCACATCCACGATGGCATCGGGGCCATGGTGAGGAAGGTGCTGGAACTCTCCGGAAAGTGACTCGAAGGATGGGGCTTAGCCTGGTGCCTGGACTCAGCCTCACCCTCGGCCGAGGAGCTGTGTCTGCTTTCCATCCAGCTGGGGGCTGGCCAGCCCTTTTCTCCTGAAACCTGCAGGCGCTTTCTCTAAGGAGGGCGCGGCGCAGTGGATGGGGACGCTTCACCCTGGCGTGGCTGCGCTGCTCTCACGTTGAGAGGGGCCGAGGGGCTGATTTGATCTCTGCCACAGGGGCTCGCCTCACTGTGTCCCCCAAAACAAAGCGCAGCCAGCTTTTGTAGAAATAGAGAATTCCCCGTCTGAGGTTTTACAGCTCAGGTTGCTTAGGTTTTGGAAGGAAGAACGTGTTTAGGTTTGCAAGTCTCCTCATCAGGAAACCAGAAGTACCACACTGATGGACCGTTAAAGGTTGATCTCTATTGTGAAGCGACTTTTGAGTTAATCAGTGTACGGGGGTTTCTAAAGTAGGCAATCCCTGTAGCCACAGCGAATAAACACCTTCCCTAAATGGAAACCTCCCACAGCTGCGTTTCGGGCCTGCTGAGACTGCTGCGTGAGGAGAGGCAGTGAGGTTTCTTCAATGAGTCTCAGTTCTCTTAATTTGCAGGAAGAAAGGGAAATTGCAGCTCCTCAGCCCCCGAGATTGACCTCTGGAGAGTGACTGTAGCGTAGGTCCCAGGCCGCGGGTTCAGGTGTGGCAGAAACTTGGACACGTCCCCAAGGGAAATAAAGTGCGTCGCGCTGGACTCTGCCACGTTCATCTGTGTGTGCAGGATCGTTTTGGGAGAGAAACAGTTAGGGTAGAAGTCAGGTGTCTGCACACTTCATGCAGTGTCCAGTATCCCTTGCTTTTGGGTCCGTCTCTGCCTGAGCAGCCACAGGGCCAGGCCAGCCTGCGAGGCCCTGAGCTCGGTGGTAGGGGCTGCTGAAGCGTTGGAGTGGGGGTGGGAGACGCTGCCCTGGGTATCTGCACGGCTGTTCTGTGTGGTCTGGTTTGCATCTCTGTGTGTGTCACATGCTGGCCCGGAACGGGTGGGGGTGTGTGTGCAGGCCCTGGTCCCAAAGACTCCACGCACTGGCACCCACCACACCCCCTCGGCCCTCCCTACCGTGTGGAATCAGTGAATTCATCCACTGCCTTGAGAGGGCGTGGGGGTCCGTGGGTAAGGCAGGAAGGCCCCCACTGCACCCCACCTCGGGTCTCAGCCTGGCCCTTCTGGTTCCTCCTCCGCGGGGAGCTGGGTTCTCCAGTGACCTTCCTCCGGCCACCTGATGGGTGCCCATGCCCACTGCACACGCCTGTTTCACTTGCCCCGGGGCCAGGATTACCCTGGTCCAGCCAGGCAGCGAAGGAGCCTCCCACGTCTGGGGTAAGGTGGGGCTCCTCCCCTTTCCATAGGCTTGTGTGGACACATTTTGTGGGAGGGGTACCCGTGTACCACGTGTTCATTCACATGTGCGTGTGTGCATGGAAAAGTGCACAAGTCACAGGCATTCACTTGGCGGTTTCCACGCAGCAAATGTGCAAAACCATGGCTCAGGCCTGGCACGGCAGCACTGTCACTAAGCCTATAGATGACCTCACGACCCTTCCCTCTGCTCTGTACCTAATAAATACAGACGCTTCTGGACGTTCGGGGCTTTGCCTGTCTCCGCTCATAGGTGGCGTGGCCCTGAGCCCAGCTGCTCTTTTCTAGTTCCTCTGTGTCCTGTCTCTATTTCTCGTTTCCAGCGTCTCAGCATGGCTATAGGGGACACCCCATGACCCAGTGGGGCTGCAGCCCTGCACATGTTTATTTTGAGACAGAGTCTTGCTCTGCCACCCATCTCTGCAGTGGCAGTATCATGGTTCACTGCAACCTCCACTTCCCAGGTTCAAGGGATTCTCACCTGAGCCTCCTGAGTAGCTGGGACTACAGACACACACCACCGCACCCAGCTAACTTTTGTATTTTTAATAGAGATCGGGTTTTGCCATGTTGGCCAGGCTGATCTCGAACTCCTGACCTCAACTGATTCACCTGCCTCGGCCTCCCAAAGTGCTGGGATTACAGGCGTGAGCCTCTGTGCCCCGCCAGAAGTATCTTTTAGTGACAGTATGCTCCCAGTTCTTCACTTCTGTCCCTGTGCTGCTGTCATTAGCTTCACTTACACATAAGCATATATAATCAAGGACATTGTTATAACTTTGAACAAACTTCTATGTGTTAGATCAATTCAGATTAATGGGCAGGCACGGTGGCCTATACCTACAATCCCAGCATTTTGGGAGGCTGAGGTGGGAGGATTGTTTGAGGCCAGGAGTTCAAAACCAGCTTGAGCAACATAGTGAGACCCCGTCTCTTCAAAAATTAAAAAATTAGCTGGGCATGGTGACCTGCACCTATGGTCCCAGCTACTTGGGAGGCTGAGGTAGGAAGATCGCTTGAGCTGGGTGATTGAGATTGCAGTGAGAACACCACTGCACTCCAGCCTGGTTGACAGAACAAGACTCAAAAAAAAAAAAAAAGGAAAAAGAAAAGCGTGTGTTCCCCTACTTATTCCTTCTCCAGCACTCTTTCCTTTATGTAAATCCAAGTTTCTGACTTGCACATTTTTTTTTCCTCTCTAAAGAACTTTTTACACCTTTTGCAAGGCAGGTCTACTAGTAACAGATTCTCAATTTTTGTTCGTCTAAGAAGTCTTTATTTTTCCTTGACTTTTGAAGGATAAATTCACTGGATACAGAATTCTAGGCTTGTGGGTTTTTCCTCAACACTAAATATTTCAGGTTCACTATCTTCTTGCTTGCACAGTTTCTGAAAAGTCAAAACTAATTCTATAGGAAATAAATGTATTCTTACTCTATAATTTAGGGGTCCCTCCTCCACCCCTGCTGGCTTCTTTCAAGAGTGTTTCTTTAGCTTTCTGCAGTTTGAATACCAAATGCCCAGGAGTGGACTGTTCGGGCGTGCTCCTGCTTTTAACCTGCTCTAAAACGCAAGCAGGACTTGGTCCCTGGACAGGCCCCACAGCAGGGCAAATGGTTCCAGGGCTCACCCAGGCTGACCCAGGCTGCTGGGGTGTTTCCCTGCAGGAATGGGGTGTGGCTGCAGAAGCCTCCAGGCTCCTGCTGGATCTGGAAGCCTCCCTGCCCCATGTCTGCGTTGCTTTCCTGGGGCCTCCAGCCCATGGTGAGAAAGGCGTGGGTGGCAGCTGAGGGAGGGGCCGGCTGCCTTTGGACTGTGCTGCTGTGCAGGCTGGTGCCTGGCAGCCTCCCTGGGCACAGCTGTGGAGGAGATTGTGCCATCTCCGTCAGCCTTAGTCACCCCAACCCTGAGAGCCGGAGGCCGCCCTGGAGGGGGAGGAGCTGGAACTCGGGAAGTGGGCCAGGTGCGTACCACGGAGTCATTGGCCAGCAGCAACCACCAAGTGGCTTCAGGGGCAGGGCGGCCTGGGTAGACCAGGCCAGGAGACTAGCCCAAACCAAGTGGCCGAGTCACGGGGCTGTGAGCAAATACAGTGGTGGTCATTTCAAGCCACTAACAAAGTCTCCGTTTCAGGCCGGGCGAGGTGGCTCATGCCTGTAATTCAGCACTTTGAGAGGCCAAGGCGGGTGGATCACGAGGTCAGAAGTTCAAGACTAGCCTGGCCACGATGGTGAAACCCCGTCTCTACTAAAACTATAAAAATTAGCCGGGCGCAGTGGTAGGTGCCTGTAATCCCAGCTACTTGGGAGACTGAGGCAGGAGAACCGCTTGAACCCGGGGGGGTGGAGGTTGCAGTGAGCTGAGATCGCTCCACTGCACTCCAGCCTGGGCGACAGAGTGAGACTCTGTCTCAAAAAAAAAAAAAGTCCCTCAGTTTCACTCAATATCACGTCCTCGGGGCCCGTCCATGTTGCAGTGTGTGTCAGAATTCTCATGGCTGAAAAATCTTCCACTGTGTGTGTGGGCCACATCGTGTTTGCTCACTGCTCTGGCAGTGGACACGTGGGCTGGTCCGTGAGTTAGCTGGTGTGAAGAACGCCGCCATGAACGTGGGTGCCTGGTGTCTCCCTGAGACCCACTGTCACTTCTGGGGCCGTGCCTCCGGCAAGGTGGAACTGGTGCATCATGGGGTTATGCTGGCTCGAGGACCTCCCTCCCTGTGTTCCCCAGCAGCCGCACCGTCTGACATCCCTCCAGTGCTGCACAGGCTTCCTCACGTCCTCGCCAACACTTGCACTGTTTTTGTTGATGATGGATGTGAGGCGGTTGTGGGGCTTTCTTGCCGGGCCTCCCCGGGAGGTGCTGTTGACCTCTTGGGTCATTTCTTGGTGCTTTTGCTGTCCTCACCCACGAGCCAGGCCGGACGCCATGTGACGGGACTCCCCTAACTGTGAGCACCGTGTATATTCTAATTTCTTTATGGAGCAGCTGCCAACGCAGGGCCTGGGCTGGACCCGGGGGGCAGTGGGGTCCCGGAGCGAAGGGGCTGCCTGGGCCACAGAGCCACCTCTGGAGAGCCTGGCTAGCATCGTGCCTGGGCCCCTGCAGCGTGAGATTGTGAGAGCGGCCCCTGCCGTGGGTGCCAGTGCTGCCTGAGGCTGTGGTGAGAACCAAGCAGTGCACTCTGCAGCCTGGTTTCCCAGGGAGGTGTTTGTGACGGGCTTCCCATAGTCACGGGGGCTTGGGAGAGGCAGGAACACGGCAGGGTCATCCCGGGCGGACCAGGAGGACCAGGGCTGAGTGCCCGGGCTCGAGAGACCTCCCAGGGTGGGCAGACCCTGCTTTCCTGGTGCTCAGGGCCATGGGGACACCAGCCAGGCCCTGCCACGCTCCTCCTGGGGACCTGCTCTCAGGGCCCTGGGGGTGTGGTTTGGATGTCTGACGGGGCAGATTCCATCCTTCCAGCGAGAGGCATTCGGGCACACGGAGCCCTGGCTGGTGCTGCGGGGAGCAGCGAGGGGAAGGCAGGGTGGCGCGTTCTCCCCACAGCCAGCGAGCAGCCGAGAGGGCCTCACGGGGAAAGGAATTTCACTGCCCAGACGAGCAGTGCCGGCCAGCCAAGCCCAGTTCCTGATTCCGGCTCAGTGGCTGACTCTCCTGCTGTGGGACCTCAGACAAATCACATGCCCTCTGCTGCTCCAGAGAAAGGGGCTGAGGATGTATGCATGCACGTGTGTGTGCAGGTGTGCAGGCGCACCTGTGGGCAGGCGGGTGTGTGCACGTGTGTGCACATAGGCATGTGTGATGTGTGTATCCGTGCACGTGTGTGTGCAGGTGTGCAGGCGCACCTGTGGGCAGGGCGGGTGTGTGCACGTGTGTGCACATAGGCATGTGTGATGTGTGTATCGGTGCACGTGTGTGTGCAGGTGTGCAGGTGCACCTGTGGGCAGGCAGGTGTGTGCACGTATGTGCACATAGGCATGTGTGATGTGTGTATCCGTGCACGTGTGTGTGCAGGCACACCTGTGGGCAGGCGAGTGTGTGCATGTGTGTGCACATAGGCATGTGTGATGTGTGTATCCGTGCACATTGTAGCCTCTGGGACCAGGTCCGGTAGGCCCGGCCTGCAGGTGTAGCATGAATGGTAACTGTTTTTATTGCCTGCAGTGTGAGTTACCTTCTTAGAAAACCGCTGCAGCCGCAAGAAAAACAAACAGCAGCCAGTCATTTAGAGATACGGCTGGGCGCTGAGAGCAGCAGAGCCTTTCAGTGGTGGGGGCGGAGCCTGTGGCCGGCAGGACGGGGAGGGCATCAGCCTGGAGCTGGCCGGGCGCTCCCGCTCCTGTGGCTGTGGCAGTGCAGGGCCACCAGGTGCTCTGCTGTCCTGGCTCCCGCCTCTGCCTGGTGAGCAGAGGGCAGGATTGGCAGTTTGCTCCCACCATGGGGCGTCTGACCTGTGGGCGGCCCACATTCCTGGTCCTCAGGCTGTGGCTGGGACACACCCTTCCAAATTTTCCTGAGGACCAAGTGCGATCACACACAGGACGATGCTGTAAACGTGTGTGACTCCGAGCGAGCACACGGGGCTGGCGGGTTCTCCATTTGTCAGCAGTCAGGGCGGCTCATGGGGGTCTGGGGAGGCTTGGGGTTGCTCAGAGGAGCCTCTGGGGCAGGCTGCATGCCCCAACCCCTTCTTAAATTCTTTGGTCCATCCCAGAGCTTGGCTTCTTCTTCTCCCATCTTTTAGGCCTCTGGAACCTTCCAGGGCCCTGTCGTTCCCAACACGTCTTCCGAGGGTGTGCCCACCACGTGCTGGCTCTGCACCTATTGTATCTCATTCAGCTGTGGCTGAAGACCTGCACTGTAGCCGTATTGGCGACCCAGGGCAGCTGTGGCAAATCAGCAGAGATTCATTCTCCCACGGGTGTGGTGCCAGAAGTCCAAGGTCAAGGTGTGGGTAGAGCTGGCCCCTGAGGCCATGAGGGGTCTGTGCCCGGCTGCTCCCGGCTTTGGGGCCTGAGGTGTTGGGTCCCCCTTGGCTGGCGGACGCGCTGCCTCAGCCTCTGCCCCGTGTCCCGTGGCCTTCCCTCTGTGTGTCTGTGATGGCCCACCGGCTGGCCTCACCTTTACTTCATTACCTCTGTGCAGACCCTGCCTCCAAATAAGGCCACACTCATAGGTCCTGGGGTCAGGACCTCAACACATGGCTGTGGGGGACAAGTTCAGCCCAGGGGGGAACTAGGCACAGAGTGGGGGTGCATTTCCTGAGGCCCCACGGCTCACAAGGAAGGGCCGTGGGCTGGGGTCCCAGATGCCCTGTCAACACAGCGGCCACCATCCTGGCCAGCGGCAGGCCCTCCTGAGTCCCATCTTTGCTCAGGGCGACCCCGTGTCTGGCCTGGCCTCAGGGCACCCTGACTCTAGCGAGGGACACCCACCTCAGAGGGCACCTCCGTGGGGTTGGGTCATGGCTTTTGTAAGTCTCCTGGAACCCCCCGATGGCGTGTGCCCAGCTGTTGAGGAGGTGGGACTGTGGGGCCTCTTGGCTGAGGGAGCGGCGCCCGCATACCTGCCCTGGTTAGGAGCTCCAGTCCGGAGTTGCTACTGACTCAGTTTCCCCACATGGAAGCCACCCCCTCATGCCAGCGATGGATCTTCCTTTCTATCCCCCTGCTGCGGCCCTCCTGGCAGGTCTTTCGTCCTGTGTGGCCTGGGTTCTTGGCCCTGAGGGAAAAGGGGCTCCTGCTGGGGGTGGAGAGGGAGGGGCAGGGCGAGGCCTGGAGAGGGAGCTCAGGGTTGTCTTCTGATGGCCCAGCCTGTCCCTCAGGTCCTGGTCATTTTCTTCATTTGCACAACTCCCTGCACTTCCTGGTTTTGGCGGAGGCCAGATAGCAGATGTATGAAAATACTCCGTGAGCGTCTGGTGGTGTTTCTGATCGCGGCCAAGACAAGGAGTTCTGTGAGGCGCGTCGCTGGAGGCCTCTGGGAGCCTGCCCTGCAGTCCGGCCGGCCGCCCTGGTGGGGGGACGCGTCACGGGACGGGCTGGGTTTCCAGAGAACACTGGGTCACGCCCTCCCACGGAAAGATGGCCGTGGGGGAGCTGGGTGCATCTGCATGAGTTTGCTGGGGCCTCATCGCATTCGACATGGCCAGATGCTCCCACGGCAGATGCGGGTGCTCTCCAGGCCTGCGGCTGGAGTCCCGGGTCCAGAGGCGGCGCGGCTGTTCCGAGGCCTCTCCTGGGCAGACAGGCGGTGCCTCCTGTGTCCTGCATGGCCGTGTCCTCCTCTTACAAGGAGGCCGGGCGGGTCGGCTCAGAGCCTGCCTGATGACCTCGTTTTGCCCTCGTCGCCTCTGTCTAACCCTGTGTGTGAATACAGGCGCATCCTGAAGTTGGGACTTCACCCTGTGAATTCGGGGGACACAGCGCAACCCGTAACCCTCTCTTTTTTGTCATGTTTTTTTTAATTTGAGGGAGCTGACGACAAAGCAGTGAGCTGTGTGTGCGGACAGCACCGTGGGCAGAACAGAGCTTGTTCTCGGGCAGGAGAGCGGGGGAGCTGAGCGGGACGACGTCCAGGGGCTGCAGGGGCCCTGGCATGGCCCAGGATGACCCCCAGGAAAAGCCTAGAGGTTTTCAGGGTATATGTGGATTGTCACCTTTTCTTTTTTATTTTCTTTCCTTCTTTCTTTCTTTCTTTTTTTTGAAACAGAGTCTCACTTTGTCACTTAGGCTGGAGTTTAGTGGTGTGATCCCAGCTCACTGGAACCTCGGCCTCCTGGGTTTACGCAATTCTCCTGCCTCAGTCTCCCAAGTAGCTGGGTCTACAGGTGCCCGCCACCATGCCTGGCTAATTTTTTTTTATTTTTTATTTTAGTGAGACAAGGTTTCACCATGTTGGCCAGGCTGGTCTTGAACTCCTGACCTCAGGTGACCCGCCCGCTGGGATTACAGGTGTGAGCCACTGCGCCCAGCCTACATGTTATTTTTCTTAATCGGTAGAATCTACACGAAACACAAGATTTGCCACTTTAGCCATTCTAGAGCTCACCTGGTGTCCCCAAGTGCCCCGTGGTGCCACCGTCACCAGCACATAGGCCCCTTCCCCCGCCCCCGTCCCAGGCCTGTCTCTAAGGCCTTGCCCACTGTGGCTGCACATGGACTTCACACCCTGGAGAACCTGGGCTTGTCCTCTGAGGCAGAAGTAATTACAAAGAGGCCACCCAGGTCTTGGATCCCAGCTCTGCAATAATGGCCACGAGACCGGGGCCTCTGCCTCAGTTTCCTCATCCGTCAGCGAACCTGGACCGGGGTAGTGAGGTAGTGTGGGGGGGGCCACTGCAGTCCTGGGCACAGGCCTAGGGGGCTGGAGACACCTCCATGAGCCCCCAGTGAGGCACTGCCAGCAGCAGGACAGTCCCCGAGGGTCTCCCCAGGAGCACTCCAGACCCCCGTCCCCTCTGACTCCCCGAGCGGCTCCACTCCTCAGCGGAGCAGTCCCTGAGGAGGGTCTCCCGGGAGCAGTCCAGACCCCTGTCCCCCTCAAGGTCCCCACACCTCTGCTCCTCAGCAGGACAGTCCCTGAGGAGGGTCACCCTGGGAGCACTCCAGACCCCATTCCCCCCTGGGTCCCCATGTGCCTCTGCTCCTCAGCAGGTGACAGGCCAGCTGTTCTCCTGGGTTGGTTCTGCCACACTGAGATGAGGGCTTTGTGCATGTGATGCAGAGGAGGGATGTGCAGGTGGGGGGGACAGGTGAGGGGCAGGGCAGATGCTCCCTGAACCCGCCCCCCCTCCCCGTGGTCCTGGCATAGAGGTTCCCGAACCTGGGCTCCGGGCGGAGCTGATCTGCCTCCCCCAGAGACCCGGGTGGGCTGCACTGTTGGCTGCGGGGGAGTCAGAGCCCTTGCTGGCTAGGCGGGGGGACGGGGGGATGGAGAACACAGAGGGGACCTGGGGGCTTGGGGCCCTTCCCAGCAGCCTCTGCATTTGGGCAGTCTGACTGCCACCCTGGGGAAGCGGGAGGGGCTGCCTTGCCACGGAAAACTCACAGATGAGTGTGGGGGGACAGCGCCCCCTGGTGGCTGCTGGAGGTGCCCACAGGGCTCCCTGGAGTCTCCCTGTGGTCCTGGGTCCCCTTACCCACCCGGTTCCTACAGGAGGGGCCAGCACAGGGCAGGTGCAGAAGGGTGACCGCAGCCAGGGGAGGAAGTCGGTCTCCTCAGGGGGTTTCCAGCCAGGGGCTATTTTTATTGAGGGCACAGAATGTCTCCGAAAGGTCGGTTCTTTATCACATGAGTCACCTGAGAGAGGGAGATGGAGAGTGCAGGACAGAGAGAGGAGCATCGCAGCCTCCAGTCCCCTTCAGCTCTGTGCCAGGAGCAGGGGCCGGGCGAGGGAGGGAGCCGGGCTCCCCGAGAGGGCAGCAGCGAAGGCTGCACCATCCCTGTCCCTCTTCCTGTCCCTGTTCTGCTCCCCCCATCCCTGCCCCTGCCCTGCCCCCAGTCCCTGTCCTGGCCCGCATTCCTGCTCTGTCCCTGCCCCTGTCCCTGCATGGGTCCTGGGCTTCAGCACCAGGTTCCGGACCCACTTCCTTGCAGCCCCTTCCCCAGAGCCCACCAACACCCAAATCCTCACGCTCGGGACGGGTGGCTGTGGGTGGCTGTGAGGGACCTGGCCCCTCCCTGGCTGAGTCCACAATGTCAGAACCCTCACTGGCCTCCTGCTTTGGGCTCAGCCCCGATGCCCCCCCGATTTGAAGTGAAGCTGCCCAGTGCCCTCTCTGGGGCCCTCCCAGGAGATGCAGGCGGCGGGTGGCTGCTGGGCCTGGGGCTGCCCTGGAAAGCCCTTCCTTTCCCTAGAGAGGTCCCCGCCCCGAGAGGGAAGGGCCCGGGCGACGATTCCAGGCTGGGAGGAGGAAGGGCTGCCAAGCGCTCCCTCGGAGCTGGTGCCCCGCGGTGGAATGTTCAGCTGCTCCTGGAGAGGAGACGCAGGCTGAGTACCGAGCCCTGAGAAATGAGAAAAGCATGATGGTGAGTCCTTTCAGGTTCGGGGGCCGCGGTCCATGCTTGCAAGTCTGAGGGCGGAGGAGCCCGTCGCCGGCTTCTCACGGCCCACGCCTGCAATCCGGCATCTGTGCAACTCCCTGTGAGGCATGGCCTGCCCTGGCCCAGCCCCTGGGGCCACCGAGGGCCGTGTGATACTTTCTCCAGCGGCGTCAGCAGAAACTTCCTCCGCCCCACTGTTGTAGTTGGTGTTGGGATAGTCTGCAATATTTCCTGATTAAAATAATGTGGAGAAGAACATTTTGGCCTCTGAGGCCTTTTCCCTGGAGCATTTTCTCAGAATTGACGTGGATTCAAGGGCTGTGAATATTTTGTAGCCACGCTGCGGTATAGAGAGGCGTGTGGGTTCCCACATGTGGGCTGCTCTTCTGTGGGATTCTTCAGACTGGACACGCGGGGGGCCTGGACACACAGGGGGGCTGGGCACGCAGGGGGCCTGGACACGCGGGGGGCCTGGACACGGGGGGGGCTGGGCACGTGGGGGGCCTGGACACACAGGGGGGCTGGGCACGCAGGGGGCCTGGACACACGGGGGGCCTGTGTGTTAGGTGCCCGTGGCATATGGTATGAGCCCCGCTTTTCTTTTTCTCTTTTGAGACAGAGTTTTACTCTGTCGCCCAGGCTGGAGTGCCATGGCAGGATTTCGGCTCACTGCATCCTCCGCCTCCTGGGTTCAAGTGATTCTCCTGTCTCAGCCTCCCAAGTAGCTGGGATCACAGGTGCCTGCCACCACACCCAGCTAAGTTTTGTATTTTTAATAGAGATAGGGTTTCACCATGTTGGCCAGGTTGGTCTCAAACTCCTGACCTCAGGAGATCCACCCGCCTCGGCCTCCCAAAGTGCTGGGGTTACAGGTGTGAGCCACTGTGCCCGGCCGAGCCCCACTTTTCCACATCTTGGGCTGGGGGAGAAAAAAGGAAGCCGCTTCCTCTCCACTCCCAGGGCCCATGGAAGGGGGAAGTGGCCCTGGCCCCTTGGGCAGCGCTGCCCTTGGTGTGGGCCCCTTCCTCAGATGGGCAGCACTGCCTCTGGGTGTGGGCCCCTTCCTCAGATGGGCACCGCTGCCCCTTGGTGTGGGCCCCTTCCTCAGATGGGCAGCACTGCCCCTTGGTGTGGGCCCCTTCCTCAGACGGGCAGCCTCCAGGCAGCACTTTGGTTATAGGATTGGTCCCCAGAGCCAGGGGCGGAAGGGTCTCCATGGTGGGGGGCTAGTGGGTCCTTCCCCAAGGGGCTCTGCTCAGCCTGTGGTGCCCACACGGCAGCGACCCCACTCCCAGACCCTTGACCACTGCCGGCCAGGCCAGCCCGCTTCTGACCACGTGCAGTTCTCTCGGGCTTCCTTGATAAGGCTTCCTCAATGCCCAGAGCTTTGGGACACTGCATGGTGGCTCTCCGGGGTCCAGGTGGCCACCCTCTCCTGAGGCCTTGCCTCCTGGATGCTTTGGCCCACGCAGTCTCCTCGCTGTGCTTCCGTGGGCACTACCCCTCCGCAGGCCCCGCCTCCTGGCTTCAGCCCTCGCCAGCTCTTGGAGCACGTTTGGATCTCCCCAGCACCCTGGCCCACACAGCTGTGCTTGCTTGTGGCCAAGTGACATGGCGCCTCTTCTCGATGGCGCCTCAGCCTAGGGCCAACCTGGCCGACTCCAGGGCAGCGTGAACCTGCGCTCTCCGTCACAGAGAACTCACCCCGATGTCTGAGCACCGGGAGTGGATCGGACCTCAGTCCCTGACATCTCCAGCCGGACACCCTGGCCCTGCCACCTCCTTCTGGTGCAGCAGGATGGAAGCCACTGTCCCGGTGCTGAGGATGGTGGGTGCCTGCTTCCACCTCCGCGGCCCAGCCTTCAGACCTGTTTCCTGGAGCAGGGTGGGCTTCACATGGTGTCGAGCTGCAGAGAGAGGGTCCTCCCGGCACCCAGTCCAGAGCCAGCGGAATCTGAAGGCGCGTGACCCTGAAGCCTCAGGGGTCCAACTGGCACGGGGGAGTGCCAGCGGAGAAGCCGGCCGGGCTTTCTCATCTCAGGCCCCTTCGCTGGCATCTCAGGTCAAGAGGCCTGTGGGGCGGGCAGGTGGCCACAGAGTGGAGATTGTTGTCCGCACAGAATCGTGGCACCAATCGTTGAGATGCAGTGACAGGCAGACACCTGCTTAGGCTGAGACTTTGTCTGCGCCTGCCTGAGCGTCAGGAGAGGGCCCCACGCTGGTCACCGAGGGTCAGGTGTGCCCGCAGAGGCTGCCTCACGCTGTGGGCAGCCCTGGCCCAGCAGGTTCTCCTGCGCTGCAGCTGCCTGGTGCAGGCGGTGTGCAGGACCTTTGTTTATCCCCCTGGATGTTGAACTTGGCCAGCGTGCGGCACTGAAACGAAAGCCCTGAGTGCTGCCTGAGCCGGCCCGGCTCGCTTCCATGCCCAGGCCCGCAGGAGGGGCTGGATGCGCAGGCGACTTGGGCTTTGGGAGGCCACTCCACCCCTAGGAATGACGTGCAGGGGCTGAGGAGCCAGGCCCTGGGCCGAGGGGCAGCACAGGGAGGAATAATGAGCTGCTCCACAGAACCCCTTCCCCCAGGGCCTCAGGGGCCAGGCGGGACCCCCACTTATGGGAGGAGACCCCAGTGACCCCTCACACTCAGGGGTGCAGTGGGTGTCGAGATTAGGAGGGAGGAGCTGGGGGCTCTGCAGGAGGGGCCGTGGGTGAGGCCCGGTCTTCAAGGCCCCCTCTGGCTGCAGCAGCCAGTAAAGCTGGATCAGGGACTCCACCCTGCTTGCCACAGTCCTAGGGGCACCCAGTGGTGGCCGAAGACACCAGCAGGTCCTCCTGGTCATATGGCCACACCTGCCCTAGCCCCCAGCGCCCCCCAGCTTGGGAGGAGCTGTGAAGCAGAGAGGTCAGGTGGACAGCACAGGACACGCGACGCAGAGTAGGTGTGGTGCCCCCCAGGGAGATGTGGAAAGGGACCCCAGGGCCCCCTGGAAGTGGGAGTGGTGGCTCTGTGTGTCCCTGGCCACAGCATCGCCCCTCACAGCCAAAGCTCTGATCCATCTGTCACAGGAAACACTCAGGAAGTGCAAGGCAAGGGTCTGATTTCAGGACAACCGAGCCAGCAGCCCCAGGAGTGAGGAGGGCCCCAATCCCCCTTTCACCAAACCCGGCCTCCCCTTCCCCCTTCCCGCTGCTACAGCACCCACGCTTGTAGCCATGCAAGCTAGGAGGGTGATGTGGAGGGGACTCCTCTCTAGAAAGGACCCTGCGCCCGAGCTCCTGTGCCACACCGCCTTGCAGCAAACCAGGAATCGGAGGACAAATGGCCCCACGCCCAGACGCGAATGGCAAGAGGCCACACCCTTCATGACTGTCGTGCACATAAAGTGTTCAAGTCTGTCTAAGTAAAAGACTGGTAACTAGAAGTGATTGCTCAGTGACTTAAAAACTACACTATGTCTAATTTCTTCTCATGGAAACTTCTCAGACCACTTGGGGACATCCACAGATAGCAGACAGCCACACTGGAAAGGGGGCGCCGAGTGTGGGAAAGTCTGCAAGATTCCACCTGTTCGATGTGTGTGGTGCAGACGGGGACACTCCATTCTTTTGCTTTTTTCCGAGACGGTGTCTCACTCTGTCATCCAGGCTGGAGTGCAAGGGCGCGATCTCGGCTCATTGCATCCTCCTCTTCCCAGGTTCAAACAATTCTCCTGCCTCAGCCTCCCCGAGTAGCTGGGACTACAGTCACACGCCAGCACGCCCGGCTAATTTTTGTATTTTTCGTGAAGACGGGGTTTCACCATATTGGCCAGACTGGTCTTGAACTCCTGGCCTCAGGTGATCCGCCTGCCCCCGCCTCCCAAAGTGCTGGGATTACAGGCGTGAGCCACCGCGCCCGGCCAGCACTACCAGTTCTCAAAGAGGGTTCATATCTCTTACCCCAACAAGGAATGGTTTCTTTTGTGGTTGTGGAGGGTAAGAAATCAGCTTTGAGCACCCACGGGCTTGCAGGGCTTCTGCGTTAGGTGACGGCGTTAATCCTCTGTTCCCTTTTCGCACTTAGAAGAGGCTGTTCTGCCCTGGGACAAGGACCCAGAGGCCGTTTTGACGTTAGGGGAGCAGGCTGTGTCCTCAGGCGTCCTGCTGCAGGGAGCATCGTCAGCTTCCCCCGCCACCGCTGGCATCCGGGAAGCTTGGTCTGTCCGTAGTGACAGATCTGATTCCAGAGAATCAGGAGCAGGTCTGATGCATAAAGGCAGAATTTCTACCCAGTTACCCCCAGTGCAGAGACGAGGGTGGGGATCTAATGCCACCAAACCCTTTTGGAAAAAACCTAGAGTGAAAAAAGGAATTAGAGAATTAAACGTTTCTTAAGGGGCACAGGATAAGACAGTCTACACCAACGTCACCGAAGTCTTTATTTCTGCTGAAGAATTCGGCTAAAGTGTGGCTGTGTGATCATGGCTCACTGTGACCTCAATCTCCTGGGCTCAGGCAAGCCTCCCAGCTCAGCCTCCCAAGCTGCTGGGACTACCGGTGGGCATCAGCGTGGCTGGTTAAGTTTTTCATTTTTTGCAGAGACAGTCTTGCCATTTTGCCCTGGCTGGTCGGGAACTTCTGGCTTCAAGAGATCCTCCTGCCTCGGCCCCCAAAGTGCTGGGGTTACACGTGTCAGCCCCCGCCCCTGCCCCAGTCATTCTATTTTAGCTGTTTTAGGGACTGCCATCCTGCTTCCCACGGTGGCTGACCATTTTACACTCCCACCAGCAGCACTCAGGGGTCCGTTCTCTGCACAGCCTTGCCAGCACCTGTGACTTTCTGTTTTGATAACAGCCATCCCGACCTGTGCCTGTTGTGAGAACTGCCACGTGCGTAGGAAAGTGTGAAGAGTTAGACTGTGGACGCCCAGTCCGTCCCCTCAGGAAACACTTGACAGTCACTCGGCCTCTTTCAGTCAGCAAACTTCCAGGATCGAGGACACTCCCCGTGTTGCCACAGTGACATCATCGCCTTCGGAACACGTCCAGCCTCCCGCGCACGTTGAGATGTCCCCAGGTTCTCTCGCTGGGCTCCGCGCCTCCCCTCTCTGGAATCGTGCCCCAGCTTGTTCAAGAGTGACGCTGACTTTGCTGACAGGATGTGCTGCCCCTGGGTGTGATCACCGTCCAGCATCTGTTATAACCACTTGTCCCTCCCTCCCCGGCTTTGTGATAACCTGGACGTTAAATCTTAGAGCAGCCACTCTTCACCTGGGGACTTTGCCCCAGGAGGTGTTGGCCAGCTCTCTTGGGCCTGGAGGAGGGAGGGAGATGGGTCTGGAGGAGGAGCAGATTGCGCCTGGAGGGAGAGGCTGTGGGGAGTGAGCGGAGGGGTCAGGTGCTCGCCCAGCTCTCCTGCTACCCCGAGTCCCTGCTGCCTCTGCGTCATGGCCACTGCCCTCTCTGTGCCCAGCCTCTCCTCTCACCCTCAGAGTAAAGGTCACTTCCCAGAGGGCCTCTGGAACTCGGGACACCTCTCACCCTCCCGGCCTGCTCGTTCCTGGACCCCGGGTTTCCCCTGGTCTGCCCTGCCCAGGCCCCCTCAGCTTCACACCCAGGACCCCAGGCCTGGCACCCTTGGGTGTGGCTGCACACCTGAGGGCAGAGGGCTTGGGTAGGGGGTGAGGGGAGGCTGCTGCTGTGGCTTTGCTGCCTCGCCGTCTCGGTGGGGAGAGGCCCTGTGGGCACCCTGAGAGCCGAGGCCTCGGTAGTACTTCCTGGGGGCTCCCGCACCCACAGAGGGGCTGGAGCAGGACTCAGGGTTGCCGGCCCCAGCCTCGGGAGCGCCGCAGGACACAGGCCTGGCTTGGCCCAGCCACAGCCCGGAGCTGACCTTTCCTCGGTGACTTGTGGTCCGGGACTTTCCAGGACAGGCTCTTTGCCACAGAGAAGGCTCCTGGGGGAAACCCCGGGCGTGTGAAAGTGGAGCAGCCCAGGTCCATGCCCTAGAAGAGCCGCCAGAGCCCGGGGACCCGTCCCACCCTCCAGCCGCGCCTTGACCCCAGACCTCTGCCCTCAGCCCCCTGGCCGTGTCTGAGCACCTCTGCCCCAGGGCCTTTGCACAGACCATTCTGCCTGGAAGGCTCTAGCTGCTTCTCAGCGCGTTCTCACTAAGGCTTCACTGCCCGCACACACTTGTACCAGCTGCCTCCTGGTCTCTTCTCTCCCCTAGAACCTTAGCTCCAGCGGGCAGGGCATCGCCCACGTGGTTCCTGGTGGGGACCCAGGGCCTGGCCCGAGTCGGTGCTCCTTCTGTGCTTGTTAAGCCCGGGAGGCAGTGGAGGTTGCAGGGAGCCGAGATCGCGCCACTGCACTCCAGCCAAGTGACGGAGCAAGACTCCGTCTTGGAAATAAATAAATAAAGCTAAGTGACCAACAGCACAAACTTCTTCAGAGGAAGAGAGAGAGCAGAGACCAAGGCTGAGCCCTGCGGGACCCTGTGACCCCCGAAGGCCACCTGGCTGAGTCCCTACAGACAACCTTGGCTCCTGTGCCTGTACGTCTCCCAGCCAGGGACGCCCCACCAGCCAGGAGCCCGGGACACCTCCATGTTCTGGGATTCCACCTTCCTCTTGCCGCAGCCTGTGTTCCCGCCTTGCCTGATGCTCCAGGCGGCCCCGCTCTGCTCCGGCATGTGTAGGCATCTGCTGTGCAGTGACCTTCGTCCAAAGCAAGGCCTAGAAAGGGGAAATCGAGGCAACATAGAGAGCCGGGCCAGGGCAGCCTTCTGTGCTGGAGCACGGGGGTGTGATGGGGCTGCCGGGTGGTGTGGGTGGCCTGCCCCCTGATGGTGAGTGCGTGGGGTGGCATTCGCCCTCAGCATGTGCGACCCGTTCTGTGGGCCCGCCCACCCCCCTGGAGACGTCTCTGTGTGGTTGTGCTACCAGAAAGGAGTCCGATCCAGACCCCGAGAGACGGTTCTCGGACCTCACACAGGAAGGAACTCAGCGGAGTCCAGAGAACCAAGAGAAAGCGTGTTAATAAAGCAAAGGAATAAAGAACGGCTGCTCCAGAGGCAGAGCCGCGCGCGCCCTGGTTATATGTTCATGGTTATATGCTCAACAAGGAGTGGCTTATTCATGAGTTTTCTGGGAAAGGGGTGATCAGTTCCCGGAACTGAGGCTTCCTCCCTGTTTTAGACCATGTAAGGTAACTTTCAGACGTTGCCATGGCATTTGCAAACTGTCACAGCACCGGTGGGAGTGTCTTGTAGCATCGAATGTGTTGGAATGAGTGCGTAATGAGGACAACCAGAGGTCCGCTCACCGCCATCCTGGTTTTGATGGGATTTGGGCGGCTTCTTCACCACAACCTGTTTATCAGCAAGGTCTTTGTGACTTCTGCCAACCTCCTGTCTTGTGGCTAAGAATGCCTTAACCTCCCGGGAGTGCGGCCCAGCAGGTCCTAGCCTCACTCACCTCTGCCCCTATTCAGGACAGAGTCCTCTGGTTCAAACCCTCTGACTGCTGGACAAGTTGGTGACAGCCAGGAGGGCATGAGGTGGACATGTGACAGGCACTGTGTGGCCACTAGATTCTCAGGAAGAAGAAATCCCCTTCTGAAATAAAGCACCCTGAGAACCGGCGGGAAGGAGTGGGGGACTCCGCTGGGACTTTCCAGGGAAGCAGCCAGGGACTTGCCCTGAGTTTAGTTTCTCCAGGTTGGAGCTGTCCCCAGGCTGCCCCGGCCGGCGGGAGGAAGTGAGCGGCTCCTGCAGAACCTCCGCTGGCACAGAGCCCGGGGGCGAGGGAGCCCTCCTTGCCAGGAGAAGCTATCTGGTGCAGAGGACAGCACTGACCTGAACAGTGGGCTGGTCTCCAGCTGGGTCAGCCGTGGCCCCCGCCTCGGGCCGGAGTCCAGCAGGCACTGCGGCAGAAACGGAGGCAGAGCCAGGGGCATGAGCTGCCTCCAGGTGGGGGAGCCCCACAAGTCAGTATGCTGGGTCTGAGCTCAGGCTGTCAGTCCCAGAATCTGAGCACGCCACCATCCTGCCAACCCAGTCTCGCTAACTGGCAGCCAGGGGCGCCCTCCCAGCCTGCCAGGGACACCACACTCAGCACACACCACTTCGGCTGCAGGACCCCGTCCTCACTGGCTGTGGCAGGGGACAGGCGAGCCATCCTTGTGGACGGGACTCCCCGTAGGGTCCTGAAGGACCATCCTGGGGGCTGGGGGAACTGCTGGAGGCAGCAGCTGGGGCCAGGAGACCACTGCAAGGGTGGTGAAGGGGAGAGGGTCAGGGCTTCTGTGGGGGAACGCTGTAGACCAGACAACAGAATCCGCAGCCACCATCACCACCCCTGGCAGACCCCACCTTCTGCCGGGACACAGCCCTGGACAGGGCCACTGAGTTGCTACCCCCCAGCTGTCCCCACCCACTGGGGACCTCAGCCTGCCCTGCTGCCCTGGTGCCAGCCAGCCTCTGTCCACACAGGGTGCCCAGCATGGGAAAACAAGTGCAGGTTCCCATGATGGCATGGCAGGGAACTGTCTGCACCCCTTCCTGGAGTGTATTTACTTGTGTTTCTTAGGTCACTCATTGTGACCCCTCCTGTGTTAATGGAAACATCTTTTAAAGACTGGGAATGGCCGGGCGCCATGGCTCATGCCTGTAATCCCAGCACTTTGGGAGGCCAAGGCGGGTGAATTACCTGAGGCCAGGAGTTCAACATGGCGAAACCAACATGGCGAAACCCCATCTGTACTAAAAATACAAAAATTGGCAGGGCGTGGTGGCTCATGCCTATGATCCCAGCGCTTTGGGAGGCCGAGACGGGCGGATCATGAGGTCAGGAGTTCAAGGCCAGACTGGCCAACATGGTGAAATCCCGTCTCTACCAAAAAACACAAAAATTAGCTGGGCATGGTGGCTCATGCCTGTAATCCCAGCTACTTGGGAGGCTGAGGTAGGAGAATTGCTCGAACCAGGACCTGGGAGGCGGAGGTTGCAGTGAGCCGAGGTGGTGCCACTGCACTCCAGCCTGGGCGACAAAGAGCAAAACTCTGTCTAAACAAACAAACAAACAAACAAAAAAACCAATTCTGTAAAAGAAATTTATTTATTTACTTTTTTTTTTTTTTTTTTGAGACGGAGTTTCGCTCTTGTTACCCAGGCTGGAGTGCAGTGGCGTGATCTCGGCTCACCGCAACCTCCGCCTCCTGGGTTCAAGCAATTCTCCTGGCTCACCCTCCCAAGTAGCTGGGACTACAGGCGTGCGCCACCATGCCCAGCTAATTTTTTGTATTTTTAGTAGAGACGGGGTTTCACCGTGTTGACCAGGATGGTCTCGATCTCTTGACCTTGTGATCCGCCTGCCTTGGCCTCCCAAAGTGCTGGGATTACAGGCGTGAGCCACCACGCCTGGCCTATTTATTTGCTTTTTTAAAGAGGATTTATTTTATTTGAGAAACAGAAAAACATGAGAGAACCCTTCATTGGCCATTTTACCTAATAAAGTCACGATCATAACATTGTCTCAGCCACAGACACACGGGTGTGCTCACTCACGTGTATGAGTCACACACAGATGAACCATTCATAAAGAAACTGGTCAGAACACCAAAATGTTAGATTTTGATCTTTCAAGAACTGAGGATTTGGGGGGCTGGTGTTGGGGATCGGGCCTTTTGGGATTCTGGCTGGCACTGCCTCACCACAAGATGCCAGTGCTGAATGGAGGCCCAGGCTGCCCAGGGGCCGGACTCCGGCCAGGTCTGTCTGTCTGTGTCAGAGCCCAGGTCCCTCATGGGGGCCTTGGCCTTCATCCAGGTTTCCTGCAAAACTTCAGTAAGGGTGCCAGGGGTCAAGGAAGGCAGGCATGAAGCAGGCAGGCAGAGGTGGGAGCTGCTTAGCGACATCTCGGTTATCGGGATGGGCAGAAGAAGGTTCTAGACAAGAGTGTCTTGATGAGATCAAGAGGAACCGAAACCCCCACCCCACTTCCCCTGCGCCAGCTGGTTCTGGGAAAGGGGGAAATGCAGGTGGCGGCTGTGTGTGGGGCCGTGGCCCGCCCCCGCCTCTCTGTCCCTCGGACGTCCAGACTTCCGAGGCCTGGCTGTCTGCAGGGCTGCCATTGCTGTGTGTGTGTGTGTGTGTCATTCGGGGGGAGGCTGCATCTCAGAGACTCTGTCCCAGGAGGGAGGCATTTTCTTTCCTCTTTTTTTTTTTTTTTGAGACAGTCTCACTCTGTCTGTCACCCAGGCTGGAGTGCAATGGTGTGATCTCTGCTCACTGCAACCTCTACCTCCTGGGTTCAAGCAATTCTCATGCCTCAGCCTCCTGAATACGTGGGACTACAGGTGCACACCACCATGCCCAGCTAATTTTTGTATTTTTAGTAGAGACGGGGTTTCAACCATGTTGGCCGGGCTGGTGTCGAACTCCTGGCCTTAAGTGATCCTCCTGCCTCGTTCTCCCAAAGTGCTGGGATTACGGGCATGAGCCACCATGCCTGGCCGGCATTTTCATCTGGACTCTGCTATGGAGCCCAGCAAATCAGATGTGACCTGGTGACAGGTGCTGAGAAGGTCTGAGGACCACAGGTTCTTGTAGGTTCTGCCTGGGCCCCCCAAACCTCCCTACCAATACCCTCAGCCCAGCCAGACAGGCCGGTACAAACCAAGGGCAGCCCTGAAGTCCAGGACCACGAGGCCGGGAAGGCCCCAGGGCAGGTGACCTGTGGCGCCAGAGTCTCAGGGCAGGAGCAGGGCAGAGCCGCCTTCCTCCCTCCCCTGCCAGGCCGAGTGCCTTTGGACCCGAGAAAGGTCAGCCTCACTTCCTCCCTGTGGCTGAGGTTGCCTGTGGGGGGGAATATTCTCCTGACCTGAATCCCAAGCCCTGGGTGTGGAGTTTCCCTGGACTGGGAGAAAGTAAACACCGAGGGACTTGCCAGGCGGAAATGGACAAGCCCAGGTGGCCTGCGCAGAGCTTTGTGTCCCTCAGGATGTTCTGCAGCTCCTCGCCTCTGGAAGATCAAGGACAGCCTTCTCCAGGGCTGCGGCTTCATGGCTCCCCGCCCATCATGGCCCGGGCTTTAGTTGGGGGGTGAGTGTCCCACAGGCGAGGGGGCTTAAAGCTACCGGAATGCACCGTCTCGCTGTGCTGGAGGCTGGAAGCCGAGATCAGCCTGTGAGGGCCGCGGTGGCCCCTGGTCCTCCTTGGCCTCCTTGCCTGGCTGCTGGTGTCATGGGCACTCCTTGGGGTTCCTTGGCTTGTGGGAGCATCACGCCAGGCCCACCTCTGTCATGAGGCCGTCTCCCCTTCTCTTCTGGAAGGACACCTGCTAGGGCAAGAGCCTCATCCCATTCTTAACTAATCGCAGCTGCGAAGATCTATTTCCAAACAAATCGCCTTCCTGCGTTCCAGGGGACCTGAATTTGGGAGGCACTGTCCCCCCAGCACAGGGCCACAGCAGGGCCTTGGTGTTGTCAGTCCTCTGGTGCCCTCCTGCTCACGTTCTCCAGGCCTCTGCCCTTCTCAACACCTGGGCTTGGTGTTCAGATGTCCTTCCTGCCCTGACGTGTGCCGCACTTAGCTGAGTCGGGGCTTAGACCTCCACCTGCCTGTACTCCTCCCGGGGCCAGCCAGTCGTACCCCCTGCAGCTGCAAAGTTTTAGGGCATTGCCGTAGGCCCCTGGGGCCTCTCTGAATCCATCTGCAAGCTGGAGCTGAGGCTGGGAGCTGAGACCCGGGGGCAGGAGCTGAGGCTGGGAGCTGAGATGAGCAGGGGCTGAGGCTGGGAGCTGAGGCTGAGGCCACTGGAACTGAGGCCAGGAGCTGGGGCTGAGGCTGGGAGCTGAGGCCAGGAGCTGGGGCTGAGGCTGGGAGCAGGAGTTCAGGCCACCTAGAGTTTGGGAGCTGGGCTGAGGCCAGGGAGGAGAGCCCTGCCGCCACCCTGCCTCCTGTTCCAGCACTCTGGCGAGTCCCTGTGTTTGTTTTCTGTTTTCTACTTACCAGAAACTGAGTAGCTCGAAATAGCACCAGCTCAGCGCACATTCCTGGTGGGAGTGTGAAACGGCGCAGCTGCCGTGGGAAACGGTCTGGCGATTCCTCGAAAAGCTAAACAGTTGCCATTAGCACCCTGCAGTTCCATACCTGGGGACGCTCAGCCAGAAACGCGCACAGGCGTTTACGCAAAACCTCAGACATGAGCGTTCACAGCAGGTTATTCACCATAGCCAGAGGTGGAAACAACCCATCTGTCCGTGGGCCGAGGAGCGGATGGACAGGCTTCGGCGCACACATGATGGAATATTGTGCAGCCGGAAAAAGAGTGGCGCTCCCTGACACATTGCGCATGGGCGAGCCTCAGAACCAGGACGCTAAACCGAACGCAGTGGCTCACGCCTATAATCCCAGCACTTTGGGAGGCCGAGGCAGGCGGATCACGAGGCCAGGAGTTCGAGACCAGCCTGGCCACTGGTGAAATCCTGTCTCTACTAAAAATACAAAAATTAGCTGGGCATGGTGGTGTGCACCTGTTGCCCCAGCGACTCAGGAGGCTGAGGAGAAGAATTGCTTGAACTCAGGAAGTAGAGATTGCAGTGAGCTGAGATCACACCACTGCACTCTAGCCTGGGTGACAGAGACTCAGTCTCAAAAAAAAAAAAAAAAAAAAGCAAAGAAACAGGATGCTAAGTGACTGCACTATGTGAAAAGCTGGCACTGATGTAAAGTCTCCAAAGTAGGCAAATCCCGGAGACGGAGAGGATTTGTGGCTTCCAGGGCATGAGGGCGGAGGGAACCGGACCAGCTGCCGATGGGTCTCCCTTTGGGAGGATGAACAAGTTCCAGAGCTTGACCGAGGTGGTGTTTGCACAACGGCGTGACTGCACGGGATGCCGCTGCGTTGGACTCTTTGGTTCAGATGGTCAATGGTATGTTATGTGTGTTTTACCACCATGCAGATAAGTAAATGGACAAGCCTGTGCCATCTTTTGGCTCACACCTGCAGGTCAGGAGCCAGGCTGGATCCCATGGGGGGCCTTACCTGGGACTCAGGCCTCCTCGCCGGCTGGTTCAGAATCCAAGCCCTTGTGGGTATGGAACTGGGGTACCCATTTTCTTGCAGCTGTTGGTGAGAGACTGCCCTCAGCACCTAGGGCTTGCTCTCGGGTCCCTGCCTGGTGGCTCCTGGTGGCCCCTCCATGTTCAAGCAGCAGTGGCCCATGAGTACCCGAATGGGTGGCTCTCTCTGGCCATCCCTTCTGCACCTGCCAGAGGAAACCCTTCTTCTGAAGTGTTGGTGTGAGCTGGGCGAGGTGGCTTACACCTGTAATCCGAGCACTTTGGGAAGCCAAGGTGGGTGGATCACGAGGTCAGGAGTTCGACACCAGCCTGGCCAACATGGTGAAATGGCATCTCTAATAAAAATACAACAATTAGCCAGTGTGGTGGCATGTACCTGTAATCCCAGCTACTCAGCAGGCTGAGTCAGGAGAATCTCTTGAACCCAGGAGGCAGAGGTTGCAGTGAGCCAAAATTGCGCCATTGCACTCCAGCCTGGGTGACAGAGTGAGACTCCATGTCAAAAAAAAAAAAAAAAGCATTGGTGTGATGAGGTCAGGTCTGGGGGCGCCTGCCGGTTCTAAGGTCAGCTGGTTGGTGAGCTGCACCACGCCTTCAGAATCCCCCTCTGCCACACAGTGCAGCCAAGTCTTGGGGGTAACACTGGGAGCAGAGACCACGGATGACCTCCAAGCTCTGCTTACGATAGTCCCTTCGACAGAGTTGAGTCCGCCTGCAGCTTCTCCGTGCACAGGCAGGCGTCCCTGGGGTACCTAGGGTTAGGACACCCATGCTGGCTCATTGGGTCTGGGAAGGGCCAGGATTCCAGTGCCCAGGCTCCCATCCAGGTCCACACCATGATCCAGTGGATGCTCTCCAGCCCCTCTCTGAGCCTGGGGCCTTGGGATGTGCTTGATGGTGTCCAGATCAGAGTCGCCCCCTCCACGCCTGGTCCTGCTCTGTCACTGAGTGCATTGTAGCCCACGCAGTCTCTCTTGGACTCCCCTTCATGTGGTGGTGCAGGCAGCGTGTTCTCTGAGGGTGAGGACAGGGCCAAGCAGGGACTGCTCCAAGGAGCAAGTGGAACCGTGGTTCCCCATCTGCCCACCCTCCCCTGAGAGTCGACAACAACCTGCCCGCCAGCCAGAGAAGAGCCAGGCACCTCATGGTCTGCTCAGCCGCAGAACCGGAGGTCCCTCCTGGTGGCCTCTGCCTGCTGGCTCTGCCAGAGCTGCTCGATGGAACTTCTCCGCATAGTCCTGTTGCACAAACACCTGCCTCTGCTTTTTCTTTTTTTCTTAACCGTACCTGCTGTATCACACAAGCACTCAGGATCTGGGTTGCAACGAATGTAAACCAATGCTAAACAACTTTCACAAGGACTGTGGGGCTCTGGGAACCAGCCAGCAGGCTGGAGAAGGAGGGCGGGAAGTAGGCAGGTCCAGGGAGGCCAAGAAGGCAGCCTCGCTATGAGGCAGCTGCTGGCATGGCCCAGACTGTCCCTGGTTTGGGGCCACTTGTTCCAGACCCAAGCCCTGCCAGGGAACATCTGGTGACCAGACTCCAGCCATGTGGCTCCCTCTTTTCAGAGGTGAACTCAGTCTTCACTGATAAGGTTAAGGTTCCTGGTGAATCCTGCAGCTTGAACGTCCATCCCCATGAATCCAAGCTGAGCCTGCAGGGATCCCAGCCCCAGGCCTCCATGGAGAGGAGATGAGCCGGCCTTGCTGAGCCCTGCCCAAACTGCATGTGTGCGAGTTAAAGAAACAGCTATTACTGTTTAAAGCCATCCAGTGTTGGGCTGGTTTGTTACATAGAAATCGATCACCCAGGCTGGGTGTGGTGGCTCATGCCTGTAATCCCAGCACTTTGGAAGTGGGCAGATCCCCTGAGGTCAGGAGTTCAAGACCAGCCTGGCCAGCATGGTGAAACCTCGTCTCTGCCAAAAACTATAAAAAATTAGCCAGTTTGGTGGTGTGCACCTGTAGTCCCAGCTACTTGGGAGGCTGAGGCAGGAGAATCGTTTGAACTTGGAGGCGGAGGTTGCAGTGAGCTGAGATCGTGGCACTGCACTCCAGTCTGGGTGACAGAGCAAGATTCTGTCTCACAAAAATATAAATAAATAAATAAATAAAAGAACAGGATCACTTAACACAGATGAACATCAAGTTAATGAAGACGGACCTTCAGGTTGCAGGGGCTGTGTGTCCGTCTCACTGGCTCGGGTCTCCTTTTTTATCCTCAAGGGACTCCCAGGTGTTCCCATGCCCTGGCACTGAAGACTCGCTGGGTTGCAGGTCCTCGTGCTTCTCTCGGACCCATGCCCTAGGAATGTCCCCACCCAACCCCCACCGTAGCCTGGATGGACGGGAATTACTTCTGCTGGCCTCCCACTGGGACCTTCTTGTCTTCGGCTGCATTTGGGCTTGTGACCCAGGATGGGATTCACACATGATGTGAAGAGAGTGACCTCCTGAACAGAGAACGGAGTGGGCCCTGGAGGGACAGTGGCACTGGGCGGTGGCACCGGACAGCTGCAGGACCATGGGCAGCGGTGAGGTGTGAAGCCTCGGACTGGGCGTGGTTCCCGGAGAAGCTTGCCTTTTCAAAGCATGATTCAATTGAAAGGCCTTTTGTGGAGCCCAAACTGGAAGTCTCTGGGTTCCCTCTCTGTGCCTCAGTTTCCTCATCTGGAGCATGAGGATGGGACCGTTGCCGGGTGTGGATGTGGGGTACCAAAAGGCGTGCGAGGGCCGTGTTTGGGCAGCTGCCTGGACCCGAGGAGGCCTTGGTGAGCATTCATGAGCGAATGCCCCACCGCCTCCTGGGTCCCAGTCCCTCGCGTGTGGGCTGGTGTGTTTTCACCCTCTCCGCAGTGAGGAAACTGAGGCCCAGCCCAGCAGCAGAGCCTGCCCAGCAGTCTGGGCAGCCTGGCTCCAAAGTGGGGCAGGGAATTGACTCCCTTTGTGCTCAGGGTGACTGTGCCAGTGCCCACAGGGATGGGTGGGCCGGGTCGGCTCGCTGGGGGTCTGCCTTGCCGTCTGGCGACACCACATCGCGCTTCCATCCTGGCATGTGAGTTTTGTTACTAACAGCTTCACCAAATCACCTTTCATGACACCCGAGACAGCCACGCAGCTGCCCGGCCCCGCCCCAGTGGGACTCACAGCAGCTCGGAGGCTAGAGGGAGGTCCGGAAGCCCATCCGCTCAGTGAGATGGGAGAGAGGCAGCCGGGGGAAGGAGGCCAGGTGGGCCCGCTGGGAGGCCTCTCAGTCTCCCCACGCTTGAGAACCTTCCAGAGTGACTGGCGTCTCCCACAGCTTTCTCTGGGGTGAGTGAGGCTGAGAATGTGACGTTCCTGGAGAGTTGCGGACACTCGTTGTTGCACACACAAATGGCTGGTCATTCCGGCATGGGGCAGCTTTCCTTTGGAAAGAGAATGACCCAACTTCCTCTTTCCCAAAACTTAAGCCATTCTGCCAAATTCCAACATCCTAATTTTAAATCACCGGTGGAACCTCGATCCTGGTCTATCTTGGCTCACTACAAGTCCGCCAAGGAGCCGTTGTCCCTGATAAGACGGCGATTTTAAGTTTTAGCAATTGTTCTTTTGCATTTCTTAGATTTTATTCACACCACCCTCTTGGACTCGATTCTAGCTCCTCCGCGGCCCTGGCCGCCACTGCCTGCCTGTGCTTCCTGTTCATGGGTCTTTGTTGGGAGTTACCTCTTGTCTGCCTCAAATAGTTTATTTTGAGTTTTTTTTGGGGGGGAAAGAAAATGTTCTTGTACAATTTCTGGCCCCCATGTTGCTGAGAATGTTTTTTTCTGCTTCCTGGACTGGTGCCGCAGGTCTCCCCACAGTGACCTGGCCGGGAGAGTCTGGGTTTGCCGCTGTGAGTCTCTGGCCATCGCCCCGGGGTCTCCTGGTGTTGGCACAGGACACCCCTGACCCACTTGGTTTCGCTGTGCTTGTCTGGTGTCTTATGCATGAAGCAGAAGATTTCCACCAGATTCATTTTCGTTAATTTTGTGTGTCCCCTATAAGCCGTTTGATTAAATAGATTCAGATCTATCTTCGGTTCAAGCAGTTGGTTCTCTTACCTCCGCCATGGCTGCGCCAGTCGGGTTGCTCAAGTCTCTTTATCTGGAGTATTGCTCCTCCACCCGGTGGGTGTCTAGCCTCTGTCCTCCATGTCTGCTTTCTCTCTCCTAATCTCCGCCTTCCTCTTCCCTGGGGCTTGGGGCTGTCACCACTGCCTGTGTCTCGGCCTCCTGGTCCGCTCTGTGCCACGGGGTGCTGTTCTTTCACCTCCCAGTGTCCTTGAAAGCTACCCCCTGAGTCTCTGTCCCCAAGATCGCCTCCTCACCCCTGCCCTCGGCTGATTCATGCCCGTCCACCAGCTTCTTATTCCATTCCCGTCTATTTTGTCTGACATCTCAGCACCCAGTGCCTAAGCTTCATTTCCTGAACTCAAGCGAGTGGAAATAGCAGCCTAAATGTCTTGTTTCTTCCTTCAGGAAGTGTTTTAATCCGTAGGTTCTGTTTGAACACTGTGTTTTCCTGGTTTGATAAAACAATATTTTAATAGCTCTGCTAGCTTTCCTTTCATCCTCTTGAATAATCAGTGTGTGACTGGGCTGGGGCTTTCCCCATGGAACAGGGAGAGTGGGTTTTCCAGCCTCTCCCCCCTTTTCACTTCACTGTGGTTAAGTTCCTACTTGCTCTTTCGGCAGAGGGTATTTGCCAACTTGGGTTTGCAGCTGCCTGTAGGGGCTGGGGTGGAAGAAGGAGCCCCGGGAAACCCCATGGGGGGACTTTGTGGCTTTTACTCTGGCACAGTGAAGCCGTGTGTGCGTCCCAGGCCCTGCCCTTTGGGTACAGGCTGTGTCCTCGATCGTGTCGGGGTCACCACCTGAAATCTGGGTCACCACCTGTGGGGAGTCTGGCCTGCGGACCCTGACTGAACCATGAGGGATGAATGAAGGTGCTCTCACACCATCTCAGTGATTCAAGTGGGCTAGGGATGGTCGTCGGCTGCTTTCAGAGAGCGAAATGCAACCAATCGACCCAGACCCTCGGTTCATCACACTGTTTTTAAATTGTAGATTCTGGGGTCCATGTGCAGATCATGCAAGATTGTTGCATGGGTGCATTCATGGCAAGGTGGTTTGCTGCCTCCATCCCCCCATCACCTATACCTGACATTTCTCCCCACGTTATCCCTCCCCCACCCTCCCCCCCCCCACTGTCCCTCCCCTGGCCTCCCCAATGGACCCCAGTGTGTGATGCTCCCCCTCCCTATGTCCATGTGTTCTCATTGTTCAACACCCCGCCTATGAGTGAGAACATGCGGTGTTTGATTTTCTGTTCTTGTGTCTTGCTGAGAATGATGGTTTCCAGGTTCATCCATGTCCCCACAAAAGACACAAACTCATCATTTCTTATGGCTGCACAATATTCCATGGTGTATTATGTGCCACATTTTCCTTGTCCAGTCTATCATCGAAAGGCATTTGGGTTGGTTCCAGGTCTTTGCTATTGTAAACAGTGCCGCAATGAACATTCGTGTGCATGTGTCTTTATAATAAAAACGATTTATAGTCCTTTGGGTATATACCCAGTATACCCAGTAATGGGATTGCTGGGTCGAATGGAATTTCTATTTCTAGGTCCTTGAGGAATCGCCACACTGTCTTCCACAATGGTTGAACTAATTTACACTCCCACCAACAGTGTAAAATTGTTCCCATTTCTCCACATCCTCTCCAGCATCTGTTGTCTCCAGATTTTTAATGATCGCCACTCTAACCGGCGTGAGATGGTATCTCAATGTGGTTTTTGATTTGCATTTCTCTAATGACCAGTGATGATGAGCATTTTTTCATATGTTTGTTGGCCTCATATACGTCTTCTTTTGAAAAGTGCCCGTTCATATCCTTCACTCACTTTTTGATGGATTTGTTTTTTTCTTGTAAATCTGTTTTAGTTCTTCATAGAATCTGGATATTACCCCTGTCTGCCAAGATTTTACAGCAGAGGTTCTAAGATAACACACTTCTGGATAATTAACATGGTTAAGAGAATGGTTTTACGACTGGTAAAGCTTTGGTTCCAGGGCCCAGAGTAAATTTATTAACAGGTAATTCTCCTTTGATCTTCCTGGGAGAGGGCCACCCCGCACAAAATTAAGGTGAGTAAACAATTACAGGGTAGACAAATGGGTGTGGGGTGAGGTAACAGACTGAACTGGGAAGGCCTTAGACTGTCTGTCTCTTTCCCTAACTTAATGGACCGCCTTCAGCCTGCCCCAGGAAAACCTTTCGGCCTTCCAGAAGGCCTGAGACTATCATCTATAACTTTCCTTACATAGTTTCTGTAATACTTTGCCAGCCACCCTGAGTGAATAGCAGTGACAGGCTCCCCTGGTGCTGGCCTTGGCCTTGACCCCAAGTCATCCTGGCCCCTGCCCACTTCCAGCCCCTGCCCACAGCTGTGCCCTCCAGGGGGAGGCCACTTGCCAGGTCAGGGGAAGGCTCTTGCTACCTGGGGAGAGGATGCCCTGGCCAGGAACTGTCCCTGAGCTTTCTGTAGTCCTTGTGTCCCTCGTGCCCTCAGGGCCCTGCCGCCCCCTGTCGCTCAGCCTTCGTGTTAGGGGTGCGGGTCCCGGCGCCCCCCTCTCCTCCTTGGTCACTCACCTCCCACTGAAGCCGTGCCACCCACACCAGTGTCCGAGAAGCCCTACCACCAGCACCCCAGGGATGTGGGGGGCTCCTGCTCCACCTGCTGTGTCTGCCAGGGGCCTTTGGAGAAAGTGTTTTACCCAAGAGGCGAGTCTTGTGACACTGGAGCCTGGCCCTCGTTGCTGTCAGCCCCCAGCGCCCTGTGCAAAGGCTGCTCATCCCAGCCTGAGCCCTGAAGACAGTGGAGGGTGGCCTGAGACACAGGACCCTCTCCCACCAACTCCAGGGACCAACGCCAGGCTGGCCACTGGCCAGGACAGCACAGAGGCTGCGGATGGGGAGGGTGGTGCTGGAGGGGGGGGGGGGCATGCCGGCCATCTTTCGGGGGTGGTGGAGAGCCCCACGCCCTGCTTACAGTGGTGCCTCAGGCAGTGGCCCACAGTGCCCACTGCTTCCCCACACAACCTCGGCTTCTATCTTGCCAGCTCCTGCCTGCCCCGAGATGCCAAACCCCAGAACCCCCCAGAGCTTCCCTCACCGCCTGTGCCCCCAGGCGCCCACCCTTGGGGCTGGGCCTTTGCAGGAGGACAAGCCCCTGCGGGCCTCAAGTAGCAAGACCTCTGTGGCCACCGCAGGTCCTCCGCACTGTGTGGGGGGGCCGTGAGGACGGAGCTTCTGCCCCCCGGGGCCCGCTCTGCTCCTGCTTCTTGGATCTGGAGGAGCCGCATGCTCGCAGACATCCATCTGTGGTAAGCCAGACCCAGGATGGCCGCCTTGGCTGCTGTGTGTAAAGCTGCTATAAACATGGGGGTACAAGTATCTGTTTGAGTCTCTGCTTTCAGTCCTTTTGGGTGTAGACCCAGCAGTGGGATTGCTGGATCAATGGTAATTCTGTTTTGTATTTTCTGAGGAAATGCCACCGTTTTCCATGGCAGTTGTACCGTTTTATATCCCCCGCCAACAGAGCCCGAGGGCTCCAAGTCTCTCCACACCCTTTCGGAGGCTTGTTTTTGTTCTAACAATGACCATCCTAATGGGTGTAAACTGTACCTCACTGAGGTTGCGATTTGCATTGCCCTAATGATGAGTGACGAGAAGCATCTTTTTGTGTGCTTATTCATCATCATTTTTATTTCTATCTGGAGAAATTTTCACTCAAGTCCTCTGCCCGTTTAAAAAAAAATCATATTCTTGGCTGGGCATGGTGGTTCATGCCTGTAATCTCAGCACTTTGGGAGGCCGAGGCAGGAGGATTGCTTGAGTTCAGGAGTTCAAGACCAGCCTGGGCAACATAGCAAGATCCTATCTGTATGTTAAAATATAATAATAATCATGGCTGGGTGCAGTGGCTTATGCCTGTCATGCCAACACTTTGGGAGGCTGAGGCAGGCAGATAACTTAAGGCCAAAAGTTTGAGACCAGTCTGGCCAACATGGCGAAACCCTGTCTCTACTAAAAATTAGCCAGGTGTGATGGTGTGCACCTGTGGTCCCAGCTGCTTAGGAGGTTGAGGCGCGAGAATCACTTGAACCCGGAAGGCAGAGGTTGCAGTGAGCCAAGATTGTGCCACTGCACTCCAGCCTTGGTGACAGAGTGAGACTCTGTCTTAAAAAAAAGTGAAAATCAAATAATCATATTCTGCATAGTCATTCCGTATCAGATACACAATTTGCACCTATCTTCTCCCATTTCATGGTTGTGTTTTCACTATTCAGAGCGTCCTTGGTGCACAGATGGTTTAAGTTTAATGTTTTTTTCTATTGTTGCTTGTACGTTTGGCATTGTAGCCCAGAAATTACTGCCAAATGCAACATTGTCGAGCTTTTCCCCCTGGTTTGTTTTCTGGGAGTTCTATAGTTTCTGCTGTTACATTTGGGTCGTTGGTCTTTTCTGAGTTAGTTTTGGTAAATGGTGTGAGGTAGGGGTCCAGCACCATTGTCTTGAATGTGGAGATGGTGATGGGCTTTTCCGAGAAGAAGTGGTTAACCAGGATTTTTTCTCTGCAGATGGTTCTGTGTTCTTGTTTTGCTTTGCCTCTGGCTATAAACTACTGGCAGAGCAGACTGTGGACATGAGATCAAATGAAAGCTTCAATTAAGGCCATTTGTTTAACCTGGCCTGGGTTTCCAAGTAAACACACTTAGAGACAGACCCAGACATCTGAAACCGCTTGATGAATGTAGTCTACGAACAACAGAAATTCCACATACAGATGGAAATCTGACCCTTGGAAAGTTCTCTTATGTGCTGCTTTATCCTCAGCTTCTAGCAGGCTCAATACTGACTTGAAAAATGGATGGATTCTGTGAATCCTGCATCATTGCTGCTCGTGGATTCCACTCATTCCTAGCGGTTTAGAGGCTACCCAGCTGGCTCCTTCTGCCTGGGCTTCCTCTGCCTGTCTGTGTGTCCGAGTCAGCAACACCATGCTCCCTCCTGTCTTCTGGTGATAGTGGCCTTGCCCCCCCTGGTGTCACATGGGCACAAGTCTCTGTGTTCGTCATCCAGGGTGAGGGGCCTCTCATTTGCTGGCCTTGGGACCTGGCTTGCTGTGTGCTCTGGGCCTGGGAGCCTCTCTTTGTCCATAGACTCAGGCCATGCTTACACCCCGTGCTCACGTGTGAGGGTGTCTGCAGCACATGCGTGACGTGGCCTGTGCAGGGCTCTCAGCTGCCCTTCCTGTCTTCTCTCCCCCAAGCCTAGGCAATTCTCCACTGTATTGGGACACAGGGCCACAATAAGAGGGTTCTTATTTCTCCTTCGCTTGTGAAGCTTAGTTTGGCTGGATATGAAATTCTGGGTTGGAAATGCTTTTCTTCCCTTCTCCCTCTCCCCTGTCCCCTCTCCCTCCCTCCCTCCCTCCCTCCCTTCTTTCTCTCTCTCCTTCCTTCCTTCCTTCCTTCTTCCTTGCTTCCTTCCTTCCTTCTCTCTTTCTGTCTTTCTCTCTTTCTTTCTTTCTGAGTTTCACTCTTGTTACGCAGGCTGGAGTGCAACGGCATGATCTTGGCTCACCAAAACCTGCCCCTCCCAGTTTCAAGCACTTCTGCCCCAGCCTCCTGAGTAGCTGGGACTACAGGCATACGCCACCACACCTGGCTAATTTTATATTTTTAGTAGAGATGAGGTTTCTCCATGTTGGTCAAGCTGGTCTGGAACTCCCAACCTCAGTTGATCCACCCGCCTTGGCCTCCCAAATTGCTGGGATTACAGGTGTGACCCACTGCACCCAGCCTGGAAATTATTTTCTTTAAGAATGCTGAATATTGGCCCCTGGTCTCTTCTGGCTTGTGGAGTTCTGCTGAGAGGACCACTGTTAGTCCGATTCCACTGCTGCTCCATCAGTGGCACAGAGACTCCCACGTCCTTGGCGCACACTGGCCCCAGGGGACCCAGACAAGGTGGCACTGGGTGGGGGCTGGTGTGGGCTGTGTATACCCAGGTAGAGTTGTGTGGGGATCGCTCCAGCGTAGAGGCCCTCTGACTGTGCCTCTGCCATAACGTGAGCTTGAGCCCCAGACATATTCCCCCTCCTGGAGGCAGTCGAGCTAAGGGAAAGCAGGAACTAAAAGATGGATGATTTTGTCGAAGTTATCTCAGACTCCCTGACAGTGACACAGTGGCTCGGTGATGGCTGTGTGTTTTTACTAAGACATTGTGTTTTATCTTGGTACCTGTTTTGGGCTAGTTTTATGACTCTGTTTACTCTTGTTTCATGACTCTGTTTACTAAACATTATCTAAGCCCTGTAACTACTCACATGTCTCTTGGAGATTGTTACCTTTAAGATCTATGAGTTTTGCCTGACCTTAAAGAATGTTACCTTCTCAAATGTAAATCCCTACACAATAGGTAAAGAAAAATCTCCACCCTCGTGCTTACTCTTATGGCCCCTGGCTATGTACTTCCCTTTTATTGGTATTTTATCTTCTCCTCCAGACTTGCGGTATTGTAACTTTTGTTCCTCTTTATTGTATAGAATTAACGATGTGGGTTGACGTCAGCTACTGAAAGCTGACAGTATATATTGGGACCCTTTGCACAAATAAAATTGCTGTTTAGGCATTGCTGTATGGGCACTGTCTATTCAGACCTCCAGACCCTACTTTTCTGTCTCCTTGTTTTCCGCGCACTCTCTCTTCCAGGTATTGGGACCCTCTTGCTGGCCGAGAGCTCCCCAGCAGACGTGCCGTTCCAGACAGAGTTGAGTCTTGGCCCACACTGGGCACCTACAAATCAGGAGGGGGCCCACCCACCTGGTACTTACACATCAGGGGTCCCCCAACTCCTGAGGCTCAGACCACTACTGGTCTGTGGTCTGCTAGGAACGAGCTGCACAGCAGGAGGTGAGGGGGGGGCAGTGAGCATTCCAGCCTGAGGGCCACCTCCTGCCAGATCAGTGGCCATGTTAGAGTCTCAGGAGCGCAGGCAACGGATTTTGGTTGTATGCTCCTTATGAGAATCTAATGCCTGATCTGAGCTAGAACAGTTTCATCCCAAAACCATCCTCCTACCTGCATCCATGGAAAAGTCTTCATGGAATTGTTTCTGGTGCCCAAAAGGTTGGGGAGTGCTGTTGTAGAGTGCACAGGAAGCTCTGTGACTTGGGGCACCAGGACAGAGGCCAGGGGCGATGGCATAGTTTCAAAAGTCTGCATGCCCTTCACCCATCTTCCCTCAGGATGGGTGTGATGGGCCAGAAAGTCAGATGGGACTTCCCAGCACTGTCCCAGGTCCTCTTCTGCAGGGCCTCGGGCTGCCTCTGGGCCAGGAGACCACCACCTGGCCAGTCCCCCAGATCCCAAGGGTGAGCTTCCCTGCCCGGGCACGTTCTGAGGGCTGGTCCCTGCTGGGCTGCCCAGTCAGCTTTCCCTGCCCACTCTGATGGCAAGTTAGTCTGGGTCTCACTTGTGACTGCGAGTAGCTTTAGGACACAGGACACACAGTTTGCACCTTGGGGATTTGGGCTCTGGGCTGGAAACTCCCTCCTTGTCCCCTGTCTGGATGGGAGGACCCGGAGCACCTGGAGGTGGAGCCACAGTTGGAAGGAGCCTGGGTCCCTGAGTCACTGTGTGGTGCAGGCTCTGTAGACTGGCTCGACAAGTAAACTTGCATAGGGTGAAACCACTGGGATTTCATTGCCATGAGGGCTTTCCTGAGGACGGGGGATCAGCTCAGGCCCCATGGAATGAGCCTGGGAGGCCGGCAGAGGGAGGCCGAAACCTGAGTCTCACTCAACGGGTGTCTGTCCAGCTCCACTGGGACCTCCACGCCACTGCCAGAGTGATTTCAGCAATCTGACAGTGTTACTCTCCTTGAGCCTCTTGGTGGCCCCGCACCGCCCACAGATGAAGTTTGGGTTTGGAGGCAGAGCCAGGCGTCCCTGAAGTCAAAATGTCTTCCGTGACACAATCCAAATGGCCTCTTACTCTTTTAAGTAGCAAAATAAATCCCGGCGTCAAGGCTCTGGATGGAGAGCACTTCCGTTGCTCACATATTTCTGCTGTTTACTAGGATACTGTGTAAAGAATGACTTCTTGTTTTGATCTGGCTCTTCTTAAACTTGGTCTTGTTAGGGCGAGGTTTTGTAACCAGCACACAACTGGGGCTGCCACTTGGCTGCCCCTGTCTTTGGTGCCCGGCCCCACACCAGCCACCAGTCCTTCTCAGGCCTCCCAGCTCTGCCTCCGCACGCGTGGCTGTGCTGTCTCTCTGCACACAACCCAGCCCTCCAAACGCTGGGGTTCCCATGCCCCACACACGTTTTGAGAAACTCCGTGCCTCCAACACATTTTTTTTTTTTGAGACGGAGTTTAGCTCTCGTTACCCAGGCTGGAGTGCAATGGTACGATCTCAGCTGACCACAAACTCTGCCTCCTGGGTTCAAACAATTCTCCTGCCTCAGCCTCCCGAGTAGCTGGGACTATAGGTGTGCGCCACCATGCCCAGCTAATTTTTGTATTTTTAGTAGAGACGGGGTTTCACCATGTTGGCCAGGATGGTCTCGATCTCTTGACCTTGTGATCCACCCGCCTCAGCCTCCCAAAGTGCTGGGGCCTCCAATACATTTTTAAGTCAATGACTGTGGAAATAAAGACCCCCGAAACCAAAGCTATGTGTGCGGAGCTGGCCGTAGTCGGGCCAGCACTGGCATCTGTGTTTGGAGAGACGCAAGACAGGCCGGGAGAGGAAGCCTCGGAGCTAGAGAGCGGAGGAGGCACAGGGGGTGCCTGGGAGGCCGGGGGTCAGACAACAGGCTTCCCGGGGGACTGGTGAGGGCTGCACTGAAGCTTTCCCTGGTTGGTCTTAAGTTTAAAGTGAAGCCAGGTGTGGTGGCTCACACCTGTAATCCTAGCACTTTGGGAGGCTGAGGCGGGTGAATCACTTGAGGCCAGGAGTTTGAAAACAGCCTGACCAACGTGGTCAAAACCCATCTCTAATAAAAATACACAAAAAATAGCCATGCGTGTTGCCAGGCACCTGTAATCCCAGCTACTCAGGAGGCTGAGGCCAGAGGAGCTGAGGCGAGAGGATCACTTGAACCCGGGAGGCGGAGGCTGCAGGGAGCAGAGATCGCAACACTGCCCTCCAGCCTGGGCAGCAGAGCAAGATTCTGTCTCAAAAAAAAAAAAAAAAAAAAAAAAAAAAAAAAAGTGGGGGCCAAAATTAGGGAAGGTAATTAATTAATTACATTTGTCATTTGATTTATTAATCCAATCCCAGATGCTTGGGGCTGATGGTAACAGGAGCTACTGCTTAGCTTCCAGGATGCTCTCTGGAGATAGCAGTCTCTCTTCCTATGAGCTAACACAGCAGCAGCCTCCCGGGCTGGTTACCAGGGATGAGGGTGGCCTCCCGGGCTGGTTATGGGGGTCGAGGGGGCGGCCTCCTGGGCTGGGTGCTGCAGATATGAGGGGGGAGTTCCATTCTTATAGCCTGGCTGGCCACTGTCCATGTGCACATTCAGCCTCTCACAGCTAAAATTTCTCATCGTAACTTTAAATAGTTGCATCTGATACATTGTAAAATCAATGCATAAGAAATAACCATGAAGTCACTCTTCAAAAGTATTAAAAACCCTAGTGATTTGATAGCCACCATTATCTATTTTAAAAATACAGGCCAGCTGGGCGTGGTGGCTCATGCCTGTAATCCCAGCACTTTGGGAGGCCAAGGCCAGAGGATGACTCGAGCCCAGGAGTTCCAGACCAGCCTGGGTAACATAGCAAGATCCCATCTCTATAGACGTAAAAATAAAAAATTAGCCATGGTGTGGTGGCACGGGGCTGTGGTCCCAACTACTCAGGAGGCTGAGGTGGGAAGGTCACTCGAGCCCAGGAGGTCAAGGCTGCAGGGAGCCATGATCACATCACTGCACTCCAGCCTGGATGACAGAGCGAGATCCTGTCTCAATTCATCCATCCATCCATCCATCCATCCATCACTCAGTTTAAAAGAACAAAACCCCAAGAAATCTGAAGAGCTTACAACAAAAAGACGCTCTGTATTCCGTGTTCCTCCTCGGTCTGGGGCTGCCCCCTAGATGGCTACTTTTAACATTCTTGCGGTGCCTCTGAGGGTCCCCTCTGCTCTCTTTTTGTTTCTTTCAAAGGTGTCCGTGTTTCGCTTCAGAGCCCTGCTGTGAGCCACAGTCTACTTGTGCAGGCTGCCTGTGGCTCCCCCCAGGACGCCACGTCCTCACCCTCAGGGCCTGTGCTGTGGGGCCTCACGCCAGAAAAGGGACTTGGCCAATGGGATTAAATAAAGGACCAGGGCTGGGCGTGGTGGCTCACGCCTGTAATCCCAGCACTTTTGGAGGCTGAGGTGGGTGGATCACCTGAGGTCAGGAGTTCGAGACCAGCCTGACAAACATGGAGAAACCCCATCTCTATTAAAAATACAAAATTAGTCAGGTGTGGTGGCCAGTGCCTGTAATCCCAGCTACTCGGGAGGCTGAGGCAGGAGAATTGCTTGAACCCAGGAGGTAGAAGTTGTGGTGAGCAGAGATCGCACCATTGCACTCCAGCCTGGGCAACAAGAGCAAAACTCGTCTCAAAAATAATAATAATAATAATATAAAAATAAATAAATGAAGGAGCTGGCCACGGAGGTGCAAGCCTGGATTAGCTGGGTGGGCGTCAGGTCACCACAGGGTCCTTATGAGAGGAAGGCAGGGGATCGGAGTCAGCGGAGGAAGACAAGGTCAGAGGGGAGGAGAGGCTGTCGACTTTGAAGCTGGAGGAGGGCCTGAGCCAGAGGGATTCAGAGCCCAGATGCGGGGGAGAGGGACAGGGAGCCCAGATGCGGGGGAGAGGGACACGGGGCCCAGATGCGGGGAGAGGGACACGGGGCCCAGATGTGGGGGAGAGGGACATGGGTCCCCAGTGCGGGGGAGAGGGACAGGGAGCCCTAGATGCGGGGGAGAGGGACACGGGGCCCAGATGCGGGGGAGAGGGACAGGGAGCCCAGATGCGGGGGAGAGGGACAGGGAACCCAGATGGGGGGAGAGGGACAGGGAGCCCAAGATGCGGGGGAGAGGGACAGGGAGCCCAGATGCGGGGGAGAGGGACAGGGAACCCAGATGCGGGGGAGAGGGACAGGGAACCCAGATGCGGGGAGAGGGGCACGGGGCCCAGATGCGGGGAGAGGGACAGGGAGCCCAGATGGGGGGAGAGGGACAGGGAACCCAGATGCGGGGGAGAGGGGACAGGGAACCCAGATGCGGGGAGAGGGACAGGGAGCCCAGATGGGGGAGAGGGACAGGGAGCCCAGATGCGGGGGAGAGGGACAGGGAACCCAGATGCGGGGGAGAGGGACAGGGAACCCAGATGCGGGGGAGAGGGACACGGGGCCCAGATGCGGGGAGAGGGACAGGGAACCCAGATGCGGGGAGAGGGACAGGGAGCCCAGATAGGGGAGAGAGGGACAGGGAGCCCGAGATGGGGGGAGAGGGACAGGGAGCCCAGATGCGGGGGAGAAGGACAGGGAGCCCAGATGCGGGGGAGAGGGACACGGGACCCAGATGCGGGGAGAGGGACAGGGAGCCCAGATGGGGGAGAGGGGACAGGGAACCCAGATGCGGGGGAGAGGGACAGGGAGCCCAGATGCGGGGGAGAGGGACAGGGAACCCAGATGGGGGGGAGAGGGGACAGGGAGCCCAGATGGGGGGAGAGGGACAGGGAGCCCAGATGCGGGGAGAGGGACAGGGATGCTCCCCCTAGCGCCTCCAGGAGGAGCGGGGTCCAGCCAACACCCCGGATGGGAGCTTGTGGCCTCGGGGCTGCAGGAGAAGGAACGTGTGCTCCTGAAGCCTCTGCAACCCCAGCTGTCATCACGACGCCGTAAACACGCTTCGGCAGCATCGCCACAGACAGTTGGGTGCTGGTTACGAAATCTCGCCTAACAAGACCATGTTTAACAAGAACCAGATCAAAACAAGAAGCCATTCTTTACGCAGTATCCTAGTAAACAGCTTGCGGAAGTATGTGAGCAAGCCAAGTGCTCTCCATCCAGAGCCTTGACGCTGGTGTTTATTTTGCTGCTCAGAAGAGTAAGAGGCCATTTGGCTCGTGTCACGGAGGACGTTTCAACACCAGTCTCCCTGCTGGTAGCCGCGTCGGTCCACGCTGTGCAGCTGGGCTCCAGGCCGCTTCCCACGGACAGGGCGATGCTTGGGGGAAGAGGCTGAGAACTGGGGTCTGGGGCGGCTGGGCTGGGATCTGCACCGGGTGGGGGAGGAGAAGCCCACGGCCCTGAAGTTTAGGGGTTCCCAGAAGAGGAAGCCCGAGCCACGCCGGGTGCTTTGCAGCCTGTCCGAGCCAGGCTGGTGGGGAGCCCAGCTCAGGGACAAGGAGGACGCACCGGCTCACAAGGACTGTACTCGCTGAACTTCCAGGGCAAGGTGGGCTCACCTTCCCAAACCCGTCAGTGCTCGCCACGGGGCCAGCGTCTGGCTCACAACCGGGAGGGGCTTCGTGGACACCCACTAACAGCCATGCTGCGGGCTGGATGCAGCCAGGAAAACCGAAGCTGCACCTTATGTTTTTCCTTTCAGATCACAAGAGTCCCTTGGAGTGTGGTTCTTTGTGGCTGTCCGTGATGTGTTTCAGTTCCTCCTAGGAAACAAGAGTAAGGCACGATGGCCGTAAAACAAATATTAAAATGTTGCATGTACTCTTGGGACAGACATTGCCTTGAGTGATGGCCTTCCCGACCCTGAGCAGTGCCCGAGCACGTCCTGAGCTTGACTGAGAGCCGAAGACCCCTGCCAGAAGGGGGATGGCCCCAGCCAGCCAGCCCCTGCCCTGCCCAGGGACTCCAGGAGCCGCCAGCAGATGCACGCTTACATATCTATTTATTTTGTTTGTTTTATTTATTTATTTTTGAGAGGGAGTCTCGCTCTGTCACGCAGGCCGGAGTGCAGTGGCGCAGTCTCAGCTAACTGCAACCTCCACCTCCCACGTTCAAGTGATTCTCCTGCTTCAGCCTCCCGAGTAGCAGGGATTATAGGCAGGTACCACCATGCCCAGTTAATTTTTGTATTTTTACTAGAGACGGGGTTTCACCATGTTGATCAGGCTGGTCTTAAACTCCTCACCTTATAATCTGCCCACGTCAGACTCCCAAAGTGCTGGGATTAGAGGCGTGAGCCACCACATCTGGTAGATACGTATTTTTAGTCGTCTAACCATGATCACTGAGCCGTCTTTCATTATTTTTTTTTTGTGAGTTGCCTCTGCCAAGAAGAAGCCACGAGTTGGCTCTCACGGAATGGGCGTGTTTGGTGGCCACATAGAAATCAAACCTGGCTGTGTGCCTCATCCACTCACAGAAGTGGCGTCAACACCTCATTTATGATCTGGCCGTTCAACACCATCTTACAAAAGATTCATACAGTACACACACACACACACACACACACACACACAAAATCAAAAGAACAAACATAGGTGCAAGAAAGATCCCACTTCCAGCATAAACTTTTAGAACGAAACTTTCCATTAGCAAAAGCAGCCTTGTCTAAAACACACTGAGCGCCCTAAGATCCCGAGCAAACAGAGCTCTGGTTATGTAGCGTGTCATCAGTCATGAGACACTTTGTTAGGCGCTCCCGTGGATCGGAGCCCTTCCTGGGGGGGGGGGCTTCTCCATTGGTAATAAAGATAGAATTGGGAATTTCAACTACCGGATTTTGCCCACTTACGGCATTGATGGAGAATTTCAGTCCTGCTGTTTATGCACACAGCTTCCAACCTTTTAGATCTGGTGGTGACGGGTTGGTGAACATCAATCCTAAAGTGGTAGCTTTCACTCAGGGGTGATGTGACCCTGCAGGTGATCCTGGCAGTGCCTGGAGGCATATTTGGTTGTCATGCCTCAGGGCAGGGGTGCTGCAGGCACCGCGTGGGTGGAGGCCAAGGTGCTGCTGAGTACCCTCACTGCACAGGACGGCCCGAGGCAAAGACGCCCTGGTGCTGAGAGCAGAGCTCTGTTCTAAGGGACGGGTGGCTGGGGCCTGGCTGGAGGGTATGAATGACATTCTGGGCTGGTCCCCCAGGGCCCCCAACTGCTGGGTCACCAGCCCACATGGGCCTGCAGGCTGTGTGTCCTTCTCTGCTGTTGAGATTGCATCAGCACAACACCCACAGCCACGACGTGGGGCACGCGCCTCAGTGATGCCATAGTCGGGGGCTCGAGCTGTGGAGGCGGGCTTCCTCTTTCAGGCCTGGGGCAGCTCCTCTTGTGGAAGGCCCAGCTTCAGCCTTGTCTGTGGCTTCCTGGTGGGAGGATGCATGCCTTGAGGGACATTGTCCGAGATGGTCCCCATCCTCCTCGGGGGGGACACAGAGCACCAGTTCCATGTGCACTGTGGAGGCCTTGGACACCTACGCAAGCTTGTCACTCACGGCCAGACCTGTCTGTCAGTCAGGGAGCAGGCGGGTTGTCCTGTGCTGAACCACAGATGAGGTGATCCCGGTCATGCAGGGGCGGGTGAGGACCTCTGGCCAGCCTGTCAACGTAGCACACACGGCTTTGCAGTCCGTAGAATCCAGGGCCTCCCACGCGTGGCATTCCTCTCTCCACCCCTGCGGCTGAAACCCTGCCCTGGAGGCAGGCTCCGGTGAGAACCCCCTCATGGCACCCACCTGGCAATGGACCCCCCCCCCTCAGGTCCTCCAGCTCAGCGCGCGCATGAGGGACCCCTGTGTCTGTCCTCGAGTAGTGGCTCAGGTTTGGTTTAAAGCCATATATTCAGCTCCCAGAGTCACAGAAACATACAGGGAAGAAAACAGGATCCGTTTACAGATGTTTTAGCTCATTCATAGTTTAATGAAGAGAACTTGGTGTTTCTCCTCAAATTTCCTAGAATTGGTCTCATAATTTATCACCCAGGGCAGAACCATGGCCAAGGCTCCCCACAGGAAAGCGTCTGCGTCAGCACTGCCGAGATCTGCTGAGGACACGCTTCTCTCTGCAGCCTGGCACCAGTCTCAAGGCCATCAGCTCTGACAGTGTCACCTCCTGGGACCTTCTCCTCACCTGTGATCCCAGCAGCATGGGGGCCTGGTGAAAGGGCTCCGGCCTGCTGCCAGGGATGGCTCGTTCAGGCACAGGGCTCCTCATCCACTCTGGCCTCCCGAGGTACCGGGACGGCTGGTGAGCGACACATCTCATTCTGAGACCCGCCAGGCTGCTGGGGCAGGCACCTGGTGTACAGTAGTCCCACGCGTGGCAAGGTCATGAGCAAGAGCCACGCGTGATGAATTCAGGCCGTCCGCTGTGGCAATCCTGGGAAGGCTGATTCTGTAGGAAGGGATTGGCCTTGGACCATCGCTATTCAAAGAAAAAATTCCTGCATCGCTGTCGGTGCCCTGAGTGTATCCCAAACGCTATTCCTCCCGGGGCCACGTCCTGGATCGCTGTCTGCACCCCGCGTTTACCCCACAACGCGATTCCTCCCAGGGGTCACAGCTCTGCCTTGGACATAGGCAGAGAAGAGGGACCGACAATGAGGCCAGGGTGGGGGTCTCTAGGTGGCCCGCCATGGCCCTGCAACTCGAAGAAAACTCACAGTCCCTGGTCACTGGATGCCCTGGAAGGCACTTGGATTTACTACAGGGCTCCCTGAGAGGCAGCCACCACAGGACGCCTTCTGCCAGCCCGCTGAGGGCTCAGGGACTGGGGGAGGGGACGCTGACGCAGAGGGGAAACGTGGCGTCCACAGGCTGCTTCTCGGTTTATCATTTTACAATTTCCCCATTGGTTTCCTGCTACACATGGTTACATTTCAACTCTTTTACAAACACATTTCTTCCCCCCATCCTCTCAATGTCATGACTTTTCTTTTTTCTTTTGGAAACGGAGCTCACGCTGGGGCCCAGGCTGGAGCGCAGTGGCGCAATCTTTGCAACCTCCGCCTCCCAGTTTCAAGCGGTTCTCCTGCCTCAGCCTCCCACGTAGCTGGGACGACAGGCGTGCGCCACCATGCCCAGCTAATTTTTGTATTTATAGTAGACACAGGGTTTCACCATGTTGGCCAGGCTGGTCTTGAACTCCTGACTTCAGGTGATCCTCCTACCTCAGCCTCCCAAAGTGCTGGGATTACAGGTGTGAGTCACCTGGCCCAGCCAGTTTCTGTGGTTTTAAGGCCCCCTCCCCCAGCAGCACTGCCCTTGTCTTCAGTGTGTGGCGCTTTGTTGTGCTGGCTGTGGGAAGCTCATACCCCTGACATGATGGATGCTGGGAAAACAAGGGTATTATGGAAACAGTGCAGGGAAAAAGACAGGCATGGCTGGGCGTGGTGGCTCACGCCTGTGATCCCAGCACTTTGGGAGGCCGAGGCGGGCGGATCACGAGGTCAAGAGATCGAGACCATCCCAGCCAACATGGTGAAACCTCCTCGCTACTAAAAATACAGAAATTATTCCGGCGTGGTGGCACACACCTGTGGTCCCAGCTACTCGGGAGGCTGAGGCGGAGAATCGCTTGAACTCAGGAGGCGGAGGTTGCAGTGAGAGAAAATTGCACCACTGCACTCCATCCTGGGCGACAGAGCGAGACTGTCTCAAACAAACAAACCAGAATATTCTTCTGCAGTTGCTGTGGACGTCCAGCCACTGGAAGTGTGACAGGTACATGTGTGCTGTGTAGGTTGCCCAGGCTGTGGAATTATGTTATAGTGGCCTGAGTGGCTAAGACACCTGCCTGTAGGCCAGGAGTGTCGCTCCACAGCCCAGCCTCCAAGCCTGGCAGAGCAGGGGTTTGGCACGAAGACCCCGGCAGGGCTGGAGCTGTGCTGGAATCCACCCAGAGGGTTCCTGCCCCTTGGGCTGCCCACTGGCTCCCCTTTCTGCTCTGATCAAGCTGGACAAAACGTCGTGGGGGCCACAGCACAGGGGGCCAATGTAAGCTGGGATCGTCAGACGTTAGGAAATACCAGGGAGGAAGAGAAAGCGATGCTTTTGGGGAGACATGGGCACACACTTGAGGCAGCCGGCAGGCAGCTCTCTGTGGGCAAGGCCGACTGAGCATGCGGAGATCCCGAACAGATATCTGCTTCCTCCACCACCTCCACATGTGGCAGGGCCCACTGACAGGGCCCAGCCCGGCTCCCCTCACTTCCTCTGTCTGTCTTGGTGGGCTCAGGCCATGGGCTGTGATGCCGGCTAAGCTGCGTGGGTGGCCAAGGGTCTGAGCTGCGCCACCCCCAGCCTGGTCTCTCCCGAGCTCTCCTGCGTCCCTGTCTGCTCCTCCTGTGACCTCTCGGTTGACTGTCACTGCTGCACCAGGCTCTGCCCCCACGGCAGGCGCAGAAAGCCTCCTTCTCCCAGCCCGCTCTGCTGCTTGCGTTTGGAGGCCTGCAATTCCCTTCTCCCAGGAGATGAAGCAGCCACATCCTGTCCGGGCCCAGAGAGGTGCCGAGGCAGCCCCGGCCCCCTCTTTCCTAGAACCCTGCCTGGGAGTGGCTTCCCTGAACTAAGAACTGTCCTTGTCTCTCGGTCTGTGGGCACTGAGGATGCAGTAGGCCCTCAGTAAATGCTTGCAGGCTGATGGCCAGACATTCGCCCTCATCTTGGTGAACTCGGTGGCCAGGTGGGAGCTGGTCTGGTCTGCTTTGCTGGGAGCCATGGATACGGGAGGAGACACGGCCCCATCTGGACGGTCAGACCAAACTCAAAGCCTCCCTCTCCCGGAAATGAAGCCCAGTGGCCCAGATACTTGGGGCTAAGTTTCCCTGTGCACCGGTCTCCTGCAAATCCTTCGGCTTTCCTCAGAGGTCCAGTCAGCTTCTGCCCACAGCCTCTGGGGGAGCAGAACAGGAGTCCCCGCAGCGGGGGAGCCCCAGGCCCACCCTGACCAACCACCTGGAGCCTGGCAGCAGAGGCTCTGGGTCAGCTTCTGCAGACGCTGGGGGAGGGCGGGAGGCTCAGGGCAGGCCTCCAGCTGCAGCCACCTGCTGGGTTCTCTCCCGCCCCTGCACAGACAAAACCACTTCACTGAGACCAAGGCATTGCTGCAAAGAGTTTCATAGACACCAGGCTGGCCGTGCCACGTGGGAGACGGCGCTGTTACTCAAATCAACTCCCCCAGAGTTCGCACGCTCCGCTTTTTCAAGATAGTTTAGCAGGTCAGGGAGTCGGCTTCTGGGGTGGGGCCACAGGACTGGTTTGTGGTGGGCGGAGGATCTCGGTGGGTCCAGGTCCAGGTGGAGCCATCATCGTCAGAAATGCAAAAACCTGAAAAGACACCTCAAAAGACCGATCTTAGGGTCTACAATAGTGGTGTCATCTGCAGGAGTCATTGGGGAAGTTGTGGCCTCCAGAATAATGGCTGTTAGAATTTTTGCAAAGGCAGTTTCACAGGGGACGAGGCCATGACAGGGGGCACGGCCCGTTGGGACTCCAGGGCTGCACCTGCACCCCCACATCAGCTCAGCAGATGCCTGATGTCCCCACTGCCCAGGGCTGACACCCACCGGCACCCCCTGCAGAGCAGTTATGGGAGGGGCTCTGTAGGGAGAGTGCCCCTGGGCTGGGGTGAGCCAGCCCAGAGCCAGGCCCGAACCTGCCGTGGGCTCTGCCCAGGGCAACCAACGCCTCTTGCTTTTGTGTTCCCACCCCATGGACCCTCTCCCCCCAGGCCTGTTCTGCCTGACGCCGCTGCCCCATCCAGCTGCCATCCGTGACAAGCATCTGGCCTCCGGCCCCCATGGCCCCACCCCTCTGGTCTCTCTGAGCCAGGATCTCCCTGAGGACCCCTATTTCCTGTGGGCTTCTGGCAATGGGCTGCTCACTCCCCCAGCCCCCCAATTCCTCTGCCATCTGTGAGGCATGGAGGAGGGGCCTGCCCTGTGCTGGGCTCTGTGACTCAGACACTTCCCCAGCCAGGCCCAAGGGCTGGGTGCGAGGCTGGCAGGTCTGCACTTGAGGTGGATGGTGAGGGCACCCTCAACCACCCGCAGGCATTGTCTGCTGAGTACCTGGGGTGCAGATGGGGACAGCTGCAGGGCAGGTGCCCTTCTAGGCGCTGAAACTGAGGGCCGGACAGGACAGGGTCTCAGCTCACACAGTGTGGCAGCCATGGGTGCTGGCCGTAGGGGGTGTCTCTGAGCAGAGCCCGATGGAAGTGAGGAAGGCGTGTGTTATGGGAGCGTTGTTTGGAGAGGGAGCCTCGGGTGAGGCGGCTCTGCAAGCTCCAGTACCCATGGGAGAAATGGAGGAGGGAGAGGGAAGGGGGCAGGGCTGCAGGGTTGCCTGCTCTTAGGGTGGGAGTGACGCCTGCAGTCTTGGTGTTGAAGGGAAGACCGGGGAAGAGGGGAGGCAGGAGGCCTGGGAGAGAAAGGGAAGAGCTGTGGGCGGCAGAGCGGGCTCTTGGCATCGCTGGGTCCCAGGCTCCACCCCCATGCGCCACCACCCCCCAACCCCCTGCATGCACCTGGAGGCCTCCCTACCCCAGCCTCCGTCACTTGGCTCCACCATGCTCCAGACCCCCTCCCCCCCGGAGTCCCCAGACCTCAGACTCCCCCTGCCCAAACAGCAGTAACCAGGCCCCCCAGGACCTGTGCCCGCAGCCCCCAGGGACCAGTGGGTGTAAAAAGACACGGGCGGCCACTCTGGGGGACCTGGGAACCACCCTGCGAAGCGAGTGTTAGCGTGTTTGGAGCACGCAGCCGAGCCTGAAGGAGGACTGGGCCCCGCAGTGGGAGCCATGACCCTTCTGGGTTTTTTGATTTTAGCCCCACACTGCTTTGAGCAATTTTCCAATCTGTAAATTACAGATAACAGAGCAATGCAGGTAACTCCTGCTCACAGCTGTGTGTAGCGGAGTTGACAGTGGCCCCTAAAAGCTATGTGTGAGCCCCAACCCTCATGCCTATGCATGAGCTTATTTGGAAATAGGGTGTTTTCAGATGTGTCATTAAATTAAGGCTTTTTTATTTTTTATTTTTTAGATGGAGTCTCGCTCTGTCGCCCGGGCTGGAGTGCAGTGGTGTGATCTCAGCTCACTGCAACCTCTGCCTCCCAGGTTCAAGTGATTCTCCTGCCTCAGCCTCTTGAATAGCTGGGATTACAGGCATCTGCCACCACGCCCAGCTAATTTTTGTATTTTTAGTAGAGACGGGGTTTCTCTATATTGGCCAAGCTGGTCTCGAACTCCTGACCGCAGGGCGACCTACCTGCCTCTTGGCCTCCCAAAGTGTGGTGATTACAGGCGGGGAGCCACCTCGCCCCCTTAAATTAAGGCTCTTGAGATGAGGTCATCCTGGGTTGTGTGGAAGGACCCTCAATCCAACGTCTTGGCACCCATGTGGAAGGAACCAGAGGGAGATTTGGGGCCTGCAGAGGCAAACCACGGGGGAACGGGGTCAGAGACTGGAGCGCGGCGGCCTTGATGCGGGGGACAGCAGGGCTGCCGGCCACGCCAGGGGGGGCTGAGGGGACCGGATTCTCCCCGAGTTCCCAGAAGGAGCCAGTCCTGCCAGGCCTCGATGCTGGACTCTGGCCTCCAGAACTGTGCAAGGACAAGTGGCTGCTGTTTCTAGCCCCGGCCTGCGGTCCGCTGTTCTAGCAACCCCGACGGCCAGGACAGCACGCAGACGGCCTCTGCCTGGGGCTGCCCACAGGTTCTTGCTGCCCGCCCGCCAGCTGGAGAGCCAGTCCTCGTGAGTCAGGGGCCCCTGCCCTCCCTTACCCCGATTACACAGGTGCCTCTGCCACCTCCCCTTTGGCCTGGCTGCCACACCTCCCCGGTTTCTGCGCTAACGAGTTGAAGGAAATCTTGACCAGGCGTTCATGTTCTATCTGTATCGTCGTCTATGTGATTTCTTGTTGACACTTATCTTCGAGCATGACTAGCTTAGGGATTGTGAAACAGAAACTTCTAGATACAAAATCAGTCTCCTGGCTGTGACCCAATCACCTGCTAGTTTTGGTTACCTGTGATTAAGAATGCCCTGGGGGAGAAGGCTTCCCTCCACCCACCCCGCAGAGCAGCTCTAAAACCGAAGGAACGGGCTGTGAGCAGCTCTGTTCAGCCCGAGGCCACGCACGTGTGCCCCTCTGGGAGACACGCACCAGTGAATCAGGACATCGCGGTCACAGCCATCCGGTCCCAGGAGGCTGACTGGGGGTGCAGGGGTCACTTTTCTATTGTGGGTGGGTCTGTGTCCCCTGCAGGAATGTGGCCGCCATGAAGCTTGTCAGCCAGTGGTCAGCCCCAGCCCCTCTCCAGGCCCCGTGGGCCCTGCTGAGCAGGCGGCGGTCTCTCCCAAACCAGTTCCTCTCACGCCAGCGCCTTCCACCTCCCCCACTCCCATCTGCGGCCCCCTAGCCCACGCTACTGACATCGATCATGGCGATCGCTATTCCAGAGGTATATGCAGTGGGTGGGGCCAGAAATCGCCCGCCATGCCTCACTCACTGGGCACCCAGGTCACCTGAGGCCAGGGAGCAGCCACTCGCCCTGACCATGCTGCCCAGGCCCCTGAGACACCCAGCCTGGACCACCCGGCCACTTCTGCTTGGGGCCCAGCACCCCCGAGGCTGTGGAGAGGTCACATCTGACTGCATTTCCGGCTGGCTGCCCAGGCGTGGGCACCTGGTCGCTCCGGCTTCCTCCGCCGGCTGAACCACACACCTGCTGTGTCCCAGGCTTTCTGGAGGGGTTTTCCGAAGTGAGACTGCTGGGGGCCTAGGAACGGAGGACACATGGGGAAGGTGGGCAAGCAGCCTGAGGCAGAGGGAGGTCGCCACTCTGCAGCGTTTGTTCATTCATTTGTTCTTCCCCACCACTGACTTGGGCATCAGGGAAACAGGTGTACCTGGCCTGCACGCGGAAGAACCGCCACTGACTGGGGGATTCAGAGCCCGGGGGGCGGGGTGATTTGGACACAGTCATTGTCCAGGAACACAACTTCACCTGGACGAGGGCTTCTCACCCCAGGCCATTTTAAACCCCAGGGGACACTTGACAAAGTCCAGAGGCATTTTGGGTTGTCACTTTCCAGCCCCGGCCCGCAGTGGGGGATATGTCTATGTCTGTGTCCATCTGACCAGTCTCTTTGGCCCCCCCCGCTCCCAGGGGCAGCTGCTCTCAGCCATTCCTGCCCTCACGTTGTCACCCGGCCTGTCCTAGCTCTGCACATTTGTTGTGGTTGGAAAGAGCCACCAAGGAGAAGGATGTGAATGTGGGTGTTCAGGGAAGCAGGCCCTGTGACACCTCCCTCAGTGTCTTGCCTCTGTCCCCCAGGAAGAACCCAGGCCTGGGTGATTCATCTGGGCCTCAGGGCCAGCAGAGACTGAACCTCCTGCAGAGGCGGTGAGATCCTATCACAGCGGAAGGGGAAGGGCTGGAGCCTCAGGGGGAGGTTTTGCTGGGGAGCCAGGGATGGAGGGGGCTGAGACTCATGGGAGCTGCAAGGGCACAGAAGGGGAGGGCATCCTAGGGCGGGTGGATGGACACCTGGGGTGGGCAAGAAAAGGTCCTCTCAGAGGGCCAGGGAGGGCCAGGGAGGTAGCAGCGAGCCCTGACTGATTGCACGAGCTTGACTGGCTGCCTTGTCCCCTAGCCAGTGGGCTGTGTGGGTTTTGGGTGGGGCCCCATAACATAGCCATATTGCTGGAAGGTGAGTGAGGCTGAGGGAAGAGGAAGGCCCAATCTTGGGAGGCTGACCTGGAGGGCAGGCAGAGGCAGGTGGTAAGGACCTGCGTTACCTGCTGAGGTGACAGTGGGGGACATATGGCAAGGAAGTAGGCCCTGGATCCTCAGGATGGGGATAGTGGGTATAAGGGTGACAGCTAATGGATACCCACATGCACGAATGCCCACCTGCATGAATGCCCACCTGCAGGAGTGCCTACCTGCACGGATGACCACCTGCATGGATGTCCACCTACACGGATGCCCACCTGCATGGATGCCCACCTGCACGGATGCCCACCTGCATGCATGTCCACCTTCACGGATGTCCACCTGTATGGATGTCCACCTGCACGGATGCCCACCTGCATGGATGCCCACCTGCATGCATATCCACCTGCATGGATGCCCACCTGCACGGATGTCCACCTGCATGGATGCCCACCTGCACGGATGCCCACCTGCATGCATGTCCACCTTCATGGATGCCCACCTGTACGGATGTCCACCTGTACGGATGTCCACCTGCATGGATGCCCACCTGCATGCATATCCACCTGCATGGATGCCCACCTGCACGGATGTCCACCTGCATGGATGCCCCACCTGTACGGATACCCACCTACACGGATGCCCACCTGCACAATTATCCATCTGAACAGCGCTCTGGTGCCCTCCTCCTGCTTGCACATGTTCAAATCCTCCCAGTCCTACAGATGGTTGTTTCTAATAGAGTCATTCTGGGCATGTTATTCTAAAACTTGCTTTTTCACATCTCCACTTCAGAGAAGAAAGGTCTAGCTTGTTTCTTTGCTATAGAGCAGGGCCTGAGTGAGGTCAGGACCACAGAACAGACCCTATGGGGATGGTCAGGACACAGAGAAGGACCCCTCCGCGTCTGGAATAGGGTTTCCCAAGCTCCTGGTTAACCTGAGTGAGAGGCTCAGGCTGCCCTCCTCCACCCTTCACAGAAAAATGGGCAATTGACTCAGAGCCACCCACGCCACCACTCACACTAGCAGCAATTTAGCCGCAGCCCTCAGGCAGGCAAGCCCTGGGAACACTAGGAATCTGAGACCCTGTCCCTTCCCGACAGCGGGGTGTGACGACATGAGGAGAGACTGGGCACCTCCCCTTCTGCTCACAAAAGTCACAGAGGGGACCTGGGACCCCAGGCTCCTGGCAATACCAGCATCCCACGAAGCGCCTTTCTGGGACCCTCCCCCACCAACACGGCCTGCCCAAGGAATCAGGAGCCTGTGTAGAGGAGTCAGCTGGGCGTGGCAGAGCCCCAGGGAACAATGGTGGGCAGCTGGCAGATGAGCCACGTACCCCAAAGCACAGACCCTCACCCCTGCGGCTGGGGGAGCCCTCCTTGGGAGTAGGTCCCAGGCAAAATGACACAGACCGAATCCAGGAACAGACCAAGCAGAAGTGGTGAGCATTCTCCAGGTTCAGGGAACATTCCATCTATCGAGAGAACAGATGGCCCTCCAGATCTGAGGGCTCTACATCCCTGGAGGCAATCAACCCAGATGCAAAGCATTTGAAAAGAAAAGAAATAAAAAAATGCAACAATACACAAGAATGCAAATAAAGCATACAGTATAGCTGTTGACACAGCATTTGCGTTATGCTGGGTATGGTAAGTGATCTGGTGATGGTTTACAGCGCCCCGGAGGATGTGCGCAGATGCTCGGCAGACACCGCGCCGTGATGGTTTACAGCGCCCCGGAGGATGTGCGCAGATGCTCGGCAGACACCGCGCCGTGATGGTTTACAGCCCCCCGGAGGATGTGCGCAGATGCTCGGCAGACACCGCGCCGTGATGGTTTACAGCGCCCCGGAGGATGTGCGCAGATGCTCAGCAGACATCGCCCCGTTTGGTTCTGGGGACTCAGCATCTGTTAAGCTCTGTACGTGCAGGGGTCCTGGGACTAATCCTTGGAGGATACTGAAGGACAACTGGATGTTACTATTTTACTTTATTTTATTTTTAGAGAAGTTTTTCTATATTGCCCAGGGTGGTCTCAAACTCCTGGGCTCAAATGATCCTCCTGCCTTTGCCTTCTGAGTAGCTGGGACTACAGGCATGAGTCACCATGCCTGACTTATGTTAATTGTAAAAAGTAATCCACCAACCTGAAGAAAAGCCCACTGTCCTTCACCTTTGGAAGTTCTTACCCACCATGGGTAAGATTTCTGCATGGACAGGCCCTGATCCCCCAACCTTTCTTCAGAGCCCCCTCCTCAGCTGGCCTCCCCCAGCCACTGTGGAAGAACATTCTAGGTTTCTCCGACAGCCCCAGGCCCACCCCTAGGGGGAGATGACTGGTGACTTACTTGTGTCTGTCTCTCCAGCTAGGTATGGTGCCACAGCAGAGGATGTGAACACCGCAGTCCACACATTCTCGGCACCCAGGACAGGAGCGAACAAAAGGATGGATGGATGGACAAATGGATGGAAGGAGGGATGGAGGGATGGATGGGCGGGTGGTTAGATGAAGGAAAGGAGGGCTGTATGGAAGGGAGGGATGGGTGGATGGAAGGAAGGATGAGGACACAAGGTCATAGGTTTGACAAACGTCACCTCCTCAGAAGCCTCTGTAACTCACAGAGTTTGAGGAGTCCCCCTGTCTGATCCTCTCCCCGGAACCCAGGCCACTCCGACACTGTCTGGTTTCCCCTGCCTTCCTTATGGCTTGCCCTCCGTCGCCAATTCCTGGAACAGGTGCCACCGCCTGCTCGGCCCTTCTGGGCAGGGACAGATGAATGTGGAATGAATGGATGGATGCTGGTGAATGAATGTGGGATGAGTGAAGACTGAGTGAATACGGGATGAATGAGTGAGTGAATCTGGGATGAATGAGTGAGTGAATCTGGGCGGAATGAATGAGTGAGTGAATGTGGGATGAATGAGTGAGTGAATGTGGGATGAATGAATGAGTGAGTGAATCTGGGATGAATGAATGAATGGGTGAATGTGGGATGGATGAGTGAGTGAGTGAATCTGGGATGAATGAATGAGTGAGTGAATGTGTGATGAGTGAATGAGTGAATGTGGGATGAGTGAGTGAATGTGGGATGAATGAGTGAGTGAGTGAATCTGGGATGAATGAATGAGTGCATGAGTGAATGTGGGATGAATGAGTGAATGAGTGAATGTGGGATGAATGAATGAATGAGTGAATGAGTGAATGTGGGATGAATGAGTGAATGTGGGATGAATGAGTGAATGTGGGATGAATGAGTGAATGAGTGAATGTGGTATGAATGAGTGAATGTGGAATGAATGAGTGAATGAGTGAATGTGCGATGAATGAATGAATGAGTGAATGTGGGATGAAGGAATGAATACAAAGCCCCCTGGCACTTTGGCAGAATAGTTTCACTGGAAAGAAGATGTCCTGGACCCTGAACCCCACAAAGCCAACCTTGGGGCTTCAGCTGACAGTGTTAAAAATAGGGACCGTTAAAAAAAATTTTTTTAAACGAACGAATGGAAATTCCCTTTATCAAAAGAAGTCACTGTCATTCAATGCACAAAAGTTACGTTTTCAGGAGCTGAGGCCCGTTTCTTGAAAAATAACGCACCTTTCTGGGGGCTTCCCTGGGGAGAGCCCGGGAGTGAGGCCAGATGCTCCTGAAAGCTGAGGCTGACACGGGGGTCTGTGCCCAGGGTGGGGCCTTTGGGGAACAGTCCCCAGCAGTCACTAAAGAAGACACTGACAGTTCATTCATGGTTTTTGCAAATAAACTATGGCCCCACATAAAAAATTATTATTTAAGGAAAATGCCCTCAGCCAATTTGTCCTGGGGATTTTTCGAACAAACTAGCATTTGTCAGGGTGCAACTTCTCAATAGGAAATGCAAAGATCCAGAAAAACAAATAACTTGGGCTGGGCACGGTGGCTCACGCCGGTAATCCCAGCCCTTTGAGAGGCCAAGGCAGGCGGATCACCTGAGGTCAGGAGTTTGAGACCAGCCTGACCAACACAGAGAAACCCCCTCTCTCTACTAAAAAAAGACAAAAAATTAGCCGGTCTGGTGGTGGACGTCTGTAATCCCAGCTACTCGGGAGGCTGAGGCAGGAGAATTGCTTGAACCCATGAGGCGGAGATTGCAGTGAGCCGAGATTGCGCCACTGCACTCCAGCCAGCCTGAGCGACAGAGTGAGACTGCGTCTGAAAATAATAATAATAATAATAATAATTTTGAGAAGGCGTGGGCTCGGGGCTGGCCATAGGAGACCAAGGAGTGTGGTATGCGGCCAAGCAGGCGCCCTCAAGAAAACACACCCCAAGCCCAGCCTGATTTCAGAGTTCACCATTTCTGTGGTGTAAATACTCCACACTCCTGCTGTGGCCGTTTGTAAGTTCCCAGCTGACTCTCAAGTAGCTGCGAACTCTATAATATTTAGTGCTGGTTTCATGCCTGGGGCTCTGGGCAGGGCTGGACCCAGGTGAGGCCTGGGGACCTCAGGCTCCAGCAAGCGCAGGATCGGCCCCAGGCGTGACTGAGCCTCACAGGTTGCTCCCTGGGTTCCAAGGTTGGCTCCCCCTCACCCACTCTGGTTGTGACCGAGGTGGCTACTGGTGTAATCACAATCCCAGGCCAGACCATCCCGTCCCCCCAGGGCCTCTGGCTTCTTTCACTAAAAGGGAAGTGTTTGTCACCGTAAGCCTGCTGCCCTGAGGTCACCGTTGGTCACTCTTCCTTTGGCCCCAAGCACAGCACACTGTTTCTTCTGAGTGAGTATAAGCCAGCTGCATGTTAGACGCACCTGAGTCCCATTTGAACAAGAGCGACTCCATGTTGAATAGGAACTGGGTAAAATGGGGCTGAGACCTACTGAGCTGCATTCCCAGGAGGTCAGGCATTCGAAGTCACAGGATGAGGCAGGAGGTCCGCACGAGGTACAAGTCACAAAGACCTAGCTGACAAAACAGCTTGTGATAAAGAAGACGGATAAAACCACCAAAACCAAGATGGCCACAAGAGTGGCGGCTGGTAACCTCACTGCTCTTCAACGCCGATGATAATGTATTCACTGCTAAGAGACACCCTTGCCGGAGCCATGCCAGTTTACAAATGCCATGGAAACATCAGGAAGTTACCCTATATGGTCTAAAAAGGGGAGGATGGCCAGGCGCGGTGGCTCATACCTGTAATCCCAGCACTTTGGGAGGCTGAGGTGGGCAGATCACTTGAGGCCAGGAGTTCAAGACCAGCCTGGTCAACATGGCAAAACCCCATCGTTGCTAAAAATACAAAAATTAGCCAGGTGTGGTCGTGTACATCTGTAATCCCAGCTGCTCAGGAGGCTGAGACATGAGAATTGTTTGAACCCAGGATGCGGAGGTTGCAGTGAGCGGAGATCACACTGCTGCACTCCAGTCTGGCAACAAAATGAGATTCTGTCTCAGAAAAGAAGGAAGGAAGGAAGGGAGGGAGGGAGGGAGGAAGGGAGGGAGGCAGGAAGGGAGGGAGGAAGGAAGGGAGGGAGGGAGGGAGGGAGGAAGGAAGGGAGGGAGGGAGGAGGAAGGAAGGGAGGAAGGGAGGGAGGAAGGGAGGAAGGAAGGAAGGGAGGGAGGGAGGGAGGAAGGAAGGGAGGAAGGAAGGGAGGAGGGAGGGAGGGAGGAAGGGAGGGAGGGAGGGAGGGAGGAAGGAAGGAAGGGAGGGAGGAAGGGAGGAAGGAAGGAAGGAAAGGAAGGGAGGGAGGGAGGAAGGAAGGGAGGAAGGGAGGGAGGAAGGGAGGAAGGAAGGAAGGGAGGGAGGGAGGGAGGAAGGAAGGGAGGAAGGAAGGGAGGAAGGGAGGGAGGGAGGAAGGGAGGGAGGGAGGGAGGGAGGAAGGAAGGAGGGAGGAAGGAAGGGAGGAAGGAAGGAGGAAGGAAGGGAGGGAGGGAGGAAGGAAGGGAGGAAGGGAGGAAGGAAGGAAGGGAGGAAGGAAGGAAGGGAGGAAGGAAGGGAGGGTTTTTAAGGAGGGGATCTGGAATGCAGGAGAGGCAAGGGCTAGGAGGCCAGGCGACCTGCTCCGATGGCTTCTCTTGAGTGATTGCTCCATCTGTCACAGTAAGTAGCTGGTCAGACATGGGCAGGGCAGGGCAGCAGAGGGCCCTCCCAACCAGGAATGTCAGGTGAGCACCAGTGTTGGCCGAGTGGCTGTTAACTGTCTCTCTAAAATAGTAATTGGGTCAGCCGGGCATGGTAGCTCATGCCTGTAATCCCAGCACTTTGGGAGGCCAAGTCAGGTAGATCACCTGACGTTGGGAGTTCAAGGCCAGCCGGCCGACATGGTGAAACCCTGTCGCTACTAAAAATACAAAAAAATTAGCTGCGTGTGGTGGTGGGTAATCCCAGCTACTTGGGAGGCTGAGGCAGGAGAATCGCTTGAACTTGGGAGGCGGAGTTGCAGTGAGCTCACTGCTGCTCTCCAGCCTGGGCAACAAGAGCAAAACTCTGTCTCAAAAATGATAATAATAATAAATAATTATTAAAAAAATAATTGGTCACAGCTAACACCAGGGCAAGGCAGTCTCCCAACAGATAGGAAAATCCCAAAACCTGTGATCGGCAACTTGCCCGTAAGACCTCAGGAGTCGGGTGAGTGGCTGAAGCATGTCTATTCAGAGGCAGAACCATGGCGCGTAACTGGTCTGAGACCTCGTGGGGGCATCTGACAGGTAAGGGAAGAGCGCTTCAGGTAAGCAGGCGCACAACTCCAGGAAGCACAGCCACGCTCCTCCCAAGCGCTAACCGGCCACTTCACATGCGGGCCGCCCGCCCCGAGGGAAGAATCAGGGGGAGAAGGCGTGCCAACAGATGGAACCCAAGCTGAAGGTCCAACTGCACACTTGTCCTTTAAGTCACCCGCGTGTGCCCCTTCCAAGTGCACGTTCCTTCTGTCATTCCTGTTCTAAAGCTTTTTAATAAGTCACTCCTGCTCTAAAGCTTTTTATTTATTTATTTATTTTAGAGAGAGGGTCTCGCTATGTTGCCCAGGCTGGAGTGCAGTGGCTATTCACAGGCACAATCCCATTACTGATCAGCACGGGAGTTTTGACCTGCTCCATTTTCCACCTGGGCTGGTTCACCCCTCTTAGGCAACCTGCTGGTCCCCACTCCCAGGAAGTCACCATGTTGGTGCCGAACTTAGTGCAGACATCCGATTGTCACAGCGTGCTAGGGCCCAGAACTCCTGGGCTCAAGCGATCCTCCAGCCTCAGCCTCCCGAGTAGCCAGGACTATAGGCATGTGCCACCGCGCCTGGTTCTAAAGCTTTTTAATAAACGTCACTCCTACTCTAAAACTTGCCTCGGCCTCTCCTTCTGCCTTATGCCCCTCAGCCAAATTCTTTCTTCTGAGGAGGCGAGAGCTGAGGTTGCTGCAGACCTGTAAGGATTAGCCACTCAGGTTTTGGTGCCGTGTCACTTAGATAACTTCCTCCATGAACACATCTGCTGAGGGGACTGGCGACATCCTGGGCCCACGCAGATGACAAATCAACCACAGTCAACCTTGCAGTCAGTCTGCAGCCGGGAGCGAGCCCCAGCCTTGAAGTAACGGCCTGCTGCGGAGGGATTCCACAGGTGCCTGGTTCGCGTCAGGATCTGGCCCCCCGAAGCTTCTAAGAAAATAGATGACCAGATAAGTGGGCATGGTGTGCACCTAACAGGCATCCAGGTCAACAAGTGTGCACAGGGCCGGAGCTTCCAGTGGGAGTGGGAAGGCAGCCGCTCATAGCGTGCTCCCCAGGCTGGACTTCAAGATGAAAGGAAGCATCTGTGGTTTGCTCAAAGCATGTCTTGAGACGGGAGAAAGGAGGAAAGAAAATAGGTTCAAACGCAGTTTGAAGCTACAGGCTCGGTGACTTAATGAGGCCCGTGCCACCCCCGGGAGGAGGTTTTTTAGGCTTCTCTGGGTGGACAAGCGGGGGTCACTTCAGTTGGCTGGGACTTTGGGTTTATCTTTGGTTTACACTGGCCTGGGATGGAACTTTGCTAAAAGCCCCGGCCAGTTCTAACGTGACCTGGGTGTGTGCCAGTGGCTTTAGTCATCCAGGGAAGGCAGGTGCCTGGAGCCAAGACTTGGAAAGAGGCCAGAGGGTGGAGTCAGAAGATGGGGTGATTAGGGGCGTGGTGGCAGGTCAGTCACCCGGGGCTTCGGGGGCGCTTCCTGGGCTCTGGAAGTGTAGCGTGCTCACCCTCCCCTGCGTGTGGTGTTATTAATGGTATCATTAGGAGTGTCCACTGGACTGTGACTTTGCCGTGCCATGCAAATACTCACAGGTGGCACTGCTCTCAGGAAGATGGAGGCTGGGCCGGGAGGCTTGTTTTCAAGGCCGTGAGTGTCAGACCCACAAACTGCAGAGCAGAACAGACTCGGCCGAGTAGACAAGGGGGTCCTCGTCCTCTCCCCCTCACCTCCATCCTCTTGCCAACTGAAGTCAGAGGTGGGGGAGGTGGAAAGCCCTGGGCTGAACAGGTGATCCCAGGCCCAGGTTTAGTACAGTCTCTCCAGTGTGTCCTGGTGGAGGAAACCAGCCCAATCTTTTTCTTACAAAGTGAGACCAGAGCTTGGCCTGAGCGTGGACTGAGAGAGGCGTTGGAAGCCAGCTGTTCTGGGGCTCCCCGCCTGTTCAGAATCAGTTACAGGCCATTGCAAAGCAGGCTGTATATGGATTCCGCTGCCTCCTGTGGCAGTCACTGTCTCCGTCTAAGCTCTCACCCAGGTCCCCCACCTGCCCTGCACACCTGCTGAGGATGAAAGCCTGTGTCCCTGACAGGCACGAGGGAGCAGTGCCTTCCCAGGCCCTCGAGTGCCCGGCCGTGTGGGCAGCCCCAGGGCACGGTCTTCTACAGGACCTGATTAAGGGTTGGGGGCGGGGGAGGTGGCGCCAGGGTCCTCTGTCAACCTTACTGCTCTTACCTGCATGTGGACACTCTGCCACCTCTCCTGGAATCCCCAGGGCTGTCCGGAGGGAGCCTGAATGGCTTACAACAAGAACTGTGCCTGTCCCTTTACCGTTTGCAAAACACCATCCCAAAAGTCAACTCCATCCCATGTGGCCTAAGGCAAAAGGATTCTGTTTTACCTTAGGCCACATGGGATGGAGTTGCCCAAGTTGGCAGACAAGACCTTTATCCCCAGTGCAACAAGAGGATTCCCCTGTGTGGATCCCCCACCGGCTGTGCCCTAGATTGGTGCTGTGTGCACAGCCCAGGCAGAGGAGCCAGGAGAGATGCCAGCAGGCAGGGGGCTGCTGCCCCAGGAGCATATTTCAGCATCTGGAAACATCTCCCACTGCAGCTGCAGGGAAGCACTTGGAAGAGGAGGAAGATGAAGAGGAGGAGGAGGAAAGGAGGAGGAGGAAGAGGAGGAGGAAGAGGAGGAGGAGGAGGAAGAAGAGGAGGAGGAAAGAGGAGGAGGAAGAGGAGGAGGAGGAGGAAGAAGAGGAGGAGGAAGAGGAGGAGGAAGAGGAGGAGGAGGAGGAAGAGGAGGAGGAAGAGGAGGAGGAAAGAGGAGGAAGAGGAGGAGGAAGAGGAGGAGGAGGAGGAAGAAAGAGGAGGAAGAAGAGGAGGAGGAGGAGGAGGGCCGTGCCCACACTGATGGCACAAGCCACCCTGGAGCTTTCAGTCTCTGGTCTAAGCACATCCACCCACCCTTCCTCACCTGTATTCTCCCAGGCACCCTGGCCTCCCCACAGGTTTGGCCTGCATCTGCGCAGAGGGACTGGGCCCTTGGTGGAGGCCCTGGCTGGCCCCATCTTGGGTCCTGGTCCAATGCTGTGGCTGCCAGCCTGCCCTCAGAGCTTCAGGAACTGGCGGCCCTGGGCTCTGAGTGGAGTCCGGGGTGGGCCTGGCAGCCGTGGCAGGAGAGGCTCCTTCCTGATGAGGCTCTGTGGGGTGAAAGTGTCAGTTCCTCTATTAGGCCCTGTAGGCAGGTGTCCAAATCATAGGAGTTCCGCAGGCCTATTTAGCTCCAAGTCTGCAGCTCTTCCCGGCACACTGGCTTTACCTAGCTGTCCCTGTGGCCACTGGCCGACGTGCTGACATCTCCAGGACTCCAGAGTGCTCCACACATCCGCAGCGGGGAAGGCCTTTTGCAGACCAGCCACCACTGTCCTGAGGCTCGGGCTGACACTCCTGAAGCTCATACCCTGCCCTGGAGCAGGCATCAGCCAGGACTCATTCCCAGGAAGACTGAGGGGCAGTGCCTCCAGGCCAGGATACCAGCTAGCAGCGCCATCCAGGAAAGGTGGAGGAAGCACCCCATTCGTGCCAGTCTCACTAATTCTGCTTTGTTGTCACGATCTTCACAATGAAGAGAAAACGCAGTGCCAGTGCCTTCCTGGGGCATGGCAGGGCTCCCTCTGGCCTGTGCAGTGGCTGTGCCGAGCCGGGCTCCTCCAGGTGGCCCGACTGTCCTGCATACACCCAGGTTGTGCCTGATGCTTCCTTTACGGTGGAGGCGGAGGGGTTCCTGGGCTCACCCCATCATCTATAATTTCATCGTGGATACTCTCTCATCATCTACAACTTCACCCTTGATACTTTTTTTTTTAAGGGAGTCTCGCTCTTGTCGCCCAGGCTGGAGCGCAGTGGTGTGATCTCAGCTCATTGCAACCTCTGCCTCCCAGTTTCAAGCAGTTCTCCTGCCTCAACCTCCTGAGTAGCTCGGATTACAGGTGCCTGCCACCACACCCAGCTAACTTTTGTATTTTTAGTAGAGATGGGGTTTCACAATATTGACCTGGCTAGTCTTGAACTCCTGGCCTCGAGTGATCTGCCTACCTCAGCCTCCCAAAGTGCTAGGATTACGGTCATGAGCCGCCACACCCAGCCAATTGACAAATTAGTTTCATTTTAATTAATTAATTATTTTTTTGAGATTGGATCTTGTTTTGTCACCCAGGCTAGAGTGTAGTGGTACAATCATGGCTCACTGCAGCCTCGACCTCCCTGGGCTCAGCTGATCCTCCCACCTCAGCCTCCTGAGTAGCTGGGATTACAGGCATGCGCCACCACACCCGGCTAATTTTTGTATGTTTTTTGTAGAGACAGGGTTTCACCATGTTGCCCAAGCTGGTCTCAAACTCCTGGGCTAAAGCAATCCTCCCATCTTGGCCTCCCAAAGTGCTGGGATTATAGGCATGAGCCACCATGCCCAGTGGACAAATTAGTATATAAAATATGACTTATTGTGGGTTTTTACAGTTATGGACCTGATGGACACGATGAAAGTTACGTATAGAAGCATATCTTAGAGCAAAAGTGGTTGTGTTGGCCGTGGCAATCAGGCCTTCAGAGCCTTTTATTTTATTTATTTATAGAGACGGGGTCTCACTCTGTTGTCCAGGCTGGAGTATACTGGCATCACCATAGCTCATGGCAGCTTCAACTTCTCAGGTTCCAGTGTCACTCCTGTGTCAGCCTCCTGAGCAGCTGGAACTACAGGTGTGTACCACCATACCCGGCTAATTAAAAAAAAATTTTTTTAACAGAGATGGGGTCTCACTATGTTGCCCAGGCTGAGATTATTTTTATTAAAATAAAAAAATTGTAACATGAACTCCCTCCTAAACAGATGATGCAGACTTCTTTTCCTTTCAAATGAAGAGTTTTTATTGGAAGGTACATAGAGAACCCAGTCAGTTATGACAGACAAGTAGCAGGTTCCAGGATTCCGGGGAGATACGGTGCAAGCTGAGAACTCCTCTGAGAAGCCTGTGTGCGGGCAGCCCTGGTGATCCTGGCTGTCCTGGGGCTGGGGGCGGGTTGGGAAAGCCTCTCATCGCCACAGGGGCCAGCTCCCCCACACAGCAGCTCAGTAGCACCCCAGAGAACCCAGCTCCTCACTCAGGGCAGGGGCAGCAGAGCCACAGCCCAGGCCACCAAAGCCACCAGACCCCCTGTTCGGCAGTAGCTTACGATGCCAGGGTGGTGAGTCGGCTGCAGGTCTCGGCAGGGTCCTGGGTGCAAACGGCCTTGCCTGTCCATCGAGGTTTATGGGACTGAGCAGGTGATAACCCCTGTGTGCTGTGCGTGTGCAAATGTGTGTGCCCTGGGCATCACACCCACAACCCTGCTGTGAGAGGAAGCCTCAGTCATCACCGACTGAGCCACGGTGTGGCCTGGCCATGGCACACTGCTGCTGCAGGAAGGAATTGCTGTGTCTGCAAATTCTGGACATGCCAGACCCTAGGTGGAGTGCTGGGAGCAGGCAGGTGCGTCTGCCTGAGTGGGGCGGCTCTGTGGGCACTGCCTGCTTCCTTCACAAGTGAAAGAAACTCGTTACATCTGAGGTGTCACAATGCAGCAAATCTTTTTTTTTTTTTTTGAGACAAAGTCTCACTCTGTTGCCCAGGCTGCAGGGCGGTGGTGCGATCTCCACTGGCTGTAACCTCTACCTCTTGGGTTCAAGAGATTCTCCTGCCTCAGCCTCCCAAGTACCTGGGATTATAGGTCACCGCCACTGTGCCCAGTTAATTTTGTATTTTTAGTAGAGTTGGGGTTTCACCATCTTGATCAGGCTGGTCTTGACTCCTGACCTCGTGATCCACCTGCCTCGGCCTCCCAGAGTGCTGGGATGACAGGCATAAGCCACCATGTCTGGCCTGTTTTTTTTTTTTTCAAAGTAATTCTCCTGCCAAACCCCTACCCCTAATCCCACCCCCACCAAAAAAAAAAAAAAAAAAAAGGAAAGAAAGAAAGAAAGAAAGAAAGAAAGGCTAACCTGTGACTCTAAAGTCTCTTGTGGCTGGTGCCGTGGCTCATGCCTGTAATCCCAGCACTTTGGGAGGCCAAAGTGGGCTGATGTTTGCGGTCAGGAGTTCGAAACCAGCCTGGCCAACATGGTAAAACCCTGTCTTTACTATAAATACAAAAATTAGCCAGGCATGGTGGCAGGCTCCTGTAATCCCAGCTACTTGGGAGGCTGAGGCAGGAACTGCTTGAGCCCAGGAGGTGGGGGTTGCAGTGAGCAGAGATTGCACTCTAGCCTGGGTGACAGAGTGAGATTCTGGCTCAAAAAATAAAATAAAATTAAATTAAAAAGTCTCTTGCCTTTGGAGTTGGCATGAAATCTTAGTCCATGCCTTTTCTAGCTGGGCCAGGGCGGACCGCTCACCACCTTCAGCCTGGATGGAGCCTGGCCCTCCTCCGGGTCGCCAAGCTTTGCCAGTGCTCCTGGCCTGTGTGGGGCCTGCTGAGGGCCAGGGCAGCAGGAGTGCATTGTGTCTGGGGCTGAGCAGGACTTGCAGTGCCTGGGCCTTTGAGCCTGGTGACTCGAGTCTGGCCCGTCACCTGTGTGGGCCGACGCCAGTTCCTTCCACGTAGTACCCCTGTGTTTGCAGCTGGTCTCTGGGGGCGGCCGCTTCTCCGCTAAGGTCTTCATACCCATGGCTTCCCCCAGGCCCCAGCCCAGCCTGAGAACACAGGCTCATCCCCCCTCCCTTGCAGCTGCGGCTGTCCCAACAAAGGGCCTATCCTCAGGCTGCGGCTGTCCCAACAAAGGGCCTATCCTCAGGGGGTGCTAAATGTACCCAGCGAAGAGGGTCGGGGCACACGGAAGGCCCAGAGGAAGGGGGCTCTGGAGTGGCCTGGAGCTGCGGCCCTCCCCCACTACGGCCAGGCCTGCCAGGAGGAAGCCCTCCCCCTTGCAGGCTCTAAGGCTAAGGAGGCCAAACCAAGTCCTAATCCTGAGAGGCTGGGTGGGGAGGAGGAGGAGCGGTGGTGTGCACAGGCATCTGAGGTCCCAGGCTGCACATGAGGGCGTCGTGCAAGGGCATCTAGGTCCCTGGCTGCTGTGGCACGAGAGAGCACCCACCCCGCCCCCGCCAAAGGACTCTGCAGGCGCTGGAGCGTGCTCCCTGCATGGCCAGCTGCAGCCTGGGAAGGGATGGAGGAGCAAGCTGCAGGCCCGGGGCATAAGGGGAACTCAGATGGTCAAGTCCATGTGGGGGAGCCGGGGGACAGTGGGGGAGTGGGGGACAGTGGGGAGTGGGGGGACAGTGGGGAGTGGGGGAGGACAGTGGGGGAGTTGGGGGACAGTAGGGAGTTGGGGGGGACAGTGGGGAGTTGGGGGGGGGGGACAGTGCGGAGTTGGGGGGACAGTGGGGAGTGGGAGGGGGACAGTGGGGGAGTGGGGAGGGGGACAGTGGGGAGTTGGGGAACAGTGGGGAGTGGGGAGGACAGTATGGGGAGTGGGAGGGGGACAGTGGGGAGTGGGGGACAGTGGGGAGTGGGGGGGACAGTGGGGAGTGGGGAGGGGACAGTGGGGAGTAGGAGGGGGGACAGTGGGGAGTGGGGGGACAGTGGAGAGTGGGAGGGGAACAGGGGAGTAGGAGGGGGACAGTGGGGAGTGGGGGACGTGGAGAGTGGGAGAGGGGACAGTGGGGAGTGAGGGACAGTGGGGAGTGGGGAGGGGGGACAGTGGGGAGTGGGAGGGGGACAGTGGAGAGTGGGGGGACAGTGGGGAGTGGGGGGATAGTGGGGAGTGGGAGGGGGACAGTGGGGAGTGGGAGGGGGACAGTGGGGAGTGGGGGGGACAGTGGGGAGTGGGAGGGGGGACAGTGGGGAGTGGGGAGGGGGACAGTGGGGAGTGGGGGGACAGTGGGGAATGGGAGGGGGACAGTGGGGAGAGAGGGGAGGGCAGTTCAGGGAGGACAGTGGAAGAGGGAGGCATGGGTGACAGTCGGGGGAGGACAGTGGGAAGGGAGACAGGAGAGCAATCTCAGCCTGCACTGGCAGGGGCCTGGGGAGAGGAGGCCCCGCCTTTGTGTGCCCAGGACCTGGGCCTGCCTGGGGCTGGCTGGTTAAGAGTCCGCACACCCCCAGTGCTGGAGCTTCTCAATGTCGCTCTTGCAAGGTGAGCCCACACTCTGCGGGCGCAATGCAGGGGGCCCCAGGGGTCCTCCCTGGGAAAAGTGTGCTGTGCCTTGGGGTTCACAGCAGAAACCCCTCCCCCGAGCTCAGGCTGCACCTCTGGTGACTGAAGACAAGAAGACGCAGAAAGGAAGCCTCTGGGTTCTTGGCTCCCCCTCCCCCACCGCACCCCTGCAGCATGGGCAGGGCTTGGTGGCCTTCCTGGAGGCACCTGGGCCTGGACGGCTATTCCAAAGCCACAGCTGCCCTCCCCACGTGGGTCCCTCAGTCTTCAGAGCATCCAAGCTGCGGAACCCAGTAGACAGAACCCGGTCTCCAACGCCTCACTTTACAGGAGGGGAAACTGAGGCACAGGCACAGTGCTACCCGGCTCAGGATCCAGCAGGCAGCCATCTCCCTTGTCTCTCGCCCTAGGGATGGACCACCCTGTCTGCCAGCCTTGACTGGAGCCTGGCTGGTGGGGTGTTTACTGCACACCTACTATGTGCAGGGTGGTGTGGTGGGTGAGAGCCTCCCCCTCCTGTTCCACACACCGCAAGGTTCCCCTGAGCCCTGGGGCAGTGGACCTTTGTCTGGAGGTGGGTGTGTAGGGGAGAGCAGGGTCTCCGAGGGGAGACCGTGGACTGTGGACTTGTGAGTGGGCGCTTCTCTGTGGCGGCCCTCCTGTGCCCAGTATGCTGCTAACAGCATTGGGCCTTCCACCTGAGGAAGCCCAGGAATAGCCCCCAGCTCTGACAGCCCCAAATGCTTCCAGACCTGGCCCCATGTCCCCCAGGAGACACAACAGCCTGGTGTAGGGCAGGGGCCCCCCGAGCAGGAGTGGCAACTGTTCCTGCCCAGACCACAGGCAGCTGAGCTGGCCGTGCCCAAGACTCCCCTGCACCCACTGAAGCCACAGGACACAGACTTGCATCTTACTCTCTTAAGTTGGGTTTCTGGAGGTGGCAGCCAGGACACTGGCATCCAGCCTGTCCGCAGCACAGGAGAAAGGGGAAGTTGATGTTTTGGGCTGAGAGGGGCAGCGTTACAGGGTGGGTCTTACGGACGTGGCATGAAAGTTTCGGAGGGGGCTGCAGGGACCAGCAGAGGGGTGAGACATGGGCACCCACCCACAGAGGGCATGGCCTTGGACGCACAGTGGTGACAGCAGCCTCTAAAGTGTCCCTCGAGCCCCGGTCATGAGAGGCAGAAGCTTCTGGGGCCCCTGGGGCAGCTGCAGCCTTCCTGCCTCTCCCCTGGTGAAGGAAAATCACCTTCAACGGGAAGCTGGAGCCAGACTCTGTCTCCCTGAGGGGCTATCACCGACCTGTCTGTGAGGTCACCAGGCCCAGGGCATCTCCTGGGACGCCTGAGTGGTGATGCACGACCCTCAGTCCTGGGGCTTAGGACCCCTGGGTGTCCCTGCAGGTCCATCCTGGAGTCACTTCCCAGTCACTGCAAATGGGACCACGCCCCACTTTCCAACACCCCAACTTTCCACACCCAAGCAGCTCCTTGTCCCTGCTAATCAATGCCTGCTGACAACAATTATTCTTTCACAAACACCACACATCTTCTAATGCTTCCATGTTAAAAGTGCGAGTGGAGCCCTGGTCACCTTCACTTAAAGGCCCGGGTGGGGACTTTTTTGTAGGAAAACAATTGCTTGTAACAAGAACGGGAACCTCACTGTGATCACGAGGTCTCGCTCCTCGTTTTGTTCTGAGTCTGAGAAGTGCAGGCCTCACACACTCACACAGCTGTCAGTTCCAAGTCACGGGGGCTGTCACAGGCCCCGACTCACCCCGGGAATATCAGGTAACTCTGGGAAGGAGGAGAGGCGTTGGCCCACAGCCCCGGGGCCGACACTGCATCCTGAGGGCCAGGACAGGTGTCCATCCCATCTCCCTGGCGAGTGCACCCCAGGTCACCTGGCAGCGTCCTTTCCAGCCCTCCTCGAGACAGTCAGCGGCGGATTCATTCCGGGCACCAGCGTGGAAGGCACTGGGTCGGGTCAGGGCCCAGGGTCGCACCCCCTCAGCACTGGCCCACCCTATCTCCGGCCCCCCCCTCGGGACTGTTGGTCTCTGAGGAGCCTGGTGCTGGGGTCAGAGGTCTTCATCAGGACGCTGGGACCCTCAGGGTTGAGCAAGGTGGGGCTGCTGAGGGGTGGTGGAGGTTGGGGGAGCCACCCCCGCTCTTTGGGGATCACTGCTGCAGTGGGAAGGGGGACCATGGCCGCCAGGTGACGCCCTCTCCATGCACCTAACTGCTGCGCAGGACTCGGGACCACCGTTGCCAGGCCCGCGCCTGCTGGACATGGGCGCCTCCAGCCCTACTGGGCTGTGCCCGGCAGCCTCTTCTGCTGGCCTAACACGGCCCTGGCACAGCCTTTCTTCTGGCAAACTCCACCTGTGCCTCTTCTAAAGGCGGCTCAGCTTTTCACCAGAACAGCCAAGGGCCAGTGTTCCTCCCAGGGAGTGTGGCAGAGGCCAGTGATGCCCTCTGAGGCTCCTCGGTGTGGACGGCTGCCGACGCTGGTGGACACGCACCGGCATGGGTCCTGTGGCCTCTGGGCGGGAGGCAGGTCGGGAATGTCCAGGGCAGAAGAGGTCCTGTGCCCAGGCCTCCCGCAAACACCCTCGAGAGACCCCAGCAGCACAGAGGCTGTCCTGGAAGAGGGGGACACAGTCCTCCTTTTCAACCAAACACCTTTCCTTTGGTCTCAGGGTCCCGCATCTCATGGGAAGGCACGTGTCCTCAATGGGTCTGGGTGCTGGGGAAGAGCCTGGTGCTGAATCCTGCCTGCTCCGAGTGGAGAGGAGCCCATCACCAGGCCCTTCCTGTGGGTGACTGCCAGTGACGGTGGTGAGCCCACTCACTTGGGGACATTTGTCTTTGGTGTGGATGACACTTCTGGGTGGTGAGCTCGGGCAAACATGGCCTTTGAAGGGAAGCGAAGAAGAGAGAGGAACGTGAAACACCCCCTTTCCCTTCTGCAGGCAGATGTTGGTTTTCCCAGGACTCAGCTTGGTGGAAACAAAAGGTTTAGAGCTTTGGAGACAGCCACCTGCACAGGGCGCCTCGTCTGGCTCTGGTGGGAACAGGCTGGCCATATTTTTAGCAAGCTGTGTTCCAGCGTGATCTGGAACGGGCTGACCTGACCTTGGAAGTGTGTCTCTGCAGTCCGCCATGAGCTCGCCTGGGTCTGCAGGTGACCCGTGGCGGCTGCACACTCCCTGAGTCCACCACCGGGGAAGCCGCTTCTCATGGGTGAAAAATGGGGCTCACAGGGGGTCCTGAACCATGGCGGGGAGTCCAGCTGCCCTGCCTGCGAAGCCCAGTGCCCCTTGCAGCCAGAGGCACCTGCCAGGTGGGTGACCGTGTGTGGACATTTCCCCAAATTGGGACAGGAATCCACATCTGTGTTGCTTCCGGGACCATGAGGGGCACATCTCCGCCTGGGGACAGGGAGCCGCCTGAGCCGCAGGAGCAGCTGGCGCAGAGAGAAGCCGGCAGTGCCTGGACCCGCTCTGGACACCCCCGTGGGGGGCTGGGTGCCAGGGAGGACAGGGCTCCAGCACGTGTCTCTGCTCCCGTGCATGCTGGGAAAATCCCACTGCAGTGTGGGAAAGCGCACACCAGGCTGCCAGCCCACGCCAAGGGAGGCTGCAGGAAACGCCGTGCGCGCCACCGGGGCTTCCCTGCGTCTCCGGAGCAACAGTGGTTCAAGGCAAAGGACTTCTGCCTTTTGAAAAGTTTTTGAAAATCTGAAAGATAGTCATCAGCCAAGACTCCCTCGGGCCCCCCAGAACATGCTGCTTCCCACGGCAAACTCACCAGTGAGCTCTGGCTCCGGCCTCGCGGCCCAGACACCTGGGGGGACAAATCAAAAGGGTCAGGGCAGCAGTGGTGGGGGTGTCCCTAAAGCCCCCGGTGCTCCTGAGCTCTCCGCAGACCCCGAAACGCCCAGCTCGGAAGACTCCCAGAGGCCCCAGCTCTAGGCAGGGAAAGCACTGACAGCTGATGGGCTCCCAGGCCACATGGCTTTTGAGGAAGATCCTCTGTAAGGGGGAAGTGCCTGGGAAGCACTTCAGTTGCTGTGACCTGGCTTTGGGGCCCCTCCACAGCCTAGCCAGCCCCATGGAAGATGTTTCCTGGATGATGGGGATTGGTCACAAAGGGACAGCCAGGGGCAGCCCACAGGAGCCGCCTCTACTCTGTGGCCACCACGCCTGCATTCCAGTGACCACCACCCTTGGGGGGGGGTCTGGACGAGCCCCCCCCACCTGGCCATCACCATGGCCAGTGTCCAGGGATTCCTGCTCCACGGCGTTCTACTGCTGTGCCTTACGTGGCTGAAACACAGACCTCCGGGCTCTGTCTCGGAGCTGGCTGGAGTCATGGACCCACAGCATGGGGGTGCTCCAGGCAGCCTCAGCGGCTCCCGTGGAAATGGAAGCCACCCCAGCCTCGACACGCAGAAGCCACCCTTCCCACTCGACCTGCGGGGCCGGCTTTGCAGAGCCTTTCTGGCTTGGCTGTGCCGGGAATGTCAGAGATGCAGGATCTGAAATCCACTCCGTGGGAGAGTGTGGGTTGCTCAGGCTCATGCATGTTAATGCTGCCACAGCGAAGTTTCAAGCGAAATCAGTATCAGTGAGGGAAGTGAAAGAGGCAAACGTTCGCACCAACAGAACTAACGTTAACGTCTGCAACACGGGTCCGTCCCTACCTGCATAGCTGCGGCGGGGCCTTCTGCACCTGCACACACACTTTGCCAGGCCTGCCGCCAGGGCCACAAGCAGGCTCAGGACAGCCAGGACACTCCACACCACCACATTCTTCTCCTCGGGGGGTATTGTCTGTGTTCGTTGTGATCTTGTCGCTGTCTCCGTCTCTGATGTCATTTCCTACAAGAAAGAGGAAAATAATCCGACTTAAAGAATCTTGGGGCCGGGCGAGGTGGCTCATGTGTATAATCCCAGCACTTTGGGAGGCCGAGGTGGGTGGATTACGAGGTCAGGAGTTCGAGACCAGCCTAGCCAACATGGTGAAACCCCGTCTCTACTGAAAATTCAAAAATTAGCCATGCGTGGTGGCGCATGCCTGTAGTCCCAGCTACTCAGGAGGCTGAGGCAGGAGAATCGCTTAAACCTGGGAGGCGGAGGTTGCAGTGAGCTGAGATTGTGCCACTGCACTCCAGCCTGGGTGACAGAGTAAGACTCCCTTCTCAAAAAAAAAAAAAAAAAAAAGAATCTTGGGAAAAAAGGGTCTTTCTTTTTCATGTTTGAGTAGAAAGTACTGCAGGGAAGTATTTCCCTGACATGATTTTGAGGTTTTAAAATAAGAGGCTGATGAGAGGAGGGTTTTCTCTTGCAGAGGGGCTTCATTTCCTGCAGGGGTCTTGTTCTCCCCCGTCCTACCTGGAAGAGGTGATAACCCCGACCACAGCCAGAGGACCACAGGGCTGGGTGTGGCAGGAAGCACAGGTTCTTCCCAGATTTTTTTTTTTTGAGACAGAGTTTCCCTCTTGTTGCCCAGGCTGGAGTGCAATGACACGATCTCGACTCACTGCAACCTCCGCCTCCCGGGTTCAAGCGACTCTCCTGCCTCAGCCTCCCGAGTAGCTGGGATTACAGGCACCTGCCACCATGCCCAGCTAATTTTGTATTTTTAGTAGAGATGGGGTTTCTCCATGTTGGTCAGTCTGGTCTCGAACTCCCGACCTCAGGTGACCTGCCTTCCTCAGTCTCCCAAAGTGCTGGGATTACAGGTGTGAGCCCCCCCCCCCACCCGGCTGGATTTTTAAAAATCAAGGTGAAGTCACAGAGCATAACATTAACCATTTTATTTTATTTATTTAGTTTTTGAGACAGGGTCTTGCTCTGTTGCCCAGGCTGGAGTGCAGTGGTGCAAACCTGACTCACTGCAGCCTCGACCTTCTGGGCTCAATTAATCCTTTCCCCTCGCCCTCCCCAAGTAGCTGGGACTACAGGCGGGCACCACCAGGCCTGGCTAATGATTTTTTTTGGTCGAGATGAGATCTCACTATGTTGTCCTGGTTGGCCTCAGGGCTCAGGTGATCCTCTTGCCTCAGCCTCCTAAGTAGCTGCAACCCCAGGTGAGCACCACGTGCCCAGCCAAAAATAACCACTTTATGCTTTTTTTTTTTTTTTTTTTGAGATGGAGTTCGCTCCCTCGCCCAGACTGGAGTGCAGTGGTGGCAATCTCGGCTCACTACAGCCTCTGCTTCCCAGGTTCCAGTGATTCTCCTGCCTCAGCCTCCCAGGTAGCTGGGATTACAGGCATGCGCCACCATGACCGACTGATTTTCGTATTTTTAGTAGAGACAAGTTTTCACCATGTTGTGCAGGCTGGTCTTAAACTCCTGACCTCGGGTGATCCACCCGCCTCAGCCTCCCGAAGTGCTAGGATTACAGACATGAGCCACCTTGCCCAGTCCAAAACGAACCATTTTAAAGTGAACAATTCAGGGTGCCCGTGCAATCATAACCACCACCTAATTCCAAAACCCATTTTGTTACCCCCAAAAGGCAACCTCGTGCGCACGTGCAGCCTCTTCCCTGTCCTCTGCTGTCCTGGGGCAGTTCGTCAGGGAGCATGGTTGTGTCCAGTTCAGATGGACTGTGAGCCTCTGTGTCAGCCGCGAGAAGGGCCAGATCCAAATGAAGGGGTCCCGGAACAGCCAGGACCTCTAATTTATCTCTTACATTTTGTTCCTGTTTAGTGCTTCATAGCACTCCCTTCAAATTTCACGTTTAAAATGCTAGTTTGGGTACGGTGGCTCATGCCTGTAATCCCAGCACTTTGGGAGGCTGAGGCAGGAGCATCGCTTGTGTCTAGGAGTTTGAGACCAGCCTGGGCAACACAGTAAGACCCCATCTCTACAAATAATCAAAACTTAGCCAGGCGAGGTGGCATGTGCCTGTGGTCCCAGATACTCAGGAGTCTGAGGCAGGAGAATTGCTGTCCTCCTGCCCCTGGAAGCCTCTAGTTTGCTTTCTGTCTCTGCGGCTCGCCCTATTCTGGAGCCTGTATAAACGGAGTCCCACAGGCGTGTCCGCAGGTGTCTGGCTCTGTCACTGGCATAATGGCCTTGAGGTTCTCCATGCCGCAGCGTGTGTTAGGACAGCTGCCGGCAGGCTGATTCTCCCTGCACGCACGGATCACATTTGGTGCATGCGTCCATCCACGAGGAACACTCGGGCGGTTTCCACCTTCTGGCTGCCGTGAACATTCATGGACAGGCGTTTGTTTGAATCCTCTTGGCTATATCCCTAGGAGAGAACGCTGGTCCCTACAGTACTTCCATGCTTAGCTTTTCTTTTCTTTTTTTTTTGAGGAGTTTCACTCTTGTTGCCCAGGCTGGAGTGCAGTGGCCCGATCTCAGCTCACCGCAACCTCCACCTCCCCGGGTCAAGTGATTCTCCTGCCTCAGCCTCCCGAGCAGCTGGGATGACAGGTGTGCCCACCACGCCCGGCTAATTTTGTATTTTTAGTAGAGACGAGGTTTCTCCATGTTGGCCAGGCTGGTCTTGAACTCCTCACCTCAAGTGATCCACCCGCCTCAGCCTCCCAAAGTGCTGGGATTACAGCCTTGAGCCACCGCAGCCCACACCCTGCTGCCTTTCCACCTCGAGGCACAGAGACACCAATACCTCTGGGCTCTGTGTCCAATGCCTTTGCCCCTCGGAGAGTCCCTCACAGGCAAAACAAACAGCAGCATCCCCCCCAGGAGCTTGTTCTGAATGCCCAGCCTGTCTCCCCCCGCACACCTGGAGAGATCACCTGGGCAATGCTCATCCCTGAACCTCTGAAGCTTTTACACTGTCCTGAGGCCCGGTGCCTGCCCAGAGCTCCAGGTCCAATGGGTCTGGGCACGGACGCTTTCACAGGCTGCCCAGATGACCCCACTGTGTGACTGGGCTTGAGACGATGGCCCTGGGAGAATCTTCTACTACCCCTCGGGCTGCTCTGTGGGGCATATGCGGGCTGGAAGGCATTTATCAGAGGCTGCTTTGGGGGCAGCCCTCATCCTGCTGCACGCAGCTCATGGACTCTGAACGTGAGTCACAGGGCCTAAGCCCCGATTTCAAGAAGGAGAACGTCCGGCTCTGCAGGGGATGCTGGCGGTCAGGGGTGGACTTCCAGGGTGTGCACCTGGGCAGGCTTCCGGGGTTGAGCTCAGAAAGGCCGGCAGCTGCTGTAATGCCTGCGGTCACTGTCTGGCAGTGTCAAAGCTTCCGAAACAAGGAGCCCTGCATTCTTTTTTTTTTTGAGATGAAGTCTTGCTCTGTCACCCAGGCTGGAGTGCAATGGTGTAATCTCAGCTCACTGCAACCTCTGCCTCTCGGGTTCAAGCCGTTCTCTGCCTCAGCCTCCCAAGTTGCTGGGATGACAGGCGCCCACTACCGTGTCCAGCTAATTTTTGTATTTTTAGTAGAGACGGGGTTTCACCATGTTGACCAGGCTCGTCTTGAACTTCTGACCTCGTGATCCACCTGCTTTGGCCTCCCAAATTGCTGGGACTACAGGCGTGAGTCACCGCCCCTGGTCGAGCCCTGCATTCTTGCTTTGCATGGGGCCACATGGTGAGTCTTGCTGGCAGCCCCTTTCCTGCAGCCAGCAGGGCCCCAGGCCCCCTCCTCAATCATCTCCTGTCTCCTCCTTCTGCCTCTCATCCTGACACAGGAGACGGGGACACAAATGGGGCAGACCTGTGGCCTCGACCAAGAAGTCCCAGCCTGCACCCCTTCCACAGGGAGGAGCTAGCCAGCAGCCATGCCCAGTGGGATTCCCCGTGTCTGGGGGCTTCAGTCTTCTCAAGAGGCAGGAAGCTTAGGGGGAGCTGCACAGGGTGGGCTTCCGTCCTAGGCTGCTGCTGCCTAGTCCTGTGGCTTCTGAAGTGTTACCAGCCTCAGAGTTCAGCCCTCAGCTGTAAAGCAGGTTCAGTGAAACTGACTCCAGGCGAAGGAAACTGAGCCATGTGCACTGGCCTGGAGCCATTCCTATCCTGGACACCGCGGTGGTCCTCATTGCGAGACATGTGCCTCTCTCCTCCTCTCCCCTTCGCCACCGTTCGGTGTCCTGCTGTGTCTGTTGAAGGGACTGTCTGTCTCTTGCCTCAGAGGGTCTCCCAAGCCAGCCCTGGCCCCACCATCTTGGGCGTGGGTCAGCACGCAGACCCTGGGAGCTTACCTGTCTGGCTGTCCACAGTCAGGTTCTGCTGCAGAAGCGCGTTCTCTATGCAGCAGCCAATGTTCACGCTGGGCGTCGCCGCGATCCTCAGCACGCTGACCACGTCATACAAGCCCCGCATGTTCAGCACGATGGTGTCATTCTGCAGAGCCTGGTCCAGCAGGCTGTTGTCTGTCTTGTTGATCCAGTACACCCTGGGCCGGGGGTAGCCGTTCACGGACATACACGTGAAGGTGAGCTCATCCTGGGAGGGGCTGTGGGGCGCGCTGACCACCGGCACGCTGAAGTTTGCTGCGGGGGAGGGAAACAGGTGGTGAGAGATGTTAGGCCCTGCTGGTCAAGAAACAGGGTACACAGTGCCAAGGCTGGGTCACTGGGGAGGCAGCCCACTGTGGCCCGACATGGCCAGGACCAAGGCTGTGGTCTGAGCAGCCGGCTCGGCCCTCTCCTGCCCGGGAGTCATCCCCCAAGGCAGTCCCTGTGGCCAGGACCGCTGAGCCTGGCAGGCAGTGACCGGCACCCACAGACCCCCATTTCACGGCTGGCGGCTGTTCTGGGACCCCCTCATCTGGTTCATCTCGCTGCTGACACAGGGATTCGCAGTCCATCTGAAATGGACACAGCTGTTCTCCCTGATGAACTGCCCAGAGCTCCTGGGTTGCCACTAATTTTTCTCTTCAATTTTGTTCTCATTTAGTGCACCCCTTTCACATTTCACTTTTAAAACCCTAGTTTGGGTACAGTGGCTCACGCCTGTAATCCCAGCACCTTGGGAGGGTGAGGCAGGAGGATCGCTTGTGTCCAGGAGTTTGAGACCAGCCTGGGCAACATAGTGAGACTCCATTTCTACAAATAATCGAAAATGAGCCGGGTGAGGTGGCAGGTGCCTGAGGTCCCAGATACTCAAGAGGCTGAGGCAGGAGAACTGCTTGAGCTCAGGAGGTCGAGGCTGCAGCGTGATCGCACTACTGCGCTCCAGCCTGGGCAACAGTGAGACCCTGTCGCAAAAAACAGACTAACTCAGAAAAGGCAAAGACAGCAAGGCTAGGAGCTCTCTTGGGAAACCAAAGCAGCCGCAGGTCATGCATTAAGGATTTTTCAGCTGTTTAGTTTCCCTTGAAGTTAGACAGAGGCCTGATAACACAGCTGAGAATTTTCTTCACTTGAAGAAACAGTGAATGAGCCAGGGAGGGGGTTTCAATTTTGTGAATACTTTTCTACGATGGGAGGCTGGGATGGACCCAGCTCTCTCTGCCTCGACAGTCCTACCTGCTACATGCAGTGTGACCACAACTTCCAAGACTGTCTGGAACCCCAGGGATTTACTCAGCACCACGCAGCGAAACTTCTGCTCGTCGTCGGGGGTGACATTGAACAAGCGCATGGAGAAGTCGCCCTGCAGCATCGCGGCCGGCGACATCGCCGCCCGGGTCCCTGTAGCGGCTAGCCACGGAGGAGGAGCTGTTCTGCGGGACGTGGTAAGTCACCACCGTGTCACTCATTTGCCAGTACACGTAAATGTCATTTAAATCGAAACGGCTCCCTTCGGGGAAGCGCAGCTGAGCTCCACGTCGCTGCCCACCATCGCTCTGACTTCTTTCTCCTGAGTATCTGCAATGACCCAAAAGGCGCAAAATCTGTTTTCTGAGGCGGATGCCCAGGCCATGAAGCTACTCTATGGGGTGCGCTTTGGGTTTCGAGCCTCAAATGCCAACTGTGGCTCAGAATTCATTAACAAGGCACATGTAGGAATGCAGTGAAACTTGAAAAGCGTGGGTATTTCACGGTGAGGTCCAGTGTCAATCTTTGGCTTTGATGACACACTCCCGTTAAGTAAGGGGCTGGGCTGCCCAGGGCGGAGTGGCTGGATGGGCTCAGCATTGTTTCTGTTACTCAGCACTATTTTTACTACTTTTTGGGTGTCTATAATTAATGCACATTAAAACATTCTTTAAAAATCAGGCATTTAAGGGAAAACAATTTCTCAAGAATTACATTATAATGCTGCTCCCTCCATCAGGAAAGGTCTCATAAATGTAACAGACACAGGGTGGCTTTACCGTTTGCACAACCACGTAAATGCCTGTGGGAAAATCTGTGTGTGTCCCCTGCCTCCAAAGCACTCTAGGCTGGAAGGCTCGGCAAGGCTTTGCGTCTGTGCTGTGGTGCCTTGCCCCTATTCCTGGCTCTTCTAGAGGCTGGTGGCTCTTAGGGCTCAGCAAGGCTGCTGCCCGGGACAGGGAGACCAGGGGACCCAGGAAGCCCTGGCTCAGAGGAACTGCATTCTGCCTGCAACAAACACGAAATCAAATAAGATCTCCAGAGTTTGCAGAAATGTTTCCCTTTAAGGAAATGCTTCCATCCGGTGCAGCAACCTAGGTTAGGTACCAACTTCTCCAAAGGTCCCCTTGAGAAGCAAAAAGCAGTCTAGTGAGGCTGCTCCTGGCACCCTGCGGCCGGCAGTCCACATAGCCAGACAGCCCATCTCAGAGCTGGGCACTCACACTGGTGGCAAAGCACCCCCTGAACTTACCGGCTCGAAGGCTGCTGAGGAGCAGGAAGAGCAGTCCAGGACTGGAAAAAACAACCAGAAACGCAGGTGAGGCGGGGCCGCAGGTGAGTTACCTGCATCTTCCAAATAGGAGCAGGCTGGTTCCCCGGGCAGGAGGCAGTTCCATCCATCTCAGAAATGTGAAGACAGGAGCCTGCCTGCCTCCGTTCTCCATGGGAATTCGGGGTCTGGAGCCAGGACCACCAACCCCCTGCCCAGCACCACAAGTCCGAGGGGCTGGCAGCCTCTCGCCACTCTCTAGCTCTGGCGGTGACCAATCCCCGGAAACACAATGATGCCAATGTGAGGACGAAGGAGAGCGAGGGACACCCCTGAGGCTGGTCTAGGCTTCCTGGGGACGAATTCCAAGAAATTGTAGGAAATCAGAGATAAAAAAGCTTTCAGGGCACATATAACAGAAGTTCACTTAAAATGCTGGGAGACGGAGAACATCAGGCGTGCCCATGACAGGGTAGGTCAGGTGAGTGACGGGACAGCCCTGTGGGTAACGCAGATCATTTTGAAACAAAACCTGGGCTCCTCCTGTTTCAGATCCTGCTACAGCTGATGCCCTGCCTCAGGCAGCAAATCCCCCCTCGTGACTCCAGTGCTCCTGCCATCTTGGGTCGGGGAGCCTTGGCACCCTGTATGCCTCAGGCTCTCCACGTCCTCCCGCCAGCACCAGGACGCCTTCCCCAGGTGGAGGCCCGTCGTGGCCAGGACCACTTTGGTAGCAGTGCTTGCCCCAGTCCCGCAAACCATCAGTTTACGGGGCCAGCTCCCCACAAAGTGGGAGCCCCAGGAGCAGGGACACCTCCTTCTCTGATGTTGCTGCACCTCCAAGATCTGGGAGACACTTATCCCTCTTCTGTCTGGGCTCTGCCTCGGAAACCTTGGGGCTTCCTAAGTGAAAGGTTGGTCTCATGGGAACCTCCCAGTGGCCTGTCCCTAAGCCCTGGGGCCACAGAAACCCTGGCCCCACCCACGATGGCCACCACCTGAGTCTGCATGGAGGTGTGCGTGTGCCAAGTGAACACACATGCACCAAAGTGAGCCCCAGGCCACCAGGGACTCTTGAAGCCTGCAGGCGGCCCTTCCTCTCTCTCCCATTCCCCCCTGCTGGGGTCGCCATTCTGGCTGCAAGATGGCTGTGATGGCCTCCAGCATGTCCCCGGCCTCCACCCGGGCCTCCTTGCCTCCAGCCTCAGCCCCTTCAGGCATCTCCCCCAGGGCCACCTTCTAAACCACAGCTGTGAGAACCCCTCTGTGCCCCCCATTTCTCTCCCACAGTGCCGGGGTTCCTCACCGGCCCACAAGGTCCATCCTGTCTATGGAGGCCTCCTCAGGACATTGGGGGGCTTTCTGGGCCAGGGGGGAGCTGCTCCCAGCTATTTCCGGCTCATCCCCTCCCTGGGTGCCGCCCACCCAGCGGCCTCTGTGTCCTCTCCTTGGGCCCTCAGCACCCCTGCATCTAACCTCCCCCCCCCCACCACCCTGAGTTTGCCTCAGGACCCAACACAGGCAGGTCACCTGCTTGAAGGTGCCAGTGGTGGAGAGCTAAGACGTGGGAGGGTTGTGACAGTCGCTGACTTTTAAATTCTTTCCCTCTAGGGCAGGATCATAATTGCATACATTTCTAATGAGGAGGGCTACTGGGCAGTGTGACCCAGGTGTGGGCCGGTTCTGAGCTATGTGGGAGGCACCCCTAGGGTCAGGGGCCTCACCGGTTCACCCAGGGGAGCACGGGCTACGAACCCTATGACGTGGGTTGCCAAGAGCATATTTTCGCAAAAAGCCAGGAGGAAGCTGTCACTCCCGGTTTAGGCAGCCCCACCTTCCCCAGTGCGGACCAGCTGCCTGGCTGCGGGGGATCCCACGTGTGTGGGGGAGGGCGTGTCGCTAGACCGTGAGCACCCGGCTGGCCTTGGAGAAAGCCGGGTCGGTCTCCTCCTCCTTCACCCATCTTCTGGGAAATCACTGGTGCCAGGGAGTGGAAGGGGCAGCGCCAGTACCCGGGCGTGCGGGGTGCGCCCCCATCCCTCCCTCCTTCCAGCGTTCGCGGTCCCCTTTCCCTGGCAGGGACCCCGCCCCCGGTCCGCCCCCGCACGGCTGCGCGTCCTCCCGTGGGCCCGGTGCCGGCCTCCGCAGCCCGCTGGCGTCTACGGCCCGCTGGCCGCCCCGGTGCCCCCGTCTCCCGCTCTCCGGGTGCGCACTGCCCGCCCGGCGCCTCCAGGCGAGCCTCGCAGGCCCCACGTCCGAGCCTAGCTGGGGACGCGCCGGCCGAGCCACCCCGCCCCTGACCGCGGCGCCGCCGCTCCTTCCCCGGCTCACCTGCTAAGCCGCATGGTGCTGGCGGAGACCTCGGGTCGCGGGAGACCTCGGGCCACAGAGAACTTGGGCCACGCGAGGCCTCGGGGAGCTGCAACCTCCGGGCGCGGGAGATCAGATCTAACTGCGCTCCAGCTGCTCGAGCTCTGAGCGCCCAGCGCGCGGCGGGTCGGAGGCAGTCGTGTCCCCGCCCCGTCCCTGTCCCCCGGTCTGCCCCGCCCCCGGCCCGTCCCTGCCCCCGACCTGGCTCCTCTCGCCACCGAGGCCGCGCCGGCGCGCGGCGCGCGGTTCCAGAAAGTTCAACTCTGCCCAGGCGTGTGCCCGTCGTCCAGAGGCGGGACAGAGGCAGGTCGGGCTGTCCGCCTGAACGCGGACCTGCGTGCCCGGGAAAGCGCAGGGGTGGGGAGGTGCCCGGGAGGAAGGTGGCTAGGGGTGCTGCGGGGGCCGGCGCGGCGGGGGATGGGACCGTGGGAGGCCAGGGCAGCTCCCCGCACCGCGCAGAATGCCCTGGTCCTGAGGCTCTCTTCCTGAGGAGGGGTCTGCGGACCCAGGCCCCAAGGCCGCGCTGGGAGAGCGCCAGGCCCTCGGCCCCCCCTCCGCTCGGATGATCTCCAGGACTTGGGCGAGTGAACTCAGCTACTGCTGAGGAATGACTGATTGACGGAATGAATGATTGACTGAATGAATGCGTGAATGGAAGGAGGGCGGGAAGGTGGGCGGGCTTATCCTCTGGGCCAGCCCCAGCCCACCCCCCACCTGGCCTTGCTCCCCTCAGCTGTCTAGAGGAACGGAGGGCGCTGGCGCAGCCTGTTTGCCTAACAAACACTGGCACTGAGGAGCCGCTGCCGGGAAACCAAGGCAGCCTGCGGCTTCGGCTCTGAGCTCGTCAGCCTTGGCAGAGGGGTCTGGCCCGGAGTCTGGGGCAGCGCGTTTGGGAAAGGCCGCGCCACGCAACCGAGGGTTGGACCCAGGGCCCCTGCTCCCTCCCCCACGGCCCCCAGCCCACCCCCCTCCGTCCCTGATCCCCCACAAGCCAGGTGACCCAAAGAGGCCCTGATTTCGGGTGGGGCCCCTGGTTTAGGGGTCTCAGTTGGGGGAAAGGTGGGGCCCAGAGGGGACGTGACCCCCTTTCTGCAGAGGCGCCCCCCGGAAGGGCCTGGCTGAGGCTGCTGGAAAGGGCAGCGGGGCACCCTCCTCCCCGGGGCCCCAGCCTGTGGTCTGAGGCTCAGACCCCCACCGCCTCAGGCGCGCGGAGGAGGCGAGAGGCGCCGGGAGACGGGGGCCCCAGACGGCACCCCGCAGGCTGTCATTCCTTCAGCCAAGAGGTAGAGAACGCCGTGGACAAAGCTTAAAAAATACGGAAACCTCTCCCCGTGGAAGGCAAGTTTTTTGCCGAGCAGAGAGGCCAAGTCCAAAACAAGAAGGCGGAAGAGACAGGCGGCGGGGGCGGGGGTGTGTGGCGGCCAGCGAGCAGGAAGCACTGAAGCCCGGCGACTTCCCCTCTCCCCCGGCCAGGCTGAGAGATGGGGGTTGAAGGGTTTAAAGTCGAGCGCCTGCCAGAGGGCTGGGTCGGGGGCGCCTGCCCTTCGGCGGGAAGAGCTGAACAGGGCCCGCGTCGCACAGGGCGGAGGCACCGGCGTCCGCACACCGGTGAGCTCGGGCGCGCAACGCCGTCTGAGCGGGACTGTCTAGGGCGCGTCCCGTCCCTGGAGCCAGAAAACCGCCTTCAGCGCCAGCGTGGACGTGCGCTTCCCGGGACACGCTCAGGGGCACCGGCTGGGACCCGCGAGGCTGGAGGGGTCGCGATGCTGGGGACCGAGGTTCCTCTCTCCCCGGCAGGTGGCTGCAGGGAGGGGACCGCGTCGCGCGGCAGGTGAGGAGGGCGCAGGTGCGCCGGGCGGGCTGCGGGTCGCGCCTCCTCTTTCCGGAGGCCCTCCCTGATTGACGGGCCGAGCTCTGCGCGCCTCTGGGCCTGCGGCTGAGGTCCGGGGCCGCGCCGGGACGATTGGCGGAGCGCTCCACCCCCGGGCTCACCCTGAATCCCCTCCACCTGCGGGACTGCGGGGAGGGGACGGCCCCGGGATACTGCGAGGGGGTTGTGGGAGTCTGGGGACTGGGTCCTGGGGGAGCAGAGCCTCCCAAATTAAGGTCTCCCAAGAGCGGGGCCACTCATCTGCGGCGGCGCAGGGAAGGTGCCCTGTCGGTGAGTCCAGACCCCGCGGCCCCACAGTGCCGCCTGTGGGGGGGGGGGGTGGGAGAGGGGCCGAGGGGGCAGGTCCAGGCTCTGCTTCCCGGGCAGATGCCAGAGACCCTAGCAAGCCAAGTGCTGCAGGCAGGCCCTCCCGAGGGAGGGGACGCGTGTGGAGGGCACAGCCAGACAGGGGTCAGGAATGCAGCTGGGTCGGAAGGGGACACTGAAGCAGGCCGGGGCGGCCCAGGAACCTCAGAGACAACGGTAAGCGGTGGCTGGTTCACACCCTCCTCTGCTCCGAGCTGTGTGACCTCAGCAGGTCAGCAGGTTCCTTCCTCCTGGGGCCAGCATCTCCCGCCCCGTGACATATACACGCATGTGGGTTGTTGTAAGTGAAGACGCAGCACACGGGTGCGTGGTCACCACACGCAGAGGGTTTCAGATGAAGAAACAGAAAACCCCGTGGGAAGTTTCCTGTAGTCAAAGGAAGGTTTTCCTTTGCCCTCACCCGTGACTGTTTCTCAGGCAGGCAGGATGGGCTTTTGTTCCAGGAGTGTGGAGAGAAGGCCCTCTGGCAGTGTCCAGGGCCCACTGGGAACCAAGCAGGAATCGTATTTGTGCAGCCTGGGGTTCAAGACTCTGGAAGCGAGTCATAGAAGCAGGAAGCGGCTGCCCATGCCCCTGGTCCCAGGGCGCCCTGCTCTGCCGTTTGGAGGGTGCGGGGATCTTCTGATCTCTGCCGTGGTGCACCTCCAGGCCCCGGTCCCTTTGGGGTCTAGCACAGCAAACTGCGTTTGACAGAACGGACCTTGGCTGATGCTGGGAGCTCAACTCCCGGCCGAGGAAGATCTTTGCTCTTAGAGGGTGCAGTGTATGTGGCTTAACGAAAAGGATTCGTTCCTTCTGAGAAATGCGTCCTCAGGTGATTCTGTCCTTGTGTGAACATCACAGAGTGCATGCACACCTACTGAGCCCGGTGGCACAGCCCACTACGCCGGGGCCGCGTGTCACGCCTGCTGCTCCTGGACCACAAGCCTGTGTAGGAGGTGACTGCACTGAGTATCGTAGGCAGCTGCGACTCACTGGTATTTGTGTATCTAAACCCATCTAAACATAGAACAGGTGCAGTAAAAATACCGAGCTGTGATCTTATGGGAGCACTGTCGCACTGCGTGTTGGCCGAAACGTTATGTGGTGCATGACTGTAGGTCCGTTTCCTGTCTGCTCTGGAACTAATGACCACACGCTTGCTGGCTCAAAACAACACAAAGCATCTCTGGGCCCTGGAGGGTAGCAGCCCGAACTCTGCCTGGTGGAGGTGCTAGGGGAGCGTCCCCGGCGCCTCTCCTAGCTCCCAATGGCCCTGGTTTTCCTGCGCTTGTGTCTTCGGCACTCCAGCCTCTGCCTCGGTGGCCATGTGGCTTCTCCTCTGTGTGGTCAAGGCTCACTTTGCCCCTCTCTTCAGAGGCCCTTTGGGATGACAGGTAGAACACACCTGGGTGATCTAGGGAGGCCTCCCACCCCAATTTAATCCAGTCAGCAAAGTCCTTCTTTTGCCACATAACATTCACGGGATCTGGGAATGGGGACCTGGGCATCTTTTGGGGGGTCGTTGTTCAGCTGAGCACGGGATCATGAGGACGGTCTTATGTGTAAAACTAAAATACTTAGAGGGCCGGGCACAGCGGCTCACACCTGTAATCCCAACACTTAGGGAGGCTGAGGTGAGAGGATCACTTGAGCCCAGGATTTTGAGACCAGCCTGGGCAACAGAGCAAGACCCCATCTCTATAAATTTTAAAAAATGAGCCGGGCACGGTGGCACGCACATGTAGTCCCAGCTACTCCAGAGGCTGAGGCTGGGGGAGCCCTGGAGCCCAGGAGTTGCAGGCGGCAGTGAACCATGGTTGTGCCACTGCACTCCAGCCTGGGAGACGAGCTAGACCTTATCTCAAAAAATAAAAACTTGAAATAAAATACATACAGCATCTCAAGGTGGTGTGGACAGTTCTGAGGGTTGGGGAGAGAACAAAAGAAGGAAAGTGCATTTTGAGGGGCAGAAAGCCCCTCAGCGCCCTGTGCCCCTGCTTTAAAGCAGCCTAACGGAAAGTTAGCACGAGTTTTGTTGGGCCCAGGACACCGGTTCCCTGCGTGGATGCAGCCTGGGCCCAGCCCGCCCTGCCCGGAGCTCTCACCACCTGCCTGGCCTGTGGGCTCACGATGGCTTCAGCCTCCTTTGAGTGACAGCTTGAGCACAGCCTCCCCAGAGGGCTCATTTGCCTTTGGATGGCCTCACCTGCACTCCCCTCTGTTTTCTGTGGCGTCAGAAACCCCGGGTCATTACGGAGCTCGCTACATTCATCCCTGGACGTGAGACCTGTGTTGTCAGAATCCAGGACTGTCCAAAGAGGATCCAGCCATGTTAGTTCAAGTGAAGACTTCGACTCTACTTCAAGACACATATTTTTAATCTTCAAAAGGTCCAATTTTAACCTTTCTTCCACCAGCATTTTACGTACCACTAATAGTCCCAGTGCAGACCCCAGAGGTCCCCTGCAGGATTCATTCCATGTCATTCGAGTCCAGCCTGAGGCAGAGCTTTCTGGTGGCCTGTCCTCACTCAAACTCAAACTGCAGCGGGCCAGTTAGAGCCCTGCTTTCTGCAAGCAACACTACCTGGAGTACGACCCCAGTGATACCCTTTGTGTGTGGATCTGGCCTTGGTCTCTGCGCCATGTGTTCAGCAGGGCCCTCCTTTGCCCTCCAAGGCTGAGGTCCTGTACTTTCCAGGTTGTTTGGTGCAGCTATGATCAGGGTGCATGAGTTTTTCTATGAAAGCACACAGTGGCCGTGCGCGGTGGCTCACACCTGTAATCCCAGCACTTTGGGAGGCCGACGCAGGCGGATCACTTGAGGTCACGAGTTCAAGACCAGCCTGGCCAACACGGCGAAACCCCATCTCTACTAAAAATACAAAGATTAGCCGGGCGTGGTGGCGCACACCTGTAATCCCAGCTAGTCAGGAGGCTGAGGCAGGAGAATCGCTTGAACCTGGTAGGCGGAGGTTGCAGTGAGCCAAGATCACACCACTGCACTCCAGCCTGGTGACAGAGCGAGACTCCATCTAAAAAAGAAAAAAACAAGAAAGCAAACAGCGGTCTCGTGGGGGAAGTCTCTGCCAATAAGTGCATCCCGTGGGACCCAGTGCAGGCGCTTCTCAGATGCCTCCAGCCCGTTTCCCGCCTCCACCCCATGCCCTGCAGGATGACAGACCGCTGTGCCTATACTAGACGTGACCAATAACTATATTTTAGCTTCTCAACTAGAACACAGAAATGCTTTCTGAAGTGCAACGCGCCCCATGACGTGTGGTCCGTGCGCAGCGGCTGGGCCTCACCCTGTCCCTGATCCAGGGTGAGGGGGCAGAGACCCTGGGTCTCCAGAAACCCAGCGGAGTGAGGAGGAAACCAGAGACCAGCAAATGAAACAAGCGGAAGAGGAGAGGAAGACGCCGTCAGGAAAGCTGGGCTTGTTCTAGGAAGGCTTTTTTACTTTTCACAGTACAGTGACTCATTTATGAAGAGGAAGTGAGTTCTGTTGAAAAATACTTGAAATATTCTCTTAGGGGGAGAAAGCAGTTCTTCAGCAGCTTGGTGGGCCGCTGGGCGGGGAGCTTGGAGCTCTGTTGGTTCTTAGCCAGCACGGACAATTCTTCTTCTGAAGGCAGGGCCAAGTGCCTGCTGCTGAGGAGAGGGGGAGAGGGGAGGGGAGGAGAGGGGGAGCTGTGAGCTGGCGCAGCACCCAGGAGACAGGGCTGGGGACTAAGCGCTGCCAGGGGTGAGGGGGGGTCCCAGGCGCCTAAGATTCCCAGAAGTCCCCGCCCCATTCTGGGAGTTTTTCTCAAGGTGGTGGAGTGAGCAGCAGGGGACCAGGTGGCTGCCCCTGTTTCCTGCCTCCGCCGGCAGGGGCGGGAGTGCAGGACTGATCCCCTGGGAAGCAGGCTGGGGGGTGACAGGCAGGGTCCCCAAGGATCAGAGTCTTGGACTCTGAGAAATGAGCCCAGCTCCATGTGAGGTCCCAATCCGTGTGAACGGGAGTTCCAGGGCCCTCGCTAGAGGACGTCACCATCCCTGGGCAGCACCCCCCAAGAGGAAAGGGCAAGACTCCGGGGCAAAGGTTGGCCAAATCCTCACATTCCCAGGGAAGTCTATCCCAAAGGCCGCCCCCTGGGTTCCCATGGCTGCCTGTGCTGGAAGCACCAGCCCTGGACGCAGGAGGGGGAGGTGGGGGAGAGGAAGGGGTCCCCTGCCAGCCTGCCGTGTGAGGGGCCCTTGGGAAGAGGGGCTTTGGAGACTTGGCACTGATACCCCCCCCCGCATACTCCCAGCCACCCCACTGGAGCCCAGGAACATTCCTCAGCTTATTTTGGAGTGAAGGGTTGGATACTGTCCCCCTCTTCCCAGCACCCTCCCTTGGGCACTGGGGACTTTGACCATCCTGGGGGCGATGGTGGCCACCTCTGCAAAATGATTTCTCCTTTCAGTGAGGGGGTGTCTCTCACGTCACTGTGGAGACACCCGGAGCCTAGGAGGCAAACCTGTGGGAAGGAGCTGCCAGCCTCCTTCTGGGAACCATGTGACCCCAGGACAGGGCCCAGGTGCATGCAGCCCTCGGAACCCGGGAGGAGCCCTGCAGGGCTTCGCTCAGAACGCGGGCTGGGAAGAGGCAGCTGCCAGCCCGTGGCCCAACCCTGCAGGGGCCGAAGGTGTGGCCACTGGAGCGGAGGGAGGCGCCTTTGGTGGAGCAGCTTGTGACCCTGGGTCTGCCACGTAACAACCCTGATGGGGCGCTGTCCTCTCGCTACTGTGCGTATGCACGTGGCTAAGCAGCCTCCGGGCCAGACAGTGGGTGGGGCGTGGCCTGTAGTGCACACAGGTGTTGCTGGGTCTGCCCCCACCTTCACCCCTGCTCACCCAGCCCCACAGAGCCTGGCATGGCCCCCCCCCAAGGAGTGACGTGGCAGGCAGCAGGCCTAGGGTTAGGGGGAGGCATGCAGGTGAGAGGGCTTCTAAGAGAAAGCATTCTGGCAAAGCTCTTCAGCTCAGCCCCACTCAAACTCAAATCCAGGGGAGGCCAGGCCAGCAGGACCTGCGGGCACCACACCTTAGCAGGTGCCAGGCCACAGGATGATCGTGGTATGGTGGGGGAGCTGGGAGAATGCCGGAACCCGGAGAGGTGAGAGGAAGAAGTTTCCAGAACTCAGGGAGAGTCATGACTCAGCTTATCCAGAAGGCACTGGTTTCACACGAATGCACGTGCGTGCTAGGCACACCAGGCACGCCAGGCAGGTGTGGGGAGTAAGGGGATGGATGGGTGGTTGGCTGTGGGGTGCGAGGTCTGGGCCATTCGGAAAGGCTGCCAAGGGGGGTGGGCAGCTGGGAGAGACCATGGGGGTGGCGGGAGGGGCGTGTGGGGGAGGGGCCGTGTGTTTAAGGTGCCAAAAGGTGGGGAGGGCAGCCTAGGAGTGTGCTGTGGGGGTGCAAGCGTGTGGGTGGATGTGAGACTGATGCGTGTGTGCATGTGTTTGTGTTTGTGAGCACACGTGAACATGTGTGGATGTACATGCTAGTCGTGTGTGTGCTGTGTGAGCATGTCACAGTGTGACTGAGCACGTGTGCGTGTGGATGAGTGTGACCGTGGGGGATGAGTGTGTGTGGGGGGGGAATGACTGCGTGAGCACGCAGGTGTGTGGATGAGTGTGTGAGTGAGTTGTGTGAGTGTGGCTGAGCGTGGCACACGTGAGGAGCCTGTGGGTGTGCGAGGGAGCTGGGGAGGCCACACGGAGGGGAAAGCCAGGAGGCTGCAGCCGATCCAGAGCCAGGCCGTTGAGGCACATGAGGGTTTCCAGGGGCTGGACCCCGAGAAGCTGAGAGCCAGCACTGGAGAAGGTCCCCAAGGGGAAAGGGGCGTCCTTGGGCTTCGGTGCCTCCAGGGTCTCAGGGTGCCCCTGAGGGCTGACTGCAGTCCCCACCAGGGCAGAGGCTGCTCTAGGCTTGGCTCTGCTAAACAGATACTGTTTCCTTGGGAATCCCACTTCTGGGTCCCCCCTGGCCCTGAACAGCTCCAGCTGCCCGGGAAATACCTCCTGATGGCTGGGATGTTGCTCCACACTCGGACAGCGCTCTGCAGGACTCCGCCGCGGACATCCGGGATGGTGGCCTGCTCCATCTGGGGGCGGGAAGGGTGGCCGTGGGTCAGGGGACCTGGACGGTGAGCGACCCGCATGGACCCACTGGCCTCAGCCCTGTGTGGGTCGACCGACTTTCTAGCCTGACTGGGTCCTCTACGTCCCCGCCTTTTTCTTACACATCACCTTTGGAGAAAACAGCTGATGAATCATTTTAAACCGACAGAACAGACTCTGTGGCAATAAGATACCAAATTACAGACAGGACCTCAGGCACACCAGGCAAGGGCCGAGCCGCGTGCCCACACCTAGAGGACGGACTCTGCCCTCACCGCCGCCGCAGCCTCTGCTTGGCCTCCAGCGGCTACGCACGCACTGGCCCCCTGATGAGCAGGATTCAGACGACTGCAGCTCATCCACCCGCAGACGCCGGGTGACCCCGTTCTACCACTGTGACCACAGCTCTGACTGGGCGGGAGACTGACTTCAGGGGCCTCCTCCTGATAAGGGACCCCCACCATGGACCGGCTCTGGTCGGTTTACAGAGGCTTCGCACTTGAGCGCCTTCGTGTCCTGAGAAGACCTCTGACGTTCAGGGCCTCACTGCGACACATTCACATGTAAAGGCTCCACCCCAGCACGAACACGGGCCGCATGTCACACGTTTGCTTAGTATGCGTGCAGCAGGGGCCCTTTATGAATACTTCACCGCTCCCCCCATAACCCGCTCAGCACGGAGCCCCTGCCCTGGCCACCCCTGGCCTTCCAAGCGCCTCCTCCTGGCTCTGGTCCTGGCAGCGGCCATGCTTCCCAGCCTGGGGAACAAGGCCTTGCAAGCTGTCCCCTGTTAGAGAAACAACCTCCTGTTCTAAAAACACTGACCTTGTGATTCTCAGTTCGTGGAGTTTGGGAAACAGAGACTCGGTCTCCTGATAGCACCAGAGTCCAGAACGGACCCCGCTTCCCTGGACCCCACCTGGACCCTTGACCCTGTCTGGACTGTCGACCTCACCCGTAACCTCAACCCCGCCCAGACCCTCGACCCCACCCAAACCCCAGCAAAGCTCCGGCCCACAGGTGCTGCCAGCTCGGTGGTTGGAGCTCTTGCTGGTTGTGGCCCCTCCGTGGAACCGAGAGCATGAGGAACGTCCCCCTCCTGAGCCTCGCACCCGTCTCCTGTGGCCCAGGTGTGGCGGTCCCTCCCCCACCCTGGAAGTATCTGGAATACCCGGCCCATCAGTGCCAGACGGATCTGTCACTGAGCGTGAAAGTGGTTCCTCTGAGTGTGAAGAAAAGGCTGTTTATGTGAGTGTGTGGTGTCAGCATTCGTGCGTGTGGTGTGCCTGTGTGTGTGAGGCAAGTGTGTGCACCTGTGAGTGTGCGTGGTGTGACGTGCACATGTGTGTGCAGTCTGAGGGGGCGGGGCAGGAGGAGGTGAGCCCCCAAGGCCGAGTTCCGTGAGCACGGGAGAGGTGTGAGGTGGGACCACCCTCCAAGGCCATCCTGGAAGGAGTCTGGTGTCCCAGGCACCACAGCCCCTGCCTGGGCTGCCCGGCAGCTCTTACTGAGTCCTTTGCACCCCTGGAGAGTGGGGAGCTGCAGGGGGCCTGGCCCGGGAGCCTGGAGTGTAGGCTAAGCTCCACCCCAACAGCCCCTCCCTCACATGGGCATGGGCCAGAGGGAGGGCCGCCCGGCCCCACACACCTCCAGGAAGCGACACACGACGTCCTGGTCTTCTTTGTTTAGCATCAGGTGGTCCACGAACATCCAGAAGAAGGGCCGGGGGCTGCCCGAGGGCCGTGCGTACTGCAGGACCCGGTGGAACTGGAACAGGTACCAGGCTGGGGGGGGAACAGGGTTGAGGGGTCTGGGGGATGTTCAGGTACATCTGGGCGGGGGCCTAAGGAGCCTGAGGCACGAGAGCAGGGCTGGGGGCACCTAGGGGATGTGCCGGCCTGGGTCTGAGGGGTCCCCTGCCCCTGTGGCAACTCCTTCCCTCCAGCAGCAATAGAGGCCTGAGGGCACGGGACTCACTGTTCCAGAGCCACAGAGGCTCAAGGACTCCCCCCTCCTCGGCAAGCCCAGCATTGGGAAGACAGGCAACCTGAGTGAGCCAGGAGCTGACGGCAGAGCGCCTGCCCCGGTGCAAATCCTGCCTTCTGGAGGAAGCTCCAAAGGACATATGAGCTGCAGAGACGTGGGCAGGCTGGGAGGGGCCAGCGGGGGAGGCCAGCGGGGGAGGCTTGGTGGGCAGCGGGGAGCCTGCTGTGACATTGTCACTCACTCTCCTGCTCATGATGAGGGTGTGTGGGTGTACAGCTAGGTCAGAACTCATGGAGTTGTGCAAGTGAACATGTGCAACTAACTGTCAGTGATGCCTCAATAAAGCTGTTTTTAAAAAAATGCAGACACTTCGCAGTTTCTGCCCTGGCATGTGGTGGGGCCGGGGGGAGAGGAGACGAAACAGGGTTGGGGGCAGGCTGCCCGGGGAACTGGAGCTGACCACAGGCCGTTTCTGAAGCATCATCACTCACCGGGAGGGTGGTCACAGGCGTGGCCGGGGGCGGGTGTGGAGCCATACAAGAGGTCGAACGGGCCCCACTCTTCCACCTGCAGGACAGAGGACGTGGGCACTGAGACGGCAGCAGGTGTCCCCAGAGCGGACCTCGCTCAGCTGGCAGGACCCACAGGCCGGGGCAAGCCAGAGAGTGGAGCCCACGAGGGCAGAGCCACCGGCAGCCGCCACCAGCCTCGGGGGCTGCCTGCCTGGAGCCCAGAGGAGGAGACTGTGCTGCGAGTCTGGGGACTGAATTCTGCCCAAATTCCTTTCTAAGGAGCGTGGGGGGAGTCATGCCTTACAAACCACAAAAGCTTGTTAAATGGGTGTTTTTGACCCGGTATACGCTGACTCCGACACCCGACAGACAGCAGACCTCCTTTTTTTAACTCAAGCACTCTTTCAACCAACTGCCAACTTAAGAATCCCTAAACCCACCTATAACCTGTAAGTCCTGCCCCAAGATATCCTACCTTTTGGGGCTAAACCAATGTGCACCTTCTATGTATTGATTTTTTATCGATTTATTGATTCTTTTGAGATGGGGTCTCACTTTGTCACCCAGTCTGTGGTGCAATGGTGAGATCTCAGCTCACTGCAACCTCCACCTCCTGTGTTCAAGTAACCCTCCCGCCTCAGCCTCCGGAGTAGCTGGGGCCGCAAGCGAGCACCACCACACCGGCCCATGTTTTTGTATTTTTGGTAGATGAGGTTTCACTATGTTGCCCAGGCTGGTCTTGAACGCCTGAGCTCAAAGTGCTGGGATTACAGGCGTGAGGCACCGCGCCAGACCTGTGTATTGATTTCTGATTCTATCTGCGATTCCCGTCTCTCTGAAATGTACAAAACCAAATTGTAACTGACTGCCTCGGGTGCACTTCTTCGGGACCTCTCGAGACTGTTTCCCGGACCATGGTTCAGAATAAACCTGTTTAAATACTTTGGCAGAATTTGGTTTTTCTATCTGTCATCACATTGCCTTTGGAGAACCAGTCCCGGGAGCCCCAACACCACAGGCCACCCGAGGAGGTAAGTGACTGTGGTGTGAACACAGCAGGCACTGTCCGCTGTCAGTGGGACAGCCTTCCCTGCTGGACAGAAACAGCCCTTGCAGAGCACCCATGATCAGGCCGCTCCATGGCCGAGCTGGAAGACAAATCACAGCCACCCCACAGTCCTGCCCGAACACAGACAAGGGTGCCCTTCAGTCACGAAAGTGACAAAGGCGGGGCTGTGGGCAGCGCTGGCTTCATAAACGGTGATGGCCCTCACCCTGTCTTTCTTCTTCAGAAAACATCAACGGCTGGGCATGGTGGCTCATGCCTGTAATCCCAGCACTTTGGGAGGCCAAGGTGGGTGGATCACCTGAGGTCAGGAGTTCAAGACCAGCCTGGCCAATATGGGAAACACTGTCTCTCCTAAAAATACAAAAAATTAGCTGGGCGTGGTGTGGTGCGCCTGTAGTCCCAGCTACTTGGGAAGACTGAGGCAGGAGAATCGCTTGAACCCGGGAGGTGGAGGTTGCGGTGAGCTGAGATTGTGCCACTGCACTCCAGCCTGGGCAACAGAGGGAGAGACTCCGTCTCCTGACGGCACCAGAGTCCAGAACGGACCCCACTTCCCTGGACCCCCCTCAAATCACATAACAGCCGGAATCCCATTAGCCCCAGACTCCTCATGGTGCCTCTGGTGCGTCCTCCCGCGATGTAGCCAGTGGAGAAACCTATTAACGGCAGGTGCTACGTGCGGGTCTTGGAGTGGCGGCTTTACTGTGAAGAAAAGGCACACAGGGTGTGGACAGCAGAGGTGACAGGGGCTGCTGGTGCCAGGCTGGCACCCTCAAAGACTCGCACACAGGTGGGTGCACAGGTTTCCCTTACAGCAGCATGGGAAGGCGCCAGGGCAGTGAGGGCTCTGTCCCGCAGAGGGAACCCGCGGCTGGAGACGAGTCATCTTCCAGCGGTGGGAGGACGCCTTCAAACAGCGACCGGTTGTCCAGGTCAAGGCTTGGCCTCCTCATCTTAGAGGGTGGAGTGGGGTCCAGCCCCTCCTTGCCGGACGGTGCCCCCATCACAGGCAGTGGAAACTAGCCCCTTGGCTTTCAAGGCGTTGGACAAGATGCTTGCCCAGCTGCCCTGCTCTGGCTCTGGCAGTGCTGAAACCACAACAACCTACTGCTCAGCCCTGCACTGCCGTCGGGGAGCTGACCCCGCACTGCCGTCGGGGGTGCTGACCCCGCACTGCCGTCGGGGAGCTGACCCTCCACTGCCGTCGGGGAGCTGACCCCGCACTGCCGTCGGGGGAGCTGACCCCGCACTGCCTTGTCGGGGGAGCTGACCCTGCACTGCTGTCGGGGGAGCTGACCCTTCACTGCTGTTGGGGGAGCTGACTTTGCAGTGCTGTCGGGGGAGCTGACCCTGCCAGACCCCGGACCCGCACTGGGCTGCTGAGAGGCCCCGGGGGTTCGGGGCTGCCCCCAGCCCTGCTGCCGCCTCCTTGCCCGCCTCATCCTTGGCATTTCCTGAGGCATCCCACAGCCCTGCTCCCACGCAGCGGTACTCACGTCCTTCCTCACTACATCTGTGACGTCATCCAAATGCTCCAGTCGTCCCTGGTCAGAACTGCTTCCCAAAAAGCCCAGACTCGTCAGCTCTGGATGGGGAGACCAGAAGGCCCCGCGGGTGAGCATGGCTTGTGCCACTACAGGGACTCGAAGGGCTGGTGGCCGATCAGAGGACCCTCTTACCATTAAGGAGACAATTTTTTTTTGAGATGGAGTTTTACTGCTGTTGCCCAGGCTGGAGTGCAGTGGCGTTATCTCGGCTCACCACAACCTCCACCTCTGCTGTTCAAGCGGTTCTCCTGCCTCAGCCTCCCAAGCAGCTGGGATTACAGGCATGTGCCATCATGCCCAGCTAATTTTTGTAGTTTTAGTAGAGACAGGGTTTCACCATGTTGGACAGGCTGGTCTTCAACTCACAACCTTAGGTAATCTGCCCGCCTCAACCTCCCAAATTTCTGGGATTACAGGCCTGAACCACTGTGCCTGGCTTGGGTAACATAGCAAGTCACCATATCTACAATTTTTTTTTTTTTTTTTTTTTTGAGACAGAGTCTTGCTCTGTCACCAGGTGCCAGGCTGGAGTGCAGTGGCACGATCTCGGCTCACTGCAACCTCTGCCTCCTGGGTTCAAGCAATTCTCCTGCTTCATCCTCCCAAGTAGCTGAGACTACAGGTATGTGCCACCACGCCTGGTTATTTTTTTTGTTTGTTTATAGAGATGGGTTTTCACGTGTTGGCCAGGCTGGTCTCCAACTCCTGATCTCAAATTGATCTGCCTGCCTCAGCCTCCCAAAATGTTGGGATTACAGGTGTGAGCCACCGAGCCCGGCCCGACTTTATCTTTTTAGTGATGTGGCAGGAGGATTTAGGATGGAGGGTTTGTCTCATAATAAGCTAAACAAGCAGACATCACCGAGTATTGATTTAAGAATGTCAAGAACTGAGGTCGGGTGTGGTGGCTCACGCCTATAATCCCAGCACTTTGGGAGGCAGAGGTGGGTGGATCACCTAAGGTCAGGAGTTCGAGGTTAGCTTGGCCAACATGGTGAAACCCTGTCTCTACTAAAAATACAAAAATTAGCCGGGCGTGGTGGTGAGTGCCTGTAATCCCAGCTACTCTAGCTGAGGCAGAAGAATCATCACTTGAACAGGGGAGGTGGAGGTTGCAGTGAGCTGAGATTGTACCACTGCACTCTAGCCTGGTAACAGACTGAGACTCCTCCCCCTCCCCCAAAAAAGTCAAGCGCTGTATTAGAGCACCAGGCATTTTTGGGATGCGATGTCACTGCTGGTTAGGAATCCAGGGCGGTGGAGTCCACTCCACTGTGCAGCTGGTCTGAGCTGCAGAGCCCTGGAACCACCTTGGAGGAAGCCCGGGCTTCCTCAGCCCCACCTGGGCAGTGAGACCTGGGGCAGGCTGTGGGGGCTATGGGATCAGGCTCCCGGTCAGCTGCACGGGGCAGACAGGCATCCCCCGCGTGAGGCTGCTCTGAGACACTGTGGCACTGGCAGATGTCCCAGTGGGACCCATCCCTAACAGAGGTGGCCAGAGGTGAGGGAGTGTCTTCAGGGATTTTGCCTCGCCTGCAGGGCCAGAAGACAAGTGGGATTTCCAAAGGCCTCAGCACAGGCCCAGGGTGGAGGACACTAGCAGGCAGCCAACATGGGGACAGAGGTTTGGGTGGAGGAGGGTGTGGGGACCCTAGGGGTGGGTGGCCTGAGAGACAGTCGGGTGGGTGGAGGTTTAGGTGGAGGAGGATGTGGGGGCCCCGGGTGTGGGTGGCCCGCGAGGCAGTCAGGTACGTGGAGGTTGAGGTGGAGGAGGGTGTGGGGACCCCGGGTGTGGGTGGCCTGCGAGGCAGCCAGGTACCTGGAGGTTGAGGTGGAGGAGGGTGTGGGGGACCCCGGGGGTGGGTAGCCTGCGAGGCAGCCAGGTACCTGGAGGTTGAGGTGGAGGAGGGTGTGGGGACCCCGGGGGTGGGTGGCCTGCGAGGCAGCCAGGTACCTGGAGGTTGAGGTGGAGGAGGGTGTGGGGACCCCACCCCGGGGGTGGGTGGCCTGCGAGGCAGCCAGGTGTGTGGAGGCGTCTTCCCATGTGTCTTCGGAACGTCACTGACTCACCTTTCTTGATGTCCCCAAAAGGGCCAGCACCCGCACCGGCTGTCTCCTCCACACAGGCACGGTTTCGAACACCTCAATGGGACTCTTCTGTTTATTAAAACACCAAAACAGGACATTGTGCCGGCTATTTGGTTACAGAGCCCTTGAGTTACGATGGAAATGCTTCCCCTGGATGAATGCTCACCCGAGACTCATCGGAGACGGACCTGCTGAAGCCTGACTGGGCCTGTCCTGACCCCCGTTACCCCTGTGAAGCGCCTACCCCCGCCCCAGCCTCGACCTCCCTCTCTGACCCCCAGCCGTCTCCAGCCAAGGGACCATAGGTGTGGAAGGGTTTACTGATTTTTTTTTTGAGATGGAGTCTCGCTCTGTAGCCCAGGCTGGAGTGCAGTGGCGCCATCCCAGCTCACTACAAACTCTGCCTCCCGAGTCCCAGTTCAAGCAATTCTCCTACCTCAGCCTCCCAAGTAGCTGGGATTACAGGCACGAGCCACCATGCCCAGCTAATTTTTGTGTTTTTTAGTAGAGACAGGGTTTCACCATGTTGGGCAGTCTGGTCTTGAACTCCTGACCTCATGATCCGACCGCCTCGGCCTCCCAAAGCGCTGGGATTGCAGGTGTGAGCCAATGCACCCAGCGATTTTTTTTTTTAAACGGAGAATTGCTGTCACCCAGGCTGGAGTGCAGTAGTGTGATCTCAGCTCACCACAACCTCCACTTCCCGGGTACAAGCGATTCTCCTGCCTAAGCCTCCCAAGTAGCTGGGATCATAGGCATGTGCCACCATGCCCAGCTAACTTTTGTATTTTTAGTAGAAAGAGTTTCACCATGTTGACCAGACTGGTCTTGGTCACCCAGGCAGCTTCAAGAGAGCCTCGGAGAAGAGCCGCCTGGGGAGAAGCGAGCCTTGGGGGCAGGTGAGGCCCTGTAGTTGCCCCGCCCCTGTCAACCAGCCGGTCCAGGCGTGCAGCTGGCTCTGACCTCACCTGCTCTGTTAAAGGGACAGCCCCGCCCAAGGCCCAAAACTCGGGAGGCCTCGGCTTTCAGAGCTCTAGGTTCTATTTCTACAAAAATACCACTCCAGCTTCTTCTCCAAGAAAACATTGAATGTCGGATGATGCTGGTGCAGTGTGGTAAGGGGGGACCCGGAGGCCCCAGAGGCCCTGGGATAGGGAACCGTGGAGGTTTCAGCAGTGGCATCGGGGCTGGGGTCGTGGCTGTGGATCGGGCCGGGGCTGAGGCCATGGAGCTTGAGGAGGGAAGGCTGAGGATAAGAAGTGACCGCATGTCACCAAGCTGGGCCTCCTGGTCAAGGACATGAAGCTCAAGTCCGGGGGAGGAGATCTACCTCTTCTCCCTGTTCATCAAAGAATCTGAGATCATTGACTTTTCCCCGGGGGCCTCTCTCAAGGACTCAGTTTTCAAGGTGGTGCCCGTGCAAAAGCAGACCCGCACCGGCCAGCGCACCAGGTTCAAGGCGTTTGCTGCCATCGGGACTACACAATGGCCACATCCATCTGGGTGTTAAGTGCTCCACGGAGGCGGCCACTGTGGTCCGTGGGGCCATCACCCTGGCCAAGCTCTCCATTGTCCCCGTGCACAGAGGCTACTGGGGGATGGGATTGGCAAGCCCCACACCGTCCCTTGCAAGGTGACAGGCCACTTCGGAGCTGTGCTGGTGCACCTCATCCCTGCTTCCGGGGGTACTGGCATCGTCTCGGTGCCTGTGACCAAGAAGCTGCTTATGTTGGTTGGTATCATGACTGCTACACCCCAGCCAGGGACTGCACTGCCATCCTGGGCAACTTCCCCAAGGCCACCTTTGATGCCGTCTCTAAGACCTACACCTGCCTGACCCCCAACCTCTGGAAGGATACTGTATTCACCAAGTCTCCCTATTAGGAATTCACCGACCACCTCATCAGTGTGTACCAGAGTCTGTGTGCAGAGGACCCAGGCTCCAGCTATGGCTACAACATAGTGTTTATATACAAGAAAAATAAAGTTAATTAATCCTGAAAAAAAAGTACCACCCCACCTGACCCTTTCCTTTGAACTGGGCCAGGTTGAAGCCTGCTGGGCAGGGAGAGATGACTTCACTCAACCTTACGAATGTGAGTTGGAGGCGGGTGCAGTTTCACGCTTAGCTCAGGGGTGCCTTGCTCCCCGCTGGCTGCCTCACTGAGAGACACACCCCTTCTAGAGGAGCTTCCTGTGGGTGGCCTGCAAATTTAAACAGACTTGGGCAGGGGGGTCAGGTGCAGTGGCTCACGCTTGGCATCCCAGCACTTTGGGAGACTGAGTCAGATGGATCACGAGGTCGGGAGTTCGAGACCAGCCTGGCCAACATGGCGAAACCGTGTCTCTAAAGTACAAAATTATGACCGGACATGGGGCTCACGCCTGTAATCCAAGCACTTTGGAGGCCAAGGCGGGCGGATCACCTGAGGTCGGGAGTTCAAAACCAGCCTGACCAACATGGTGAAACCCCATCTTTAAAAAAAAAAAAATTAGCCGGGTGTGGTGGCGTGTGCCTGTAATCCCAGCTACTTGAGAGGCTGAGGCAGGAGAATCACTTGAACCCGGGAGGCTGAGGTTGCGGTGAGCCGAGACGGCGTCATTGTACTCTAGCCTGGGCAACAAGAGCAAAACTGTCTCAAAAAATCCAAAAAGCAAACAAAAAACCAAAACCAGACCAGGGGACTCGGCACAGTAGAAATGGTTCTCTTGCAGCTCAGGAGGCCAGAGGTCTGAAGTCACCGTGTGCCGGCCGGCAGGGAGATGAGCCCGGCCTCTCCCCCAGCTCCCGGGGCTGCTGCCACCCATGGCTGGTGGATGCCTCACTCCAGTCTCCGCCTCCATCACCACGTGGCTGTCTTCCCTGTCTCCACGTCCCAAATCTCCTACAGGGACACTAGTTACTGCATTAGGGCCCACCGTAAGTCCGGAATGACCTCATCTCATGACCCTCAACTAAATCAATAGGGCAAAGGCCCTATTTCCAGATAAGATGACATCCACAGGCAGGGATTAGGACCTGGGCACACCTCTCAGGGGACACAGTTCCACCCTCTCCGCCTTTGTCCGAGGCTCCTGCCTGTCCCTCCCACTCCTCAGCCGGACTCCCAAGAAGGGCCCACATGTGGCCGGCATCGGCCCAGGCATTTGCTCCTGGGGACTGGACTCTGAGACATGCTGAGGACGTGCCAGCCACCCCTCTCCCGACCCTCTCCCACCTGCTACCAGAGCCTTGTTCCTAGGCTTGGAAGAAACAAAACTGCCATACCAAAGCCATTTACTCAAAGCCACCACGGAGTGGAAACCGCTATCAGAGAGGAACCCAGGACAGAGTGTTTGCTGAGAAGCCTGCAGCGGTGCTGCCCAGGCGCGCCGGCATTCGGCCGGTCCTGCCCTCCGCAGGCTCCTTACCGACTCCTGGTCGTAGAAGGCCTTGAGGTGGCTGCGCCACTTCTTCCGGCGCTGCAGCAGCCCGCTGCGGGAGAAGGGCAGGCACAGGAAACACACCCAGTTGCTCATGGCGTGCACCTTCCCTGAGGTCCCGGGGCCGACCAGGATATCCACACACTCGAAGCAATAGCATCTAGGGTCAGACAGAAAACCACAGCGGCGGACATGACAGCCCGCCTGTGCCAAGGATGGCAGAGGTGGGCCTGAGCTTCGCTTCGGAGAGAAAAGTCTCGCTGGAGCTCACTCTGGGAAGGCCAGGTGGTGGACCGGGCAAGGGGGACACGGTCCTTCCTAGGGACACAGGAGCCAAGCCAGGTGTAGAGGACAGGGAGGTAGGCTCACAGGCAATGACAGATGTCAAGGAACCCCCTAAGCCATCTGTCTGCCCCCAGACTCTGGAGCCTGACGAAGCAGTGTAGGGACTCCCAGCAAAACCAGATGTAGGAACATCAGCTGGGGGGGGAGAGGACTTGAGGTGGGGGGGAGTTGTAAAACGAGGATGGCCCAGGTCAGAGGAGAGGGGACAACCGACGGCGCCGAGGCTGGGGAGTAATGGCTGAGGGCTGAACATGCCCCTCGTCACCCCTGGTCATGACTGGCAGCCTGGGTGTGGGGTTTCCATCACTGCACAGTGATGGGGCAATACCAATACTGAAAAGAAAAATCGCAATTGCCAACTGCACACACCCGACTCCCGTGCATCGGGGCTCTATGCCCAAGAGGAATGCATCTGAGGCAGAAACAGAGGCTCCCAGGGAAATCATCGTTTTGGGAGGAAAGCCACCCACACTCCAGAATGAGTAGCTGCAAGGATGGATGCATCCTCAGCTCCTGGCAGTGGCTCCTTCACCCTTCACCCCCGGGCAGGGCCCTGCCTCACCGGGTGCAGTCGGGGTTTTCGCAGATGAGCAGTGTCCCCCCCGGAGGAGCAGATGGAGCAGTAGGACTGGTACCCATCATCGTCGTACAGGAAGAGGGCATCCAGGAATTTGTCCTTGGAAGGAGTGAAGCAAGCCTGGCTTGTGTCCTCCCTGCTCTGAGGCCGTGAGGGAGTCATACCCAGCCTCCCTGCCTACCTTACATGGGGCGCACATCCCTCCTTCAAACAGAGGGTGCCGCGTGTGAACCTGGAAGCTTCCGCAGCAGAGGCAAATCTCTAAAGGAAACATTCAAATTTCAGGGTGTTTTATGGTGACGTCAAATGCAGCAGAAGACTTAGGAGTACATTTAGCCAAACCCGTGTGAGGCTTATACACTGAAAACTGCAAAACATGGTTGAAAGATGTTAAGAAATACAAAAATTAGCCGGGCCGCTGGTGCATGCCTGTAATCCCACCTACTCGGGAGGCTGAGACAGGAGAAGAGCTTTAACCCAGGAGGCGGAGGCTGCAGTGAGCCGAGATCGCACCATTGTACTCCAGCCTGGGCAACAAGAGCAAAACTCCATCTCGAAAAAAGAAAGAAAGAAAGAAAGATGTTAAGGAAGACGGGCGTGGTGCCTCAAACCTATAATCCCAGCACTTTGGGAGGCTGAGGCCAGCGGATCACCTGAGGTCAGGAGTTTGAGACCAGCCTGGCCAACATGGTGAAACCTCGTCTTTAAAAAAAAGAGGCCGGGCACGGTGGCTCACGCCTGTAATCCCAGTACTTTGGGAGGCCAAGGCGGGCGGATCACGAGGTCAAGAGATCAAGACCATCCTGGCCAACACAGTGAAACCCATCTCTACTAAAAATACAAAAAATTAGCTGGGCGTGGTGGCACATGCCTGTAGTCTCAGCTACTCAGGAGGCTGAGGCAGGAGAATTGCTTGAACCCGGGAGGCGGAGGTTTCGGTGAGCCGAGGTTGTGCCACTGCACTCCAGCCTGGTGCCCGGTGATGGAGCGAGACTCTGTCTCAAAAAAAAAAAAAAAAAAAAAAAAAAAAGAAAGAAAGACGTTAAGGAAGATAGAACAAAATGGAAAGCTATCCCATGTTCATGGATCAGAAGACTTAATACTGGCTGGGTGCAGGGGCTCACGTCTGTAATCCCAGCACTTTGGGAGGTTGAGTTGGGCAGATCACCTGAGTTCAGGAGTTCAAGACCAGCCTGGCCAACATGGCAAAACCCTGTTTCTACTGAAAATACAAAAATTAGTTGGGCATGATGATGGGTGCCTGTACTTCCAGCTACTCAGGAGGCTGAGGCAGGAGAATCACTTTAACCTGGGAGACGGAGGTTGCAGTGAGCCAAGACCATGCCTCTGCATTCCAGCCTGAAGGACAGAATGAGACTCTGTCTCAAAAAAAAAAAAAAAAAAAAAAAGACTTAATGTTGTTAAAAGAGCCTGAGTCCCCAAATGGATTTGCAGACCCCTCTCTAAATCCCAGCTGGCTTTTTGGCAGGAGTTGACAGACTGATCCTAAATCCATTTGGAAATTCGAGGGCTCCAGAAAGGCAACCCCATGTGGAGACAAAGTTGAGGAGTGGCTGCCTAGAACTGGGGGTTCAGAGTGACCGGTACTAGACAGGGATTTTCTTTTGGGGGTGATGAAAATCTTCTAAAATTAAATAGTGATGATGGTTGCTAACTCTGCAGAGAAACTGAAATATTTTGAACTGTATGCTTTAAATGAAGCTTCAGGGGCCTCGGGAAGGGGAGAAGGGGTACAAGTGGCATAATGGGGCCCTCTGCCTTCTTCCAGGATCTCGCTGTCTCTCAGGCTGGAGTGCAGTGGTGTTACCATCGCTCACTGCAGCTTCCATCTCCCTAGCTCAGGCAATCCTCCCAACTCAGCCTCATGAGTAGCTGCGACTACGGGCGCATGCCACCATGCCTGGTTAATTTTTTTTTTTTTTTTTGTAGAGACAGAGTCTCACTACGTTGCCTAGACTGGTCTCAAACTCCTGGGCTCAAGTGACTCTCCCACGTTGGCCTCCCAAGTGCTGGGAGTATAGGTGTGAGCCACCGGGCCGGCGTCTCCGCCTGGTTGTGGGTAAGCGTGCAAACGCTCCACTCACCTTCTATGTTCCGCTGGTGAACCTTGACTTCATATGCAATAAGCTCTGGAAAAGAAGATTAGAAGTAGCCCCTTCCTTCCTGCTCTGATCTCTTAACTTAAACACGGCCAAGAAGTGAGCGTCACTCACTCATTTTCCCAAGTCACAGCAGCCTGAGCACCTCTCCCACCCCCTCCCCCACACCGTATCTTGGTGTGTTAAACGCCTCGCCCGGGGGGAAGGCTGTGGGTGGGGAACCTCCTGCCCTTGCTGAGGGTATCTGAAAAATGCATGAACATTCCAGAAGCCTGGAACTCCAGACCTTGTCCAGGCCTGGGGGCCGCATCCTACGTGACTGGTCCAATGAGCAGATGAGCCCTCACCTCTGCCTGTGGCCGGGGGCACCGGGCTTGAGAGCTCACTGGATCCCACCAAGATCACGTCCATGCTGGGCTCGGCCTCCAGGTCCAGGGCTGGGGTGGCTGCCATGGGGATGCCGCACCGGGACACAGGACACGCAGACACAGAAGTGAGAAAGCCGTCCACACACCCCAGCACTGGAAGCAGCTTGCTGTGCAGACCCTGCCCCGCTCAGGCCACCTGCACCCCCCAGTGACACCCACCTGCTCAACCATGGACGAGAGGCAGGAATGCCGAGGCCACTGCCAGCCCTGAGGGGCTCGAGGGTCCCCTGTTGCGTGTACCCCGCCTGCCTGGCCCTGTCACCATCTGGAGGACGGGGTGGTTCACTTCTCCCCAGAAAGGGGAGGGCAGGGGCCTCATGAGGATGGGGGCCAAGGGCCGCTGCAGCCCCCGTTTTCCTCTGGCCCAGCCTTCAACCCCAGGGACACCCATGCTCCAGCCTCCCACAGTGTCCCCCCAGGCCAGCAGGGACCCCTGGGGATGATCTTGGCCAGCCGCACCCTCAAAGGCAGGATGGCCAGGGGAGAGGGAGAAAGAGACTCACCGATTTCACAGGGCTGCTGCCACGGCTCCGGGTAGAGGCAGCAGGCGGGTTCAAGGTTACAGCTGTCCGGGTCTTCCAGGCGCAGGGTCCCAAGGGAGGAGTGGGCCATGGAACCAGGGATGGTGCAGGGAAAGAACAAGCTGGAAGGATCTGGGCCTACCAGGGACAGTGGGGGGCCAGAGGGCTCCTGGCTGTGGGGGGTGAAGTAACTGGGCGTGTCCGCGGGGGCGGGGGAAGGGCGGGGCGGGGCAGCCTTCAGGGCCGGAGTGGAGTGGGAGGGGCCCGGAGCTGGAGGGTCACTGGGGTGGGGGGAGCTGGGAAGTTCGCTGGGGGAGGGAACCCTCAGGTGGGGGTAGGTTAAGCGCTCAGCAGGGCTGGGGGATTAGGGTACAGAGAATGGGGCCCTTAGGGTGGAGTGAGGGGGTGGGATCTAGGGACCTCGGTGGGGGGATGGGGTGGATGAGGGGGGTTTCAGTAGGGGGCGCCCTTGGAGTGGGGTGGAGGATGGGTGGCTGTGGGGTTGGGGCAGGGTGCTCACGGGTGGGCTTCAGGGCAAAGGTGGGGGAAAGGGATGAGGGTGGAGGTGCGGTGGGTGGAGGTGGGGCAGGGGTGAGATATGGGTGGGCGGAGGGGTGGGGGTGGGGCCGGTGGAGGTGTGGGTGGATGAGGCCTAAGGGGAGGTGCCCTGAGAGCAGGGTGGGCAGGTGGAGCGTAGGGCTCAGGGGAGCTGTGTCCAGGGATTAGGAAGGGAGTGGGGGTGGGGTGGATGGTGAGTTGGAGATGGGGCATTCAGGGGAGGTGGTCCTCTGGCGGGATGGGGGTGATGATAGGGTGGGGGGTGGGCGCTCAGGGGTGGGCTCACTTGGGGGAAGGAGCAGCGGGGTGAGAGTAGGAGTGGAGGTGTGATGAGGTTTCCATGGAGGTGGCCTTTGGGGCAGGACAGGGGTGCAAATGGGGTGGGGATGGGCCTTAGGGAGCTCAAGGTCTGTCAGGATGGGAGGGGTGGGGGTAGATGGTGAGGAGGAGATGGGGGTGTTTGGCAGGGGATGGGGGAAAAGGGTGTTCAGGAGCTTGGTGTTTGGGAGGGGCTTGGGAGCTCAGTCTGGAGCCCCAGGGATGGGGGCAGCTGTGAGGGAGATAAGCGAACCGGGAAGGGCGGGGTAAGGGGTGTTGGGTGGGGAACGTCAGGGCAGGTGGGGGGGTTAGGGGCTGGGAGGGGTAGGTTCAGAGTGGGGGATGGAAGGTGGGGCAGGAAAGGGAGCAGGAGGGTAGGGTGGGCAGAGGGGCACTGCGGGAGGTGTGGGTGGGTTGGAAGGGGAACTTTGTTGGAGGGAGGTTGGGGGCATCAGAGCGTGGGTCAGAGCGTGGGTCAGAGCGTGGGTCAGAGCGTGGGTCAGAGCGTGGGTCAGAGGACCGCTGGGCAGGGCTGGAGCTGCAGGGCTATTATGGTGGTGGCGGGAAGGGGGAGAAGAGCCTTGCGGGGGGGGGAGGTGACGCCCCGGAAGTGTGGGCTGGACCTGGTGACTTCCTCTGGCAAGTACTGCATGAGGGGTCACCACACAGGGGACAGCCTGATGGCCCCTCAGCCCCTGGCCCAGGAGCGGAGGCATCTCAGGGATGGCTCACCTGGGGTGGGTGCCCTGCACTGGGGCTTCCTCCGGCCACCCATAGCCCAGGCTCTCCCACAGTGACCTGCTGGGTCCCAACGGAGGCTGCCCAGTGCCTGAGGCCTCCTCGCAGGAGGACCCTGAGGGGCTGTGACATTGAAATGTCCTGTGTCTCCAGGATGGAGAGGGCGTGTCTGGTGGTGGCTGATTCTAGGGTGTCTGCAGGTTCATTAGTGTCATCGCAGCGTCCACCGTGGCCTGAGGGTTGGGTGGGGGTCGAGGCTGGCCGGGACTAGCACCGAAAGGTCTGTGTAACTTCAAAGCTGTTTTAATGGTTTCTTTGCTTTTTTTTTTTTTAATGAAAAAAGTGAAGGGAGGAGAATGTTGTTGAAGACAGTGAAATCACTTCCCTGTGATTGAGTAAAATGTTCTTGATTGTTTCTCCTTTTATTCCAAAGAGCTTTGTTTTTAAGGCACTCACTGGATTGAAAGTGATGAGAGGGAGCCAGCCCTCCCTCCCCCTGACCCCAGCCCCACACACAGCCTCCCCTGCCCTGTGGTGCTGTTCCCGCCTGCACAAGTGGAAAGGGGGGAGCTCCTGGGGGCTGGTTTTGGCTCCGAGGAAGGGTGGTTTTCTTTCTCTTTCTTTCTTTTTTTTTTTTGAGACAGGATCTTGTTCTGTCGCCAGGCGGGAGCGCAGTGACAGGATCTCAGCTCTCTGCAACCTCCGCCTCCGGGGTTCAAGGGATTCTCCTGCGTCAGCCTCCTTAGTCGCTGGGATTACAGCCGTGCACCACCACGCGGGGCTAATTTTTGTGTTTTTAGTAGAGATGGGGTTTCACCATGTTGGCCGAGCTGGTCTCAAACTCCTGACCTCGAGTGATCAGGAAGGGCAGTTTTCTAAAGGCTTGAAGGGCTGGGCGCGGTGGCTCATGCCTGTAAACCCAGCACTTTGGGAGACCAAGACGGGCGGATCACAAGGTTAAGAGATCGAGACTATCGTGGCCAACATGGTGAAACCCTGTCTCTAAAGAAGGAAAGAAAGAAAGAAAATAAAGGATTGAAGCGATGGCCTCCTGGCAGGCGGGGAGCTCTCAGCCTTGGTGGAGGCTGCAGGAGGTTCTGTCCAGGGTGGGTGCCCTGGTGTAGGCCACAGGACAGGAAGTCCCTTGTGTCCATCCGAGTCCCCGGTCCCTGGGCACTCCCTGCAGCTCAGCAGAGACCAGAGCGGCCTCAACAGGAGAGAGGCCCAGCGCTCTGCAGATGGGCCCCAAAGAGCCAGCCTCTCATGGGCAGCCCTCGGGGAGCTCAATCCCTGAGGCCACCACTGGCATCGGACCCTGTGTATGCCCACCAGCATGTGGGCCACAGGTGCTGGGCACTGGGGGACCTCTGGCCTCATTCTCCGATGCCCAGGAAGCCCCGAGACCACAAACATGGCGGGGTGTGCCTTAAAGCACAGGCAGGGCTCCGGGGCTGGTGGAGCACAGTCCCCCTGTGTGGCTGCCCTTTCCTGGCACTCATGGGTGCATCTGGCACCTTCCTTCTGCATGAGCTCCCATGCCCCCAACCCAGCCTGTAGGTCACCTGTGTGCTGGATTGATGGGGTGACCCACAGCTCACCCCACATTGATTTCCAATGCCATTGAGCCTAGGGCATCTGGAAAGACCCTGTGACTCAACTTGGCCTTAGCCCGGGCTCTGCTGGACCCAGAGTGGTCACGTACAGTGTGGGTCAGGAAGAAAGGACAAGAAGGCAGCCTCTGCTGTGGAGGCTCTGGGGGCCTGGGGTGGTCACTGAAGCCTCACCCAGCCCAGCTGGCTGGTGCACTGGACCCCAGCAGGGGCTGTTCCTTCTCCCACCTTCCAGAAGGCACTGTCATGGGTGTGCTTGGGAACAGGGTGCATGGTCAGATTGTTTGGGACACACTCGTCTGCTTAGAGGGTCGAGATTTGCATCCCTGTGTAAAGTCTCTGAGAAGCACACAGGACAGATGCCTTTAATCAAGGGAAGCCTCTGTCTCTTCTGGAGCTGCCAATGCAAAGAGCCTTCCCCTGATGGTGCCTTTGTAAATGGCATGTGAAACTGTGTCCAAAAACACCCCAGGTGGGAAACCACACTCCAGAAGTGGGAAGACCATGCAACTCAGCCTCTGTCCAGGAGCCCGTGATGGTGTGAGGATTGGCGCTGACGCCGGCTGGGGGCTGGGGGAGCCTGGGGACGCCATGCCGTGCGCCCTCTGCCCTCAGCCCATGGCCTGGAAGAGGTTATCTCACCTCTGCCTGATCAATCTATAGGCAGCAGGAGCCAACGCCGGCATCTGGGGACACGCTCGGGGCCTTGGGCCACGGGGGCTTCTGTGGGGCAGACTGAGGTGGTGATCTCGGCAGGCGAAGGGACGTGGTGACCCCTCCACATTCAGTGGCCACATCGAGTCACATGCCCCACCCAGCTGTAGTGGGGGAGTGGTGGTATTTTGTGTTTGTGGAGTGAATGAATGAATTCGAAAACATTCTTTCTTCTGAAGAGGAAGTGCCTCTGGAGTCAGAGGTGAGTGACCCTTGCATCGCCTGATCTAGAAAGGACTGCAGGGTGCCCCAGGGCCCATGGTCCAAGACTTCTCCAGCACCACACCCAGGCCTGCAGCTCTCTGAACCTTGGACAAAGCTTATGCTTTAATACTGAGAAGGACGCTGAGCATGGTGGCTCAAGCCTGTAATTCCAGCACTTTGGAGGTTGAGACAGGTGGATCACCTGAGGTCAGAAGTTTGAGACCAGCCTGACCGACATGGTGAAATCCCGTCTCTACCCAAAAATACAAAAATTAGCCGGGCATGGTGGCAGGCACCTGTAATCGCAGCTACTCGGGAGGCTGAAGCAGGACAATCGCTTTAACCCGGAGGTGGAGGTTGCAGTGAGCCAAGATCACACCATTACACGCCAGCCTGAGCAACAGAGCAAGACTCCATCTCAAAAAAATAAAATAAAATAAATATACTGAGAAAGACAACTCCAGTGCCCACAGCGAGGCCCTAGTGCTCTCCTGCAGACGTCAGCAACCTCTCAGAGCAGACCTCAGACAAGGCCATTCCAGACAATAATAAACCTAGTGAAAAATAAGACCACTTCCGAATCGTGGCTCCCACGGAAACAAGGTCCCTGGGCCACCCTCGAAAATGACCAAACATCCTCCTCTCCTGGCTGAAAGGGGTGCTTGCAGCCTCTTCCCGGCTCCTAGTTGGGGTTCACTGAGGCTTCCCACTGAAGAACTGCAGCCTGCATAGCGGGGCCCAATCCAGAGCTGCCGCCATGCGCACAGTCAGACCGCCAGGGACACGCCCTGGTCACGTTCGCATCTTTGTGTTAGAGTCTCTCAGAATCTCAAAATACTACCTCTGCTTCATCCATTAAATTACCCACCATGGCCAGGCGAGGTGGCTCATGCCTGTAATCCCAGCACTTTGGGAAGTTGAGGTGGGCGGATCACGAAGTCAGGAGTTCGAGGCCAGCCTGGCCAACATGGCAAAACTCACGTCTCTACTAAAAATACAAAAATTAACCGGGTGTGGTGGCGGGCGCCTGTAATCCCAGCTACTCGGGAGGCTGAGGCAGGAGAATTGCCTGAACCCGGGGGGTGGAGGTTGCAGTGAGCGGAGACGACACCACTGCACTCCAGCCTGAGGGACAGAGCAAGACTCCGTCCCCCTCCACCAAAAAAAAGTTACCCACCATTTCCCCAAACTGATTACGTAAAGGAAATTTCCTTTATGGTACATTTATAAAAGCCAGGTATGAAATTGTGTTCTGTCTGGAAAACGAGTATGATTTGTGCATATATCACATATTTTCATAGCTCAATATTCAAAAGCTGCAAAGTGGGAACAGTGCAAGGTGCCAGATTGCAGCCCCCGATGCTCCAGAGCTATGAGATAAGATCTCTTGCGAAGCTTAAGTCTCTCTTCTCTATTCCTTTCATTTTCTCTGTAAACCCTTGGTTGTCTTTTTCTTACTGATTTGAAAGCCTCTTTGTATCAATAAAGATATTGACTCATATACTCCTTGTATATATAAGTCACAAATATTTTCTCCAGCTTGTTAACCTGTTTTACTATTTTACAGCATTTTTCTATGCAAGCTTATTACATTATCATTAAGTCAGGTCTATAAGTCTTTTTTGAGGCTTCCATTCTTTCTAGCACACTTAAAAAGCTCCTCTTCACCCCAAGATGATATAAGCATTCACCTTTATTTCCTTTGGGCATTTTATTTCATTTTTTTCCATGTCATCATTTCATGTCTTCATTTAAGTCATTTTATATATTAATTATACCTGGAATAGTTTTAGTGTTTGCCTTTTTACAAATGACTCTCCAGTTCTCCCAAGTTCACTTACTGAATACACCCTTCATTTCCTGATGCATTCAGAACCCTATGTTAAATCAGCTGCATTCTCCGAGTGCCTGGGTCTCAGGCTTTGCATTTCACTCCAGGGGTGTGTCTGTTTCTGCATCAGAGCTCCCGCCTCGCTGACTGCAGCTTTATGCTACATTTAAATGCCTGGCGCTACATGACAGTCTTCAGAAGTGTTTGTCTAATACTCACTGACCTTCCAAAAGAACATTAAATCAAATTCTTTGAAAAATCCCGGCCGGGCGTGGTGGTTCATGCCTGTAATCCAAGCACTTTGGAGGCCAAGGCGGGCGGATCACCTGAGGTTGGGAGTTCAAGACCAGCCTGACCAACATGGTGAAACCCCCATCTAAAAAAAAAAAGAAAAGAAAAATCCCATTGGTAATTTGACTGGAATGGTATTAGATTCATACACTAATTAAGGAAGAACTGACTTGTAAAAATACAGTTAAGAAGTCAAATCCACGGCCGGGAGCGATGGCTCACCCCTGTAATCCCAGCACTCTGGGAGGTCAAGGTGGGCAGATCACCTGAGGTCGGGAGTTCAAGACCAGCCTGACCAACATGGAGAAACCCTGTCTCTCCTAAAAATACAAAATTAGCCGGGCATGGTAATGCATGCCTGTAATCTCAGCGACTCGGGAGGCTGAAGCAGGAGAATCGCTTGAACCTGGGAGGCAGAGGTTGCAGTGAGCAGAGATGACACCATTGTACTCCAGTCTGGGTGACGAGAGCAAAACTCCATCTCAAAAAAAAAAAAAAAAAAAAAGAAGACATTAAATCCAGGCCGGGCGTGGTGCCTCACACCTGTAATCCCGGCACTTTGGGATGCCAGCACAGGTGGATCACCTGAGGTCAGGAGTTCAAGACCAGCATGGCCAACATGGTGAAACCCTGTCTCTATTAAAATTACAAAAATTAGCCAGGTACGGTGGTGGGTGCCTGTAATCCCAGCTATTCAGCAGGCTGAGGCAGGAGAATCCCTTGAACCCGGAGGCGGAGGTTGTAATGAGCAGAGATGACACCATTGCACTCCAGCCTGGGTGACAAGAGCAAAACTCCGTCTCGAAAAAAAAAAAAAGTTAAATCCAGCCATAGGGGTTCACAGCTGTAATCCCAGAGCTTTAGGAAGCTGAGCTGGGAGGATTTCTTGAGGCCAAGAGTTGGAGACCAGCTTGGGCAACATAGCAAGACCCCATCTCAACCCAAAATGAGGCGGCAGGATCACTGAGGCCAGGAGTTCAAGGCTGCAGTGAGCCGTGATCTCACCACTGCACTCCAGACTGGATGACAGAGTGAGACCTTGTCTCAAAAAAAGAAAAAAAAGTTAAATCTAGGAACATGACATATCTTTTCACTTCTTTCCTCTTTTTAAAAAATGTGAGTCCTGGCCAGGCGCAGTGGCTCATGCCTGTAATCCCAGCACTTTGGGAGGCCGAGGCAGGTGGATCACCTGAGGTCAGGAGTTCAAGACTAGCTTGGGCAACATGGTGAAACCCCATCTCTACTAAAAAAGAATACAAAATATAACTGGGCGCGGTGGTGCCTGCCTGTAATCCCAGCTACTTGGGAGGCTGTGGCAGGAGAATTGCTTGAGCCCGGGAGGTGGAGGCTGCAGTCAGCCAAGATTGAGCCATTGCACTCCAGTATGAGCGACAGAGAGCGAGACTCCATCTCAAAAAAAAAAAAAAAAAATGAGTCCTTGTAGCTGAGTGCAGTGGCTGATGCCTGTAATCCCAGCTCCTGTGTGGGCAGATACTTGTACACAGGAGTTAGAGACCAGATTGGCCAACATGACAAAACCCTGTCTCCACTAAAAATACAAAAATTAGCTGGCCATGGTGGTACATGCTTGTAACCCCAGCTACTCGTGTGGCTGAGGCATGAGAATTGTTTGAACCCGGAGGCAAAGGTTGCAGTGAGTCAAGATCGCGCCACTGCACTCCAGCCTGGGTGACAGAGTGAGACTCTGACTCAAAAAAAAAAGTGGCTATCGAGTGGTGTGATGAATATTTTTTCATTATGTTTTCTCTCTTTCTTTCCTTCCTTCCCTTCCCCTCCCTCCCTCCCTCCTTCCCTCCTTCCCTTCCTTCCCTCCTTCCTTCCCTCCTCCCTCTCTCTTTCTTCTTTCTCTTTCTCTCTCTCTCTCTCTTTCTTTCTCGCTTTCTCTCTTTCTTTCTTTCTATCTGTCTCACTCTGTCACCCAGGCTGGAATGCAATGGCACGGTCTTGGCTCACTGCAACCTCCACCTCCCAGGTTCAAGTGATTCTCCTGCCTCAGCCTTCCGAATAGCTGGGATTACAGGCACACACCACCATTCCTGACTAATTTTTGTATTATTAGTAGAGATGGGGTTTCACCATGTTGGCCAGGCTGGTCTCGAACTCCTGGCCTCAGGTGATCCGCTCACCTCGGCCTCCCAAAGTGCTGGGATTACAGGAGTGAGTCATCGCGCCCGGCCTACTTTATTTTTAACATCAGAATGAACCTATGCGTATGTCTACAGCTGATGTGATGCTTCGCCTGCAGATTGAACAGTGACACACGAGTCACCATGCAGTCCCAGCACTCGGCCCAGCTTCCCACCACGGCTGGCCCGTCATCTGTGGAGCGGGACGCCCAGTCTCTCACCTGTGCCCACTGAGGGACATCTGGGTAGTTTCCGTTCTTTTGTCCTCACCCTTAATGTGAGGAGACTCCCTTCCAGCCCCAAACCAGGCTGAATTCTCCTCTGTTCTCTGTGCCTCGGCAGGTCAGGAGCAGGTGGGGACGTGTGTGGAGAAGGGACGTCCCCAGAGCACCCTGGCCTCAGTCCCACTTCCACGGCCCGCAGTGGCTCAGGACCAGTGCACCAGAGACCTGGCAGGGCTGAGGAATGGCCAGGGTCTGCCTAGGGGCTCAGAGCCAGGGCCGAGGATGCCGGCATGGGGGTGCCGGCAGAGGCCCTGTGACATGGAGATGCCTGGTGTGTTTTTCTGCACATGTGGCTGTCACTCAGGGGTTGGTGCCTTTCCCTAGCACTAACCCGTCAGCACCTCTGGGCCTGCTCCCTTGTCCCTGGCTGGGTCGGGAGGCTGGGTCGGGAGGCTGACGGAGTCCGGTTCTTTCTCTTGTCCATGCAGCGGGTGTGTCCCGACCTGTTCTGGGGCAGGCCCTGGGCCGACGCTGGGAAAAAGTCAGCCAAGTCTCCGGGAAAAGTGGACCCACTGGACAGGGCTGCGGCCCATGGTTAAGTGGGCAGGGGCGGGTTCTTTGGGGACCTGGGATAGGTGGGGGACCCTGCGGAGATACAGGGGTGAGGCCAGAAGGCAGGTCTGCTCGGCAGGGGGGAGGGTTCCTCCATGGGGGACAGGGACTGGCTCCCCCAGTGAAAGGCCAGTGTTGAGGGGGTGGGAGGTCAAGCTGCACTGGGGCCTGGAGGAAGAGCAGGTGCTGGGCTGGGCCAGGAGGGGCCCCAGGATGCAGTGGCTTCTGTTCTGGTGCCCAGGGCCATGGGCGCTACCAGCATAGAAGGCTCCCGGGAGTCCTCTGAGCACAGGCTCCTCCTTGGTTTGGGGGCCTCTTCCTGCCTGGGGTGAGCCTGTAAACCAGCCCTGAGCACCTGAGTCAACCTCGGATGGCAGGGCCCCAGGTGAGGGTTGTCACAGTGAGGTCAGGGTGCCCCTCGGCACAGGTGGCCACATGCGGGTCCAGACAACAGGCTCCTCCTGGGCTTCCTGCTGAGGACACCCCTCTTATCCACCTTCCTCTGTCAGGCCATCGTCAGACTCTGGATTCAGGGTTGGCTGACGCATCCTGGATCCCTCCCTTGTCCTTCACCTCTGCACTGCCGCGTGGGGACGGACCCTGGGAAGCTCCTGTCAGCACCCAGCACCCCTAGGTGTCCCCCTTCCTTCGATTCTGGGCTTTCTGACTGTGGTGGAGCCGGCTGTGTTTGCTGCTTTTCTTTTTTTTTTGAGACAGAGTTTCATTCTTGTCACTGGAGTGCGGTGGCGCCATCTCGGCTCACTGCAGCCTCCACCTCTTGGGTTCAAGCGATTCTCCTGCCTCAGCCTCCCAAGTAGCTGGAATTACAGGCACACGCCACCACACCTGGCTAATTTTTAAAAATATTTTTAGTAGACACAGGGTTTCACCATGTTGCTCAGGCTGGTCTTAAACTCCTGACCTCAGGTGATCCGCCTGCCTTGGCCTGCCAAAGTGCTGAAATTATAGAAGTGAGCCACAGCGCCCCCTCCTGCTGCTTCTTTTTAACCTCTTTGGTAACGAGAGCTCCGACTACAAATCCCAGTGCTGATGGGGCCCATGGCGGGGGTGGGGGTGCCAGAGGGCTGTTCCCTGGTGCCACGTTGCCCACCCCTTGGTGCTGATGGAAGGCCCAGCAGGGGGAGGGCCGCCTAACCTGGCAGTGAGCAGGTGGGCAGAGGGAAGATGTGGAGGGTGGAAGGGAGGGGCTCTGTTCTAGGAAGTCCTTGGAGGCTCCTGCATGGGCTCCTTGGGCTCCCCCGCAGTGGTGCGATGTGAGCCGCAGCTGAGGTCCATCAGTGGTGGTCTTCACACCGCCGGCGCCTCCGCGGGGCATGCTGACAGACACCTGAGCTCAACCTTGGTCCTGGGTGTGTGAGAGAGTTTCTGCAGGTGATGGGGGCCTCTGAAGGGGAGCCACGAAGGGGTTCCTTGAGGGGCTCAAGCAGCCTCAAGGACGCAACTCTGGAAATCAACAGGGGGATCCCAAGTTTCCCAGGGAAGCGCCAAGGACTTCTAAGAGCAGAAGCCAGTGGATCCCCTGCGTGGCCTGACTCCCAAGACGTGGGTGTGTAGAGCCACAGTCACTAAGACCACAGTGCCCAGGTGAGCCAATGGACACACAGACCACGGAAGGGGGGAAGATGCAGAAATGGACCTCACGCCTGGGGACAGCTGGCCTTCTACCAAGGAGCAGAGTCCACTCGATGGAGAAAGGGGTATTTCCAGTGCCAGGGCAGCTGGACATACACCTGCAAAAGAATAAACCTCAGCTCCGGCCCACTTCACACCATACACAGAAGACAATTTGAGGCCAGCTCGGTGACTCACCCCCGTAATCCCAGCACTGTGGGAGGCCGAGGCAGGTGGATCACCTGAGATCAGGAGTTCGAGACCAGCCTGACCGACATGGTGAAACCGGTCTCTACTAAAAATACAAAACTTAGCTGGGAATGGTGGCACGCGCCTGTTATCCCAGTTACTCAGGAAGCTGAGGCAGGAGAATTGCTTGAACCTGGGAGGCAGAGGTTGCAGTTGCACTCCAGCCTGGGCAACAGAGTGAGGCTCTGTCTCAAAAAAAAAAAAAAGAGAGTGGCAGATGAAGGCGACTTAGGGAAGCTTGCTTGTGTAGATGGTGTTAGGCCATTCTTGCTTCACTCTAGAGAGATACCCGAGGCTGGGTAATTGATAAAGAAGAGAGCTTTCATTGGCTCACGGTTCTGCAGGCTGTACAGGCATGGTGCCAGCATCTGCTCAGCTTTTAGGGAGGCCTCAGGCAGCTTATGATCACAGTGGATGGCAAAGTGGTAGCTGGCACTTCTGATGGTGACATCGGGAGCAGAGAGAGAGAGAGGGAAAGGTGTTACATGCTTTACACAAGCAGATAGCGTGAGAATTCACCTATCACCAAAGCGATGGTGCCAAGTCATTCGTGAGCCATCAGGTTCCGCCATCCAGTCACCTACTGCCCTACCCCACCTCCAACACTGAGAATCACATTTTGGTGTGAGATTTGGAGAGGACAAACATCCAAACCATATCATAGATTCTTCTGCTATCAGCTTCAGGACAATAAGAATCCAGTTGTTGTTGGTGATTAACTTTTGTTCCTGGCAGAGAGGGGAGGTAGGATATATTTTGTTGTCATAAAAAGGAAAAAAAAAATCACAGGATCAGATCAATTGATGCAGAAAAAGCATTTGACAAAATTCAATATCCATTCACAGTAAGAACTCTCAGAGAAATAGAAATAATGGGAGCTTTCCTCAACTTGACAGAGAACATCTTCAAAAAACATGCAACTAGTGCAAAAGACTAGATGCTTTCTCCCTAAGACCAGAAATGAAGCAAGGATGTCCACTCCCATGACTGTTATTCAACTTAGTGCTGGAAGATTTAGCCAGTGCCATAAGGCAAGACAAGGAAATACAGGCATATAGGTTGGAAAGCAAGGAATCAAACTGTCCCTATTTACAGAAGACATAATTGTCTTTGAAAAAAATACCAAAGATTTAACTAATAACCACTCCTAGAATTAAAGAAATGAGTTCAGCAAGGTTGTAGGATACAAGAAGAACATGCAAAAACATTTGAATTTCTATATATTAACAATGAACCTATAGACACCAAAATAAAAACCACAAAACCGTTTACACTTGCTCAACATAAAACATGTACAGGATTTGTATGATGAAACTATGAGACACTGTTTTTAAAAAAATCAATGAAGGCCTCATCAAATAGAGAGGCATACAATGTTCATGGATCAGAAAATTAAGCATCATAAAGACATCAAGTTTTCCCAAACTGATATATAGATTTAACGTAATTCCTATCAGAATCCTAGCAAGATTTTGTAATAGTTGGAAACAAAATTATTCTAAAATTTATATGGAAAAATCAAAGAAACAACAATAGCTAAAACAATTTTGAAAAAGAAGAATGGGCCAGGTGTAGTGGCTCACGTCTGTTATCCCAGCACTTTGGGAGGCCAAGATGGGTGGATCACCTGAGGTCAGGACCAGCCTGACCAATATGGTGAAACCGCATCTCTAATAAAAACACAAAAATTAGCCAGGTGTGGTGGTGTACCTGTAGTCCCAGCTATTAGGGAGGCTGAGACAGGAAAATAGCTTGAACTGGGGAGGTGGAGGTTGCAGTGAGCTGAGATCACACCACTAAACTCCAGCCTGGGTGACAGAGAGAGACTCAAAAAAAAAAAAAAAAAAAAAAAAAGAAAAGAAAAGAAAAGAAAAAAGAATGAAGTGGGCTGGGTGAAGTGGCTCACACCTGTAATCCCAGCACTTTGGGAGGCCAAGGTGGGTGAATCACAAGGTCAGGAGTTTGAGACCAGCCCGGCCAACGTGGTGAAACCCTATCTCTACTAAAAATATAAAAGTTAGCCAGGCGTGGTGATGGGCACCTGTAATCCCAGCTACTTGAGAGGCTGAGGCAGGAGAATCGCTTTAAAACCTGGAAGGCAGAGGTTTCAGTGAGCCGAGATTGTGCCACTGCACTCCAGCCTGGGCAAAAGAGTGAGACTCTGTCTCAAAAAAAAAAAAAAAAAAAAAAAAAAAGGAAAAGAAAGAAAGAAAAAGAAGAAGAATTAAGTGAGGAATCAGTTTACTAGGTCTTAAGATTGATTATATAGCTACAGTAATCAAGACTGTGATGCTGGTAAACAGATGGACCCATAGATCAATGGAACGAAGCAGAGAACCCAGAAATAAACCCATAGGAATATGTTTTTTCATTAATTAATTTGTATTGTAAATTCACATAACAGGAAATTTACCATTTTAACCATTTGAAGGTTTAAAATTCTGTGGCCATTACTACATCATGATATTGTACAGCAGTCATCACTGTCTTAGTTCCAGAACTTTCTATTCACTCTAAGTGGAAGCCGCATACTCATTAAATAGCCACTCCTCATTTCCTCTTCTCTACAACCCCTGGAAACCACCCATCTGTTTTCTGTCTCTACAGATTTGCCTGTTCTGTGAATGTCATATGAATGAAATCGTACAGTATGTGGCTGTTTCATGTCCGGCTCACGTAGCATCATGTTTTTGAGGTTCATCCACGTTGCAGCATGTATGAGTACTTCACTGGTATTTATAGCTGAATGACATTCCTTCCTGTGCTCACACACATTCTATTCATCCATTCTTGTGTGGATGGACATTCGGCTGTTGTAAATGCTGCTGCTATGAACACCTGTGTCCAAGCTTCTGCTCGAATACCTGCTTTCATTTCTGTTTTGGCGTATCCCCAGAAGTGAAATTGCTTGATCATATAGTTATTCTATATTTAATTGTTTGAGGAACTGCAAAAGTGTTTTCTGCGGTGGCTGTACCACTTTTGGTTTCCATCAGCAACTTGTGAGGGTTTCAATTTTTCTACATTCTCACCAAAGAAACAAGAATAAAACTGATTTTCTGCTCTTTGATAATAGCCATCCTATTGGGGTAAAGTGCTACTTCACTTGAGTTTTCTTTTTGAGACAGAATTTTTGCTCTTTTTTTTTTTTTGAGACAGAGTCTTGCTCTGTCGCCAGGCTGGAGTGCAGTGGCGCAATCTCGGCTCACTGCAACCTCCACCTCCTGGATTCAAGCAATTCTTCCGCCTCAGCCTCCTGAGTAGCTGGGACTACAGTCATGTGCCACCATGCCCGGCTAATTTTTGTATTTTTAGTAGAGACAGAGTTTCACCATGTTGACCAGGATAGTCTCGAACTCTTGACCTTGTGATCCACCCACCTTGGCCTCCCAAACTGCTGGGATTACAGGTGTGAGCCACTGTGCCCAGCCCCCCCCCCTTTTTTTTTTTTGAGATGAAGTCCAGTCCTCTGTTGCTCAGGCTGGAGTGCAGTAGCACAATCTTGGCTCACTGCAACCTCCGCCTCCCAGGTTTAGGCAATTCTCCTGCCTCAGCCTCCTGAGTAGCTGGGATTACAGGCATGTGCCACCACGCCCAGCTAATTTTTCTATTTTTAGTAGAGATGGGGTTTCACCATGTTGGTCAGGCTGGTCTCGAACTCCTGATCTCGTGATCTGCCCACCTCGGCCTCCCAAAGTGCTGGGATTACAAGTGTGAGCCACCACGCCCGGCATTTTTTTTTTTTTTTTTTTTTTTAAGAGACAGGGTTTCACCATGTTGGCCAGGCTGGTCTCAAACTCCTGACCTCATGATCCATCCGCCTTGGCCTCCCAAACTGCTGGGATTACAGGTGTGAGCCACTGCCACCGGCCGAATTTTTGCTCTTGTTGCCCAGTCTGAAATTCAATGGCGCCATCTTGGCTCACCGCAACCTCCGCCTCCTGGGTTCAAGGGATTCTCCTGCCTCAGCCTCCTGAGTAGCTGGGGTTACAGGCGCCTGCCACCACGAGAGACAGGGTTTCTCCATTGTTGGTCAGGCCTATCTTGAACTCCCAATCTCAGGCTGTCTGCTCGCCTTGGCCTCCCAAAGTGCTGGGATAAGCGCCATAGCACAAGCCACCATGCCCGGCCTTTTTATTTATTTATTTTGAGATGGAGTTTTATTCTTGTTGCCCAGGCTGGAGTGCAGTGGCGCAATCTTGGCTGACCACAACCTCCGCTCCTGGGTTCAAGCGATTCCCCCGCCTCAGCCTCCTGAGTAGCTGGGATTACAGGCATGCACCATCACACCTGGCTAATTTTGTATTTTTAGTTGAGAATGAGTTCCTCCCTGTTGGTCAGGCTGGTTTTGAACTCCCAACCTCAGGTGATCTGCCCGCTTCAGCCTCCCAAAGTGCTGGGATTAAGGCCTGGGCCACCGCGCCCGGCCTCAGTTGGTTTTAGCTTGCACTTCCCTAGTGACTGAGGGTGCTGAGCATCTTTTCATGTGCTTGGTGGCCATGTGCCTGTCTTCTTTGGAGAATTGTCTATTTTAGTCCTTTGCCCAGTTTTTAATTGGATTGTCTTAAGAGTCCTCTATATGTCCTGGATATTAGACCCTTATCAGATATGTGATTTTTCAAATCTTCACTTTCATCCATTTTCACTCTCCTGACAGAGTCCTTATCGTATAAACATTTTGTTTTATTTTTTTGAGACGGAATTTTAGTCTTGTGGCCCAGAGTGGAGTTTAGTGGCGAGATCTCGGCTCACCGCAACCTCTGCCTCCTGGGTTCCAGTGATTCTCTTGCCTCAGCCTCCTGAGTAGTTGGGATTACAGGCATGTGCCACCACAACTGGCTAATTCTGTATTTTTAGTAGAGACGGGGTTTCACCATGCTAGCCAGGCTGGTCTCGAACTCCTGACCTCAGATGATCCACCCACCTCGGCCTCCCAAAGTGCTGGGATTACAGGTGTGAGCCACTGTGCCTGGCCATCAGACTCCTTTATACGGGCAGTAATCCGTTCATGAGGGCAGAGTCCTTGCGATCTAATGACCTCCCAAAGATTCCACCACCTACTGCTATCACCCTGGGGGTGGGGGAGATAACACATGAATGTTGTGGGGAGACCAACGTTCTCCCTGTAGCAGGTGGGCTTTGGGGGGGGTAGAGGGCAGGGCTCTCTCTGTTCTACCAGGGCCTGTCCACCAAGAGGGACCCCGCCCACCAGCTGGGCCATTTGGTAATTCTGCCAGGCAGATGGTTAATTCTGCAAAAAGGAAGAGAATCTCTGTCACCACCGTCCCCTAGTTCACTGAGAAGAGCGATGCTGTCTGACACATACCCACCGTAGACCGCAGTGGAGAGGCCAGACCAGAGAAACTGAGGCACAGGCAGTGGGGCAGGTTTGAGGCGAGAGGAGTAGGAGGGAGAGAACACGGACCCCACCCTCACGGCCTAGGCTGAGCAGGGGGTGTTTTAGAGCTCACCACTGCTCAGAGCTGCCTCCCAGACCTGGACATCCATGTGGAATGACCATCCTGCCCTCAATAAGCAGAGGCAATTTCCCCTCCACAGTGGGTAAACTGAGGCCTAGTGAGGAAGCTGGTGGCCAGGAGGGTTCCAGAGTCCTCACAAAGTGTCCTGCAGAGACCCACACCTCCCGTGATGCCAGACCACCTGGCCAGGCTGTGGGGAGCAGGGCCTAGGGCCCTGGCCAGGGCTCTACGTCACCCAAGGCCATCCTGACTCTGGCTCCTGGCCTCTGGGAGCCTGGCACTTCCTGGGAGCCACGGGGGATGGAGCCTCCACCTGCAGCAGGGGGAGAAGGCACAGAATCCAGGCTCGTTTGAGGGGCCAAGGCTGAGCCCCTGCAGCCTCTGCCCTGTTCTGCCATTGGGACCTGGCTTCTCTCGACTTCTGCATGCGTCACATGGGCAGTGCCTGCTGTCTTTGCAGGCTGGGAACACCTGATGTGACCTGGGCACCCAAGGGGCACCCAGCACAGCAGGAGCCTGGACCTGGAGCGCTCTGTCCTTCATGCATCAAGGCCCGAGTCGTGGTTCTGCCCCTTAGCAGCTGCGTGACTCTGGCCAAGCTCTTCCCCGCAACGGGCCTCAGTTTCCACATCTGTGGATGGCGCCAATCACGATGAAGACCTAAGGAGACCGTTCTGCTTATGGAGTGAGCAGAATCGCAAAGCTCTCAGGGCCCGGCCCGGGCATGCCAGGCCTGCAGGCGTCCTAGGGCACAGCACGGATGTGGGAGAAAGGGGCTGCTGAGCCCTTCTGCTGCAGGTGAGGACACGGGACTCAGGGATGGAGCCCAACACTGTCCCAGAGCTCTGCTGCCCAGGTGCCTCTTGGGGAAACTGAGGCTTAGCCCTACAAAGGCATCAGCCCCACTGAAGACAGGGCCAAGCCCCTGGCCCCTCACTCCCCTTCAGGGGTCTGTGTCACCAGAGCCTCTTCCAGAGAGCCTTGATGGCTCCGGATCGCCCCAGGGCAAGGGGCTGGGATGGAAAGCCCCACGGCATGGCGGAAGTCCAGAATTCTACAGGGGCCTCTTTGTCAACCTCCATGCAAGAGGCTGGGTGACGCCTGCCCACAGGGGTCAAGCCCCAGTCCAGTGACACAGGTGCACCTGCAAAGATTTTAGTCTTTTAAAAAAAGTGAAGTGCAGGCTTGGATGTTGCTTTTCAGTTTTTAATTCCCCTTGACCTACCTCTGAGCTAAGGTTTCCACTGACCCACTTAACCACCTGGGGCGAGAAGAGCCACCAGGTTGGAGGGAGTGACTTCAGGGGCAGGACTGCCTCACAGGAGAGAGGGGAGCCGAGCTGCTGGGAGCAACAGTGGCCGGTCATCCCTAAGCTGTGTGCGCCGGCTCCCTGGCACCCCGGGGCCTTTCTGCAAGGACAGTGCAGCCCGTGGGTCTGAGTGTTGCCATTGAACTTGATGTTACTGAGCCCTCCCCCTGGTGAGACCCCTGACCACGGAGGAGCAAGGAGAACGGGGTGTTTCGAGGGCAGGCAGGGGATCCCGTGCATAGCTGGGCTTCTGTGAGACTTTGGCTTGTGCTTATTTTAAATATTTTTGCCGCAAATACAGAACTCCAGGGGAGAGGGCAGGAAATCCGGCGAGCCGAGGCCTGGCCCAGCTAGGGTCAGGATGTGCCTCTCAGAGCAGGCACCTGCAGGGCGGGCCAGGAGGGTCTTCCCTCGTGGGGTCTGCAGAAGGCACAGTGCAGGGAGGGAGAGCACCCTCCACACATCCAGACGCAGGCAGCGAGAGGGCCCTGATCCCAGCCCAGAGCTCTCAGGCACTCCACACACCCAGACACCAGCAGTGAGAGGGCCCTGCTCCCAGCTCAGAGCTTCCGGGCACTCCACACACCCAGGCACGGGCAGTGAAAGGGCCCTGATCCCAGCTTAGAGCTCCCGGGCACTCCACACACCCAGACACGGGCAGTGAGAGGGCCCTGCTCCCAGGTCAGGGCTCCTGGGCATGCCACACACCCAGACATAGGCAGTGAGAGGGCCCTGATCCCAGCCCAGAGCTCTCGGGCACTCCACACACCCAGGTACGGGCAGTGAGAGGGCCCTGATCCCAGCCCATAGCTCCCAGGTACTCCACACACTCAGACATGGGCAGTGAGAGGGCCCTGTTCCCAACCCATAGCTCCTGGGCACTCCACACACCCAGATATGGGCAGTGAGAGGCCCCTGATCCCAGCCCATAGCTCCCAGGCACTCCACACACCCAGGCACGGGCAGTGAGGGGGCCCTGATCCTAGGTCAGGGCTCCTGGGCATGTCACATACCCAGACACGGGGCAGCGAGAGGGCCCTGATCCCAGCCCAGGGCTCCCGGGCACTCCACACACTCAGGCACAGGCAGCGAGAGGGCCCTGATCCCAGCCCATGGCTCCCGGGCACTCCACACACCCAGGCACGGGCAGCGAGAGGGCCCTGATCTCAGCCCAGAGCTCCCAGGCTCTCCACACACCCAGACACAGGCAGTGAGACAGCCCTGCTCCCAGCTCAGAGCTCCTGGGGCACAACACACCTCAGCCAGCCTGTTCCGACCCCGACTCCATACTGCCTGACTCTCCACAGCCACCCCTGGCTGACTGAGATGGACCCCCTCCCCCACAGCTCCCCCACGACAACCCCAGCACCTGAACCCAGGCTGACCACCTTGGCCACCAGCTCTGCCCCCAGCTTGCTCCCCAGGTTTGTTCTCAAGCACCCCCGAAGTCTTTTCTGGAGCAATCTTAGCACATGCAGAACATTCAGGGGGACGCTGGGGCTGGGAGGTGGGAGGAGAAACTGAGGCCGACCTCTGTCCAGAGGAGAGGTGCCCGCTGCTCCCCATCCCGGACTCTGGCTGCCCACCGACCAACGGCACACCTGCCCATGTGGGAATCCTGGTGGCATCTCTCACTGTGTCAGTCACCCCCAGCCCAGTGCTGCCCAGATTCAGGCTTCCTCGTACCCCTGTCACTCTTCAATCCCGACCCATGCTGGCCAGGTCGCTTCCTTCTCAGGCTCAGGGGGAGCACTGTGCCCAGAGTCCTTCGTGGTTCTCTGCAGCCTGCACGCAGGGCCTGCCTCGCTGGCTTGACTGCACAGACAAGGGGTCTGTGTTACCAAGGCCTCCCGCTGAGGCCAGCCCCCTCAAGGCCATGCCTGCGGGGCCACCAGGGGTTCAGCATCCTTGCAGGCCCCAGGCCTCTGCACCTGCTCCTGCTTTACTGGGGGCACTGTACCGCCCCACGTCCACCTGGGACCCTCGTCTCCTGTCCACTGCAGCTCCTCTCTGGGACGTCTTCCCAGATGCCTCCGAAGCTCCTGTCCAAGCCACAGTGTCCCTCAGCCTCTGTCACTGGTCCTAGGAAGACCCCTCGGGAGCTCACACTCAGGGCCACACTCAGGGCCTCCGCCATGGGGCCAGCTGCCTTCCTTCTCAAAGCACCTGGAGGAAGGAGGTAGGGGGTCAATGGGAACCTCCATCCCCAGGCAAATATGCCCCTTTTGAAGATGAGGGAACCGAAGTTTAGAGAAGGAAAGGACTTGCCTGGCGTCACACAGCCAGCCTAGGGTGGCAAAGTCAGGAGCCTCCCTAGCATCGCCCAGGGCTGCCCAGGGCGGGACACCAGCCCTACAGTCTCCTCCATCAGGCTGGGATCCTGCATCCGGCTCCTCCCACAGCCCCAGGCGGGCCCCTGAGTGGGGCTCTCAGCTTGTGTGGAGGTACCCCAGGGACGCCACCCTGATCCAGCCTCCATGGAGGCTCTTGCAGGCCACTTGGAGGGGCCGGGGCACCCCGGCAGCGCCTGTCAGGCCCCTGAGCACCGAGGCTCCCCACCGAGGGCACCTGTCCCGCCTTTGCCCCATTCCAGCAGGGCCCTCGGGGGAGGCAGGACAGGGTCACATTCCGGAAGCCAGAGGCCTTTGAGCCCCGCCCAGAGCAAGTCTCAGTCCCCAGCCCCCAAGGCAGCTGCCCCCGGTGGGTGAGTCAGGCTGGGCGAGACTCCCGGGAGCGAGCGAGCGAGGGAGAGCAGCGCCTGCATCACAGGGAGGCGTCCCCGCCGCAGGGAGGCTGAGGCGCTGGCCCTGATTGGGCGCCGGGCGGAGCTGCCTTTGCGCTTTGCGTGGTCGCGGGGGTATAACAGGGGTGCGCGGGGCTGGCAGGCGGGGGACACGGGTGCACAGCCGGCGCGGACGCCCCACAGGCCCCCACAGGACTGCCAGCATCCCGGGACCCACCGCCCAGCCCCGGTCCCCGCCCGGCCCCGAGCAGACCCCATGACGGACGCGGTGCTGCGCCGGCTCCTGAGGCTGCACCGCACGGAGATCGCGGTGGCCGTGGACAGCGCCTTCCCCCTGCTGCACGCGCTGGCCGACCACGACGTGGTCCCCGAGGACAAGTTCCAGGTGGGCTCCCGCCCTCCCCTGCCCCCCAGGCCCTGCGAGTCAGGGGTAGTCCCCAGGGAAGTTCCAGGAGGACCCTGCCCCTAGCCTCCCAGTGGCTCCAGTCCCTCCAGGCCCGGCAAGGTGGCTCAGGCCTGTAATCCCAGCACTTTGGGAGGCTGAAGCCAGCGGATCACCTGAGGTTGGGAGTTCGAGATCAGCCTGACCAACATGTAGAAACCTCATCTCTACTAAAAATACAAAATTAGCTGGGCATGGTGGCAGGCGCCTGTAATCCCAGCTACCTGGAAAGCTGAGGAGGAGAATCACTTAAACCTGGGAGGTGGAGGTTGCGGTGAGCAGAGATCACGCCATTGCACACCAGCCTGGGCAACAAGAGCAAAACTCCGTCTCAAAAAAAAAACTTGGCTGCCTTCCCCCAGCCATCCCCCACACCTCACCTCCAAGCCAAAGGAATGGCCTCCAGGACAAGTTTCCCCAGCCCCCACCCTCAATACCCTGTGCCACCACCTGACCCCACCACAAGCCGAGGAGATGGGCGTGGAGGTGCCCAGGTCTCCAGTGCCTCTGTGTGGGAGCACCCCCCTCTAGTCATGGTGGAGACAGGCAGGCCGCAGGGTGTGGGTGACCATGGCAGGGACCCTCATGCCACCCCACTGCAGGAGACGCTTCGTCTGAAGGAGAAGGAAGGCTGCCCCCAGGCCTTCCATGCCCTCCTGTCCTGGCTGCTGACCCAGGACTCCGCAGCCATCCTGGACTTCTGGAGGGTTCTGTTCAAGGACTACAACCTGGAGCACTATGGCCGGCTGCAGCCCATCCTGGACAGCTTCCCCAGAGGTGGGTGCTGGTGGGCCTGGCTGCCGGGGGGCCTGGGGCAGCTGCTGTCACCTGCTCAGCCCAGCGGGACTGGAGCCGGAGTGGTGTTTGGGGAGCCCGTGGGTGATGCCCAGGATGGGCTTGGATCCCAAGAGGCAAAGGGCCCAGGCCTCACCCACGTGGCCAGGGTGTCCAGTTCTGGGGCCCAGCCTCCCCCTGGAGAAAACTGAGGCTGGGACCCTGCTTCTGCCCCTGAGCTGCAGATGTGGACCTCAGCCAGCCCCGGAAGGGGAGGAAGCCCCCGGCCATCCCCAAGGCTTTGGTACCGCCACCCAGGCTCCCCCACCAAGAGGAAGGCCTCAGAAGAGGCTCGAGCTGCCGTGCCAGCAGCCCTGACTCCAAGGGCCACCTCCAGCCCAGGTACCCAGCAGGGGAAGCCAGCTGGGGGCTCCAGTCTTCCCCGGGAGCCTGTACCCCCTCCCTACCTGGGCTCTCACTCACTGGGGTGGAGCCAGCCTGCCTGGGGCTGTGGAGGTCCCCTCCGGGTACTAGACCCACACACTGGACCAGCCTCTCAGCTCCTTCCTGCCCGAAGGCTGAGCTCCCCCAGGGCTGGCGAAGTAGGCACGTGGGTTTTATTTGCTTTCTACTGAGGGGGAAACCAGAGCCCTGCAAAGGGAAGGACCCACGGGAGGCTGGGATACCCAGCACTGGACCCCACTCCATGCCCTCCCACCTCGGGCGCCTGCCCACCAGCACTTATCCCCCACCGAGAGGGAGGCCAGGCTGCCCCCAGCTCCCCCATTCAGGCTCTCAGCTGAAGGCCAAGCCCCCCAGGAAGCCGGAGAGCAGCACAGAGCAGCAGCGCCTTCCGCCTGGGAACGGTGAGCAGGGCCCAGGGAGAGTGCCTCCCTTCTCTCTGGCCAGGGGCAAGGGGTCAGGGGTCAGAGCAGGGCCTGCCCTCTGAGGGCCTGTCCTGGGGACTGGGAACGTGCTGGCCTGGTGTGCAAGGGCCATCCCCCAGGCCTGAGGGGCACTGCCAGACCCAGGAAGGGGACACCCTGGCTCCAAGCATGATCTCGCCAGTCACCTCTGCCCCCACTGCACCCCGGTCTGGGACCCCCCTTCTCAGGCACCCCACCTCTGCCCATGCAGTCCCTATCCTTCAGGACCAGTCCAGACACTGCTTCATCCAGAAAATCATCCCTGGCCCCCAGCTGCACGCAGACTGGACCCCTCCCATTTCCCTTTCCTTCCTTCCCAGGGGACTGGACCCCAGAGACGCCCTGTGCCCACCGCTGTCCTCCCTGAGGGCAGAGACTAGGAACTCTGTGTCCCTCCCAGCACAACACAGGGCCCATGTCATGGGGTCCTGGTCATTAGTCATTCCTTCCTATCTATTGACAGTGCCACCCCTAGCACACACACACACGAGCGCACACACAAACACACATATTTGCGTGTCTCTGCACTTACCTGTGGGCTGTCTGCACATGGCAGGACTGGGTCCCCTCCTTGGCCTGCCCTGGCTGGAAGGAGAGGCCTCTGCAGCCAGGTACCGCCTGCTCCTGGCATGGAGGATGTGCTCGGGAACGGTCTTCCCCACGGGTGACCCCAATGGATGGTCCCTTTCCCAGGGATTCAGACCATGTCAGCTTCAGTCCAGAGAGCTGTGACCGTGTCCTCCGGGGGACGTCCCGGGAGCCCGAGGCGCCATGGGAGGGGGATCCTCATCCAGCAGGTGTTTGAGTCAGGTAGACGCTGTGGTGGGGGAGGGCGGCTGACGGGGGAGACCCAGGCCCCAAGACGGAAGGAGGACCCCGCCCCTTTGCACCCTCGTGGTCCTACAGCAGACAGAGCTGTTGCTCAGGTAGCCAGAGTTTCTGCCTGTGGTTCTTCTGACTTTGGAGAAGGGCGGGCACTGACGTCTCCCTGTCGGGGGGGTCTTCTGTGAGGCTGGTGGTCCAGGCATGCATGCAGCTCAGGGTGCGCAGCACTCCCCATCACCTCCATCCACCCGCAGGGGCCCTCCTCGGCCATGGGGTTGCATCCTTAGAAAGCTCTGCTCGTGCTGATGAGGACCTCCAGGGGGTCTGCACTCCAACCAGGACAGCCTGCGGCGCCCTTGCCCCCACAGCCTGCCCAGCCCGCCCGCGCCCTCGCCCCCATACCCTGGCCAGCCTGTGGCACCCTCGCCCCCCCATACCCTGGCCAGCCGCCGACCCCATGCAATCACCAGCACAATCTGACCAGGGCACAGCAGGGCTGCTGGCGGCAGGCCCACCGTGCCATTGGGGCATTTGATCTACAGTCCCTGCATGGCGTCTCTTTGGTGCTGGACATGGGCCGGGGACACCGAGTGCAGCCAGGGCCCTGGTCTTGCACCTCTGGGAGGGCCCCAGGGCCACTGTGTTACTTCCTAAGGCTGTTGGACCAAATTGGCACAAGCTGGAGGCTTAAAACAACAGAATGCCAAGGTCCAGGCGTCTTGGCCGCGCCCCTCTGGAGGCTCGAGGGAAGAGTCTTTCCTTGTCCCTCCCAGCTGCTGGTCATTATGGGGGTGCCCCATGCCCCTTGTTACCGAGCTCAGGACCCTGCCGCTCCAGGCTCTGCCTCTGTGGTCACACAGCTGTCTCCCGTGTGTCCCGTTTCTGTAAGAACACCAGTGATTGAATTTATGGTCCGGTGCGACCTCATATTAACTAATCACATCTAGGAAGACCCCAGTTCCAAGTAAGGTCACACTCTGAGGTTCTGGGTGGACGTGAACTTTGGGGGACACGATTGAACCCCCTTGTGCAGACAGACCCAGGACAATCCTGAGTCGCCGGGGGTGGGGGCGGGCTGGAGGAATGCAGGCTGGGGAACTCCACCTGTCCCTGTGAGGCCCCAGCCTGGGGCCTACACCACCACCAAGGCAGGTCCTGCTGGGCAGGTGAGGCAGGACCAGCCAGCGTCTCCTCCCAGGGAGCTCCAGGAAGTGCATCCAGGTCGGGGGGAGTTTTACACTCCCAGCAAGCTCGAAGACCCCGGTGGTGGGGAAGAGCAAGGCCCGCAGCAGTGGTGGTCTGAAGCCTCTGGTTCGAGCCAAGGGAGCCCAGGGCGCTGCCCCTGTAAGCACCCCGCCTGTCCCTGGGGAGCCCGGCTCCTATATACCCCCACCCAGGAACAGCGTGGCCTCCAGGGCAGTAGTTCTGCTGGGGGCTGGGGGCTGGGGGCTGCTGCTGAGACGCCTGGCGCCGCAGCCATGTGCACCCCTCGGTGCCCAGGCCACCCCCGTTGATAACGCTCTCTTCCTTGCAGGGTGGAGGTGAGCCTAGGCTGGGCCAGCAGGGCAGGGTTCCTGCCCCCTCTGGCCCTCCCCCGGTGACCCCCAGCCCCACCAGGTAACGCCCGAGAGCACAGGAGGGCCCCTGCCTGCCCCAGCTCCCCTCGGGCGGGTCCTGCTGCCTCCGTCTTGTCCCGGGAAATCAGGGACAAGCACCAGGCCCGAGCTCTACCCCACAGGGTAGAGCTCTTTTTCTGTAACAGTGTTTTTTCCTGATAATATACAATTATAATATTATTTTAAGTAAGTCAGAGAAAGTGAGGTCCTCTCGGGCTCTTAAAATCATGGTGTTTGGCCCAGGCTGTACCCCCGACGGTCTCCGATGGGCACAGTGAGGTCACTGCTGCGTGGGACCAGCCTAACTTGGCTGTCTGGGGGGTTTCTGTCTGGGAGGCCCCTGAAGGCACAGCAGGCACCATCCAGGCAGGGCACCAGGAGGGTGGGGCGGAGGGCAGAGGGTTCAGCAGGCGCTGAGGTCAGGAGGGGCTCCCTGGGCCTGGCCCCGCTGCCCTGTGAGGAAGGGCGTGTGGGGGCTGTGTATAGCTCCCAGGCCCCTGGAACGCAGCAGTCCTCGATAAACCAAGTTTTCTTCCCAATAAGGATGGCAGGTGTATGTCAGAGACGAGATGGACAGGAAGCAGGGGGTCAGGGTGGAATTTCAGGCCCCAGCAGGGTGGGGAGGAGGCCAGAGACTGGGGAGCTCAGGCCCCCAGAGAGTCTGTGGGGAGCCGTTTCGGGGAGGAGGTGGCTCTCAGGAGGGTGCTGCACCCCAGCCCTCTCTTACCCGTCCCAGAAGAACGAGGACGAGTGTGCCGTGTGCCGGGACGGCGGGGAGCTCATCTGCTGTGACGGCTGCCCTCGAGCCTTCCACCTGGCCTGCCTGTCCCCACCGCTCCGGGGAGATCCCCAGGTGAGCCAGCACCTCTGCCAGTGCAAACAGGCCACCCGCTTCACGGCCACCTCCACCCGCTGACGCTGAAGGGAAGCCACCCTGAAGCTCTCCCATCCATGAGGGAACGGGGCTCTGGTCAGGTCACTGGGTCGTGGGGGACGGGGCCTGGGGTTTTCCCACTCTGCCACCTGCCTCCCGGCTTGGCCACACTGGCCGTCCAGCCTGGACAGCCGGGCCCATGAGGGCAGCAAAGCAGAACAGAGGCCCAGGGTGGAGATGCCACCCGGTGCAAGCCCACCCCAGGCTCCAGCCCACAGCCCCATGAGTAGCCGGCCCCCACCCCAGAGTCCCACCCCAGACAGGGCTGGGGGGAGCACAGAGGCCACAGAGCTGCAACCCCCAAAGGCAGGTGGGACTTTAGCAATGTCCAGGACCCCGGGCTTAGTGGGGCCGGGAGGCCTCCTCTGTGTTCACACCCCGGCGCTCCCTCCCCACAGCACACTGGGCCCTGTCCCCACCCCAACCCCCACAGGACGTGGCAGTCTGTGGAAGGAAGAGCTCTGGGTGGAGTGGGGACCCCACGTTCCAGCCAGGCTCCACCTCAGCCCCTGAGTGGCTGTCACCAGGCCCCCTCTCAGCCTCACACAGCATCACTGGAATAAGGGGCACAGCAGGGGGCACCCTTCAGCTCCTTCTAAGCCTCTCCTCCCTGTCTCTCCCTGACCTTGGTCACCTCCCGCTCTGCTGGGCGCCATTCCCCTTAAAGAAACAGGGGGTGGGTCCCGGCTCATACACAGTCAGCTTGGGGGAGGCCCCTGGCAGGGCCCAGCCCTGAGAGGCAGGCATGGCCACTGCACTGGAGATTCCGGGGTTCATCAGAGAAGCACGCCAAGAGCCCCTGATCACACTGGCCAGGGCAACCCCACACGGGCAGATGCCCCCTGCTGGGCCCTCCCTGCCCGAGTCTCTGCCCAGCTCCCCCGCTGTGCCTTGGCTCCCCCCTCTGTAAAAGGACCTGGTGCTGTAGAGCCCTTGGGTTTGGGGATGGGTCACCCCTGTCTTGTTCTGTATCTCTGACTGGTGGACACATGAGCAGTGGGACCTGGAGGTGCGTCAGTTGCCTGCAGGCGACAGTCCCAGAGATGCGGCCCCGGGCAGAGGAGCCCCGGCCCCAGGAGCCACCCGTGGAGACCCCGGTACGGCCACGCCCACCCCAGGCCCAGCCACCCCCTCCTGTCCGCCTGCCCCTGGAGTCCTATGGGACAGGCCCGCCCCAGCCATAGCACTGTCTTCCCCAATGCCCAAGCCCGGTCCTTGTGGTCTCCTGCGGCGGAGCCCCCATCACGCTTACGGTTTCTGCCGGCCTGAACCCAGCTTCTGGCTGTGGGGCCCGCCCAGGGGGAGGCACAATGGGCACTGAAAAGGCCCCAGAGCTGTGCTCCTCTGGCTGCTGTTGCGAAGATAGCAGCCACCGTGCACGCCCAGTGCGGACCCAGCGTTCTCTCCCACAGCCCTGAGGGCCACGTGTCGCTGGGTGAGGATGGAGGACCACAGGGCCGGGAACTGCCACAGGCCTTTCCCCACCCAGCATGGATGCCTTCTGCCATGCTGGCCTCCGCCCTTACCCTGCTGCCCGAGTTTCAGGGTCCCAGCAGTCACCTACTGCCGAGTGGTACCAGGCAGGTCCCTGCTGCCCCTCTGAATGCTGACCCTTGGGTTCCAGCTCCCCCCTGGGGCTGAGGTCGGCGGGGAGACGAGGTGAGGGGCCCACCCGGGGGGCCCCAGCCGGCATGGACACGGCTGTCATCTATAAGCACCTTCCAGCCCCACCTTCTGCAGCCCTCCTGCCAGGGCTGGACCCCTCGGCCCTACACCCCCTACTGTGTGTGAGCCCTGAGGGGCAGCAGGTGAGCCGGGAGTGGGGGGTCAGGGTGGGAGCCCAGAACCTACAGGGCTGAATTTACCCAAAATAGAAGAAGAGGGAGGCACAGGGCCTGGGGCTGTCGGGGGGAGCATGGGGGCTGGTTGCGGAGCATGGGGGGCTGTAGGGAGAGCGTGGGGGTCTGTGGAGGGAGCTGTGAGGGGAAGGGGAGGCTCCCGGACACATCCTGTCATTGCTCCTGGACCCCCACTCCAGCTCCTGGCCCAGGGCATCACTGCTTCCCCGCACAAGGCAGGACAATGAAGGCAGGATGCCCACCTCGCCCTGCCTCATCCCCCACCGTGCCTCATCTCCCCCACTGTGCCTCATCCCCCCACTGTGCCTCATTCCCCCCACCATGCCTCATCCCCCCACCGTGCCTCATTCCCCCCACCGCGCCTCATCCTCACCCTGCCTCATTCCCCCCGCCGTGCCTCATCGCCCCCACCATGCCTCATCCCCCCACCTCACTTCATATCCCCCCCACTGCTCTTCATACCTCCCACTGCTCCTCACCCCCCCCCACCACATCCTCCCCACCTTGCCTGATCCCCCCCCCCACTGAAGCCCTGTGGGCAACGCCCTTCAGGAAACCCCCGGAACTCAGCCCCGAAGGAGACTGGCCCACCAAGCGGGAGAGAGGTTGGGCTCCTGGCTTGCGGGCAGCAGCCTGAGGGTGCCTATGTGGTCCCTGCTTCCTGGGACCAGACTTGTCCCACTGTCCTGCAGTCTCAGGGCAGCACTGTAGGCTTCCCACTCATGCCCAGACCCGCCTTCCATTCCTGGGTGGTCACATGGGAGAGTGGGGAGGCCACACCCCTCACTCCTCACTATTGCCTCCCGAAGCATCCAGCTCCCGGCGCGCGGTGCGGGGTGTGTGGAGATGGCACAGACGCGCTGCGGTGTGCTCACTGCGCTGCCGCCTTCCACTGGCGCTGCCACTTCCCGGCGGGCGCCCCCCGGGCAGGGTGAGTGAGTGGGGTTCACATGGAGGCCCCAACCCATACTCTATACCCCACACCTCCCACCCACATCATACACTCCACAACCACACCTCACCCCCCACCCTACACCCCACCCCACACCTCATCCACACCCACACCCAAGCCCTACACCCCACCACAACCTACACCTCACCCCATACCCCCACCCACACCCCCCCACCCACACCCTACACCCCACCCCACACCTCATCCACACCCACACCCAAGCCCTACACCCCACCACAACCTCCACCTCACCCCATACCCCCCACACCCTCCCACCCCCACCCTACACCCCACACCACACCTCATCCACACCCACACCCAAGCCCTACACCCTACCCCCACCCTACACCCCACCACAACCTATACCTCACCCCATACCCCCACCCACAACCCACACCCCCACCCCCATTCCCACCCTACATCCTGCCCCACACCCACGCTATATCCCACCCCATACCCACCCCACACCCACAGCCCCACCCACACCCCTCCCCACACCCCAGACCTCCTACCCCCCACTCACCACCTATGCCTACACCCCACGCCTCCCACCAGCACCCACACCCCATACCCCATAACCATCCCATACCCACATCCCCACCCACAGCCCTCCCTACACCCCAAACCTATCACCTACTCACCACCCACACCCACACCCCATGCCTCCCACCAGCACCCACATCCCATACCCCCGGAGGGGGCACTCCTGCTCCCCACAAGCCTGGCAGCCCCTCCTCCTCTGCCTCAGGACAGACCTTCGCTGCAGATCCTGCTCAGGAGATGTGACCCCGGGCCCCTGTGGAGGGGGTGCTGGCCCCCAGCCCCGCCCATCTGGGCCCCGGGCCCGCCAAGGTCAGTGCCTCAGGGACCCTCCCTGTGTGCCGGTGGGGGTGGGGGTGGGGACGCCTTGGGTTGCAAGTGGGGGGAGTACATCTCAGGGCAGACCCACCGACCATGTACTCATTATTTGTAGAAAATATTTTCCCTTCTTGGCCAGGTGCGGTGGCTCACGCCTGTAATCCCAGCACTTTGGGAGACCGATGTGAGCAGATCATGAGGTCAGGAGTTCAAGACCAGTCTAGCCAACATGGTGAAACCCTGTCTCTACTAAAAATACAAAATTTAGCCAGGCATCGTGGCTAAATTTACAGGCGCCTGTAATCCCAGCTACTCGGGAGGCTGAGGCAGGAGAATCACTTGAACCCGGTAGGCGGAGGTTGCAGTGAACCAAGATTGTGCCACTGCACTCCAGCCTGGGCAACAAGAGTAAAACTCCATCTCAAAAAATATATATATATATTTTCCATCAAACGAACTCTTTTTGGCAACTTAAATATAGTTAAAAAGGAAGCTCCCCCTGAGGGTTGGTGACGGTGAGATCATGGTTGGCTGCGAGGCCCTCACAGCATGGGCCTGAGGGTCTGCCAGGGCAACCTGGGTGGGGTGAGGGGAGAGCAGGAGCACCCCGCCTGCAGGAGCAAACCCCCACTCTGCCTGACCCCTCCAGGTTGTCTCACCCGCAGTCCTCCCTGGGGCCAGGATCCACTCCATTTTGTGGCTGGAGCCCTCCCAGAGAGGCAAAGTGACACCAGGTCCAGCCAGTAGCTCTTCCTGTCCTCCCGCTCTGGTGTCAGAGAGGGCCCGGGGTGGTGGGGAGACCCATGACTGCTGGGGAGGCTGGGCTTGCCCTGGAGCTGGGTGTGGGGGAAGCCCGAGTCCCTACTGCATGAACCTCCAGGGGTGGTGGCCTCTTGCCTTGACTGTCCCTAGCAGAGGCCTCCTGAGCATGTCCCAGCCGCCGTGGAACTTTTAGCGATCCTGGGTAATTACAAGTCCCACCTGCTCCATGTGGCTCCTGCTCCTTCCCAGCTGTGCCTCCACCCTGTAAACACTGTGTGGGTGACGGGCCACCCCAGCATGGTACTCCCCCAGGAGGGTGACAGGCCACCCCAGTGTGGTACTCACCAGGAAGGTGACAGGCCACCCCGGCATGGTACTCCCCAGGAGGGTGACAGCCCACCCCAGCATGGTACTCACCAGGAAGGTGACAGGCCACCCCGGCATGGTACTCCCCAGGAAGGTGACAGCCCACCCCAGCATGGTACTCCCCCAGGAAGGTGACATCCCGCCCCGGTGTGGTACTCCCCAGGAGGGTGACAGCCCACCCCGGTGTGGTACTCCCCAGGAAGGTGACAGCCCATCCGGCATGGTACTCCCCAGGAGAGTGACACCCCGCCCCGGCATGCAGGCTCTGGCCTGGCATGGCACAAGCCTCAGACCAAGCCCTGCCCCTCGGGGCTCATGTGGAATACTGTCCCCTTCCTTCTGGAAGCCTCCCTCCGTGTGTCTGGGGGCCCAGCCAGGCCTAAAGCAGATGCCCCCTCCCCTGTCCAGGTAGCCTTCCTGCGGCTGTTCAAGCAGCAGTCCTCGTCATTGACCTCCTGGGCTCTGTCTCTGAACAGCAGAGGCCTCTTTCTTTTCACCGTGATGGGAAATGTGGCGCCATGTTAGAGGAAAAGTCCTGCTGGCCTCAGCCCCTCCCCCAGCCTGAGCCCTTCCCCGGGGAAGGTTTCGTGTAGCCCCCGACCCTGTCTTGAGCAGGTCTCCCACCCGCTGACAGCATCCTTAGGACCAGGGAGCATCCAGGGGCTTTCCCTCCAGACCCAGCAGCGCCCCCTCAGCCAGGCAGGGCTACAGAGCCTTGTGCTGCCAGTGTTCACCAGACTGGAGGAGCTGAGATGTGGGCTGTTTTGGGTTACAAATGGGTGATTCCACTAATACGGTCTCCTCTCTGTGGGGGGTGCCTGCCTGGGGACCTCCCCCACTCTGGCTGCTCACCCAGGGCATGGCTGGCCCTGGTGGTGCTTGCTGGGGGCGGGGCTGGCATGGACCAGGCACTTTCCTCTCTGGGCCTCAGGCTTCCACCTCAGAGTGGGGGCTCCTTGCTGGTTCCCTGAGTCCCTCGTTTCCCCCAGGAGGCTGTGCAGTGTGGAGGCTGTCTGGGGGCCTTGGGCAGCTGGTTTCCCCCAGTGGGCAGGACCCTGGGCAGGCATCCCCAGCCCCTTCATGCCCACACCACCTGATGCCCCTGCCCCCAAAGGAGCTGGGTGTAAGAATTCCCATCTCAGTGAGGGGGAAGCACCCCTGAGGCCCTAGGCCCTGTGGCCTCTGTGGGGAGTCCTGCTTCTGTGTCCCCTCGAGGGCTGTGGGAATTGGGTTGACCTCTTCTCTTTCCTGGGTTCCAGGACGACACTGCCAGTCAGGAGCCCGCTGTGCACAGGGATGACCTGGAGTCCCTCCTGAGCGAGGTAACTGACACCTCCCCTGGCCTCTGAGGCACCTGCCGTTCCTCCACTCCCCCCTCCCACCTCAGCCACCACCCAGGCCCTCCACTCTGGGCACACTGAGGACTGCAGGCCCCCACCCCTCCTGAGCCATGGAAACTCAGGCTGTCTCTGCTCCACCCCCCCACAGGAGCCCAGTGCTGCTGAGCCCCCGGCACCCCCCCACAGGTGTCCTCCCAGTCCCATCCACAGGAGCCTCCCCCGTCCCCTCCCCCCACAGGAGCCCAGTACTGCAAAGCCCCCCGCAGCCCCTCCCCCCGAGCACCTGGACCCTGGCAGGCAGAGGCTGGAGCACCAGACTGGCTCAAGATCCACCTTCCCCAGGGAGGGTGGGGTGTGGAGCAGTGTGGAGGGCCCGGCCCAGACCCTGTCCCTCTGTCCCTCTGAGAGCTGCTTGCCCCTCCCTCTCAGGCCTCTCTAAGCTACGATGGGGAGGAGAACCTGGGGAAATGTGACTTTTAAAGTCTCTGTTTTTGACAAGAGGACAAGCTCCTCCAGCCTCCATGTGTTCCCCTCAGTGTCTGGCATGGTGTCTGGGAGTCCCAGCTGACCATGGGGTGGGGGTCCTGCCCTGCACAGTGGCATGCCCCACACACCCTGATGGTGCCGGTGTCGAGAGAGCCCCAGGGCCTGGGAGTGGGCGAGGGGACCCGGTGCTGGGTAAGGGTGCTGCCCCTCTGGACGGGGTCCCCGGATATACCTGGAGAGAGGAGGGGTGGGCTCACAGCCTCCCCCGGGGCGGTGGCCTTATTCTGCTGGCACCGTGGGCCCTGGGGCCCCATGCTGTGGGAGCATCAGGCTCCTGAGCAGAATGAGAAGCAGCTGGCCCTGACCCCCCCACCCTGAAGGAGCCACCCGAGGAGGCAGAAGTGCCACGGGGTAGTGCCACGGGCTTACGGGGTGTGGTGAGATACACAGGATGGGTCCTCCCCAGACTGGCCTGTGCCATGGGGCCTCGGGCCTGTTTCCGCACCTTTGAATTAGAAGGAAGGTTGGATGGTGACCTCTCCTACTGAAAGCCATGATTCTGTGGCCGTGGCAGGGGCACACCTGGAGTTCTTGCTGCCACTCTGTTCCGCAGCACACCTTTGATGGCATCCTGCAGTGGGCCATCCAGAGTATGGCCCGCCCGCTGGCGGAGGCGGCCCCCTCTCCTCCTGACCCCGGACAGCCAGGAGAGCTGGCGGCCTGGAGCTGCCCTCCCTCCCACCGGGCAGCAGACGGTGCTGAGCTCCCCCTCACGCCACGCAGCTCTGATCAGAGGGCGCCGAGGACATCTCCTCCCTTAGCCCTGGAAGCGGGCCAGCTGAGACCAACAAGAAGGGGCGGCACCGCGTCTTGTCCTCGGCTGCAAACACAGCCCTGCGTTGTGGGGACAGCAGCCATCATGCCTGGAAATTAAAACCTGTGGTTTCGAGTTGCTTGTTGCGGGGTGCATTTGTTTGGGGCGTTCCTACACCTGGTGCCTGAAGTGCTGGCCATGCCGGCTGGAAGGGAGCCTGCCTAAGGGAAGAGCAGTGCCCATGGGTGGGAGTCGCACTGACGAGCCCACAAGGCTCTGTCCCCTGCCTCCCTCTGCCCCCCAGCAACACCCAAGCCCTTGCTGTGGCCCTAAGGTGCTGCTGCATGGTCCAGCACCCCCACCCCAGCCTCCACCCCTGGCTGTGCTCTTGGCCTCCCTCTGCTCCCCGGGCAGCCAGGCTGGTTCCCCACCTGCTGGCCTCTGCACGTGTGTTCCCTGTGCCTGCACCATCCTTCCCCTGGGGCTCTGAGTCTGGCTTCTCATCATTGACGTCTCAGCTCCAATGTCACTTCCTCATTCATTCATTCTTTTAAGAAACCCTTTTTTTTTTTTTTTTTTTAAGAGATGGGGTTTTACCATGTTGGCCAGGATGGTCTCAATCTCCTGACCTGGTGATCCACCCGCCTGGGCTTCTCAAAGTGCTGGGATTACAAGCGTGGGCCACCACACCCAGCCTAAGAAACCTTTATCATACAGCTTCTGTACTCTGAGTATTTTCCTGGGACTTAGGGGGTGCCTGAGGGGACATTCTGGTGGGGAGAGGTGGATCATGGAAAGAAGGAGGGTGACCTTGGACGGGGTAACTCATGCGAAGCAGGAAACAGGCAGGGGCAGGCTATGCCTGTGCTGGGGTTGCAGGGACCCCGTGGAGGAAGAAAGGAGCTGGAGGTGTGCCTGGCAAGTGCAAAGGCTGAGGGAGCCTGCACGGCAGGAGTGCAGGTGGATGTCAGGGATTAGGGCACAGCTGCCACGTGGGGGAGGCATGGACAGTGCTGTGCCTTACCCCACGGCTGGCAGCCTCTGCATTGGCTTCCATCTCCCTAGGGACAGCAGCTGGGAGGGGGAGGACCCTGTCCAGTTCTCGGCCACAACCCGAAGGCCAGCTCAGCTGGTCAGTGGAAGGAGATGGCGGAGCTGTCATAACTCCCCTACCCACAGGGCTCCCGGCGCAGCCTCCCCGGGCGAGAGTTCTGAGACCTGGGGTCAGGGAGCGGCTACAGGTCTCTCTGTGCACGGATGCCGGTGTGACACCTCGCCCAGGAAGGAGCAGTGACTGGGGTGGTGGCGAGGACTCACAGTCCTTGGTCCCTTGGGGCCTGGCATGCTTGTTTGGCCCCCTCTGGAGACCCTCTGCACCCCTTTGTCGGGCGCAGAGCCTCCCGAGCTACTGAGGGCCTGCAGATCCCGGGAAGGCAGCCCCTGTGAGGGACGGGTGGGGCCAGGCCCACCCAGGATGGCTGGGGCCTGACCAATGCCCCAGGGGAAGGGGAAGAGCCCAGGATCTCTTCGTTGAGTTGTCTGAACACAGAGGGCCTCCGCCAGCTTGCGTGGGGTGTTGGAGGAGCAGGTGGGCAGCTGTGCCAGGCCGGGCCCGACCCTTGGGACAGCCCGAGTGGAAGGGCAGGAAAGTAGTGCTGCAGAAAAGGCTGCAAAGCTGGACTCAGCGATGTCCCCCAGCCAGCAGCGCCGACCTGAAGGCTCCCTGTGCCGTCCACCCGGACCAGACTTCGGTACACGTGTTCTTCAGATCTACCAAATGTAAACGAGCTTGTATCTCCTCCCCTGTGCCACAAGAGAGATTGGCTCTTTATTTCAGTCTAGGCAGAGACAGAAGAACGTTGAATGAGAGCACAATTAGGGTCTTGTCGGGTTATCTGTTGTCCAAGAAAAGAACTCTGCTGTCCAGGCGCTGCTTGGCTTCCTACCCCAGCACAGACTGCAGTTTTAGGGCCTTTTCCACCACCTTGTGGCTGGCACTGTTAGCACACCTGAGACGGATTTAAGCCTCCCTAAGAGACTGAAGAGAGGAACAGGCGTCGGATACTCGTAGGCACTGAGACCTACGAATGGCAAGCTTGTGAGTGGCCCAGCTGTGCTGGCCTACAGACTCTGGTTTGGTGCCACTCAGGTGCCAAATGAGAACCTTTGCTGAGATGCAAATAAAGTAAGAGAAAATTTTCCTGAAAAACACAAAACAAAAACAGAAGTGGACGTGGTGGATTAGCACCCAAGACGGAGCCACCTTCATCTCCGTGGGCCCACGTGGTGGGGCCTTGGCATCCAGAGCGGCTAGAGCGCGGCTCAGGGCGATCCCGGATGCTGCAGACATGCCGCCCATAGGTCCAAACGGCCCCACTCCACAGCTTCTCCCTCCCCCAAACGCAGCCTGGCCATGAAGTCCTCTGGCCCTGTTGCCAGGCACGGACCCAGCCTTCCCCCCTCAGCCCAGTGCTCTGCTGACACCTGGGGTCTCACCTTGGGGGCCTGGGGACCCCATTTTCATCAGAACTCCTCTCCAGACAGGTCCCGGAGGACCCTGCCCCTGGGCCCAGCGTCCCCTCCTGGGGGCCTGGCAGTTCCCGCTGCACTGACGTCATTGTCCTCAGACTGTCGCTCTTCTCTGGGATGTGGGCACTGAGGTCCTGCGCTCCCGTCATCCACCTGCAGGGGGCTCTGGGGGCTCCTGCACCAGCCGCGTTCAATTCCCTTAGAAACAGCCAGGATTCCGCTCAGGGGTGCGGGTGGGTGGACGGGGGGCGGGGAGGACTCCCCTCCTTCCACCCCCCAATCACTGGGCTGAGGACCAGGCAGGCGGGGGACGGGGCTTTTGAGGGCCGTCTTCCCCTACTCTCCATAAGCACCTGTCCATCTGGCGTTTTAAACAGTAGAAAAGTAATTAGAAAATGGCCAAGAGAATGACTGCCTCTCACTGGGCGGCCACGCTGCCCCCCCCCCCGCCCCCCCCCCCACTGCCACCCCCCCGCTTCACCCTCCTCCGGCCACCTGCCTTTAGACACTAGGCCTCCCGGTGCTTGGCTGGCTCTCTGAGGGGATGGAGGTTTCTCCTGTCATCCGGCCCCTGGAGCAAAGTCTGCCCACGTAACGGGCCTGCCATCTGCTCTCAGCACGTAGCACATGCGTGGACACGAGTGAGTGCACATGCGTGGACAGGCGGCTGTTCACACCCGCAGCTGCGATCCACGTGGCGGTCTACACAGCCTGCGCCGGCCCACAGAGCGGCCCACAGTACGGCCCATGCAGCCCGTGCCGGCCCACAGAGCAGCCCACCCTGGCCCACAGAGCGGCCCATGCAGCCTGTGCTGACTCACAGAGCGGCCCACGCAGCCCATGCCGGCCTACAGAGTGGCCTACACAACCTGTTCCACCTCCCGTGTTCCTTTTCCTAGGGCGGCTGTGACAAAGGACCCCAGGCCGGAGGTTCAAACAACAGACACGATTCTCCCACAGCCCTGGAGGCTGGGGTCTGAGTCGGAGCACCGGGCAGCTAGGGTTCCTGAGGCCCCTCCCCTGGGCTTGCAGATGCCCTCACAGGGCTGTCCGTGTGTGTCTGTCCTCATCTCTGCTCCTTACAGGACACAATTGCCTGGGTCAGAGCCAGCCTAGTGGCCTCATTTTAACTCAATTGTCTCCCCCTCTCTTTTTTCCTTGAGACAGCGTCTTGCTCTGTCACCCAGGCTGGAGTGCAGTGGTCCTGTCACGGTTCACTGTAGCCTCCACCTCCCAGGCTCAAGAGATCCTCCTGCCTCAGCCTCCTTAGTAGGTGGGATCACAGGAACATGCTACCACGCCTGGCTTTATAATTTTTTTTGTAGACATGGGGGGATTTTGCCATGTTGGCCAGGCTTGTCACGAACTCCTGGTCCCTAGTGATTCATCCTCCTGCCTTCGTATCCCAAAGTGCTGGGATAACAGGCATAAGGTACTGTGCCCAGCCTTAGCCACCCCCTTTAAAGACCTCACAGTGCCATTGTGAGTTAGGAGGGGGCAGGGGCTTTGACACATAGGTCTGGGGGAGACAGAGCATTCTCCTTGGCCAAGCTCAAGTTGGGTTCCTCTGAGTCTTCTAGACGAAGCCTCAGGCCTGAGCTCCAGCCTTGGTCCACTTAGCCTGGCTCAGCAGGAGTCCTGCGGTGTCAGCAAGTGTTGTGTGTAATTCTGTGTTAATGTCTCTACCACCTACAGCAGCTCTTTGAATCTGTTGGGGTCTGGGGCGGTCTCTGCTCAGCTGTCACTGTTTGGAAATTATCAATAATTTATGAACAAGGAGATCTGAATTCTGCTGTGCTGAGCCCCAGGGCTGTCCCCCGCTGAGGTGCTGTGGGCTGTGGGACTGGCCAGCCTGGGTGGGGGCATTCTGAACACCCAGGGGAAGAATCGGTGGGCACTGGCAAGCCTGCTGGGCTCAGAAAAATCAGGATTTCTGGAAAAGATTAGACTGAAGATAGCAAATCAGGCTGGAGCTCTGGGATCAGAATCTTAAGTGGATTAAAAGCAGCCCTCACCCGCCTGCCCTGTAACTGGAGCTCCCACATGCTCTATGATATTAACCTGGGTGATTCAGGACGGGTTGAAAGAGGCCTCAGCTCTTCTGTGAATTCCCAGGGACCTCAGGGCTGGCAGAGCTTCCCCTTCCTGGGAGGGCCGGGCTGGCACCTGCCGGCGAGGGTCCTCTCAGGGATCCCAGGGACGGCTCCTGCTCAGTCTGTGTGACCCGGTGCCCAGGAGCTCTACTTGCCACCCCCTTCCCACCTGTAGCTTTCCTAGACCATCTTCAGCCTGGCTCTGAGCTGCTGGCTTAGGGCAGAATGATTTGTTCACAATGAAAGCGCTTAACTCAGTCCAGCTAAAGATCCTCCTTAGCCTATCCTAAAAACACACCTCAACCGGCCAGGCATGGTGGCTCATGCCTGGAATCCCAGTACTTTGGGAGACTGAGGCGGGAGGATCACTTGAGCCGAGGACTTTGAGATCAGAACACTATGAAAAAGAACACTCAGAACAACAACAGCTCTTGGAAATCAAAACCATGACAGCAGAAACGAAAAGCTGGATATGGGGTTGGAACATCAAGTTAAGGAGAGCTCTGTGAAAGCAGAGCAAAAATGAGTTAGAAAATAGGAAAAGAAAAGCTAAGAAATGTGAAATATTGGCCTGGGAAGCCCAAGGTGTAAAAATTAGGAGTTCCAGAAAGGGTAAAGGGGAAAGTCAGGAAGGAAGAAGTTGGTAAAATAACTAAGTTGTCCCAGAGACAAAGCATGAACTGCTAGGTTGGACGGAGTCAGTGAGTGCCCAGCACAGTGGTGGGAAGTAAACCCCCCCACAGAAGGCAGCCCCCTGTGTGATTTCACAACACTTAGGAAAGCATTTCTACAACTTCTGGAAAGAAAATACCAGGCCATGAACAGAAGATGAGGAACCAGAATGACTAATGTCTCAGTGCCACACTGGAAACACAGAAGTGGCATAGGTCTTCAGGATGCGTTCAGCAAACCAGATCTAGCTTTAAAGTCCATATACGACGACGTTTTCTTTTTTTAATTTTGATGGAGTCTCACTTTGTCGCCCAGGCTGGAGTGCAGTGGTGCGATCTCGGCTCACTGCAACCTCCACCTCCCAGGTTCAAGTGATTCTCTTGCCTCAGCCTCCAGAGTAGCTGGGACTACAGGCGCACACCACCACGACCAGCTAGATTTTGTATTTTTAGTAGAGACGGGGTTTCACCATGTTGGCCAGGATGGTCTCAATCTCTTGACCTCGTGATCCGCCCACCTCAGCCTCCCAAAGTGCTGGGACTGCAGGCGTGGGCCACCACACCCAGCTAATTTTTGTATTTTTAGTAGAGACAGGGTTTCACCATGTTGGCCAGGCTGGTCTCGACCTCCTGACCTCAGGTGATCACCCCCCTCATGATCTCAGCATTTTGGGTGATCATCCCAAATCATCTCAGCTTGTAATGCTGAGATCACAAGCATGAGCCACTGTGCCCAGCCTGTTTTTCTTTTATAGTAGCCATCTCAACGGGTATGAGGTGGTATCTCACTGTGGCTAAACCACATAGGTTTAAGAATTTATGTGCGCCCGCGCCCCCCGCCCCCCCCCCCCCCCCCCCCCCCCGCCCACGAAGAAGCCGTGAGAGAATAATGATCCAAAATGTCAGCACGTGGCTGCCTCGGGGGTAGACACGGGTGTCTTCTTAGCGCTTTTTAGCCCACACACATGTACTTACGCAGTCTTTTGGGGTGTTTTCTAACATTTCACAATTAAATAATGAGCAGTGGGTATTGGCAGCCACCATTTCCCGAAAATAACATATGTAGAGAAAAACGCGCAAACCCTAGTGATCAGCCCGCTGAGCTTTCACAAACCAGCTGGCTCTCATCCCAACACCGCAGGTGTGCCCGAGGGCATCGTCCCAACACCCCAGGTGTGCCCGAGGGCCTCGTGCCGACACCCCAGGTGTGCCTGAGGGCAGGGCCGACTGCGTGGCCCACGGGGGGATACCGCTCTCCCGACCACCTGCTCTGCACCCCCAGGGCCCAGGGCCTGAGACTTTCCCACCCGCCCAGCAAATGCGAGGGAGGAAGGGAGGGAGGCAGGAACGCGGGCTGCTTCCCGCCAGCGCCCCGTTTGGGCTTGGCCTCCGCTGAGGTCTGAAGGCAGCCCCTGGGTGGCAGGAGGGCGGTGGCTGTGGCCAACGGCGAAGAACCTCCTGAGAAGCGAAGCTGGGCCAGACACGCCACCGGGGCCTCAGCGCCGGCGAAGGGACGCCTCGGGCCAGCCCCCCCCGGTCCCCGGCGCACCTCGAGACCGCGGGGTGGGGGCTGCCCAGGACTCGCTGCTCGGGGCCCGCGGTCCATGGCCCAGCTTTAGGAACGCAGAGCGGAAAGGCGCCCCGGCGGGCCCAGACCCAGGATCCCCCGCGCGCTCCGTAGTTGTCCTGCGGGGAGGCGCCTCGGCGGGCGGGGGGGGGACCGGGGGGCGGGGCCGGGGCGGGGACGGCGGGGCGGGGACGGCGGGGCGGGGACGGCGGGGCGGGACGGCGGGGCGGGGACGGCGGGGACGGCGGGGCGGGGACGGCGGGGCGGGGACGGCGGGGCGGGGACGGCGGGGACGGCGGGGCGGGGACGGCGGGGCGGGGACGGCGGGGACGGCGGGGCGGGGACGGCGGGGCGGGGACGGCGGGGCGGGGACGGCGGGGCGGGACGGCGGGGCGGGGCGGGGCGGGAAGGGGACGGCGGGGCGGGGCGCGAAGGGACGGCGACGCGGCGCCGGCGGCGGGAGCGCGAGCTGAGTCCGGGTCTCGGCCGCCGCCATGGCCGCAGTGGACCTGGAGAAGCTGCGGGCGTCGGGCGCGGGAAAGGCCATCGGCGTCCTGACCAGTGGCGGCGACGCGCAAGGTGGGCGGGGGTCCCGGCGCGTCGCGGTGCAGCGGGTGGGAGGCGCCCGGTCCCGGTCCCTCCGGAGCGCCCGCCGAGCCCTGGGACCCGGGTCTCCCTCCTGCCTCGACCTCCCTCCCGCTCCGGCCTCCCGCTCCGGCCTCCTGCCCCTGGTCGGGTCCCCGGCTCCGGCTCGCGCGCTCTCAGGCCTGCGTGCGGCCGGCCACGTTCTCGACCTCCGCCTGGGTCTTGGCGCCACCCGCGCCCTGCCCCGGGGAGTGTGTCTGACTCCGGGCCCCGGGGCAGGACCCCCGAAGATTCCTAGAGGCCACGCTGGGCGGTGGGCGCCCGTCCGACCGCCCTAGAACCCGGCCCTTCCTGGTCCTGAAGCGACCTGGGGACCCGGTGCTTCCCGAGGACCGGCGCCAGGCTGCGGGCTTCCGGGACCTCCCCCGGCCGCGCGGGGCGGGCTCACCCCGGGACCGCGCCTCCTCCGCCTGCCCTCGCGGAGCCTTCCGTGCGAGTCTAGCTGGCGAATAGGGCGGGTGGGGAGATGAGCTGCCTGGGCCTTGAGCGCTGCAACGCTGTCCCCCTTTTTGTAGGGGTCCTGGGGAGGCCCCAGGTGGTGGGGACTGGGACTTGGCAGGCCTGGGTGGGGGTCCGGCCTGGGGGGTAATATGTTCTCGCAGTCTCCATCCTGGAGGCCTGGTCCTGCCTACTGCCGGCATCCAGTGTCTCTGGCCTTACATGTCCAGTGTGGCACCTGTGGCTCAGGATGCCACCTACCCTAACCCTCAGGAGGAGAGGGGAGAGGAGTTAGGAGCCCAGAAGGGAGGTCCTGGGCTGGGGAGGGGCCCAGCCAGCAACCCCAGTCTGTGTAGCGGGGCGTCGTGTGTCTCTTTTAGGGTTCAGAAAATGGTTGAGAAAATGAAGACACACCCCCACCCAGCTTCAGGCACCTAACCCTCCTTTCCCTATCTGGAAGCCAGGTAGAGGGAGGAGGAAGCAGGCCTTGACGGGGACCAAGCCAGGGAGGCGGGAGTCGCGCACAGCTGTCTGAACTGCAGCCTGCGGAGGGGGCTCCTTCAGACCTGGCTGAGCTGGGCCTGTAGTGGCAGCTGCCCCCACTTCTCCGGGCGGTGGCAAGAGCAGGAGCTGCTGCTTGTTGCCAGCCACAGGCAGTGTCCTGGAGCTTGGCCTGGTGGGCGTGGGGCCCAGGTGGAGAGGAGGCCCATGGCCTTGGAGAGTGAACTCAAGAAGCCCCATCCCATGAGAAAGGCCCAAGTCAGGAGGGGCAGACATCAAAGCAGGGCTCACCCCCCTGCCCACCAGGGAGGTGCTTTCTTGGTGAGGCTGGTGAAGCCCCAAAACCCACCCTGTGAATCCTGGAAACACAGAGGGTCCTCAACCCGGGGGGATGCCAGCAGCAGAGGGTTGGGAAGGTTCAGAGCCCAGGGTGGCTCGCCCCCCCCCGCCCCCCACCCCCCCGCCACCCTGTGCACAGACTAAACAGAAGGGGGGCCCACTGGAGGTTGCTGAAAGGCCAGCTTGGCAGGTGGGTCTTGGGCCAGTCGGGAGGGGCACCCAGGGTGACAGACAGGCGGTTCTGGATACTGGTGGAGGGTCTGGAGATGGGAGGCCCCTCCTGGCCCCTTGGGCGGGCCGGCCAGCCGGCTGGGTAGGCCTCCCATCTCTGTCTGAGCTGGGGGTTCCCTCCGGCCAGCCTGGCCCCACTGCCTGACATGGGGTGGGCAGCGCTTCCTGGCTACAGCTGGGAGGATGTCCACAGTGCACCTGCTGGCTGATCATGCCATCCCAGCTGGGCCTGTTCCTTCCTCTATAAACGTCCTCCCTTACCAAGCCCCGAGGCAGCTGCAATGTGTCTGTGTGGGGCCTCCCACGTGTGGACAGGGAACAGGTGGTTTTCTGTGAGGGGAGGAGGACTCCACACACTTCCCTAGTTCAGGGCTGGGGCTGATGTGGGGAGGACAGTCGGGGGCCAGTAGGATGCGGGAGCTGGCATTCTGGGTGAGGACTATCGGGCCAGTAGGATGGGCCAGCTGGCATTCTGGGTGAGGACTATCAGGGCCAGTAGGATGGGCCAGCTGGCATTCTGGGTGAGGACTATCAGGGCCAGTAGGATGGGCCAGCTGGCATTCTGGGTGAGGACTGTCGGGGCCAGTAGGATGGGCCAGCTGGCATTCTGGGCAGAACCAGAGCCCTTCTGTCTCATGAGTTCTGAAAGGCAGTCTGTGGGGCTCTCCCTGGCCGCCACTGCTGCTGCAATGCAGCTCCCCGTGGGATGCTCCGTTTTCCTTCCCGAGCCTCCACTGCCATCCAAGAAAGGCTGACCCTGGGCGAGGGAAACCCATGGCCTAGTGTGCCCTTCTCTGTGCCCTCTGTGTCAGCTGGGCAGCAGGAGAGCGGGGGACTGGGAGGCACTTTCCGCCCCGATGGGGAAGCCTGCATTTGTTAGATGTGTGGGAACAGCCAGCCTCACCGCTCTGCCGGTGTTGCCCAGTCCTGGGACTTCTCGGGCCTCGGTTTCCCCTTCTGTGAAAAGGGGTGTTGGGAACAAGACAGGCCGCATCGCAGGTTCCTTCCATCCAGCCCAGAAGTCCTGTCCTGTGTGGCTCTGGGTCACGCCCTTCCTGTCGTCCAGGGTCCGTGCTGTCGAGCAGGGGGGAGGCATTGTTCAAGGATGTCTGTTGCACAACAGCCTGTGCAAAGGTAGCTAGAAGACTTGAAACAGGCCTGTACTCACGCCTGTAATCCCAGCACTTTGGGAAGCTGAGGCAGGTGGATCACCTGAGGTCAGGAGTTCGAGACCAGCCTGGCCAACATGATGAAACCCCGTCTCTACTAAAACAAAAATTAGCCAGGTGTGGTGGCATGTGCCTGTAATCCCAGTTATTGGGGAGGCTGAGACAGGAGAATCACTTGAACCCGGGAGGTGGAGGTGGCAGTGAGCTGAGATCGCACCACTGCACTCCAGCCTGGGTGACAGAGCGAGATTCTGTCTTAAAAAAAAAAAGAACTTAAAACAAAAAACAGTGCAGCCTGCCTGTGCCCACATTCATCTCGCCCTGGCCTGGGCACTTTTAATTCTCTGGGGCCGTTGTCGAGCACCCCCCTCCCTGGCCCTGCGGAATACGGTGCCCTGCCTTTCCCTGGCCGGTGCATTTGGACATTGGTTTGCTGTTACCGCAGGTGAGGACTTAGCTCCCTGGCCCGCCACACCTCCCCGACATCGGGTCCCTGTTTGGAGCCTTCAGGCTCATGCTTACATCCTTAGCTGATCATTAAACTTTGTGACTTTTGCGCCTGGAAGCATTTCACGATCACTGCTTTCTTGCCCAGGAGCAAATGGTGAGGAAAGGTCACCACGGGGAACCAGCGCCCCCAGACTCAGACATCGATTTCGTTCCAGCCTTTCTTCCTGGGCGGGGTGTCCGTCACCAGCTGGTAGGCAGCAGCAGGCCCACCGTCCCGCCTGCCCTCTGACTGTGGGTGCTGGAGACCGCTGCCTGGGGTTTATTTTGAGAAAGCCGATTAAAGGGCTATTAAAGAGGCCTGTTGAAGATTACAGCTTCCAACGAGGTTGACGGAAACCGCTCCTTCAGGCCATAGCCCGTCCTGTTCTAAATCCAGAGTTTCCTGTAACAGGCACTTTGTTCTTCCGAGGGCTCAGCACAGAGCTGCTTTTGGCAGCTTCGTTGTCTCGGCGTCAAAGCAGGTGTTATTTTGCAGAGCGCCTGAAGACATTTGGAAGCAAGGGGACAGTGCCAGTGTCACTCTGACCCTGGGGCCCCTTCGCTGTTCCCAGGCCCCCTGACAAGCCCACCAGGCCGGCTGCTGAGATGGCTGTGACCCTGGGCTGACCCGCCCGGAGCTGGGGAGACGGAGAGGCTTGTGGTTGGATGGCGGCCTGGGCATGCTGCTCCTGCCCTCTCTCCTCGCCCTGCCAGAGCTGGGCTTGGACCCATGCTGGGACCAGGTCTGCAGGGGAGGGCGAGGGAGCCACGGAAGCTCGGGCAGACTGTGGCTGAGCCGATCTTCACTGCCCCCCAGTTCCCGTGCGGGTGGGATCAGGGGAGCCTGCAGCCGAAGCACCACCTTGGACGCCCAGCCTCAGGCAGCAGGACCCGGCTGTTCTGGATGTTTCTGGGTGTCGGGTGCCTGGAGTGCTCGGCTGTCTGATGTGTAGGCGATGCTGGCTGGGCTCCCACCCGGTTTCAGCCGCAGCAGCCCCGCTGCCATCTGTGTGTGGACGTGAGGCAGGCACTGTTCCTTTAGAGACGGGAGTGCTTGCTCAAGCGGGGAAGCTGCCAGCGTGGGCAGCTCCAGCTCCCTGCAGGCTCCGTGCTCTGCCCGTCCTGATGTCTGTGCCCCTTCCTCCCAGATCCCTGGCGGGGCTCAGGATCCCTGGCTCCTGGGGTGGGGGGGAGGGCTGCCTGCTGAGCCCGAGGATGCGTCTGGGTGAGTCCTAGCTCTGCTGTCACCTGCTGGACTCTGGAAGTTCCCTCACCCTCCCTCTGGGACTTCGGTGGGTTGCTGTAGTGTGGATGGTGGGAGATGCCCAGGCTGCTGCTTGGGAACCCTGCGCAGTGTGCCAGTCCCTGGGGCTTCTCCAGGCTTGAGGCCTCACCTCACACCTGCCCCTCCCACCGAGCCCCTGCCCAGGCTGGAAAGCGGCTGGGAGGCTGTGTAACCAGGGTGGAGGGTGAGAGTCCTTTGGGGGGTTCTCCATGTTCAAGGGCACTGCCGAGGCTCAGGCAGGAGGCCCCAGCACGTCAGCATGTTCGCCTTCTGCGAGTGCAGGGTGTGGGGAGGGCAGGAGCTTTTGAGGGGCACAGGCTTGGGTCAGAGGACCTGCATCTTAGGGACAGGTGTCATGGTGCGGGTGCCGGGAGGGAGGCAGGAAGAGCAGGGCTGGTCCCAGAAGCAAGCCCAAGCTCAGCGCGGTCTGTGACCCAGCCCCGGCCCCTGCTCAGAGTGGGGACCCTGGCCGCTGGCCTGGGCTTCTTGCTTCCTCTCTGAGGATGGTGGTCTGTGGTGCCCCTTTTGTATGAAATCACGGCTGTCTTTTGAGATGGGGGCTCTCGGGAAGACGGTGTGGGGAACGTCAGCACCAGTGTTTCCTGTGCGCTACCTCCCCCGTCAATGTCGGCTTTGCAGGGCCCCCCTGCTGGGACATGCTGTTTCTTTCACCATAGTCCCAGGAGCCCAGGGTGAGGGGACAGGAAAGAGGAGGTGACTGCAGAGCCTGGTGACACCAGCGTCCTGTCCAGGCTGGGGGGGGTGAGGGTACCTGAGGGCCTGGGTCAGGGCAGTGCTGTGCCCTGGGTGGCTGGGGCTGGAGGAGCTCTGTTCTCAGTCTCCCATCTCATTGCGGGGGTGGGAGCCTGCGCCCAGTCCAGTGGGCACTTTCCTCAGTGCCCAGGGTTGTTTTTCTCCACCCCGACCCCGTGGCCTGAACATCTGGGGCAGGGGCCGGTATGGGAGGCACCGCCCTCTTTACCACCTGCCCCTTTTTACTGGTCTGTGGTAAAGGCCTGGCTCTGTGGCCTGTGAGGGTGGGGGTTCCGTGGCAGAGGTTGGGGCAGTGGGGCGTGGAGTTCTGGACATGCGCACACGACTGGTGGGCACGCCCCACATGGGATGCTCCCAGTTTATCTCTGGGCACCAGGACTCCAGGTGCTCGGAAGCTGACGCCTGGAGCCTGCTGGGTTCACCCGAAGCTCCACCCAGGGGCCCAGGGCTGTCCGCAAGGAGTTTCCTGGCCTGGTGCCTTCTGAGATGGGGGAGGATGACCAGGGCTTCCCTACCCCCCTACCCTCTGAGATGGGGAGGGTGTCCAGGCCTCCCCCCTGCCCTCTGCGCTGGGGAGGATGACCAGGGCTTCCCTACCCCCTACCCTCTGAGATGGGCGGGTATCCAGGCCTCCCCCAGCCCCCTGCCCTCTGAGCTGGAGAGGGCGTCCAGGCCTCCCCAACCCTCTGCCCTCTGAGCTGGGGAGGGCATCCAGGCCTCCCCCAACCCCCTACCCTCTGAGCTGGGGAGGGTGTCCAGGCTTTGCATCTCAGGTTGGACTGACAGGTCTGCCCTGACCTCTGCAGGCATGAATGCTGCCGTCCGGGCCGTGACGCGCATGGGCATTTATGTGGGCGCCAAAGTCTTCCTCATCTACGAGGTAAGGCCAAGGTGGGGCTGCATGTGTATAGGGAGTGGGGCCTCCTGGGGCGTGGGCTGAGGTGTGTTCTGTGTGGGTCCCCCCTGGGAGACTGGGTGGTCCTGGCTGGGAGGAGCTGACGGGTACATGGTCTTGGGGAGTGAGAAGGGGAATTTGGGGCCTGGCCAGAGGCATCTGCAAAGAAGAGAAGACCTGATCCCGCTGGGCTGGAGGCTCAGAGGCTGCAGGGGCCGGGCCTGGGGGGCAGGGAAGGAGCCGGGTGGAGACGGAGCCCAGGCCCTGCCTGCAGTGATGGCTGGTCAGCGTTCAACCAGGGGCCTGCATCTGGGGGTTGGTCGGACATGATCTGTGCCAGGGGCCAGACCCCACCCACCACACCCCTGCCTGATGTCCCCAGCCTGGGCCCTTGTCCTGACCCGAGGCCTCTGTGAGTGGGATCAGAGACCTCACCGCCTCTGCCCCCTGCAGCCTCCTGCCTCACCAACCAAACGGGGGGACAGCCGCCACCAGCCCCTGGCAGCAGCTCTGCGGTGTCTACGTTAGGGTGTCCCCGTACGAACAGCCAGTGCCCCCCTGCCTCAGCCCCAGCTCCCCGTGGGAGATTTGAGGCTCGCCCTCCATCCGGGCATTTGCGCACACACACACACACACACACACACACACACACTTGCACACACAGGGCATTCACAACTTGGGCCACACCAGGTTCTCTCTCAGCCTGTGCCTTCTTGTCTTGTGGTTTTCTGGTGGCCTTTTGTTATTTTGTTGCCACTTTTTACGTAAAATGTAGCTGTTTACATAAAATGTAACAACTGCAGCTGTGCCTCTGGTGCTGAACCTGCTCACTGCTCACTGCCCTGGGTCTCAGTTCCCTCACCTGGGCCCCAGGGAGCGGCCGCCACCCAGCCCTCCCTCTACAGGGCTGTGTAAATGAATGAGTGGGCGAAGGAAAGAATGAGTGAGCGGTCTGTGCAGGCCCCTCTGCTCCCTGTGGCCAGGCTGGGGTGGTGCTGGGGCCATGGGATTAGGAAGCAGGTCTCAGAGCCCTAGGGAGCTGGGTGTGGGGGGATCTGGGTGTGGGGGGGAGCTGGGTGTGGGGGGAGCTGGGTGTGGGGGAGCTGGGTGTAGGGGAGCTGGGTGTGGGGGAGCTGGGTGTGGGGGGAGCTGGGTGTGGGGGGGGGGGGGTGTGGGGGGGAGCTGGGTGTGGGGGGAGCTGGGTGTGGGGGAGCTGGGTGTGGGGGGAGCTGGGTGTGGGGGGAGCTGGGTGTGAGGGGAGCTGGGTGTGGGGGGAGCTGGGTGTGGGGGGAGCTGGGTGTTGGGGGAGCTGGGTGTGGGGGCCAAGGCCTCCAGGCAGGATGGGCTGTGTCCCTATGAGCCCCCTCCCACCACCTGCTGACTTTCAGTTTCTTCTTCTAAGTGGCGATGGGGGAGAAATTAGGGTTTTCCTGAATCCCCGTACATTTGTGGTTGGGACAGACTCCTGCAGCAAAAGACAGAAAACAGGTTCACAGCGCAGGGTGTGTCCTGGAAAATCGGGGAAGAGGTGCTGGGCCGTGCCTGGAGTCCTGGCTTCTGCAGAGCCCCAGCAGAGACCAGTGCACTGGAGAAGCCGTGGGGCACAGGGGCGCAGTGTGAGGCTCTGGGAGGTGGGGAGATATGGGAGGGTGAGTTTAGGGAGGAAGGAATGAAGCGGGGTGGGCGCAGGCCCTCAGGGCTGTCTCTGGGTGGGGAGGGTTGTGAGGGCATTTACGTCCTGTCCAGGTGGGAGCAGGAGGACCCTTAGTCTGGGGATGCTCGGTCCTGCTTTTCTCTCGATGGGAGGGAGGCAAGGCTGAGCGCCTCTCTGCACCTGCTGCCTAGTGGGCTTAGCTCAGAAACATCCACATCAAAGAGGCATCTTTGGAGGTGAGACATTCGCTGTAGGAGCCACGGGAAGACTTCCCCTCTGTCCTGTGAAGGTTCTTGGAAAACTCCACTTGGGAAAGGTGGATTACTAGGGAGAAGGTGCTGGCGCTCACTGTGAACAGGCATGGGGAGGTGGGGGCAAAGATGCTGACCTGCCCTCCTCCCAGGGGAAAGGGGCATGGGCAGCCTGGATGATTCTAGGGGGGTAGTGTTTTTCTTTCTCTTTTTTTCTTTTTTTTGAGACAGAGTCTCACTCTGTTGCCCAGGCTGGAGAGTATAGTGGCAAGATTTCAGGTCATTACAAACTCCGCCTCCCGGGTTTAAGCAATTCGCCTGCCTCAGCCTCCTGAGTAGCTGGGATTATAGGCACCCACCACCATGCCCGGCTAATTTTTGTATTTTTAGTAGAGATGGGGTCTTGCCACGTTGGCCAGGCTGGTCTTGAATTCCTGGCCTCTGCTTATTGACCTGCCTCTGCCTCCCAAAGTGCTGAGATTAGAGGCGTGAGCCACCTCGCCTGGCCATCGATTTTTAGGGATTCAGTGGGCTTGGACGGCATCTGTTGGGCCTGGTGACCACCTGCCCAGGTGTGTTGGCAGACGCAAGTCTTTCTTCCTGTGATGACCTCAGCACAGGGAAATGCAGGGAAGGGACTGACTGCCACCGTGCTTTCCCCAGCAGCTGTGGGCTTTAGGCAGATGTAGGGGCTTCAGGGAGCGGCTGCATTCCGAGCTTGGAGGAGGCGGAGGGTCAAGTGGAGAGGTGGGAGGGGGGAGGTTGGGGGACACCTGTGCTGCATCAGTTCAAATCAGACTCTGCATTTTGGGTCTCATTTGAGCCCCAGCACTGGTTTCCTTCAACAGGGAGATTGATCCCTTCCTCTTGAGGCCGTTGGGGCAGAAAGAGGGTAGCCTTGCAGGGGAAAACCCTTCTCAATTCTGACACAAAGGAGGGCTTGGGACGGGGCTGCTCTTATCCTCCCAGGTGGAGAAGTACCTGGGCCTGGAGCCGGACTTGAAGGGGTGAGCAGGGGGCGGGATGAGAGGGGAAGGAGGGGGAAGGTGAGCTGGGCCTGGAAGACAGATATGGAGACAAAGTGAGTGGAGTAGGGGCGAACCTAGAGCTTCCAGAAGGTTCCAAGAGTAGAGGAGGTTGTGTCTGAGACTGATTCCAGCAGACGGGGCCCTTGGCCTTGTGGGGTCTGTGGGGGACTGCTGGGCTGGCCACGCCTGCCCTCTTCTCCACCCAGTGGGGCAGGAGCCTGGCTGGCGCCTGGGCTGCGTGTTGGGTCCTGAGTTTTGCAGGCAGCTCTTTGCCTCCTGCTCAGATGGGGCTGTGGGTTTGGAATCATTTTCCGATTTTCCTTGTGCCTGGCTGGGGGCTGGTATGACCGGAGGGGGCCAGGCTGGCCTTGCCTGAGCCAGAGGAAGTAGCTCTGTGGTCCCTCAGATCACCCCTGAGATGCGGCGGGGGCACCTGTCCCCCCCAACCCAGCTGGTGAGGGAGGGAGGCTGTCAGGCTGTGAGCCCGCCACGGCCAGAGTGGAGCCACTCTGGTGCCCCTCGGCGTGCACTGTCTCTTGACCCGCTGCCTGGTTGAGGCACTTCCCTCCTGGCCCCCAGAGCCCTGACACCCGGCTAGGGAGGAGTCGGAGGGAGGAGCAGAGGCAGAGTGGAGCTGGCATGGCCCCGGGCTGAGAATGGCGCCTCCAGTGCTTCATCTCATGGCATGGAGAAGCTGCTGCTGTCATGAGGGGCTGGGGGCTGCACGGAGGAGGCTGCCCTTCTCCTCTCCGCACCCTTAGTTAAACAGTCATGAGAGCCCCTCCCCTTAAACAATGAGAGACGGCCAGCCCTGCTGCAGGAAACGGGCACGTGGCATGGAGGCTGTGCAGGCGCCATCGGGGAAATCCCGGGCAGAACTGCACAAGGGGCGGGTCCACAGCCTCGGGGTGGAAGGCCCCGTGTGGCCAGTGTGGTGGGATGCAGAGCCTGGAGCCCTGCCTGGGGTGTGGCTGGCCCTACGGACGGTGGCCACTGGGGCCACTGGACCCACGACTCCCCTCAGGCGGGGGGCGTGGCTGAAACGGGCACACCCCTGCAGGGAGGTGTGTGTTCTCAGCCGCCCGCTCTGGTGCCCATGCGCACATGGGAGCCTGTGCTATTCATGCGGTTGCCACACGGCAGGAGCCCGTGCCGTGCACCTTGACGGTCGCACGTGCAGGAGGACTCCAGGGGGACAGAAGGAGCCAGACACAGAGGTCTCTGAGGCGCCATTTCTGCGACGCTCAGAGCAGGCAGACCTAGGCTGCACTCCCAGGAGCCGGAGGGCAGGCCCCGCTGAGGGCTTTGGGGTGCTGGTCTTGCCTGTGTGGATCTGGGGGGTGAGGGAGCTCAGCCAGGCCCCTGCACCAAAGCGCTCAGGAGTCACACCCCGGACACACAGACTCGCTGGCCGTGCAGAGGGTGTCTGGAGCCCCATGTGGGGTACCCGATCCCCCTTACCCCAGGCCCTGGGAGCAGTGGGGCCTCAGTCAGTCCCCCCCACCCCCGGCCTGCTTTTTGCTGGTGGGGTGACAGTCCTGCTGCTGGACCACCTGCTGCCGGCTGCCACAGGGCTGCCTGTCTCATGCCTGCCCCACTCTGATTTCAGGGCTACGAGGGCCTCGTGGAGGGAGGTGAGAACATCAAGCAGGCCAACTGGCTGAGTGTCTCCAATATCATCCAGCTGGTGAGGCCGGGGGAGCTCGGATGCATGCGTGCACACAGACTCGCAGACGGACAGACACACAGAGACAGATGTGCACACAAAGACACACACACACACACAGACGTGCACACAGATACACAGACATGCACGCACACACACAGACGTGGACGCACACACAGACGTGCACACAGATACACAGAGACAGGCACACACACAAAGATGCACACACAGAGACGCACACAGACCACATGTGCGCACACAGACACACCTACACACAGACATGCACACACACACAGAGACACACACACACCCACACAGACACATGCACACACACAGACACAGATGCGTGAACACACACACAGAGACACATACCCATAGACATGTGCACACACACAGAGACACATACCGAGACATAGACATGCGCACAGACACAGAGACACATACCCAGACATAGGCACGCACACACACACAGACACACAAACCCAGAGACAGACGCGCATACACACAGACACAGACATGCACACACACCCATAGACATGTGCACACACACAGACACACAAACCCAGAGACAGATGCACACACACACAGAGACAGACTCACTCATACACACAGACACGCACACATACACACCCCCACAGACACGCACACACAGATATGCACACAAACATGTACACAGACTCACACAGTGGCATGTACACACACATATACAGAGACAGACATACACCCAGGGATAGACACATGCAGACAGATACACAGATACACACGTAGACACACAGAGATGCACATACAGGTACACATACAGAAACATTACAGACGCAGGTACTTGGAGTCACACACACGCATACCCCATCCCACAGGGGCTCAGGTTCAGGCTGGCCGTGTCATCTGCTGCCATGGAGTGGTTGGGTCACAGGGTCGTGGGGTTGCCAGGGGCCAGGAGGGCCTGGAGATGTGGCTGTGCTGGGTTCTGGGGATGTCCCGGCAGAGGCTGGCAGTGAGGGCTGTGTGAGCGCACCTGGAGCTGTTGAGGCTCATGCCCTGGGGGTCCCAGCCAGTTCCCGGAGTTGGTGCAGGGCCTGTGTGTGCAGTGTGCGTGCACGTGTGTGGGGGCCTGCGCGTGGAGTGTGTGTGCACCTGTGTGGGGGCCTGCGCGTGCAGTGTGCGTGCACGTGTGTGGGGCCTGCGCGTGCAGTGTGTGTGCACGTGTGTGTTGGGCCCGCACGTGCAGGGTGCGTGCACGTGGGTGGAGCCTGCGCGTGCAGGGTGCGTGCACGTGTGTGTGGGGCCTGCGCGTGCAGTGTGCGTGCACGTATGTGGGGCCTGTGCGTGCAGCGTGTGTGCACGTGTCTGGGGCCTGCGCGTGCAGGGTGCGTGCACGTGTGTGGGAGCCTGCGCGTGCAGGGTGCGTGCACGTGTGTGGGGCCTGCGCGTGCAGTGTGCGTGCACGTGTGTGTCAGGCCTGCGCGTGCAGGGTGCGTGCACGTGTGTGGGAGCCTGCGCGTGCAAGGTGCGTGCACGTGTGTGTGGGGCCTGCGCGTGCAGGGTGCGTGCACGTGTGTGGGGCCTGCGCGTGCAGTGTGTGTGCACGTGTGTGTCAGGCCTGCGCGTGCAGGGTGCGTGCACGTGTGTGGGGAGCCTGCACGTACAAGGTGCGTGCACGTGTGTGTGGGGCCTGCGCGTGCAGGGTGCGTGCACGTGTGTGGGGCCTGCGCGTGCAGTGTGCGTGCACGTGTGTGGGGCCTGCGCGTGCAGTGTGCGTGCACGTGTGTGGGAGCCTGCGCGTGCAGGGTGCGTGCACGTGTGTGGGGCCTGCGCGTGCAGGGTGCGTGCACGTGTGTGGGGCCTGCGCGTGCAGTGTGCGTGCACGTGTGTGGGGCCTGCGGGTGCAGTATACGTGCACGTGTGTGGGGTCTGCGTGTGCAGTGTGCGTGCACGTGTGTACTGTGCTTTCCATCTCAACGCCTTCCACTCCATTACTGTGGGCTTCCAGAGCCCAGGGCCGGATGTCATCCTCCTCTTTGTATCCAAGGAGTGAGACACAGGGAGGTGGGGCCCCATCAGGTTTCTGAAGATCCCAGGCCTCTCCCTCTCCCTCTCAGGCCTGCCCATCCCCTTGCCGCCCAGTCCTGGGGTCCCTCTGCTGACCCGCAGAGCCCGCCTGCTGCCGGCCATCCCTCCTGAGGTTTCTGGCCTCTTCTGTGCAGGGTGGCACTGTCATTGGCAGTGCCCGATGCAAGGCCTTTACCACCCGGGAGGGCCGCCGGGCAGCGGCCTACAACCTGGTCCAGCGTGGCATCACCAACCTGTGCGTCATTGGCGGGGACGGCAGCCTCACAGGCGCCAACATCTTCCGCAGCGAGTGGGGCAGCCTGCTGGAAGAGCTGGTGGCGGAAGGTGGGTCTGCGCCCCAGCGTGCTGGAGGCCCTGGGGTTGTTTTGCTGCTGCTGGCAGGTGTGGGAATGGGCAGGACAGAGGGAGGAGGGAGCCCTGGGTGCCCTGAGGCAGATAAGGGGCTGTGTGGCCGCTGGCCGGGGAGGTGTGGTGCATGCCAGCACGAGCTCGGACGTCTCCCAGAGAGGAGGTCAGTGCATAAGCCTGAGGGATGGACCTGGGCAGTGCCTGGCCTGGTGGAGGCCGGCGTGGCTCACCCTGCGTGGCTCACCGTGCGTGGCGCAGACAAATCTCTGTGACTGATCCCAGAGAGATTCTGGACAGGCGTGGTCAGAGTTTGCAGAACAGAGTTAAAGTTCTGGTGACACGGGACACAGAGTCCTGAGGCCGCCGCTTGGAAAGTGGCCTCTTGGAGCCTTGTCTGTTCCATGTCCCTGGTGTGGGGGACCCTGAGATGAGGCCGTGGCCACTCTGCAGGGCACCCCACAGGTCCCCGTCTGCACTCGGCCCCAGCGGGTCCAGCCAGGCTGCTGCAGGGTTCGGGCGGGAGGACGTTGAGCCTGGGACTCCGGGCCCTGCCAGGCTGCATGCCTGGGATGGGGGAAGGGCGGCAGGAGAGGGGTCTCTGGCCCTGCGGTGGGGGCCCCTGGAGCCTCAGCCAGACCCTCCCGCTGCTCCTGGCCCAGGTAAGATCTCTGAGTCCACGGCCCAGACCTACTCACACCTGAACATCGCCGGCCTGGTGGGCTCCATCGACAACGACTTCTGCGGCACCGACATGACCATCGGCACCGACTCGGCCCTGCACCGCATCATGGAGGTCATTGACGCCATCACCACGACCGCCCAGAGGTGAGCGGTCCCATCCTCCCCGCTCGGTGGTGAGGCGGCCTTGGGGTGATGGCCATCAGAAGGGCAGTGGACTCTGGTGGCCCCAGCATCCTGGCCATCTGCCCTCAGCCCCCAGCTGGGGGGATGCACAGTGGGGTCCATGCCCACTCTGCCAGGCTGCCAGGGGCCTTTGTGCAGCCCCCTCTGTGGGGCAGCTGCTTGCCCTGGGGTGTGATGGCCCCAGAGGAAGTCCTGGGCTGGGCTGGCCTGGGCTGGGCTTGGCGAATGACCCTCAGCCCTGGAGCAGATCAGTTGAAACCAGCCCAGTGGCTGGAAGGAGCCCAAAGTGTCTTAGCTCAGAGCCTGAGCAGCCCTGGCATGAGAAGGGGCTGTCCCCTGCCTGCTTCTCCATCTGCTGAGTCCCTTGGGCACCCCACAGGGGATGGGGCTGGCAGGGCCGCGTGGCTGGCACTGATGCCTACTCCTGTCTGTCTCCGCAGCCACCAGAGGACCTTCGTGCTGGAGGTGATGGGTCGGCACTGTGGGTGAGGAGGGGCTTCCTGGCCCACTGGGGTGGGCTGGGTGCTGCTGGGGACCACAGTGATGGGTGTGGCATTTTCTAGGGTTCAGTTAACACCACGTGTGTGAGAGCCAGGTGGGGGCCGGGGAGAGATCGAGAAGCTGCGGCCCAGAGTCGGGCCTGCGGCGGGGTGGGGAAGCTCCCCCCAATGACTCCCTGCAGGGTCCTGAGCCGGCAGATGCCCGCCCCTGCAGGTATCTGGCGCTGGTGTCCGCGCTGGCCTCGGGGGCCGACTGGCTGTTCATCCCTGAGTCCCCGCCTGAGGATGGCTGGGAGAACTGCATGTGCGAGAGGCTGGGTGAGGTGGGTGCCGTTGTTGCCGGGGGCGCAGGTGTCCTGGGGCACTGGGTGGCGCCCTGGGGTTTGGGGACCAGCTTTGGCCAACTGATCCATCACTCATTGGTTCAACAGCAGCTGTAGGTGCCCCTCAGGGTGGGACATGCAAGGAGTTGGGGGCTACAGGCTTGACCTCCTCGAGGCACTTGTGGTCCTGCCCTCAGTGGGCAGGAGGCAGAGAGGGTCACTCAGGCCGCCGTCCCAGGCTCAGTGTGGGGAGCGTGGTGAGGCTGCTTCCTGTGGGGGGACCGCTGGGTCTGGGCCGGTGGGAGGTGGCTGGTTGTGAGGATGAGTGGCCCCAGTGAGGTCCAGATGGCGGGGTCCTGGGGTGGTGGGGCCAGGAGCTGGGCAGGTGGGGGAGCAGGGACTTCCCCCTGAGGGCGGTCAGGGCGCGGGGGTGGATTCTAAGCTGGGGATATGTGCCTGAAAGTGCCTGTAGCCACAGAGTGGACAGGAGGTCCCGGAGGCAGGAGAGGGTGGGGGAGGCTGCTGGGAGGCCGAGACCCGCTCTGGGAAAGGTGGGGGATGCTTGGCGGGGGAGGGGTGTGCCTGGAGTGCTGCCCTCTGGTTCCCTTGGAGTGGGGTTGACACTCTGCCCTCTGGACTCTGAGACCCCTCAAATAGGGGCCCCTCAACTAGGCAGGCCGGCCCCTCTGTGGGCTGGGGTCAGTGGTGGAGCAGAGGCGTGGGCCACGCAGGGCAAGCCCAGGGGCCCGTGGCTCTGTCCTCTGTGCTCTGAGGCCAAGGCAGCACCACTGGCACCAGCCCTGGGGCAGAGGGCGGGTCTGGGCTGACAGGGTGTGCCCGTCCCCATGTGAAGGTGGCAGGGTCACTCCCATCTGTGTGGATCCTAGTTCTGCCTCTGCCTGGCGGAGGGCAGTGGGTGAGGCCAGGGGTCATGACCTGGCTTCTGGGACCATCCTCAGTGGAGCTCAGAGGCTGGGCGGAGATGGAGCCCTGCAGGGGAGGCTGCCCAAGGGCAGGTCCTGTAAGGGGCCTCATCTCCTAGGGTGGGACTTTCCTCTCGGGGGTGCCCCCCCCCCGCGCCCCACCGGCTACAGTGGGACCTTGGCCTTGGCTTATGTATGTGACTCAGGTTGGGCCCTCCTGGAAGTGGCCTGTATGTGAGGTTGGCCCACCTTGCTCCAGCCTCAGTTTTCCCCGTAACGTGGGTTCCCGCCTTGCCCACTGCCCAGGGTGTACTGGGGCAGGGAGGGTGGTGCAGCTCCTCTGCTGCACCTGCAGCCCAGCTTCTGGGTGTCTGACCTCACCAGTCCTGGCGCCGCCTCCTCCAGGCAGCCCTCCACTCCCACCACACCCGGGCCCTGCCTGAGCTGCTCTGACCCTGTCCCTGTAGGAGGCTCTGTGACCCATGGTGGGGCAAACATGGGGCTTGTGGCTCAGAGTGAGTCCCACAGATGTTTGTTGGGTCATTGAAGAAGTGGACGGCTGGAAAGCCCTTGAGTTCCCGGAGAGCTGGGCCCTGGCTGGGTGTGAGGTGCTGAGGCAGGGGCCTGCCACGTGTACCAGCGTGGACCCACGGTGGCTTCAGGACAGGGTATCCAGGGAGCCCTGGCTGGAGGCAGCAATGTGAGGCCCCCGGTTGTACGGATGAGCAGATGGAGGTTCACGGAGCTCCAGGTAGCGCAGGCTGGCCTGGGCAGGCCCTCTGCCCCGCGCCCCACGGAGCTCCAGGTAGCGCAGGCTAGCCTGGGCAGGCCCTCTGCCCTGCGCCCCACGGAGCGGCAGCCCCGAGTATCTTCCTGCCTGGAAGCCTTCGCCAGACACAGGCCCCACCCCAGCTGTGTGTGTGCTGGGCCCAGCCCCGAGGCCCCTTCCTCCCTGCTGCCCTTCCCAGGCTTTCGGGCAGAGCTCTGGGGTTCACCACCTGCAGGAGGGCGGGGGTCCTAGTGGCCGCAGCCTCATCTCTGCCCTGGCTCTCCAGCCGTGCTTTCCTCCTGCTGGGTGGGGGTTGTGCCCTGGCCCACGTGGGTTGCGGATGGTGGCCCCGGGGGGCTCCCCGGGGCCTGGGGGCTGTGTCTGGGGCAGGTTTCCCCACCTGGCGGCTGAGCCCTGTCCTGCCTTTGACCCAGACTCGGAGCCGAGGGTCCCGACTGAACATCATCATCATCGCCGAGGGTGCCATCGACCGCAGCGGGAAGCCCATCTCATCCAGCTACGTGAAGGACGTGCGTGTGGGCCCGGGGGTGGCCACGGGGCAGACCCCCTGCGCATCTAGGCCGGGTGGGCCGGGCTCAGGCTGGTCCTTCCCCCTCTCCTGCAGCTGGTGGTTCAGAGGCTGGGCTTTGACACCCGGGTGACCGTGCTGGGCCACGTGCAGCGGGGGAGGGACGCCCTCCGCCTTTGACCGAGTCCTGGTAGGTGGCCATCACCCTGCCCTGCTGGACGCGTGCGTGAGTGGGGTGTGTGCGTGTGGGTGTGGGCATCGTGCCTGTGAGTGTGGCATGTGCACTGTGTGTCCATGTGGCTGTGGGTGTGTGCCCATGTCTGTGTGCGTGTGGGTGTGCGTGGGGGTTGTGTGGTCCTCGTGGGTATGTGTGTCGGTGTGGGTGACTGTCCATGTCTGTGTGTGGGGGTATGTGTGTGAGGTGTGTGGTTCTTGTGGGTGTGTCTGTGTGTGTCGTGGGGTGGGTGTCAGTGTGGGTGTGTCTATGTATGTGTGTGTGTGGGTATTCGTGGGTGTGTCTGTGTGGTCTTCATGGGTGTGTCAGTGTGGGTGTGTGAGTATGCGTGGGGGGTATGTGGTCTTCGTGGGTGTCTGTCAGTGTGGGTGTGTGTCAATGTGGGTCTGTGGTCCTCATGGGTATGTGAGTGTAGGTGAGTGTCCATGTCTGTGTGTATGGGCATGTGTGTGGGGTGTGTGATCCTCGAGGGGTGTGTCTGGTCCTCGTGGGGTGTCGGTGTGGCTGTGTGTATTCATGTCTGTGTGCGGGTATCTGTGGGGGTTGTGTGGTCCTCGTGGGTGTGTGTCATTGTGGGTGTGTGAGTGTCCAAATCTGTGTGTGTGTGGGTATGCATGAAGGGTGTGTGGTCCTTGTGAGTGTGTGTTCACGTGGTCCTCGTGGGTGTGTGTCCATGTCTGTGTGTGTGGGCATGTGTGTTGGGTGTGTGATCTTCGAGGGTGTGTCTGGTCCTCGTGGGTGTCAGTGTGGCTGTGTGTGTGTCTGTGTGGGGGTTGTGTGGTCCTCGTGGTGTATCATTGTGAGTGTCCAAATCTGTGTGTGTGGGTATGCATGGAGGGTATGTGGTCCTTGTGGGTGTGTCTGTGTCCATGTGGCCCTCATGGGTGTGTGAGTGTCCATGTCTGTGTGTGTGTGGGTGTGTGTGGGGGGTGTATGGTCCTTGCGGGTCTGTCTGGTCCTTGAGGGTATATGTGTGTGTCAATGTGGGTGTGTGAGTGGCCATGTCTGTATGTGTGGGTATGCATGGGGGATGTGTGGTCTGCATGGGTATATATGTTAGTGGGTGTGTCAGTGTGGGGGTGTCAGTGTGGGTGTGTCTCAGTGTGGATGTGTGTCTGTCAGTGGGTGTGTGTCTGTACGTGTGTCAATGGGTATGTGTCAGTGTGGGTATGTGCATTTGTGTCTGTGTGGGTGTATGTCCGTGTGCGTGTGTGTCTCAGTGTGGGTGTGTGGGGCGAGTGTTTCCTCAAGCTGTTTCTCCTCCTGGGGGAGAGCGAGGCCTGCTTTTCCATTCAAGTGTAGAGAACTCAGACCTGGGGACCACACCACCAGCCCTTGCCTCCTGGCCATTCTCCTCCCCAACCCCTGCCAGCCCCACCTGGCAGCAGGCAGGGCCGCAGACCCTCCTGGCAGCTGGGGGCAGGCCCTGGGAGGGGGGCTGGGTGGTGAGAGAGTGGTACCCGTGGTGCCTGCAGCGTGGTGGTCTAGGAGGCCGGCACTGGGAGGGAGCGCGCAGGGGCTGGCCTGACCTTGCCACCCTCAGCCGTGATCACCGCTGGGTCTCACTTTGTCCTCTGGAAAATGGGAATCAATTTGGAGCCAAATGGGACGGGTCTGGGGCCAGGAAGTCCCCCATGGAAGGCAAAATGCCAGTGTATGAGGGCGGTCACCCTCTTGGGCGGGGCCAGAGACTGCCAGGCAGGTGGGACTTGTGCTGAGGGAGACCAGGTGACTGCGCCCAGCCCTGTGACTCCTGTGCCGAGCCGTCCCAGGGAACCCACAGTGCTGGACGGGTTCCACTCTACAGAGGGAACGCTTCTTCAGAGAGGGGCCCCGCCGACCTGGCCAGGCAGCTGCTGCCCCTCTGTGAGGCCTCACGCTCACTCAGAAGAGCCTCTTAAGGGGCCTGGGACATCAGGGCAGGCCAGCGACTGCTGCGGTGCCTGGGTGGCGGAAATGCCGCTGCTGTGACCGGGCAGGCCGCGCGCTCCCCGCCTGCAGGCTGCTGGGTTTTCCGGCCAGTGTCTTGGATGCCTGACGCTGGGTCTGAAACAAAGGACAGGTGATCACCCTCAGCCGAGGCTGTCACCCGGAGCACCAGCGTTTTGTGCTCCCTGAGCCTGTATTCCCACTGGGTGCCACGAAGAGGGCTGGTGACCTAGCACACGCAGTGGTAACTGGGACTTCTCCAAGGAGCCTCAGCCTGCATGAGGGATATCTCTGAGGCTGCTCCCGAAACAGCGTCCTGAGAGAGAGTGTCCGTGCGTCACTTGCAAGATGGAGAGACCTGTGTGGACCACGGAGAGCTGCCGGGCTGCTACAGGGCCAGAGCTGCCTGGGGCCCCGCGGGTCCAGCGACTGGGCTGCTACAGGGCCGCACTGGCGGTCACGGGACAGCCACGGAGACCGCAGGCCTCGCTGTCTTGCCCACTGTGGGCTGTTCCCTGGGTGGGGCGGGGCCTGCCTTTGCCACGTGTCCCCAGGGGCAGCTCCTGGATTTGTCCACTGCCCAGCCCCTTGGCCGGCACTGACACACACCAGGAAAGACTTGACATGAGGACCCGGGAGCCTCCAGGCAAGGAACCGTTGCAGCAGAAGGGGCCCTGGGGACCCGGCTCCACCCTCGCCCTGTGTGCCCAGCGATGGCACCAAGTGCTGGCGGGTGGTCGCATTGCATGGCACCCTGCAGCCTGAGTTGCAGCCCGGGCCTCCCAGCAGGGCTGTGGGGGAGTCTGTGACAAACAGTGTCCTGCATGCTGCTGTGAATGCGGGTCAGACGCGTTTCCATCTCTGGTGCCACCTCTTCTGGAAGCTTCCGTCATCGGGGGCTTTGGAGGCTGGGTTTGTGCGTCTGCAGAGGGCGGGCATGTGGCTTGGGGGTAGAGGGACCGAGTGGGTGTGCCAGCCCGAACCCTCCCCCACAGAGCAGCAAGATGGGCATGGAGGCAGTGATGGCGCTGCTGGAGGCCACGCCCGACACGCCGGCCTGCGTGGTCAGCCTCTCGGGGAGCCAGTCGGTGCGGCTGCCCCTCATGGAGTGCGTGCAGATGGTAAGTCCTGGGCTGTCTGCTCACGACCACCTGGCCCCACTCCTAGTCCCCAGTCCTGGGCCCCAGCACAGGGAGCACCAGAGGGCAGGGCCTCATGGCTGGCCCAGGGGATCCCAGGCCTCCAGTGGGGAGAGGGGTGTAAGCACACTCCCTGGGATGGTGCCCAAGAGGTGCGTCAGAGCTGCAGGGAGCCTGGTACACAGGAGAAGGCACAGGAGCCATGGCTACTGAGCTGCTGTGGGCAGTGCTGGGAGTGGCGTCAGGATGGGACGGAGGAGGAGGGGCTGGTGGTCAGAGCTGAGCCCTGGAAGGAGCTCGGGCAGGTGGTGGGGACACTGTTGTGGCTGGACAGGGACCCTGGGAGGGGGAGGTGTGGGGGAGGGGAGGTGTGGGGGAAGGCAGAGGCCAGGAGGCCAGGTGGCCAGGTGTGGGGGTGGGCCCAGCTCTGGCTCAGCAGGTTCAGAGTCCTGCAACTGGGGCGGCTGGGGCAGGGTGGCCCTGCCTGGAGCTGGGGCTGCTGGAAGGAGGGGAGGGCAGCTGGGGGCAGGCTGGGGCCTCTTGTCCTCGGCTAGCCCCACAACACCTGACCTTGGTGGTGACCACTGCTCCCAGGGAGAGGCTGCTAGGCCAGGGCCAGCCCCAGGGCTAGAGATGCCGGCCAGATCTGCCCTCGTCTGGCCCACCAGATGGGGCAGCGGCCATGGGTGTGCGGACAGCACCTCCACATCTTGTGTTCTGTTTCTCTTCCTTAAGACCAAGGAAGTGCAGAAAGCCATGGACGACAAGAGGTTTGACGAGGCCATCCAGCTCCGTGGCAGGTGAGCACTCTCAGCAGACCCTGCATTCTCCACGCTGGGCCTGGTGCCAGCTGGCATGTGCCTTGGTGGCGCTGTGCACACCTGGCCTGGGTCGTCCTTCTGGGCACAGCGTCTGAAGATTGAGGGAGGATAGGCCTGCAGGTGGTACAGGAGGTGGGCAGGGAGGCATGGCACTGCGGGAGACCCTGGGCGGCGTGGGCAGGGCCCAGTGCACAGGGATTGGGCGTGGCGAGGGGGCTGAGAAGCTGTGGACGCAAGCCCAGGACCTGGGGTGGCCCTGTGGGGCTGGGAAGGCTGGCAGGCGGTGGGCGTGGGTGCTGCCCTCCTACAGGTCTGCTGGCACCCAGGGCAGGCTGGATTTGACATTTGGTTTCCCATCCGTGCCTCCGCCTGCTACCAAGATGGCCTGCCCTTCCTGGAGCTGGATGGCGGCCCTGTGCTTTGCTGCACGGCTGACGCGGCCTCGTGTTGTGTGGGGGTCTTCACCTTCTGTGGAAGGAGCCCCGCTGGGCATGCGCGCTGGCTGCGGCCTCACGGCTGAGCTTCCAGGCCTGTGTACCTGTGACCAGCCTCCTGGGCTCTCACGGCTGCGCTGTGGCTGTGCTGTGGCTGTGGCTGTGTCTGCGTTGTGGCTGTGGCTGTGCCTGCGCTGTGGCTGTGGCTGTGGCTGCGCTGTGGCTATGCCTGCGCTGTGGCTGTGCTGTGGCTGTGGCTGTGGCTGTGCCTGCGCTGTGGCTGTGCTGTGGCTGTGGCTGCGCTGTGGCTGTGGCTGCGGCTGTGGCTGCACTGTGGCTGTGGCTGTGCCTGCACTGTGGCTGCGCTGTGGCTGTGGCTGTGGCTGTGGCTGCGCTGTGGCTGTGGCTGTGCCTGCGCTGTGGCTGTGGCTGTGGCTGCACTGTGGGGCTGTGGGGCTGCAGGGCTGTGGGGCTGTGCAGAGCATGACCTGGATCCTTTCCAGGAGCTTCGAGAACAACTGGAACATTTACAAGCTCCTCGCCCACCAGAAGCTCTCCAAGGAGAAGGTGAGGCAGGGAGCGGCCTGGTGGGGACACATGTGGCTGGAGCAGGGACCGGGCTGGAGAGGAAGGAACGGGCTGTGTTATTCTGTAGCCCCTCCTCACAGGCCCCTGTAGCTGGGCCTTCCTCCGCCGCCTTCCCTCCTGCTGGGGTCCGAGCTGTGAGCCCGGAGGGTGGGGCTCAGGCACCCTGTGGCTGGCAGGTTCCAGGCGCTGGGACCCTCGCTGCAGGGCTGGCGGTTGCCTCTCAACGGTTGATGGAAATGAAGTCAGGCCCACAGGGTTAGCTCAGGAGAGGGAGGGAGCCATTGTGTAGAAGATGTCTCCAGTGGCCGGGCGCCGTGGCTCACGCCTATAATCCCAGCACTTTGGGAGGCTGAGGTGGGTGGATCACCTGAGGTCAGGAGTTTTCAAGACCATCCTGGACAACATGGTGGAACCCCGTCTCTACTAAAAATGAAAAAATTAGCTGGGCGTGGTGGCAGGTGCCTGTAGTCCCAGTTACTCAGGAGCTGAGGCAGGAGAATCACTTGAACCCGGGAGGCAGAGGGTGTAGTGAGCCGAGATCCTGCCATTGCACTCCAGTCTGGGTGACAAGAGTGAAACTCCGTCTGAAAATAAAATGTCCCCAAACAGCTGAAAACCTCAGGAAATGGGATCTCTCAACACAAGGATGAAGTGGCTTGTTTCTAAAGTCCTGGGGTCCACGAGGGTCCTGTAGAGAGTCAGGGCCAGTGAGGTCTTGAGCCACGGCCAGAGCAGCAGGCTGGGGCAGGCAGCGTGGCCCAGCCTGGGACTGGTCCTTCCATCCATGGCCATCTGTGGGTGTCCCTGCTGCTCCAGCCTCCTGCTGATCCCAGAGCTGGTCAGTGTGCTGCACCCTCCGTGGTGAGGCAGCGTGGTCTCCATGAAGCACCCCAGAACCTGGCTGGGGCGTGACTGGCTGTGGGGGACAGCAGGGCTGGCGTGGGGCTGTGGAGCCCTTGGGGTGTGGCTGCTGCCGAGTAGGGTGTGCCGCACGTGACAGGGTCAGAGCGTCGGCACAGCGTGGCGGGGGAGGAGGTGGCAGCTGTCACTGGATTCACATGGACACAGCGGGTTCGGGGTCTGTTGGGTTAAATTAACTGTAGTCCTAGTGGGACTGCCTCCATGTCTTTGTGCCTTCCCTTCCCTTAACATGGCTGCTAGAAAACATGATAGTCAGGGTCCCCTTCCTTCCTTGTGGCTGTGCCCTGCCCCCACTGCCGGCCCCTTGCATGAGCACTGATCCTGGCTCAGACCTGTGCTCCTGCCGCAAGCCTGGCTTCACTATGGTGCCCACCCCCCCCCCGCTGCCCCCTCCGCCCCCTCTGCCTGCTCCACCCTCTCCACCCTCTCCACCCTCTCTACCCTCTCTACCCTCTCTCCCTCCTCTGCCGCCTCCGTGCCGGGATTGCACCGTGTCTCTTTGGGTCTTCACTGGATTCTGGAGTGAGGAGAGATGCTGTGTTCCCAGGGCAGTTGGTGTGCTGGGTGGCGTCCAGGCTGGTGGCAGGGCCTGGCCCCTTTCCCAGAACCTGCTGGCCTCCTGTGCAGGTCTTGGGTCCCCTCCCCAGCCGTGCCTCATGCTCGTCTCCCCTTCTCTCTGAAGTCCAACTTCTCCCTGGCCATCCTGAACGTGGGGGGGCCCCGGCGGCTGGCATGAACGCGGCCGTGCGCTCGGCGGTGCGGACCGGCATCTCCCAGGGCCACACGGTCTATGTCGTGCACGATGGCTTCGAAGGCCTGGCCAAGGGTCAGGTGGGTCCGGCCGGGGCAGACAGAGGACTTGGGCCTCCCGTGTGCAGACGGGGGGCATCTTCGGTGGAGGGCGGCTGCCTGGAGGAGGAGGCCGAGGCCTGGGTCCACGTGTCGGTGCCCCCCTAGGCCTGGATACACAGCTCTCCCTGTGGCGTGATGCCCAACACTGGCTGGCCCCTGCCCCTGGGCACAGGCTTACCCCTGGGGGGGGAATTGGCAAGAGGCGTGGACCTGCCCCTGAAGCTGCGTCTCCTCCTGACAGGTGCAAGAAGTGGGCTGGCATGACGTAGCCGGCTGGTTGGGGCGTGGTGGCTCCATGCTGGGGACCAAGAGGTAAGCTGCCTGCTGTGGGTACCTGGGAACAGGACGGCCAAGGCGCACTCTCTGGGCCCCGCAGTGGGGGCAGCAAGGGAACCCAGCCCAGGTCCCTGGGCTCGACCCCTCTTCCGGCTGGTGGCCTGCCCAGAGCAGGCTTCTTCATGCCCTCCTGCCTGGGATGTCCTGGCCCGAGCTCAGCTGTGCAGGGCAGGCTGCTGTGGTGGCCCCACGCCCACGGCGGGCTCTCAGTGGCAGGGAAGGTGACCAGCGTCTGTCCCTGCCCGGCTGGGCCAGGCAGCCTGCACTGTCACCACTCTGGCCGTGGCTGTGAGCGTCTGATGACCTTTGTCCCAGGGCCTGAGACCCTTCTGTGGAGTAGGCATGAGGAGGGGACGGTCACCCTGTGTGACTGCAGGGGAAGCCGCCCTGTTCCAAGCCTGAGGGGCTGCAAGGGCCAGAGGGAGCATCCCCTCCTGCCGCTGAGTGTTGGGATAGAAAGCCTCAGGCAGGAAGGAGTGGCCGTGGGGAGCCTGGGGAGTTGGGGGGTTCACTCGTTTGCCTGGCTGGTACCTGGTGACGCTGAGTGGTGCCCGGGCAGCTCGCGCCGGGCCTGTGTGCCCCTCGGCGTGTAGCCACAGCGCCACCTCCAGGGCACTGTGGGGGACTGCTGCCTGGCTCAGGAACGGCCAAGGCAAGCCCTTCTGTGATCAGATGCAACGTGGGCACGCGTCCCTGGACGCCGTGTTCATGCTGATGAGTCTGTGACTGCAGGACCCTGCCCAAGGGCCACCTGGAGTCCATCGTGGAGAACATCCGCACCTACGGCATCCACGCCCTGCTGGCCGTCGGCGGGTTTGAGGTGAGAGCTGCCCGCACTGAACAGAACCCTGGGTGACCCAGGTCTCCTCCTGCCGAGGGGCCCGTCCTGAAAACTTGCGTGCCGGCGGGGCTGATGCAGGGGCCACGAGGATCGGGGTTTGAGTGTGGTGCGTGGGCTCGGGAGGGTTCTCGACTTTCTCCAGAAGGCTCCACAAGGTTTGAATTAACCCCAGTGCTGGGGACGGGCAGGGGAGGAAGGGGACTTGGAAGCAGAAGGACGAGGAAGACGGGAGGCAGAGGCGGCAGGGGTGCAGGTGTTGGATGTGGTGTCCCGGCACTGGGCAAGCTGTCACCAAATAATAAATAAATGACAGCCTTCCCCCTTGTCCTCCAAAGCGAATCCCACTTCAGGCTTCATGGAGTGGATCTGGGGCCAGAGTAGGTTGGACGGGCCTCCTGACCCCCATAAGACGCCAGTTTCCCTAGTAGGCATCCTGAGATGACACCAGGCTGACTGCCTGGCCCAGCCCTAGGGGACTGAGCAGGTGGGTCCTGGCACCCAGCACGGGGCGTGTGGCAGGTTAGCAGGGAGCAGGGCTGGGCGGCCGCCGGTAGAGCCTGTCGCTGTCCCACCCTGGCCTGGGTGCTGCCCTTGACCTGCCCCTGCCCCACGGCTGCAGGCCTACGAGGGCGTGCTGCAGCTGGTGGAGGCGCGTGGGCGCTACGAGGAGCTCTGCATCGTCATGTGCGTCATCCCGGCCACCATCAGCAACAACGTCCCTGGCACCGACTTCAGCCTGGGCACCGATACTGCCGTCAATGCCGCCATGGAGGTACAGGCTCCTGGACACCCTGCGAGGCCTGGGCCCTTGTGGGGTGGGGCTGAGCCCGAGGAGGCTGCTGGAGGGGACAGTGCATGGTGAGCGCCCGGGAGGGCTGCCAGGGTGGGGTGAGTGGGGCACGGGCCCGGGTGAAGGGCTCAGCTCCCTGCCATAGTCACTTCCGGGGCCAGGGGGCCCTGCGTTGTTCCTTACTGCTGCGATGAGCTCAGATGGGGAGACCGAGGTGCGAGTGTCCCAGCTGCAGTGCTGGGTGGCCTGAGAGCAGCGCCTGGCCTCTGCCTGTGGGTGCAGGGACACCCCTGCCTGCCAACAGCCGGTGTGTGTGTGTGGGCCACCGTCCACTGTGCCCTGGGGGTGGGTCGGCCGGTTGAGACCCGCTGGTCTGGCCGGGCCCAGGCAGAAGGTGGGCCCAAACCTGGTGCTGCCGGCTTCCTGGGTGCATGAGCCCGGCCGGCTTTGGAGACACGGCTCCCTGCAGGGTAGCCATGCCCACGGCTTGCAGGGGAAGGGTGGGCACACGGAGGACCCCTGGCCCCCCCTTTACCCGCAGAGCTGTGACCGAATCAAGCAGTCCGCCTCGGGGACCAAGCGCCGCGTGTTCATTGTGGAGACCATGGGGGGTTACTGTGGCTACCTGGCCACGGTGACTGGCATCGCCGTGGGGCCGACGCCGCCTACGTCTTCGAGGACCCCTTCAACATCCACGACTTAAAGGTGAGCCCGGCCCGGCCTCTGCTGCAGCGGACCCGCCGGTGTGCCACCCTGGGCCCCAGACACTCAGGCGGGGCCAGCACAGGGCGGGGCCTGGGCAGGCGGGACTCACAGTCCAGTGCTCCTGCTGGCCTGGGTCGCTGGCCGGTCGGGAATTCCCTCCCCCACAGTCCTCCGGCTCATCCACGTCCGCCCCCTCCTGCAGGTCAACGTGGAGCACATGACGGAGAAGATGAAGACGGACATTCAGAGGGGCCTGGTGCTGCGGTGAGGCTGCCATGGGCCCAGCCTGTGGGAGGAGGGGTCCCGGGCCACAGCTGGGCTTCCGACCCTTGGGGCTGCTGAGGGGCGGCTGGCAGAAGGCCGGAGGGGGGCCTTGGAGAGGGTGGGAGAGGGTGGGTGAGGGTGGGTTTCCTCAGAGCTGCCACAACCTCTCCCAACCTGGCCTGGAGGCCTGGCCCAGCAGGGACTAACGTTAGGGGGGAGACCTGAACTCGCTCCCCCGACTCGGGCCCTGCTGTCCCTCTCAGGAACGAGAAATGCCACGACCACTACACCACGGAGTTCCTGTACAACCTCTACTCGTCAGAGGGCAAGGGTGTCTTCGACTGCAGGACCAACGTGCTGGGTCACCTGCAGCAGGTAGGGGGGTGGGGCCATGGAGGGGCCCTGGTGCCAGTCGGGAGGACCACCCCTCATCCCTGCCACCACTGTCCCCAGGCCCAGGAGTCCCAGCCTCACAGGTACCCACTGGCACTCCTGGCAGGCCCTCCTTGGCTGGCTGTTCTGTTCTCACGCCCTGGCTGGCACGTGTACCCTTCAGCAGTGAGGGGTCGGAGGCCCATATCTGGGGTGAGGTCTCGCTCCAAGAAGGGGTGGGGCTGGGGCACAAGCCAGCGCGTTGAGATGCTGAGCTGAGCTCCCCCACTGCCAGGCCTCCTGCGGCCACTTCCGTGGAGCCCCTCACCTAGATCCCGGCGTGCTCCCTGCCTTGTGGTGGCCCTGCGGAAGCCCGCGTCCTGGGGTTTTCTGAACCAGGGAGGGGGGAGTCAGGGTCGCTGGGCCTGGGGCCCAAGGCAGGGGCCCAGGGGTCACTTTACCTGGCCAGGAGGCAGCTGACTGTTAGCCTCAGGAGGTGGCTTCTAGCCTGGACTTGGAGCTGCAGAGAACGGGCAGGGGTCTCCATTCAGGAACAGATGGGAACTGTGCAGGGTTGAAGGGATGGGTGTTCAGAACCTGCCTGGGAGGCTTCCTGTGGGGGACCCTGGCTTGCACCAGGGCTGGGCCTCCCTCTCCTCGGCCCAGGCGGCCCCGGGCAGCACCAGGAGCTGAGTTTCACTTGTTTCCAGGGTGGTGCTCCGACCCCCTTTGACCGGAACTACGGCACCAAGCTGGGGGTGAAGGCCATGCTCTGGGTGTCGGAGAAGCTGCGTGAGGTTTACCGCAAGGGTAGGTGGTGGGGGCAGCCTGAGGCCTCACCTTGCCCTCCCCTGGGTCCCTGGGGCGGGGCCCGGCCTCGGGGGCCACCACGTGCCTGTGTTTGCAGGACGGGTGTCGCCAATGCCCAGACTCTGCCTGCGTGATCGGCCTGAAGAAGAAGGCGGTGGCCTTCAGCCCCGTCACTGAGCTCAAGAAAGACACTGATTTCGAGTGAGTTCCGTGGAAGCTTCGTGGAGGAGGGTGGGGCTGAGGGGTGGCCAGACCTTCCCCGGGGCAGCTGTGCCAGGCCCAGCCCCACTCACACCCTGATCCCACAAGGCCTCCTTGTCCCCCATGCCCGATCCCCGCCATTCCACGGAGAGCAGGGACTATGCCCAGGTCTTCTGAGCGTGACCCTGAGCGAGACCCTCGGGTGGGCATGGGGCACAGTGTGGGCAGTCAGGACTGGGCACACCTGAAGGCGGCTGCGGCCGACTCTGCTGCTGTTCCAAGGGATGGAGACCCCCGACCTGACCCAGACGCTGCAGGGCTCTGGATGTGGCGACGTTCAGAGGGAGGGGCATGCACAGGAAGGGGGCGTGGCGTGGCGCGGCAGGGGCGTGGCCTGAAGAGCTGCCCGGACCCCCTGACTCCCCATCACCCGCCTCCTGCACAGGCACCGCATGCCGCGGGAGCAGTGGTGGCTGAGCCTGCGGCTCATGCTGAAGATGCTGGCACACTACCGCATCAGCATGGCTGCCTACGTGTCGGGGGAGCTGGAGCACGTGACCCGCCGTACTCTGAGCATGGAAACGGGCTTCTGAGGCCACGCCCACGCCCCTCCCGGCCCCAGTGACGCCAGCTGTAGCACAGGGCTCAAATGGGGTCTGGAGCCTGCAGGCAGGTGGGGGCTGCGGCCTTGCTCAGCCGAGCCGCGCCTCTATCCCTGGCCACCCACCAGGCCCCCGGGGCTGGTGCCTTGAGACCAGCCTGCCAGGCCCTCCGGCAGGAGAACAGAGCGCCCTGGGACATCCACCTTCCTGCCCCAGGGCCGTGGGGCTGTTGGTGTTTGGACGCCGCTGCCCCTGGCTTTGGCGCCCCATGGGCCCTCAGCCTCTCCCTACGCTGGACTCATTCACATGGGCCAGCTGATGCCTGGGTTGTGTTGAGATGGGGAGGCCCAGCCCTGCCTCATTGTGACCTGTTACTGCCCACGTGCAGCACCTGTCACCTTTTCTAGAAATAAATCTCCCTGACGGTGGGGTGCATCAGTCTCTGGAAAGCACAATCCTCGGAGAGAGGGGAGCGCCCCTTGAGGCCAGCCCAGTGGGCAGTGGCCCCCAGGGGCGGAGGGCTCTCTGGCCAGAGCCTGGGCCAGGTCAAAGGGACATGTGCCCTGGGAGGCCACCAGGCACTCTCCAGGAGTCTCTGGGGGCCACCAGGGTGACCTCAGCCCCTCCTGGTCCAGCCTTGGGGGCAGAAGGGTACAGCCTCACTCCCCCTGTCTCCCCAGCCTCACTTGAGTGGGGGTCTCTGATCTGCAGATGGCTTAAGCCAGCAACCAGGAGACACTGATGGTGAACATGCGGGAGCGGGAGAGAAGGCGGTGGGGAAGCTGCTCCCGCCGGGGGCCAGGCTGAGTCCCACAGGCGGTTCTGGGGTGGCGCCTGCCCTGCTCGTGGTTTGCCTGCTGACTTGCAGGTCGAAGCCACGCTCTGCACCACCCACGGCTCTGCAGCACCCTCTCAGCAGGTGATTGCCAAAGAGGGCTGCTTCCTGCCCGCAGTGCCACCTGGGTATGTGGTTTCGGGACACAGGAGGTGTCCGAGGGGGAGACCTTGGCTTGGAGGGGCTTGTAGGCCACATTGAGGGCCCCGGGCAGTCTTTGGTTGGGCTCAGCCAGTGGGGTGGCTCTAGGGACCAGGTGAGGGTGCTGGGACCCTCCTTCCCTGGGACACCTTGATATTCCCCAGGCAGCGCCACGCTGTGCTGACCTCCGTGCTGGAGGCCTCCAGATTGTTTCATTCTGGAGCTGGGAGGAGGGGCCCACACCTAGGGGTTCATTCTGAGTTGGGGGCAGTCCTGGGGCCAGAGTCAGGAGGCAGTCGTCCAAGGATACTGCTCCCTGGGTCTGCACCTGTCTCAAAGGGACCGAGGGCAGGTGCACAGGCCCTGGGAACCATGCATGCATGTTCTGGGGACTGTGCTGTGTCGGGCTCAGTACTCGGTTCCGAGTAGACTCCCTCGGTCTGCCCTGCCTGATGGTGTTAGAACCTGCTTAGCTGCCACTCAGCTGCCACACCCAGGTGGCCTGTGGGTGACGCCAGGGACAGTGGGCGCCTCCCTCCTGGGTGACGTGCTATGGTGACAGTCCCTGCTTCAGGCCCGTTTCTGGCTGCACGGAGTTGGCGTTTCAAGCGGAACAACATGGCCTCCGGGGCCCTCGGTCTTCCCTTGTGAACTGGGTTAATGGGACACGTGTGATGCCAGGGCCTGCTCAGCTTGAAAACCCAACTTTTGGGGTGATGGGGAGGAGTGGGGTGGGACTGTGGGGAGCCCCAAGCTGCATTGCTTCTGGCTGTCCTCCATGGCTGCAGGCTCTCAAGGGGGCAGTGGGTGAGGAGGCGCCAAGAGGGGGAACAGTGAGCGGGCAGGAGGCTGAGGGTGGAGGCGGCAATGGTGTGGGGGGTGGGGGGCGAGGAACCGAGGGCTGAGGGCAGGCAGCTGCCCCCACAGGTCCCCCTCCAATAGTCCCGACTGAGGTGTGCAGGGTGTGGGGCAGGAGGGTGCGGGGCCGGTGCATCCCCAGCAGCCCGTGCCAGGGGGCACAGAAGGGGACACAATTTAACCTCAGCCGTTCCAACAAAGCGCTTTACTGAGGACAACCACCCCCACAGTCACAAGGAGGCAGACACAGGCCTGAACTGCCCACCCTCCACGTCTCCAGTGGTGACCCCTCACTGCACCGCTCAGAGATCACACCCCTCCTAGAGAACTTGCATGTGTGAGCGACTGTCTTCACCCTGGGTTTCCCCGAGTCCAGGGACAGTGGCTGCCCCCGGTGCTGCAGCCGGCTCTGGTGGCGGGGACGGTGGCTGTCCTGGTGCTGCAGCTGGCTCTGGTAGCAGTGGACAGCGAGACTGCGTGGCCCAGGCTTGGGAGAGTGGTGGCCTGCATACACGGCCACCCATCACCACTCAGCGACAGATGGGGACATCTCACGGAGGTCTGGGTCCCAACCCCACTCAGGACAAGGGCCCAGGTAGCTGGCTTTCCTACGCACCAGCTGGAAGGCTCATCCCCCTCTCATGTGAACGCTCCCTTGATTTTGGGGGCACTAGAAGTTTCCCCGGGGCTGCGGGTCACTGCCTGGATCCTGGCATCCTTGTAAGACTTGCGCCTCTTCCCAGAGGAAAGAAAACCCCTCTCAGATGCTCCACAGACTCCCCCCAGCCCAGCTGCTTCCTGTGCCAGGCCTGGACCCCCGAGAAAACAGGCCTGTCCATCCATAGCCTCACTGGGACAGCGGAGAGCCCCACTGCAGCTCCTCACAGGAGAGAGAAAGGAAGGCACATCTGCCCCACCCGGCCAAGAAAACCACCCTTTCCCGAGGGTGCTGCCTGCCTGCCGACAGCAGCTCAGGGCAGGAGTCCCTGTGGACACCTTCTGGAAGTCTCCCCTGCTTAACAGGAATCTATGCAATGACCAAGGGCTGGAATCAGCCAAGCCACCCATGAACACCTCCCTCATGCTGCTGAGAAACGGCTCTCGCTTTCAGGAACACCGTCAGGGCCATGCCTTGGGAAATGCTGCTTCCGGATGAGGTTTGGGAAAATCCTTTATTAGGGGAGACAGCCTGCAAAGCCTTCCCTTCAAGAGTCTGGGCCAGCCCAGACCCTCCCGACCACAAAAGGGGAGTCCTGGGGACATCTGGTGTGGGCAGGCGTCTCCGCCGCCTCGGCTGGCCAGCCAGCACCTAACACCCCCTCCTGCCCTTGGCTGGTGTGGCAAACTGGGAGGCTTCTGTGTGGGGCCGGAGCTGTGGCTGTGGCAGCTGCCCTCTGGCTCCCGGGGGCTGGGGAAGACGCTGGGGTTCCCGTGTGGGGTGGCACAGTGCCCAGGTCCTGTGGGGGTCACTCGGCGTGCTCCTGCACCTCCTGCCCGCTCAGGGCCTGCAGCCGGCTGCTCACCGTCTGCTGTACGGCCTCCAGCCCCTCGGCGTCCAGCTCCCGCAGCAGCAGCAGAATTGCGGTCAGGACGTTCTGGGGGCAGAGGGGTGCGGACTAAGCCCACCCGGCACCACGAGGCTGCTTCCCACCATGGGGGCCGGGGCCTGGCCAGCGGCACCCAGCAGGAGTGGCTGGTCGGGGGCTAGGGTGTGCCCAGGGGACCAACCGTGAACACACGGAGAATCCGAGCAGAGGAGCCGTGCCTGTGAACACGTGAGTGTGGTGCCTCCTCCATGCCACTCCTGTCACCCTCACCCCAGCAGGGCCCAGGCCCACATTCCACAGACCAGGAGACCAGAAGAGGCTGAGGGTCAGGACGGCTGCGTGCGGGGCACGTGTTACATGAGTGTGCACTCACAGATCCACACATGGGCTTCCCTCTGGGGCGCAGCTTTTTGAGGCTCCATCCTCCCCCATGATTGCGGCGGGCCCCCTAATGGCCCCTGTCACTCACCCTGCTCCTGTGGCTGCTTGAAGTATCCCTGGGTAAGAAGGAAGGAAACTGGTCCTGGGAACAGGGCTTCAGGCCAAGCTCACCCTGGGTGCTGCTGGTGAGAGGGGAGACAAAGGTGTGTTGAGGGTCGGGGGGCTCATGGCCCCGGGGGCCTCTGCAAACCACATCTGCAGGTCACATCCAGGCAAGGGAGGGCTCATACAAATCCCACCCGGCACACAGGGGGAAGAGAAGGAGTCAACTCCCGTAAGGTCAGTGGCTCCTGATGGCAGCTCCTGGAGAGCCCGGCACTTAAGTCACCCGTGGGGCACCCTCCCTGCACCCTGGGGCTCCCCTGCTGTAATACCTTCCACCCGGGGCCTTGGGGGCAGGGCAGGGAGCACCTGAACACAGAAATGCCGCAGGGCGAGCTGCTGACCACGGGGTCAAGCCCTGTGCAGGATGGCAGCTGCCCAACCGAGATCACATCTGACACCCCCCACGGGAGGCACCAGCAGCTGGTGTTATCTGCCAAGCAGGACAGATGTACCCTGCTTCTCAAATGCATTTGTGACCTGCCGCCAACTGCCCTGGGAGGTGCCCACGCCGCACTGCAGTCAGCCCTGTGGCCCCTCCACGGCCCCTGGGCCCAAGGCTGTACGGACACTGATGGCCACGCCCACCAACCATTCCAATGAGTGTGGACCTAGGCTGCGCCCCCTTCAGGGACTCTGAACCTCACAAGCTCCCAAGCCGAGAGCCTTCTCTGTGTCAGGGCGTGGGGCCTGGCTTACCCCCTCCTCCTGCTCCCCAGCACATCCACTGTTGGGCAAAACATGAACCTGCCACTGAAAGCACTACCCGGGCCCCGGGTGACTCCCAGGGAATACAGAGAACTGATACCCACTACCCGGGCCCCGGGTGACTCCCAGCGAATACGGATGAGAACGGACACCTGCGAGTGGGCCCTGAGTCACTCCCAGAGAGTACAGATGAGAACAGACACCGCTACCTGGGCCCCAGGTCACTCCCAGAGAATACGGATGACAATGGACACCCGCTGCCCTCCACCCTCACATTGCCTCCTCCTCGCTGTCCAGCGGGGTCCTGGCCAGTCTCGGCGGCGGAGCTGAGGGAGCTCAGCGCGAAGCTCGGCTTGGGGCATCCGTTGCCCATGCCCTCTCCCTCCGGGGCGGCGGTGATCTCCTCTCCCTCCATCAGTGCGCGGGACAGCTCCTCCTCCGTCACGGCTTTGGGTGAAGGACAGAAGGCAGCATGAGTGGCCTCACCCCCGTGCAGGCCACAGGCACTGTGGCCTCAGCACAGTCTGCTGGTGAAATGCAGGCGTGTGGCCACCTCCAGGGCAACTCCCAGAGTGGGGGCCGGTCCCTCACCGTCCCATCCCCCAGCCCGGCACGGCCGACACAGCAGATGGTGGAAACTGAACGCCAGCCTCTGCCGGGAGCACATACTCATCACAACCTCAACTAAGACATAACAGAAAGGAGCAGACTGTACTGAATTTATTCCATTTCACTCATGTATCCATCTCCCCTGAAGTTTATTTCTATTATGAATATTAATAAAACGGTCTGGGGAAACGGTCATCCCTGTCAGTCTGCCCATGTGACTCACAGGGATGAGAAATGAGTGTGCTGAGAAAGGCACGGATGAACAGGCAGCACGGAACGGAACCGCCACCAGCAAACCGCACGGGCGCTGGCCAAGGAGTCACGCGAGGCCACACCGAGGCTGATCACGGAGGGCCCCGCGTCTCCAACAGGTGGAGCACAGCAGCGGGCACCGCGGTGCTGGGCACCCCTCCCCGCGGCAGGTGCGCGACGGCACCACCACCCTAGGTTCACGGCAGCCTGTGGAGCCCGCCTGGTCCCCGTGGACCAATGCCAGACACTAACTCCCCGCTTGCTATGGCACAAGGCGATGGTCAGAGCAGCGCTGCTCCTCACAGAAGCAGGAGGAACCCTTTTGCTTTGCTACGCCATCCTGCAGTTGTCGGGGGGTAAGCATGTGGGGGTCACCGGAGGGACCCAACACTGCGCTGCTGCATTCAGGTGGCAGGGTTGAGAGGAGGCACGGAAACCAGGGAACGGCCTCTGCGAGGACGCTCCACACGACACACGTGTGTCCCGCCAGGCTTGACATTTGCAGAAGAAAAGAGGGCTGGAAAACTCGCCCCCAGGCTCGTTTCGGCGGGCCGGCGACACCGCTGAGGCCACCTACCCTGGTTGTCCAGCTTCTGCAGGCGCGGCAGGGTGCGAAGCACGGTCATGCGGTAGCGGTGGGGCTGGCGCCGCAGCACGGGTTCTCGGCCAGCCACAGCACCCGGCAGGCGCGGCAGCCCCTTCAGGTAGAAGAGCTCGGCCAGGCTGGGGATGCGGTTCCCTCCGGAGGTACAGCTCGCTCAGGCGCTGGCACCGGCTCACAGGCTCCAGGGTGCAGATGCTGTTGACACTGCACGGAGACCAGCACAGTCAGCGAGGGGCGCGGCCAGCGCCGCCCCCTCAATCTCGAGCCCCAGGAAAAGGCACTCACGGGACCTGTGCCCCTGCCCTCTCCCAAGAAGCCGAAATCCGCTCTAACGGGTCACATGCGGCTGGACCGGGGCCAAGACAGAGCTGTAGGAAGGCCGGGCCCTGAACTTGAAGGCGGACTGGATGGACCCCATGCCCCGCATCCGGCTCCTCAGGGCGCTCCAGTGGGAGGTGGGGGATGAGCCTCCTTCACAGGCGAGGAAACTGAGGCCTCTCAAGGGACACGTCATGTTGCCCCAAAGGGAGTGGCCAGAAAAACTCGAGGGCAGAACATTCCAGCCAGCTCCATGTGACGTGGAAATAAGCACGAACTTCCAAAACCCCCCCCGTCAAGAGTAGAAACCCTGGGTATGGGCTTCACCTCCATTCCACCGAACGTGGACGCATCAGAGGAGAGAACACAGGAGGCCTAAAGGCTCCGTGGGTCCATCCCCCCCACAACCAAACAGGCGGAGCCACTCCTGCAGGCCTTCAAAGGGACAGTGTCTGCCTCCGGGAGCCAGGGGCCCGGCACGGAGGATCTGGCAGATGCCTTGGGAAGGGGGGTCACTAGGGCCCCCCTCAGGCAGCCCCTGGTGCTGAGCTCCCCTGCCCGATGCCCCGCCCCGGTACTGTCCCTTCACTTGGCGTTTCCCAGGTATCCTCTCACAAGGCTTCTAGCGAGGAGGCTGCCCATTTTACCAAGAGCAAAGCTAAGGCTGTGGGACGCTTTCCAGGACGGAGTCTGCCTGTGCAGCCTGACGTGCGGACACACCCACGGCCTCCTCGACGCTTCCTGCCCGCTCAGTGGCGCCCCCTGCTCCGCACCAGTGCAGTCGGGCATGCAGGCACCACGCACCTGAGCTTGGTCACACCCTCGGGGGTCCTGTCCCTCCTAGAGACATGACAGAAATGACCCTGCACACGAGTGGCCTGGCGCTCGGAGGGCTTGTGGCCCCTGGGTGACTCGGTGCGTGGCAGGCATAAGGCTAGATCCACAGCACTGCTCCAAGCTTCCTGCCATCGTGGCAGCCATGAGCTCCAAGTTTACCTGTCAGGTGAGGCCTTCGAGGCAGGGCTGAAATGCCAGTGTCACCTTAAGTGTGAGCTGACTGGTGAAGCAAGCCCCGCAGCGTGAATGCACACCCCTGCTAAACCTCTGCATGTCCTCCTCGTCTCCCTGTGGGGCGGCCACTTGTCATACCTCCCGTTACAGGAAGGAAACTGAGGCACAGAGAGGGCCATGCCTTACCCAAGGCTGGCCAGCCCATAGGTGGGAGGTCTGAGACTTGACCCATGAGCATGCCTCCAAGCCTGTTTCATTCATTTGTTCATTCAGCAAGGCCCAGGCAGGACAAGCTGGTGCCTGCACTGGGGGTACCCGAACACCAGGTGGACTGGCCTCAGCCCACAGCGGGCAGCATGCTGGGCACGGGCATCACCATGGCAATGCCAACCTCGGAAGGCATTTTGGAGGATGGGCCGGGGCTGGCCTCCTCTGGCTGGCTGTGAGATCAAGAAGGTAGATCACACTCAGGGACCGGGGCCTGCAACGGCCATTCTCAGAGGGCAAGCCCCGGAACCTTCTGAGCTGCCAAATTGGGGGGGGGGGGGTTCCCCCCGCAGGGTTTACACCCTTCTGAGCTTTAAACGCAGAAACCCACAGAAGGCCCCACCCAGCGTCTGGCAGGCAGCAGTAAGCCATGAGTGTCCACTCCCTCGTGGGTCCCACAGTGGGCAGAAGGGAATTTGGGGATAAAGGGGAGCTCTTCTCTTCCCCAAAGCCTCAAATACTCCCCAACTGCCTGAAACTCCAGTAACGTTTGCTTCATTCAAGCTTTCCTTAGTCTGTTGGGAGGGCAGTGACCCCAGAAGAGGGGGACAGGTCACGGGATGCAGAGAAACTGGGGAGCTCCTGCAGTGGTGGCACAGGGGTGGGGGCAGAGAGGCCAGGACTCTGGGGTCCTGGGGCAGACACAGCCACCATTGAGGGCGGGCCACCATGCATCCTTAGGAGGGCCCCACTACCGACTGGCCCAGCAAGACAGCCACGGCTCATCGGAGCACAGAGGCTGAGGGTGGGCAGGGGCACCACAGGGCAGGCAGGGGACAGGGGACAGGAGCCATCGGGAGGCCCAGGTGAGGCCCTGAGGAAGGAGGGCTGAACATGGGGCCACAGGGTAGGCCCAGCTCTGGCTGCCCCGGCCCCTCCCCTTCCAGAAGCTGCCCTCAGTCTGTGCTGGACGCTTCCAGGTTATCTCACAGCTCTGGGTCCAAGGGAGGGACGTGAGGCTGTGCCCAGCTTCCAGGCCCCAGGCTGAGCATGACGGCAGGAGCGAGGTACCTGAGTGTGATCACCTCCAGGCTGGGCATCTCCCCGGCAAATGGAGATCTAGGAGGAAAAGAGCATGGCTAGCAAGCACAGCCCAGCAGGGCACCGTGGCCACTACCACCAGCCACAGAGAGCTAACTCCACTTCCAGGGCCGGAGGGGAGCCGCCCTGCTCGGCCAGGGTGCCCCGGGTGAACGCCCACGAGCGTGCTGGGCTCCCCCCCCAGCCCCCCCTTGCAGCCCAGATGCCCCACAGCCTGAGGGAGAAACTGAGGCTCCTCCTTGCATGTGCTCTCTTTATCAAGTTGTTCTGTCAGATGCTGCCAGCAGTGCAGACAGGGCGTTTGTTACTTTAGATGCCTCAAAGGACATCAGGTAAGGGGCCCCCAGTGTCCCCTATGCAGGGGCAGAAAGCAACGAAAGGATGGAAATCACTTCTTGACAACAGGGCTGGGCCGAAAGGCAGACAGACCACACTGGTACTGTCAATTCCATGGTGAGGTGCCCAGGGTGGTCCACAAAGCCTACACAACCTGCTGGTCACACCCATACGTGAAAGCCCACCATATGCCAGGCATGGTGCCAGCAGCTTGGGCGCCAGGCAGGGCCCTGACCTCAGTGAAGCTCACAGCCTGGTCAGATGCATCCCATGTGGAAGGGATTCATGTCTACGGCCATGGCGCGTTTGTATATTCACTGCTAAACTTGCAGTGTTTCAGCTACAGCACAAAACAGATTCAATGCAGGTGCCATGTGTCTGGCTTTTTGTCTTTAAGGAAAGGTACTGCTGCCCAGTTCAAATGAATTGTTTTTCCACCGGACACGGTGGCTCACACCTGTAATCCCAGGACTTTGGGAGGCCGAGGCGGGCAGATCACCTGGGGTCAGGAGTTGGAGACCAGCATGACCAACATGATGAAACCCTGTCTCTACTAAATTAAAAAACAAAGGAGAGTAAAGAAATAAATAATTGGCCTGGGCACAGTGGCTCACACCTGTAATCCCAACACTTTGGGAGGCCGAGGCAGGCGTTCACCTGAACTCAGGGGGTTCGAGACCAGCCTGGCCGACACAGCAAAACCCCATCTCTACCAAAAAGTACAAAAATTAGCCAGGCGTGGGGGCAGGCAGGAGGCTGCGGCAGGAGAACCGGGTGAACCCAGGAGGCAGAGGCTGCAGTGAGCCAAGATTGCACCACTGCACTCCAGCCTGGGCAACAGAGCAAGACTCTATCTCAAATAAAAGAGAAATAAACAATTGGTATGCAATCCCAAGCTGGGGACATTCTGGACTGAGAAGGAGAATGAGAGAGAGGAGAAAGAAATCTCTTCACAGACGCACACGCTCAAGTTCTCCCAGCAGGGCCGACTCTCTGCCTGCCTTTGGATAGTAGTGGGGCGGGGGGGGCACAAAACTAGATGTGACCAAGAAGAGGGGGTGCAGTCAGGAGGCTGGGGAGACCTTCAAGTTTCCCTTAACAAAGGAAAACAAACCCTCCTGGGATTCCTTTCCAGGTGAGAGCAAGTTCCAAACTGACTGCGCCCCCCTCCTCTGTGACCAAGTGACAGAGGGCGTTTCATGTATAGGGATGTTGACGGGAACTCCAAAATAAGCCTGGCACTAGAGAATTGTTTTTCCACCGGGCGCGGTGGCTCACATCTGTAATCCCAGCACTTTGGGAGGCTGAGGCGGGTGGATCACATGAGGTCAGGAGTTCGAGACCAGCCTGATCAACATGGAGAAACCCCTTCTCTACTAAAAATACGAAACTAGCCAGGCGTGGTGGCACGTGCCTGTAGTCCCAGCTACTCAGGAGGCTTAGGCAGGAGAATCGCTTGAACCCAGGAGGCAGAGGTTGTGGTGAGCCGAGATCGCGCCACTGCACTGCAGCCTGGGTGACAAGAGGGAAAATCCATCTCAAAAACAAAAAAGAACTGTTTTTCAGTAATCTTTCGTAATGAAAACCACTAAGTGAACAAAGAACCAAGTGTGGGGCTGAACTGATACGTGCAGTTTTGAGAACTCAAAAATTCTCTTGGGGAAGCAGCTACAACTTTTGGGGTTGGGCCACACGGTACTTACATCTGTGAGGCGGCTGCCCCTGCGGAGAGAAGAGATAAATACTTTAATTTTGTTAAAGTTGAGTAAACACCCGAAGACAAAAATTTCCAAAATTACCAATGACTGCCTACAAACCTTAAGATTCTAGGATTGTAATGGCATGGTAAGAAAGGAAAGTTGCCCAGATAACTGGCAAAGGTGTAGAAAATTGTTTTAGTTGCTTTTCGACAAAACTGTATGTTCAACGTTGGGGTAGTACTTTTCAGATAAGGAGTAGCAGGGATTGCTCCATTTGTAAGACACAAAAATATGAACTCTTCCTCATGGTCCCTAAGTAGCAGAAGGTTAGTTTCCTTCACTGACATAAACAAGGCAGTCTTTATAAGAGGCCAAGTTCAAAGGCTGAGAAGGCCACTTACTAAGCAAACTCGGAAAGCCTGAAATAGGGTTGTTGTTTGTCCCTGCTTAGTGACAGCATTGACCACCTCATGCGAAACAAAGAAATGCATTACTGAAAGCAAATGACACAGGGGAATTGTGGCCAAAACACCAGATGTGCCAGGGCAGAGAGAACAGCTTTTTAATGAACATGGAAGAGCTCACACACTCCGGGCAGTCTGGGACACCCCTGGGAGGAAGCGTCTGCTCTCGCTGCACGCCTGCTTGCACGGTGCTACCAGTTGACAGGGCGCAGTGACCCCACTGAGCCCCCAGGGAGTCCTGGAGATCCTGCAGCCTTCAACTCCAGGCTGCCTCTTCTGGAAGACCCTGGTCTTCCTTGGCCCAGTGAGACCCGGCATTACCCGCCTTTGAGCCTGCATGGATCCCACTGCACCCATATCCCTTCCTGTCGCCTGCCAGGAGTCCCCCTGGGCACGGCCGCGCCAGCACCGATTACCAACGTGTTTCCTGACTCAGTCCTCGAGAGTTCACTTCTGTCTCCTATTCGACTTGGTCCCAGTGACTGCTGGCATGCCAGACATCAGACCCAGCCGCACAGGGCAGCAGGGGACAGAGGCCGGCCGGGAAGCGCGGCGCCCAGGTGACCCCAACCCCAGCCTCCTCCCCCACCCCTAACGCTCCGCCGCCCCCGCCACTGACACCTGCCCCCGCCCGCCCCGCCCCCGCCCCCGCTCCTCCCCGCCCCCGGGGCGACCGCGCGAGAAGGCCGCTGCCCCGCCTCACCAGCAGTTGAGCTTGCGCACGGTGTGCAGCTCCGAGGCCTTGGCCCGGGTCAGGACCATCTTCCGCGTCAGCTTCATGGCGGCCGCGCCGCGGACCCGAGGCCCGACCGGCGGGCGCCCCCGGCCTCTGGCTTCCTCGCAGGTGACGACTTCGCAGCGCGCGTCTCCAGGGGCGGGGCCCGCGTCGTCAGGGGCGGATCCTGAGAGCCCATTGGCGGCTTAGCGAGGAGGGCGGGGCTACGCGAGCGCCCTGGCGCCCCATGGGCACCTCTGACACGTTGGCTCCGCTTCTGCGCATGCGCGGCGCAGGGCGCCTGGCTCTGACGCCATTCTAACGTGACCCCGGAAGCGCGCGGCGAGCAGTGGGTGGGTGGCAGCGGCGGTTCGTGAGTCGGCCCCTTGAAGGCTGAACTGCCGCTTCCAGGAACCGAGTGGGGTGGGCTCGGTCCCACGCGCGACCGTGGCGGAGTGCCTAGGCCTGTCTGAGGGCGGGCCTAGCGTGCATGGGATGGACGTTACGCAGCTCCAAGTTACGATTCAGATAAACCCAGGGCAGCCCTGGGGCTGTGTTCATTCCTTGTCTCCCTCCTTCCCCTCCCAGCGTTTACAAAAGACGCATGTGTAGGAAAGACGCACGAGCAGGTCCGGCAGAGCCCTTACAAGCGTTTCAGCCTTTTAGAAATCAGAGAAGACCCCCCCCCTAAATACCGTTACGTGGTCTACAGTTACATTAAGACAGGCATTCTGAGACCGCCTTTGCAAAAAATTCTGTCAGTGAGAGAATGATGGCCCTGAAGGAGATCTGGTCAAGCCCCATCTTGCAGTTGGCGTTAATTATTCCTGGATAAGCAAAGCTAACTTTGGGAGACATTTGTAATTTAAATAATAGCCAAAACAGCCTTTGTAAAGCTAATGAGGAGACCACTGAAACCTTTGCAAAAATCGTAACTGAAGAAAAGATGATAGGGAAAGATCTCCTAACCCACCCCCCATCTTCCTTCTAATCTCTAAGCTTCCTGTGTTCATTCCTGGATGTAGGCTGAACTAGCTTTGGGAAGGAATTTATAGATTAAACTCTGAAACAAAATTGATAATAGCCCTTTCCCCAAAAAATCCATCTTGTCTGGGGACAGTCGGCCTTTGTAGGACTAACAAATTAAGCTACAAGAGTAAAAATTACAGTTTAGGGGCCACGCAACCTCTGGCTGCAAGAGTCTGAATCTCCCCAAGTTGCTCCTGGGAATAACATCCCTGTTGCAAAACCTAAGATCAGTGCTTGAGATATTTTCTAGACCTGCATTGGGATTCAGCAGATGGCACCACCCGGATGGATAATCTGGCTCAACCACTTCTGTGATCCCACCCAGGAACAGAAATCAGCCAGAACTCATTTTGACACCCTGTGATTTCATTTTCACCCTGACCAATCAGCACTCACCACTTTCCGAGCCCATACTTGCCAATTTATCCTTACAAACTCTGATCCCCCCAAAAAATGAAAAAGTGGGAAAAGAAAAAAACAACTCTGATCCCTGAATGCCTGGGGAGACTGATTTGACTGTAACAGAACTCTGATCTTCCATACAGCCAGCTCTGTGTGAAGTACTCCTTCTCCAGTGCAATTCCCTTGTCTTGATAAATTGGTTGTGTTTAGGCAGTGGGCAAGGTGAACCCACGGGGCTAGGAGGATAGAGGAGCCTGATAGAGGAACACCACCAGGCTAGGAGGGTAGAGGAGCCTGAATGCCACTAAGGTGTAGACATAAACTTTCATCAGCCATTATTCTGGAGGTCACAAAATAACTGACTTCCCCAGTTACTCGTGCAGATAATGTCACTATTGTAGAACCTAAGATTGGCCTTTTGCGATACCTTTTCAGGTTTCTTGCATGTCTGACATGGATGGATCCAGCCAGACGGCCAGCAGCTCCTGTGGCCCCACCCAGAAGCCACTCAGCACAAAAAGACAACTTGATTTCATCTCAGACCCAACCAATCAGCACTCCTCATACCCCAGCCCCCTACCCACCAAACTGCCTTTGAAAAACCCCTAACCTATGAGCCTTCAGTTGTAACCGAGCACCTTAGCAGCTGTGAATCCAAAATATCTGAGACAGATCTCAATCAACTTAGAACGTTTATTTTGCCAAGGTTAAGAAAAAGCCCATGACACAGTCTCAGGAGGTCCTGAGGACATGTGCCTAAGGTGGTTGGGGTACAGCTTGCTTTTACACATTTTAGGGAGACATGAGACAATATGTGTAAGATGGAAGAAAAGAGAAAGAGAAAAAATATATGTATAAGATGTACATTAGTTCGGTCCAGAAAGGTGACAACTTGAAGGTTGGGTGGCTTCCAGGTCATCAGTAGATAATGAGGAAGGAGACCCTTAATCCTTTTCAGCCTTTTACATTGCATCTCAAAAGAAGTTAGAAGTCAGCCAGAGGAGGGACTGGTTGGCGCCACCAGCTAGGTTAAGGATAAGACCCCTACTGCTAACCACAGCCCCATCTATAGATCACGGAGAAACCTTTCCGGAAGGCATTGTTTTTACTTACACACCATCAGACCCCCACCTAAGTCACGTACCCCACACCTACTTCATGGATCAAGACCCTTTCACATGTAATTTCTAGAGTTGTAAGCCCAGGACCCTTTCACATGTAATTTCTAGAGCTGTAAGCCTTTAAAAGGGCAAGGATTTTCTTTGTTGGGGAGCTTGGCTGTTAGGCAGCTATGCTGTCCGCGGCTCCCAGCTGAATAATTCACCACTTCCTTCCCAGTTCAGTGTTGGAGAGGTTTGTTTTGCTGCCTTTTCTGCTACAATAAGAAACCAAGGTTGCATTCTTTTGAGTCCTTTCACTGAATATACAATTTGGTCTGACTTAGTGAATCTGTATTTTTACATAAACAATAAGGCAGGAAAGCAAACAGGCATGTGTCTCTGCGAGCAGGGGGATGACCTTCTGTCCCACACCTGTGAGGATCAGCTCTGGTGTACATTGCCAGGGTGAAATTCAACAGAAGTGTTTTAGGGTAAAGATCTTGAGCCCACAAGGAATTTCCTTCTGGGCAAATTGTGAGGGAGCTTCCTAGCCTTTTATCTTCGCAGCATCTTATTTAGGAATAAAATTGGAGGCAGGTTTGCCTGGCACAGTTCCCAGGTGACTTTTCCCCTTGACTTAGGGATTTTAGGGTCCCGAGGTGTATTTTCCTTTCACACAGCTAAGCCTCAAAACTTTTTAAAACTTTTTGCCCTTTCCCCTTGCCTCCCCCTTAGATAGAAATCTGCACAGCTAAGCCTCAAAACTTTTTAAAACTTTTTGCCCTTTCCCCTTGCCTCCTCTTAGATAGGAATCTGGGCAAGATAAGCAAATCAGAGCTTAGTTCTCAGGTTGGTGTGAGATGTGGGATGATAGAAGTCTCAGAGCAGTGCCTTCTGAGCTCTCCCGCCACTGAGCGGGCAGGGAGCGATCAGTGCGGATGAGGCTTGAGCTAAGAGGAATGCAGAGGCTGGAGCTGGACCCTGCCAGAGTGGTAGGAAGCTTCCGGCAGGCTCAGGCTGTGTGTGTTTGCAGGCGCAGTGTGGCGGCCTGGCCTCAGAGCTCTGGTGGGCTCACTGGGTGCCCTGCCCAGCCCTGGGGGCCTCTCTTCTCCTTTTTTTTTTTGAGACAGTTTCTCTCTCTCTGAGACAGTTTCACCAGGCTGGAGCACAGTGGCACAATCTCAGCTCACTATAACCTCTGCCTCCCAGTTCAAGTGATTCTCCTGCCTCAGCCTCCTGAGTAGCTGGGATTACAGGCCCTTGCCCCCATGCCCAGCTAATGTTTTTATTTTTAGTAAAGATGGAGTTTCACTATGTTGGTCAGGCTGAGCTAAAACTTCTGACCTCGTGATCCGCCCGCCTCAGCCTCCCAAAGTGCTGGGATTACAGGTGTGAGCCACCTCACCCTGCAGGCCTCCCTTCTTCTTTACAGGGGATGAGTTAGGTGCTCTGCTCCCCAATAAATCTAGGGGGCCACACAGAGAGCCTGCTTCCCAGAGACATGGAGGGTGGGGGACACAGGAGCTGCCTGTGGAGTCTTCCCTGAAGCAAGGCCACCACTGCTGTCACCAGGCACATGGGGCCGACACCCGCTTTGTGGTTTCAGCCAGCTGGGTCGGGGTTTCCGGCTCTTAGGCAACCAGGGTTCCGGTTGAGGACAAGGCACCATGGGGCAACCGGTGCCCTCTCCTGCCCTGACAGACAGCCGGGGGCTCTGCGGGGCTCAGCAGGGCAGGCTCACCCCAACTCAGGGCAAATGCTATCCTGACAACACCTGGCGCTGAGTCCCATGCGCCTCAGGCCCTGTCCTTGTCTCTCCTTTCCTCCACCACCCTCACCCCATAGGTGACACCCCCAGTCCAGACCAGCTCCAGGCCGATGTCCTAGTCACCTGCGCTGCCTAACAAATCACTCCCACACTTAGCAACTCACGGTAGACATCACTGTCTCCTGGTTTCTGCAGCTCAGGCATCTGGAGCAGCTGAGCTGCGCGGCTGGGAGGGACGTGGGGCCGTCTCTGAGGACCTGGCTGGGATCTCCCAGCTGCCCCACGAGGGCTTCGCTCCCTACAACATGGCTTCTCACACATGGCCTCCCGAGGAGTGAGGATGAGAGGGCAGGGAGAGACAGGAGAGGAGGAGAGAGAGACAAACGTGCTCAGGAGCTGAAGTTTTCATGATCTCGGAGGGACCGCCTCTCCCCGGCCCACGCTGCTGGCCTCTTACCACTCGGGGGCAGAACCCGATCCACCTGAGGCTCTGGCTGTCACCACGTCCCTGAGGCAAACTTCAAAACTGCTCGGGTGGCCGGTGCGGGCACCCCTCCCAGACCCTCTTGGGAACTCGAGACTTCTCCCATGGCCTCAGGAGCCAGTGTGATGGATAGCCTGACCCCTGGCTGACCAAGGACCCCGGCTGCTGCTTCCGATGATTCCGATCTCTGCCGCAGGTCAGAACCAGGCCTGGGAGAAGGGACAGGCAGCACGTGTTGACTTAATTTTTTTCAGCGTCCAGAGAGGTTGTCAGGCACTGTGGTCATTTCCAGCTCCGTTCTCGTCAGTGCTGACCTGGAGCCGTCGGGACAGGGGCACCTGGCGCGGAGAGTTCACGGTGGCCGTGCTGGCCGCAGTCTTCAGCCTGGCGCGGAGAGTTCACGGTGGCCATGCTGGCCGCAGTCTTCAGCCTGGCGCGGAGAGTTCACGGTGGCCGTGCTGGCCGCAGTCTTCAGCCTGGCGCGGAGAGTTCACGGTGGCCGTGCTGGCCACAGTCTTCACCCTGGCGTGGCATCCATTGCTTTCCTTTCACATTTTAAGAGCAGTTCTGTTGTATAAGATGTTTCTGGAATGCAGATGACTGTGCACTCCAGGCGTGAAAGGAAACATGCCTGTTCCCTCAGCCTGAGCCCACTGCTTTAGACCAGGCGTCAGCCAACTAGAGCCCGCCGGCCAGATCGGGCCTGCCACCTGTGTTTGCAAATAAAGGTTTTCTTTTTCTTTTCTTTTTTTTTGAGATGAAGTCTCACTCTGTCCCCCAGGCTGGAGTGCAATGGCGTGATCTCAGCTCACTGCAGCCTCCCCCCTTCTGGGTGTAAGTGATTCTCCTGCTTCAGTCTCCTGAGTAGCTGGGACTACAGGTGTGCACCACCACACCCAGCTAATTTTTTATATTTTTAGTAGAGACAGGGTTTCACTATGTTGGCCAGGCTGGTTTCAAACTCCTGGCCTCAAGTGATCGCCCACCGTGGCCTCCCAAAGTGCTGGGACTACAGGTGTGAGCCACCGTGCCTGGTCTGCAAATAAGGTTCTATTAATATTAGTGCACAGCTGTACTAGTTTTGTTCCTTTTTGCATTGCCGTTAAAAAAAAAGCTCTCAGATTGGGTGATTTGTAAGAAAAGAGTCCTGATTGGCTCACTGTTCTGCAGGCTGTGCAGGAGGCATGGTGGCTTCTGCTTCTGGGGAGGCTTCAGGAAGCTTCCAATCATGATAGAAGGCACACTCGGCAGGCGTCTCCCATGGCAGGAGAGAGATGGCGCAGGTGCCACACACTTAAATGACCAGATCTGGCAAGAACTCAGTATCACCGGAACAGCACCAAGAGGGCGGTGTTCAGTCCTTCACGAGAAACACCTCCTGATCCAATCACCGTCCACACTGTGGATATTAACAATTTTTTTGGACAGGGTCTCCCTCTGTTGCCCGGGCTGGAGTGCAGCGGCACAATCTTGACTCACTGCAACCTCTGCCTCCTGGGTTCAAGTGATTCTCCTGCCTCGGCCTCCCAAGTAGCTGGGATTACAGGTGCACATCAACACACCTGGCTAATTTTTGTAGTTTTAGTAGAGACGGGTTTCACCATTTGGCCAGGCTAGACTTGAACTCCTGACCTCAAGTGATCCGCCTGCTTCAGCCTTCCAAAGTGCTGGGATTACAGGTGTGACCCACCGCGCCCGGCCTGGGGATTACGATTTGACTTGACGCAGAACCAAACCATGTCACATACTGATTCATTTACGTAGCTGACCTGTCGGTTAGGCCTCCAGCACCCCTTAAAGTGGAAAATCTGTGTGTAACTTCTGACGTCTTCAAAACTTACCATAAATAGCTCACAACTGGCCGAAGGAAGCCTTACTGATAGCACAAACACATATGTTGTACGTTATGCGTGTTATAAACTGTATTCCTACAATAAAGGGAGCTAGAGAGAAGCAGGCGTTATTAAGGACATCACGAGGAAGCTGCCGTAGAGTCACATTAAGCAGCAGCAGGTCAGCACTGAGGCCTTGCCGTCTTCACGGGAGTAGGCTGAGGAGAAGGGGAAGAGGAGGCGGTGTTCTAGCATCTCAGGGCTGGTGGACGCAGAAGAAACTCTGCATAGAAGTGGATCCCCGCAGCTCGAACCCATGTCGTTCAGGGTCAGCCGAATGGCCCACGGCTGCCATCCCGCTTCGAGGGCAGAGGTGAGCAGCTGGGCCAGAGACCATGTGGCCGGCAGAGCCCGGCAGCAGCCACGCGGCCTGTGCAGGGAGTTTGCTGTCCCTGCTCTAGCGCGGGCCTCCCTCCTTCCTGGACGCTCCTCTGAGGAGCCCAAGGCCTGTCACCTGCTCTCGAGTCCCACTCAGGACCAGAGTGCACCCGTGCCCACGGCCCCGTCACTGCCTATTTCTCCAGTTGTGGTTTTCTCTTGCTGCCACAGCAGGGGGCTCTTTGCTGGGCCTGGTGCCCACACCATAAGAAACACTTTGTGCCACGTGCTTTTTCTCTCTGAACTTGAGAGGCCTCTCAGTGGACCCCGGTACCTGCCCTGTTCGGGTTTTGTGGTCGAATGGCCTCTTTTATGGGAAGAATATTGCATAATTGCTACTGCAGTGGCGTCTGGGCAGATGGCCGTGGCCCTCTGCGGAGTGTGCGGCTCTTCTCGGGAAAGGCAGGAGCGACGTGGGCCCAGCTGTGTTGTCAGAGGTGGTCAGCTTGCTAACTGCCTCACCTGAAATGACGCTCCCACAGAGGCCCCGGGATACTTGGAAACAGGCGCCCAGCCGGTCTCACGGACTCTCCGCAGTGATGACTGTCTTATAAAATATTAACTGCCTGCAGTACGTTTTTATTAACGAGGTGGCTCTCTGGCCAGAAAGCACCCACAGCAGGGGCACTGGATGGGCTCTGCTGACTTGGAGTGGGTGAGCGGGGAGGGGTCTTCACTTCCTTTGTCTGCTAAGGATGGTCTGAGACACTCTCTGGGGATGTGGCTGGTTGTCATAGAGCCCAGCTCCTGCGGGGGGTGCCCATCCAGCACTTCTAGTTGCCGGGTGGACTGGGCAGAGGTCCGTGCCATCCAGCAGGGCAAAGCTGCTGCATGTGTGGCCCCGGCAAGCTGTGGGGGCGGGCACACGGTGCTGGCCACTGTGGAGGGCAGCTTCCGGCCATGCTTGTGTGGACACCGTGTCCTGAAAAGACGACAGAGTGCTGTCCTACACCAGGGGCTCTGACCGCCTTCCCACCACTTAGCAGGCACTGGGATGGTGGGTTAGTGAGACGGTGGGCATCACTGCTGGCTGGCTCATCTGCAGAGGCCCTTCCAGAGGCGCGTGCTCAGAGCAGGGGTCCAGGCAGCAGGCTCACACACCCAGGGAGGAAATGAGGGTGGCGGGTCAGGCAGGAGTCAGGGGGTACCCTCCCTCCTCCCAGATCAGAGGGCACAGGGCCCTCTTCACTTCCGTGGACACGGAGGCCCGCAGGGCCCAGGAATGGCAGCCCGGTATTGCCCCCTGGTGGCAAGGAAGGGGCGGACAGTGTGTCTTTGTGAGGTGAAAGGGCGGCTGGGTGGTCTGGACCGTTTGGGGAAGGCGCAGTTGCCTTCCCAGGCATCGGAGTGCAGTCCCTGTCCCTCCCAAGCCAGAGAGTGGGCAGCGCATGGAGGGTGGAGTTACACATCTGTGGGGCCGGAGGCCAGCACCTGCTGTGATGGGGGCTGCCGTCTTGACCTTTCTGGCTGTTCCTGTCCCCTCCGTTGTGACAGATCTAGGGAGCAGGCCCTGAGCCTACCCCAGCCTTGGGGTCCCGCCTCTCACTGGGAATAGTCCCTGGCTTTGGGGTCACATCCGGAGTGCTGGGGGAAGGACTGCAGAGGTCCTTGAGCAGGGGGTTCCTAAGTCCCGTTGTTGGGGGGGGTCTCACTCAGGCCCAGGTCTCCCTGCAGCTCCGGTTCTGCCTGTCCCTCTCCGGCTGGCTATTCAGGGCTTGAAGGTAATCACGGCAATCGCCGGCTTACAATCCCTTCTCAAGACACACATCCGCGCGAGGGTCCTGCCGCAGGTCTCTGGGGAGCCCCGGCCCCGCAGGTGCGGTGTCTGGACTCGTCTCCCCCGCGTGGCCTTGGCTTTAGCTGCGGGCGCGGGACGCGGCGCGGGAGTGACGCAGAGCGCTGCGGGGCGGCTTCACTGCATCGGGCACGTGGCGCACGCTCGGGCGAGATGCGGGCTGCTCCACGGGGGCGCGGGTGACTCCAGGCGCCAGCGGCTCAGAGCAGGTACGTGCGGGCCGGAGGGAGGTAGGGCACCAGCGCGGAAGCTTGTGAAGGTTAAGCGGATGCAGGGGCGCGGAATCGGGTGCCCAGTGCGTGCATGGCGCGGGGTGCGGGGACCGAGGCAGCGGGCCTCAGCCCTGGTGCAGGGCGCGGCGGGGTTCGGGGCGCGGAGTTTGGGCGCTGGTGCAGGGCGCGTTGGGGTTTGGGGCGCTGGTGCAGGGCGCGGCGGGGTTTGGGGCGCGGGCGGGATTCGGGGCGCTGGGGCAGGGCGCGGGCGGGTGCAGGGGCACCGGCGGGGTTCTGGGCGCAGACTGGAGCGCCGAGTGTGCGCAGACTCGGAGCCGGGTGCTGTCTGTCCGCGGGGCGCCTTGCCGCTGGGGCGACCCTGTCCGGCTGGCGCGGGGGGCCGGGAGATGAGGGACTCAGCGGTCCCCGGGCCCCTGCTCCTCCGCCGGGACCCCAGGACCCGCTTTTGCGGCGCTGACTTCCTCTGTCCCCGCCTCTGCCTCTGCCTGTCTGGTCTCCGAAGTTCTGGCTTCCACGCGGGGGATTTCAGAGGATGCCCGAGGAACCTCCGGAGAGGGCAGGGCGGCCACATGGTTTACCCAGGGAGGACAGGGCGCTGGTGCGGGAGGCCAGCCCTGCCCAGACAGAACCTTCGCTTTCCCGGTGAATCTGCTGGGCTGGCTGGCTGGTGCGGCCGCCACACCCAGGTCCTCGGGAGTCTCCTGGACTCAGGCGCCAGCGAGACTTGAATTCGGCCTTGGTAATGGTGGGGGTGGTCTCCTGCTGCCACCCCTGCCTTGAGTGACCCCCAGGGCTGAGGAAGGGGCTGCTCTGGGCTGCTCTGAGGCTAACACTGAAGGGTATGGAGTGCCCCCAACCCACGCTCCTTCCTGGACGCTCCACTGCACTCCTTTCTCCCGGGAATAGCTCCCAGCAGGGCTCCGGTTTGGAAATCCACCCCCTCGGGGGAGGCCTTTCCTGCTCAGGCCTGCGTGGTCCATCTGTCCTCTGGAAGTTCATTTCCTTCAGGAGTGCCCTCAACACCCACACCTGGGCCAGAAGCTTGTGGAGAATTTTAGCTGTGAGCCAGGGATGCCCGAGCCGTTCTCAGGTGACCTGTGAGGAAGGGATTGAGCCTGTGATTTTGGGTAGAAGCCGCAGAGAGGGCTGGATGGGCCCTTGGAAGGTGGTTGCCAGGCCTGGGTTTCAGGGTCCCCCACCCCCGGGGCACAGGCTCAGGCGCCCATCTGGCTGGGGAGTGGGTGGAGCCAGTGGCCCACCACAGCGGGCATCAGATGCTCACAGGGGCTCCTGGCTGCGTTCTGCAAAGTCTAGGGGTGGTGCTGGAACAGGGCTGACCTGCTTCCCAGGGCACGCTTGCCACTGGGATTAGAGGACCCTGCAGAAGAACCCAGGGGCTGTGCCAAGGTGGGTGACTGCCTGAAAGAGCGTCTCAACAGAACATGCTGGCCTTCTGGAAGGCAGAGTCCCTCACTGTGGACCCTGCCATCTTACGCTGGGGCCTTCGTTTCTAGCCATCCTTATCCCATGCAGGGTGGACCGCTCGCCTGGGGGAGCTGCCTGCGGTCTGGGTCCCTTGCGGTGGGACTGCAAACTCTCCAGAGCCTCTTCCTGCTACCGCTGGGGATGCCTCTGCCCCTCTGCTTCCCTCAGAAGCTGGTTGTGAGGCCAGGCCAGTGGCTGCAGGGATGGCTCATGGCCCTGGATAGGCCCTGCGGGTGTGTGGCACATCTGCTCTGAGAACTGCCGGAAAAGGCCGGGCAGGGTACCCCTGCCATTCTTCGAGTGAAGTTTAGGGGTCTTGCAATGAGGGGGGCAAAGGGGCAAAGGGGAGGAGGGAGAGTGGGGGAGGTGGGATGGCCTGAAAGTGCCTGCCCCAGGAGAGCAGCTGGTAGCTCAGCCTCAAGTACTTGGCACTGAGCTTCGAGCTGTGTGGCCCCAAAGATGGGCTCAAGTCACTGCATGTGATCGGAGGACGGCAGAGCAAAGGGCGGTCTGACAGAGACCATCCTGTGCAGTGGAGAGGACCTGGTCAGAGATAGGGTTTCAGGGCAGGGATGAGGGGATGTGCAGTCAGATCTTCTGCCTCCAAGCAACCCTCCCTTCACACCTTTGGGGCAGTGGCTGGGGGTGACCATGCGTGACCTTGTGGGAATGGCATTGTGGGTGCCAGGGGCTCAGGGAAGCCCTGCAGGGCCTGAACATGCTTATGTTTCTCATTTGCAAAGAGAGGCCCTGGGTGACAAAGGCCGCATCAGAGTCAGGGGAAAGGATATGAGAGAATAAGATTCCTTCGAATTATCTTCTTTTTCCTGGAGTGGACAGATGTGGCACTCTTCAAAACTTCCTTTCTGGGCCGGGTGTGGTGGCTCACACCTGTAATCTCAGCACTTTGGGAGGCGGGGGTGGGTGGATCACTTGAGGTCAGGAGATCGAGACCAGCCTGACCAACATGGTGAAACCCTGTCTCTACTAAATACAAAAAAATTAGCTGGGTGTGGTGGCGGGTGCCTGTAATCCCAGCTACTCGGGAGGCCGAGGAAGGAGAATCGCTTGAACCCAGGAGATGGAGGCTGCAGTGAGCCGAGATGGAGTCACTGCACTCCAGGCCGGGGGACAGAGCAAGACTCCGTCTCAAACAGCAACGACAAGGAAAACTTCCTTCGTGGGCAGTGGGGGGCTGTTTTTTCTTTCTGGAATGTGAAAGTGGTGACCGGTGTCTGGAAGCAGGAGCTGTGTAGAACTGCAGGGTTGCGAAACCGTGTCGCCGGCAGCTGGTGCTGGAGGTGGGAGCTTCTCCGTGGTGCGCAGTGCAGCTGGGGCGGCAGCAGTTGGGGAGGGAACTCTCTCCGGCCCTGCAGTGACCTGAGGTTGTTGCCATTATGAATGGGCGCTGGGACCCCTGCATGTGCGTGTATCCCAGAGGCCCAGGGCCCCGGCCAGGGAACAGAGTTCAGGCAGCTGAGAAGATATGCAGGCCGACGAGGAGAACCGGATGAGGGCTTCACATGAGGAAGTATGTGGCCGGGTCCTCTCAGAACCCGTCAGCCTCATCTTCCTGTCTCTCATCTATTTCAGCAACCACCCCCTGTGTGTCTCCAGAACCCCCAGTGTCTTGAGCTGGAGAGAGGACTGTCCTGAAGGCAGCAGGCCTGGGTGCAGCTGGCGTGGGGGGTATCAGGATGGAGCCCCCGGCCCTGAGGAGAGCTGGCTCTGAGCAGGAGGAGGGCCCTGGGGGGGCCGCCCAGGAGGGTCACTGACCTCGGGAGGGCCTCTGACCTCGGGAGGGCCTCCAGTCTCCGGCACAGCAGCAGCAGCCTTTTCAACAGCTGGAGACCGCAGTTCCCCTTCGGCAACAGTGACAAGGTAGGCCTGCAGCTGGCATGTGGCGGAGGGGGGTCGCAGCTTGAGGCCAGGACTGCCGGGGGGCAAGGAGCTGCTGAGCTCTGGGGCTCCAGCCCGCCGTGCCTCTGGGAGAAGATAATTGGGGAGGGTGATGCGTGGCTGGCCTTTCTGGCCTCTGTGGCTTGTGCGATCATTTCCGCTGGTTGGCCTGATTGGGAAATCACTGTGTTAACACAGAAGTGTTGTCAGCGTCGTGGAAATCTGTCACCCCGCTTACCTTGTTGCATGATGATTTCTCACTGTGTATCTGATTGGGAGGCCCTGGGCCTGGGCTAGCTTCCCCCGAAGCCCTCGATGCAAAGATACAAGCGTGGTGAAAGCACGTGGAATCTTGCAGTCCCCTGGCCAGGCAGGAGGGTGTCTGCCCTCTCCCGATGATGCAGGATCCAGGGCCCCAGCTTCCCAGCCTCTACATCGTTCCCAAGGAAGGCAGTGTTGCTGTGTGAACTGTAAAGTGCCTGCACGTTCACATTGGCCCCAAGAGGAAACGATTTCATAGATTCATTCCTCCCTCCTGAATCCCCCCCGAGAGCCTTGGTAAGGTGCGTCTAGCCTTTGGCATGGCTTGGGGTTGCTCAGGCTTCCTTTCTTCAATCAGAGCAGTGTGGAGACTCCTCAAGGAGCGCCGATGTGTCTCTGGGGGTTTGGGGTGTGCCCTTCCAAATGTCGGAGGATCTCCATGTGCCCTCTTTACCTTCAGCAAGAAAACCTCAGTTCATGGATTCCTGAAAACATCAAGAAGAAAGAATGCATGTATTTCGTGGAAAGTTCCAAACTGTCTGATGCTGGGTAAGTGGAGTGACTTGTGTGAAGGCCTCTGGCCTCTTCCTTCTGTTCCCATGTGCAGTAGCTGATGAGACCAGGACCCCTCAGGGCGTCAGTGGCGGGTCAGTGGAGACACCTCTGTGTCCGTGCAAGGCTCAGAGTCCGGGAGCATTTCCACCTTACCCCACAAGCCTCCTGTGGGGAACAGTTGACCCTCACCCCGCCTTGCAGATAGGGGGAACCACAGTGCAGAGTTTCGGTGGCTTGTCCGGGGTCATCACGGGCTGTCATGTGGCGAGGCCCAGGGGTTTGAACACAGCTGCATCCTCTAATCCTGTTGCTTCAACACCCACCTCCACCCCTAGAGAGAGAGTCCCAGGGTCCGGGAACTGGCAGGGCCTTAGGGAGAGCCCATGGCTGGAAGACCGCTTCCTGCACAGTGCGCCAAAGCCAGGGGCCGGACTTGCCGCCAGGCCCCACAGAGCCCCCTTTGCCCCTCCTCCCCCACCGAGCCCATGACTCAGGTGTGGCCGAGACCCCCCCCCCCCCAGGCAGCATGGCCACTGCCTCTGAGCCGCTGGGTGTGGCTCTCCTGAGCCGATGGCACTCCCGCAGTTGTTGTGCCTTGAGGCACGAATCGAGTGTTGATTCATGTGTGTGCTCCCACCCCCGACCCCGCCGTGCCCATTTCATGCTCTTCCACAAATGGGCCACACGCTTCCTCCTTTTCCTCCTTCATCGTCTGGTGAGCGCCTACTTCTCCCTCAAGGCCTATTGCAAGTGCCGCCTCTGCTGTGCAGGCCTCTTTGACTACACACCCTCTACCAGGACGTAAGCTTCCCCTCCCACCGCACTGTCTCTCTGATCCTGGCTGGCGTGCTGTAACTGTGTGGCTGCTGAGCTTCTGGGGGGAACAGGACCAAAGCAGAATGTTGTATTAATTCCCAGAGAATGGCTTTCAGCCCATGTCTACTGAATATGGGGAAGGGGGGAGCATCCTGTGTGTGAGAAACAGAAGAAAATTGTGTTGCCAGGTGTGGTGGCTCATGCCTGAAATCCCAGCATTCTGGGAGGCCGAGGCGGGTGGATCACCTGAGGTCAGGAGTTCAAGACCAGCCTGGCCAACATGATGAAACCCTGTCTCTATTAAAAATACAAAAATTAGCTGGGTGTGATGGCACGTGCCTGTAATCCCAGCTGTTTGGGAGGCTGAGGCAGGAGAATCGCTTGAACCTCGGAGGTGGAGGCTGCAGTGAGCCGAGATTGCACCACTGCACTCCAGCCTGGGAGACAAGAGTGAGAATATTGTGATATGATATCAGATACAAATGATCAGAAAAGATGGCATCGTTTCTGGGATCCTGTGACCTGCCCAGGGTCCCATACTGAATATGGCCTGTGTCTGTCTTGGGGGCCCACATGCTGGTGTGGCCCCTCCTCGGATAACAGCCTCATTTCTCCCTGGGCAGTAACAGGAGCAGACGCCGAGGCAGAGGAAGTTGCCACCCTGCCCCGGCTGGCAGCTTAGTAGTCGGGAACCTCTACTGTACTTGGGACAGCATCAGAGTTTCGTGGTCACCGATATAACAGCTGTCCCCTGGCATCCCTGGGGAATTGTTCCCGGACACTCACAGATACCAGAATCCCCAGTGCTCAAGTCAGTGACCTGAGATGGTGCGGTGTTTGCATGTAACCTGCACACATCCTTCAATGTGCTTTCAATCGTCTCTAGATTACTTATCATACCTGATACAGTGTCCGTGTTATATAATTAGTTATACTGCATTTAAAAAAAATTGTGTTTTTGTTGTTGGATTTTTTTTCTTTTTTTTTTTTTGAGACAGAGTCTTGCTCTGTTGTCCAGGCTGGAGTGCAATGGTGTGATCTCAGCTCACTGCAACCTCCGCCTCCTGGGTTCAAGCGATTCTCCTGCCTCAGCCTCCCAAGTAGCTGGGATTACAGGCATGCGCCACCACACCCGGCTAATTTTGTATTTTTAGTAGAGACGGGGTTTCACTAGGTTGGTCAGGCTGGTCTCGAACTCCTGACCTCAGGTGATCTGCCCGCCTTGGCCTCCCAAAGTGCTGGGATTATAGGTGTGAGCCACCATGCTTGACTGGTTGGCTATTTTTACGGTTATTTTCTCATCATGTGCTAAACAAGGGTGGACTATTCATGAATTTCTGGGAAAGAGGTGGGGATTTCCCACGACTGATGTCCTCTTCCTTTCAGACCATATAGGGTATTTCTGATGTTACCATGGCATCTGTGAACTGTCATGGCGGTGGTGGGAGTGTCTCTTACATGCTAATATATTATAATTAGTGTGTAATGAACAGTGAGGAAGTCCAGAGGTCACTTTTTTTTTTTTTTGAGATGGAGTCTTGCTCTGTCACCCAGGTTGGAGTGCAATGGCTCGATCTCTGCTCACTGCAAACTCTACCTCCCGGGTTCAAGTGATTCTCCTGCCTCAGCCTGGGATTAGAGGTGTGTGCCACCACGCCTGGCTAATTTTTGTATTTTTAGTAGAGACGGGTTTTCACCGTGTTGGTCAGGCTGGTCTCCATCTCCTGACCTCAGGTGATCCACCCACCTCGGTTGCCCAAAGTGCCGGCATCACAGGCACGAGCCACCGCGCCTTTTGACACCATCTTGGTTTTGGCAAGTTTTAGCTGGCGTCCTATTGCATCCCATTTTATCAGCAAGGTCTTTGTGACCTGTGTTTTGTGCCAGCCTCCTATCTCATCCTGTGACTTAGAATGCCTTAACCTCGACAGGGCGTGGTGGCTCACACCTGTAATCCCAGCACTTTGGGAGGCTGAGGTGGGTGGATCACCTGAGGTCAGGAGTTCGAGACCAGCCTGACCAATATGGAGAAATCCCGTGTCTACTAAAAATACAAAACTAGCTGGGCGTGGTGGCCCATGCCTGTAATCCCAGCTACTTGGGAGGCTGAGGCAGGAGAATCGCTTGAACCTGGGAGGCGGAGGTTGCAGTGAGCCGAGATTGTGCCACTGCACTCCAGCCCGGGGTGACAGAGCTAGACTCTGTCTAAAAAAAAAAAAAAAGCCAGCAGGTCTCAGCCTCATTTCACCCAGTGCCTATTCAAGATGGAGTGTTCTGGTTCGAACGATGTTGACACCCTGACCTGCTATGTCCTGAGAAGCCTAGGGAAGGCCCCATGGGTCTGAGGCCTTTGCTGGTCGGCTCTGAGTGCCTCTCACGTGGAAGTGGAAACCCCTGGGGGCAGCAGGGCCCAGAGAGGGAGGGGTGGTGACCTGGATCAGATGTGAGCAGGGCAGACTTGCTTCTGGAGGTCCCCAAAGCCATCCCCCATGCACGGGGCTTTGCTAGGACTCACAGCTAAGGTGTATCACGGTGAAGGCAGACGTGATGGGCTTGGCAAGGGAGAGGCACACAGGCCATGTCTGGAGGATCTGAGTGCAGGCTGCTGCTGCTCTCCTGTGCGGGCGCCACACATGCTCCTTCCTCCAGCAGTGAAGAACTCAGCAACCTGCAAAGCCCATTCGAGGCTCAGAGCCCAAGGTGTGCATCCTGCGCTGGCCACGTGGGCTGCTCTGCGTGGCGACCACCCAAATCCCAGACTCCTGGCAGGAAAGCAGGCCTTCAGCATAAACCCATTGCAGGACAGTCCAGGCCTGGTGAAGCTCTCCTGGCCATCGGGGGACAGAGGGATAGTCCAGGCCTGGAGAAGCTCTCCTGGCCGTAGGGGACAGAGAGGCAGTCCAGGCCTGGAGAAGCTCTCCTGGTCGTCAGGGGACAGAGAGGCAGTCCAGGCCTGGAGAAGCTCTCCTGGCTGTCAGGACAGAGGGACAGTCCGGGCCTGGAGAAGCACTCCTGGCCGTCAGGGGACAGAGGGACAGTCCGGGCCTGGAGAAGCTCTCCTGGCCGTAGGGGACGGAGGGACAGTCCGGGCCTGGAGAAGCTCTCCTGGCCGTCAGGGGACGGAGGGACAGTCCGGGCCTGGAGAAGCTCTCCTGGCCGTCGGGGGACGGAGGGACAGTCCGGGCCTGGGGAAGCTCTCCTGGCCGTCGGGGGACGGAGGGACAGTCCGGGCCTGGAGAAGCTCTCCTGGCCGTAGGGGACAGAGGGACGCTCCAAAAGCCTGTTCTCAGGCTCCGCCTTGCAAGCAGGCCCTTCTGAGAAGGTAGCCCGGGTCTCTGTGCTGAATCTGTCCCGCACAGAAGCCTCTCTGATCTCACCAACCACGGCGGCCGCTGCAGCAGGGTGGGAAAAGGGCCAGGTGTGTCCTGGGCTGTTCCTTCCTGAGGAGCAGACGGAACACCCCCTCCTTTCTGTGGAAAGACCAGGGCGGAGTGAGTGCTCAGCATCCTCTGCTGCAAACACAGGTTTTGAAGCAGATCTGTTTATGGCACCTACATGTTTTCCTTAAGCATGGTAGGGCTTCCCTCCCCCACTCATCCAGAACTGAAACCCCTCAGCACCCGCCCGGGGACTCCTCGGTCAGTGCTGCGTCCTGGTCATCCTCCTCGGCTCTGCACACACCTGTCTCATTTCCGTGTCTGCCGCAGCCACCCCGTCCAGACCTTTGTGCTCCTGTTTTGCCACCATGGATCTCATGACCTCAGGCACATCACTTTTCCTCCCTGGGCCGCCAGGCCTTATCCATGAAGCACAGAGACTGAGGGGGATGCCTCGGTATTGAGGCACTCACGCCGAGGAGGGCCCAGGAGCCCCCTGGGTGGAAGGAGGAGCCCAGGTTGGAGAGGGTGCACCTCCGAGAGCTCTCATTTCCCGTGGGGTGCCAGGGGTGGCGCCCCCGTTCATGCCTGTCTGGGCTGAGTTTCGAGCCAGCTCTCTGATTATGTGATTTCTGGGTCAGTGGCTACAATGCAGTTTCTGGCAACATGTCAGCCTTGCAAATACCATGCAGGTGTAAGTTCCCATCTCATCAGAGGTGATGGTTCAAAGAGAAGAGGGACAGGAGGTGGCTTGTTATCGGCTGTTAGGAACGTAGGAGGACGTTTGGGGCGGCATTGGACCAAGATGGGAGAGCTCAGGTCCTTGTCCTGGGAACGCCTTCCCCACTTTGGAGCCGGGTCTCTCATCCGTGAACTGTGGAGGTCACATCAGGTGCTCGGGAGATCCCTGCAAGTCTCAAGCGCCTCAAGCGAGACCTTTGTCGTCTGTACGGTTTTGTAGGGTGCACATCAGGGAAGTATTATCTTTCCCATTTTAACAATTGAGAAATTAAGTGCAGAAACAGCTAAGATCGCACAGTCGACATGTGCTGGGGAAGCCCGTTTTCTTTCTCCCTGTTCAACGGTCTTTCCCCTGTGCCATCTGCTTCAGGTTTCATCTGGTTTTAGCAGTTTTCTTTTCCTGTCTCATCTGTATTTTTCTAGGTTATTTGTTACTAGCAAAAAATAGGAATCTAAAACTATTTGTGGATTTCCAATTAAACAAGTTACAAAGAACAAATAAATTTATCTCTTCACTGCCTGAAACACCAGAGAATTGCAGTAAAGGAACAAAAAGACTTCAACCCACAAAGGAAAGAGGGGAGCTGAAGAAAGAGATTGCTGCATTCTCGCTAGAGGAAGGGAAGGAAGCTGAGCAGGTCCTGGAGGCTGGCGGGTCCAGCTGTGCCCCCACCATCTCCAGGCGAGGGGAGGAGGTGGGGGACCTTGGAAGAGGTGCTAGCCCCATGTCACCTGCTTGGAGTCTCCGTTTGTGTGCGTTTTAACTTTTTGTTTTGAAATTATTGTAGATGTACAGAAGTTCCAAAGATACTACAGGTAGGCCCCACAGTTCCACCTGTGGCTACATTCTGCATAACCGTAGCACAGTACCCAAACCAGGAGTTCCAGATGGCAGAGTGTGTGTGTTTAGTTTTATGCCGTTTTTTTTTAAGATGGAGTCTCACTCTGCTGCCCAGGCTGGAGTGTAGTGGCACCTTAACCAGCTCACTGCAATTTCCACTCCTGGGTTCAAGCGATTCTCCTACCTCAGTCTCCTGAGTAGCTGGGACTACAGGTGAGCGCCACCATCCCCAGCTAATTTTTATATTTTTAGGAGAGATGGGGTTTTACCATGTTGGTCAGGCTGGTCTTGAACCCGTGACCTCCAGTGATCCACCCACCTCAGCCTCCCGCAGTGCTGGGATTACAGGTGTGAGCTACCACACTGACCTTATTTCATTTTTTCACATGTGTATTTGTGTAACTACCACCATGGTCAAGACCCAGCACTCATCCGTCTCCACTGAGGTGTCCCTGGACTTCCTCGTTACGATCACCTCACCGTCTCCTCCCCGATCATCCCGGAACCCTGCAACTGCCAATCTCATGCCTATAACTGTCATTTCGGGAATGTGGGATCAGCGGAATCATACCTTACATGGCCTGTGTCTTTTCCCCTCAGCACAGAGCCCTTGAGGACCATCCAAGCTGCTGCTTGTGTCAATATTATTTTTAATTTTTTTGAGATGGGGTCTTGCTCTGTGACCGAGGCTGGAGTGCAGTGGTACAATCTCGGCTCACTGCATCCTCTCCCTCCCAGGTTAAAGCAATCAACCTGCCTCAGCCTCCCGAGTAGCTGGGATTACAGGCGCCCACCACCACACCCAGCTAATTTTTGTAATTTTAGTAGAGATGGAGTTTCACCATGTTGGCCAGGGTGATCTCAAACTCCTGACCTTGTGATCTGCCCGCCTCGGCCTCCCAAAGTGCTGGGATTACAGGCGTGAGCAACCGTGCCCGGCCATCAGTATTACTTAACTGCCGAATATTTCTTTCCCTTTCACCTTGTCTGTGTCATTACACTTCAAGTGAGATTTTGGTAGACATCAAATAATTGGGTCTTATTTTTAAAAGTCCAGTCTGTCAATCTGTTTTTTAATTGTTATGTTTAGAAAATTTGCATTTAGTGTAATTATTGGTATGTTAGGGCTTAAGTCTGCCATTTTACTTTTTGTTTTCTGTTTGTTCTCTCTGTTTTTTTTTTCTTTTTGCCTTCCTGTGGGTTACTCGAACAGGTTTTGGAGTTCTATTTTGGGCCGGGAGCAGTGACTCACGCCTGTAATCCCAGCACTTTGGGAGGCCGAGGCGGGAGGATCACCTGAGGTTGGGAGCTTGAGACCAGCCTGACCAACATGGAGAAACTCCGAATCTGTTTTAAAAAATTATAAAAAATAGAATTCTATTTTGATTATTCATACAATTTTTGAATTTTTTTTTTTTTTTTTTTTTTGAGACAAAGTCTTACTCTGTTGCCTGGGCTAGAGTGCAGTGGCATGATCTCGGCTCACTACAACCTCCACCTCCCTGGGCTCAGGTGATTCTCTCACCACAGCCTCCTGAGTAGTTGGGACTACAGGCATGTACCACCATGCCCGGTTAATTTTTGTATTTTTGTTGAGATACAAGGTTTTGGCATGTTGCCCAGGCTGGTCTCAAACTTCTGAGCTCAAGTGATCAGCCCACCTTGGCCTCCCCAAGTGCTGGGATCACAGGCGTGAGCCACTGGGTACACCATGTGCTATTTTTGAGAGTATCTTCTTGAATCACCTCTTTTTTTTTTTAAGGGGTTGCTCTAGGTAGTAGATTATATAATATAGCTTATCACAATCTACCGATGTTGACATTTTACTAGCCTGAGTATTATCTCCTTTACATCTTTTTCCCCTTCCTAATATATAATAAATAATTGCTTGAACTATTTCTTCTACATATATTGAGAACCATGTCAGATAGTGTTATAATTTTTACTTAAACCATCGAACATCAGTTAGGAAATTCAAGAGAAGGTTACTCTTGTGTTATTCTTTCTTTCTTTCAGATATTCCAAAATTCCTTCTTTTCTTATTTCCTTTCTGTTTAGAGAACTTCCTTTATTCATTCTTTTAGGGTGTGTCTGCTGGTGACAAATTCCCTAGCCTTCCTTCAATTAAGAATGTCCCCCACTTCCTCTCATTTCTGAACGACATTTTTGCTGGAGATAGAATTTCGGGTCTGTAGTTTTTTTATCTTCTAGCACTGGAAAAAATGTTGTGCCACCTTCTTCTGGCCTTTCTGGCTTCGGATGAGAAATACGTTGTTAGTGGAATTGTTTTGTCCCTGTAGGTAAGGTGTCACTTCTGTCTTACTGCCTTTAAGATTTTTAGTTTGTTTTTAGTTTTCAGACGTTTAACTGCTGCGTGTCTTGGCATGCATCTCTTTGGGTTTATCCTGTCTGATGTTCAGTCAGATTGTGGAGTCTGTAGGATGTCTTTTTTGTCAAATATGGGAAATTTTGGCCATTACTTACGTACACACGGTTTCAGTCTCACTGTCTTTTTCTTTTCCTTCTGGAACTCTGAACATGAAAGTCTGCTCTTTTGTTACAGTGCTGCAGGTCCCAGAGGCTGTGTTTGCTTGTGTTTTTGTGTCGTTTCTTTGTTTCCTCTCTGTTGTTCTACCGGGCAATTTCTGTTTTTCCGTCTTACTGCTCACGGACTCCTCCCTCCGTCTCCTCCGTCCTGCTGTTGAGTCCATCCGTCTGGTTTTTCATTTTGGTTACTGCATTTTTCAGTTCTAAAATTTGCATTTGATATATCTTCTCTTTCTTTATTGGAAATTTATATTTTTTCATTTCTTTTGAGCATGTTCGTGATTGCTTGTTGAAGCATTTCTAACGTGCCTGCTTTAAAATCATTGTCAGATAATTCTAACGTGTGTCATCTTGGTGATGGTGGCTGTTAGCTGTCTTTCTCATCCTGGTTGAGATTTTCCTGGCTCTTGGTACAACTAGTAATGTGTAATTGAAACCTTGATGGTTTCAATTTTGTGTTAAGAGACTCAGGATCTTGAGTTTTAGCTGGTTCCCTTGACATGTCTAGGGTGAAGGAAGGAGGAACCTGTCCATCACTGCCACCCATCTTCCTCTGCCTCCCATCTGAACACAGCTCTCCCAGGCTCTGTCGTCACTCTGGGCCCTTGTGCTCCAGGAGACCCTCACAGCCCACAGTGGACTATCCCTGTTCTGCTAGGTTGGCTTCCCCTCCTCATCACTGCCACATGAAAGGTGAAGTCTAAGCTCCCCCCTGCAGCCTTCATTGACAGTTCCCAGGGAAGGCTCCTTTTTGCTGCTGAGGGTGAGAAGAGTTCCAGCCTACCACTAGGCCGCTGCAGCCACCGCCATGGCTGGAAGGGGCAGGTGCCTTGTTATTGCTGGGTGGGGGAAGGTCACGGCTTTCCACCGGGCCTCCTTTGATGCCCCCACAGGGAGCAGGAGAGGGCACCTCACTCCCTGGTGACTGCTGCTGTGTCTTTGCAGGAAGGTGGTGTGTCAGTGTGGCTACACACGTGAGCAGCACTTGGAGGAGGCTACCAAGCCCCACGTCTTCCAGGGCACACGGTGGGACCCAAAGAAACACGTCCAGGAGATGCCAACAGATGCCTTTGGCGACATCGTCTTCACGGGCCTGGGCCAGAAGGTGGGGAAAGGTTGGTTGCCATCACTCTGTTGCTCTGGCTTGTGGGTGGGGCTGCAGGGTCCCACAGTGACACGTGGTGGTTGGCATTTCCTGGGGCAGGAGCAGGAGGCTGGCAGGGCCCAGGGTGCACAGAGCCCACCTCACAGTAAGGGAGGGGCGGAGAGGGCCTCTACAAGGCAAGGAAGCGGTGCATCCATTCTCAGAGTGCTCAGCCACCTGCAAAGCAGGGTGGGGCGCAGTGAGCTTTCTAGGAAGATGCAAGCCGGGAGTGGGGGAGGGAATCCTGGCTGGGTGGCCCTGGGCAGCATTTGTCAGGGCTTGGGAGGGAGGAGGGAGGAAGGAGGGGGTGCAGGACACAGACAGGCTCAGGATGTGCTAGGGGGAATGGCAGGAAGGGTGCGGGGAGGGAGGGGAAGAGCAAGGGGAAGGGGCCCAGGATGGCAGGAGGCCCGGCTGGCAAGTCTGGTAGCAAAGTCGAGAGTCCTTCCAAGGAGGCTGGGCCGGGCAGGGGCAGGATCCAGGCCGAGCCTGGCCTGCGGGAGAGTGCTGTGGGGTGCAGGCTGCTGGAGGGGCCCAGGCGCAGGGCTGCGTTCTCTCGTGCTCGACCTCCCTGTGGGCCCTGGACCAGCCGTCTCTGACCAGTTCTCAGGCCCCACCCAAGACCTGTGGAGTCAGAGGGTCTGCCCCCTGTGTGTTGACCAGTTCTTCTGGAGGGTTCTGAGACAGTGATTGTCTGCCACCGTCCTGGGAGGCAGTGGCAGTGATCTCTGTGCTGGGATCTGGAGCCCTGAACCTGGTACCTGCCGAGTGTGACCCGTCCACTCGATGTGTGGTGATGCCATTAGGTGGCCAAGAGGTGGAGTGGGGCAGGTCCAGGGGCGGGTCGTGTGGCCCTAGGTGGGGCAGGTCCAGGGGCGGGTCGTGTGGCCCCAGGTGGGGGCAGGTCCAGAGGCGGGTCATGTGGCCCCAGGTGGGGCAGGGCACAGGGGCCTCAGAGCAGAGGGGGACAGGAGAGGGGGACAGGAGAGGAGACAGGAGAGGGGGCAGTGCTGGGCGCATAAGGACAGGAGGGCAGAGACCCCGGTGCAGGAGTTGATTAGACCCGGGGGAGACCTAGGGCCCAGGCGCTAGGGCGGGAATTGGAGTGAGTCTGTGCCAGTGCATGGCTGAGAAGCGCTCCCAAAATCCAGAGGAAAAAATGGGTACTGTGGGGGGTACAAGGGCTGGGGGAGGTTTGCTGAGGATGGTTCTGGTCCCCGAAGGGTGGCCTGTTACTCCTGGCTCGGCCTCTCTGCCTCCCCTCTTCTCTCTCACCATCCGTGCCCAGCCCCCATGGGAACCTCTTTCTGGGTCTGAGTGGAAAGGTGTGTGGTGTCTACTGCCCGCTGGGGCATCTCCACGCTGCCTGTTGGGTGGGTGCCGTCCCTGCCCACTGACACGGGGGTCCCCCTCCGCTGCCTTCCCCATCCACTGACACGTGGGCCCCCTCCGCTGCCTTCCCCATCCCGCAGTACGTCCGAGTGTCCCAGGACACACCCTCCAGCGTGATCTTCCACCTCATGACCCAGCACTGGGGGCTGGATGTCCCCAACCTCCTGATCTCGGTGACGGGGGGTGCCAAGAACTTCAACATGAAGCCGCGGCTGAAGAGCATCTTCCGCAGAGGCCTGGTCAAGGTGGCTCAGACCACAGGTACCTCGAAGGCTGGAGGGACACGAGGCCCCAGTGGGTGGGCTGCGGGGGCAGTGCCGGGGCAGTTAGGGCCATCAGGACCCAGAAGGCCCCGGGAGTCTCAGAGAACGTGCTGAGTCAGACCCACTTGCCCCTCACCTGGGCATGGCTGCTCCCTGACGCCTGGCACTGCCCCTGGCCTGCCCGTGTGCTGGAGATGCTCAGTCCGTGGCCCTGCTGGTGCCCAAGGCCATGCAGAGATGAGAACCTGAGTGGCCTGGGTGCGCGGCTGGGGCCAGCGTTGCGGGCCAGCTGTAGCGGGTCAGCGAGAGTCCCCAGTCAGCAAACTCTCCGTGATCGCGTTTTTCTATGAGTGTTGGGCAAGGAGCATTGTTATTTCTGTCTTTTCACTTGAGGCAACTGCCTGGTTGGAGTCCAGTCACCTCCCAAGGTTGCACCACTGGTGAGAGCCACGCAGGGACGAAGTCCCCGTGGATGGCGTGAGACCCCCAGTGCCATGACACAGTGCCCGGCCCCACCCCTATTCCATGGGGGGGGCCCCAAGCCCTCGAGGCTCCCTGGGCCTCCCTGGAGCGGACTGTGGATGATTAGTGAGGCTGCGAGGTGGATTATTGGGGGCTAATCACACAGGAAGGCAATGTTGGGTCCGGATGGGCCTGGAGTCACCGGCTCTTCCCAAGTTCTGGTCTTTGCCTCGAGGCTGAGTGGTAACTGAGCCTGACTTGGCCTGCTCGGCTCACAGTGTCCTCGGCTTCACTGTCTGCCAGGTGATGATGAGGATGGCGGCACCTTTGACCTGTGAACCCCATGTCCCTGCTTGTGAAACGACCAGACCTTTTCTCAGCCTGATCACGTGGGACTCGGTTTAACGCAGGTTGCCATCCTGTAGGCACTCTCTGGAGCTTTGCCGCCTCAAATAATGCCGTGGATTTGTTCGGGTGTCACCTGCTAAGGCCTTGACGTTGCATCATTTAGATTTCAGTAACGGTGTCCTCACTGTCTGATTCTCGGCCCAAAGCCTGCACCACCTTTTCAAGTGTTATCTGTCTGTCTATCTATCTATTTTTGAGGCAGGGTCTCGCTCTGTTCCTCAGGCTGGAGTGCAGTGGCACAATCTCAGCTCACTGCAGCCTCGATCTCCTGGGCTCAGGTGATCCTCCTGCCTCTGCCTCTCGAGTAGCTGGGACTAGAGGCATGTGCCACTATGCCAGGCTAATTTTTGTATTTTTTTGTAGAGACAGGGTCTGTGTTGCCCAGGCTGATCTTGAACTCCTGGGCTCAAGCAATCTCCTGCCTCGACCTCCCAAAGTGCTGGGATAACAGGCGTGAGCCACCGTGCCCGGCTGACTGTGGTCTTTTTTTTTTTTTTTTCTGGAAATGGGGTCTTGCTCTGTCTTCAGGCTGGAGTGCAGTGGCGTGATCTCGGCTCACTGCAACCTCCACCTCCTGAGTTCAAGTGATTCTCCTGCCTCAGCCTCCCTAGTAGTTGGGATTACAGGTGCTTGCCACCACGCCCAGCTGATTTTTGTATTTTTAGGAGAGACGGGCTTTCACCATGTTGGCCAGGCTGGTCTTGAACTCCTGAGCTCAGGTCATCTGCCCGCCTCGGCCTCGCAAAGTGCTGGGATTAGAGGCGTAAACTGCGGCACCTGGCCCGATTGTTGCTTTATGGCGACACCTGTACCCAGCCTTCGATTCGATTCGGCAGCATTGCCCCAGGACAAACCCCAGAAACGAACAAACGCGACTTTTGCTGGTGCCTAGGGGAGGCTGTGGGGCACCGGCTGTGGCCTCACCTGTGCCTTTGACCCCCGGAAGGGCAGGCGAGCAGACCCCTCGCGACCTCCTGCTCTCAGGCAAAGCTGCTGTTAGCTCACGACAGGACACTGGGTCAGCCTGGACGTGGGGTGGGAGGTGTGTTTCTTACAGGGGCAGCTGCAAGCCACTGGCAGCAGGCGGCGTGTGGGAGGTGGGGGGCGTCCTTCCTAGGGACCAGGCTGAGTGGTGGGAGCTGGGATGCACCCTGCCACACACTGCCGCATCTGGGTGCTGGAAGCTGGGGAGGAAGAGGGAAAGCGAAATAAATGAATGCGGAGAATGTGCTGAGAACCACGATCCTGAGACTGGGGCCAGCAGAGGTGGCAGGGACCAGGGAGGGGGCGAGGCCTGCGTCTGTCCCTACAGACGCAGGGGAACCTCCTTCCTTACATGCTGGTTTGAAAGCCCCTGAGTGGGCTGGGCGAGGTGGCTCACGCCTGTAATCCCAGCACTTTGGGAAGTTGAGGCGGGCGGATCACCTGAGGTTGGGAGTTTGAGACCAGCCTGACTAACATGGAGGAAACCCCATGTCTACTAAAAATACAAAATTAGCCAGGTATCATCGTGGGCTCCTGTAGTCCCAGCTACTAGGAGGCTAAGGCAGGAGAATTGCTTGAACCTGGGAGGTGGAGGTTGCAATGAGCAACCACTGCACTCCAGCCTGGGCAATAAGAGCGAAACTCCGACTCAAGAAAAGAAAGCCCCTCTGTGAGGGGTTCTGTGTTGATGGGGGCTGGGCGTCGCTGAGCCTAGAGGGGCTCAGGCTTCAGGCTCCTGGGTGTCGGGGTGCCCTCAGTGCTTCCGGGCCTGCCCACCTGTGTTCCTTCCCCAGGGGCCTGGATCATCACGGGAGGGTCCCACACCGGTGTCATGAAGCAGGTGGGCGAGGCGGTGCGGGACTTCAGCCTGAGCAGCAGCTACAAGGAAGGCGAGGTCATCACCATCGGAGTCGCCACCTGGGGCACCATCCACCGCCGAGAGGGCCTGATCCATCCCATGGTGAGCGCAGCCTCCTCTGTGGGGGGCCCGGGTCAGGGGAGGGGAGCCTAGGGCCAGGGGTGTGGGTGAGGCCTGACTGGGTGCCGTGGGAGCAGGTGGTATGTGTGGGGGTCGGGGGTGGGTGAGGCCTGACTGGGTGCTGTGGGGGAGCAGGTGGAGTGTGTGGGGTTTGGGGTGGGTGAGGCCTGGCTGGGTGCTGTGGGGAGCAGGTGGAGTGTGTGGGGTTTGGGGGTGGGTGAGGCCTGGCTGGGTGCTGTGGGGAGCAGGTGGAGTGTGCGGGGGTCGGGGTGGGTGAGGCCTGGCTGGGTGCTGTGGGGGAGCAGGTGGAGTGTGCGGGGGTCGGGGTGGGTGAGGCCTGGCTGGGTGCTGTGGGGGAGCAGGTGGAGTGTGCGGGGGTCGGGGTGGGTGAGGCCTGGCTGGGTGCTGTGGGGAGCAGGTGGAGTGTGCGGGGGTCGGGGTGGGTGAGGCCTGGCTGGGTGCTGTGGGGGAGCAGGTGGAGTGTGCGGGGGTTTGGGGTGGGTGAGGCCTGGCTGGGTGCTGTGGGGGAGCAGGTGGAGTGTGCGGGGGTCGGGGTGGGTGAGGCCTGGCTGGGCGCTGTTGGGAGCCCGTGGAGTGTTCGGGGGAGGTGGGCGCACTCAGGAGATCGGACTCAAGTCCTGGCCCCGTCCCTGACAGGTGACCCTGGACGAGTGGCTAACTTGGCTGGACTCTGGTCCTCCCCTCAAGGTTGTAGGAGGGGTCCACATGAGAGTCACTTGCTGTGAGGGCCCCGCTGACAGAGAGGAGGGAGGGAGTGTGGCCAGTGGGCAGCTGGGTGGGGCTGAGCCAGGGGGATCTGACCCGGAAGCAGAGGTCTTAGCGCGTAGAGTCCCTGCACTCAGGTCTCCTGCAGCCAGGAATCCCCCGTGCTGCGGTGCCAGGCAGCCAGCACCCACCCCCAGCTTCTCTGTCAAGGCTGAGGACTGCTGAGTGCTCCTGCCTGTGATTAACTGGCTTCGGGAAAGCAGTTGCTTTAATCTGGAGCCTTGAGATAATGAGTCGTTCAACCAGGTTTTCCAAGGACACACTAACTTTGGCATAACAGTGTGAGCCCCTGAATCCACGTGGCCAGGAAAGCCCTGGGCACTGAGACGGGACCCGCTGAGCAGGCTCCCTCCTCACTGCCCCTGAGTGGGGATTCACTTCTCTGGCAAGAGGTCGAGGTCGACACCACACCGTGGGCCCATTCCCTGGGGCGGGGCGGGGTGAGGTCGGGGAGAGCGTCCCCGGTGGTGATCCCCTTTGTCGCTCCAGATGCCCATGGGGGGCCCAGCAAGGTGCTGGCCAGCCGGCCTTCGCCTTCGTTTTGCGTCGGAATCGTGAACGTGTCGGGCGGGGTCGGAATCGTGAACGTGTCGGGCGGGGTCGGACTGGACCAGCTGTTTGGCTTTGCTTGCGCTTTTTTTTTTATTTTGATTTTTTATTTTTAGAGACGGGGTTTCACCATGTTGACCAGGCTGGTCTTGAACTCCTGACCTCAAGTGATCTTCGTCTCTTGCAGGAGGTTGTGCAGCCACATCCTTGGCCCTCTGCCTCCCGGGTTCAAGCGATTCTCCTGCCTCAGCCTCCCGAGTTGCTGGGATTACAGGCGCCCGCCACTGCCACACCCGGCTAATTTTTGTATTTTTAGTAGAGATGGGGTTTTGCCACGTTGGCCAGGCTAGTCTCAAACTCCTGACCTCAGGTGATCTGCCCGCCTTGGCCTCTGAAAGTGCTGGGATGACAGGTGTGAGCCACCATGAGTGGCCCCTTGGCCTCTCTTTAGAGCCTGTTTTCAAACAGTGACTCTCCTTTCCTTTTCAGCATTATATGCGATCTGGGTAGGCTGAGAATTCCTCACATCTTCAAGTCCTGGTTCCGCTTTGCCTGTCAGTCCTTCCCTCAATGTCTCTCTTTCCTGTTGCATTTTGTGAGAAGCAGCAAGAAAAAGAGCCAGGCCGCAGCTTTAACACTTTGCCTGGAGATCTCTGCAGTTCTGCTCTCCACAAAACCGCATAGCACGATTCGGCCAGGCTCTGTCGCTCTCCAGCAAAGGCGGCCTTCCCCTCCAGCCTCCGATGCTATGCTCCCCCACTTCCTTCTGAGCCCTCGCCAGGAGCATCTGTAATGTTCACGTTTCTGCTAAAATTCTGTTCGTGCCAGTATATGTTTTCTCTCTTTTCTTTGGAGACTGAGTCTTGCTCTGTTGAAGGCTAGAGTGCAATAGTGCGATCTTGGCTCCCTGCAACGTCCGCCTTCTGGGTTCAAGCAAATCTCCCACCTCAGCATCCCGAGTAGCTGGGACTACAGGCTCCTGCCACCACACCTGGCTAATTTTTGTATTTTTAGTAGAGACGGGGTTTCACCGTGTTGGTCAGGCTGATCTCAAACTCCTGACCTCAGGTGATCAGCCCACCTCAGCCTCCCAAAGCGCTGGGATTACAGGTGTGAGCCACCACGCCCATCTCTGCAAGATCAGCACCACATTCCCACCAATAGTCTTTTTAAGGCCATGGAGGAGTTTTCTACTCAGGGTACTTCAGAATCCTCCCGTCTTCTCCCCACTGCCAATTTCAATGCCACGTCCACATTTTTAGGTGTTTGTTACGGCAGCTTCCCACTTCCTTGTCCCCACCCATGGGTCCGTTTCCTGTGGCTGCTGTAACCAGCGGCCCAAGCCTCAAAGCAGCAGCACTGAGCTCTCTCATGTGCCTGGAAGACAGAACTGTGGAGTTGGGGTTGCTCGGCAAAGTCGGGGTGCCGTGGTCGGGCCACACCCCGTCCTGAGGCCTGGGAAAAGGGTCTATTTCCCCACCTCCTCCACTCTCGGGGCTCCGGCGTTCTCCACCTGCGGCTGCATTGCTCGTCGCTGCCTCTGTGCTCCCGTGACCTCCTCTCCTGTGTGTGTCTCCCGCATCCGGCCCACTCCTGTCTCTTTATACTTTGTCCTGGGAGGGTCACGTGTAAAGACTCCTGTGAGCACACCTGTGGTGGTATTTTGGGCCCACGCGAACCCTCCAAGTTAAACTTCTCGTGTTCGATCACATCTGCACAGCGCCTTTTTCCGGTGAGGCCACATCCACAGGTTCTAGGCCCTGCTGCGTTAGGAGGCGGGGCTCTCCCCGCAGCTGTGTCTGACGCTTCCTGCCGCCCCAGGGCAGCTTTCCCGCAGAGTACATCCTGGATGAGGAAGGCCAAGGGAACCTGACCTGCCTGGACAGCAACCACTCTCACTTTATTCTCGTGGACGACGGGACCCATGGCCAGTACGGGGTGGAGATTCCTCTGAGGACCAGGCTGGAGAAGTTCATATCAGAGCAGACCAAGGAAAGAGGAGGTAGGGGAGCTTGCTTTCGAGGGTGCTCGGGCAGGGAGTGGGGTGGGCTGGTCAGTGTCAGGTACAGCTGGTCACAACAAGTGTGGCGCTCGGAGCGTGCTTAGAACACACCTGTGTTTCTTTCCCGTGTCTCTTTACACTTTGTTCTGGGGGGGGTCATGTTGTCCTGCCAGTTTCAGCCAGTGGGAGGGTGGTCTGGGGGCGCTGGCAGCTCACCTATATGTCACCTGTGTGTTCGCAGGTAATAGGCCAACCTGCATTTAAAAATTGTTTTTTTGGAGACAGGGTCTGGAGTGCAGTGGTGTGATCTCAGCTCACTGTAGCCTCAAACTCCTGGGCTCCAGGGATCCTCCCACCACCCTCCCAAAGTGCTGGGATTACAAGCTTGAACCATCGTGCCTGGCCCTGCAGTCATTTTAAACCAGGATCACGGGCTGGTCTCAGGGTCAGAAATCAGATGTCCGACCGTTGAAACCTAGGATTTGACACCTTTTCCTTATAGGTGGGGATGGGATGGGTTTGAGGCCATCAGGAGGTCCAGTGTGGGGTTTTGCACGTGACTTGAGGAGGTTCGGAGAGGAGATGGTGATGCAGCTGTCTGGCCTGTGCCCAGGCCCAGGGTCTGAGTCAGCAGCTCTAGGTGGGCCAAGAACTTGCATTAGGAGCACGTTTCCTGGTGAGGGCCACGCTGTGGGTCCGGGCCCTCACTTGGAGAGGCAGCCTGACTAGTCACACAGGGTGGGGAAGTGTGGGTGTGTGTGTGAAGACAATGGGCCTGGGGAGCTCACAGAGAGTCTGCTGCCTGGGAAAGGGTTGCTGGGTCCTTCTCAGGCTCCCCCCGACGTTGGGCTGAATGAAGTTCAGGGCGGGGCCGGGCAGATGGACAGAGGATGATGTGCCGTGTCCTGCTCCCGCCCACATGTGACAGGTCATGCCCACCTGCTCCGGGCATCTGCTCTGATTGCCCATGGCCCCTCTCCCCTCCCTCCTTCCCAAGAGAGCAGGCAGGGTGGGGTGGATGCAAACGAGCGGGGGAGGTGTGGGCGACGGGGGCTCTTGATCGGCTCATTGCTGTGGAACAGGCAGGTCCCCTGGGAACGTGGAGCTTTGACCTTCAACAGCGACTGGCACTGGCAGAGGCCTCCCAGCAGGTACTCCAGCATGCAGTTCAGCTGGAGCTGGAGCGGGCAGGGGAGAGCACCGGTGCAGGGTCTTGCCCCCCCAACTCTCTCAGCTCCATGCTTTTTCTAGGTGTGGCCATCAAGATCCCCATTGTGTGCGTGGTGCTGGAGGGCGGCCCGGGCACGTTGCACGTGAGTCCTGCTGGGTGGGAGGGGCCTGAGGGGCCGCGTACAGCTGCAGGCAGGTGACTGGCCGGAAGCAGTTGTACTAGCACTCAGGGGACTGTTGGCAAGAGAGGGCGGTGAGCTTGCCTGCCAGGAGACAGAGAAAGACAGCATCTGCCCCGTGACGGGGCTGCTTGTGCGGGGGCAGAGGAGGGACTGGAGGAAGGGGTCTGGGGGAGGAGGCTGGGCTTGGCTGTGACCCGGCCATGGACCGGCATGGAAGGAAAGGGTGGGCTCCCCGGGGCCTGAAGCGAGTTGGGAGCCAGCAACCCCTGTTCCCAGGACCTGCTGGGGAGGCTGGGGGCCGATGCTCACACACATGGCCATGTCCTTTCTGCTGGACGGCTCTGTGGCCAGTCCCTTCCAGAAGCCCAGCACCCCTGGAGCCTGGGGCTTCCTCATTGCCCTGCTCTCACTGTGGGCTTCGTGAGGCCAGTAACTCCTGGTCCATGCAGCGGCTCCTTTGCCTCGAGGCCCTTGCGTCCGAAGGTCCATGGGCAAAAATGCTGGGAGTGTTTGATCCTGCTGGTGCCGAGGCCGGAGAGGAGCCGCCAGGTGTGCGGCCCACAGCGTGTCGGGACAGCTCTTTCTTGTCCCAGAGCAGGGGACGCTACCAAACAATTAATAATAATAATAAATAATAATAACACAATGCAGTGGATCCTGGAGTAGCGTGAGCCAGCCCTGCCCTCAGCCGGCTTTGGAGGGTTCTCCGTTTCAGAAAGCGCTGGAGCGAGGCAGGACCCAGTTCCGGGCTCACGCCCTGCCTGCCTTGCAGACCGTGTACAACGCCACCACCAACGGCACCCCCTGTGTGGTGGTGGAGGGCTCGGGCCGCGTGGCCGACGTCATCGCCCAGGTGGCCAGCCTGCCTGTCTCGGACATCAGCATCTCCCTGGTCCAGCAGAAGCTCAGCGTGTTCTTCCAGGAGGTGTTTGAAGCCTTCACGGAAAGCAGGATTGTCGAGTGGACCAAAAAGGTGAGGCTGATGGCCTGTGGGTCCCCCAGTGTGTGGCTACTTCGCAGAGACACTGTCAGCCTTGTGGGCGGGATCGGGACACGTGGACCCACGTGGAGAGCCCAGCGGTCCGAGCAGGCGCCAGAGCGATTTGCAGAGGGTGGGGCATGGGAGGGAAGCCTCCTGGCTGGGTTCCCTCTGGAGGTCAGATCCCAGGACAGCAGGTGAAGGGAGGCCATGAGCCTCACTGGCAGCACATCACCTGCAGCACACCAGGGCGGGCCGGGAACACTGCCAGGCTCAGGGTGTGGTGAGCAGAGCCTGCTGGATTGGAGGGGCGGGGACACTGCCGGGCTCAGTGTGGGGTGAGCAGAGCCTGCTGGATTGGAGGGGCGGGGACACTGCCGGGCTCAGCGTGGGGTGAGCAGAGCCTGCTGGATTGGAGGGGCAGGGACACTGCCGGGCTCAGCGTGGGGGTGAGCAGAGCCTGCTGGATTGGAGGGGCGGGGACACTGCCGGGCTCAGCGTGGGGTGAGCAGAGCCTGCTGGATTGGAGGGGTGGGGACACTGCCGGGCTCAGGGTAGGGTGAGCAGAGCCTGCTGGATTGGAGGGGTGGTGACACTGCCGGGCTCAGCGTGGGGTGAGCAGAGCCTGCTGGATTGGAGGGGTGGGGACACTGCCGGGCTCAGCGTGGGGTGAGCAGAGCCTGCTGGATTGGAGGGGCGGGGACACTGCCGGGCTCAGGGTGTGGTGAGCAGAGCCTGCTGGATTGGAGGGGCGGGGACACTGCCGGGCTCAGGGTAGGGTGAGCAGAGCCTGCTGGATTGGAGGGGTGGGGACACTGCCAGGCTCAGCGTGGGGTGAGCAGAGCCTGCTGGATTGGAGGGGCGGGGACACTGCCGGGCTCAGCGTGGGGTGAGCAGAGCCTGCTGGATTGGAGGGGTGGGGACACTGCCGGGCTCAGGGTGTGGTGAGCAGAGCCTGCTGGATTGGAGGGGCGGGGGACACTGCCGGGCTCAGCGTGGGGTGAGCAGAGCCTGCTGGATTGGAGGGGCGGGGACACTGCCGGGCTCAGCGTGGGGTGAGCAGAGCCTGCTGGATTGGAGGGGCGGGGACACTGCCGGGCTCAGGGTGTGGTGAGCAGAGCCTGCTGGATTGGAGGGGCGGGGACACTGCCGGGCTCAGGGTAGGGTGAGCAGAGCCTGCTGGATTGGAGGGGTGGTGACACTGCCGGGCTCAGCGTGGGGTGAGCAGAGCCTGCTGGATTGGAGGGGTGGGGACACTGCCGGGCTCAGCGTGGGGTGAGCAGAGCCTGCTGGATTGGAGGGGCGGGGACACTGCCGGGCTCAGGGTGTGGTGAGCAGAGCCTGCTGGATTGGAGGGGCGGGGACACTGCCGGGCTCAGGGTAGGGTGAGCAGAGCCTGCTGGATTGGAGGGGTGGGGACACTGCCAGGCTCAGCGTGGGGTGAGCAGAGCCTGCTGGATTGGAGGGGCGGGGACACTGCCGGGCTCAGCGTGGGGTGAGCAGAGCCTGCTGGATTGGAGGGGTGGGGACACTGCCGGGCTCAGGGTGTGGTGAGCAGAGCCTGCTGGATTGGAGGGGCGGGGACACTGCCGGGCTCAGCGTGGGGTGAGCAGAGCCTGCTGGATTGGAGGGGCGGGGACACTGCCGGGCTCAGCGTGGGGTGAGCAGAGCCTGCTGGATTGGAGGGGCGGGGACACTGCCGGGCTCAGGGTGTGGTGAGCAGAGCCTGCTGGATTGGAGGGGCGGGGACACTGCCGGGCTCAGGGTAGGGTGAGCAGAGCCTGCTGGATTGGAGGGGTGGTGACACTGCCGGGCTCAGCGTGGGGTGAGCAGAGCCTGCTGGATTGGAGGGGTGGGGACACTGCCGGGCTCAGCGTGGGGTGAGCAGAGCCTGCTGGATTGGAGGGGCGGGGACACTGCCGGGCTCAGGGTGTGGTGAGCAGAGCCTGCTGGATTGGAGGGGCGGGGACACTGCCGGGCTCAGGGTAGGGTGAGCAGAGCCTGCTGGATTGGAGGGGTGGGGACACTGCCAGGCTCAGCGTGGGGTGAGCAGAGCCTGCTGGATTGGAGGGGCGGGGACACTGCCGGGCTCAGCGTGGGGTGAGCAGAGCCTGCTGGATTGGAGGGGTGGGGACACTGCCGGGCTCAGGGTGTGGTGAGCAGAGCCTGCTGGATTGGAGGGGCGGGGACACTGCCGGGCTCAGCGTGGGGTGAGCAGAGCCTGCTGGATTGGAGGGGCGGGGACACTGCCGGGCTCAGCGTGGGGTGAGCAGAGCCTGCTGGATTGGAGGGGCGGGGACACTGCCGGGCTCAGGGTGTGGTGAGCAGAGCCTGCTGGATTGGAGGGGCGGGGACACTGCCGGGCTCAGGGTAGGGTGAGCAGAGCCTGCTGGATTGGAGGGGGTGGGACACTGCCAGGCTCAGCGTGGGGGTGAGCAGAGCCTGCTGGATTGGAGGGGTGGGGACACTGCCGGGCTCAGCGTGGGGTGAGCAGAGCCTGCTGGATTGGAGGGGTGGGGACACTGCCGGGCTCAGCGTGGGGTGAGCAGAGCCTGCTGGATTGGAGGGGTGGGGACACTGCCGGGCTCAGCGTGGGGTGAGCAGAGCCTGCTGGATTGGAGGGGTGGGGACACTGCCAAGCTCAGCATGGGGTGAGCAGAGCCTGCTGGATTGGAGGGGCGGGGAGGCAGGTGCTGGGGAGGCCTCAGCCGAGTCGGGCGGCAGGGCAGCTGCTGAGCAATGACTGTGGGTGGCCGGGGCCAGTCCGGCTCATAGCCTCTTAGGTGGGTTAATGGAGGTGTATAGAGTGGCCTCAGGAGGGGGCCGTTGCCCCAGTCCAGGAGTAGATTTTAGGTGGCCCCTGCCATGACTACAGCCTCCAGAGGGGGGTCAGTTGTGAAGGGCTGTGGTTGGTCAGCCCTGGCCACCCCACAAAGCCTTTGCTCAGGGGGTGGCCTCCTGTGGAGAGCCCCTCTCCCTCCCTCCCTGTACCTGGCGGTTCCAGGATCACCTGACTCAGTTCCTGGCAGGATTCTTTTCAGGGACTGGCACTGGGGCCTCTGACCCTTGGTTCCCCAGCAAGCTGGGGCCGACACAGCCCTCTGCCCGTGTCTTTCCTGCAGACCCCGGACATCCCCAGGTGCCGAGCAGCTGACATGTGTGTTCCACGGCTCCCACTGTGTTTAATTTGGGCTCTGTGGGCAGTCAGGGACCCCCAGCTGCAGGCCACAGGGGACACACGTGTTGGCCAGATGGAGCCTGTGGAGAGTGGATTGAAAATAAGCACCCTCGGGAACCAGGGGAGTCGGAAGAGCCGGTTGGAGGTCAGCCCTGTTGGCCGACCCAGAAGCAGAGGTTCCGTGACTTGTGGTTTGCCGGTGGCACAGCGACCTTGTTTTCTTCCTTGCTTTGCGATGGTCTCAGAGTGACCGCGTTCTGCATGATGTCATGTGAGGCGTTTTGTCCGGAAGGAGAATAATATGATGTAGCCACGAGAGTCGATCAGTTTGTGAAAACCTCGCGGTCCGGCTGTGAGCGGCTGCTCGGCTCCTGACATCAGGGGCAGGTTCCTTCCTTCCCGGTGCCACTGGGACTTGTGAGGTGGGCCTGGAGCCCTTTCTCTGCTGGTTGATAAATTATTCAGGCAGTTCTCTGCACTGAGTTTAATCTGCTGCTGTTGGGAGCTGCTTGTTTTAATGCAGTCTCCGCAGCCAGGCCACGGCCCTGAGTGTGCTGCTTTGACACAGAGCCGGCCCAGGCCGTGGCGGGGCCGGGGGGCGGGCGCCATTCCCCGGTGCTCCTGCTCAGAGGGGAGGGGCCCAGCCACAGAGCCAGGGCCAGGGCGCGCCTTCAACACGCCTTCTGGGAGCTTCTGTCAGCTGCGGAGGAACTGCAGAGCTGCCCTTGGTTGCTGCTGCTTGTAAGCGGCCCCGTCACGGGGGTCTGGGGGGCCTCCCTGCAGGATCTCGCAGCTGTGGCCAGGAGGAAGTTGCCCACCCTCGCTCAGCCTTGCCTTTCTCACTGGTCAGGCAGGGGTACTGAGTGCTGGACTCAGACGAGGAAACCAGGCCCTGGTGTCCGTATGGGCTCAGATGCTGGGAGCCGCTTACCATTTGAGGACAGGGGCAGGCTGAAAGCCAGGAGACCTTTGGCCGCTGGATGGGAGTGGAGTTTGCCAGGGAGCCCAGAATATGTTTTGGAGTTGCCACAAAAGCTGGCCCCGGAGGGATGGGGCACTGTTGGGATCTGAGGTGGGGTGTGAGGGGCCCTCCAGGTGAGAGCAGAGTCTGTGTGGAGGCAGTGTGGCCAGGCTGGGGACGGGGGAGAGAAGCAGGGGAGGCCAGGTGTGGCAGGCCTGTGGAGCCAGAGGGGACAAGGCTGAGGCTTACTTTGGGAGCAGTGGGAGGCATTGGAAGAAGCGTTTGTGGTTGTCTGCCCTGGCCACAGGGGGAAGGCATTTCAAGCAGGAGCAACTGTAGCAGACATACCTGCTAGAGAACGTCATGATGGATGGATGGATGAATGAATGAATGGTGGGTGGTAGATACATGGATGGATAATGGGTGGGTGTGTGGATGGATGGATAGATGGATGTGTGGATGGCTAGATGGATGGAAAGATGGTAGGTGAGTGGATGGGTGTGTGGATGGATGGATGGGTGGGTGGGTGGTAGATAGATGGATGATGTGTGGTTGTGTGGATGGATGGATGGATGGAAAGATGGATGGATAGATGAATGGAAAGATGGTAGGTGAGTGGATGGGCGTGTGGATGGATGGACAGATAGATGGGTAGCTAGATGATAGGTAGATAGATAGATGGATGGATGGGTAGCTAGATAGACAGTTGATAAAATAGATGGGCCAAGCACAGTGGCTCATGCTTGTAATCCCAGCACTTTGGGAGGCTGAGGTGGGTGAATCACTTGAGGTCAGGAGTTCGAGACCAGCCTGGCCAACATGGTGAAACCCTGTCTCTACTAAAAATACAACAATTATCCAGGTGTGGTGGTAGGTGTCTGTAATACCAGCTACTCGTGAGGCTGAGGTGGGAGAATCACTTGAACCCAGGAGGCGGAGGTTGCAGTGAGCCGAGATCATGCCACTGCACTCCAGCCTGGGCTACAGAGCAAAAACTCTGTCTCAAAAAAAAAAGATGAATGAATTGATATGCTAGATAGATAGATAGTGGGTGGGGAGGTAGATAGATAGATAGGTGGATGGATGGATGGTTGGTGAGTGGATGTGTGTGGGGATGGATGGAAAGATGGATGGATGGATGGATAGCTAGACAATAGATAGAGACATGTGGATGGATAGATGGATAGGTAGACAAGCAGATACATACATACATAGATGGATGACACACACATGGATGGATAGATAGATAGACTAGGTAGATAGATAGACAGACATACAGACAGATGAATAGATGCCTAGATGGATAGATAGATGGATGGAGAGATAGATGGATAGATAGATAAATGGATGGATGGATAGCTAAACAGATGATGGATGGATGGATAGATGGAGGGAGAGATAGATAGATGGATGGATAGATGGACGGGATAGATAAATGGATGGATGGTTGATAGCTAAATGGATGGATGAATAGACAGATGGAGGGGAGAGATAGATAGATGGATGTATAGATAGATAAACGGATGGATGGATGGGTGGATAGATGGATGGATGGATAAATGGATGGATGGATAGATGGATGAATGGATAGATAAATGGATGGCTGGATGATAGCTAAACAGATGGATGGATGGATAGATAGATGAATGGATAGATAAATGGATGGATGGATGATAGCTAAACAGATGGTTGGTTGGATGGATGGATGGATGGATAGATAGATGGATGGATAGATGGATGGATAGATAAATGGATGGATGGATGGATAGATGGATGGATGGATGGATGGATAGATAAAATGGATGGATGGATGATAGCTTAAACAGATGGTTGGATGGATGGATAGATGGATGGATGGATGGATAGATAGATGGATGAATGGATAGATAAAATGGATGGATGGATGATAGCTAAACAGATGGTTGGATGGATGGGTAGATGGATGGATGGATGGATAGATGGATGAATGGATAGATAAATGGATGGATGTATGATAGCTAAACAGATGGATGGACAGATGGATAGAAGGATGGATAGATGGATAGATAGATAGATGGATAGATGGATGGATAGCTAAACAGATGGATGGATGGATAGATAGATGGATGGATAGATAAATGGATAGATGGATGGATAGCTAAATGGATGGATGGATAGATAGATAGATGGATGGATAGATAAACGGATGGATGGATGGATAGCTAAACGGATGGATGGATGGATGGATAGATGGATAGATGGATAGATAGATGGATGGATAGATAGATAAAATGGATGGATGGATGAATGGCTAAACAGATGGATGGATGGATAGATAGATAGACAGACAGGTAAGCAGGTGGTGAGGAGTGGCCCAGGTGTAGCAGGAGGCTGGGAGGAGCAGCCTGGCATGAAGCTGCACTATTGGAGGGCGGGGAGGAGCAGCCTGGCATGAAGCTGCACTATTGGAGGGCGGGGAGGAGCAGCCTGGCATGAAGCTGTGCTATTGTCAGGGCGAAGGTCTGTTGCTCTTGGCTTGTTTTCCACCCAGCAGACTCTCACACACATGGTGTATGGTCGCCATGGATCTTCCTCTGCTCTGTGTAAGGCAAGAGGAGATGTGGTGGTGTCCTGGCCGCAAGGGCAGGCAGGACCCAGGGCTCTGGCTGTGTCCAGGGCCTCAATTCTGTGTGTCCTGGAGGAGGCGGGTGGGGGTCACTGTGTCTCACTTGGAAAATGCTTGTTGCAGATCCAGGATATTGTCCGGAGGCGGCAGCTGCTGACCATCTTCCGGGAAGGCAAGGACGGTCAGCAGGATGTGGATGTGGCCATCCTGCAGGCCTTGCTGAAAGGTAAGGGTCAGGGAATGTGGGAGCAGTGGGGTGGAAGCCGGAATGCGGGGTCTGAGGATGCGTCGTTGCAGTCTTTACGTGCCATGATTCTGGGAACCAGAATGGTCCTCCTTGGTCGGACACCCTGGCCAGAGGGCAGCTGGCAATGGGCAGGTGGGCACCTGTCTGTCACCTAATGTTAGAGGTGTGAGCTCCCTTACCTGTAACTAAAATCTGAGTGCAGCCTGTGTCCTGTGTACCTTTGTGGTGGTCATGATTTCTCATAAAACTTCGGGGTGGAAAGAAAATACAGAAGTCGCCTCTCCCCATTTCCTGCTTGCTGGCTGCTTTAGCTCTTCTGCCTCTGACGCAGGAGAGTACAGAGGCAGGGCAGGGCCTCAGGAATGGCACAGTGGACTTGAGCTGCTGTGTCTCTCTGTGTAACTTCTGTCGCTTGGCCTGGCCTGTTCTCCAGGCCACAGATGTCACTGTCCTCTTCTCATGCCACAGGACAGTAGGCTCATGCCTCCTCTGGCCAGGACATCCCTGACACTGGGAATCCTTGGTCTTAGACCTGCTCCTCCTGCCCGATGCTGGGCTTCTCACCCTCCAGGTCTGAGGCCCCAGGCCTCCGCTGAAGGGCTCAGCAGAGTGGGCCCAGGGTAGGATCAAAAGAGAGCTTTTGTGATAAAGGCCAGACTTCCATCTTGTGTTGACCTGAGACTCCCCTTATGAAGGACTTGATGTTGTGCGTAAAACCCCACACCAACAGCGAGATGATAGACCACATATTAGACCACAGATGAAGTCTCAATTTATCTTTTAATAGATGTAAGATAGATATTATACAAAATATCTTGTCTGACCACAATAAGATGAAGTTAGGAATCAATGATGGGTGTAAAAGCGGAAAATTCACAAAGTTGTGGAAACGAAACCACACTACCTTGAACAGCCAGTGGGGCAAAGAAGAAATTAAAAGGGACATCGAGAAACCAATGAAAAGAAAAGCACAGCATATCAAAACTTAAGGAACACAGCAGAAACAGTGCTGATGGAGGAATTTATAGCTATAAATGCTTACATTAGAAAATAAGATCTTAAACCAGCAACCTAACTTTGCAACATAAGTAATTAGAAAAATAAGAACAAGTGAAATCCAAAAGTAGCAGAATGAAGGAAATGGTAATTAGAGCAGAAATCAATGACATAAAGAACAGAAAGTCACAGAGAAAATCCAGTAAAAATTTGGTTGTTTGAAAAGATAGACAAAATTGACACACATTTAGCAAGCCGGACTAAGAAAAAAGAAAGAAGATTCATATTACTAAGATTAGAAATGAAAGTAGGGGCATTACCTCTGACTCTACAGAAATAAAAAGGATGAAAAGTGAGTACTATGAACAGTTGTATGCCAACAAATTGGATAACCTAGATGTGTTAGTCTGTTTTATGTGACTGTAAAGAATACCACAGACTAAGTACTTTACAAAGTACCTCGCACTTTATAAATCAATCACTGACTGTCCTTGCCTTCCCAGAAGATGGTCAGAGGTCGATTCATTAAAGTTTTGGAAGCTGGGAAGCCCAAAATGGAGGGTCCAGCATCTGGCAAGGGCCTGCCTCATGTGTCATTCCAGAATGGTAGCACGCACATACCCTTCCAGTAGAAGGCAGAAGGGCAAGGGAGCAGATACATGCATGAAAGAGAGTCAGAAAGCAACAGGGAGCTAAATTTGTTCTTTATAACAAATCCACTCTTGCAATAACTAACCCACTCCCAAAATAAGACGTTAATCCATTCACGAAGGCTTTGTCCTGTAATGAATCACCTGTGTTAGGCCCCACCTCCCAGCACTGTTATACTGGGGATATGCTTACAACATATGAACTTTGGGGAAAACATTCAAGCCAGCACTAGATGAAATGAACACATTTCTAGAAGCACAAAACCTACCAAGACTAAATCTCAAAAAAATAAAAACTCTGAATAGATCTATAAGTAGCAAGGAGATTGAATCAGTAACAAAAAATCTCCCCACAAAAGTTTTAGGCCTGATAGCTTCACTGGTGAATTCTACCAAATGTTTAAAGAACCGACACCAGTCCTTCTCAAACTTTTCCCAACAATTCAAGAAGGAAAACTTCCTAATTCATTCTGTAACCCCATCACTTTGGGAGGTCAAAGTAGGCTGATTTCTTGGGCTCAGGAGCTCAAGACCAGTCTCGGCAACATGGTGAAACCCTGTCTCTATATAAAATAAAAATGCTGGGCATGGTGGTTCATGCTTGTAGTCTTAGCTACATGGGAGGCTGAGGGGAGAGGATCACTTGAGCCAGAAGCCTGTGGCTACAGTGAGCTATGATTGCACCACTGCACTCCAGCCTGGGCAACAGAGCGAGACCCTGTCTCACAAAAAACCCCCAAAAGATATGGAGACCAATGGAATAGTGAGCCCCAAAATAAACCAAAAATGATGCTGGATAAACCGGATAGCCACATGCCAAAGAATCAAGTTAGACCCTTATCTAAAACCGTATACAAAAATTGACTAAAAGTAGATCAAGAACTTCTAAATACAAGACCTAAACTCTTAGAAGAAAGCACAGGGCAAGAACCTCATGACGGAAGATTTGGCAGTGGTTTCTTGGCTATGATACATAAGGCACAAGAAACAAAAGAAAAAATAGATAAATTGGGGTTTTCTGAAAATTAAATAATTTTGTGCATCAAAAGACATTATCAACAGAGTAAAAAGGCAACCCATGGAATGAGAGAAAATATTTGCAAATCATACACAAGGGATTGGTATCCAGAATATATAGAGAACTCCTATAACTCAGCAATTAAAAAAAACCCAATTCAAAACTGAGCGAAGGACTTGAATAGACGTTTCTTTAAAGAAGACACACAAATGGCCAGTAAGCTCATGGAAAGATGTTCAGCATCACGAATCATTAGAGAAATGCAAACCAAAACTAAGAGACAGCATTTCAAACACATTTGGATAGCTACTATAAAAAAGAACTGAAAATCACAAGGTTGGCCAGTGTGTGGAGAAATTGGAACTCTTGTGCACTGCTGGTGGATATGTAACGTGGTGCAGCTGCCATGGAAAACAGGATGACAGCTTCTTAAAAATTGAAAACTATAATTCCTATATGATCCAGCTATTCCACTTCCAGATATAGATGCCACTCCCTACCCCTGAATTTGAAGCAGGGTCTGGAAGAGATATTTGTACACTCACGTTCATAGCCACATCATTCACAATAGCTGAAAAGTGGAAACAGCCCAAGTGTCCACAAACAGATGAATAGATAAACAAAATGTGGTCTATACCTGCAATGAAATATTACTGAGCCTTAAAAAAGGAAGGAAATTCTGACACATGCTACAACATGGATGAACCTTGAAGACGTTATATTAAGTGGGATAAGCCGGTCACAAAATGACAAATACTATATGATTCCACTTACATGAGGTCCCTGGAGTAGTCAAATTCATAGAGACACAAAGTAGAACAGTGGGTGCCAGGGTCTGGGGGAGGGGCGGATGGGGAGTCAGTGTTTAATGGGGATAGAGTTTTAGTTTCCAAGATAAAAAGAGATGTATGGAGAAGGATGGTGATGATAGCTGCACAGCATTATGTATGTACTTAACACCAGTGAACTGTGCACCTAAAAATATTTGGCTGGGTGAGGTGTCTCATGCCTGTAATCTCAGCACTTTGGGAGGCTGAGGTGGGAGGATCACTTGAGCCCAGGAGTTTGCGACCAGCCTGGGCAGCATAGCAAACTCTGGCTATACAAAAAATTTTAAAAAATTAGCCAGGTGTGGTGATGCACACCTCTCCTCTTCGTTATTCAACAGGCTGAGTTGGGAGGATTGCTTGAGCCCAGGAGGTTGAGGCTGCAGTAAGCCTCATGATTATAAATATGATCACAGCACTGTGCTCCAGCCTGGGTGACAGAGTGAGACCCTGACTCAAAAAAAAAAACCCAAAAGTTAAGATGTCAGATTTTATGCTGCATGTATTTTACCACAATTTAAAAACATAATGAATTTTAAAATATCAACTTTATGAAGGTTCAGCTTAGAAACACTAAGCTTCCCCCATTCTAAATGTACTGTATAACAAGTGTAGACACCGTGACCCACCACAGTCTCCATACGGAACATCCCCCTTACCCCGAAGGTTCCCTCATGGCCCTTTGTAGTGAAGCCTCCCTCCAGCCTGGCTCTGGAAATCGTCTGTCTGCTTTCTGTCACCCTAGATTAGTTCTGCTTGTTTTAGAACTTCCCATAAATGGACTCCTGCATGATACATTCTTTCACGTCTTGCTTCTTTTGCTCAGTGCACTGTTTTTGAGATTCATCCATGTTGTTGCATGTGTCAGACTCTGTTCTTTTTTGTCTGTGAAGAAGTGTCCTATTGTGTGAAGACACCACGGGTTGTTTTTCCATTCATCCGTTGGTAGACATTTAGGTTGTTTCCAGTTTGGTGCTATTATGATTAAAGCTGCTATTTGTCTTCATTTCTCCTGGGTCAATATCTAGGAGTGGAATTACTGGCCTTTGTTGTAAGTGTGTGTTTCACTTTGTAAAAAGCTGACAAACTGTTTTCTGAAAAGATTGCATTCCTTTTCCTCTCTGCCAGCAATGGATGAGTGTTGCCCTACATCCTTGCCAACACTTGGTGTTATCAGTCTTTTAAATTGTAGCCATCCTAGTGGGTGTGAAGTGACATCTCAATGTGGTTTGAATTTACATTTTTCTGAGGACTACTGATTGGAGCATGATTTTAAGGACTTCTTGGCCATTTGCCTGTTTACCTTTTGAAGTGTCTTTCAGATCTCTTGTCCATTTTTATTTGATTATTTGTCTTCCTATTTTTGATTTGTAAGAGTTATTTGTATATTCTGATACAAATATTTTGTCAGATATTATTTGTAGTAGTTTGCTTTCATATTTTCTTCAATATGTCTTTAAAGAGCAGAAGGCTTAAATTTTAATGAAGTTTAATTTAATCAATTTTTCTTGATGATTCATGTCCTTTGTATCATAGCTAAGAGATCTCTGCCCATCCAAAGGCTGCAGATATTTTCTTCTGTTTTTTGATGGCAGTTTTGTAGACATAGCCTTTATGTCTGGGTCTATGAGCCACTTCAGGTTGATTCTTGTGTGTGGTGTGAGGTAAGGGTCAAAATTCTTTTTTCTTTTCCCCAAATTATAACCCATGTTTTAAAAAGTTAGTCCAGAAAGAGAGTGCAAAACTGCTCGAGTGAAATACTTGTCATGAGAACCAGTGAGGTGGTTGTTGCAGTTGAATATTTACAGGCGATTGAGGCAGGAAAGGAAATTTGATTGCTTCTGAGTCCTGAGTTTTGGATGTCAGTATAAGATGCCTGCCCTTTAGAGACCTATGTCTTCTTTAAACAGGGAGGCCCTTTTCTTGCTCACTGCCCACCTGTCACTCAGGGGCCAGGGCATGACCAGGAGGAGGGCAGGGGAAACAGGGGTGAGTGAACGTGATGACCAAAGCCCTAAGAGTCATCGATTCTGATCCCACAATGGAATGTGCTTTCACAAGGCTGTGTGCATGGGAAGATGTCACTGGGTGCTGTGTCTGTCACTTTGAATTGTTGAGAAGCAAGGGCTCATGACACATCCCCCGACTCTGACGTCCTAAGTCGGTGGCCTTGGAGGGAAACCGCTTCAAGCTGGGATCAAGGCTCAGTGTGCACCTGTTCATCTGCAGCCTCGCGCAGCCAAGACCACTTTGGCCACGAGAACTGGGACCACCAGCTGAAACTGGCAGTGGCATGGAATCGCGTGGACATCGCCCCGCAGTGAGATCTTCACGGATGAGTGGCAGTGGAAGGTAAGTCTTCCAGAGCACCTTGTGGAGGGACCCACTGGGCCATGTGCATTGCACCACTGAAGCAAGGGCAGACGAGGGTTGCATCGTCGGATCCCAGCCCTTCCCTTAAGGGTGGATGACCTGGGCAGCTTGCATCCTCCCCAGGTGGGGGTCCACAGCAGCCCCTGCCTCCAGGGTCATTGAGATCAGGATGACACGGGGCGATGACCAAATGCGATGGTCACCGCACATGGCTTGCTCTCAGCCTTCAGATCTGCACCCGATGATGATGGCGGCCCTCATCTCCAACAAGCCTGAGTTTGTGAAGCTCTTCCTGGAGAATGGGGTGCGGCTGAAGGACTTTGTCACCTGGGACACGTTGCTCTATCTCTACGAGAACCTGGAGCCCTCCTGCCTGTTCCACAGCAAGCTGCAGAAGCTGCTGGCCGAGGAGCCTGAGCGCCTGGCTTACACGCCAGCCACGCCCCACCTGCAGATGCACCACGTGGCCCAGGTGCTGCGGGAGCTGCTGGGGACTTCACGCAGCCGCTCTACCCCCGGCCCCGGCACAGCGACCGGCCGCGGCTCCTGCTGCCCGTGCCACACATCAAGCTCAACGTGCGTGCTGGTAACGGGGTCGGCCTGGCCTGGCCCGTGTTTCTAGAGTCTCTGTTCTTAAAATTAGCTTTTATTTTTATCAGAAAAGACACATGCTCTGTCTTAGGCTGCTTGGGCTGCTGTAACGAAATTTCACAGACAGGGCAGAAACTACAAGTTTATTTCTCGAAGTTCTGGAGGCCAGAATTCCCAGATGAAGGTGCCAGCAGGGCTGGCTTCTGGCGAGGGCCTCTTCCCGGCCTGCACGTGGCTGCCCTCTTGCTGTGTCTTCACATGACAGAGAGAGAGATCTCTGGTGCCACTTCCTCTTTTTCTTTTATTTATTTTTTTGAGGCAGGATTTCAGTCTGTCTTCCAGGCTGGAGTGCAGTGGCGTGATCATAGCTCACTGCGGCCTTGATCTCCCAGGCTCAAGCGATCCTCCCACCTCAGCCTCCCAAGTAGCTGGGACTACAGGTGTGCACCACCACACCTGACACATTTTTTATTTTTTGTAGAGATGGTTTTGCCATTTTGGACAGGCTGGTCTCAAACTCCTGGCCTCAGGCGATCCGCCTTCTCAGCCTCCTAAAGGCTGGAATGACGCCGCTGAGTCACCATGCCTCGCCTATTTTTATGTTTGAGACAGAGCCTGGCTCTGTCGCCCAGGCTGGAGTGCAGTGGTGCGATCATGGCTCACTGCACCTTCCACCTCCTGGGCTCAAACAATTCTCCTGCCTCAGCCTCTTGAGTAGCTGGGACTATAGGCACGTGCCACCACACCCGGCTTATTATTATTATTTTTTAATGTTTTGTGGAGATGGGGTCTCATTATATGGCCCAGACTGGTCTCAAACTTCGGGGCTCCAGTGATCCTCCTGTCTTGGCTTCCCAAAGTGCTAGGATTGCAGGTGTGAGCCACCGTACCTGACCTCACTCCTCTTTTTTTAAAGATACCACACCTATGCACTGAGGAACCCACAGTGTGGCCTCATTTAACCTTAACTACCTTATCAAAGGCCCTATCTCGAAATGCTGTAGTCACATTGGGGGTTACGGCTTCAACATATGAATTTTAGGGGGGACACAGTTCAGTCCATAACATACCCATTCCAAAAGTTCCCAACAGTACGAAAGGTTCTGCAGGGAGGATGATCCCCCTGCCCTGAGCCCCACTCCTGCTCACCAGGGGTGCTCGTTTCTACCCACAGTCAGGCCATATTTGTGCGGGGTGCCCAGTTTGCACTGCAGCTGTGGCAGAGGGGATGCTCTAATCACCCTGATTCAGTGGGAACCCTGCTCTAGTCTCCACCCTGAATCAATGACAACCTTGCAGTGTCTCAATGTCAGGAATGATGCTGGATTTTTGTATTTGTATTTCCTCTTGGGAGTATTTGTCTCCTCTGATGCCTCAAGCAGAGCATCAGTGCTGTTTCATCAGGTGACTTTGAGAAGATTCAGCCACTTTTCTTCTTTGACCCATGAATTTGGTGAATTATTTTAATAGATTTTCTGATAGTGGAACATGTTTTTATTCCTGTTTTGGATTTCAGCTCGACCTCAGTGCAAGTTTAATATACTGGATTCTCTTGTCAAGTTTTCAGGGTGTTTGCATCAGAATGCTTAAGCCTTTGATGACAGTTTTATTTGGGGGAGCTATATTTGTTGAGCTCTGGTATCAATTTTTTTTTTGAATTATTGTTATCTTTTATTTTAGTTTATTTATTTTTAACCTTTTTTTTTTTTTTTTTTTTAAGACGGGGTTTCACCATGTTGGTCAGGCTGGTCTCGAACTCCCGACCTCAGGTGATCCACCTGCCTTGGTCTCCCAAAGTGCTGGGATTACAGGTGTGAGCCACTGTGCCCGGCCGGGTATGACTTGCTTTTATACATTCACTGTCTGCGCTTCCTAAGTCCAGTGCATTTATTGAGGACACTCAGTTGGGATATGCTGAGGAAGGTGCAAAGCAGCGGCTTAGGCTTACCCATACCTGTGGTTTAGGAAGAAAAACACATTTCTCGATAATGAAAAATCTTTGAGAAATTTCTAGGATCACTTGAAGTGTGTTTTGTTCAGTATGTGATGTTGGAGATGTGTTTTCTACTTCTGGGAAGTGCTTCTCAGCTACCCGGTGCCTTCGCGTTTCCTGAAGCCCAGCCAGGTAGGGGAGGTGGAGCTGGGCGAGGTGCCCTGCCCTTGCTCATGTGTGTGCCTCGTTGCCCACCTGGCAGGTGTTCCCTGGTGGCCTCCCTGCCAGAGGCACTGCAGGAGGGTCCCTCAGAGAGAAGACAGTCACGGACCTATTAACAGACTCCACTGGGCTAGAATTTTACTTCATTGAAAGCGGCTTTGATGCCATCAGATAAGACTAGGGAACCTTGAAGTGCCTGGCGTGAAACGAGAGTCTACAAACGTTGGCAAAGGAGTTAGATGGATATTTCACTTTCTAGATGTTTCTAGATGTCTCCAGAAGAGTGGTTTTAAAAACTTCAGTCTAGGCTGGATGTGGTGGCTCATGCCAGCAGTTTGGGAGGCTGAGGCAGGTGGATCATGAGATCAAGAGATTGAGACCATCCTGGTCAACATGGTGAAAACCCGTCTCTACTAAAAATACAAAAATTAGCCGGGCGTGGTGGCGTGTGCCTGTAGTCCCAGCTACTCGGGAGGCTGAGGTAATAGTGCTTGAACGTGGGAGGCGGAGGTTGCAGTGAGCCGAGATCACGCCACTACACTCCAGCCTGGTGCCTGGCGACAAAGCAAGACTCTGTCTCAAAAAACCAAAAAAAACTTCAGTGTGCATGAGAATGATGTAGGGCGTTGCTGAAAATGCAGGTTGTAGAGTTCCAGGAATGGTGATCCTGAGAAGGTTGGGGACTGAGGTCGAGGCCTGCACCTCCAGCAGGTTCCCCCAAGTGACTCCAAGCCAGTGGGGCCCAGCTGGGGCTCTGACTGTGCACTCCTCAGCAGGTGCAGGGGAGTGAGCCTCCGGTCCCTCTACAAGCGTTCCTCAGGCCACGTGACCTTCACCATGGACCCCATCCGTGACCTTCTCATTTGGGCCATTGTCCAGAACCGTCGGGAGCTGGCAGGAATCATTTGGGCTCAGGTAATAAGACTGGCTTCTCAGCAGACACAGCTATCGGCCAGCAGCCAGCTGGGGAGCATGACCGGAGTGCCTGATGCCAACTGCAAGCGGGGGCTGTGGAGGGGGCGTGGGCTTCTCCAACACTAGGAAGGACTCAGGGCACCCAGAGTTGGAGAACGAAGAACGTAGCTCTAGACAGGAAAGGATTTTTTTTTTTGAGGTGGAGTCTCGCTCTGTCACCCAGGCTAGAGTGCAGTGGTGCGATCTCAGCTCACTGCAAACTCTGCCTCCCGGGTTCAAGTGATTCTCTTGCCTCAGCCTCCCAAGTAGCTGGAACAACAGACACGTGCCACCGCACCTGGCTAAGTTTTTATGTTTTTAGTAGAGACAGGTTTTACCATATGGACCAGGCTGGGTTTGAACTCGTGACCTCATGATCTGCCTGCGTCGGCCTCCCAAAGTGTTGGGATTACAGGCATGAGCCACCACGCCCAGACCAGGAAATGAATTTTTAAGTTAAAAGTTCTGCTAAAAAAACTCGTCCTGTGGTTTTGACCAGGGCTGAGCCTCGCTGGGCACCCACAGGCTGGGTGGTGCCGCCCTTGCAGCTCACGTGGGTTCTGGTGGGGCTGATGCATGTGCTGGGCACGCGCTGTCTATTAGGCTTTGCAGGGCAAGCGGACCCGTCTCACAGGCCATGCAGGAGCCTGGGCCATCAGAGGGACGTTATGTAATGATTGCGGTGGGGCTCAGATTGTCTTCATAGATGTGGTCACAGATGGTGGTCGTACAGTGGCCCGCACTGTCCCTGGCCTCTGTGTTCATCACCGGGGCAGTGTGTTGGCTTCCCCCAGGCTAGGTTGAGCCCGGCTAGGTCCTTTAGAGTCTCACGGTGGCTTCTTGGGTCCCCAGAGCCAAGACTGCATCGCGGCGGCCTTGGCCTGCAGCAAGATCCTGAAGGAGCTGTCCAAGGAGGAGGAGGACACGGACAGCTCAGAGGAGATGCTGGCGCTGGCGGAGGAGTATGAGCAGAGAGCCATAGGTGAGCCCTGCCGGGCACAGGCCACAGGCCACAGGCCACAGCTCAGCTCGGCACGCCCCCACCGGGGTCCCCTCCCTGGGTCTCAGCCATGCACACCCCTCGCCTGGAGTTTCCCATCCCAGAGTCTCAGCCCCATGTGCCCTCAGCCTGGGGTCCTCATCCCTGGGTCTCAGCCCTGTAACCACCCAGTGGGTCCATCTCGCCTGCTGCCTGGATAGAGCCCATGTGTTAAGACAGCGAGATTGCAATAGAGAAAGACTTTAATTCACACAGAGCCAGCTGAGTGGGAGGCTGGAGTTCATCACCCAAATCAGTCTCTGAAAATTTGGAGAGTGGAGTTTTTTAAGGATGATGTGGTGGGTAGGGGCCAGGGAGTGGGGGAGTGCTCATTGGTTGGGTCAGAGTTGAGACCATAGGGGTCGAAGTGGGTTCTTCTCGCTGGCTTCTGCTCCTGGGTGTGGTCACAGAACTGGCTGAGCCAGATTTCTAGTGGGGGGTGGTGACAGTGGTGTATCAGGTGCAGGCTGTGAAAATGTCCTAGGTTTTCCAACAGTGATGTCATTCCTAGGCAGAGTTTGGAGGTTCGGAATCTGGTGGCCTCCAGCTTCATGACTCCTAAACTGTAATTTCTAATTTGTGGCTACTTCGTTAGCCTTTCAAAGGCAGACTGGTCCCCAGGCAGGAAGGGGTTTGTTTCGGGAAAGCGCTGTTGTCAGCTTTGTTTGGCAGTTAAAGTATAAACTGAGTTCCTGTCTAAGTCAGTGTGGCTTCCGCCCAGGCATGGACAAGGACAGCCTGGAGGTGAGGAGCGAGATGGAGTCGCTTAGGTCAGTTCCCTGTCCCTGTCATATTTTTCTCCCTGTTGTGGTTTTTGTAGAGGCGGCTTCAGCCCTTGCGAGCCCTCTCCCCGGGGTCCTCTCCCCGACCCGGGTGTTTAGACACATCAGCCCCACATTTGCCCGGCTCTGCCCAGTGCCCCTCCCCTGTGCCCTGGTTCTCCTGTCTGGAGTGCTCGCCCTCTGACCTGTCCCCTGGGCTCAGCGAGTGCGACCTGCTGCTCTGACGTGGCTCTTCCGTCTCCCCGCAGGGTCTTCACCGAGTGCTACCGGAAGGACGAAGAGAGAGCTCAGAAGCTGCTCATCCGCGTGTCTGAGGCCTGGGGGAAGACCACCTGCCTGCAGCTCGCCCTGGAGGCCAAGGACATGAAGTTCGTGTCTCACGGGGGCATCCAGGTGACCTTCCAAGGGCCCCTTCCAGAAACAGACACACGTGGTGCCTGCAGGGCGGACACGGCCTCCTGTTCTGCGGTTGGCACGCACACTCACACAGGCCTCGGGCTCCTCGGCAGCTTAGGGACAGCGCCTGACCCTTCGGCCACCTGCCCCAGGCTCTGGCCTCCCATTGTGCACATGGGGGAAATCAAAATAAAGCAAAAGCAGGAGCTGGTGGCCTCGGAGGTCGCAGTTCACCTCCCTGCGGACGGACATTCCTACCTGGGAGCACAGGCAGCAGCCCAGGTGGCTGTGGGAGCGGCAGCCACCCTCTTTCCCTGGAGGGGTATGCAGGGCACGGCGTGTCCTTCCTGGAGCGGCCAGGCTCCCAGGCATGGCTGCCCTCAGCATCGACCTGACACCCCCGGCAGGGCCTGGCCTGCAGCAAGTGCCCCTCGAACACTGGGCTTCCTTGGAGCGCCAAGCTATTGCCAGGTCCGTGAGCGCCCATCGTGCTGGGCCTGAGGATGCCTGGGGTGGAGTCCCGTCCCCAGCTACAGAGCTCAGAGGGGCCACCTCTCGAGAACCTGCAACTGTGGGGCCTTAGAAGCCAGCAGAGATGGGGTCCCACAGCTTGAGGTCCAGGAAAGGCGGGATTGGGTACCCAAGACCCTGGGCAAGCTCTGTGTCTTCACCACTTTCTACTGTGAGACCGCAGGCCAGCTGTGCCCACTAGGCACCCCAAGTCTTCAGCAGACAGCTGACGGGCACCATCTGGGTGCAGGGTTGGGCACTGCCGTCCTAAGACCGCCCCATCCGCAGGCCTTCCTGACCAAGGTGTGGTGGGGCCAGCTCTGCGTGGACAACGGGCTGTGGCGCGTGATCCTGTGCATGCTGGCCTTCCCGCTGCTCCTCACCGGCCTCATCTCCTTCAGGTGCCGCAAAGCTTCAGGGCTGCGGGGCTGCGGGGCTGTGGGAGGGGCTCCTGGGGGCTCAGGACCTTCCCCACATCCCCTCACTGGGAGCAAGTCGTGTGTCCTCAGGGTCGTGCCTGGATCCTGGAGCCGTAGAGATGAGGGTGGGAAGCGGAGCAGGGCCCCATGTGCTGGAAGCACCTGCCTTGCCCAGGTCCCAGCACTGATGGCGTGATGCTGGCGATTGGTCCCTTGGCCACAGCAGCCTGGGGTCAGGGAGGCCAGGACCTATGGTCTCCTGCTGGCACTGCAGACCTGAGCCAGTCTGGGGCACAGGCAGCGAGTGCAGGCCTGGGGGGGGCAGCGAGTATAGGTCTGCGGGGGCAGCGAGTGCAGGTCTGCGGGGGCAGCGAGTGCAGGTCTGGGGGGCAGCAAGTGCAGGTCTGGGGGGCAGCAAGTGCAGGTCTGGGGTAAAGGCAGACAGCGAGTGCAGGTCTGGGGGGGCAACGAGTGCAGGTCTGGGGGCACGAGTACAGGTCTGGGGGGGCAGCGAGTGCAGGTCTGGGGGGCAGTGAGTGCAGGTCTGGGGAGGGGGCAGTGAATGTAGGTCTGGGGTTGGGGCAGTGAGTGCAGGTCTCAGGGGCAGCAAGTGCAGGTCGGGGGCACAGGCAGACAGTGAGTGCAGGTCTGGGGGGGGCAGCGAGTGCAGGTCTGGGGTGGGGCATCGAGCCGCTGTTGCAGAGCTGGTATTGATGGAATCACCTTCCCTTCTGAAGAAGGAGGACACGCTGGCCGTGGTTGAAGGCTTGGCTGGGCCTGGTGTCCCCACCTCCACCTCCTCAGAGGCTTGCGGGGGCATCATGGAGTCTGCTGTGTTTTACTGAGGGCTGGACGGAGGCCCAGGGTCTCCCTGGGGGTCAGGGCAGTTTCAAGACCCCAGTGAGGTGGCTGAACCCCTTCTGCAACCTGCAGGCCACACTGCCCGCCTCCTTCCCCCTTCTCCTGATGGCCAGGATGGGCACCTGAGTGCTCAGGAGTCCTGGTGGGGAAACTGAAGCAGGGAGGAGTGGTTCAGGTGCCCTAAAGCAGTGCCAGCTCCTCCCTGCTGTCCCAAGGATGGCAGAACCGCATTGCTGACAGCCGCCTCTGCCCCTGTTCCAGTGGCCCTGGGATAGGGACCCGGGACCAAGGCACACCACAGCGGAGTGTGGTGAGCCCTGCCCCCAGTGAAGACAGCGAGAAAAGCCTGTCCCCATTTACAAGAGGGTGACTGAGGCCTGAGTGTCACTGAGCACCGGGAGCTCCGAAGCTGGGGCCCAGCCAAAGCTGGACTTGGGCCCGGCCTCCCTGTGAGAGCCATGAAGATCAGGGCCATGGGTGTTGGAGGGTGTCCCTGTGTCCTCACTTTGTGGGGCGGGGCCAGCTCCACCCCGGTGGCTGCACCTGAGGCTCTCAGGCTGTGCTGGCTCCGCCCGTAACTGGCCCTGGATCCCTGACTGCTTTTGCCCCTAAAGTGCGGCTCTCTGAGGGGCATGGGGGATCACGGGCTGGCCAGGGCCTGTGGAGGTCAGGACACTGGCCCTCGTGGTCACTGTTTCTTCTCCGCAGGGAAAAGAGACTGCAGGAGGTGAGCAGCCCCTCGGCCCGTGCCCGTGCCTTCTTCACCGCGCCCGTGGTGGTCTTCCTCCTGAACACCCTCTCCTACTTCGCCTTCCTCTGCCTGTTCGCCTATGTGCTCATGGTGGACTTCCAGCCCACGCCCTCCTGGTGCGAGTGTGCCATCTACCTCTGGCTCTTCTCCCTGGTGTGCGAGGAGATGCGGCAGGTACAGCCCCATCCGCTTTCCTGTGCCGCAGCCCGGGGCCACCCACTTGGCCAAGTTCTCACAGGGGACCCGGGGCCTAGAGTCCACCCTGCCTACCCCACCCAGCGCTCCCTCCCCAAAATGGGTACCTGGGGCTCCGCCCTCCAACCCCTCCCTCCTCATGCCCCTGGCACCTGCTTCTCTGCTTTCCCTCCCCCTCCTGGAGACCTGGTCTGATCGATTCAAGGTGGAATGCCCTGACCTTGTGGACTTTGAATATCCACAAGGTGTGTCCCCTCCCCCGGGAAGAGCAGTGCACGGTGTGGTGTCCCTAAGACTCCCCCTCATGTTCAGTACAAGCCAGAAGGACCCACAGACACTGGGGAGTGGCAATGCTCACTTATAGTTTATTAAGCAGAAGTCTACAGATCAAACCAGCCAGGGGGAGGGGACCCAGCTGATCCAGGGCAGCTGTGAGCCCAGAGCATCTGGGCAGTTCCTCCCCCACAGAGTGTGGGCGGCACTCCATCCTCCCAGTGGTGACAGGTGGCCTCATGCACGGAGCACGGTCCCCCAGGGAGGCTCTCAGGCCTTGGTGTCTCTGGGGGTGAGTTATAGAGGCACGGCTGACACCACACAGTTGACCTCGGTCTCCAGCCCTCCGGAGGTCAAGCTGAGAACTGCCCCGGGCCCCACCCCAGATCACACTGTGGGACTTCCTGGCGCGGCCCAGGCCCCCGGTAAACAAAGACTCTCATCAGACGTTCCAAGGGCTCAGAGGCGACCTCCTTGGAGTTGGGCAAGGCCAAGCTGCCCTCCAGGCGGGGTGACTCCCTTACTGTGTGGGGTCTCCAGCGTGCCCCCTTGGTGCCCACACCTGCTGGCAGCTGGTGCATGGGGAACTAGGCCCATGGGCCCCTCAGGGCAGCGGGGGAGTGGGTGGGGTCGGCCCACGGGCAATGGACCTGGCTTAGACTCACCTCTGCTCTCTGACCTTGGTGGACCACCAGGCCCCCAGTTGGGAAGCAGTGTGCACTGTGACACCACTGCCTACTGGGGGCCTGGGGGAGGCACTGTCCCTAGGAGGGAAGAGCAGCACCAGAACTGGGCGGGCCTTGGTAGCTGGGCCGTGGCCCTGGCTCTGCCAGGCTCTCCTTGGCCCTCCTCTTGCCGCATGGCTTCTGCCACCAGACCCTCTGTATGAGGGGCAGAGGCATCCACGCACCCCAAGCCCCAGCCTCATGGGCGCAGCCTGAGAGCAGAGGGGTCACTTCCTTCTCCTTGCGTCTGTCTGTGATCCGAGGAGGGCCCTGGTTGGTCCTGCCGCTCACCTGCCCCACCTGTCCAGCTGCTGGGTCCTGGGGCTAGGGAGGGTGTGGGGGACTCCTGCCAGGCAGGCCAAATGGGGGCTCCCACAGCCTCTGCCAGGATCCTGCCCTCTCGGCTTGCTGAAGAAGCAATGTGGACCCGACAGAGCAAAGATCCTTGTGGGAAGGCAGCTGGTGCCTGACAGTGAGGAGGGGGCTGATCCAACACACGTATGCACAACACACACACACATGCACAGACACACGCACATGCACACACGTGCACATGCACACACATGCATACAGATGCACACATGCACACATGTGCATACATATAGATACACGTGTACACACATACACAGTGCATACACATGCATGCATACACATACACAAATACACATGCACACACACATACACACTACACAGACACACACACACATACACAGTACACACAAATACACATACACAAACATGCACACATGCATACACACAGACATGCATACATGGATATATACACACACATGCATACACACAATACACATACACACATACATATACAAGCATACATGCACACATGCATACAAACATGCATACATGCACACACACATGCATACACACGTACACACAAGTGCACACACACGACACACATACAACTATAAACATACATAAAGACATGCACACATATATATGTACATACACATAAGCAAACATGCATACATATACATGCACACACATACACACATGTACACATAAAAATACATGAATACACATGCATATGCATATACATGCATGCACACACATACACACAGACATGCACAATACACATATAGACATCTACACATATACACATATAGACATCTACACACAAGCACATAACACACACATAGACAAATGCACACATACACACAGACACGTATATACACATACACACATGCACACACATAGAACATGCACACAGTTACACACATACACACAAAAATACATGCACACATACATACACAAGACATGCACACATACACATACACACACAGTATATGCACACATACATACACATACATGCACACATACATATTCACACATACACACATGCAGAAGATACGTCCATAGACACATACATGCACATGCATGCACACAGGTGCCGAATGAGCAGGAGACTGCGGGGAGCTGCTGCCAGCGCCACCCTGTGTTGTCCCTCTCTGTCCCGTCCCATCTCCCTCACTGACCCAGCTCTCTTCAGACTGGACACAACATTTGGATTTACTGACTGTGATGACAGTGTCAGTGATAGTGATGAGACTGGTGACAGTGATTGTGATGCTGATAGTGGTTAGTGATGTGACAGTGAAGGTGACAGGATAGTGGTGATAGTCACAGTGACAGTGACAGTGATGATAGTGATAGTGATAGTAGTGATGGACAGTGACAGTGAGGACAGTGACAGTGACTGTGATGATAGTGATAGTGATAGTAGTGATGGGCAGTGACAGTGAGGACAGTGACAGTGACTGTGACTGTGATGATAGTGATAGTAGTGATGGACAGTGAGAGTGAGGACAGTGACAGTGACTGTGATGATAGTGACAGTGATAGTAGTGATGGGCAGTGACAGTGAGGACAGTGACAGTGACAGTGACTGTGATGATAGTGATAGTAGTGATGGGCAGTGACAGTGAGGACAGTGACAGTGACAGTGATGATAGTGATGGTGATAGTAGTGATGGACAGTGACAGTGAGGACAGTGACAGTGACTGTGATGATAGTGATAGTGATAGTAGTGATGGGCAGTGACAGTGAGGACAGTGACAGTGACAGTGACTGTGATGATAGTGATAGTAGTGATGGACAGTGAGAGTGAGGACAGTGACAGTGACTGTGATGATAGTGATAGTAGTGATGGGCAGTGACAGTGAGGACAGTGACAGTGACTGTGATGATAGTGACAGTGATAGTAGTGATGGACAGTGACAGTGAGGACAGTGACAGTGACAGTGACTGTGATGATAGTGACAGTGATAGTAGTGATGGGCAGTGACAGTGAGGACAGTGACAGTGACAGTGACTGTGATGATAGTGATAGTAGTGATGGGCAGTGACAGTGAGGACAGTGACAGTGACAGTGACTGTGATGATAGTGATAGTAGTGATGGGCAGTGACAGGACAGTGACAGTGACAGTGACTGTGATGATAGTGATAGTAGTGATGGGCAGTGACAGTGAGGACAGTGACAGTGACAGTGACTGTGATGATAGTGATAGTAGTGATGGACAGTGAGAGTGAGGACAGTGACAGTGACAGTGACTGTGATGATAGTGATAGTAGTGATGGGCAGTGACAGTGAGGACAGTGACAGTGACAGTGACTGTGATGATAGTGATAGTAGTGATGGGCAGTGACAGTGAGGACAGTGACAGTGACAGTGACTGTGATGATAGTGATAGTAGTGATGGGCAGTGACAGTGAGGACAGTGACAGTGACAGTGACTGTGATGATAGTGATAGTAGTGATGGACAGTGAGAGTGAGGACTGTGACAGTGACAGTGACTGTGATGATAGTGATAGTAGTGATGGACAGTGACAGTGAGGACAGTGACAGTGACAGTGACAGTGATGATAGTGATGGTGATAGTAGTGATGGACAGTGACAGTGAGGACAGTGACAGTGACAGTGACTGTGATGATAGTGACAGTGATAGTAGTGATGGGCAGTGACAGTGAGGACAGTGACAGTGACAGTGACTGTGATGATAGTGATAGTAGTGATGGACAGTGAGAGTGAGGACAGTGACAGTGACTGTGATGATAGTGACAGTGATAGTAGTGATGGGCAGTGACAGTGAGGACAGTGACAGTGACAGGATAGTGATGTGATTGTGATGATAGTGGATAGCAATGGCACAGTGACCATGACAGTGAAGATACAGATGGTGACAGTGACAGTGAGGATAGGGATGGTGATTGTCATGGTAGTGACAGTGACAGTGATGATAGTGGATAGTGCAGTGACAGTGACTGTGATGATAGTGACAGTGATAGTAGTGATGGACAGTGACAGGACAGTGACAGTGACAGTGGGGGATAGTGACAGTGACAGTGAGGACAGTGACAGTGACAGTGACTGTGATGATAGTGACAGTGGTAGTAGTGATGGGCAGTGACAGGACAGTGACAGTGACAGTGACTGTGATGATAGTGAGAGTAGTGATGGACAGTGACTGACAGTGAGGACAGTGACAGTGACAGTGACAGTGATGATAGTGACAGTGATAGTAGTGATGGACAGTGACAGTGAGGACAGTGACAGTGACTGTGATGATAGTGATAGTGATAGTAGTGATGGACAGTGACAGTGAGGACAGTGACAGTGACTGTGATGATAGTGATAGTGATAGTAGTGATGGACAGTGACAGTGAGGACAGTGACAGTGACTGTGATGATAGTGACAGTGGTAGTAGTGATGGGCAGTGACAGGACAGTGACAGTGACAGTGACTGTGATGATAGTGAGAGTAGTGATGGACAGTGACTGACAGTGAGGACAGTGACAGTGACAGTGACTGTGATGATAGTGATAGTGATAGTAGTGATGGACAGTGACAGTGAGGACAGTGACAGTGACTGTGATGATAGTGAGAGTAGTGATGGACAGTGACTGACAGTGAGGACAGTGACAGTGACAGTGACTGTGATGATAGTGATAGTGATAGTAGTGATGGACAGTGACAGTGAGGACAGTGACAGTGACTGTGATGATAGTGATAGTGATAGTAGTGATGGACAGTGACAGTGAGGACAGTGACAGTGACTGTGATGATAGTGATAGTGATAGTAGTGATGGACAGTGACAGTGAGGACAGTGACAGTGACTGTGATGATAGTGAGAGTAGTGATGGACAGTGACTGACAGTGAGGACAGTGACAGTGACAGTGACTGTGATGATAGTGATAGTGATAGTAGTGATGGACAGTGACAGTGAGGACAGTGACAGTGACTGTGATGATAGTGATAGTGATAGTAGTGATGGACAGTGACAGTGAGGACAGTGACAGTGACTGTGATGATAGTGACAGTGGTAGTAGTGATGGGCAGTGACAGGACAGTGACAGTGACAGTGACTGTGATGATAGTGAGAGCAGTGATGGACAGTGACTGACAGTGAGGACAGTGACAGTGACAGTGACTGTGATGATAGTGACAGTGATAGTAGTGATGGGCAGTGACAGGACAGTGACAGTGACAGTGAGGATACTGATGTGATTGTGATGATAGTGGATAGCAATGGCACAGTGACCATGACAGTGAAGATATGGATAGTGACAGTGACAGTGAGGATAGGGATGGTGATTGTCATGGTAGTGACAGTGACAGTGATGATAGTGGATAGTGCAGTGACAGTGACAGTGAGGACAGTAAGAGTGACAGCACGTCTGTCCCCCACACCGCCCCTCTTCCCAGTAGCTCTTCTATGACCCTGACGAGTGTGGGCTGATGAAGAAGGCAGCCTTGTACTTCAGCGACTTCTGGAATAAGCTGGACGTTGGCGCCATCTTGCTCTTCATGGCAGGGCTGACCTGCAGGTGAGTGACCTCACCTGATGGTGGGCCCCTGTCTGAGGCAGCCAGACCTGGGGCATGAGTACAGGCCAGGCCAGGAGCCAGCCGCACTAGGCAAGGCTCAGCTCCTCTCTGAACCCTGGATTGTTGTCTGTCCAATGGGTGTCCAGGCGACAGCGCCCCACCTACCCTTGGGACCCCTGAGGGAGCACAGAAGGGGCACGAGAGCTCCTTGCAGACCTGAGATCGTCCACGTGCAAGGGGCCATGGATGGCAACCGCTGGAATTGTCCCAGCTCCAGGGACACACAGCTGCCGTTTCCCTCCTCCGCCTCCCTGCCACGGGGTCACTGCACTGCCCCTTACGTCCTCGTGTCTCTGTGAGGCCATGCCCCTTCTCTGAGGCAAGAGGGCCCTGGTTACCTCTGGCTCCCCAGGATGCCCCATGCCAGGCTGCCCTGTGGAGCTGGGCATCCGGACCTTTCTGAAGGAAAGTGGGAGGCTCCGCTCCTCACCCTCACGCCGGCTTTGAACACCTGGGATGCAGGCCCGCCACAGCCCTTTGCCTCCAGGGCCCATCTGGGCTGGGACAGGTGGAGGGTGGCGGGGCACAGCTCTGGGGCCGCTGTGAGCAGGAGGCTGAGGCGCGTCTGCTTCTGCTGGCGGCCAGGCTCATCCCGGAGACGCTGTACCCCGGGCGCGTCATCCTTTCTCTGGACTTCATCCTGTTCTGCCTCCGGCTCATGCACATCTTCACCGTGAGTAAGACGCTGGGACCCAAGATCATCATTGTGAAGCGCATGGTAAGGGGCGCGGGCTCCATGGCGGCCTGCAGCCCAGGACGGGGCTTGGGGAGGGCAGGCCCCTGGCCAGTGGTCCGGACGGGGCTTCAGCACAGCTGCAGGCTCCCCATCCCTGCTTTGCCCCTTGGCCTCCCAAGAATGCCCTTCTCATGTCTTTGCCTATATGTCACATCTCCCAGGAAGTCTTCCCTGATTCTTCTCTCTGATCCCCACTCATTCCTGACCTCTGATTCAGCGCTAGGAGCTTTCCTCCTTGGGTTGCGGTTATGTCTGACCCCTCTTGCACCCTGGGGTGCCCGGCAGTCCATGAAGAGTGTGGAGGCAGCCCCAGGGCTGCTCCCAGGAGCCTCCTGGCATGCCATGTGCTGTGTGTGAGTGGCGGTGCCCTGGCCCCGGTGAGCATCTGGGGCCGGGGGAGTGCAGCTCACCTACCTTGCGTTCCCTGCAGATGAAGGACGTCTTCTTCTTCCTCTTCCTGCTGGCGGTGTGGGTGGTGTCCTTCGGGGTGGCCAAGCAGGCCATCCTCATCCACAACGAGCGCCGCGTGGACTGGATCTTCCGAGGGGCCATCTACCACTCCTACCTCACCATCTTTGGGCAGATCCCGGGCTACATCGACGGTAGGAGCGGGCCCACGGGAGCTCGGGTGGGGATGCCGAGAAGCAGCAGAAAGACCAGAGAGGGGCCGCAGCCTGAGTGGGAGTGAGGCTGGCTCCCATAGGGGGTCTTGCAGTTCCCATCGGGGTGGCATCTCCCTGGGGGCATTCACTCCCCAGCTTCTGTGGCAGGAAGTGGAAGGGGCTCCCACTGCCCAGGGGAGGGAGGAGGGTGGGCCTGGTGGGGGGAGTGGGCAGTGCCACACGGAGGTCAGTGGGCCGAGGGCACCTGGGGCATCAGCTGACAGCCCCCCGAAATAGAATGTCATCCCATTTCTCCTTTCCCTCTCACCTCAATCAGAAATAACTTCCTCCTTCTCTTGATGGAGGGAATTCCTCCCTCCCTCCCTCCCTTTCTTTTTGACAGGGTCTCGCTCTGTCACCCAGGCTGCAGTGCAGTGGTGCACCCACCTCCCGGGCTCAGGTTATCCTCCCACCTGCCTCCCATGTGGTTGGGACTACGTGTGCGCACCAACACACCTGCTGATTTTTGTATTTTTTGTGGACTCAGGGGTTCACCGTGCAGCTCAGGCTGGTCTCAAACTCTTGAGCTCAAGTGATCCGCCCACCTTGACCTCCCAAAGTGCTGAGATTACAGGCATGAGCCACCGTGCCCGGCCAGAGAGAACGCTTTTCATATAGAACGGTGTTTTTTTAACAGCTTCATGGAGACAGAGTTTACCTGCAGAAAGCGCGCACGTCAGTGGTTTTCAGTATTGTTACAGAATCTAATTTCGTAACATCTGCGTCGCCCTGAAAAGACCCAGCATCCCGCGGACAGCCACTCCCCCGCTCCCCTCCCTCAGCCACAGCTGCCCACGAAGCTACTTTCCAGTTGCCTTTTCTGCACATTCCCTGTAAACCGGATGATGTAATAGGCAGTCTCTGGTGTCTGACTTCTTTCGCTGAACATCACGTTTTCAAGGTGTATCATGTATCATATTTACTTCCTGTTTATGGCTGACGAGGACCCCGCTGTGCAGACACACCACAGTTTATTTATCCATTCATCAGTTGGTGAACATTTGGCTTGTTTCCACTTTTCTTTTTAAAAATTAATTAATTTTATTTCTTTTTTTTTCTGAGATGGAATCTCACTCTGTCACCCAGGCTGGAGTGCAGTGGCACAATCTCGGCTCACTTCAACCTCTCCCTCCCGGGTTCAAGCGATTCTCCTGCCTCAGCCTCCTGAGTAGCTGGGATTACAGGCACTTGCAACTATGCCTGGCCAACTTTTGTATTTTTAGTAGAAACAAGGTTTCACCATGTTGGCCAGGCTGGTCTTGGACTCCTGACTTCAGATGATCCACCCAACTCGGCCTCCCAAAGTGCTGGGATTACAGGCATGAGCACCGTGCTGGACCATTTCCACTTTTCAGATGCTGTGAATTATGTAGCATGAGCAGTTTTTTTCTTTTCTTTTTTTTTTTTTTTTGAGACAGAGTCTTGCTCTGTTGCCAGGCTGGCGTGCAGTGGTGCAATCTCGGCTCACTGCAACCTCTGCCTCCTGGGTTCAAGCGACTCTTCCGCCTCAGCCTCCTGAGTAGCTGGGACTACAGGCGCCTGCCACCACGCCTGGCTAAGTTTTGTATTTTTAGTAGAGACGGGGTTTCACCATGTGGGCCAGGACAATCTCGATCTCTTGACCTCATGATCCGCCCACCTTGGCCTCCCAAAGTGCTGGGGTTACAGATGTGAGCCACCACACGCGGCACATGCGTAGTTATTTATAGGGTTTTGTGTGGGTATGTTTGTGTTTCTCTTAGATACCCGGGGAATGCACGGCTGGCTCATACGGGAACTCCATGCTTAAGTTTTTGAGGACCTGCTGGGCTGGTTTCCAGAGAGGCTGCTGCATTCCACATTCCTGCCTGCCAAGTCCCAGGATTCTAGTTTCTCCACCTTCTTGCCAACATTTATTGTGTCCATTGAAAAAAATGCTTGCATCCCAGTGGGTGAGAAGTGGCTTCCTTGTTGCTTTGACTGGCATTTCTCTAAGGACCCACCATGCTGAGCATCTCCTCCTGTGCTAACTAGGCCATCTGTATATCTTCTTTGAAGAAATGTCTCTTTTTGTCCTTTGCCTACTTTTTAAGTGGGTTGTTTTTTATATTATTGAGTTGTAAGAGTTCTTTTTTTTTTTTTTTTGAGATGGAGTCTCGCTCCGTTGCCAAGGTTGGAGTGTAATGGTATAATCTCGGCTCACTGCAACCTCTGCCTCCTGGGTTCAAGCAATTCTCTGCCTCGGCCTCCCAATTAGCTGGGATTACAGGCACCCACCACCATGCCCAGCTAATTTTTGTATTTTTAGTAGAGACAGGGTTTCACCATGTTGGCGGGGCTAGTCTTGAACTCCTGACCTCAGGTGATCCGCTTGCCTTGGCCTCCCAAAGTGTTGGGATGACAGGCGTGAGCCACCACACGTGGCCAAGAGTTCTTTGCATAAGGATGCCAGGCTCTTACCGGATGTATGATTTGAATCTTTTTTTGTTAGTCTGCGGGCTCACTTGTCCCTTTCTTTATGACTCCATTTCACGCACAAACTTTTGAAATTTTGATGACGCTCAACTTATGAGTCTCTGATCATCGTGCATTTGGTGTCCTCGCTAAACCCATTGCCAGGGTTTATGCCTGTGTTGTTCTTCTAAGTGTGTTATAGCTTTGGCTTTTTCTTTGGGCTGGTGTGTGGTAAGAGTCGGTCCCTGTTGTGGCTCTCCTGTTGTCCCAGCACTATTTGTTGACAAGACTGTTCTTTCCCCAGTGAAGCACCCTGGCATCCTTGTTGAACATCAGTTGACCATTAGCATAAGAGTTTATTTCTAGAGTCTCAGTTTGACTCCGCTGATGCCTGCCCCTGTGCCGGAACCCCACTGTCTTGGTTCACGTGGCCTTGGAGTGAGTTTAGAAATTCGGAAGTGTGAATCCCAATTTGTTCTTTTCCAGGATTGCTTTGGCCTCTGGGTCCCTTGGCTTCACGTGAATTTTTGGATCAGCTCATCAATTTCTCCAAAAAGGGCATCTGTGATTTTGATTGTGAACATGGGATGTCTTTTTGCTTATTTAGTTCTTTAACTTCTCTCAATAATGTTTTATAGGTTTCAGTAATAAGTCTTATGCTGCTTCTGTTAAATTGGTTCCTAAGTATTTTATTCTTTTCCAAGCTATTATCAACAGAATTGTCTTACTGATTTCATTTCGAATTGTTAATGACTGGTATATAGAAATACATTGTCTTTTGCAGATTGATCTTGACCCCTGAAACCTTGCTAAACGTCTTTCTTAGTTCTAATAGTTTTTTTAGTGGATTTGTCGTATACAAGACCATATCATCTGCAAAAAGAGACAGTTTTACTCGTTCCTTTCCAATCTGGAGGACTTTTATTTCTCTTCTTGCCCGACTGCCCTGGCTAGAACCTCCAGTACAATGTTGAACAGAAGGGCAACAGGAAACATCCTTGCCTTGTTCCTGAGCTTAGATGACAAGCCCACTGATCTTAAGGAACACGTACGTCTTTCACCATCAAGTGTGATGTTAGCTGGGGGGCTTTGTAAATGTCCTTTATCAGGTTGAAGAAGTTCCCTTCTATTCCTAGCTCTTGAGTGTTTTTGTTGTGAAGGAGTGGCAAGTTTTGTCAGCTGCTTCTGTGCACCCGTTCCAATGCTTTTGCTCCTTGTTGGAAATAGATGCTCGGTGCAGCAAAGAAAAATCAGCACTGAGACAAAGGATTTTTCAGCACTGCAATTTTTACTTCCTGGACTGCAGGAAGGGTACCCTCGCTAGCCATTGTGACACAAGAGTACAACGAACAAAGGAAAACACACACATTTATCCCTTATGCATCTGGGGTTGTCCTCACTGCTGTGTCTGATCTCCGTTGGCTGGAGCCAGACCTCACAATCTAAACTAAAACCCGATTGGCTAAAAACTTAAAACTTTTCTAAACAGTAAAAGCAACGGAGAGCTCGGGACATGCCTGTGAGCACGTCCAGCACAGATATCTTGGTTAAAGTAAAAGGACACAGAATATACTACGTACCTGTAAGCATGGCGTGTCTAACAGCTACATAGGATAGGGCTTAACAAAGTTGTTAGCACACTTATGATTTATCCTTTAACAAGAAAGGAAACTTTAAAAAGGAACTTTGCTACTTCTCACACTCTTTATTAATATGGTACATTCCATCAATTGACCGTTGGATGTTAAACCAACTGTGTGTTCTTGGAACACCTCCCACTTGATCACGTGAATAATCCCTTTTATCTGGTGCTGGATTCCGTTTGCTAGCTGCTTTTTGAGGATTTCTGCACCTATATTCATGACGGACATTGGTCTGTGATTTTCTTTTCTTGTAATATGTTTGCCTAGTTTTGGTATCAGGATAATACTGGCCTCATAGAATGGCTTAGGAAGTAATTCCTCTTATATTTTGAAGGAGTTTGTAAAGGCATGGTTTTAATTCTTCCTTAAACATGATAGAATTCACCAGCGAGCTCCTCTGAGTGTGACCTTTTCTTTGTGTGATGTTTCTAACTGACTAATCCAATCTCTTACGCGTTCCAGGTCTACTTATGGTTTTCATTTCTTCTCCAGTCATCTTTGCTAGTTTGTGTCTTTCTAGGAATTTGCCCATTCGTCTAGACTATCTAACTTCTTAGCGTACGATTTTCTCTAGGATTTCCTTTGAGTTCTTTTTCTTTTTGTAAGGTTTGTAGTAATATCCTCTCTTTCATTTCTGATTTCAGCAATTTGAGCTGTCTCTCTTTTCTTTCTTGATCAGTGTAGCTGCAAAGTGGTAATATTTTTTGTCACTCTTTTTCAAGAACCGAGTTTGGTTTGCTGCTGTTCATTGTTTCTGTTTTCTTTGTCACATTGATGTTCCAATCTTCATTATTTCCTTCCTTCTGCTTGCTTTTGGCTTGTCTCGGGGGAGTGCATCCAGTCTTTCACCATGGGGTATGACGTTAGCTGTGGGGTTTTTGTAAACGTCCTTCCAGGCAAAGAGTTTCTCTTGGATTCTTAGCTTCTTGAGTGTTTTTATGGTGAAAGGGTGGTTTGCTCTTCTTTTTCTAGTTTTCTACAGGGGAAAGTTATGTTAACAATTTTAGCTCTTCTTTTTTAATAGAGGAATTTATAGCTATCAGAGTGAGTTTCTATTTTAGAAAAGTAGTAACACATTCAAAATATATTTGATTACCCAGTAGTGCACTGCTCATTGTTGAGTAATTTTAAAATTTAAGGTAAGTATAGGAAAGAATGTTATTCATAATTCCACCTCCCAGAGTAAACCACTGTTAACAAGTTACTGTGTTTCCTTAGAGGTTTGTTTAAGGTGGAAGCTGGTTACGTATTACAGAGCCCATACTTTCTGTGCACGCAGGACAGTATTTTGCTTCACAGTCACCTGTTCCCCTTGTCGATACATTGCCTCTGCAGCACTTCCCTTTTCCACATCTCCCTTCTCTTTGGGATAGTTGCTGATTTTTTTCCTTTTCAATTCTTTTTTTTTTTGAGACAGAGCTTCACTCTTATTGCCCAGGCTGGAGTGCAGTGGCATGATCTCAGCTCACTGCAACCTCTACCTCCCAGGATCAAGTGATTCTCCTGCCTCAGCCTCCTAAGTAGCTGGGATTACAGGCATGCACCACCACACCTGGCTAATTTTTGTATTTTTAGTAGAGACAGGGTTTCACCATGTTGGCCAGGCTGATCTCAAACTCCTGACCTCAGGAGATCCACCTGCCTCGGCCTTCCAAAGTGCTGGGATTACAGGTGTGAACCACTGTACCTAGCCTTTTCTTTAAATTATTTCCCTCCAAATTGAACACCCCAGGCATGGGACCTGGTGCTGGCCTTGGCTGGGGCCCTGGCAGTGCCCTGGTGGGTGGTGGGCTTTGCGTGGAGGCACGGGCCAGCCTGGGTGTGGCTCTCCCTCCGGGGCCTCCTGCCTGCATCTGGCTGGAGACAGATGCCTGTTTCTAGACTTTGGGTCCAGAGGTGACAGCTGAGGTCACCCAGATGAGTGGCATCAGGCCTGTGGGGGCCCTGGCAGTGACCAGAGGCCTTGGGGGTCCCCTCCTGCCAGGCCCATCTTGCCTCTGCGTTGTTTTCCTGGCTCACCCACCCCCATTCCTGACGCCAGGCGTGAACTTTGACCCGGAGCACTGCAGCCCCAATGGCACCGACCCCTATAAGCCCAAGTGCCCCGAGAGCGACGCCACACGGCACATGCCCGCCTTCCCCGAGTGGCTGACGGTCCTCCTGCTCTGCCTCTACCTGCTCTTCACCAACATCCTGCTGCTCAACCTTCTCATCGCCATGTTCAAGTGAGTGCCTGGGTGGGGCTGGCGTGCGGTGGGTGGGTGGGCGGTGTTCCTGGGCCACAGTGGCCACGCAGTCTCCAGGGTCTTGTGGACAGAGTGGATGGGCCGGTGCACAGAGGCGCCTCACTGATATCCTGGTGGAGCGTGCACTTTCCGTGGTTACTGCTGCGTCTCTGGAGCTGGCGTGATCTGTCCTTGTGGCTGCTGGAGACCTGTGGTGCCATGGATCCACCTGGGCCCTGCTTGTGGCGCTGCTATGGAGGCAGCCTTCTCCTGAGGGCAGGGTTGCTGGTGTCAGCCTCGTTCCTTTTGCAGAGCCGCACAGGAGCAGTGTGTCCATGAGCTCACTGCTCTACCTGAGAGTGTGCCTGGGCCGCTGGCTGCTCAGGGCTGTCCCCCTCATCACCCCCTGGCCTCTGCCCCCATGTCACCCTGTTACTGAGCAAAAGGGCTCACTGCCCGACGTGCTGGAAGCTGATACTATGACACTGGGTTTTTGAAAAAGAGAAAAACTTTTTATTCTAGGAGACGGGGGACAGCTCATGTCTGTCTCCCCTGCACTGGCTTTAATGTAGTTTTTATTAGGGAAGGTTCGGGGGTGGGTTCTTGGATTAGCAGGTAGCTGGTGAAAGAAATGGGGGTATGCAGGGTACTCGGGCATGCGCCATTATCTCTCCATGCCTCCTCATGGGTCTCACGTGCACTTTTGGGCAGGGATAGCAGGACACGGGTGGAAACTCTGGCTGTGACATCAGCAAGCTCGGGTTGTGTAGACTCCAGCTGGCCACGTTGGTGCCGGCTGACCTCAGCCAGTTCCGAAAGCTCACGCCAGCGAGTCTCACATCCCAGCAGGCGCTTTCTGTTCTATCTGCTGTCTGTAAGTGGGGGGCATTTCTGCTAGTCGCTGGGTTCCTCAGCTCTGTGGGGCCAGTTCCCCAGGTCTGGACGTGTTCCTGCTGCCCCCACCGTGTGCCTCAGACTCTGCTGGCTCCGTGGCGCCTTCCCCTGAGTTCTGATCCACCTGTGGACGGCTCTGTGTCTGCCCTCCTGCGCCATCAGGGGCTTCTTCCTCTCCACGTCTTCCCATGCTTTGCTGGTTTTGTGGGTCTGCACATGCGTGTCCACCTCCTCTGGGCCTGGTGTTTGTGGCATCTGTGGCAGATTGAGTAACAGCCCCAGGGATGTCCGCACTCTAACCCTGTGGCTATGGGGCCTTATATGGCAAAAGGGACTGGGAGGATGGGGTCGAGTGAAGGGTCCTGAGATGGGAAATTACCTGGAGTTATCTGCGTGGGCCTGACATCGTCACGAGGGGCCGTGGAAGAGGGAGGCAGAGAAGGAATGTGACAGTGGCAGTGGGCATCGGGCGGGATGAGGCCCCGGGCCCGGGAATGTAGGCGGGCTCGGGAAGGCGGGAAAGGCAAGGTGTGGAGGCTCCTGGCCTGTGGCGGGGGAGCACAGCCCTGCTGAGCCTTGGTTTTAACCCAGCGAGACTCCTGACCTCCAGAACGGAGAGAAGAATCTGGATGCTTTAAGCTGCCAAGGGTGGGCAGTTCATTACAGCAGCATCAGGAGACCCAGGCAGCACTGTTTTTTTCTCTTTGGAAATGCCTAGGATTTTCTTTAAATCTTTAGTGTCTTGAAACATCCAGTCTTACAGAACTTTTGGAAAATTATTTGCTACCGTTGTTTTTGAAACAAGAAGTACGAAATCGGTGGCTGTCCCTCTGGCCCCTGTGCACGTGGTCCTCTGGGGTCGTGTCTCTGATCAGCTGTCCCTCCGGCCCCTGTGCACGTGGTCCTCTGGGTCGTGTCTGATGAGCTGTCCCTCCAGCCTCTGTGCACGTGGTCCTCTGGGTCGTGTCTCTGATCAGCTGTCCCTCTGGCCCCTGTGCACGTGGTCCTCTGGGGTCGTGTCTGATCAGCTGTCCCTCCAGCCTCTGTGCACGTGGTCCTCTGGGTCGTGTCTCTGATCAGCTGTCCCTCTGGCCCCTGTGCACGTGGTCCTCTGGGATCGTGTCTCTGATCAGCTGTCCCTCCGGCCCCTGTGCACGTGGTCCTCTGGGTCGTGTCTCTGATCAGCTGTCCCTCTGGCCCCTGTGCACGTGGTCCTCTGGGGTCGTGTCTCTGATCAGCTGTCCCTCCGGCCCCTGTGCACGTGGTCCTCTGGGGTTGTGTCTCTGATCAGCTGTCCATCGGGCCCCTGTGCACGTGGTCCTCTGGGGTCGTGTCTCTGATCAGCTGTCCCTCCGGCCCCTGTGCACATGGTCCTCTGGGTCGTGTCTCTGATCAGCTGTCCATCGGGCCCCTGTGCACGTGGTCCTCTGGGGTTGTGTCTCTGATCAGCTGTCCATCGGGCCCCTGTGCACGTGGTCCTCTGGGGTTGTGTCTCTGATCAGCTGTCCCTTTGGCCCCTATGCACGTGGTCCTCTGGGGTCGTGTCTCTGATCAGCTGTCCATCCGAGCCCCTGTGCACGTGGTCCTCTGGGGTCGTGTCTCTGATCAAGCTGTCCATCCGGCCCCTGTGCATGTGGTCCTCTGGGTCGTGTCTCTGATCAGCTGCAGCAGCCGTGGGTCCCAGGCTTTGGGGCTTCCGTTTTGCTCTTGCAGATTTTAAACTTAGAACAAATTAAATGCTGAAGACCTCACACCAGAGGCAGCATAAGAAAGAACTCACGGCCGGGCTCAGTGGCTCACACCTGTAATCCCAGCACTTTGGGAGGCCAAGGCGGTAGATCACCTGAAGTTGGGAGTTTGCGATCAGTCTGACCAACATGGTGAAACCTCGTCTCTACTAAAAATAGAAAAATTAGCTGGGTGTGGTGGCATGCACCTGTAATCTCGGCCACTCAGGAGGCTGAGGCAGGAGAATCGTTTGAACCCGGGAGACGCAGGTTGCAGGGAGCCGAGATCAGCCATTGCACTCCAGCCTGGGCGACAAGAGCAAGATTCCGTCTTAAAAATAAAAAGTTAAAAAAGAAGAACTCCAGGAAAGCAGGAGTCCACGTATAATGAAATCGCAGGTGTCTGGGGTCCTAGCGGGCCTCTGGGTGTTTGGGGTCCTAGCGAGACTTCTGGGTTGACTCTGGGGCTTCCATGTCAAGTCCTGGCCTCAACGGTAGATCTGAGGAGCCCAGCGCGGCTGCGGAGCTGTCATGGCCCACAGAAGGCCCAGTCTCCCCCACGCTGCCCCCATAACTCAGAAGGCCCCCTGGGCCCTCAGAGCCGTTCCCAGCCTCTGCAGCCAGGCCCTGTGCTACCCGGGACTCTGAAAATCCTTGTTCCTGGTTTTGTTGGACACCAACCATTTCTCTTCCTCTTTCATCGGCTAAGCTGCTGAGGTTGTCACCTTTTGCTTTAACGTGGGTTCTGAACATCGAGAGAACCCCAGCATGGACGAGGACTGTCATCTCGAGGCCATGGGCTGGTGGCAGGACGCTGTCCCCTGCTGCAAGTATGGTACCCACACCGCTGGCTACTGCTGCGAGGGGCTCTGTGCCTGTCACTGTGAGACACACTGAGAGGCCCCTGTAGCCCTGCCCCTTTGACACGCACCCCCAGGGGGGCTGGCTCTTGTGCTTGTCAGAATCCACAGATAAACTCTTAAGAGTTCAATGCCAGGAAGTGTCTGTCTCCTGATATACACCCACTTCGTGTTATTCCCCAGTGAGGCTTATAAAATCCAAAGTCTGCGCGCTTCTCCTTTTTTCTTGCCTTAGTTCCCAGGAAACCTGGAATTGTGAGGGCTGTGGGCTGAGTTCTGTACCTGGAGCTGGCCTCCTGTATGGCGTGGCTCTGCTCTCCATGGCATCACTGTGGGCACTGGTGGCGGGCGGGTCTGTTCTGGGTGAACACCCTGACCTCGAGCTGTCATTCTCTCCTCCCTGACAGCTACACCTTCCAGCAGGTGCAGGAGCACACGGACCAGATCTGGAAGTTCCAGCGTCATGACCTGATCGAGGAGTACCACGGCCGGCCCCCCGCCGCCCCCCTTCATCCTGCTCAGCCACCTGCAGCTCTTCATCAAGAGGGTGGTCCTGAAGACCCCGGCCAAGAGGCACAAGCAGCTCAGTAAGCCAGCCCCCATCCCCCTCCTGTGTCTGCCACCCACCCAGGTGCAGAGCGGGTGGAGGTGGCTTGGCAGCTCCGCCCAGAACCCTGGGCGCTCGGCAGGCATGCAGGCCACTCAGGCCGCTGGCCTTCTGCTGGCCTTGAGCGAGTGCTGGGGACTGAGCCCAGAGGGCCCCTTGGGGCAGGTGTGGGGCCGGCTCCTCCTGCCACTCAGGACCAGCCCCCGCCCCCAAGGCCCCTGGGGTGGGTCAGGGCTTCGGGATCCACCTCCTGAGGATTCCAGGACCCCCTGTCTGTCCCCTACCCTGACAGAGAACAAGCTGGAGAAGAACGAGGAGGTGGCCCTGCTGTCCTGGGAGATCTACCTGAAGGAGAACTACCTGCAGCACCAGCAGTTCCAGCAGAAGCAGCGGCCCGAGCAGAAGATTGAGGACATCGGCAATAAGTGCGGGGCTCGGGCAGGCCTGGGGGGTCTGGGGTGGGCCTCCGGCAAGTCCACAGGCACCAGAGGGCTCGGGCAGGCCTGGGGGGGGTCTCGGGGGGCCTCCGGCAAGTCCGCAGGCACCAGCGGGCTCGGGCAGGCCTGGGGGGGGTCTGGGGGGGGGCCTCCGGCAAGTCCGCAGGCACCAGAGGGCTTGGGTGGGCCTGGGGGGGTCGGGGGAGGCCTCCGGCAAGTCCACAGGCACCAGAGGGCTCGGGCAGGCCTGGGGGGGGTCGGGGGGGGGCCTTCGGCAAGTCCGCAGGCACCAGCGGGCTCGGCAGGCCTGAGGGGTACAGGCGGCCTTGGGGGGGACCTCTGGTGGGTCCACAGGCACCAGGGGGCTCGGGCGGGCCTGGGGGGGCCTCCGGCAGGTCCACAGGCACCAGTGGGCTCAGGCAGGCCTGGGGGTCCTCGGGGTCCTCGGGGGGGGCTCCCCTGCCCCTCTCTCTTCACTCACCTGTGCCTCTCTCCTGGGAGGGGACAGTTCGCCCGAGCTTGGGAGCCTGGGCTGTCCGTCTTCCCCTTTGGGGCCTGGGCAGTTTGGTTCTCTGGGAGCAATGCATGCTGGAAATAGTTTCACGTTAAGAGGAAGCCAAGGCCTGGCGGGCGTCCGCAGAGCGGCGTGGCGCTCCTGGGGTCCGAGGCCGGGTGCACTCAGCTCAGCTGCTTCCTCTTCAGGGTTGACGCCATGGTGGACCTGCTGGACCTGGACCCGCTGAAGAGGTCGGGCTCCATGGAGCAGAGGTTGGCCTCCCTGGAGAAGCAGGTGGGTCTGAGGTCCGGGCCTCCGCTCAGGAGGTGCAGTCACTGGGCCTGGCTGGTGTCTCTGCCCTGCGGTGGCACCGGGAAGCAGCACTCCAACAAGTGATGGTGAGGATGAGGCCGGAACATTGGGCAGCCGGTCCCAGTGGAAGAGGCTCCCCGTGTGTCCTCCAGAAAGCCCCTCCTGGGCATCTCGTAGCTGAGCTCCTCCTGTGTGCACGGAGGTCCCCATGGCTGGGCTGTGCTCCCGGCTGCTCCCGGGAACAGAATGCTCGTCCCCTCCCGGCCTCTGAGGAGGCTGCAGGACTCTGTGCCTGAGCCCTGGAGAGGCCACAGGACCGAAGCATGGAGGACTTAGAGACGGACTCTGAGGCTCTGCCTGCCCCACCCCATCCACGGCCACCAGCTGGGCCAGGCCTGCTTTCCAGCCACAGCCCTGCAGCCACGGCAGCCCCTGCGGTGAGCGCCGAGTCCTCGGATGGCTCAGCCTCCCGGTGCTGCTGCTCCCAGCCTTGCTGTGCTGCTGGGGCGTCCACCATCCACCAGCCTTGCCTGTAGCACCTGGGGGTGTGCCCAGACTGCCCTCTCCCCGCATCTCGACCTTGCTGGGACCCCTGACAGGGTGCCCAGTGCTGAGCCACAGGAGTCAGACATTTCCCGCTGTTGCTGTGGTGGGCGCGTCCGCCTCTGGGGGAGGTCCCTCCTGGGGAGGCGCAGGAGCCCTGGAAGCGTTGGGCTCTGACGGCCAGTGGCATCTCCCTGTGGTGCAGAATTGCCTGACTGCGGCTTCACGCTGGTTCCCTCCTTTGGCTTGCCCAGTCCAGTGACAGTCCCAATGTTGTGTCTCTCTGGCAGGCTGTGCCTTCAGACGTGTGACTTGGCAGTCCCTGAGTGGGGCGGGGTGGGTCCTGGGCAGTGTCCTGGCTGGCTTGGTGGCTGCCTGGGGGAGGAGGTGGTGTCTCACTTTCAAAGGGCATGGGGGCTGAGGGGCAGGGGTGGGGCTCCTGGCCGGGGGAGCGAGGGCACAGTGGACAGTGGGGTGTGTGCCATGTGTGTGGGTAGCAGGTGCTCATGGCGCCTCGGGTGGTGCCTTCCAGGTAGCCCAGACAGCCCAAGCCCTGCACTGGATCGTGAGGACGCTGCGGGACAGTGGCTTCGGCTCGGAGGCGGACGTCCCCACTCTGGGTGAGTGGCCAGGGCAGCAGCTGGTCTCCACCCACCTGTGTGCTTTTGGGTCTGGGGTGAGTTGGGAGGAGAGGCAGCTGGGGGTGCTCTGGGCAGGAGGTGGGTATTGGCTGAGCCTATTCCCAGGCCCGGCAGGGCCAGCGCCCTCAGGAACTGAACCCGCCCACCGATACCCGCACTGGCGCCGAGGCCCCGCCCAGTCCCTGACCTGACCAGGTTCCCAGACATCCTCGGGGAGGACTGGCCCACGTGCCCTGAGCTTCCCACATACCCTGCTGCAGAGTCGGGGTGCTGCAGACCTCGTCTGAACCTGGTCACGCGGCTGAGCGACGGGGAAGCAAAGTCTGCTTTCCTAAATTGGCGGCTGGCTAAGAAATGGACATAGGTAGCCTTCCTCAGGCCACGGGGTCTCTCGCTGGCCTCCAGGGGAGCACGTCTGCCCTCAGTGATTGCCCTCAGTGAGTTCAGCTCATTACCGAGGTCCCCGATTGCCGCTGCACAAAGAGGCAGGTGTCCACGGGGACACTGCCCTGACCTCTGATGTCTGCCCTCCCCTGGGGGACCTGCCCACTTCAGAGCTGGTGTTCAACCTGCATGGCTGTTTGGGCTTGGGGAGATGGAGGCAGCCCAGATGTTTTGGGGAAGGACTGCAGAGGAAGTCCCTGTCCTGCGGGTGGGCACCTGAGCCTGGGCTCGGCCTCACCTCACGGCCTCCTGACTGTCCCCAGCCTCCCAGAAGGCCGAGGAGGAGCCGGATGCTGGGCCAGGAGGTGGGAAGAAGAAGACGGAGGAGCGGGGTGATGGCTACCATGTGAGCGCCCGGCACCTCCTCTACCCCAGCTGCCCTGTCACGCGCTTCCCTGTGCCCAACGAGAAGGTGCCCTGGGAGGTGAGCGCCTGCCCGACCCCAAGCAGGCGGAGTGACTGAGCCCCTGGGGGAGGGAGGGCGGCCCTGTCCCCTTCTGTCTGGTGTTAATCCTGACTCCTGGCCACTGCAGTCACAGGAGATCTGTGTGTCCGGCAGCGCCTGTGTGACAGTTAAGGAAACTGAGGCACAGAGAAGTCAAGTCACAGAAGCCTCACAGCTGGAGGTGGTGGAGCAGCCTGGGGGACAGACTGACCCCCCACAGAGCCTGAGGCTCCCGCTGCTCCCACGGCTGTCCCAGCCCCAGCCCCCCACCCCATTCCCCCAGTCATGCCCTGCTCCTAGACCCCACCCACCCCCGTGAATGGCTCTGTCCCGTTTTCGGGTGCCAGGCTTGGAAGAGGCAGAGACACAGAGACAGAGAGGTGGCTAATGGCCCCGGGAGACCCCCGCCCTCCTGCTGCAGGGCTTCTTCTGGCCCTTCTGGAACATTCCAGGCTGCTGCTTCAGCTGCCTCCCCTCGGTCTCCACCACACAGAATCCTGTCTGCCTCTAGATTCCAGCTTAGCCCCTTCCGCACTCTGGGGGAGACCCCCAAGGCCCCCAGTCACAGCCGCCTGCCCCTCGGCTGGCCCAGAGTGGGGGTCCTTGAGCTGAGCCCCTGGCTCTGCCCGGCTTGGAGCTCTGCCTGCTTGTTGGGATGTTGGGATCGGGTTCGGACCCAGCTGAGCAGCTGCTGTGGCTGGGAGCTGCCCTCTGCCCTGGAGCCTGGGTCAGCTTTGCAGTGGGGGTACAAATCTGAGGGAAACCCCATTTTGCAACAGACAGAGTTCCTGATCTACGACCCGCCCTTTTACACGGTGGAGAGGAAGGACGCGGCCGCCACGGACCCTGTGGGAGAGTGAGTGCCAGCCGCTGTCCGTGCTCCCAGCCGGCCCCCCCAAGAGGCTCCGAACCCAAGGCCTCCTGGGGGAATCCCCTAGAACGCCAGTCAGGGCCCAGCACGGGGAGGCCTGGGTGAACAGGAGGGGCTCTTGGGGGCCTGGAGGTGCCTGGCCCAGCTTCCCCCTGTCCGATGCATGCAGCCTGCAGCCACTCAGCTGGGCCCTGGGGTTGGGGTGTCACCTGCCTGTCTGCTCTGTCCCGCCTGCCACACTGGGACACAGACGCTGCCTTCTCCTCTGCTCCCAGCACCCTGGAGCTGCTGTCTACCATCCAGTACAACGCAGTGGACGGCCTGAGGGACCGCCAGAGCTTCCATGGGCCATACGTGGTGCAGGCCGGGCTGCCCCTGTGAGTGTGCCCTCCACGGTCCCCACCCCATCAGCCTTTGGGGTTTGCCTCTGCGAGTGTGCCCCCTGTGGGCCCTGCCCTGTCAGCCTTTGGGGTTTGCTCCTGTGAGTGTGCACCCTCGGTCTCTGCCCTGTCAGCCTTTGGGGTGTGCTCCTGTGAGTGTGCCCCCTATGGGCCCTGCCCTGTCAGCCTTTGGGGTTTGCATGGGGGGCAGGTTTCCTCCCTGGGCAAAGGAGGCATTTTTTCTGATTAAAAAAAAAGCACGTGAGCCACAGAAGAGAAGAAAACATCAGCTCCCAGTGTCCCCCAGCCGCCAGGACTGGGCATAGGAGGGCAGGACTCACCCCACTGGCCTCTGCCAGGCCCTACCCCATGGCCCCTGCTGTAACCCAGGGCTTGGATTTGTCTGTGGTTCCTAGGGACGGCTGTGCTGGGACAGGGTGATACCTCGGAGGACAAGCAGGGACTGTGAGGCGGGGGAGGGAACCTGGGATGGGCGCTGGTGGGCTCTCCTGGCGGGAAAGTGGCCTTGCCTGGCGTCGTGCTCTCCACAGGATCGGCACTGCACCCGTCACACAGGCGAGGAAACCCAAAGTAAAGGTGTCAGGTGACCTGCGAGCACCTGCAAGTGCCCCGGAGGGGAAGAAGCCCCTGCCGTGGGGGAGCTGTGCGAGGGGCCACCAGAACCCAGGGATGAGGGGCTGCCGGGATGTGGGGGTACACTGTGGAGCAGAAGAGCCAAGGGGTCTGAAGGAGAGGGGGACTGTGTGGCAGGCCTTTGCAGAATGCTCTGGAATAGGGTGTGGGCTCCTCCGCCTGGAGCCAGAGGTTGAGTATGGAGGTGGTAGGAGGCAGCAGGGCCTGAGAGCAGAGATCCTGGCCAGCTGGCTGCAGCTGCAGGTGGCCCACTCTGGTGTTGGGGGTATGTGTGACGGGCAAGGGGGTGTTAGGGAGGTACATCTGGTGGCTGTGGGAAGCTGATAAGGAGAGCAGCAGGTGCCTGGCATGGGCAACAAGGTGCAAGCACTTGTTCTCACAGGGGAACGCCACGCAGGCCACACAGGCAGGTGCATTAGGACTTGGCAGGACGCGGCCGCCACGTGGGCTTCAGTAGAGCAGAAGAGCACTTTCTACAGGCACCATGCTTCTGCCATGGACTTAGGAATCATATTTTCATTATCTTTTCTTAGGTTTATTTTCTTTCCTTGAAATTATAAAGACACACTTTTCTATATCCGTTTGATACATTTTAAAATTAGCTTTTTTCACTGAGTCTTTAATACAGCTGGATGCTGCTTGTATAATGTGTGAGGAGGGGTCTGATTTATTTTGTGAATTTGCACAGAAAGTGAACAGCCCAACTTCATTTCTGCCTAAGGTCTGACTCCTGAGGTCTGGCTCCTCCCCTGACACGTGGCTCCTCCCCTGAGGTCTGGCTCCTCCCCTGAAGTGTAGCTCCTCCCTTGAGGTGTAGCTTCTGTCCTGAGGTGTGACTCCTCCCCTGACATGTGGCTCCTCCCCTGAGGTGTGGCTCCTCCCCTGAGGTCTGGCTGTTTCTTCATGGCTCTATCTGCCCCGTCTCAACACTGTCTGGGTTCTGTCCCATTCATCTCCATCATGCCACTATTTGCCACAGCTTTGCAATAGTCCTGACTCTAGGGTAGCATGTCTTTAAACTTGCCTTTCCTATTCTTGAGGCTTTGGCTTTTTTGTGAGTTTAAAAACCAATTTGTCTAGCTCCATGACAAATCCATTGATAGGAATTGTATTAAATTTATAAAAAAATTTGGGACAATGAACAATTTTATGATGAATCTATGAATTGTTTCTGACTTAATGGGAAGACTATCAACATTTCACCATTAAGTATGGTATTCACTGAAGAAATTTACAATTACCTTTTATGAGATTAGGAATATTTCTATCTAGTCCCAGTTTGTCAGGAGTTGAATGCTACTAAATGTTTTTTCTGCCATCGATTGAGATAATTATAATATGTTTCCCCTTTAGCCAATTAGTGTGTGAATTATTTTTATAGCTTCTTCAGTATTGAGCCATCCTTGCATTCCTGGAATAAACTCTTCTGTTATATTTAATACACTGCTGGAGTTAATTTACTAATATTTTATTTAAGATTTTTTAAAAACCTGCATTCAAAAGTGGAATTTGCCTATGATTTATATTTCTTGTACTGTCTTACTTTGGTTTTGGTATGAGGTTGTACCAATCTCAATGAATGAGCTGGGAAACTTTCCTTCTTTTCTATTCTTTGGAACTATCTGAATGAGGTGGAGATAATTATTTGTTCCTTAAAGTCTGACAATACCTATAAAACAGTGAGGTCTAACATGTTTTGAGTAAGTGGATTTCTAACTACTTCATTTACCATAATGAATTTTGGGACCTTATTTCCTATATCTTCTTAGGTCCTTTTTAGTAATTGTAAGTTTTCTGGAAAACTATCCTTTCATCTGAATTTTCAAATGTATTGTGTTACAGATGTCCATAATATTCTTTATGATTTAAAAAATCTCTAATATAATGTACAGTAATTTATCTTTTGAACATTGATATTTATTAAGTATTTCTCTTCTTTTGTTCTCCTTGATCGTTCTTGCCAGTGGTTAATTTGATAATCTTTTCAAAAAACAAACTTTTGGATTTGTTATCTTAATTTTTCTATCTCCATTTTTGCTTTTATTGTTATCTTTCCTTCTTTTCTACTTCTTGTGGATTTGCTCTTGATTTGCGTGTTAAAGTTCATTTCTATTCAATTGTTTGGGATTTTTAATAAGGGTACCTAAGACTATAAATTCCCTCTAAGACCTGCTTGTCTGTATCCCCTAAGTTTTGATGTGTAGGGATTTTAGTTTTTACTCTATAAATTTCATTATAATCTTCGTTTTACACTTGTTTTGCTCTTTTTTCTTTTTGAGGAAATGAGGTCTCACCTATTGCCCAGGCGGGTCGTGAGCTCCTGGGCTCAAGCTGTCCTCATGCCTCTGCCTCCCTAAGTGCTGCAATCACAGGTGTGAGCCACCACACCCAGCATAATCTTCATTTGATTATTTAGCAATGTACTTTCAGTTTTTTAGCCATTCTTTGTTATTGCCTACAAGTTTATTGCATTTTTTGCTGGAGTGTGATTGGCATAACTCTGTTTCTTGAAATTGAAATATCCTCAGTGGCTCCCATCTCTGCCCTGCATTGTTGCAGCTACTTGACTGTAACCCTAACCCTAACCCGAAGCCCTAACCCTAACCCTAACCCCTAACCCTAACCCTGACCCTAACCCTGACCCTAACCTTATCCCCTAACCCTAACCCTAACCCTAACTCTCTTGGCCCATTCACAACAGCAGCCTATGTGAGCTTGTCTGACTCAAGTCACTCACATACTCAGATGCCCTTTCTAAAGTGACTGACCCCACATCTGTCTGGGTCCAGATCCCTCACCATATTAGTTTCCGTGGCTGTTGTAACAACATACCACAAACTGGGGGCTTAACAGAAATGGATTATCTGTCTCAGTTCTGGGGGCCAGGAGTCTGAAATCAAGGGTGGGCAGGACCACACTCCCTCTGAGAGTTTGAGGGGAGAATCCTCCCAGCCTCTCCAGCTCCTGGTGTTCCTGGCAGCCCTTTGCATTCCTTGGCTCGATCTCTGCCTCCCCCAGCTACATGGGCTCTCCCTGCATGTGTCTGTGTCTCTTCTGTTCTTAGGATTATAAATCATACCAGGTTTGGGGCCAACACTATTCCAAGGTAGCTTCATCTTAACTGATTACACCTGCAGACACTATTTCTGAACAAGGCCAGATCCCGAGGTTATGGGAAGGACGTAAGTGTGTAGGATTGTTGACCCCGTGCACCCTCATGCCAGACCTGCCTCCCATTGCCCCTCAAGGGCCTCAACCCAGGAATGTCCTGCTCTTCCTGCACCCGGGCCCTCCTGCCCTCTTGCGCTGCTCCTGCTGACACAAACTCTTTAAAGCAGCCTTTCCTCTGCCCCTGCCTTCTCGTCCCTTCCTCTTTTGAATCCACTCCATCTGGGTTTGTCTTGCCGTCTCTTTCCAAAACAGATTGAGGTCAGGTTAGCAAAGATTCTGCCTCGTTCAACCCCCAGGCCAGCCCTCCACTCCCCCACCTACCTTCATTTCTGGAGCAGTGAGTGGATAAATGAATGAACTTGTGATAGCTGCTGCCTAGTATCGCTGCTTTTGTGCTTTGGGGTTGTGTGGGGGAGGTTTATGGAAGGGCCTATACCTTGACCGTGATGGAGCCACAGGGCGTGTGGCAGGGAGATGAGGGGCTAGAATCATATGGGCGAGGAAATGACCAGGTCTCTGAGATCAGGGCACAGTGAGAGCAACTAGAGACTTGGGTATGGGTGGGGCTGTGGGAACAGGGGCTTTGAGACACATGTGGGGGAGGGCCGCATGGTGGTCTGAAGTCCCTGCTGCCTGCCCACTCAGGCTGACTGAGGAGCAAGTGTGGGGGAGCGTTTTCCCTCCTGGCAGGAGCGAGCATGCACGTGGTTTAATGGTGGGAGCCGGCAGGCCCCTCGCCTCCCTCCTGGCTCTGACACTGGCCAACTAGGGACAGGGACAGCGAGATGACAGCAAGGCCCAAGGGCCCATAGCTTCCTGTGGGGGTGACTCATGCTAGGAGGAGCGTGTGGCCTCCTCTGTGAGCTTCTAGATCAATGCGCCAGGCTCAGTGTGAACAGCAGTTACGGGGGAGACCGAGGCAGCCTTGCCCCCAGCAGCAGGGCCCCTGCCTTTCTCTCCTTCCAGAGTTCACTGCAGCTCTACCTGGTGCCGAATTCATCGGTGGCCTTGGTTCTGGGTTCTGCCCACACAGTGGCGTGAGTGCAGGCAGGAGAATGGGCAGGATGGACGGGAGGGAGAGGCGGGCTTGGTGGGGGGGTGGGGGTGGCAGTGGCCCTCGAAGGAACCCTGACTGAGCCCCCGCCTTCCAGTCAAGGTCTCCGGGCGTTGCTGTATGCAGTGCCCGCTCTGCCGCGGCTCTGGTTTCTGAGCAGCTTCTGGGGAGGCTGCCTGGGCCCCACCATACAAGGCCTCCAGCCACAGGGGAGGCTGCAGGGTGCGTCTGAGAGGCCTGGCCAGGTGGGCCCACACACTACGCAGGTCCTGGTGTGGATTGGACTTTGAGCACTGTGGGCATGGGCGGGTCTGTGCGGAGGCGCGATGAGAGCTGGGGCCCCTGACAGCTGGGCAGGGGCAGCGTGGCTGCATGGGGGCAACAGAGAGGAGGGGCTGGCTGAGGCAGGGAGGCCAGCTGGAGGCTGCCACCCAGGCAGGGTTGGGGACGGGGGCACAGGCCTGGCGGGGGCAGCCAGTGCTAGAGGTGGTTTGGTCTCCCCGGGGCAGCCCGCGCATGGCCGCGTGGACTCAGGAGGATGCCCCAACACTGGAGCTGGTAGGATTTGGAGGGCAGCAGGAGGTGGGGAGAGAGTGCAGGGGGCCAGGAGCTGCTACCCACTCCTGTGTGAGGGAGCCCTGGTGTCGGCTGGGGCTGTGGAGCTTGAAAGTTGGCCTGTGATCCGTGAGGGAGTGGGCAGTGGGGGCTGACTTGGAATTCGGGGGTGCAGCTAGGCTGGTGTCCTTCCCCGGGGTCGTCCGTCCACAGGTGGCAGCCGATGAGGAGCCTGGAGGGCCAGCAAGTGAAGGGGGACAGAGAAGAGAGAAGAGACGCAGGGGGCCAGGCTCAGGTCCACATGCTGATGGGTTGGGGGGTGCCTGCCTAGGCCGGGGAGCCCCGTCAGTGCTCGGAGCTGGTACAAGGTGGGGGTGGGGTGAGTGCTGGTGGCCTCAGTTGAGGGTGTGGAGGGCAGCAGGAGTGGGGAACGCAGGCAGAGCTGAGGTGGGGGCTCCCTCGGAAACAGTCAGGCCAGCTCAGAGGAGGTGAGGAGATGAATGGGGAGGGCGAGGGGAGGTGGCGGGTGGCCTGGAGTCCAGGCTGTGCAGAGAGGAGGCCCAACGGGGACGGGTCGGAGGCTGTAGCTCTGGCGGGGTTTGGAGGTCAGAGTGGCCGGGTGGAGGAGACAATAGCACTGTCCCCTATGTGGCAGGGACAGTGGCGGGGACGCTGGTGGGGGATGCTGGTGGGAATGCTGGTGGGGACGCTGGTGGGAATGCTGGTGGGTACGCTGGTGGGTACGCTGGCGGGGACGGTGGCAGGGACGCTGTTGGGGACCTTCCGTAGACGTGGTGCCCCACCATACGGTAGCGCCGGTGCGTGTCCTCCTTCTTCCTTAGCGATGCATTCACAGAACTCGCCGGTTTCTAGAACTTGCTGTTTCACCTGGGAGCTGGTGGTGTCGGGGGAAACCAGCCTGGCCAGATGGGAAGCGTCTGTGGCTCCTGCCGCCCTGGCTAGCACGCTCTGCTGGGGGTCTGTGTGGCCACATGGACACAGGGCCTCTGGTGTCTGGCCTGGCTCCCACACTGTCCCTCTCAAGGCTGCCAAGGTGGAGGCCATGCCCTCTCATGCAGGGGCATTTGGATGCAGTGTGCTGGCCCCAGCAGTCGGCCAGCGCCACGCTCTGTGGGAAGGTGGCCACGTTGGCCCCTCGCCGGCTGCATTGGCTGCACTTCTGCTCCCAGGGAGGCCCTTACCCACCAGGTGACCCCAAGGTAACCCAGAGCCTTCGTTTTACTCTTTAGGGTGCCAAAGGGATCATCCTCCTTACGCCAGGGCAGGCTCCCAAGAAGCTAGCACGCCGCCCCCTGTGTGCTGCTCCTGATGCCCACTGTCCCCTCTTGGTCATGCTGCCTGCCCTGTCCTGCTCCCCTAGTGGTGGACGGCAGGCTAAGTCGACCCTCTGCCTCCCAGGAACCCCATGGGCCGCACGGGGCTGCGTGGGCGCGGGAGCCTCAGCTGTTTCGGACCCAACCACGCGCTGCACCCCGTGGTCACACGGTGAGTTCACGTCCGCCGGGGACTCCAGCACCTCAGCGCGACTGACACACACCGTCTGGCGGCCGCCATTCCCTGATGCTCGGGGCTGGGAGGGCAGATTTGGTACTTGGCACTTGGTGCCCAACTGGGGGATGCAGGGAGCATCTGTGGATACACGTGGCTACACCTGAAATAGGGCAGGAATATCCATACCCCCTTCCTGCGGGAAGATCCCAGGCTGATGCCCTATCCAAGGGGCTGCATCACTTTCTGCCAGTCCCTGTCCATTAGAGGACCTCCAGCCACAGGGAAACACCTCCACACTCACCCCTAACACTCACTCCACACCATCCACACACACAGCTCCACACTCACCCTCACACTCATTCCACATCAGCCACACACAGGCCACACTCACCCTCACACTCCACACTGTCCACACACACACAGCTGGACACTCACCCTCACACTCACTTCACACCATCCACACACACAGCTCCACACTCACCCTCACACTCACTCCACACCATCCACACACACACAGCTCCACACTCACCTCACACTCCACACCATCCACACACACAGCTCCACACTCACCCTCACACTCCACACCATCCACACACACAGCTCCACACTCACCCTCACACTCCACACCATCCACACACACAGCTCCACTCACCCTCACACTCCACACCATCCACACACACAGCTCCACTCACCCTCACACTCCACACCATCCACACACACAGCTCCACACTCACCTCACACTCCACACCATCCACACACACACAGCTCCACACTCACCTCACACTCCACACCATCCACACACACAGCTCCACTCACCCTCACACTCCACACCATCCACACACACAGCTCCACACTCACCTCACACTCCACACCATCCACACACACACAGCTCCACACTCACCCTCACACTCCACACCATCCACACACACAGCTCCACACTCACCCTCACACTCCACACCATCCACACACACAGCTCCACACTCACCTCACACTCACTTCACACCATCCACACACACACAGCTCCACACTCACCCTCACACTCCACACCATCCACACACACACAGCTCCACACTCACCCTCACACTTCACACCATCCACACACACACAGCTCCACACTCACCCTCACACTCCACACCATCCACACACACACAGCTCCACACTCACCCTCACACTCCACACCATCCACACACACACAGCTCCACACTCACCCTCACACTCCTACCATCCACACACACACAGCTCCACACTCACCCTCACACTCCACACCATCCACACACACACAGCTCCACACTCACCCTCACACTCACTCTACATCATCCACACACACACAGCTCCACACTCACCCTCACACTCACTCTACACCATCCACACACAGCTCCACACTCACCCTCACACTCACTCCACACCATCCACACACACAGCTCCACACTCACCCTCACACTCACTCTACACCATCCACACACACACAGCTCCACACTCACCCTCACACTCACTCCACACCATCCACACACACAGCTCCACACTCACCCTCACACTCTACACCATCCACACACACAGCTCCACACTCACCCTCACACTCACTTCACACCATCCACACACACATAGCTCCACACTCACCCTCACACTCACTCTACACCATCCACACACACACAGCTCCACACTCACCCTCACACTCACTCCACACCATCCACACACAGCTCCACACTCACCTCACACTCACTCCACACCATCCACACACACAGCTCCACACTCACCCTCACACTCACTCTACACCATCCACACACACACAGCTCCACACTCACCCTCACACTCTATACCATTCACACACACACAGCTCCACACTCACCCTCACACTCACTCTACACCATCCACACACACACAGCTCCACACTCACCCTCACACTCACTCCACACCATCCACACACACAGCTCCACACTCACCCTCACACTCACTCCACACCATCCACACACACAGCTCCACACTCACCCTCACACTCACTCCACACCATCCACACACACACAGCTCCACACTCACCCTCACACTCTACACCATCCACACACACACAGCTCCACACTCACCTCACACTCACTCTACACCACACACACACAGCTCCACACTCACCCTCACACTCACTCTACACCACACACACAGCTCCACACTCACCTCACACTCACTCTACACCACACAGCTCCACACTCACCCTCACACTCACTCTACACCACACACACAGCTCCACACTCACCCTCACACTCACTCTACACCACACACACAGCTCCACACTCACCCTCACACTCACTCTACACCATCCACACACACACAGCTCCACACTCACCTCACACTCACTCTACACCACACACACAGCTCCACACTCACCCTCACACTCACTCTACACCACACACACAGCTCCACACTCACCTCACACTCACTCTACACCACACACACAGCTCCACACTCACCCTCACACTCACTCTACACCACACACACAGCTCCACACTCACCCTCACACTCACTCTACACCACACACACAGCTCCACACTCACCCTCACACTCCACACCATCCACACACACAGCTCCACACTCACCTCACACTCACACCACACCATCCACACACACAGCTCCACACTCACCTCACACTCACTCTACACCATCCACACACACACAGCTCCACACACACACAGCTCCACACTCACCCTCACACTCACTCCACACCATCCACACACAGCTCCACACTCACCCTCACACTCACTCTACACCATCCACACACACAGCTCCACACTCACACCCTCCGGCTGACTCCTCCGCAGTCCAGCGTCCAGCCCGCTGCTCCCAGCTGAGGCACAGGCCGCCTCACAGGGGTGTGGAAGCTTCCGTCCCTGGGGAAGCTGCTGGGAGCTCTTGCTGTTCTCGGATAGGATGGGGTTCCCGGCCCAGGCTCAGCTGCTGTGCCCCGTGCTCTCTCCGGGCTCTGCCTCCACAGCCGGGGCCTCCCCCGCAGAGGGGCCTTTGTCCCGGGGGGGCTTCTTGCTGCCCAGCCGCTCTCATCCAGCAGCTTCTCTGTTCGTGCACACACGGCCCTGGGCCGCCACTCACGCTCTGCTCCCTGGTACTTCCACCTCTCCGTGGGCTCCCTGGCTGCATTCGGTACCCACGTCACCTCACTGGGCTCCCGGCCACCTTTTCTAAGAGTTGTCAAACTACAAAGCTGGGTCAAGGGCAGGTACCTTTTTAAAGCTTTTAATCTTCAAAATATTCTCTATAAAAGCTGGGGCTCTTTCTAGTCCTACTAGCTGTTGGTGGAAGTGGGGGAAGGATGTGCCCTAAGTGGTTCCCATCTGGGTCCATCCTTTGGGGATGAAGAACTGGAAAAAGAAGACAGCTTGAGCCTGCAGCAGGCCTCACACCCCCCATCCCAGGCAGGGCCAGGTCCCCAAGGTGCAGGGCAGGGTGGAGGCCACACCGGGGTCTAGACAGCCGTGGGTGCAGGACAGGATGGAGCCACGCTGGGGTCTGGGCAGCCGTGGGTGCAGGCCAGGCTGGAGCCACGCCGGGGTCTAGACAGCCGTGGGTGCAGGACAGGGTGGAGCCACGCCGGGGTCTGGACAGCCAGGGCTGCTCCCTCCACAGATGGAAGCGGAACGAGGACGGAGCCATCTGCCGGAAGAGCATAAAGAAAATGCTGGAAGTGCTGGTGGTGAAGCTCCCCTCTCTCCGAGCACTGGGCTCTGCCTGGGGTAAGGCTGCCGCAGGTGGGGTCTCTGTCTGCTGGGCTGCCTGTGGGTCACTCGTCCGTTCATCCATTGTGCCCACGGACTGAATGCCAGCCCCCTGCATTCACTGGGCAGGGAGGGTTGGAGACCCCAGCCTGTGTTATCTGTAGGAGACACTCCTCCTCCCGGTTCCTCATGTTGCAGGTGGGGAAACGCAGGTTCAGAGGTTCTTTTGCTGCATAAACACTAACAGGCACCTGCTGCGTCCCAGGCATGGGCTGGGCTGAGGCTGGAGGCCACCAGGGCTCCCCTTGCAGAGTTTAGGGTATTGGGGAGCAGAGGTAGCTCCTCACCGGTGTTTCATACATCCACCTACTCCCGACCTTTGGGGCCCAGTGCTGAGCCGTAAAGACAGGATGGTGTCATCCAGGGGCAGGGGCAGGGCCCAGGGGTGTGCACAGGCCCTCAGCTCAGGGGAACTGGCTGGTGGTGGGGCTGAGGCGAGCGCACCCCAGGGGTTTTGTGGGGAGGGGTGGGCAGAGTCAGGAGTGCCTCCATCAGCTCCTGTGTCCTCCCAGGCCAGCAAGGCCTCCGCAGACCTCCAGTCCCCTCACTGCAGGGAATGGAAGAGGCTGGTCATGCCAGGAGATCTGAGTCCCGCCAGGCTGGCCATGGCGCGGCCTCTGGGTTACAGCCTGCCTGTCGGGGCCTCTCCTCTGCACCTGGTCCCGGGAGTGTGACTTACAGCAACTCAGCAAGAAGCTGTTGCATTTCTCTGACCTGAGCTCATGGCCTGGTGGCTGCCTCTGCTGGTGCTGGGTGTGTGCCACAGAGGTGTGCAGGGTAGCAGTTCCATGAGGGCCTTTGGGCAGAAAGGGGATTCGGAGCCCAGCCCCAGCCACCGAGTCCCAGTGCTCTGGGGGCCTGTCTCCACGGCCGGGACCACCCCCGCAGCAGAGTGAGCCTTTGGCCTCAGGGCCCCCTTGCTGCCCCACTGCTCTTACCCAGTGCTTCTCCACCCATGCACACCCGGCCTTGGGGCACGTGTCACCCTCTGCTCTCCGGCCTCTCCATGCAGGGTGCGTGGCGTTGAGTCTGGTCTCCCACTCAGCAGCACCCGTGTCAGCTCCGGCTGGTCACTGAGAGGGGCACTCTGAGGGGCCTCCTGCTTCCTGGCTCTGTAGGGCACACACGCTCCAGGTGGGGGTGTCACCGGGGCTGAGGTGGGACGGCACCAACGTGGCCTGTAAAGTCTTCTTGAGACACCCATGGGCATTTCAGTGGGACTTTGAATGACAAATGGGGTGGGGAAAGTTGGGTGCGGGGGAGGAGGAGTTCGGGCCGGAGCCAGGCCCCTGAGGCAGGTGGCGCTTGGGAGCATGTGGGAGCCAGGCCAGCCCCTGCGCAGGCCAGGGTGGAACTGGAATGCAAACAAGGGACCTCCGTGCACTGGGCGCCAGCGGGAGGTTCGGGTGCCAGGAGAGCAGGGTGGGGGTGCCCTGTCACCTCAGGGACCCTGAGCTCAGGGTGGGCACCCTAGGGCTGACCCCAGGGCTGTCCCTGCTCCTCAGAGGTTGCGCCTGCAGTCCAGCGCCCCCGGCTCGGACCTCCGCAGGGCTCACAGATGCTGACGTAGACAGTGGGTTCTGGGCAGTGTCACTCCAGCCTGAGACGCTGCCTGCCTGTGGCTCCCAGGGCTGGGCCGCTGCCCACGCCAGGCAGGAGGCCAGTGGAGGTGGTGCCAGGGCAGCCTGAGTCCCGCTTCAGTGCCCCGCTGACCTGGCCCTGTCCTCTGCTGTCCAGGGCTCCCGGGAGCCGGGCGAGACGCTGCCTCGGAAGCTGAAGCAGATCCTCCGGCAGGAGCACTGGCTGTCTTTTGAGGAGTTGCTGAAGCATGGCTCGGAGGTAGGGCTGGCCTGTTCGCTCCACTCCACCTGCGAGTCCCCAGGGCTGCAGGGCGAACACGGTGTGATACTGGGGCCTGCCCCAGCCCACCTGGTGACGGCGGTCCCACCCAGCCTCACTGGTTGATGGCGGTCCCACCCAGCTTCTCTGGGTGACGGTGGTGCCCGCCCCCGGCCCCACATTGCGCAGCTCCCAGAGGACCAGGATGCAGAGCTGTGTGTGGGGCTCTCAGACATCTCGCCCTCCCTCTCTGCTCCATTTTCTCCTCTCTCAAACAAGGGGGACAGGCTGAGGGCCCTTGCTGCCTTCGGTGTGACAGCTGCTTGGAGGCCTGGTGCTGGCTCCTCCCCCACATCCACCCTTGCCTTGAGTACAGCTGCACCCAAAGGTGCCGGAAGCCAGCCCCTGCCTCAGACCTGCCCTCCGCCTTCCCCCAACACGTGCCCAGCCTGGGGACCACTGTGCCAGGACATTTTGTTTGCTTCTTTAGAAACCTCGATCTTTCCCTCGAAAGCCTCCGTCTCCCGCTCTTGCTCTCACACAAAGTCATGCACACTTTTTTTTTGTTTGGAAACAAGGTCTCATTCTGTCAGCCAGGCTGGAGTGCAGCGGTGTGATGTCGGCTCACTGCAGTCTCCACCTCCCGGGCTCAAGTGATCCTCCTGCCTCTGCCTCCTGGGTAGCAGGGACTGCGGGCGCAAGACACCACGGCTAACTAATATTTGTATTTTTAGTAGAGATGGGGTTTGGCCACGTTGCCCAGGCTGGTCATGAACTCCTGGGCTCAAGCGATCTACCCACCCTGGCCTCCCAGAGCACTGGCATTCCAGGCGTGAGTCACCTCGCCTGGCCCTTCATGCACACTCTTCGTAAAAACAGGCTACAGGGGCTGAGTGTGCTGACTCATGCCTGGAATCCCAGCATTGAGGTCAGGAGTTCGAGACCAGCCTGGGCAACATGGTGAAACCCTGTCTCTACTAAAAATATAAAAATTCGCCTGGCGTGGTGCCACGTGCCTGTAATCCCAGCTACTCGGGAGGCGGAGACAGAGTAATTACTTGAACCCAGGTGGCAGAGGTTGTGGTGAGCTGAGGTTGCACCACTGCACTCCATCTCAAAAAAAAAAAAAAAAAGTGAGCAATGCCATGGTGTGGAGCACCTCACAACATGGTGCAGCCACCACCTCTATGCAGTTCCAGAACGTTCTGTGGCCCCAGTCACCCCCAGCTCCCGCCAGCACCCCCGAACCTGCTTCCCGTCTCACTGGATTTGCCGGATCTGGGAGTGCGTTATGAGCGGGCTCCCTCGGCACGTGGCGTCTGAGGCCGGCTTCCTTCACTGAACAGACGTGTCCAATATCTCTGCAGGACAAGACACATCTGTCCAGGACGATGCCCACATCATGCCACTCGGCTGCGCACGCCTGAGCAGGCTGGCAGAGGCTGGGGAGAGCAGGGCCAGGGGCCTGTGCATGGTGGCAGCCATACTCAGAGCTGGGAAAGGTGGAGGGCGCGTGGTGGGCCCGGGCACCAATCGGGTCCCTTGCTGGCCGGCTCACCCTGCCCTGCCCATTCAGGTGTACAAAGGCTACGTGGATGACCCGAGGAACACGGACAATGCCTGGATCGAGACGGTGGCCGTCAGCATCCACTTCCAAGACCAGAACGACGTAGAGCTCAACAGGCTGAACTCCGTATGGGCGTGGGCTCTGGGGGAGTGCAGAGGTGGGGGCGGGGGTCCGGATTTTGGACATGCCCCAGGAGCTTCTTGCAGGGGGACCTGGCCGTGCTCCTGGGGCCCAGGGCCAGAAAGTGGAGGCTGCACGGTCAGAGTCTTGCTCAGAAAGTGACAAGGGGGGGCACCAGGGAGAGGCCAGGGAGCCTCCGAACGTGGCTGGAGCCGATCGGGCCGGGCAGGCACCCACCAGGGCCCTGTGCAGTTCTGGGACCGGGTCCTCCAGGGAGGCCTCAGGGATGGCGTCCAGCGGTGAGGCTGGCAAGACCCTCCCTGCTCCCGGCTTCTAGCCCTTTGCAGGGATGTGGGTTCCCCGTACTTGGATCAATCCTGCAGGCTCCTAATTCAGAACTGGGATGGGAAAGTTCCATACAATAACCCCGGGCGTGAGACGCAGGCTAAACAGCTCCCTAGAGGCTTCACCTACATCTTCTTCCCCTGAGGGATCCCCAGGGCCTCTCGGGTGCATCTCGGGTGCCCCTGACACAGGGGCCCTGCCTCTCACCTCACGGGAATTAAACGAGGCCACACAGGCCAGCCCGCAGCAGGCCCTGGGCCCTGGAAGGCTACAGTCTGTGGGCTCAGCTGGGTGGAGGCAGGGCCGGCGGGGAGGGTCAGCTCTGCCCTTGTTCTTCCAGAACCTGCACTCCCGTGACCCGGGGGTCTCCATCCGATGGCAGGTGGTGGACAGGCGCATCCCGCTGTATGCGAACCACAAGACCCTCCTCCAGAAGGTGGCCGCTGAGTTGGGGGCTCACTACTGACTGCACGCGGGCTGGGCAGCTCCAGTCTGTGAACGGCCCCCCCAGAAACTGGGGCTTCCCTCCCCTGAGCCTGTCTGGGACTCAGGCTGATGCTGGACCCTGGGGGCACACAATGGGGTTTGGTGAACCCACTGCCCCTCACGGCTGCCACAGATCTGCCACAAACGATCTTGTGAACTGGACGGGGTCAAGGTGACCCGGGAGGAGAGGCACAGGCCACTTGCAGTTGAGGAGCCCCTGGGACCCTCAGCCATCAGGTGAGGGGCTGCACCTGTGCGACTGAGCTCTTGGCTGGAGTCCACTCCCTTCCTCTCCGCGTCACCCTGAGTAGCTCGTCCACCATGGAGGTCGTCTGCCTAAGGCAAGTGCCCTGGAGAGTCGGGGTCCCATGTGGCCCCCTCGGGCCTAGGCCTGTGAGGAAGGGGCCCTGCCACACTCCCTAAGAGGGCCTCCATGTCCCAAGGTGACTCAACACGGATCCTTGCCTGGCCTGGGCTGGGTGCACCACTTGAACTCCTGGCTGTCAGGATAAGCTCTGTGGTGGGACAGGCCCAGACAAAGCCCAGGCCTGTCACAAGACGCAGAGGGCCCCTGATGGGGTTGGCCCCAGGGACCCTGGGATAAGGCTGCAGAAACTCTCACTCCCCACTCCCAGGAAGTGCTGGTCACACCCAGGAAGGAGGCACAGTGCAGGCAGAAGGGGGGCACGTGGGGGCCTCCAGCTTTGGTGTCAACAGCTCACAGGAGCGTGAACCATCAGGACCCTCGGAATGGGGAATGTGGGAAAACCCAAGATGTTAACTCCACCATGTCAGGCCTGGCTGGCTCCTCTCTGCTTTCCACAAATAAAGTTCCTGACATGTCCAGGGCCGGGGCTGCATCGTGGCTGCCTGAAGCTCTCCTCGACCCCCGGGTGAGCTTCCTGCGGCCTGTGGGTACCCCGCAGCCCCTCAGCCCTGCACCCCCATTTCTCTGACCCACCACTTCCTGTCTTCATTTTCCTAAACCTGGGTCCCAGCATCACCCCCAAGCCCCCGGCCGGGATGGGGCATTCGCACGCCCTCCTCCTTGGCTTCCCCCACATGGTGCTGCCCATGTGCCTGGCGCCCCTGCAGGAGCCCCGATGGAGCCTGGGGCTGCTGGTGGCTGAGCACTGGCTGCATGTGATGCCCACTCTTTCCTGGGCAGGCCTCTGTCTTCCACCTGACCCAGAGCTCTCTGGCCACCCCCATGTCCTCCGGTTTCCCCCTCACCCATCAGCACCACCAAGGACACAACTGACCCCTTATGCCCTGCTCAGAATCAGTCCTGTTACCAACTTCCATGGGGCGTGATAAAAATGCACATCTTCAGGCCCCTCCTGAAGCTCAGAGGCAGCGGCGGTGGGAGGCCCTGGAGGCTGCATCTGTGGTCAGCATCCACCACCCCCAAGGGGCTCGCAGGTGGCAGGTTTGAACCACAGTGCAGCCTGGATGTGGCCTGCCCTACTCCTCTCCAGCTGCCCCTCCACAGGCAGTGTGGCCTCCGTGTGCAATCCAGCCTCCATGTGGGGCCTCCAGGTACAGCCCAGGCTCTAGGTGCAGCTCAGCCTCCAGGTGTAGCCCAGCTTCCAGGTGTAATCCAGCCTCCAGATGTAATCCAGCCTCCAGATGTAATCCAGCCTCCAGGTGTAATCCAGCCTCCAGGTGTAGCTCAGCCTCCAAGTGTAGCCCAGCCTCCACGTGCTGCAGGGAAGGCCTGTGACTCCTCAGTGACCTGCTGTGGGTCCAGACCTCTGCCTGGGACCATGCTGTGCTCAGTGCTCCCGTTTCTGGCTGCACCACCGGGCTGAGGTCCCGCTGTCCAGGGCAGGTCTCGGCTCTGTGTCTGCGGGATCTAGAAACGCTCATGCTGAAGGTGGCACCCAGGGAAGGGTGGGGGCTGTGCCTGGGGGTCAGACCAGAGTGGGAGAACACCAAGGGGACAGGCGTCTGCTCTGCTCACTGAAAACACACACGACATGAACTTCACCGCTGGATCCACGTCAGCGGTACAGTGCTGTGTCCGTAGCGCATTCACAAACCGTTCCCCCATCACCACCGGCCCCCTGCTCTGCCCACTCCTAGAGGCGGTGGTCCTCCAACCCGGGGCTGCGCCCCTCCTCCAGCAGCACCCCCCTCCAGCAGCACCCCCAGAGAGCCCTGTGGCTGAGTTGTCTGTGGACGCATGCTTGGGCCCAGCCACACACCAACAGCGGCCCTGTGGGAGGAAGTTTTGCCTCCCTTTATAGAAGGGACCTGGGATGCAGAGAGGGCAGAGGGCTTGCTCAGGCCTGAACCCAGCTCTCCTCAGCTGTGCCACGTGGCAGCCACAGAGGTCAGCGGCCCTTAGAACCAAATGGGAAGCCATGAAATGCCGGATTGACCTCTGACATTTTGAGAGTCAGGCACGAGGCCTTCTGATCATTGACTCATTCATGCCTGCCTGGTTGCTAAGCCTGTCTGTGCCCTGGGGATTGGGATTTGAGGGGGTGCAGTGATGAGTAAGACCCATCCCTGCCCGAGGGCCTCACAATCCTGGAGGCAGGATGAAGTCCACTTAGGACCGTAGGATCCAGACCGGGTCAGCGGTGGGGGAAGAGCAGGCATTCCAGCAGAGGAGGCGGGTGGCTTTTCAGATGAGGTGGCTGAGAGTCGAGACTCCAAGGGCGGAACAAACAGCAAACGGGAGCCGGGCGGTGGCACGTTCCCCAGCACAGATGTGGGCTAGCCCACTGTGGGCAGTGGGGGAGCAGGCAGTGCCCTCATCCAGGACCGTGGCATGGAAGGGACTGAGAGTGCTGTGAACTATGGTTATGGGTCACTGTCCCCAAGGGAAGGGCTCACAGTGAGCAAGATCTGGGTGGGGGCTGGCAGGAGGGTAGCAAAAGCAGGCTGAATGCAGACATGATGTCCAGAGCTCCAGCAGCCTTCTGGGGCCAGGAGGATGTGAGGCAGATGCCTGGTGTGGGGGGAGTGGGAGGTGAGAGGTGCTTCAGGGGCCGTCCCTCGAGCCCTTTCTTACGTGGAGCGGGAACGCACTGTGCTACTGTCCTTTTGGGTGCCAACCAATGTTAGCCTAAAATTGGCTAAATCTGCACCCAGCCCATTTTCATGGAATCACTGGACAACCCAGAACCACTGAACGTTTGAGGAAAACCCATCACTGCTGAAAAGGGGCCCCAAAGTCAGCAGGTATCGAAGCAGAGCAAACAGCACAGCAAACAGCACACTCGAACACAGGGCAGCGCATCTCCACAGGTTTATTTATTCATAGAGAAGGCACAGCCTTAAACACAGAATCGAAAACATAAACATGAAAAATGTGATGTCCAAAAAAAAATGACCAAGTGATGGGGTGAGCGGCAGGAGGCAAAAGGCTGAAGAGTGAGCGTGTGCCTGGAACGTGCGATCGAGGGGGTGCCAGCTGTCCTCAGATATCTGGGGATGCGTTATTGCTTCCTTTTATTTGTACATGAAAATACACGGTGTTTCTGTGCACAGCAGGGGAAAGACCAAGGGAAAGTCTAAAAAAAAAAAGGAAATGGAGGATTAATCCAGACATTCCAACAGCTGCAATGCTAAGAGTTTCCAAAGAACAGGATGGATGGGAGGGAAATAACGCACACCCGGGCCCCACGGCCCGCGACGGAAGCTCTGCCTGCCCCCTCGCGGTTTCGCCCCGGGCCCGGCGCCCAGAGCAGCGGCTGTTACGGAATCGCTCCCTGTGAATGAGACACAAACTCCAGAAGGAACAAATCTGGCCTGATGAAGCTCAATGAAAAAAAATTCCTCGATACGTCTTCATCATCATAAAATTTTAGAAGAATGAGGGCAAACGAAAAAATTTAAAACCCAACGTGATAAAAAACAACAAAACCCACCCCCCAGGCTTTTCCACAGCAATCGAAGTGAGAGGAGAGGGCGTCCCTAAGTCCCCAGGTGACTGGCTTTGTGTCTGAAATCACAGACCCAGCCACGCAGGCCTCCTGGTGGCAGCACCCAGTGACGAATTGCGAGGGACACAGAAAGTGTCACCCACTCGTCCTTCCTGAAAGAGCTTCTCAGAGGTGATTTACAGAAAACAAAACGAAGCGGAACAAAGCACACACCCCTGCAGCCTGCCCAGCCTGCGACAGCAAAACGCCACAGGCTGGCTGCTCTAACCCTCCATACCCTTCTTCTCATGGTTCTGGAGGCTGGAAGAACATGACCCAGGGGCCGGCAGACTCAGTTTCTAGGGAGGGCTGTCTGCTTGTGGCCGCGGTTAACAGAGCTGTATTGGACGCTGGAAATGTGCTAAGAGAATCCATCTTTCTCAACACACACAAAGAAAAGAGGCTGGCACCGTGGCTCAAGCCTGTAATCCGGCACTTTGGGAGGCCAAGGAGGGCGGATCACTTGTGGTCAGCCTGGGCAACATGGCAAAACCCTGTCTCTACTAAAAATGGAAAAAGAGAAAAAAATTAGCTGGACATGGTGGCGAGTGCCTGTAGTCCCAGCTACTGGGGGAGGCTGAGGCGGGAAGATTGATTGAACCCAGGAAGCAGAGGCTGCAGTGACCCAAGATTGCACCACGGCACTCCAGCCTAGGCGGCAAAAAAATAGAAAAAGAATTTTAGGTTGGTGCAAAAGTAATTGCTTCTAATGGCTAAAACCACAGTTACTTTTTGCACCAACCTAATAGTAACTGTGAGGGGGGAGCACGCGGACGAGCTTGACCACAGCGCCATCCACAGCGTGGATCAGAATGTCACGTGGTACACTGTAACCGCGCACAACTCCTAGCTGTGAATTCTATCTCAGTAAAGTTGAAATGATTTTATAGAAATGTAATAGCCTAGAATTAAAATCCCAGACAGCCTCAGCGCGGGTGGCAGAGGAGGCTTGTGAAGGCAGCTAACGTGCAGTGGGCGTCCCGTCTTGCTCTGGAGGAAGAACCAGGCGCTGGCCACACATGAGAGCCGGGGGAAAGTGGGCTTAAAAATGCAGGAAGTAAACTAGAAGGATGGAATAGAGGAATGACTTTAAACCATCGGAGGAATAAAATGGAACAACACAATCGAGGAAAGAAAAAATAACACTAAAGAATGGTTAATATGGGCTGGGCAAGGTGGTTCACGTCTGTAATCCCAGCACTTTGGGAGGCCAAGGCGGACGGATCACCTGAGGTCAGGAGTTCAAGACAAGCTTGGCCAAGATGGTGAAACCCCATCTCAAAAAAAAAAAAAAGAATGGTTAATATGAAACAAGATTCCGGAAAATAGTCAAACCGTGACGGTAATGACCACACGTGGACGTGGCGGGTCTCAGGACAAAAACGTCACACAACGATTTCCATCTGCAACAGACTCACCCAAAACGAAAACTTGGGGAAGCCTGCACCAGGCAAAGCTCTCAGGAAGCAAGCCATGGAAACGGCTGTCACAGACCAACAGCTGAAGGCGAAGTTTGTCCTTTTAAGGAACAAAGAGGAAGGTGATTGGCACACATGCATCAGGAAGGTACCATGATCAGGGTCTCCTATCTAACACCATGAATAGCTACGGCAAAAACATTTATAAATACATAAGGCAAAATTCTCCAATTTATAAGGCGAAATGGGCAGAAATTCAAGAAGAAATTGGCAAATTCACAGGCGTAACTGAAGTCTTCTCAGATTTCTCTCAGAAATCAAAGCTGTCAAGAACAACAAGGTGGCTGGGTGAGGTGGCTCACGCCTATAATCCCAGCACTTTGGGAGGCCGAGGCGGGCGGATCACTTGGGGTCAGGAGTTTAAGACCAGCCTGGCCAACATGGCGAAACCCTGTCTCTGCTAAGAACACAAAAATTAGCCGGGCGTGGTGGCGCATGTCTGTAATCTCAGCTACTCAGGAGGCTGAGGCAGGAGAATCACTTGAACCTGGGAGGCGGGTTGAGTGAGCAAGATCACGCCACTGCCCTCCAGCCTGGCGACAGAGCAGGACGGGGAGAATGGGACAGAACTGGAATTTAGGCAGTGGAGACTGAGGTTGCTCTCTGAGCGTGTGTGCATGTGTGTGCATACCTACAAATATGGATGTCCCTGTGCCTTCCTGCATTTATATCTACACGTGTCTTTATGGATTATGTATTATTACATATTATGCATATAAGTCACGTGTAGTGTCCATGAACACACACACATGAATGACACATGAACAAACACTCCAGACAGTGTATGGTTCTGCATCTGCTCCGCTGCGAGCAGGTCCTGAGGAGACCCTTCATCTTCAGACACACACAGAACAGCACAACCTCGCAGAGAGGGGGTCCCAGCAAGCTTCCGAAGCACCCCCACCCTGCCGGCCACACCCTCCAGCCACAGTGTCAGGAGTCACGCCAGGACGGGGGCACGTGCCGTGAGAGGACAGCAGGCGTGAGTGGAGCTCCAGGCACACTCGGACCCTGAGCACCTGGCCCCTGGCCAGCTCCGCAATGGCGCTGTTGGCTGGCAGGCCCTGCTGGGAGTGCAGCCCTCCTCGCCTCTGCCCCCTGTGAGGGGCTTCTGCCCTCACCACCCTACCCCATGCACAGGAGGCCTCACCTCCTTCCGTTTCCCGGGTTGGGTGATTGTGGGGGAGGGCAGGGCCACCGGGAGAGTGGACTGTGCCCTGAGACTCAGCCATAGGAATCTGGGGGGAAGGAAGTGGGGGACTTTGAGCTGGGCATGCTGTCCTCCCTACCAAAGCAGGGGTTCTCTCTGGAGAGTCATAGGGGCTGCAGCAGCACCCCCAGGGGCCCCCCTCACACTGCCTCCAGCTGGGACGCCCTGGAGGTCCAGTGGGGGGAGAAATGAGACGTGGGAGAGAACGAGAGGGTGCGTGCCACCCAGCGGGTGCTTCTCTCCGGTGCGGCTGGAGGGTTTTCAGAGGAACATTCATAACCTTAAATGCACTTGTTTGAGAATGAAAAGACAGAAATAGATGGTCTAAGTTTATGACTCAAGAGGCTCAAAAAATAGCTACAAAATAAACCCAGAGGCAAAGATGAAGACAATGTCAGATTTTAATGAAACAGGAAAAAGTAAAGAACCGGTATGATAAGTAGATTCAAAAACCAGTTCTTAGACGACTTGGAGCAAGGGAAAGCTAGAGGTCGGGGTGTGTGTGGCATGCGGGAGAGCCCACGCGAGGGGGGCTCCGCAAATCCAAGGGAGGACCCCGGGAAACGGGGCAGGCTGGGAGCCAGGGGCGAGGCGGTGGCTCAGGCAGCTGGAGGGACTCTGGGAAGGATGGCCAGGCTGTACAGACCGCGCTGGCAGGCCCAGGAGGGAACATCGCCAGTCCAGGTTTTCAAGATTGACAGAGAAATCCAGGGATTCAGGGAGCTCAGGGGAAGGCTCAGTCTGGCCAAAGCCCCTGAGGACCAATTGGCTGAAAGGCAATTCATGCGGGGCAGAGGCCCTGGAGAATGTGGCTGCTGCAGCCGGCCCTCGCCACGGTGTGGTCCCTGCCCTGCCTGTGAGATGGCTGGGGGCTCTGTCTGAGGGTCCCCATGCTGGGTGAGGGGCAGGGGCCAGGCCCAGAGGGGTGCGTGTGGAGGCGGGGGCTGTAGGGCAGTCAGGCTGCACCCAATGGCCAGCTGTGGCAGCGGGGCAGGGCTCATTTGAGGCCGCTTTGTCTCTGAGTGGGGTGGGCAGCCCTGGCCCCCTCATTCAGGACGTTTTATTCGTTGGCCTGAGGGCGTCCCAGCCCCGTGGATGCCGCAGCTGCAGCTCCTCCATGCCAATCCCCCAGTGAGAGGCACTCAGACCTCGCCGGGGCTTCATTTAACTCCAGACCACAAGGCTGGATCCTGGGCAGACAAGGGTGTGAGATGCTCAGCCCGGAACCCAATCACAGCCGTGAGGGAGGCCGCAGCGCTCAGACCAGGGAGGCAGGAGGAGGTGGTGTTTTTCAGAGCACTGCCAGGCTGTGTGCAGGGCTCTGGCAGTCCACTGATGTCTTCATCAAATGGGGCAGGCCACACACACAGGACCCACGGAACCCAAAGAAGGCGCTCACCGTGTGGCTTCATGCAAATGCCCCTGACTCCTTCATCGGCCCATCAGTGCGCATGCTGTCAACACCTGGAAGCGTCCAGACCAGCGCGCACGCCGCACAGCCACAGTGTCTTGATGGTGGCATAACGCCCAGTCACTCATACCCCCTCCTAGGTGTGAGCAGCAGATGGGTTCTTACTTATGTCGACAGCCAGCACTGGGTCCTCTCCAGCCCCCAGAGCCCTGGAGCCCCCTGTGTGGCTGTCCCCACGCTTCTGACCTCCTCACCCCACCACGAGCCTCATCTGCTCCCGAACCTCCCAAAGCGGAGCCTGGCCTCCTTCACTCTTTGTAACGTCTACGGATTCATTCCTGTCTACACGGCAGTGTTCAGTGGCAACTGCATGAATCCATCTGATTTAAATATTTAAAATATCCCAGAGTGTTTGGGTTTGGCGTCTCTTCCGTTTTTAACATATCAGCTTCACAGTTCACATTATTTTAATCCCTTTAAGAGATAATTGCTTTCTTTCTTTTTTTTTTTTTTTAAAGATGGGGTTTCACCATGTTGGTCAGGCTGGTCTTGAACTCCCGACCTCAGGTGATACGCCCGCCTTGGCCTCCAAAGTGCTTGGATTACAGGCGTGAGCCACCACGCCCGGCCAAGAGATAATTGCTTTCAAAGCAAAAATGCTAACAGTGTGTTATGGGGTTTATGACACATGAGAAGGTGTGATGGTGACAGTGTGGGGTCCAGGAGAGGGCAGCGGTGCTTGCTTGGAGGATCTTACCATACGCCTAACCTGCTGGGGCTGGAGAAGCCGGGGGTGGGTCACGCTCTGGCCTGGGGCAGCCACTGAAAGGGCAGCAGAGCCGCTGCTGAGGAGCCAGGTGGGGGCGCACACACGAAATCCTGAGGAAGACCTGAGGCTGGGAGACAGGTCAGAGGAACAGGGCCGACTGGAGCGTCCAGGGAAGAATCAGCACACACCGGCCGGCCAGAGCGATCCTCACCTCGAAACAAGGTCAGCAAGGCCAGAGTCGCCCCCGCAAAACCGGGCAAGCCGGACCGCTGCCCTCACTCAGCTTCTGCAGTTCCTCTGCTCATGTTCTTTGTCCCTTCCAGGACTCCACGCTGTGTTCGGCTGTCACTTCTGTCTTCTCTTGTCTTCCACGAGCTTTTTGCCTTTGAACGCACTGACCAGTCACTTCGTAGAGTGTTTCTCAGTTGGGGTGTGCCTGGGGTGTTCTTGAGATTGGAATGGGGCGATGCGTTTTTGGCAGAAATATCGGAGAAATGACCTTCTCAGAGTGCTGTATCGAGGGTACGTGATGCCAGTCTGCTTCGCCGCTGATGGCTGGGCTTTGCCACTTGGATAAGGTGGTTTCTCCACTGAAAAGCTGTTATCAGTGGAGATAAACATGTTTTTAAAGTTAATAGACATGTTGAAGCAGATACTTTGATCCTACAGAAATCTCCAAGGAAGCTAATTTAAGTATAAGACATACCAGGTAAAAAGTGAAAAGGTGAAGGAAGTTATCCCGAGCTAAACTAATCGAAGGAAAGCAGGAGTCAATTTCAAGTCAGAGTCTAGGGATGAAGAGGGTCATTTCTTGACGACACAGGGGTCAACCACTCGAGCATGCCCAATGTGAGTGCAGGGTCTCAAAGCACATGCAGCAAAAGCTGAGAGAGCTGCAAGGAAAAATTACAGATAAATCTGAAATTGCAGTCAGAAGTTTCCACACCGCTATCAAGAATTTGTTTGTTTGCTTGATAGTGGTGTAGAAACCTCTGACTGCATCCGTTGCCCAGGCTCAAACGCAGTGGCACAATCAAGGCTCACTGCAGCCTTGACTTCCTGGGCTCAAGAAGTCCTCCTGCCTCAGCCTCCCAGGTAGCTAGGATTGCAGGCACGTGCCACCATGCATGGCTAATTTTTTGATTTTTTTTGTAGAGATGGTGTCTCACTTTGTTGCCCAGGCTGGTCTCTCAGTAATTAGCAGAGCAAGTAGACAGAAAGTGGATGATAATTTAGACTACTCAAATAACACAATTGTTGCCATTTATAGGACACTCCATTGAGCAACAGAACCACTGCCAACCATATTCAGGGCCGTGAATGAGTCTCAATAAATTTAAAAGGATTCAAAACATAGACTATGTCCTCTGACAACAATGGATTTAAATTAATGATCAATAGCAGAAAGAGCTCTGGAAAATGCCCAAATATCTGGAAATGAAATAGCATACTTCTAAACTTATGGATCAAAAAAGAAATCAAAGGGAAAATTGTAAATTATCTTAAGCTTCATGAAAACAAAAATACAGTATGTCAAAATTTCTGGGATGCAGTCAAAGCTGGACTTAGAGGGAAATTTATAGTACTAAATGCTTATACTAGTAAAGAAGGTTACTGATCAGTGACCCCAGCTTCCACCTTAAGAAACCTAAAAAAGAAGAGAAAGTCAAACCCAATGTAAGCAAAAGAGGCTGGTGCGGTGGCTCATGCCTGTAATCCCAGCACTTTGGGAGGCTGAGGCAGGAGAATTGCTTGAACCTGGGAGATGGAGGTTGCAGTGAGCCAAGATCGCCCCACTGTACTCCAGCTTGGGCAACAAAGCAAGACTCTGTCTCCAAAAAAAAAAAAAAAAAAAAAAGTAAGCAAAAGAAAGAATAAAGATAGAGTGGAAGTCAATGAAAAAAAAAGTGCAACATTCAATGAAACCAAAAAACTATTTCTTTGAGAGGATCAATATAATTGATCCTATCTGATTGTTCAGTTAAACTTCTATCTGATTGTTCAGTTAAAAAAAAAAAGCCACAAATTACCAGTATCAGGAATGAGAAAGGTGACATCACTTCATACTTCACAGATATTGAAAGGATAAGGGAATATTATGAACAACTTTATGCCATTAAATTCAACAACGTATATGAGATGGGCAATTTCTTGAGTGATACAAACTTCATATATTCAGTCAAGAATAAAGTAACCTCAGCAGTTGTATATCCATTAAATAATTCAACCACATATAAAAACGATAATACGTCATGACCACGTGGGGTATATCCCAAGGACACAAGAGGGATTTAGCACTTTGAAGTCAGTATACTGTATCATATTAACAGACCATCAAGCAAAAAGATTCTCAACAGACACAGAAAAACAAAATCCAACTTTCATTCCCAATTTAAAAACTCTCAGCAAACCAGAGAAAGGATAGTCTTTTGAACAGCCTGGAAAAAACTAATTAGCCACATACACAAAATGTAAACTTTGAACCATATCTCATACCATAACCCCAAATCAACTTAAAATAGTAATAGACCCAAATGCAAACCTTTAAAACTCTAAAACCCTTGTGACTTTGGGTGAGGCAAAGATTTCTTACATAAAGCAGGATCCATATAAGAAAAACAGATAAATTGGACTTCCTCAAAATTAAAAACGTCTGCTTTTGGAAAAACTGTTAAGAGAATGAAGACACAATCCAAAGGCTCAGCAAAAACATTTACAGATCCCATATCTGATGAAGGACTTGTATCCAAAATATACAACAAACTCGAAAACTCAGTAACGAGAAAATAAACAACCCAGTTAAAAGTGAGTAGAAGATTTGAGCTCAACACTTCCTGCGGAGATGGGGAATAAACAGATGAAATGATGCTCAACACCACTGGCCAACGGGAAAGCGCAAATTAAAAACACAATTCCATCTACTGCCACACACCTCTTACAGTATCTGAAATTGAAAAGACCGACCATACCAAGTGCTGGGGAGGATGTGGAATGTAAAACCATACAATCACTTTGGCAGTTTTTAAAAAAGTTTAACATATGACTACCATGGCATCCAGCCACTCCACTCCTAGATATGGAGTCAAGAGAAAGAAAAGCCTTCATCTGAAGACTTGTACACAGTGTTTGGATAAACTTTATCTGTAAGAGTGAGCACCAGAAACAACCCAAATGCCCACAGCACGTGAATGGATGCACACTGTGGTACATTCATACACCGGAGTACCACGCGGTGGTAAAGGAAATACGCATTAATAAACCCAATGACACAGGCGAATCTAAAAAATCCTTGTGCCAAGTGAAAGAAGTTACACAACAAGTATATACTACATGATTCAATTTATGCAAATTACAGGAAATGCAAAGTAATCAGTAGTGACAGAAGGCAGATCAGTGCTTGCCTGTGATGAGATGACCAAGAAGGAACTCAGGGGTGTTTACTACGCAGATGGTGGTGATGGTTTCACAGGTGTATCCAAGTGTCAAAACGTATCAAATTTAAATGTGTGGCTTTATCAGTTACGCCACGACAAAGCTACATTTTGAAAACCATGAGAACGGCTCAGGTCCAGCCCAAATGCCCCCATCCTGCATTTCCTGCCTTCCTTGGGATGTCAGACGCCAGGTGGAGGAGCTGGGGTCGTGGGCAGGAGAGGACATAGACGGGCGGAGATCTAGCCCTACTCACCCCCTAACACGGGCTTCCTGCAGACCCAGGGTCTTCAAGCCCCAGAAGTCCCGTGCCAGAGGGAAGAGAGGATTTGCCCAGAGTGAGGGGCAAGGTGTGGACCCAGCCCGTCTCGGCCCGCAGGCCCCGCCCACACCCCACAACCACGCCCACAGCCCCCAACCACGCCCACAGCCCGCCCACAGTCCTTGCGACCTGGGTCTCAGTACCAGCTCCATCTAAAGCCTCACCACCGCCCTCTCCCACGCCCCGCCCCATCTCCCTCAGGCCCCGCCCTGCCTCAGGCCCCGCCCCAAACCCCGCCCCCACCTAATCACAAGTCCTGTTCAGGGTTCCTTACATGCCCCGCCCCTGCCCCGCCCCGCCCCGCCCCTAGGCCCCGCCCCACGGGAATCGACACCGCCAGTCTCCGCCTTTTGCCCCGCCCCTTGCTCTAGGCCCCGCCCCTCGCCCACGCAGGCCGGAGCCGCGGCCTCCCCAGCGAGTGTTCGCGGGCGCCGGTGCAGGGGCAGCGGGGTCGCCGCCGCGCGGGGTGTTGCAGAGGGGTGTGGCGGGCTCCGAGAGGCCTGGCAGCGGCTCGCAGAGCAGCCTCCAGCCGCAGCCGCGCAGGTAAAGCCCTCACCCAGCCCCGGGAGCGTGGCTCCCCCCTTACCGTGCCCATCCCCCGCCGCGAGTGCCGGGGTCCCGGGGTTCCAGGGTCCGGGGGTCCCAGGGCCGGGGGTCTAAAGGCTCGAGGTCCCGGGGTCCGCGCCCCGCCCGGCCAGCTCTGCGCGCGGCCCCGCCATCCACGCCCAGCGCGGGCCGCGCGCACAGGGCTTGGCTTCTGTTTTCTCGGTTTCCTTCTTCAGGCAGTTGAAGAAAAGGCGCGGTTCTGTGCCCGGTGCGAGCCGAGACTCCGTTAGGGCTGGCGGGGAGGGGCTTGCTGGGTTATCCCAATTTTCGAGGATTGTGGGAGTCAGCCGGGCGATGGCCGCGGGAGTAGCCCCTGGCGCGCGAGCGCCCGCTGGTGCCCGGCCACGTGCCGGGCCTGACCCGCGCTCCAGCTTTGGGAGAAGCTCCAGCCATCCCCCAACCTCCCGGCTTCCACCCTGAGGAGGGGCTTGGTGGTCCCAGGCCGCCGCCTCCCGACCGCCCGGCTTTTGGTCCCCAGCGGTGCGGTAGGTGGCCAGGGCTGGCCGTAGTGACCACCGCCTAGGTCACGCAGGACCCCCTGGCAGTGCCAGCTCCCTGCACTTGTGCGACGCTCCTCCCGGGCGCATATTGGGAGTCTCCAGAAGTAAGTTACAGGCAGAGCCGTTTAAGGAGGCGTCTCCCCACCCCAGACCCTTCACTGGGCACTGGGCACCGTCTCCACTGCGTTTCCCAGGTGACTGCAGCAGGCAGCTCTGACCACCTCCCTCCTTCTTCCCTACCGCCCTCCCTCCTTCTTCTTCCCTTTCAGAGCTGCCAGAGTGGAGCGCATTGCTTCTCCCAGCAGGGCAGGACGGCGGGTTCGCCTCTGGTTGGAGGAGGCCTTGTCCACGCGAAGAGTTCCATCCCCAGGCAGTAGCAGAGGGCACGTGTCCCTGCCCCAGGCAGGTCAGGATGGGCTCCGTGGACCCACCTCGCCGCTCGCTGCTGCTGGTCTGCGCCCAGGCGTCTTGCCTCTTCCTCCTCTTCTGCCTGCACCTGGGCGACTCCTGCCCACAGCCCTGCCAGTGCCCTGACCACGCGGGGTCCGTGGCTGTCGACTGTAGCTTTCGGGGCCTGCAGGAGGTCCCCCAGGACATCCCCGCCGACACCGTGCTCCTGAAGCTCCACGCCAACCAGATCTCCCACCTCCCAGATGGGGCCTTCCAGCACCTGCACCGGCTCAGGGAGCTGGATCTGTCCCACAATGCCATCGAGGCCATTGGCCCTGCCACCTTCACGGGCCTGGCCGGGGGCCTGCGGCTGCTGGACCTGTCCTACAACCGTATCCAGCGGATCCCCCAAGGATGCCCTGGGCAAGCTCGGCGCCAAGATACGCCTGTCCCACAACCCTCTGCACTGTGAGTGCGCCCTCCAGGAAGCCCTGTGGGAGCTGAAGCTAGACCCTGACTCCGTGGACGAGATCGCCTGCCACACCTCGGTGCAGGAGGAGTTCGTGGGGAAGCCTCTGGTTCAGGCTCTGGACGCGGGTGCCAGCCTCTGCAGTGTCCCCCACAGGACCACCGACGTGGCCATGCTGGTCACCATGTTCGGCTGGTTCGCCATGGTCATCACCTACGTCGTGTACTATGTGCGCCACAACCAGGAGGATGCCCGCAGGCACCTGGAGTACCTGAAGTCTCTGCCCAGCGCGCCCGCGTCCAAGGACCCCCTTGGCCCGGGGCCCTAGCGTCTGTTCCGGCAGACCCTCGCCGGTGGCTGCTGCCACTTCTGTAGCAGGTGGTGACTGATGCTGCTTCTGCTGTCCCCCGACGCAGGTGTCACAGACGTGTGCTGTGCCCCACCCCCGCACTCAGGTGCAGCAGCACCTCCAGGCAGGGAGGTTTTGCCATCAGATCCGCTTGACGGATGAGGAACCTGAAGCTTAGAGAAACGGAGTGACTGCCCGTGACGACACCATCAGGAGATGACCCCAGTGGGACTTCAGCCTGGGCTGTCCATCGTGGCAGTCTGCTTTCCTTCTGCCGTGCCAGTCTCTGCCACGTGGGGCCGCAGGCGGTGGATATGCATGCAGAGGAGGAAGGGCGCACTCCACAGCGTGAGGGCTCACGAGAGGGGGCTTGGGTGTGGGTTCACCTGCTGAAGGCGCTGATAAGTCCTGTGTTGGGGGAGCTGGCTTGCCCTTGTTTGCCTACAAAGTGCGTTGTGGGTTAACATGAGCTCTGTCACAAAGTTCCGAGTACACTGGAACATGAGCCTTGTTCCCAGAGCAAAGTAACAGAGACCAGGTTTTTCTAGAGTGGGGATGTGCTGGTCAAACTGTCCTTTATTCTCACAGCGTTTGTTTTGAGTAACTGTAGTGCCAACATTTCAGTCCAGTGATGAGGTGAGCAGTCCCGAGAGAGACCTGTGAGAAGTCCAGGGTCGATTGCCCAGGGGCAGGCAGCAGCCACACACCCGGGCCCTGCCTGCTTCCTGCCCCTCTGGCTGTGCCTGTTGCGGGAAGCCCTGCCCCGGCATGATGTCGGCTCACTGCAACCTCCACCTCCCGGGCTCAATCACCTCTTCTGCCTCAGCCTCCCGAGTAGCTGGGATTACAGGCACATGCCACCACACCCAGCTAACTTCTGTATTTTTAGTAGAGACAGGGTTTCACCATGTTGGCCAGGCCAGTCTTGAACTCCTGGCCTCAAGTGATCCTCCCGCCTCGGCCTCCCAAAGTGCTGGGATTACAGGTGTGAGCCACCGCGCCTGGCCCTGTGCCTTGCTTTTCTACTCACTGAGATCTAAAACAGCTCTTTTTCCAAGGCCAGGAGTACTGGTGTTTAATGTTTCAAGGCCAGTCAATGGGATGCTTCAGTTTCTCCGGCAACAGGAACTCTCTCTTTTCACCTTTGCTGCCAGGAATCTCAGAGAAAATTTAGTGCTTAGTTTTCTTACCTTACTTCACATTCAGGTTAGATATTACCTCCACCTATATGACAGTAATTCCTGATTTTATTTTTTATTGTCTTTTTAATGAGTGTTTATATTTTAAAGTACTTTGAGTATTTTTGGGGGGAGCAAATGAGTTCTCAGTGTACATTGTGTTGACTGATGTGTACGAATGTAGAGATGTTTCACCAAGCAGATGCTTAAAAATGATTCGCAGTTTCAGGTGTTTCTGTTTGGAAAGCATCAGGCGATTGAAGTGGGAGGTGAGAGCCTGTCCAGTGTGCGTGCTGGTCCTGCTGTGCCCAGTGTGTGCAGAGTGAGTCACGGGGGCGTCTGCGTTGTGAGGTGCTTGGTGGGCTTTGCTCTGCCCCTCTGTGCAGACGTGGGGAGGGTGGGGAGCCGGGCCCAGTGTGTGAGTGGAGGCAGTGCCATCCCTGCCTGCTTCCCTCATGCCACGCTGCCTGAATGTCGCTGTGCCCAGAGGACGGAGACCTCCAGCGCCACTCACCCTTCCGGTGAGAGCTAGAACAGAGTGCGCTGGTGCTGGCGTGGGGCCGTGTGGTCCTGGTGGTCCAGACAGGTCCAGCATGTGGCGGGGGGTCTGGTTCCACTGTTTGGAGGAAGTGGGCACTGACATGGTGGAGTACCCGGGCCGGTGGGAGTTTGCTAAAAGCAAAGGATGAGGATGTGTGGGTGAAGGACTGGTGCTGTCCTGGCTCTCTGATGGATGCAGGCGGGGCAGGTGAACTGTTGCTGGCCTGGCCGATGGGTCTGGGGTCACGTGGCAATTGGCGTCCTCCTGCCACCCCTTCTCCATGCCAGGGTGCCTGTGGTGTGTTTGCCTGACATTTGTGACCCCAGGTCCCAAGGAGAGTGTGGACCGAGGCCTGGGTGGTGAAGGCAGGCCCCTGGCTTGGCCCTGAGTCCTGTGGGTGCTGGCCATCCCATCTCGCATTTTTAGGGGCTCTTTCCCTACTGCCAGGGGACTCGTCATTTGCCCTAACCCTAATGCTAACCCCTAACCCAACCCTCACCCTAACCCTAGGAGAGGAGCCCAGGCCTGGGTCGCTCCCCCTGCTTGAGTTTATTCTTGGGCTTTGGAGCCCCAGATACCTGCCCAGAGGCTAGCTGGTGTGCGGTGGGGTCCCCAGTGTGGCCACCAGCAGAACCATCCTGATCTGTGGGGCTGTCCCTGGTATGGTGGGGCTCCCTGGGACAGGAAAGCCACCCATGGCAGGGAGACTCCCAGGCCCAGTCCCCGCGCAGACCCCACAGAAGCTGGCTGGAGGCTCTGGGGATGCAGGGTATGGGCCTGCAGGGGTTGCGTGGCAGGCTGTGGGGAGTGAGGAGGCCCCTCTCGTGGAAGGGCCCTGTGGAGGGGAATCTGGCCCTAAGAGACCCCCGGCCTCCTTTGCAGGGGCTGCCCACAGGAGGGGAACCGGGGACCGCTTCCTACCTCAGAGCCTGGGGCCCCCAGTCTGCCCTGCAGGGAGGTGGATGGCAGTTGTAAACTGCACACGAGGCTGGGCTAAACCTGGATGTCTTGTTTCATAACCGAAGCAGCTAGGAAGCTCTGGCTTCACCCAAAGGTCATCGGGCAGGAGATGGGGACGAGTGTCCAGACTGCAGGCAGGGCCCAGCCAGCGAAGGGCCGTTTCCCACTGAGCGCCACGGCTGGTCATGTTCTGTGGAATGTGCGGACGTGCATGCCCCATCAGACAGGCTCTGGAATCAGACAGGCTCTGGAATCAGACAGGGTCTGGAATCAGACAGGGTCTGGAATCAGGCTCTGGAATCAGACAGGCTCTGGAATCAGACAGGCTCTGGAGTGGAGCTGCTGTCTTGGGCAGTTCTTCCTGAGGGTCTGCAAAATGCCGAGGTCACCAGAGCCAAGGTAGGAAGGCCGGGAGCCCGGCTCCTGAAGAACTCCGAACAGGTATGGCCCAGGGCTGGGAGGCAGCTGACCCCACGGCACACGGCACAGAGGGTGGCCTGGAGCCCTGGACGCTCCTGGCACATCCCCTCATGTTAGGCTCGTCTGCCTGGCCTTCCTGGACCGCAGCGGCCAGGAGCTGAAAGCGATGAGCCCCAGCTCCCTGCAGCTGGTCTCCATGGGATTTCTGTCCGCCAGTCAGACGCGTTTGCACAGCACTTGGATTCTGAACTTGGAGAGGCAGGTGCAGGTGCAAGTGGTGGCCGGGACTGTCCCCGTGTCTGACTCCGTGGTCCTCTCAGCCCTTCCGTGAGTCCTCAGTAAAGCTCGCTGTGCTTCAGTCAGCAAGCGTGGATTCTGCTGTCTGCAACTCTGCAGCCCGGCCTGAACCTCAAGCCTCCCCCCTCCCTCAGACCTTGCCGAGGAACCTGTGAGTCCACAGCTGTGGGCCCAGCAGGGCTGCAGGAGCCTAACCTGCATGAGCCCCCTGGGGGTGCAGAGCCAGCTTGTGCAGGCTCGTGACAGCGGACAGTTAAAGGTTACTCCTGACAGCCAGCTGTTAAGGTTTCAGGCATGTTTGCACCAGGTGACATCATGATAGCCTGACTGTGACCATGGCAGGAGTCTCTACATCAAGGAAACTGGCAAACGCCAACCCACCGGGCTCCCCTGCCTGCCCCCAGAGGCCGTTGGCGTCTTCCAGTCCACACGCTGGGGGCCTTGTTGTGTGTCTGCCTCCCAGGCTGGGGCGAGGGACTCCAGAGAACCCCGTTGTGCAGGCTCTTGGTCAGTAGCAGAGTGTGGTGCCTGCGCCGGGGGATGCATTCTCTGTGTGACCTCCACAGCCCAGGTCGGGATGTGATTTGTTTCTCCAGGACCGTGACTCTCAGATACACCTCCCACTGGTGCCTGGTGACCCCAACAGCCTGGCCCCCACCCCCAGGCCCCAGCCTGCCCAAGGGTCATGGGTGCTGGCCTGTCCCTGCTGTCCTCCTGACCACCTGGTGCTCCTGGCTGCCCTGCCCGGTCCCCTATGTCCTCAGGACAGCCTGGCTACTCCCACCTGCTGGCCCCTGCCGGCCTACCTGCTTCCCAAGCACGCCCTGGCCCTCAGCTCCTGGGGTGTGGGAGGAGGGGTGTGGAGGGGGAGACCTCGCCTTCTGCCTGCAGCGACTCCCACCTGTCACAGAGCCCCCCGTCACATCACCACCAAGTCCTGCCCTTCCCCAAGTGGAGGGACGGGACAGCCATGTGGATCCTGAGTCCTGCCCCTTGGGAAGGGCTGGCTGCAGAAGCTGGGCTGCTCTCCTCAGCGTGAGGAGACCCAGCTCCCCGTTCCGCACCCCGTGGCGTCTCTCCAGGGGAAGGGAGTGGTTTTATTCAAGCAGAACACTGTTTTCTGCAGTTTCATCTTCTTTCAGGAGACATCGAACGTGAATCCTCCGTGGAGTGTAGCATTTCCCAGTGTCTGGATGCACCGTTTATTTCAGTCCCCATGATCAGTGTCTAAACCGTAACATTCAGTCACAGAGAGTTTCACACACATGGGAAGAAAGGGAGTGCCGTGCCGGCTCCATTCGCCTGCTACTGCCGTGATCCATGCCTGCTCGACCAGCTTCCCATCCTCACACCAGTCTGCGTTCTCCCGACAAATGCGTAAAAGCAAATCCCAGACCTAAAAAAAAACCAAACCTATCTGTAAATAGAAGCAGGAACCCTCCACAGATGGGGCTTCTTTTTGTTTTGAACATACAACCACAAACCGCCATCCACCTGAAAATCACATCCAGCGGTCCCTGAGTCTCCCTGGCTTGGTGCTCGCATCTCCCTGACAGCCTGGTGGTATCTCCCGGGCTCGCTGGAATCAGGGTCTCCCCAGCACTCTGCCGAGGCAGCTGGCCTCTTAGGTCTCTCAGCAGAGGGGCCCCTCGAGGTGGTTCTGCTGAAGCTGCCTGGCCGCTGGCCGGGGGATGCCCCTCCTGGATTCTGCAGCGTGCCCCCACGATGCCACGATGCCCAGGCAGCACCTCTGTGAAGGCCTGGGCCTGCTGGATTTCCCCTAGGACTTGCTAGCTGTGCTTTGCTGCATCTCTTCGGTCGTCACCTGGGGACTTTTGCCCCACTGTTCATTCACGGGGTGGCTGAGCAGGATCAGCTGTCCACGAGCCCTCTTCCCTTATCAGCTAGAATCTTCCAGGAAGCACATCCGCGCCCCTTCCCTGCGCCTGGTTCCTGCGGGATGGCAGCAGGGTCACTGGCTACTTTCCTTGGTTCACCAAGTGCAGAGTGAAGAGTTGCTTCCTCTAACAGCGGCCGGCATGTTGTAAGCATCATTTTGCATGACTCTAAACACATTTGGTGGCCTTACTTTTCCGAATGCAGCCACAGTGTCCTGTCTGTGACCAGTGGCACCTCCACATCCGCTGTCTTTATGACCTTCCCTGGTTGTCCTTGCAGCTTCGTGGCTCTTGGGTGGGACAAGGGGTTCTTGTCTTGTCCCTTCCTGCCCTGGCCCTGGGGAGCCCTGATTCCTTTTGGGGGAGAGGCACCCACAGCCTGGACTTGATGGGTGCTCACCGTGACCCAGCCCTGCCCCTCAGGCATCCCTGGTCTGTCTCCTTGAAAACTCAAACAACCCATAGGCTCCCCTGGGTGCTTCCTGTGCCTCCGGGCTCAGGTGCCGCCCTCCCACCCTCACCTGGCCCTCAGTGGCATCTCCAGCTCACCTTGGCTTCAAGTACCTGGAGGGAGAGGGTTCCACCTTCATGTCACCTCCCTCGTTAAGGCCATCTCTGTGATGAGCAGAACTGCAGCCCGCAAAGATGTCCCTATCCTCATCCCAGGAGCCTGTGAAGACACCACCTTATGTGGCAGGAGGGACTTTGCAGGTGGGATTAGATCCAGGACCTAGAGATGGGCAATGTTGTCACAGGGTCCTGGTGAGTGTGGGGGAGGGAGCTATGAGCACAGGAGGTCGGCGTGCTGTGCGGCTGCCTTGGAGGCGGGGGTGGGGGGAGTGGGGGCGACCCCAAGCCAGGTGCAGGAAAGGCAGGAAACAGGTTCTCTCCTGGAGCCTCCAGAGGGAGCCAGCTGGAGCAGCACCTTGGTTAGCCCCGCGAGAGTTGTGTCCAACCTCTGACCTGCAGAATTCTGAAATAGATGCTCTTCAAGCCCCAAGTTTGTAGCAGTTTGTTTCAGCAGCCACAGGACACCAGCCACCTCCCCACAGTGAAAGCTGCCCACAGGGGCAGAGCCAATGGACCTTGTGCTCTGGGCACCCTGGACACTGTCCCTGGGGCTCAGTTCTGGGGTGAGTGTGTATTTAATGCCATGGCCGAGTGACTGCAGGATCTCACATTGCCTCTGTCAGCCTCTCTCCCTTCCCTGAAGGATGGGAGCGTACCTTCCAGATGGGACGGGGGCTGCGGTGTGGGGTGGCTCGGTGCTGCTGGCCACCTGGATCCGCACACACACTCGGGCACACACACAGGAACATGTACACACGCTCGCTCTCCCTGCACACACATGCACACACACACACTTGATCTCACTGCACACATACACCGACACACACTCAGGCACACTGTCCTGCATGCCTGAGCTGGGGAAGCCCTGACTGATGAGACTCAGGTCAGTGACAGCAAAAGCCCTGCAGCCTTGTGACAGGGGCCAGGGAGGCTGCCCGCCTGGGAGGGGACAGCAGCCACGGCCCCATGTGGCCAAGCTTGCTGGGGAGGGTCCCTCAGTTCCTTCTCACACTGGCCTGGTGTGCTGGTCATATTTCTATTTTCAGATGAGAAACTTGAGACTCTGAGGTCTGGAGGAAGGAAGGACACACTCAGGACAGGGCTTGTTTGGGGGCACAGCTGGGCTGGAGTCCGGGTCTCTGACACTCAGGTCTGGAGACCCTCTTCGGGAACCTGGAACGTGGCAGATGTCCAAACAAACGGGCAAGTCCCTGGGGGTGCCCCAGAGTGGGTAGTGGCCAGCGCCCCGCATTGCCATGCCAGGGACTTTGCAGGTGGGGATTAGATCCAGGACCTAGAGATGGGCAATGTTGTCACAGGGTCCTGGTGAGTGTGGGGAGGGAGCTATGAGCACAGGAGGTCGGGGTGCTGTGTGGCTGCCTTGGAGGCGGGGGGTGGGGAGAGTGGGGCCAGGGGCGGGGCTGCCAATGCCGGGAGCCCAGTGCACTGGGCTCTGCACCTGTAGCCATGGCAACGATGCTGGCTGTGGATGGAGTGGACCCTCAGGTGCCACTGGGCGATGCTGGCCACCTGTGGCTTTGGGACCCAGCTAGGGGTCAGCGGGGCGGACTCATTCCCCTCGCCCCGAGTTCAGGCACAGGGAGCTGTGGAGACAGGCCCACCCATGCTGATCTAACTGAGAGCCCGGCTGTCAGGGAGAGGAGGGGGCATTGGAGGAAGGGCAGCAGACACAGGGGAGGGAGCAGTGGCCTGGGGCAAGATGGAGGGCGGCCACCCGTTCCCCAGTGCAGCCAGGTCAGGACACTGATCCCAGCAAGCCCTTCGGAGTGGGAGACTGAGGCACAGCTGATGACTCGCTCTAGGTGATACCAGCCGTGAGAGCCGGGGTGGGCATGAAGACAGGGAGGGTGGCCCACGGCCACTTGGGAGGACTTAGCAGCCAGGGCGATGATGCCAGAGTCACTTGTGAGAACCCCTGAGAAGAGTGAGCATCTTCACCTAGTGACGTGGCGACGGCATATTTGCCCAAACTAACGGTGGCAGGTGCAGTGCCCAGACCAGGCCGGAGACCGAGATGATGGCGGGAAGTCTCGTGTGTCAAGGTGCTCAGCTCCAGGTGCCAGCTGGCCCGAGGTGACCGTGGACCAGCTGTGGGGTCCTGGTCCGCGTCTCCCTCCATCACCCACCTCCCCGGCCATGTACGTGCTCAGATTTTAGGCCATCAGTGGCAGACCCTGCAGGCCTCTGTGGGCAGCGGTCACCTCGCTTTGCGCTCACACCATATGCTCACGGCTTCGAAGGGTCTGGGCGCCACGTGGGCCCCAGCCCAGCTCCTCATGTGGTCCCTACCAGGCTGCACCGGGAGCCCCTCCATGGGCACAGGTAAGCTGGAGGAGCCCCCTGGATGGGCGCCCTCTCTCCTGTCCTCGCTCGGCATGGCAGCATGCTGGGGAAGCTGCCCTCTCGCCCCTCCTGGGCACAGCTTGCACTTCTGAGTCCCAGCCAAGGTGGGTGGGTGGCTGGGTGCAGGTTATGGGCTCAGGGTGCCACCAGAGAGCAGCTCTGCTCCAGTCCGTGCGGCCCAGGTCTCCGCAGGCTCCAGGTGTCTGATGTCCCTGTAACCACTGGCAGGGTGAGGAGATCCAGGCCTCGGGGTGGAAACTTCTACCCCTTATCCTTGCCCTGGCCTAGGGCCTCAGCCAAGAAGTCACTTGGATTCAGAGTCTGTGAATCTGGTATCAGGATGATTGGGCTGTGAAGACATAGGTTTCCCAAGTCAGCCATTTGCACTGTCATCCCCAAGGGGGGTATCTCGTCAGTCTTCAGGTGTTTAGCAGCCCAGGGACGAGGACCGGGAAGGACACTTCTGTCAAAGGTTGGCCCGGGTGCTCCTGCAGGGCTGGGCTGCTGGTGTCCCGTTTGCTTGGTACCTGTGGGTGTCACTTAGGATTGAAGCCTGCGTCTCTTCGTTCCTGGGTGTAACTGCTGAAGTGAACCAAGCCCTTCATGTGCCACAGCTTCAGCATTTGTGCTGGTATTTCAGGTCAACTTATTTTATTTTATATATTTTTATTAAAAAATAATAAAAATACGTAAAATAAAATAAGTTGATCTGAACTTATTTTATTCAGATCTCGTGCAGTCGCCCAGGCTGGAGTGCAGTGGCACGATCTCAGCTCACTGTAACCTCCGCCTCCCGAGTTCAAGCGATTCTCCTGCCTCAGCCTCCCAAGTAGCTGGGATTACAGACATGCACCAGCACGCCAGGCTAATATTTGTATTTTTAGTAGAGACGGGGTTTCACCATGTTGGCCAGGCTGGTCTCAAACTCCTGACCTCAGGTGATCCTCCACGTCAGCCTCCCAAAGTGCTGGGATTATAGGCATGAGCCACCTCACCCAGCCTAGATCTATTTGCTTATATTTTAAAATATATAAAACTATTTATTTCACAAATATGTCACCCTGGATAGGTGTCTTCTGTTTTCATTTACTTTCATTGTTTTACCTTTAGAACATTTTTCCCTGAAATTAAAAAAAAAAAAAAAAAACCGTTCTATTCTAAAATCTTTTCATTTCCAACATTTGTAAATTTAACCTTTCCAAAAATTATGCCAATCATAGGTTGATTTGTTTACTAAGCATTTTCATGTAATTTAACACCTGGAGGCCAAGTATTAAGTAGTTTTACCAAGTAATTCTTTAAGATGCTTTTGTGGCGCATGCCATTTATTTAAAAGGGCTGCATCGGCCAGTCGCCGTGGCTGGCTCACGCCTGTCATCCCAGCTGTTTGGGAGGCTGAGGTGGGCAGATCACTTGAGGTCAGGAGTTCGAGATCAGCCTGGCCAACACAGTGAAACCCCATCTCTACCAAAAATACAAAAATTAGCCAGGAGTGGTGGTGTGCACCAGTAGTCCCAGCTACTCAGGAGGCTGAGGTGGGAGGAGTGCTTGAACCTGGGAGGCAGAGGTTGCAGTGAGCTGAGATTGTGCCATTGCACTCCAGCCTGGGCAGCAGAGCGAGACTCTGTCTCAAGAAAAAAGAAAAAAGGGTTACATTGGGATTTTGATTGGAACTGCATAGAAACTGCATATTAACCTGGGACATTGTGGCAATGCTAGGACATCAGTTTGAAGATTTGTCTAAGTCTTTGTGTCCTGCAGTCTGATTTTGCTTATTTCTAGGAGTGCGGATGGCTTTAACCAGGTTCTCTTCCTGTCTGACGCGGGGAAGCAGGCAGTGCCGGTGAACTTCACAGATGGTGAGAGACCCGAGTTCTATGGCCTGGAGTAAGGAGGAGGATATTCCCCAAGGGGCTGCTAATTTCTAGAGGCTTGGCAGCGAAGAAGTTTATTTGGAGGGGGATAAGCATGTTGTCGGGAAATGATCTGACTCACACGTGCTATGCATGAACTGTAATTACATGTCCCATGTAATGTTTAGGATTATCTGTACTGGGTGACACGCACATACTTGAGAACTCGGTTTGTGGATTTTGGCCTGGTTGATGTATGACAGGTCGTCACGACAGTTCATATTCTGCTTAATATTCATGCAGGGCACAATTTACTGTACAATAATACATAAACGTACACTGTGTGGTCAAACACATCATGCACAGTGGGAAGAGCAGGAGTGCACAGTGTTCATAGGTATAGTCATCATTCACAGGAGTTTTTCCAATACTCACATGGCAGTTAGAATTAATTAACTGCACCTCAAGTATGAATTGGGGTAAAGTAGAGGGGTAAGTAGAATCATAGCTTTGGGCACTACTGGTGGAGCAGATAGCTTCTTCCTTGAATTGGCCCAGGGAGCAGCGTTCTCCATTTTTGGTTTACAAGACCAGAGTGACATAAATATACCACAAGGACGTCTTCATTCAAGTAGCTTGTTTTCGATTCAGCTAGTGAGTGCTACTAAAAGGAGAATGAGAGGGAAATACAGCATGGACGCTACTTGACCAATCATAATGAGAGGCTGTTCTGTGGGTTGACCCCCCTCATCCGTGTGTGTGTGAGAAGATCTGCTCCTAGAATTAAAAAAGACATCGGCTGAATGGTGGAATATTATGGACGCTCCGTGTTTAGACAGGTGAAGTGCTGGGGCAATGGCCAGGATAAGAACAGAGAAGGCAAGGGCTGGAACTCCTCCTGATGTCCTGGGGATGGAGCACAGGGTTGATGAGTCCTTCTGGTTTGATGGGAGCTGCTGCGTTAGGGGACTTGCCAAGGTATAATAACTAGCTCTCCTAGTAGGTCAGGTTGAAACAGGACTACAACAGGTAATCATCATGGGAGAAGAACTAAGGCACTATGGGTGAAATGGGATTGGTCACAATCTGACGAAATTCCTGATGTCTTACTGGATCCTGTTACCTGAAGGGAGAGCAGGTGGACAGCTACCAAGTCAGTGATGCTGAGAGGCAACATTAAGTGAAAAGTGAAGAATCGTGTCCGGGTGGTTCTGTCAATGGAAGGTCTGTCTCCATTTCACGCCGCTGGATTGGTGCCTGCGGAATGGAACCGCCGGCCTCGGGGTCGTACTGACTGTTTGTGAGTGCTGCTTGTATTAGTCCGTTCTCACACTGCTATAAGGAGCTACCTGAGGCTGGGTGATGGATGAGGAAAAGCGGTTTCATTCACTCACAGTTCTGTAGGCTGTAGAGGAAGCATGGCTGGGAGGCCTCAGGAAACTTACAATCCCGTGGAAGGTTAAGGGGAAGCAAGCACCTTCTGCACGTGATGGAGCAGGGAAAAGAGAGAGAAGGGGAAAGTGCCCCACACTTTTAAAACATCAGACCTCATGAGAACTCATTCACTATTGAGGACCAAGCTCTCATTTTTTTTTTTTAATCTTGACCAAATTCCTATCTAAGGGGTCTGGATGGTAATGTCCTACAAACCATAAATTCTCATGAGATGGTTTTATTTAACCCTGCATGTCGTGACTTACTTTCTAGTCTGACTCTGGCATAACATTATGTGACAAAGAAGAAAATCAAAATAATTTACCCCAAAACATGTTTCTTTGCGATACCTTGAAATGACCCTGCAAAGCTGTCCTTTGTGGAGGAAAATGTGCATCTGTCAAGAATCTCTGTTAAAATAGCCACATCTTCTTCCAGACCCTCCCAACCCTAAAGAGATTAACTAAGCGTGTAGCACATCTTAAACGTCTGAATACGAAGCATTTGTCATCTGTTGTCTCTAAGGGCAGCCACCATAAGACTTCAAAGGACCTTGGTCTCCACAGTCTTTTATCTCACCCTGAACATTTCCTTTCTATGGATCCCAGGTCTTTAGACAAACTCAACCAATTGTCAACCAGAAAATGTTCAAATTCACCTATAGCCTGGAAGCCCCCACTTTGAGTTGTCACACCTTTCTGGACCAAACCAGTGTATTTCTTCAATGTATCTGATGGACGTCTCATGCCTCCCTAAAATGTGTAAAACCAAGCTGTGCTCTGACCACCTTGTTTGGGGTACATGTCTCTCAGGACCTCCTGAGGGCTGTGTCACGGGCCATGGTCACTCAGATTTGGCTCAGAATAAATCTCTCCGAATATTTTATGGAGTTGGACTCTTTCTGTTGACAGGCTATCATGAGAACAGCAAGGAGAAAATTCGCCCCATGATTCAGTCACCTCCCCACCAGGCCTGTCCTCCAATTCAACATGAGATATGTGTGGGGACACAAATCCAAAACACGTCACTCCTCAAAAAGACGTTTGTCTACAGGGTAGGACACAGCCTAGAAATGCTGTTGCTGTCACTGCAGATAGCGGAAAGGATGTCAGCGCTTTCGATTTCCAGAAAAGTGTAGGACCCTTAGTATAAGCCCGTCCTACATGTATCAATAGGCAGATGAGAATATTGGTGTTCCATCCGCTTGTCAGTTTCAGATACCTCAGCCATAATTTACATCTCAGCAGATACGTGTAGCAGAGGAAAATGCGGTTACTGTATGTAATGTATAGTGTATTGCTAGAAAAGTCCTGTAATGATTTTTAGGGCTAAGCAGACTCCCCAAAATGAGTCAGAATTCCATCACGCAGACATAGTTGATGGTGCTGGGAAGTCAATGAAGTGCTTGATAATTTTTCAATGGCAACCATTAGACTTCTTGTTTTTTGTTTTTTGCTTTTGGAGATGGGGTGTATCTCTCTTGCTGGAGTGTAATGATGGTGACAGTTCACTGCAGCCTCGACTTCCCAGGCTCAAGTGATCCTCCCACCTCGGCCTCCTGAGTAGCTGGGACCATGGGGAAGGCTATGACACGGGACAGGATTGGGTGACACCTGGAGCCCCTGCAGCACGGGACAGGATTGAGTCATACCTGGAGCCTTTGCACCACGGGGGAGGCTTGGGTGACACCTGGAGCCCCTGCACCACTGGGGACACGGGACACAGGACAGGATTGAGTGACACCTGGAGCCCCTGCACCATGGGGAAGGATTGGGTGGCACCTGGAGCACCTGCACCATGGGACAGGATTGGGTCACACCTGGAGCCTTTGCACCACGGGGGAGGCTTGGGTGGCCAGTGGACACCTATACCACAGGGAGGCTTGGGAACTGAGCACCTGCACCTCATAGGAGGCTGGGGTGGAACCTGGGTACCTACACCACCAGGGGGGCTTAGGTGGCTCCTGAGCACCTGCACCATGGCAGGGTGGGTGGCTTGGGTGGCACCTGGGCACCTGCACCCAGCACTGGTAGCAGTGAGCACAGTGAAAACACTTTTTCAGCAGTCGTCCACTTCCTGCCCTGGCATGACCATCCACAGGTAAAGGGCAGTCTTGTCAGTTGATGGGACAGGTGGGGCTCTGCTGGCTGGTTGGAGACTCCAGCAGGTTTGCAGGAGGAGACTGAAGGGCAAAGAGTGGAGGCAGAAACTGCTGCCAAGATTCTCTGGGAAAACAGGGCCCAAAGAAGGAGCTCTGAGTGGGACAGTGATTCTCACCACAGGGATCTGAAAGTGCTGCTCCTTAGAGACTGTGAAAGAGAGTTGCCGCAAATGAACCCACAGTGCCTGGCCGGGGACGCTCCAGAGTGCTGTCACGAGGGGGCCCTGAGGTTTACAGAAACTAGGAGCATGTGGCCCGGGCAGTTGGCATGCGATTCTCACTGCGCAGCTTGCCACCGTGTGTGTAAATGTTTACCAGCAGGGACAAAGACCAGAAGAGCTATCTTGGACAGAGCTAAATATTCTGATGTTCCCAGCACTTCCCCCTCTGGTTTGCATTCGGGATTGTAAAAATCTTGATTGGCCAGTTCTGGTGTTTTTAGGTTTGTTTCCCCCAGCAGTGCTGGTGCCCTTTGATGGTAAACAGAGCAGAGCACACGGGGCAGGAGTGCACGCGGCTGCCTGCGTGTGCCCGGGGGCTGGTGGCACCTTGTCGGCCTCCTTCCTCCCCGGTGCCAGCTCCTGACACAGTCGGAGGCCCAGCGACACCCACAGCACAGCGAGGAAGCGCAGGGACATCCAGGCCCCTCCACAGAGCACGGCTGTGCAGCTTCAGGTGGTCAGGGAGGACACCCACTTCCCCCCTTCCCCCTCCCTGATGGGTAAACTGAGGTTCAGTGCTAGGTAAGTGGCCAGTGGAGCTAAACACAAGCTGCCCTGACTCCTGTGCGGGGGCCATTGCCTCTTTTGGCCTTGCGTTCATCAGGGCTCACCAAGGAAACAGCCTCCAGGATGTGTGGGGGAGGAGCAGCGACTGCACGAGGCGTTGTCTCCTGTGAGGGTGGAGCCTGTGGTGTGGGCGGCCGGGCTCGGGACACCAGAGAGCCCACGGTGCAGGCCAAGCCCAAAGGCAGGCTGCAGGAGAATGGCCCAGGGGGCCTGGCCTTCTTGTTCTTTATTCTACTCAGGTCTTCAACTGATTGGATGAGACCCACCCACCTGCTTTACCCAAAGTTCACAGATTTAAAAATTAATCTCACCCAAGAACACCCTCCAAACTGACCCGTAGAATTAACCATCACAGGTGTGGGGTGGCTCTCAGAGGCCCTCACAGTGCACCCGGCCTGGGTGGTCTCTCCCCTTCTCCCCACGTGGCCACCCTGCCTCTAAGGGCACTTCCGGAACTTGGCCAGCAGGTGAGCCTGGATGACCAGCCTGCCCTGCCTGATGCTGCCCCCCGCAGGCCCACCCAGGCCCCCCACCATGCTCTCTGCACTTCCTCCACTTTCCTGCCCCGCAGGCCCACCCAGGCCCACCACCACGCTCTCTGCACTTCCTCCACCTTCCTGCCCCGCAGGCCCACCCAGGCCCACCACCATGCTCTCTGCACTTCCTCCAGCCACGCCATCCTTCCTGCCCCACAGGCCCACCCAGGCCCACCACCATGCTCTGTGCACTTCCTCCAGTGCCCCATCCTTCCTGCCCCGCAGGCCCCACCTGCAACCCCAGTGAAAGCAGAGCATCCCAGCCGTGTAGAGGTGTGGGTGCAGGTCCACTGGGGCAGATGGATCCAGTTACGGCTGGATTTCAGATCGCTCGATGTCTTTCGGTGTAAGTACGTCCTGTGTGACATTTGGGATATACTTACACTAAAAAAGTACTGTTTATCTGAAATTCAGATTCCACTGGGCATCCTGCATGCTTATCTGGCGTCCTTGGCCCCACCTTTCCTGAGGCCAGCAACTCCAAGCCTGACACACCGGAGACCCTGGCTGCCCAGGGCGGACCAAGGAGAGGCAGGGGCAGGGCCAGGCCCCAGGATAGCGATGGCAGGGATGTGTTGGGGTGGGGCCTCTGCTGCAGGCTGGGCTGGGCTGACCACATCCCCATGCTCCACGCGTGTGCAGGGGAGGTGGGGGCCGCCCTCTGAGGTCATGGAAATCCCTGGGCTCTCCTAGCCTCTGGAGCTCTTCTGGCCTGGCCCCTTGGCCCCACTCCTCAGGTTCTCTGGGGAGGCTGTGACAGGTCGAGCCCCACCAGCCCTCTCAGGGCTCCTGGTTACCTACTGGCCTAAAGGAGGTTCTGGAAAAATCAAAGCTTTTGGAAACAGAGAGGGTCTGGTCAGTCTTAAAATCCCAGATGTGGGCCTGGACCAAGAAGGAACAGGCTGGGCATGGGGGCTGCATTCGTGGTTTTCACACAGCTGTGAAGAACTGCCTGAGACTGGGTCATTTAGAAAGGAAAGAGCTTTAATTGACTCACAGTTCAGCATGGTTGGAAAGGCCCCAGGACACTTACAGTCATGGTGGAAGGGAAGCAAGGCCCTTCTCCACAGGTGGCAGGAAAGAATGAAGGTGGGAGGAACGTCCAGGCATCTGTGAAACCAGCAGGTCTCCTGAGAACTCACAGCCGAGGGGAACAGCATGAGGCACTCACCCATGATCTGGTCACCTCCCTGGTCTCTCCGTGACACGTGGGGATTATGGGGCTTTACAGTTCAAGATAAGACTTTGGGTGGAGACACAGCCTGCCTTCGCTGGGGTGGTTGGGAGTCCCGCCCAGTCCTCACCTGGAGCTGAGCTGCAAGGAGCCTTTTGGGGCCTGAGACCCCGCAGTGCAGGGCTTTGTTCATCCAGCAAGTACGGACTGCACGTAAAGCTCCCGGTCTGTGGGGCGGGGACGGACGCAGACACCACCCAGCAAGGAATGCAGCAGGAACGAAGCCAAGGCCAGTGGGGGAGACACGGGGCTGGAGCACACTGGGAAGGCCTCTGCGTGGAGGGCGTTGGGTCAGTGGCCTTGGCCTCCAGGGAAGGGCTGCCTGCCATGGAACCTCTGACTCAAGTCCACAGACCCGGGCACTGTCCACACATGTGGACCCCACATGCAGGGGAGGGAAGGGCCTGGGTTCCTGCCTGGGGCACTGCACTGTCCACGCAGGCCAGAGCCAGGTGGCGATTCCGTGGCAACCCGCATGAATAGAGGAGATGCCAGGGTCCTTCTGAGCCGCATCCTGGACTCCCTCGTGGCAGCGGGCGAGAGCCCGCAGGGTGAGCCTGGAGGCCACTGCCGTGCGCCTCCTCTGTCTTGAACCTTAGGTTTTCCAGTGGACCTGCTGGTCCACCTGTGCCAGAGTCGGGCGTTAGAAGTCAGAGTCCTGGCTGGGCGTGATGGCTCACACCTGTAATCCCAGCACTTTGGGAAGCCAGGAGGGGAGGATCACTTGAGCCCAGGAATTTGAGACCAGCCTGGGCAACATAGTGAGACTCTGTCTCTACAAAATTTTAAAAGTTATCTGGGTGTGTGTCTGTGGTCCCATCCGCTCAGGAGGCTGAGGCAGAAAAATCACTTGGGTCTGGATTGAGACCCTGTCTCTCTCTCTCTCTTTCACACACACACACAGTCAGTGTCCAGCCTTCCCCCACCCCTCTGAGTGCCACAAATGACACCAAAAAACCATATGAGAGGGAGGGAGATGTATCAGCAAGGCCACAGATGTCCCAGGAAAGGAAGGACAGGCCCGTGGACATCAGGGACAAGCCCCGTGGATGGGAGGGACAGGCCCGTGAGTGAGAAGGACAGGCCCCTGAGTGAGAAGGACAGGCCCATGGATGGGAGGGGACAGGCTCGTGGACGGGAGGGACAGGCCCCTTGTCACCATGCTGCTCCTGAAAGGTCTCTCTCTAAAGCCCTGTTTGCCTGGAGTCAGGCGGACTGGGGACAGTCACAGCCCCTGGGCTTTGACCCGGCTCCAGAGATAGGAGTTCTCTTCACAGCCTGCCGTGGTCATCACGGGACCTTCTTCATCCGAAATGGCTCTTTTCTGGGCAAACACCTGCTGCAGATTTTCTCTCTATCTCCTTAACTCATCTTAGGTCTCTGACTCAGTTTCTTAAGAGACGTTTGAGGATGGCATTGGCCACGCTGGGGAATTCCGACGCCAACAAGCTTGTTCGTTTGAGCAGCATCCAGCAGAAGGTGCAGGAGCCCCCATGAAGAGCTTGTCTCGTGGAAAGAGACTTCGGTTTAACGTGGGAGACAGTTTCTTCTTCCTTTGTTTCCATACTTCTGGGTTAATAAGTGCTGTGTTTTGTTGTATACCTTGATAAAACAAAGGCCTAAGCTATTGTCAAGAACAGTATAATGCCACTAGCTTTTGAATGTATATTTCAAAATCTGTTTTTCTGTATCTAACTTCTTCCTTCCTTTTGCAAAAGGAACCTGCTTAGCCTGATAGTGACAATGTCATTCTAATGGGGAGGCCAGCTCCCTCACTTTTCATTTCTATTCCTCTATTCTTCTTGGGCTGGAGGGTATTGACACATTCATTTATCTGTTTTTCAGAAAAGGAAGCAGAGGTTCGGGAAGGCTAATGACTTGTCCAAGTTCACACCGCTGACCTACAACAGGGCTGAAGGAAATCATGTCCACTGTGGTCCATTTCCAAGACCAAGTGCCTTGAATCGGCTCAGGTCCACACACTGCAGAAGGAACAGGATATACGAGGCCCCCGCGTGGATAGCCGACACCTGCTTGTCGGGACCCCCATAGTTGCCCTGAGCAGAACCAAAGAAGTTTAGTCTAAGATATAAAAGTTTATAGCCTGCAAAATAGCTGGCTTTGTCTTATCAGCCTTCCCGGCTACTTAGGTCCTGAGTCAGATGCTTGAAGAGCCCCTGAGCTGACCAGGATTGCAGTGCATCGTGGACTGCAACAAAATGCAGCAGAACAACCCTGAAAATAACACCTAGAGCCCCAACCCAACAGCCAGTAGGCCACGTCCGGGAAGACTGTGACCCCATAGTGCTGTGTTAACTGACCCATGTGGGCCTAACCAACTCATTCTTAATTGAAGAAGCCAGACAAACTCCATCTTAGCGCCTTCACTTATAGTTATTTTCTCTCCATTAACCATGTAGCTGCAGTGTGTGGCTGGGGCAGGATGACACCAGGCACATCCAGGAATGTGTTTGCTGATAAGATACCAAGGCAAGGGGTACCAGCGGCCCCTGGGAACGCAGATGCTGCCAAGTACCCAGAGCCCCCATGTCTGTAAGTTGTGTGTCTTTGTGACAGCTTCAGCCCCTGCACCTGGTACTGTTTACTTCTCATGTTCTCTTGCTCTGCTTCTGTGAGAAAATTGCTTCAGCTAGGATCCCCTCCCCTTTCAAACTAGGGTGTAAGAAACCACCTAACTCCTTCTTCCGGGCTGAGAGAATTTTGGGCATTAGCCGTCTCTTGGGCGCCGGCAATAAAGGACTCTTGACTCAATCTCAGAGTGTGGTACATTCCTTTTACTCGCCCGGGTACAACAGTACTCAGCCTACGAGGAACCAGGGGAGCAGCCTGCGCACTCGGGGACAAATGGCCTGCTAAAACCACGCTGAGGGCTGGGCGAGGTGGCTCGTGCCTGTAATTCCAGCACTTTGGGAGGCCGACGTGGGTGGATCACTTGGGGTAAGGAGTTTGATACCAGCCTGGCCAACATGGTGAAACCCCGTCTCTACTGAAAACACAAAAATTAGCCCAGCATGGTGGTGAATGCCTGTAATCCCAGCTACTCGGGAGGCTGAGGCAGGAGGATCACTTGAACCCAGGAGGCAGAGTTTTAGTGAGCTGAGATCACGCCACTGCACTCCAGCCTGGGTGACAGAGTGAGACTCCATCTCAAGAGAGCAGCAGCAGCAGCAGCAATGCCACGCTGGGTGTGCCTTCCCATCACACATTTCATCTTGCACGATCATCATGAAAAGTCTCACTCTCACCATTCTCTGGGTCTCTGAGTCCATTCTCTGGGTGTGGATGGGTAAGTTTGTTTCTCACAAGGGCCAGGACTTAAACTCAGGCCCTAGAGACTGGACCGGGTGGTGAGCAAAAGTTCATCTCATTGCAGTGCCTCCCTTGACACCAGTGGGAGGGCAGAAGACCCTGGGCTGCCTCAGCCCAGCCACGCCAGTGCTCCCAGCCATCCCACTCAGTCCCACGAGCTCACAGGGTAACCGCTCAAAGGAGACCATCCAGTCTTACTTCCCAGTTTATAGACACAGAGACTCAGGCCCAGGGAAGACAAGTGACTTGTTTAAAGTCACACAGCAAATTAGTGGCAATGCCCAGACGTGAACCGAGATTGGCAGAGCTTGGTGACCTGCAACAAACCACCCTCCCCCAACAGCAGGTGCCGGCAGGGGTCCATCCTTCTGGTCACTACAGCATGTTACAGATTTCTGCGTCAGTGCACTTCCTCTTAGGAAGAAATACCTCTGGGCCGGGACACCTGGCTCCCCCGCTTTCAGCCATGTAGAATTTCTCTTGGCATTTTAGTTAGGAGTGGTATCTAGATTTCTTAAGTGTCAGAGGCTGCCCTGGCCACAGGGATGAGTCAGGGAAGATGACGCTTTCCTGGGCGCACGGGCTTAGCCCTCCGTGCTAAAGTCAGAGTGAGAAGCAGTAAGCATGCCATCAGGAGGTGGCCAACACGGCTGTGTCCTTTCACACGTCCTCAGATCATCCTTGAATCCACCCCACGTTCTAGGTTCACCCTCAAAAATGAGATTCCAAATCTCAAGAATCTGCTTACAGCCAGACCATGTTGGTGCTCCTGCTCAAAAGCTTTCATGACTCCTGTGCCTTCACAATGAGGTCACGAATCCCTGGCCCATCATCCAAGACGTAGTTGATGTGGTTAAATCCACCTCTGCTAGACCTGCCCCTGACTGTTTCCTCTTCAGGCACTCAGCTCAGTCTACTGCCAGCAGAAGGTTTCCTAGAAATAACTGCTCCTCCTTCTGAACACTTAACAAAAAGTTCTCCGAAAAGGAATTTGGAGGAAAGAGACAATTCCAGTGAACAGTGTGCAAACCTGGGTGGTGTAGACTTTGGTGTAAAATGAAGGTGTGCTCAGACAGCAAAGAGGGGAGTTCAGCTTTTAGAGCAAAAAGTTCCTTCCCTGGGGTCCCCATGACGTCCATGTAAGCAAACGAAGGGTTGAAACGTGCCCTCGTTCTGATTGGTTGGTACGGCTGAGCCCTCATGGGTTGGTTTCCAAGCCGCAAAACAGAGTCTCTGTTAGATGCTTCTTGCAAACCGTGATGTGGGGTGTGGGGGCGTGAGAGGTGTGCAGGGCGGAGGGAGATGGGGGCGCATCTGGCTGCAGTCTATCTCGGCATGGACAGCGGGGGACTGACTGGGCTTCATGGTGGAATGGAGGTCCTGTGGTGCATTTACAATGTCTTTCTGAGAATACACAGCTGCTGGCCACTCCCTCACCCAGCCGTGGCCACCTGGTTATGTTTCAAATTTGAGAACCTCAATTAGCCGTCGGGAGCCCCCCTTGTTTGTCAGGCAGGGCACAGTTTACCAATCTCAAACCTGTAATCTCTCTCTTAACAAATCACTTTCTACCCAAATACAGATCCTGAGGTGTGTGTCTAGTGCCCGTAAGGGCGGGGCCGCCTGCGTTCATTTTTGTCATCTCTACCCAGCGGAGAGCTCAGCACATGGCAGTGATACCCGAGTTCAGGGAAGGGAAGAGCGTGGTCCCTTTAAATGATACGGAAGAGAGGTGCTGGGTAGGGGAGGGCGCTGTCCCTGGCTAGGGCTCCACCCCCCACGGACCTAGGTGAGGACAGGCACTTCTGCCTTCACGCTCACATGTGGCATTTTCCAAGACCACCCTGACCCGACATGCTCCCATCCTGGGCCTATAAAAACCCAAGAGCCTAGCAAGGCAGAGACTGAAGCCACTGAATACTGAGAGGAACAAGACAAGCGGCTGGACATGGAGAGGACATGGAGGGAGCCCGGGGGGCAGAAGAGCTCACCCATGGACGGGGGGCAGGCTGGCAGGCCCTAACTCACAGGACGAGGCGGGTTTGGCCGGAGCTGTCAGAGGAGAGCCCAGGCCGCCGCATGGCCAAACTCCAGAGGAAAAGCCCAGCTCCCTCCCGGCTCCCCCATCGGCTGAGAGCTTCTTCCACTCAATGACAGTTTGCACTCATTCTCCAAGCCCAGGTGTCATCCGATTCTCCGGTCCATCAAGGCAAGAACCCGGGGTACAGAAAGCCCTCTGTCCATGAGACGGGTAGAGGGTCTCACTGAGCTGGTTAAAGCAAGGTGCCTATAGACAGACAGCAAACTAACAGAGCACCTTGGAACGCGCCGCCCACTGCGGCTTCAGCTGTGAACATCACCCCCAACCCTGCTGTGGGGTCAGAGCCCCTCAGCCTGCCCGTCTGGGTGCTCTCCTAGAGGTATGACAGGGGTCACTGAAGAGGCGAGCCACACCCCATCCACGCCCTGCGATGGGGACAAGGGAACTTCCCCCCTTTCTACGGGGGCCTCGTCTGGGATCTCAGAAGGTGAACGTGAGCGAATGTGAAAATGTCGGGTCTGCCTCTCTTCCAAAACCCTGCCACCTCTCTCTTTCCTGTGGGTGAGAGGCTCTGTTTTCCTTTCATCTCTTTTAATCTCTTGCATGGTTTAAAAATGGCTTTTATCGCCTTCTTTATAATGTTAGGAGTTTTGCTACAGGCCTCGGCAGCGTTACTAAGTGAAATGAGCGTTCGGCTCAGCGCCAGAGGTGCAAATCAGACCAGTTGTTCCTAGCGGTGCCAGGCAGGCCTCCTCCCGGACGGTCGCAGGCACACAGGGCTCTGGGCACCTCTCCTTAATCGTTCCCTCCCCAGCTCGGGCGCCTGGGCGTGCGGACGGCAGGCAGAGGCCAAGCCGGACAGCCGCGACAGGGGGGCGGGGAGGAAGCCCAGGCCGAGGCCGGGACCCTACAGGGAGCTTCTTGGGCAAGTGTGACAATGAACCTTGCCTCCTCTCCTGGCCAAGGAATTCAATCTGGTCTGAACTGCGGGGAGGATGGAAAGTTACAAGAATTAGAAGAAAACAGTGGTATCAAGCAAGGGGTTCTTCCCCCAAAATCTCCCCCTTTTGCCCCTTTAAACTGTTTTTCTCTTTTTTCCTTTTCTAAGTGAGAGGGCTCCCCTCCCAGCTGTTTCTAATGGGAAGTCAGCAGAGGGGGTGACCCCCGCTGGCTGAGGGCTGCAAATTCGGCCGGGCACATTTGAGACACTGAACAGATACACAGAGGCTCTAAAATATCTTTTCAGTCCCAAACTGGATTCCAAGCTTCAGGCTGAGGCCTTAGAAAGAAAAACCAGGTCTGAGGGATCCAAAGCCAGGCCACAGGCACAATGTAAATGGGCGGCACCAATTCCTGCCGACTAAACCCCCCACCCCACGGAGGAGGCCACGCTTCGTGGCATAAACAGGCCAGGGAACTCAAGGTTTGCCAACATCAGGGAGAAAGGGAGGCTAGGTGAGGGCAGTTAATTCCTAGTCTCCAGGTTTCCCTGCTTCATAGATACACGCCACATTGGTACCCCACGGCTGGCACCTGCCAAGGTTGCCAGGGATGGGGAGAGAAGGAGTAGAAAGAGAAAGGATCATGCTCACTTTCTCTCTCCATCACATCCTGAACTTTTGCTAAACGAAGGAAGAGAATGAGGGGCGCCTCTGTTCCCTGCCTTTCAGAAGGGGCAACCAGGTCTCTTCATGACACCCAGCTTATACTCCTCTGGAGTGTATCCTGAACCACTGGGACGGCTTTGACCTTCAGAATCTGGAGGAAAAATGCCCCATAACCCTCCGCGCAAAGGTTTGGCCACATTATGAAGGACTGGGTCAGCCCTCGGAAGGAAGCATTCATTTTGATACCATTCTGCAGTTGAAACTTTTCTGTAGCTATGGGCACAGACGGTCTGAGGCCCCACGTATGCAGGCTTTCTATACCTTGCAAGGCAATCCAGACCTTTGCCGACAGTGTAGGATTCATCCAGTCCTCCTGTATGCCATCTCAGAGAAGGCTGCAAGGTGTAAGCCCAGGGCATTAAGGATACAGTCCCAGAGGCGTCCTCAGCAGAGGAGCCAGCTCCCTCAAGCCCTGCTCCTCCGGCTCCACCCTGACCTCCCTATCCAGCTTCAGCCTCTCGCTTGCCCCCTCCTAGAAATCCTCACTCTAAAGAGGCCACAGTCTCACTGTCGCTCCCCCAACAGATGCCTGGTGAACTTGGGCCCAGTAAGGTCCGTCCCCTTCTCCCTACAGAACTTAAAGCAAATGAAGGGGGATCTTGGCAAGTTTTCAGATGACCCTGCTAGGTATATAGAGGCTTTCCAGAATCTCACCCTAATATTTGAACTCTCCTGGAGAGATGTTCTGTTCCTTTTGAATCAGACTGTGATGGACACTGAGAAACAGGCCATTCTGCAAGCGGCAGAGAGATTCAGGGTTGAGCTTTGCATCACATGTAGCATCAGGGAGGGGCGAATGTTATCCAACCGGAAGAGAAGCAGTACCCGTGAACGACCCTAAATGGGATCCCAGTGATGAGACAGAAGACGGGAGGTGGGAGGAGAGCCACTCTTAGGTGTGCGTAACGGAAGGCTTACGCGAGACTAAAACCAAGCCTGTCAATTATTCTAAGTCATCCACGATCGACCGGGAATTTGATGAAAATCCCATTGCCTTCCTGGAAAGGCTAAGAGAGGCCTTGGTAAAGCTCGCTTCTCTACCTCCTGATTCGGTTGAGGGACAGCTAATCCCAAAGCATGACTTTATTACTCAGGCAGCTCCTGACATCAGGAGGACGTTGCAAAAACTGGCCCTGGGACCAGGTAGAAAATAAAAAGTTCCTCTTCAAAGTTTCCCTTCTTGTTAAAGAATGAGAGCAATGTTAGAATAATAGTTTCTTTTACAGACTTTCTTCAAAGCCGTCTTGCTTTTTGCGAGTGACTCTCTGTTAAGCCCTATCCTATGTAGCTGTTAGATATAAAAGAGTAAGTACATTCTTTGTCCTTGTACTCTAACCAAGATGTTTATTTTATTACTTCTCTAAGTCCTTTTGCAAGCAACTTCCTCTCCCTCATGTAGACTTCCTCTTTTCCTTTGTTCTCCATTGCCTTCACCTATTTAGAAAACTTTAAGTTGTTAGCCAACCAAGTTTATGTTGGATTGTGAAGTCTAGCTCCAACCAACGGAGATCAGATACAGTAGTGAGGACCTGATGCATAAAGAATAAATATGCCTGCTTTTCCTTTGTTCTGTGTACTCTCACGACAAGGTGGCTGATGAGAAGTACCCCTTTCTGCAGAAGGTAAAATTACCTTGCTAAGAAAACTTTTTGTCTAAATACTAACTTTTCTTTGCAGCATCTAAGAACAAGCATTCTATTGGTAACAGACCACATAGTACATTAGACGACTTCCTAAAAGTGGCCACCTGAGTCTTTTATAATAGAGACACAGAGCCCCAGAAAAGTGAGAGGAGACACGAGAAAGAGACGAAAGCTTCGGTGACCACCGTGTAAGCCCACAAACCCCAGAATTCCCAGGGTGACCTGTTAACTGCTAAAGATATGGCAAAAACAGTTACCTCATTCTAAAGTTTGTCTGCTCTTGTACAAGGTTTAATTTTTTTCACCAGGGTGAAACAGCTTGGGATACAGCGTTGCTGTTAGTATATTTCACTTCTTATCTTTGTGATCTTTGGCAGTAAATTCTTTGCATAACACACGTGTTTAACGCATGCATACTTAACCTTATAAAACTTGTTTTTGTACTCTCATGCCTAGAAGCCATGAAACTCCCAAGTGGTCAGGCAACCGGAGCCTCAGACAATGACTCCCTTTTGCTAGGAACCCTTACACAGACCTCTGGGAGGAATCTGACTGCCGTTTTCCCCAAAGCAACACCCGCTGTCAGCAGGAAGCAGCTAAGACTGGTCATCGCCATATTCTAACAACAGTTAGATGTCATCTTCGGAGAGGGGGAAATGATATGGGAGTGTGGGGAAGGGGAAGAGTGTGGTCCCTTTAAATGATATGGAGGGAGGTGCTGGTAGAGGAGGGCGCTGTCCCTGGCTAGGGCTCCACCCCCACGGACCTAGGTGAGGACAGGCACTTCTGCCTTCACACCCACATGTGGCATTTTCTAAGACCACCCTGGCCTGACATGCTCCCATCCTGGGCCTATAAAAACCCAAGACCCTAGCAAGGCAGAGACTGAAGCCACTGAATACTGAGAGGAACAAGACAAGCGGCTGGACATGGAGAGGACATGGAGGGAGCCCGTGGGCAGAGAGCTCACCCACGGACGGGGGCAGGCTGGCAGGCCCTAACCCACAGGACGAGGCGGGTTTGGCCGGAGCTGTCAGAGGAGAGCCAGGGCTGCCGCGTGGCCCAGCTCCAGGGGAAACCCCACCTCCCTCCCAGCTCTCCCATCGGCTGAGAGCTTCTTCCACTCAATGACAGTTTGCACTCATTCTCCAAGCCCAGGTGTCATCCGATTCTTCCGGTCCATCAAGGCAAGAACCCGGGGTACAGAAAGCCCTCTGTCCATGAGACGGGTAGAGGGTCTCACTGAGCTGGTTAAAGCAAGGTGCCTATAGACAGACAGCAAACTAACAGAGCACCTTGGAACGCGCGCCCACTGCGGCTTCAGCTGTGAACATCACCCCTAACCCTGCTGTGCGGTCAGAGCCCCTCAGCCTGCCCGTCTGGGTGCTCTCCTAGAGGTATGACAGGGGTCACTGAAGAGGCGAGCCACACCCCATCCACGCCCTGCGATGGGGACAAGGGAATCTTTCCCGTTTCAGTAGGTCTTAATAAACGCTGAGTGAATGAATGATTGCACGGTTGTGTAAACTATAGTTGTCCTCTCCCACTCCCTGCCTGGGAAGTACCAGCTGGTACCGAAAGGTAATAGATAATGTCTAGAGATTTTCTCAACGGGACAGAAACAGAAAGCTCAAATCAGACAGCAAGTCGAAGAAAGTTCCGACACTGCTTTATTTTAGGATTTGTTTTCTTTTTTAAAAGAAATATATTAGAGAGACAGAGTCTCACTTGGTTGTCCAGGCTGATCTCGAACTCCCGAGCTTAAAGCATCCTCCCACAGCCTCCCAAGTGCTGGGATTACTCGCATGAGCCACTGTGCCTGGCCCTTAGGAGTTTTTTTCTTTTTCTTTTAAAAATTTTAATATTTTGTTGTTTTAATTCCAGGGTACACGTGCAGGATGTGCAGTTTGTTATGTAGGTAAACGTGCCATGGTGGTTTGCTGCACCCATCAACCCATCACCTGGGTGTGAAGCCCAGCACCCCTCATGCTCTCTGGCCCCCTGGCCCAGCCTCCCCCGACAGGACCCAGTGAGTGCGATTCCCCTCCCAGGATTGTTTTTCTTACAGAAACACATCACGTTAGGCGCTGAAGTGAGGGTGCTGACTGTCTTTGAGGTTTGTGTGCACTTTTTAAGCAGAGGTCATGCTGGGGACACAGAAGCACCTCCCTGCCTATGTCACTTTGTTCCATTACTGCTTTAAACAAGCAAGACATGGTTTGCATTCCTTCCGCTGCTGGTGGCAGCGGCTTTGTGTTCCTGAACATAAATGACTTGCTTTACTTTTGCTCTCAGGTTGTGAAGGGCCCCCACCCCCACACATTCCACCCCTCAGTGTTGCTGTCTGTGCGTAATGTGGTCGGGAGTGGGTCTGGCTGTGTCGGTACCCCTCCTCACTGTGAAGGACGACCCTGTGCATGCCACTGCTCTAGGCGAGGGTGCACACCCACCGTCCTGGGATTTAACCACACCAGTCACTATTGCAAGGGGGGGGTACAGATCTCACATCCCTTCCTGGTGATTCTGTCTCTTAATCCCCAATGGAGTCCTGCAAGACGGGCGTGATTCTTCCCATAGCACAGCTGGAAGTTTGAATGGCTTGTCCCAGAGCGCACAGCTTGGCAGGGCTGGTAAAGTGAACCCAGCACGAGTCCCTCCAGGCGGTGCACCTGCACCCAAGTCTATGAAAATCCAACTTCCCGGCGAAGGCAGAAAAGCAACGATCACCTTCCCTGATATTTTCACCTAGTGGACATTCTTCAGCCCAGAGAACATCTGCCCGAAGTCCCAGACAGAAGGTGCATGTGCCTGCCTGCATGTGTGTACCTCCACCCATCAACCATAACCCTACCCTCAAGCCAGGAACCAGAAACAAATTCTCAGGGTCACGTCATTGTTTTAGTCTTGAGTTCTCACTTCCCGAGTTCTCACTTCCCGAAATCGTTGCGATTTGGGTCTATGTCTCCGTCCTCCCCGACCATCCTCTGATTTGATCAGGGCCAAACCTGGAATCCTCTGCTCATTTCATTCTTTCTACACCCATTTTCCAGGCACTTCTGCCACTCACCGCCTACCAGGGGTGAGCCCCAAGCTCGTGCAGGGATGAATGTTTTCCATGGCTTTTCCGTCTGCCTGCAGTTACGCCCCCCAGTCTCTGGGCACAGGGACCCCCAGGTCTGTCTGGGGAATACATGTGCGGGACGGCACCTGGTTCCTCCCACTCTCAGCCGCAGTGACCTGCTCCGTGAGGCTGGTTGTAGCTGGGGGCTACTGCCCCTGCCCAAGCCCTTCAGTTTCCCTTCCTGTGATTCTCCTGCCCCGCCAAGCAGCTCTCCCAGGGGACCCCATCCTGACACTCAGAGAAAGCAGAAAATGGGGGATCCTGATGAGAAAGAACTCTTCTGTGAGGAATGCAAGTCCTTTTATTATATGATCAGGTGTAGAGAGACGTGGGAGAGGGGCCAGCGTCCCGTCCTACCCCGAGGTATGTGCTCATCTTCAGGAGCTGCATGCAATGGCCACGAGGAGCCCTAACCAACAAATCTCACCCACCGGGTGCTGTGACCCACGCCACAGTCAGCGGTGTTACTCTGTGAGCCAGGGAGGATTCCCGACAAGAGCTTTGTGTCGGCCTGCTCCATGTCCTCCTTTTGCCTTTGAAAACGTGCCTGTAATGACGGCCAAAGAAAGCCAGAGAAAGCTCACGGCCAGGAAGCTCGCGGACAAAGCAAGCTCATGGCCAGGAAGCTCGTGGACAAAGCAAGCTCGCAGCCAGGTGCACTTGGGTGTGAGTGTTCTGGGCCACTGTCTTCACCCTGACTGGAGTTGGCTCCCTAGGTTAGACTTTGTGCCTCAGCCTCTTCCTTTTAGGGCGACACTGATGGGAATACAGAAGGGCCCCCACCCCTCCCCTGTCTGAATCTGACTCCGCAGGAGAGGATTTTCCACTCCAAGACAGGAGTGGGGCCAGCTCAGAGGAAGGAGGCGCTCGTGTCTGCTGGGGACACGGTTCTGTCCAATGAGGTCAGGAGGGCTGTGGCAGCATCCGTTAATTCCGTTGGGGCAGCCAGTGGCATCTGGCAGTTATTCCAGTTATTCCACCTGAGGATGCTGGGATGGATTTTTTTTTTTTTTTTTTTTTTTGAGGCAGGGTCTCACTCTGTCGCCCAGGCTAGAGTGCAGTGGCTCAATCTCAACTCACCGCAGCCTCAACTCCCAGGTTCAAGCAACTCTCCTGCCTCAGCCTCCCAAGTAGCTGGGATTACAAGCATGTGCCTGGCTAATTTTTGTATTTTTAGTAGAGACGGGGTTTCATCATGTTGGCCAGGCTGGTCTCGAACTCCTGATCTGAGGTGATGCTCTGCTTCGGCCTCCCAAAGTGCTGGGATTACAGGTGTGAGCCACGCCACCCGGCCCGGGATGGAATTTTAGGTGAACCGTGGCCCTGAGATCACGAGCCTGGCTTCAGTGTCCAGTGAAGCGACACCACAGGGATAGGGGGAGAGGGGGAGACTGGCAGATGACACGAAACTTCTGGTTAGCCCCTGGCTTCCACACCCTTCCCAAAATCTTCAGCTCAGGCGCGGCGCATCCCCCTCTTCCGGGTCTCCCCCCGCTCCTTGGTGGCAGACGCCCCCGTGGGCAAAGCAACAATGGAGAAATGGGGAAGATAAAGGGTGGGGGAAAACTGCCACAGAGAAGCTGCAAGAAGCCTGGCTGGAGTCAGGTTTTGTGTCTCGGAATTGGAGCTACCAAGCTTATTGGTTCAAGCCCTGACAGACAGGAGAGGGGTTCACAAAATGCTGTTGGGAGGATAAATACACAGCTAAAGGGACTTTAATCTGAGCCTGAAAACTGCCTGCACCAACACAAAAATAAAGCTCCAGCACCCTCAGGCCAGACCTGCTGGAAAAGTCCCCGTGTGTCAGCCCCAGGAAGACGTGGGCCAGAGGAGGCACATCCCGACCAACGCAGGAAATGGCCCTGCTCTTCTGCTGGCCCCTCTTCCACTGTGGTGCTCAAAGTCCCATCGGGGCCCGGTCACCCACGCGGTGGGGAAGGAACTGGGTCAAATTTTGCATGGCCATTTAGATGCTTCCTGGAAACCTGGCTCTCTCCCCACCATTGCCCTCTTGTGCACTCAGCGAGAGCTCATCAAAGCTTCGCAGGAACCTGACCACTCACCTCACTGCCCACCCACCCCCTTTTCTCCTTTCCCCTCCCCCTTCTATCCTCCCCCTCTCCTCCTCTTTTAAATACCCAGCACCTCAAAATGCTCTCTGGAAAAGGCCGGGCCACAGGTCCCGCCGTGCCTGGTGCCGCTTTTACCCGGGCAGGTGCTCAGCCTTGCCATCATAACCCCCTAAATCGACTGAGACCTGGTCGGATGCTTTCCGTTTTGCGACCCGAATACTGAGTGTTTGGTAACTTTATTTAGAAGGTCTTAGATTTTTCAGCTACTCAAGCCAGGCTCTGATTTCCAAAATAAGGCCAAATGTAGAACAGTTTGGGGAGTGAAGGGGTCTGGCTGAGACGGAAGTTGGAACGGTTGTGGCCCCGTCAGCCTCACGTGAACTGAAACCAATCACTCCGCCCGTGCAGACAAATGAGGGAACAAGGCCCAGCTGGAAAAGCACGTGGCTGAGTCCGCAAAGCAGGAAAGTACCCGAGACAGGCCTCAGTTGCTGGAGAAGTTTATTTTGCCACGGCTAAGGACGCACCCAGGGGGCAGGCTGTGCCTTTCTCCCAAGATGAGGTTGAGGGCTTCAGTGAGGGGGGAAGGCTGGCTGGAGGGCGGAGGGAGGGGTGTGGTCACATGACTGACTCCCCAGCTGCAGGGGAAAAGGAGCAGGTGGGGGCAGTCAGGGAAGTGTTCACCTCATGCTCAGTAAACCGGCGCTTTCCGTGAGACAAGGTGCACTCGGCGCAGCCGCTGGTGGAGATGCCGTGGCTGTCTCAGTTTTCAGCTTGACATGACTCAGCTTTCAGCTTAACTTCTTCTTCCTGGTAGAGTGAACTGGGGTCTCGAGTTTTTATCTTCCTTTCACAAGTGCTGACCCAATGAGGCCAATTATGTGTGAGTGGGACCCTCAGAGTGACGGGTAAGGAAAGCAGGGGACAGGAGGCTTGGGAAAGCCTCAGGGACGGACAGAGGGGAAGGAGGCTCTCAGCGACTGTCCTCGGAGGGGACTGGCTCTCCCGTGGCCACAGCCACTAAGACCTGAGCCCTGGAAAGACACAAAGCCTCCAAAGCCGGCTACAGCAGGCACAGCGCATTATTTGCCAGACGAGGGGAGGCTCCCATTTCATTATGGAAGGTCAGGCAGGCTCTCTGAACTGAAGGCGAACGGAGGCTGCAGTGTAGAAAACAGGAAGTTTTGTCCACAGTTCCGACTGGCGGAAAAAGCGAATGGTAAACTGTCCGGGATCGTTCTGTTCCGATTTGTGTCACAGAAGCAGGAGCACGGTTCCAGGAAGAACCCGGTGGGTCTGCTCTGAGCTGCGTGGCCCCGGAGCCTGGTGTCAGCCTCCTCTCGTCTAGGGGAAGGCTTTCTCTGGCACCCCACATGCATTAAGAGGGAGGAGTCCCAGGTCTTCGCGCCCGTCACCACCTCCTGTCCTTGCTGCCTGTGACAGGTGGACACGCAGCTCTCCCGGCTGCAGAGACAAGGTGACCGCAGGGAGCCGGTGGAGAACGCTGCCATCAGGGGGCTAGGACGGCCTGAACACAGGCAGACAGAGGCCGGAGTCCACGTCCCTGTCAGCTGGAGGGTACGGGATTGAAATGCTGCCAAAGAGGGAAAGAAATCCTGGGCCCAGAAGCAATTCCACGGGGAACTGAGGTCCCTGTGGGTGGGGACGTTGGGGTGGGGGTGCCACCCAGGCCACGCCCAGGCTTGTTATTTTTGACCTGACCCCAGTGCATTTATGGGTAAACTGAGGCTGGGAGGGAGGCCTCTCCTTGTACAAGGGGAGGTAGCCCTCTGTCTGTGTCCGTGGCAAAGGACTGTACCTGCCGCTGCTGAGAGTGGTTTTGTAAAGAGTAATGTAAATACAGTTCCGTTCAGATAAATACAATAAATAGGTGGAGGCATCGCGGGCAGCATCGTAGGGGCACCACGTCTGCTCAGGCGGCTGGGTGCACACAGTGGGGAGGGGCTGGCGCGAGGCCAGCTCGGGGTCACGAGCCTGAGGGCCTGTTGTTTGAGGTAAATCTTTATAGAACGTTTCATTGGTGGCGAAATCCCTGCCTGACACTCGGATGGGCGAGTGCCAGCGGGGACTCTGGACCTCCGCCTGCAGGACCCAGAGCTGTGGAGTGTGGCCAGGCCATCTCTGGGGCTGTGGCTCAGAACAACCCAGAGATGGATGCATGTTCCTGCCCGAACCAAGGCTGCAGATGGCCCCGCCTGCACCCTGCCTGCAGCCCAGGCCCCGGCTGCCCGAGGTTTGGCCCACCAGACGTCCAGGGCCATTTAGTGGGAGATGCTGGGGTCCCGCCCTGTCCGGCCACCCCAGCTGCTCCCGGATGGCAGCGGCCTCAGCGTGTCCTCAGCCGCAGGACCCTGGAGAGGGGCTCCTTGGCGCTGGAGTAGATGAGGTAGGCGCCGGCTGTGGTGCTGAAGGCCTCCCAGTCCCTGCAGCCCACGGTGGGGAGGCTGTGCACTGCCACGAAGCCCTCGTAGCCCTGCCACCTGCAGGACAGACGGCAGCCGGGTCAGCCTGGGCTCTGCGGGCGGCTCCTCTCCCCCCGCTCCACCCGCGCCGCCAGGGACCCAGCAGCTCCGGGTCACATCCAGACCTCTCCCGTTTCCCGCAACTGGCATGACATGGAGACAGCAGTTGTGGGCCACAAGGGCCTTCTCATCTTGCAAAGCAGGAGGCTGAGGCCCAGAAGAGGAAAGATCCCAGATCTCACAGGTCCCAGTGCTAGCTCCTCTCCACCCAAGGTCCTACCCCAGGGGCTCCCAAACGTGGAGTTGCCAGGGCCAGCCTTGACCATGAGGTGCAAGGTGACCTCCCTGGGGCCCCTCTAGCACACACAGGCCATCAGGCAGGCGGGGAGCCCCTCTGTCCTCAGACAGGAGCCCTGCTCTGCCTGCTACTCTGCGGCCCCACTCAGGGGCTGCCCGGCCCTCATTCCCCCTCCAGGCAGGTGCTGGCCACCAGGGTTTGCCTTCAAAGGGACTCACTTATCCCAGTGGCTTCCATTTCTGAGGCGTGGAGTCCCCCGAGGCAGGGTGCCGACATCAAAGGGCACCAGTTGTTTAAATTTAATTAAAGTATTAAATTCTTCCAGATTGCTTTCTGGAGAAGCCATGGTGATTCCTGGTCTCACAGGAAAGGGGCAGGCTGGGGACCCCCCACCCCCTCCACCGTCCATCTTTAAAATGCTTCCACACAAATTCGGGGGAAACCAGTCAGGGTTTTGTTCTGAGAACAAATCACTTACGATGTTTATTCATACTTTTCTTCTAAAAATTCCTATTCATATCTTTTGTCTGTTTTTCTCATCTTTTACTAGTTTGTAAGGGTTCCTTTTCTGTCACGTGTGTGGGAAAGTTTCTCTTTGACTCTGAATAGGATGTCCGTCTCCATGTAAAGCTGTTAAACAGGTGGCCAGAGCCGAGGCCTTTCCTTCCTGGCTTGGCTTCTTCATGGAACCCTGAGGCCATACAGCAGCACTTAGCTTTTCTGCTTTCACATTTGAACTTTTAATCCACATGAAGTGTATTTTCGTACAATGTGAAGTAGGGGGCAGCTTTGTTTCATTCTACAGCTAATCTCCGGAATCATACGGGGGATTATCAAGTAACGCATTTCTCTTTGCCTTCAAATACAGCATTTGTGGCCTGGCGCGGCGGCTCACGCCTGAAATCCCAGCACTTCAGGAGGCTGAGGTGGGCAGATCACTTGAGGTCAGGAGTTGAGACCAGCCTGGCCAACAGGGTGAAATCCCATCTCTACTAAAAACACAACAATTAGCCAGGTGTGGTGGTGCACGCCTGTGGTCCCAGCTACTCAGCAGGCTGAGGTGGGGGGACAGCTTGTGCCTGGGCATTTAGACTGTGGTGAGCTGAGAGCACCACGGCAGTCCAGCCTGGGCTGCAGAGCAAGACCCTGTCAGAAAAAAAAAAAAAGAGGTACTATCAAAAAGGTACCAGGCCCAGATGGTTTTATAACTGAGTTGAACCCAGCTGTCAGAAACGAGAGAAAAATCCTACTATTCATCCTATCGCAGCCCACACGTGCGGTTAGAAGTCCCAGTGTGTATTTATCGTAAGGCTTCATCTTAAACGGGATAAAGTTAAGTCCCCAAAAGAAAACCACTGAGCAACCTCTTTCCTATTATAGACGCTAAAAGCGTAAAGATAAGCTACTGGCAGTCAGCGGCTTATTAAATAATTATGCATCATCGCCAAGCGGCATTGGGAACTGGAGGAAATCTCTCACTCTGAATCGTGACACGGGCAGCGGCATAGCGGAATGGCACCATGCACTCCCGGATGCTGGAGGAGACCCCAGCCCGGGCCCGGGAAGGCCCACAGCCCATGGAACGGCCGTGCTCAGATGTGCTCGCTAAACCAGAGCAGGGCGACGGCTGCCGTTTCTGCCACCATCCAAGATTGTTCTGGAATCTTCAGCTAGGGAAGCAAACTAAATACTCAGAACCCTAGAAATGAAGGGGACATGTTCCTTACTCTCAGATGTAATTATATTTCTGACTCTCCGGAGAATCTTTTGAAGAAAAGCTATTAGAACTGATGGTTTGGTGAGATGGCTGGAGGCAGAAAATGACTGTCATGATGAGGAACTGCAAATGAAAATTTAAAAAAGCCGACCCTGTTCATTACACTTTGAATACCTGGAAAACTCCTAGAAATAAACGTGGTGAGAACACCACAGTGTCCATGGGAGAGAAGTTACATATTCACAGCTCCGAGGCTAGGATGTCCACACACTGCATCCCTGCCAGGCTCCAGAGGCGGAAGTGCTGGCACACGTGGGTCGTGGCTGCACCCAGGGCAGGGGCCGGCTCAGCCCCGACACAGCTGCAGCCAGCCCCGGGCCGCCCACCAGGCCCAGCCAATCTCGGGAAGCGGCAGCCGACTTGGGACTCGATGTGAGCTGGGGGGCACCTGTGAGAGGAGACGAGCCCCCAGGGGAAGTCAGGTGCTGGGAGGAAAGCCGGCTCGCAGCTCATTACCTGTAAATAATACTATTGACCGAGAAGGTGCGCCCATCGAAGGAGTTAGCGACCACCAGGAAGGAATCTTCTCCCACCGAGAAAAACTCCCAGTCCAGAGCACTGCGGAACAGGCGGGCGGGTATGAGCACACAATGGACACGGCTGGAGAACTCCAGGCGTGGCCTAAAGCCACCTCCACAATTCACAGAGCGGGAGCCGGGGCCCAAAGTCGGGAGTGCTTTTCTCAAAGTCACAGATGAGTTGGTCTATTCCAGGAAAATGTAAATTAGTTGTTTACCGAAAAATATTTCAAATTTGATTTATTTTATTTTTTCTTGAGATGGAGTCTCCCTCTGTCACCCAGGCTGGCGTGCAGTGGCATGATCTCAGCTCACTGCAACCTCTACCTCCGGGGTTCAAGCGATTCTCCTGCCTCAGCCTCTTGAGTAGCTGGGATTATAAGTACGTGCTACCACACCTGGCTAATTTTTGTATTTTTAATAGAGATGGGGTTTCACCATGTTGGCCAGCCTGGTCTCAAACTCCTGACCTCCAGTGATCTGTCCGCCTTGGCCTCCCAAAGTGCTGGGATTACAGGCATGAGCCACCATGTCTGGCCTCAAATTTTAAATTGTGGTAAAATATATGTAACACAAAATGTACCACTTCAGCCATCTTTAGGTGCACGGATCAGGGGCATGAGGCACATTAATACTGCGGCTGTCACCATTGTCCCCTGCAGAACTCTTTCATCCCGCAGAACTCAAGCTCTCCAGTCACCATCACCCCATCCCCTCCCCAGCCCGGCACCCACCACTCCACTTTCTGTCTCTATGAATCTGACCACTCCAGGGACCGCATATAAACGGAATCACACAGTATTTGTCCCTTTGTGTCTGACGTAGCTCAGACACCAGTGACCTCAAGGCTCATCTGTATTGTCGCATGTGTCCGAATTTCCTTCCTTTTTGAGGCCAACGTTCCGCTGTGTGAATGGATGCGTTGTGTTCATCCACCATCCTCGAATGGACACTTGGGTAATTTCCTGCATGTGGCTACTGTGAATAACACTGCTGTGAACACCGGGGGTAAGAAAAGCCCACTTTTAGGAGCTTGAAACAATCAGAGAAAAAGTCCCAGGCTTCCTGTGCCTGCTGCAGGCAGGAGCTCGATTTCCCGTTCTGGACACTGCAGAGATGGACTCACAGCGCCGTGGCCACCGCGCCTGGCTTCTTCTTCTCAGCGTCGTGTCCTCAGATGTGAGGTCAGCAGCGTGAGGTCACTCCAGCAGGGGCCTGCAGGACCTGCGGGGTCACAGATGTTGACCTGCAGGTGGACACTGTTTCTTCTGTCTTAGGCATAAGCCTTGCCTGAATTTGCCAAGGGTGCATCTGTGCTTGGGGTCAGCTTTGTTTGAGGGGTCTGGCAAGTGGCTTCCCTGGAGCCCTTCCCCTAGGAGCCCACCTGCTGAGCTGTCAGCGTCAGCCCCTCATCTTGAGATGAGGAAATGGGAGGTGGACGCCTTGCACAGGCCGGCGTCTTGCTGACATGCAGGCCAGGCCGGCCCTCTGCATGCAGCAGCCTCAGGCCTGTGGCCACTTCAGGCAGCAGAGGGGCCCCTCCCTTGCTGGGCCTCATTTCCGAGCTTCCCTGGAGGCAGTTGAGGGGCCACCTGCAGGAGGGGCTTGGAAAGGACCCTAGGAGAGGGAGGGAGCCTGGAGGTGTCCAGAGACCGGCAGAGCCCATGGGGCCCTGGGCTCCTCACTCCTTCAGTCAGTCAGGGTGACATCTCGAGCCACCTCCATTGCTGGCGGGTTATAATTTGGTCCCCATGGAGCCTGTGCCAGCTCGCTTGGAAGGAGGATGAGGATACCCGTGATCATGTGCCCTGGTCTGGAGGCACAGCCACGGGCCCTGGGTCAGTGTGACTCCTCAACTGGACCTGAGCTCTGAAAACCCAGGACCGAGGAAGACAAGCGGCCCCATGGGATGTAGCAGTGGCGGGCGATCCTGTCTGGCTGCACTGAGGCTCATGTCAGAGTCCGGCTTCGCTTTAACCCCAAAATAAGGCATCTAGTGCAACTCCCCGATTCTGCCTCCAAAGCAGACCTGGCCACACCGCTAGGGACAGTGTTACTCCCCAGAATCTTGCCCTCTGGCCAAAAGGCAGAATGCACACGCCCATCAGTGGCAAATGGATGGATGGAGCGTGAATCAGCCATAGGAAGGGGGACATTTCTGAGCTGCACAGCCACGCCGCAAACCCGGAGGATGTGGTGCTGTGAGAAAGCCAGGCACAGAGGCCGTGGCTCTGCGAGTGCATTTCCATGCAGTGTCCAGAACAGGGAATCACAGACACAGGAAGTGGACCGGGTCTGCCCAGGGCAAGGGAGGGGGGCTGGCAAAGGGTGAGGGGGCTCCTTCTGTGGGGGATGAGAATGTTCCAGAATTGACTGCAGCAACGGCTGCATGTATCTGTGGATTTAACAAAACCACTGAATTGTAAAAAGCAAACAGAGCAGACCATTTGGAGGCAGTGAGAGCTGAGGTCACACAGCTCTGAGGAACCCCTCAGCTGGCCTGGAGAGGGTTTTGGACTTGGTGAGGCCACATCGAGCCTTCCAGAAGTGTAGGGACCCCCCATACTGGGGGGGAGAAGGGCCAGGAGTTTGGCTTTTGTGTGCTGTTTTGACAATAATTATTAAACATAGCCTTAATTAATTAGTAAGTACTTTCTGTGTTTCACAATTTAGTTCATTAACCGTCCACACCACTGCCCAGTGGTGAGGCTGCTTAAGTCACCAGTGTGTAGCTGGGTTCTGCTGGCTTCACGGCTTCAAACACCGAGGCGTCTGCCTCATCCATTTCCAACTGGCACCGTCTCCATGAGGCACGTTTCATCCCATGACTGATTTTTAATCACAGTTCATTCTCCAACTTGTCTTATTCTGAATGTTGTTATAAAATGCCTAGTCTACGGCTGTTCTCGGCGTTGACATTGGAGAGGCGTGGGTTCGTGCTGGTGACACACGGCTGCCGCTGCCGCCCAGTGCCCGTTCCTCCTGCCACAGCTGCCAGGCCACGCAGGGGCCACCTGGAATCCCCAGTGCCCCCGCAGTCACCGCCGCTGGCTCTTTTTCTTTATTCTGAGGCTTTTAAAAATGTTTAAAAATCATCTAAGTAAGATATTAGTAAGCTAACATTGTAGACCTTTGCAAAACCAGCAGTTCAGAAGTAACGGGCCAGCAGGGAAAGTCCTTCCTTGCCTGCCTGCACACCCTGCAGCCTGCCCGGTCCTGGGGCGATGGCTGCTGGCAGGGGCGCTCCCTTCCAGAGCCTTCTCCGCACCTCCGAGGGCACGCACAGCTAGGTGGCACACACACAGGCTGGCTCCTCAGTGCCTGGGTCACGAGATTTCGCTGCACCGCAGCCCGCCCCTTTCCACAGAGCAGCTCGTCCTGGGAGACTTTTCTCCAAGTGTCGTCGTGTCTCTCAGGCTGAGACTAGAGGCCAGCGCCCAGGAGGGGCCGGTGAGTCATTACTAAGTGAAACAGGAGTGAATGAAACCCAAGGGAACCTGAAAAGCTGCCTGCTCCATCCCAGGATGGCCATGGGCCAGGATCCAGCTCTGGGGTCTGCGTCATATGGACTCAATTGCAGTTTTAGTCGCAGACTTCTGAGTTCCATCCCGGAGGAAGCCCCATGCTGGTCAGGACAGTTATGGATTCTCAGTGCCCGCTGTGCAAAATGTGTCCACACAACCTCCTGTGGCCCCGCAGAGCATGCCTTCTGGAGCCCGACCCTGTCCTACATACGGACCCCTCTCCACTCCCTGGGTCTCACGTCTGTCTCAACACGCCTGTCTCGGTGTCCCAGTGTTGCCAGGGAGGAGGAGGCAGCCTCGGGGGAAGGGAGTAACCCTGTGGTGGCAGCGGGCACCGGCAGGCAATGGGCGATGGTACAGAGAGCTGCTCGAAGCCTGCACCTCGCACCTGCCCCTGTGGGGCCTTGGCTGCTCCCCTCTCCACGACAGGCATGAAGCCCCCTCCCACCTCCACTGCCCAGATGAAAGGAGGCGATGGGTATGAACGTGCAGAGCTCTGGGAACCAAGCCTGTGGCTCAGGAGGCCAGTGACTTTCCCAGGCCAGTCCTTCTGTGGGAAGGTTGGTGAGGAGAGCACTAACGGGGGATTCTGACATGATGGGCATCCCACTGATAGCCCACCCTCCCCTGGCCTGCTGCGGCACGCACCTGCAGGTGAGAATGTCCTGGAACTTGACAAAGGCCTGCGCAGTCACATTCAGCTCGTAGATGACAGAGTTGATGACGTAGGGATCATTCTGCACTCGCATCTCCACATCGTAGCTGTGACTGTTTGCCACGGCGAGGAAAGATCCTCTCCCCGATGTGGAAGACCTCCCAGTCCGCAGCACCAAACGTCTAGGACCAAAGGAGAGCAGGTGCAGGGGTGTGGGTGAGGAGGTGCAGGGGTGTGGGCGGGCGGGTGCAGGGGTGTGGGTGAGGGGGGTGCAGGGGTGTGGGCGGGCGGGTGCAGGGGTGTGGGTGAGGGGGTGCAGGGGTGTAGGCGGGTGGGTGCAGGGGTGTGGATGAGGGGGTGGAGGGATGTGGCGGAGTGGGTACAGGGGTGTGGGTGAGGGGGGTGGAGGGCTGTGGGCGGGTGGGTGCAGGGGTGTGGGTGAGGGGGTGCAGGGGTGTGGGTGCAGGGCTGCGGGTGGGGGTGGAGGGGTGTGGATGAGTGGGTGCAGGGGTGTGGGTGAGTAGGTGCACGAGTGTGGGTGACGGGGTGCCGGGGTGGGGGCGGGTGGGTGCAGGGGTGTGGGTGGGGGGTGGAGGGGTGTGGGTGAGTAGGTGCATGGGTGTGGGTGAGGGGGTGCAGGGGTGTAGGTGAACAGCACTCTCCCTGGCTGTCCCAGGGCTGCCAAGTGTGCCCGTTGCACTCCAGATGCCAGACATGGCACTGCTGCCAGCAGCCTCCTTGGCCTCTGCTCCCTTCCTGAAAGGTAGTGCCAGCTGCACCCACCACCTCCCACAGCGACCATCTGTGTGACTTACTTCTCAGCTATCCGTGCCTCCCCTACTCCAGGCCCCAGTGCTGTGAGTCCTATGAGCACCACCTGCTATCCCACCTCTTCAAGGAAGCCCACCCTGATCCGTCTAGTCCCAGCCCATCACTGAAGTGACATCAGGTCACGAAACCCCTAGAGTTTTCTTTTGCACGCCTTCCCTGGCTGTGTCTCTGGGTTCCTGTGCTTGCCGTTCCTCCACAAATCACTTACCCACCTCAGGAAGCAGCAGGTCTGGGGCTGCACACAGAGGCCACTGCAGTGCCTCTGCCACCAGCCTTGAGCTGCGGAGCCTGTGTGCATGTGGGGCCCAAGGGAGGGAGGCTTATGGCTGCCCCCCGGGATAAAGGTGGTGGGGCCGCATGGGGAGGGGGCAGGCTCCCTCCCTGAGAAGAGTGTGGGACATGAGGCTGCTCGGGCCGCACAGGGAGGGGACAGGCGGCCTCCCTGGGTGTAGGGCTGTGGAGACCCCACAAGGTCGTGGGTGTCCCTTATGCTGTGTAGAGGTGCAGGATCTAAGAAGTAAAGAGACAGGACACTGAAGAACTGGTGAAGAGCATCTGGACTTGGGGGGCCACGCCACCTGTGAGCGGAGATCAGCGGCGGCCCCAAATGCCCAAGAGCATCTGTATTTATTAGGTACAAGCAGGAGGCAGGGTCGTGAGTGAGGCCATCATCTATAGGCTTAGTAATAGGGCGTACATAATCATGTGAGTCACAAGCAAGGGGACCATGCCATATGTCACCTGGGCAGAGAGGTGGGCTGTGTGCAGTAGGGGTCTGTGCCGTGCACAATAGTAGAGGGTCGTGAGCAGAAAAGGGGTCCGCCCCCATTAGGTCACCGAGGCAAGGAGGTGGGCTGTGTGCAGCAGGTGTCGGGCACAACACTTATCTGGGGTCTGGAGACTTCAAAGGATTTCTAATAGAAGGATACTGTAAGCCAAGGCAGTGGGAGCTGACAGACTTGTGCTCTTCTCTTAAGATATTTATGGGAGGGTGATTTGAGCTAGCACAGAAGTGAGAAAAGGCTGACAGGGTGTACACCCGCCGTGACTGGTCACACCAGAGGGGTTCTTCTCCCTCGGTTACTTCCAGGATCTCAGGCCTGAGGCCCACTTTCCACAGGAACTGGATGGGAGGTACTACAGCTCCTTTATCAGGAGGAGAGGCTCTTGCTCCAAGCCTGCCATACAGCGTATGCCCTTTCAGGCAGGGACGCCACCGCCTGGGTCTTTGGTTCCCGTCCTGGTCTGGCTGTTTTCCCATGTGCTGCTTCTGTTCTGTGACTGCTCTAGGCATTCCTCCTACTACAAACTACTATATGGTTATACGGAAGGATTCTATAAATCAGCACTAATGTGTCAGTACAGCTCCGACTACAATACCCATATGATTATATAGAAAGATTATATAGAACTAAGTAGATATAAGTATTGATTATATCAACTAGATATATGTAAGCAGTAAGTTATACTTCAGGCACTAATTCTATAAACTAACATGATTATACATGCAGGATTATATAAAGGAAACAGCTGAGCAATAGCACTATTTTTCAGGCACTAGTTGTGCCTGGGGCCTGGACAGTTCTCCTTCCTTGGTGCCCATGGGGGGTGTTACCCACACCTGGGGATAGTGTGGAGACATGAGGGCGCTGGGGCTGCATGGGAAGGGGGGCAGGTGACCTCCCTGGGGATAGTGTGGGATGTGAGGGTGCTGGGGCCGCACGGAGAGGTGCAGGCTACCTCCCTGGGGACAGTGTGCAACCCTGGTGTCCCCCGCAGGCAGGCCATCCCTGCGCGCCGTCCCAGGCTGTCCTGGCTGAGGACAGAGCCGGTCAAGCTTGGGGCTGTGTCCTCCCGCCTCACCCTGTCCAGAGCGCCTCCTGACTGAGGGATACGTGCTCCACCTGGCCTGGGGGGAGGCAGCTCGGAGCACCTCCTGTGACAGCGACCTTGGGACATTTTCTATCTGCCCAAACCCGCCGGCAAGGCCCGGCTCTGATGCGACCTGCCCTCCGTGGTAGGTCAGGCCCCCTCCCTTGCTTGTCTGTTCAGGAGGGGCTGCCCATGTGTCCTCCGGCCCCCCTGACTGTCCCAAACCTGCCCGGAGGCTCAGGTCTCACAGGAAAGAGAAAGCTCTGGGCCCAACGTCAGCCCGTATTCTCCACACCCAGTAGGGGGCGCCATTGCCCGCCTGAGCCCGGAGCGCGGCGCAGGGAAGCTGTGGGGGTGCGGGACCGCGGGAGAGGGCGCCACAGGTGAGGACACAGCTCCGTGGGTGCCAGGCAAGGTCCCAGAGCAGATCCGCAGCTGCCCAGAGGAGCGCACGTGGTGAGCTGAAGCTAAGAGACCAAGACTTGCTAGGCAAGGGCAGGGCCCGGGGACACGGGGCAGCTCTGAACCCTCGTGGGGCCAGGGGCGGGCTGAGGCTTTCCTAGGTCCTCCTCTCCTGTGGCTCCATGAGATGTGACTATTCCTATCTTCAGGAAAACAGCTGCCCAGGGCCACCAAGGGGACTCTGGGACCTTCAGCATCATCTGCCCTGTGGCCGCTTCACAGGGGGACAGGTGCTGCTAGTGTTACACACAGGCCGGTTCAACGACTCAGCAGAAAAGAAACAGGAACCCGCAGACTGTTAAACCCTGGGCTCCTCCCAGGCCTGTGCTGAGGAAACCAATGGAGTGGGCAGCCCTCGTGTGTGTACACATCTACACACATACCAGCACACACCCGCACACACACACATGCACGCACACACACACCCACACATGCCCCCACACGTGCACACACACATATGCACACACACACGCACATACGCACACACGCACATACACACGTGCACACATACCTGCACACACACACACAGGCCCACACCTGCACACCTACGTGCATGCACACACACAGGTGCATTGTGTATGCACACACACCCGCACACACGCACATCCCCCACATGCACACATTTGCACGCACACACATGCACACACCCACATGCACACACACCTGCACACAACCGCAGGCACACACCCACACGCCTGCACCCACACGCACATACCCACACGCATAGGTCCACACCTGCACACCTGGGTGCATGCACACACACACAGAGGTGCACTGTGTTTGCACACACACATGCAGACACGTGCCTTCATTTTTACATGCACAGATACACATGCACAGGCCTGCTTATGTATTAATACATGTACATCCACACGCACACTCACACACATGTACACCCCACACATGTACAGCCACACATGTACACCTGCACACATGTATACATGCACACCATGCACATGTACACATACACACACGTACACCCACACATACACCTACACACGTGCACACCCACACACATGTACACCTACACACATGTACACCTGCACACATACACCTACACACATGCACACATGTACATCGACACCCGGACACATGTACACCTACACCTATGCACACACATGTATACCCTCACAGACACCTGCACACATGTACAGCCACACACGTACACACGTGTATACCCACACATGTACACCCACACATGTACACCTACACACATGTATGTACGCATGCAGCCATGCACGTGTACATGTGTACGGGCGTGTGTACATGTGCATATGCATATACACACATGCCTGTACACAGCACAGCCCTGCAGGCACATGACCACATCGACATACACGTGCACATGCATGCTGCAGCTCTCCCCACATTGCCGGGGAGGACCGAGGAGACATGCCTGCAGAACCAGGTGTCCTCATGGAGTCCCCTCTTCTCAGCTACTTGCTTGCACTCGTGTTGAAGCAGGTCCCGATGGACTCCGGGGCCAGAAGAGTCTGAAACTCTGTCTCAGGGAACGCCCTGGAGTGCCTGCCCTGTAGCAGCCCAGGGAACTGGGAGACTCCAAACTGGCCCTCTACCACTGCATGCTCACTGCACGCGGGGGCCGACCTGGGCATCACATCTCAGTGACAAGCAAGGTGCCCTCCCAGCCCCAAGGAACCCTGAAGCGGGGGGCTGCTGCAGATGGGGGACCATGGAGGGGGCTGCCTAGGGCTTTGGGGAGCACAGACAAAGAGGGCCCAAGGCAGGGAGGAAGGACAGGGGGAGCTGGTGGCAGGAAGGCAGAGAATGGTATCCAGGCAGAAGGCACTGCAGGACAGACACAGAGGACCCAGGGAGCCAGGAGGGCTGGGCGCATACAAAGTGGGGGAGCAGGGGCTGGGGCAGGTCTAGAGGGCTGGGTGTGGTGGAAGCAGCTGGGCCTCCAGCCAAAGGTCACTGGGGAGCCAGAGGAGGCTTTTGAGCAGAGCGAGGAGGTCAGATGTATGTCGATGTCTGAAACCCACAGGAGCTAGGAGGGTGTCAGAGGAGAGGTGAGCAAAGTGCTGTGGGGGATGAGGCGGGTCCCACTCCCAGGGCGGGAAAGAAGGGTGAGGTGTTTGGAGACAGGGGCTCGGGAGGCCCCTCAGGGGACTGGGTCCCTTCCTAGGCATGGGTGGCACAGGGACTTCTGTGTGAGCCCCAGGGAGGGGCAGGCAGCAGGAGCGTGGGGTGGAGGTGGCTGCGCTCTGGCCACAGCCCTGAGGCTGGTGGAGATCCGAGGTCGGGAAAGCCAGAGACAGGCGGTCTGGCCTGGTGGGACCTGCCGCACTGCAGCCTGCCTCCAGGGCAGGGGCTGCGCCCATGTTTCCTGGGTGGCAGGGAGCAAGCCTTGAGTTGCATCTTGGTTGGAGCCCAAGGTGGGACGCGCATTTGTTCCGGGAAGAGCACGTGTCTGCTGTGGGGGGTGGGCGTGGGGGCCTGGCCAGGACACGGCAGTGGCGGGAGTTGGTGCTGCGTGGTCCCTGCCTGGCTGCCGCTACAAGGCAGAGCCCCTGCTGGAGTGCAGCCCGGACGGGCCTTGGGGGCTGGGGGCAGCTCGGAGGCTGCTCAAGTCACTCTTCTGCTCCCTGAACCCAGCCAGGGTCTGCGCACCTGATTTAGCAAATCCAGGGTCCCTGTTCAATCTCAACTGCAGGCAAACAATGAAGGATTCTTTAGTCTGTGTGTATCCCATGCAATACTTAAGACATATTTTGACAAAAAAAATTAGTTTATCTGAAACGGGCTGGAGGCTGGCAGAGACTCACTAAAACTCCTGGTCCTGGCACTCAGCTGGTCCAGTCCACAGCAGGGCAGTTCTTGTCATTGGCTGTCGATGGCCCCTCCTCCCTACTCCAGCTGTCAGAAGCCCCTTGCAGATTGGAGGGAACCTTTCCCTTTGCTGAACCCGGGGTCTTCTCCCACTCAGAAGTGAGGAGTGCCCCCCAAGGGCTGTGCCAATGCAGGCAGAGGGTGTGCAGTGGGGCCCGCAGTCAGGCCACTCCTAGATTCTAAGCACATTAAAGAATCTGCACATCAAAGGCCCTGCCAAACCCTGGCTGGCATGGGAGCCAAGCGGCCAGGCACCTGCTGGGCTGGGCAGGCTCTTCCCGCCTTCCCTCCAACGGAATTCCCCAGAGCCTGGCCCTGCTGCCCTGGCACTGAGCCTAGCAGCTCAGGAGCATCTTGCTGGGATGATGGTGCCTCCGGGACTTGGCAGCCAGGAGCACCTGGAGCCCCCAACAGCTCCCCTCGAGGGCGGGTAGGCACCCAGTAATCAGTGGATTAGTTGCTGGGCAAAGAGGCCCTTGGGTTCCGGCTTTGATGGGGCAAAGAAAGAGGATGCCTCTGTGGTCTGGGAGTGCCACGGGAGGGGAGGGAGGCGGGGTGCACCCCTGGGACTCCCTCCCCAGCTGCCAGGAGAAGGCAGTCCCCCAATAGGCCCTGGTGGGGGAGGGCTGGTATCCTCTCAAGGGTAGCCGGCTAAGGCTGGACAAGCGTCCGGGGCGGCCATGGGGGGCAGCGCTACCAGACGGGTCACTCCTGAGGGGACTGGGCTCAGCACACCCCCAGCCAAATCCTGGGGTGCCCTTCTGTACTCTCCCCGCTCTGCAGACCCCGCAAGCCTGGCGCCTTCCCCAAGCTGCCTATGCGGCTGCCAGTTCCCGCATCACAGAGAAGATAGGAGTCACGCAGCAGAGCTGCCGCCCGCCCGGAGCCCTCCCGCCCAGGCTCCGCCCACGCTCTGCCCTGCTGCTCCAGGCTGTCCTGGGCAGTGCTGACCGCTGAGAGGGGGCCTCTCATGCCACCCCCTGGGCAGATGTGCAGACTGAGACTCAGAGAGACGCAGCCGGGCCTCATGGGGGTGCTTGGGGGCTCCTGCCTGTTTGTGTAACCACCACACGGCTGCCTGCTCATCGCCTGTCCCCAGAGTGGCCCCCACTGCAGCCTTGCCCACAGCATCTCTACCCCTCCATCACCAAGGAAGCAGGTATGCACACATGTGCACATATGAGTGTGCATGTGTGTGGACAAGCCATGGGCAGGACCCTCGGGAAGTGTGTGGCACCGTGTTGGGGGCGGCCTGGCTGTGACGAGGGTTCCCTGCTGACATGGTGGCTGCTGCTGTCCTTTGAGGACCCCAGAAGCCGACAGCCACAATCGCAGAACCACCAAGCTTTGGAAGCTTCGACACCTAGTGAGGTCTGCAGCAAACTCATTTAGAACCCAAACCTGTTTTGGAGTCCACACTTGGTGACTGCGGCCACAGGCCTCACGCCATCAGCTCAAGGAGCACGACTCTGTGCCTGGACTTCCAGGGACAGAGCTCACTCCTCCTTTGGTCCAAGCTGGGGAGGCCCAGTCACTGGAGGCTTGGTCTCTACCACCTGGAAGAAAGTTCTAGAATTCCTGGTGGGATGGGCAGAAAGACTTTGAGGGCAGGCAGAGGAAGGGGACATCAAACTCTGCCACCTGTAGGGTGGGCAGCCAGCTCCTCACTCATCCCTGCCCTGGGGCTGCAAAACACTGCCATGTCCACTGACCATGTCTTTGAAGCATTGCACTTAACCTGCGGGCCCAGAAATGCCTGCCCTGTGCTCCGGGGAGAAAGCTAGGTCTGTGTGCACAGCTCCTCAAACCCCACCTGCACCCACACCCCCACAGACCACTCCAGAGAGGCGCCTTGCTACGGCACACACACACATTCAAAGCATCTCAGCTTCACCCGCTTCAAAGCTTACGTTCATGAAAGACATTGCAAAAACAGTAAACAAATTAAAATCTCTAGGACCTAAAAGGATTTCAACACAATGTGAAAAATGTTGGCAAAACATGAAAGTGGGCTTTTGTGAGTTTTGAGGAATTACTAAGTTGTAAAAAATGAGGCTCAGGCCAGGTGGAGGGGGAAGCCTGTCCACCTGTGTGTGGCCCCCGAGCCTGCCCAGGGCCCTCCTGCCACACTCATAGGCCCTGGGCCATGGTGGTGCCCCCAGCAGCCAGGTCCCAGGTCCTGGAGTTCTGGTTCTGCCAGAGGGGGAGCTGCAGCCGCACCTCCTTCTGTGTGCTGTGGTCCTGCACCAGCCCCTGCTCTTCTCCGACATCTCTTTCAGGCAGATGTCACCCACCTCTTGGGACTCCTCCTCCCTGGTCGCTAGCCCAGACCCTCCCCTTCGGCAGGTGGTCCCATTTCTGCCCCTTTGCCACTGGCCTCCTTCTGAGGATGCCATGTGTCTCCAGGACCAGTGGCCCAGTCCTCAGTGCACATGGAAGCCGCCCTTCACATGTGTCCTGAAAATGCAGAGTGGCCGCCTTCCACAACGTCGCCCGCCACAGAAGCCCTGTGTTTTCAGCAACCACATTCCACAAACGCCTCCTGACTGCCTTCCAGAACACACGAAGATCAACGAAGCTCAGAATCCAGTCCCAATGTCGTTTCGTGAAGAGCACGTAGTCTGTCAAAGGGATGGGCCCCACGAGTGAAGGGCTGAGACCCACCACGGGTGTGAGGTGACCCAGGTACTCCCATCACGTCCAAACCAGGCTGCAGGCTCCACCCCCGGGGGCAGGCATGGAGGAGGGACTACGTGTGGATGCAGGGACACTTGTGGGGAGGTGTGGACAGGGACACCTGGCTCGGCCGCTTATCGCCATGTGTTTGTGGCCAGGTCCCCCACTCCTGAGCCTCAGTTTCCACATCTGTGAGACAGGTCTTAGGTGGAATCGCCAACCAGCTGAGGATATGCAGCTACAGGCCACCTTCCAGAAATCTCCAAAAGGCTTTCCAACATAGGAAGGAGAGGAAGGTTGCCGTCAGCAGAATTCCAGAGCTTTCAGAACGAGGCAGCAGGGGTGAAGGGAACCCTGCTCCACACGCAGGGCAGGGGGCCGAGGCTGGCGGGTCTTGCTTACCGGGAGCGCCAGGCTGCCTGCCCGCATCTGGTCTGGGCACCCAAAAGCAGAGCTGCTCCTGCTTAGGGTCTGTGGGTGACTGTCCCCTCAAGGGGTGCTGCTGGGAGCTCCTCTGATTCCTGCTGGGTGGTTTCTGGCCTCGCCTCTTCACGGTGTAGGGTATGGGACGGACACGCAGGGCCTCTGCCCTCCTTCCCCCTCTCCCCCCACTCCCTCACGTGGCCCGGGTCGTACCTCCACTAATAAACACCAACATACGTGCCCAGCATTGGACCCAGACAGATTTCCCTGGGCTCAGCCACAGGGCGATTCTCCAAGTGACACATCACGAGTAGCTTGGCGTGGTACTCACCTTATGGTAAGGTCAGATCCCAGAGCCAGGGGCCAGGCTATGGCACCACCCTCCTGGGCGATTTCCACGTGGGGAGCAAGACGACCGACTGCCACGACATTCCTGGGACAGTCCCCCATGTCAGTCAAGCCTTCTCCTTTCATGCTTAAAATCGCAGCACGGTTCACCTACTTCATACTTGGACCTGTGATCTGCGTACAGCTGCTTTTCAGCATGTTTCTCATTGTCCTCTCCTGGGTCTGGCCCTCCCCTCCTTCCCTCCTTCCCAGAGGAAGAAAACACACCAGCTCTGCATGCAAGAACGCTCCCAGCTCTCCCATCTTCCTATCCCAGGAGCCCCTTGCTCCTGCTCGCTGGGGCTCTTGGTCTCGTCCGCCTCGGCGGCTGCTGCGCAGGAAGGCCGTCCTGGGCTGGCTCCGAAGTCTCTGCCTTTCTCATCTCCTGCAGTCCGTGTTTCCGGCACTCCTTGAGCGTGTCCCTGGACACACTCTGTGCTCCGTGGGCTCCTCGGCCCTCAATCCTCCTCCTTTGCCCTCCCTGACCCCAGACCATCTGGGCTGGCTTCTCTCTAGGAACGACAGCTATGGTCATCTTTGGGTGGAGCTACCACTTCCAGTTCTGATTTCCTGCATCTGGTTGAGTCCTGGCTTTCCAGTGCACCCCAGGGACACCGCCTCCTCCAGGGCTCCCACGTGTCCCACACGACAGCCAGACTTGGTCATGTTAGGGCACTAGCCAGTGAGCTGTGAGCACACGTGAGCACCGGTCCAGCTTGGCTGGGTCACGTGACTGGCACTGGCCAATGAGCTGTGAGCACACGTGAGCACAGGTCCAGCTTGGCTGGGTCACGTGACTGGCACTGGCCAATGAGCTGTGAGCACACGTGAGCACAGGTCCAGCTTGGCTGGGTCACGTGACCGGCACTGGCCAATGAGCTGTGAGCACGCCTGAGCACAGGTCCAGCTTGGCTGGGTCACCTGACTGGCACTGGCCAATGAGCTGTGAGCACACGTGAGCACAGGCTGGGTCATGTGACTGGCACTGGCCAATGGGCTGTGAGTACAGGTCAGGCCAGCCCCTCCCAGCCGCTTCCCACTGTGTGCGCTGCAAGGGGTAGCCGCGAGACAGGAGGGTGCAACCTCGTGGTCTCTCACTTGATATGGGAACTAACTCAATATGGCAGGAAGCCACTGACACGTGGGAGCTGTGCACAGCAGTGGCCAGCGGCCTTGTCCTACGGGGCAGACTGCGTACAACTCGCCCTCAGAACTGAGCCCTCCTACCTCCCGATATCCAGGGCTGCCGATGGGAAATCCGAGGCTGCCGCAGCTCCTGTGCGCTTTGAAGGTAACTTTCCTTTGCTCTCGCGCTCCTTGTTCTCAGCGTCCTTTCAGTCTGATGAGATCTGGGAGGTTTTCTTAAAGGCTTTCACTGACAATTCCATCACTTTCTTCACCCTCCTCTTTTTTCTAGAACTTTAGTTAGCCAGATATAGAATCTCCTGGGTTGATTCTGTCTCTTCATTCTATATACTAGAAGATACTCTTAACTTTATATTTCAATCATGTTAATGAATATCTTCTTTTAATACCAGCAATTGCATATTTAATGTCCAAGTTGTCTTCATTAGTAGCATTCTTTATTTCATCAGTGCAATATCTTCTTGACTACTTCTGAAGATAGTTATAACTTTAAAAATTCTTTTCTGGGCCAGGTGCAGTGGCTCATGCCTGTAATCCCAGCACTTTGGGAGGCCAAAGCAGGCGGATCACAAGGTCGGGAGATGGAGACAATCCTAGCTAACATGGTGAAATCCCATCTCTACTAAAAATACAAAAATGAGCCAGGCGTGGTGGCACGTGCCTGTAGTCCCAGCTACTCGGGAGGCTGAGGCAGGAGAATGGTTTGAATGCGAGAGGCGGAAGTTGCAGTGAGCTGAGATTGCGCCACTGCACTCCAGGCTGGGCAACAGAGCAAGACTCAGTCTCAAAAAAAAAAAAAAAAAAAAAAAAAATCCTTTCTGTTTTTAGAGGTAGCTCAGTTTCTTTCAGCATATTTTTATTTTCTTTAGCCTGACTCCTGCTGTTTTTAGGATTTTTGGCAAACATCAGAGCCCCTTAGCTGGAGAGGATGGCAGTGGGTAACATGTGCAGCTGGCCGGGTGCACTCTGGGGGAGGATGGCATGGGTACATGTGTAGCTGGCTGGGTGCACTCTGGGGAGGATGGCATGGGTGACATGTGTAGCTGGCTGGGTGTGTTCTGGGGAAGATGGCAGTGGGTGACATGTGTAGCTGGCCGGGTGCACTCTGGGGAGGATGGCATGGGTGACGTGTAGCTGGCCGAGGTGCTCTGGGGAGGATGGCAGCAGGTGACGTGCGCAGCTGGCCGGGTGCTCTGGGGCGCTGGGGTATCTTGTGCACCTTGGTGAAGTGTCAAGAAGACGTTGTAAATTGGACTTGGTGTTATTACAGGAGCTTTAAGATCACAGTGTTGGTAGATCTAGGACGGTAATCTTCAAAATGTACTCCCCAGCCCACTGAAGGGGATCCTTTCTCTTGTCACCTCACTTTGTGACTTAGAATGCAGGGCCCCCAGGACCAAAGCCTCTCCGTGGTTCAACAGCTGTTAGGAGACCTTGCCTAGTTGATGAGAAAGTCACTTGTGGTGTTTCCATCCAGGGTGTGCAACTCTGCTCTCGAGACCCCGGAAAGGCTCGCTCCCCACTCTCTGGCTCATCCATTAGCTGCTTGGAAGTGATTACCTACGTCTTCTTTAGGATAAAGCCTTAAGTCCTGCAATTGTTCCTTGTGTGATATGTTTCAAATCCCTTCCTCATTCTGGCAAAGCTCCTCAAACATGCTCTGGTGTGCCAGGCTCTGCATGTGTCAGCCGGAAGCCAGCAGTGCACACGTTCCTGTTAGGGTGCCCACATGATCCTGATGGCACATGTGACCGGTGTGGAGCCCCGGGTGTTTCCAGCAGGGCACATGTTCCTGTTAGGGCACCCACGTGATCCTGATGACACATGCGACCCATGTGGAGCCCCGGGTGTTTCCAAGGGAACCACTGTCGGCCGGATCGCCGGTGCTCTGCAGCTGCGCCCCGGTCCCCAAACCACTCTTGTGCTGCTGCTCAGTGTCACCATTTGCCTTTTTAGTAACTGTCCCTGCGTGTCTTGGCCTCCCTGGGAGTCCCGATTTCCAGCCCATATCATGCTCCTGGCTCCAGCTTGCAGCCACTTTTGCATCTCAAACCTCACCAGCCTCAAGTCCAACTCCAGGTCAATGATTCCTGGCCAGGGGGAGCCGTCCCTCCTGAGCCCTGTGGCCAGGCTAACCCATGACCGAAGGCTCCTGAACCCTCCTTCAGGTCAGCTGTCTGCACACCAGCACGTGGCCACCAGCCCAGGACGCCCATGTGGTTTCCCAGAGTCTTAGCAGCATGCGTGTTGTGGTGAGGGGGATTGTGCAGGGACCAGTAAAACGAGGAGCTTGTGCTCGGCTCTGCCCTGTGCCGTGTCAAACTGAGTGGCAGGCCACATTGCCTGGCTTGATCCCACTCTGCCACAGGCAAAACCCTCCACCGCTCTGAGTGTCCTCGTGGGTAAAGGGACTAGTGACTGCATTCCTCTCTTAAGGTGCTGTGAGGATGACGTGGCAGGACATGGGCAGACATGTTGGCACAGGCACTTTTGAGTCGAGGCTCAGCCAGCACCAGCCTCCGCCATCACCCACTTCCTGAGGCTGTTACCAAGACCAGTGGCTGGAAGGAATCTCGCTCACCCACAACCCCAGTGCACTGAGCCTCGCTCCGCCCCAGTGCCTCATCCCGCCTCCTCCTGGCTCACAGGCATGCTCGCCTATTCCATCCACAGCACTAGCGAGCTCGAAGTGTGTTCCTTCCGGCACTGCTGCCTCCTCACCTGGGCACCCGCGGCTCACCTGGGCAGCCACTCACCTGGGCACCCGCGGCTCACCTGGGCAGCCACTCACCTGGGCACCCGTGGCTCACCTGGGCGGCCACTCACCTGGGCACCTGCGGCTCACCTGGGCGGCCACAGTAGCCTCCCAATGGCTTGCTTCCTCCCAGCCACCGACCAGTCATGATAGTGCAGCCCTGTCGACCCCACGAGGGCAGGCTTAATGTTTCACTTGCAGCCCTGTGGCTCTGGGTGGTGACCCTGCTGCCCACTCCCGGCCCCACTACCCTGCAGGTGCCCTCCCCACTTTCCCAGCCCCCATTTCCTCCTGGTGTTCCCTGACATCTGCTCTCCTTGTGCCCAGAACTTAAAGCTGCCCTTCCCCACTGACCCACGAGTGGCCTCAGGGTGGGGTGGTGGTCACCTGGACAATGCTGTGCCCCAGCCTCCCAGAGGACTGAGCACACGGGCATCCGCTGCAATCCTCTGCACGCAGGGCTGAAAGGATGGCATTAACATGCGTGGCTGGTCCCTGTCAGCCACAGCTCCTGGTCTGGCCCCTGCAGGCTTCTTAAGGTGCTCATGCTCCCAGTTTCCTGAGCTGTTCTCACTCTTGCTGGGTGGAGGGGCTCCAGGAACCTGCAATTGCTGCACATCTTCCTCCCTTTCGTTTTGAAGCTCATTCCCATGTGCTGCCTGCAGGCTTGCTCTCATGAGATGTATGTACGGAATGTTCCAGAATGCCTTCAATCATTTCAGCCATAAAGCCCCCCCGACTGCATGCACAGCCTCTTGTCTAATGCAGGGGCAGCTTGGCAAGGCCTGACTGCTGTCCCTGTTTTTCCAGACACCCTGATGGAGGTGGGGGGACCCGGGGCCTCAGCGTCCACCACAGCTCTGCCCTGTCCCAGCCTCACTGGGGGAAGCTCACATGGCAAGAGTAGCCTGGGTGAGTCTCACTGCCTCGGATGCAGAGGGCCCTGAGAACATTGCTGCAGGGGAATGAGTCACCAGGTCAGAGGGCACAGAAGATTCCGGAAGGACACGAAGGAGGTGATGTCTTATGAGAGGCACATTTATAACAAATAGTGAGAGTGCTGTTGGCGGTACTGCAAAGGCCCTGAGCTGCTTCCCCAGGAACCAGGGACTGTGGCTCACACAGAGGCTGAGCCTGACATGGGAGATGCCCCCCGACCTGTCCTGTACCCCGCACCTCGGCTCCCATCCCCCATCCTTGGCATACTTGCTGGGAGCAGGAGCATGCTGTCCCCACCCTAGAGGTGGCCTCATTAGCGCCTGTCACTTCCTCAACTCAAAGGCCTCATGGTGGCTGGAACCTGCCGAGGGACATGTGAGGCCTGGCGGACAGTGTCCCGTGCTGCCCCCACCCAGACCCCACACTGCCCTGGGCCAGAGCCGAGCTGCCCAGCTGCCCCCGGGCCAGGGCCCCAACACCCATACAGACTTGGATGAGACTGCAGGAGCTTCCAAGGGGACAGAGAGCCTGCTCTGAGCCCGGGGGAGGGGCGGGCACTGTATGGAGAACACCATGCCAGGGTGGGTGGGGCAGAGCCAGGGTGCACCTCCCGCCCCATTTCCGGGCACCTAAACTGTCCTTGGGTACTCAGAGGCTGTCAGGCAGGAAGGGCTCAAATGCCAGGCAAGGAGCGGTACCCTGTGCTGTCCAGACGGACAGGCCCTGCCTCAGTCTTGGGGTCGCAGGTGCAGAGCAGCACTAGGTGTGGCTCTTGGTGGACCCCAGCCCACGTCACCTGTCCGGCAGGTGCACACAGCAGGCACGGTGGCCAGTGATGGAGAGCTGGGGCTCGTGCCGGGGCCTTACCGGGAAGGACTGGAAGAGCTGGAAGGAGCCCAGGAGCCGGATGTAGAGGTGCGAGTGCAGTTTGGTGGAGGTGCCGTTGAAGGTGTTGGCCACCACCAGGAACGAGTAGGGCCCCACGCTGAAGAACTCCCAGTCGTAGGCCCCAGAGGTGGCGATGGTCTGGTTGGCCTCGAAGAGCCGAGTTGCCGGGTTCCACTTGTAGATGACGCTGTCAATGTTGTGGTTGTCGCCTGGAACCAAGGGCTGCGCTGGGGCTGGGAGGCAAACTCCGCGGAGCCAGAGCCCCGTCCAGGCCCCTGCCCCAAAGACCGAAGACCCGCAAGGGCAAGGCCAGCCGCGGGGGACGCCCCTTCTCTCCTTGAGTCTCCCGCCCTCAGCCAGCCCCTTGCCGGCCCCCACCTCCAGGCCTCCACAGGTGCCATTCCCACATGGAGTAAAGGCCACACCTGCCCTACCTTCCCGGTGGTTGGCCACCGCCAGGAAGTGCTCCCCATCCACCTCGAAGGCCTCCCAGTCTCGGGCGCCGTGTGTGGCAATGCTCTGGTACGGGGTGAACTTCAGCTTTCTGTGGCTCCATTTGTAAATGACAGAGAACTCCTGACCCTTTTCATCTGGTTCAAAATTAGCCACTGCCAGGAAGATCTGAAAGAGAGTAAGCCAGGACCACGTGAGCCTGCTTGGGGCAGGGGCAGGGGCAGGGGCCTGGGGCTGAAGGGCTGCTGAACATCGGCCTCTCTCTCCAGATCCTCGGCTGCTGTGTGGCACCGGGACAGAGGACTGAGGCCTCGCATCACAGGTCATCATGGTGGGGGTGGGCACAGCTGGCCACTACCTTCAAGGCCCTTGAAAATGTCTACATCCTTTACCCAACATTTCCACTTCTATTGCTTTCTGAAGGCAAAACATCACAAAAGCCAAAATCCCCAAATTCAGGAAACGCTTTACGCAGAAAAACGTTCTTCCTAAACCAGATGACTAGAAAAAGTCATCACAACCTGCTCCCCCATGGTAAGGGTGTGATCACCACGCAGAGCTGTGTCGGGACAAGGCGTGGAAGACAGGAACGGGGTGCAGTGTGCCCGGCCTCACGGCGCAGCTGCGTGAACACGTGGAATGAGGGGGCAGGTGCACAGGTCATGGGCGACGTGCTTGGAGGAGAGGGTGCCACATGAACCTACGTCTTGCTTGGGTCGGGGGACAAAGTATTTTCACCTTTGCTTTTCTGAATTTTCCAATTTTTCCTTGATGCAAAGTTATTTTTTATAATAAAAAATTAAAACCTTATGATATCAATCAAAAAAAAAAAGGAGCTAGTTATTCACCCGCCATGCTGGACGCCGATGCAGCCTGGATGAGGGTGGCCGTAAGCCACAGGAAAGCAGAGTTTCCATCTGCTGTGCTCACTGCTTTAGCCCCATGTCCAGGCGGGGTCTGGTTGGAGTGCTTGGCACAGTGTGGTCAGGTGAGTGACTATTTGGGGGCAGTTGGGAGGTGCTGTCTCCAGGACACTGCTGTGTGGAGTCCAGGGAGTAGACAGAGCTGGGAAGAGGAAGACCCGTCCTTCCCCTGTGATGTCACGCATCTCTCAGACCTGCCACCTCTGCCCTGAGCAGCCCGGATGGGAAGGCAGCTGCCTGCGTGCGAGGCCCCACCCACGGCTCCCGAGCCTGGCCTCAGCCTTCCGTGTGGACATCACGTGTCCTCAACATTTGAGGACAGGAAGGATCAGGAATGTCCAACTTGTAATTTCTTTCTGAAATGATTTCTGGTTCTTGACTGGTTTATGTAAATACTCTCAGCAGGTTTTAAGTGTAGCAATTCGGGGTCTATGTAGAACTGGATGGCATCTGGGAGATGGCCTGGCCTTCCATTCAGACTGTCTAAAGTCACACCCTCGATTTCGGGTGGTAGGCTAACGTGGGCGACTCTGTGAGCCTTCTACCACCTGAACCAGGGGTTGACACCATGAGAAACTCCTTTACCTGCAGAATCAGCGCAGGGAGCCTCGCTTGTGAACTTTCCAGGTTAAAGGGGCTGGAGACAGTCACGGAACACAGACTTGCCTTTTTCCCAATGGTGAAGTGCCTCCAGGCCTGTGCTTGGTGCGTGGGGGATGCTCTGATACGAGACGAACTTCCCTTCGGTCCACTTGTACACGGCGGACGTGGCTTTGCGATTGGCTGTGGCCACGAAGAGCCCCGCCTGGGGGATGCGGAAGACCTCGATGCCCAGGGTCTCGGAGCTGGTGAGCAGGTTCTGATGCTCCTCCACGTAGTCCAGTCTTTCTTTGGCTTGTGATAGAAGTATTGTGACTCGGTTAAGATTTCCGAGAACGGGCACCCGGAGCAATCCTCGTGGGAGCGCGATCCCCAAACCCCAAGCCCCAAGCCTCGACTCCTGAGCCTCGGCCTCGGCATCAGCTTCCAGATCGTACTCTCACAGGAAAGGGCATCACAGGGAGGCCCTCGCTGCTGCCGGGGCTTTGTGATGTGTGCAGCCCCCAGTGATACCGACAGGACGAGGTTTACACGGTGCAACCTTGTGAAAGTCTCACTGCTTCCACGGCAAGTTGCGCTCTCGATAAAGTGAAAGCAGCTCACACACGTGCCAGCTGGAACCCATGCCCGTTTCCCACGGGTAACCCGTCTGGAGCTTCAGTCGCAACCTCCTCTCACCTCCCCCAGCAGCGGGAACAGACTGCTGAGAAGGCTTGTTGTAAAAACAACCCTTTAGGCTCTTCATCTGCTTTCATCTCATCTCAGATGCAGCGGACAGGGAGGGTGTGGGCAGAGGCGGCAGCCAGGCCACCCTACCAGGAGGCTGCAGGGATGCAGGCATCGTCTTCCCATAGTTTGGGAAGGGGTACTGAGTGATGCCCAGCCCTGCCAGCCCATGCCATGCCCTGGAGGTTCACATTTCCAAATGGGGTGGTTTATTCTCCTGAGTGGTGCCTGTCCTAAGGAGGGCCCGTGGCTGAGGGTCCTGCAGCTCTGGGTGGGACAGTGTCCTGGCTCACTGGCCATCCTGCCGCCACTTGCTTTGGGGGTCAGGACTGACACTGCCCCAGCCTGGCGGCCGAGCCTGAGGTCATTCGGAGGTGGCTGAGGCGCCCCCTTTCCTAGCTGTGGTTCCCAGTCGCGCCGTGCCAGAGTGGCCCTGCCTCACCTGCTAACACTGACACCCACTCGTTGCCGACACACAGGTATAGCCCTTTCTGGCCAGCATCAAACCAGAACTGGGCGTCTTCCACCTGGGTACACGGTGGCCGGGGTCCCAGCGTCACTCGAATGTTGGTTTCTGTGGGGAAGACCAGGAAGATGAGTGTCCAGCAAGCCAGTGCCCCCGAGGAAGATGGCGCGGGAGGAGGCCCAAACCAGGCTGCCTGCCTCCGCCTCTGCCTCTGTATGCGAGGCGGGAAGGGCCCCCGCAGGCATCTTGGCACATGCGTGCCACACCACAGGTGGGGAATGAGAACCTGGCCTACCGGTGACGAAGGATATTACGATGCCCCCTGTACGGTCAGCCCACCCTCTGTCCACTCTGAAACGCATGGCTTTCCATCCCATTGAGACAGAAAAGCCCACTCCTCTGGTGTGAGGCCAGGGCTCTCATGTCTGCCTTTGGTGTGGGGCGGATGGCCCCCCTACAATGCATAGGGATATTTTAGCACCTTGTCATGTGACTGCACGCAGCGCTGGCCCGTCTCGGAGCGAGTCCTGTTAACACTTGGGTATCTTAACCCTGGCTTGGCATGGATCTGCAACAGTTTGATCTCATCCCTGCCAGTAGTCACACCCCACTGTGGGTCCTAATTCTGCTTCCTCTTGACTTTACGTGGGACCTCTGTGCAGCTACCGGCCTGTGCTGACCAGCTGTGTGACACAGTATACCATGCAGGCCGGATATGTGGGAGGTGGAGGCTCCCCTGCCTCATAACCGCTGACCCCGAGGCTCAGGGGCTTGGCTGTCCTCCACCTCACTGTCCTTCTGGGTGGCCGCAGAGCAGTGGGGGGATGCGGTGGGGAGGGGCGCTTCAGATTCTCCATGGCAGGCGTGTGGTTTAAATAAACACAGTCAGCCTTGTAACTTTGCACAAGAGAAAGCCAAGCCGGGAGACCCTCTGGGCCAGGGGGACTGTGGGAAACGTGCATGTATGGCCAGGGTGGGCCCAACTGGGGCGAGCTGGTCTGGATGACTGTGGGACAGAGGCAGGGGTGGGGGTGGGGCAGAAATGGCCCAAATGCTGTTATTGGGGGCAAAAGGGGATGAGGGATGTCAGATAGCTCTGGACAAAGAGTTTCTAAGTAAGTGAGGCCTGCTGCCTGCCTGGGGTGCCCAGGAAGGGGCTGGGCAGATGTCGCAGGAGTGCTCGGAGGGAAAAGCAGATGACACTGACCTGTCTAATGGTGCCACGTGCCTTCCTGGGCATGGGCCCTGAGCGTCCCCTTGGCCAGTGTGACCACTGCCCCCCATGGCAGCAAAGGGAGGGGCAAGCATATGGGAGGGGCTGAGAGCTGAGCCCCGAGTTCCGCCTGGTGTGAGGCCAGGGCTCTCACATCGCCTTTGGTGTGGGGGCAGGTGGCCCCCCCTACTAACCATAGGGATATTTTAGCACCTCGTTATCTTCCGGCTTCCCTGTGAGAGCCTGCAGGACCCGTGGGATGGACAGCACGGCCAGCGGGGCGTTCCTGCTGGGACACAGCCTTGGGGTGGCGTCTGAGCCTGGCAGCAGGACCAGTTGCCTCACCAGGCCCTGCAGAGAGAGGGACAGCTCCTTCAGGCCCACGCTGCTGAGGAGGGTCCTGCTGTGGGAGGGGGAACACTGGGCTCGGCCCATCCAGACCCTGGAGGAGGGTGGGGTGGATGGAATCTAACCTTTTGCAGAGCTAAGTGGGAAGAGTCTACATGATGGTTACTGGGGGAGGCCATGGGAGCAATGGTGAAGAGTTGCCCACCTTTCGAGGGAACTGAACCACAGAAGGGGTTTTTTGTGTGAACTTAGAGTGACTGGCTAGTCTGCTGATCTATCAGCCTATTCGCCCATCTGTTCATCCATGCATCCATCTATCCATCCACCCATTCATCCATCACTCATCCATCTATGCCTCCATCCACCCATCCCTCCATCCACCCACCCATTCATCCATCATTCATCCATCCATCCCTCCATCCCTCATCCATCCATTCCTCCATCCTTCTATCATCCATCCACCCATTCACCCATCATCCATCTATACCTCCATCCACCCATCCATTCATCCAGCCATCTCTCCCTCTGTCCGTCCATCCATCTATGCATTCATCCACCCATTCATCCATCCCTCATTCATCCATCCATCCATCCATCTTTCTGTCCATGTGTTCACCTCTCTACCCATTCATCCACCCAACCATCCATCCATTCATCTGTCCATCCATCTATCTCTCCGTCCGCCTATCTGCTCATCCATCTGTCCAAGCATGCATTGATAAACATTCAGAGCACCTGCTATGTGTCAGGCATGGCTCTAGACACTGGGCCCAGCAGGGAACAATAGCCTCTAGCCTTATGGAGTGAGGTCCCCGCTCATATTCGAGTGAAGAGATAGGTGCTAAGCAGACACACAGCCGGCCTGAGAGCAGTCAGCACTACCGAGGAGCGACAGCTCTGGGGAACGGGCTGCAGGGTGAGTGTGGCTCAGCATGGTGGGGGGCAGCCTGAAGAGGACTGCTGGGGGAGGGACCCAAGACTACCAGGGAGGAGGGTGCCAGGAAGAGGAAACAGCAAGCCGGAAGACCCTGTGGTAGACACTCCACGCACGCTGTGCCCTCCCTTCCAGTTAGCATATCTGGGGATCTGCTCAGCTAGAGCAGCAGGACGACCGGCCGGGGCAGCCTTATCCCACGGGCACGAGTGTTGGGAGGGCAGCCCCTCCGTACTCGCCGTGAACAGGCCTTTGGCTCTTCTCCGGCTGCCGACGAAGAACCGAGCTCCTCTCACCGACAGGGTGGCTGGGAAGGGCACGTCGGCCATTCTGAAAGTATCAGAGGACAGCATTAGGGCCACAGGAGAGCAGTGGCTCCCGGTCTGCTCACAGAAGGAACGGGAAAAGCCCCTCCACCCCATAGCTCCTGGCCCCTGGTCCTCCTGCCCCAGGGCAGCTCCTACAGGTGTTGCTCTGAGAGCATGGCTGACAGACAGCTGGCCTGGCAGGGCTCTGCGGCCCAGGTGCACCCTGCCCGCGGGGGGTACCCACATGTCCAGCGGGAGGCCACAGTCCGTGGTGAGGGAGAAGACATCTGCGGTCACAGCCAGGACCATTGTGTGCCAGCGGCTGTCCCCCAGGGCCGGGCTGCGGAAGGACACGCGGGTCTGCCAGGCACCGGCCACGTCCTGGCTGAGGAACAGGAAGTGCAGCTGGGAGGGCGAGAAGCGCAGGCCGAGCAGCAGCAGGTCGCTGTCCTCGGCCACCACGGTCAGCAGGTACTCGTTCCTCTGTGGAGAGCAGGCCGGCTCAGCGCGGGGCGGGGGAGGGGCTGGTGGGAAGGGCAGAGGTGATGGGCACAGGTGGTGAGAGGAGCAGGGGCTGGCTGGAGGGGCCAGGCCAAGGAGGAGGCGCGGGGAAGGGCAGGGCAGGGCAGGGAAGGGCAGGGCGGACGGGGCCCTCTAATTAGCCCCCTAATGAGGAGGGATGGCTTGATGGAGGCTACAGCTGGTGTGAGGGGCGGGACTAGTGAGGGGTGGGGCTGGTGTGAGGGGACAGGCTGGGTGTGGGAGGGATGGGGCTGGCATGTAAGGGGCAGGGCTGGTGTGAGGGCGTGGCTGGTTGTGATGGGGCGGAGCTGGTGTGAGGGGCGGAGCTGGTAGAGAGGCAGGGCTGGTGTGAGGGGTTGGGGCTGGTGTGAGGGGGCGGGGCTGGTGTGAGGGTGGGGCGGGTGTGAGGGGGCGGGGCTGCTGTGAGGGGCGGAGCTGGTGTGAGGGATGGAGCTGGTGTGAGGGGCGGAGCTGGTGTGAGGGGCGGAGCTGGTGTGAGGGATGGAGCTGGTGTGAGGGGCGGAGCTGGTAGAGAGGCAGGGCTGGTGTGAGGGGTTGGGGCTGGTGTGAGGGGGCGGGGCTGGTGTGGGGTGGGGCGGGTGTGAGGGGCGGAGCTGGTGTGAGGGGCGGAGCTGGTGTGAGGGGCGGAGCTGGTGTGAGGGGGTGGAGCTGGTGTGAGGGGTGGAGCTGGTGTGAGGGGCGGAGCTGGTAGAGAGGCAGGGCTGGTGTGAGGGGTTGGGGCTGGTGTGAGGGGGAGGGGCTGGTGTGAGGGTGGGGCGGGTGTGAGGGGGCGGGGCTGCTGTGAGGGGGCGGAGCTGGTGTGAGGGGCGGAGCTGGTGTGAGGGGCGGAGCTGGTGTGAGGGGCGGAGCTGGTAGAGAGGCAGGGCTGGTGTGAGGGGTTGGGGCTGGTGTGAGGGGCGGGGCTGGTGTGAGGGTGGGGCGGGTGTGAGGGGGCGGGGCTGCTGTGAGGGATGGAGCTGGTGTGAGGGGCGGAGCTGGTGTGAGGGGCGGAGCTGGTGTGAGGGACGGAGCTGGTGTGAGGGGGCGGAGCTGGTAGAGAGGCAGGGCTGGTGTGAGGGGTTGGGGCTGGTGTGAGGGGGCGGGGCTGGTGTGGGGTGGGGCGGGTGTGAGGGGGCGGAGCTGGTGTGAGGGGGCGGAGCTGGTGTGAGGGGCGGAGCTGGTGTGAGGGGGTGGAGCTGGTGTGAGGGGTGGAGCTGGTGTGAGGGGCGGAGCTGGTAGAGAGGCAGGGCTGGTGTGAGGGGTTGGGGCTGGTGTGAGGGGGCGGGGCTGGTGTGAGGGTGGGGGCGGGTGTGAGGGGGCGGGGCTGCTGTGAGGGGCGGAGCTGGTGTGAGGGGCGGAGCTGGTGTGAGGGACGGAGCTGGTGTGAGGGGCGGAGCTGGTAGAGAGGCAGGGCTGGTGTGAGGGGTTGGGGCTGGTGTGAGGGGGCGGGGCTGGTGTGGGGTGGGGCGGGTGTGAGGGGGCGGAGCTGGTGTGAGGGGCGGAGCTGGTGTGAGGGGGCGGAGCTGGTGTGAGGGGGTGGAGCTGGTGTGAGGGGGTGGAGCTGGTGTGAGGGGCGGAGCTGGTAGAGAGGCAGGGGCTGGTGTGAGGGGTTGGGGCTGGTGTGAGGGGCGGGGCTGGTGTGAGGGTGGGGCGGGTGTGAGGGGCGGGGCTGCTGTGAGGGGCGGGGCTGCTGTGAGGGACGGAGCTGGTAGAGAGGCAGGGCTGGTGTGAGGGGTTGGGGCTGGTGTGAGGGGGGCGGGGCTGGTGTGGGGTGGGGCGGGTGTGAGGGGGCGGAGCTGGTGTGAGGGGCGGAGCTGGTGTGAGGGGCGGAGCTGGTGTGAGGGGTGGAGCTGGTGTGAGGGGCGGAGCTGGTAGAGAGGCAGGGCTGGTGTGAGGGGTTGGGGCTGGTGTGAGGGGGCGGGGCTGGTGTGAGGGGGCGGGGCTGGTGTGAGGGGCGGGGCTGGTGTGAGGGGCGGAGCTGGTGTGAGGGACGGAGCTGGTGTGAGGGGCGGAGCTGGTAGAGAGGCAGGGCTGGTGTGAGGGGTTGGGGCTGGTGTGAGGGTGGGGCGGGTGTGAGGGGGGCGGAGCTGGTGTGAGGGGCGGAGCTGGTGTGAGGGGCGGAGCTGGTGTGAGGGGCGGAGCTGGTGTGAGGGGGCGGAGCTGGTAGAGAGGCAGGGCTGGTGTGAGGGGTTGGGGCTGGTGTGAGGGGTTGGGGCTGGTGTGAGGGTGGGGCGGGTATGAGGGGGCGGGGCTGCTGTGAGGGGCGGAGCTGGTGTGAGGGGCGGAGCTGGTGTGAGGGACGGAGCTGGTGTGAGGGGCGGAGCTGGTAGAGAGGCAGGGCTGGTGTGAGGGGTTGGGGCTGGTGTGAGGGGGCGGGGCTGGTGTGGGGTGGGGCGGGTGTGAGGGGGCGGAGCTGGTGTGAGGGGCGGAGCTGGTGTGAGGGGTGGAGCTGGTGTGAGGGGGTGGAGCTGGTGTGAGGGGCGGAGCTGGTAGAGAGGCAGGGCTGGTGTGAGGGGTTGGGGCTGGTGTGAGGGGCGGGGCTGGTGTGAGGGTGGGGCTGCTGTGAGGGGCGGGGCTGCTGTGAGGGGCGGAGCTGGTGTGAGGGGCGGAGCTGGTGTGAGGGACGGAGCTGGTGTGAGGGGCGGAGCTGGTAGAGAGGCAGGGCTGGTGTGAGGGGTTGGGGCTGGTGTGAGGGGGCGGGGCTGGTGTGAGGGTGGGGCGGGTGTGAGGGGGCGGGGCTGCTGTGAGGTGCGGAGCTGGTGTGAGGGGATGGAGCTGGTGTGAGGGGCGGAGCTGGTGTGAGGGACGGAGCTGGTGTGAGGGGCGGAGCTGGTGTGAGGGGCGGAGCTGGTAGAGAGGCAGGGCTGGTGTGAGGGGTTGGGGCTGGTGTGAGGGGGCGGGGCTGGTGTGGGGTGGGGCGGGTGTGAGGGGGCGGGGCTGCTGTGAGGGGCGGAGCTGGTGTGAGGGGGCGGGGCTGGTGTGAGGGACGGAGCTGGTGTGAGGGGCGGAGCTGGTAGAGAGGCAGGGCTGGTGTGAGGGGTTGGGGCTGGTGTGAGGGGGCGGGCTGCTGTGAGGGGCGGAGCTGGTGTGAGGGGCGGAGCTGGTGTGAGGGATGGAGCTGGTGTGAGGGGGTGGGGCTGGTGTGAGGGACGGAGCTGGTGTGAGGGGCGGAGCTGGTGTGAGTGGGTGGGGCTGGTGTGAGGGGCGGGGCTGGTGTGAGGGGCGGAGCTGGTAGAGAGGCAGGGCTGGTGTGAGAGGTTGGGGCTGGTGTGAGGGGGCGGGCTGGTGTGAGGGTGGGGCGGGTGTGAGGGGCGGGGCTGCTGTGAGGGGCGGAGCTGGTGTGGGGTGGGGCTGGTGTGAGGGGCGGAGCTGGTGTGAGGGGCGGAGCTGGTGTGAGGGGCGGAGCTGGTAGAGAGGCAGGGCTGGTGTGAGGGGTTGGGGCTGGTGTGAGGGGCGGGGCTGGTGTGAAGGTGGGGCGGGTGTGAGGGGTAGGGCTGCTGTGAGGGGCGGAGCTGGTGTGAGGGATGGAGCTGGTGTGAGGGGCGGAGCTGGTGTGAGGGGCGGAGCTGGTGTGAGGGACGGAGCTGGTGTGAGGGGCGGAGCTGGTAGAGAGGCAGGGCTGGTGTTAGGGGTTGGGGCTGGTGTGAGGGGGCGGGGCTGGTGTGGGGTGGGGCGGGTGTGAGGGGGCGGAGCTGGTGTGAGGGGCGGAGCTGGTGTGAGGGGCGGAGCTGGTGTGAGGGACGGAGCTGGTGTGAGGGGCGGAGCTGGTAGAGAGGCAGGGCTGGTGTGAGGGGTTGGGGCTGGTGTGAGGGGGCGGGGCTGCTGTGAGGGGCGGAGCTGGTGTGAGGGATGGAGCTGGTGTGAGGGGGTGGGGCTGGTGTGAGGGACGGAGCTGGTGTGAGGGGCGGAGCTGGTGTGAGTGGGTGGGGCTGGTGTGAGGGGCGGGGCTGGTGTGAGGGGCGGAGCTGGTAGAGAGGCAGGGCTGGTGTGAGAGGTTGGGGCTGGTGTGAGGGGGCGGGGCTGGTGTGAGGGTGGGGCTGGTGTGAGGGGGCGGGGCTGTGGGGGGGGGGGGGGGGGGGCTGGTGTGAGGGGCGGAGCTGGTGTGAGGGATGGAGCTGGTGTGAGGGGCGGAGCTGGTGTGAGGGACGGAGCTGGTGTGAGGGGCGGAGCTGGTAGAGAGGCAGGGCTGGTGTGAGGGGTTGGGGCTGGTGTGAGGGGGCGGGGCTGGTGTGGGGTGGGGCGGGTGTGAGGGGGCGGGGCTGCTGTGAGGGGCGGAGCTGGTGTGAGGGGGCGGGGCTGGTGTGAGGGATGGAGCTGGTGTGAGGGACGGAGCTGGTAGAGAGGCAGGGCTGGTGTGAGGGGTTGGGGCTGGTGTGAGGGGCGGGGCTGCTGTGAGGGGCGGAGCTGGTGTGAGGGGCGGAGCTGGTGTGAGGGATGGAGCTGGTGTGAGGGGCGGAGCTGGTAGAGAGGCAGGGCTGGTGTGAGGGGTTGGGGCTGGTGTGAGGGGGCGGGGCTGGTGTGAGGGGTGGGCGGGTGTGAGGGGGCGGGGCTGCTGAGGGGCGGAGCTGGTGTGAGGGGGGCGGAGCTGGTAGAGAGGCAGGGCTGGTGTGAGGGGTTGGGGCTGGTGTGAGGGGGCGGAGCTGGTGTGAGGGGGCGGGGCTGGTGTGAGGGGTGGAGCTGGTGTGAGGGGGCGGGGCTGGTGTGAGGGGCGGGGCTGGTGTGAGGGGTGGAGCTGGTGTGAGGGGTTGGGTCTTGTGTGAGGCAGGTGGGGTTGCTGGGCCGGGGCAAGGCTGGTGTGAGGCAGTAGGGACTGGCTCAGTCAGGAACACGGGTCCCTGGTAAAGCCAAAGGTGCCCCCACGCACTAGGATGGCTAATGTGCAAAGAGCAGAATGTGCTGGCGACAGTGTGGAGAAACTGGAACTCTTGCACACTGGTGGTGGGAATCTAACATTGTACAGCTACTGTGGAAAACAGGGTGGCAGTTCTTCAAAAAGTTAAAAACAGAATTACCAAATGATTCAGCAGTTCCGCTTCTGTATCCATTCTCAAAAGAATTGAAAGAGATATTTGCACACCCATGTTCATAGCAGCTGACTCACAATTACCAAAAGGTAGAAGCAACACAAGTGTCCATGAACGGATGGGTGGGTGAGCACAGTGCGGTGCATCCACACAGTGGAATATTAGTCAGCCATGAAAAGGGAAGGAAATGCTGACACACACTACATGGATGAACCTTGGGGCTGTTCTGCTGATATGAGGTCCCTAGACTGGTCAGATTCATAGAGACAAAAGGTAGAGTGGTGGGTGCCGGGGATGGGGGGCGATGGGGAGTGACTGTTTAATGGGTGCAGAGTTTCAGTTTGGGGGGATGAAGAAGTTCTGGAGATAGATGGTGGTGATGGCTGCACAACATGAATGTCCTGAATGCCACTGGATTGAACACCTAAAAACAGTGTAGATGGCAAATTTTATGTTATGTGTATTTTACCACAATTAAAAAAAGTATACACATGCAGTGTCCAGCACGACCTCAGCGCTTTGTGGTTTCCTTTCCAACTCGGGTTATGCGAAACGAAGCACTGGCTTACCCTTATCTGCCATTTAGATTCCATTAATTCCTAGCCTAACGCAATTATAGAACTGAACGTGGTGAAGCCCGAAAGGTAAAGCAGGTATGAATACAGAGCGTATACGGTCATGTGCGGCCACACCGTGTTCCAGTCGGTCATGGCCAGCATAGGGGATGGTGGCCCTGTAAGATCAGCACACCAGCTTTTTACTGTATCTTGTCTGTGTTTACAAACATAAATATTTACACCGTGTCCAAGTGCCTGCAGTATTTAGATAGCCACGTGCCATCAGGTTGTAAGCCTCGGAGCCATAGAGCCTAGGTGTGTAGTGCCTGCACCGTCTAGGTGTGTGTAAACACAGTCTGTGATGTTCACACAATGACAGAATCTCCCAACACATGCATTCCTCGACAAGTAACCCAGTCATTAAGTGACGCATGTGTATTTTAGCAAGTCTTTGCCCGTGTAAAACTGGAAGCCACATTCTAGGAAGCCACTTTTCTAAAGAAGTAAAACACCCTCTACGGTCTGCATATTTAATTTAACATCCAATTCAGCAAAAACCACTTGTACTGGTTTGGGTCCCGTGACCCTGGCTGTTTGGGGAGTGGAGAGGATGGCCCAGACCCTTTGATGTCCATGGTGGGAGGCGGCCCCCTAACTCACCTCCCTCCCTGTGAGAGGGAACGCTCCCAACTGGAGGCTTTCAGAAAGAGGGTGTGATATGTGGATGCCAGTAAGTGACAAAGGAAAGGCAAAATCCTTCCAGGGATGGCAGGAACACTAGGGAGCACTGGAGTGGGGCAGGGAGCTGGCTGGGAAGGTTGAGCTGACCCCACAGCCAATAGAATGGTGCCAGGGAGTCTCCACCCAGCCCTGTTCACACCCAGGGCACGAGGGGGCTGAGCAGGGACTGAGCCTTCCTGGGTGTGGCCGGAATCTCACTTGGTGACCCATCCAGAAGAGTTAGGTCACTGCCCTCACTCCTAGAACAGTCATGGCTGGAGGAGACCAATGTCAGCTCAAACCCTGTGCCCCCCACCAGGAGCACACAGGAAAGAGAATCAGGTGACCAAGGAGAGTTTATTGGCAGCAGGAGGAGTTGCTGACAGGCTCAAGTCGAGGCCAAACGACCTGGAGCAGAGAAGCTGGGAGGGAGATCGGGGGCTCAGCAGGCAGGTGGGCACATGCTGAGAGGCAGGAGCTGGGGAGCAGCGAGGATGAGGCTCCCCGGGAGCAAGGAGGGGGAGGTCCCCCTCAGCACAGCGCCGACACAGGGACCCTGTTCCCAGGTGGGGGCAGCCACCTAAGCCAGATCAAGACCTGAGCCTGGCTGGCCCTGGGGGATGTGCCTGGCAGCAGCTGGACTCCTGGCCTGAGCAGAGGCCTCAGCAGGCCGGGCGGGAGCATGAGGGGCGGCAGAGGAGGGACACGCAGGAGGCCGGGTGGCAGCAGCTGGGCTGGCAGGAGGAGGCGGGGGCACAACAGGAGGGGGATGGGCACGCAGCAGGCAGGCCTGCACACAGGGCGGCAGAGGAGGGACACGGAGGAGGAAGGTCTGCAGCAGGAGGTGGTGCAGCAAGCCGGCTGGCAGCTAGACTGCTGGCAGCACAGAGAGGAAGCCCCAGAGGAGATGGGCACACAGCGAATGGGCTTGCAGCAGACAGGCTTGCAGCACACGGGCACACAGCAGGCCTGCTGGCAGGGGGAGGAGGTGCAGCAAGCCGGCTGGCAGCTAGACTGCTGGCAACATGAAGAGGAGCCCTCAGAGCAGGCGGGCACGCAGCACACAGGCTTGCAGCAGACGGGCACACAGCAGACAGGCTTGCGGCAGATGGGCTTACAACAGACGGGCACACAGCAGTCCTGCTGGCAGAGGGAGGAGGTGCAGCAAGCCGGCTGGCAGCTAGACTGCTGGTAGCATGAGGGCGTGCAGGAGCTGATGCAGCCTGATTGGCAGGGACTGGGCTCACAGGCTGCCTGGCAGCAGGGGCTGGACACACAGCTCACTGGAGTGCAGACCAGGGTCGGGCACGGGGCTGGGGCGCAGCAGCTGGGGGCGCAGCAGGGGGGCTCGCGGCAGCTCTCTGGGCAGTCTTCCACCTGCCAGGAGGAATCGGTACAAGAGTCACGGGAAACAGGAAGGCAGACGCGGCTGCTGTAGCTCAGGTCGCTGGAGCAGACGGACATGGCTGAGCTGGGGGAGTGCGTGGGTAAGTGAGTGAGTGTGAGTGTCTGAGGTGTCGTGGGCAGCTGGGCTCTTATATCTGGCCAGGGCATGTGTTGTTTTAGCTGGAGGCTCCACGAGTCTTCCCTTTCCTTGTTGGCGTTTCGAGCTGGGTACTGGAAGTCCTCATCAGTTCTAGTTTATTTACACAACAGTATTTGCCAAGCCTGTAAAATATGCGGTTAGGGTTGAGGCGTGTGTTGATTCCCCTGTTCCGTGGCTGCTCCTCTAAGCAGACATTTCGGGGAAGACGTATCCTCAGCACGCAACACTCTCTGTCATGTTGCAGGTGAGGGGGATCTGAATTCCCAGTCTGTATGGCTGGGCAACAGGGCACCGAAAGGCAGGGCAGAGCCGGGGTCCCTCTGATGAGTGCTGCTCGTGACCTGAAGACGCACTGCACACAGAGAAGGGCTGAAGGGCAGGCTTGAGCCGCTGCGGCGAGGAGTTAACAGGAAGAGACAGAAAGCCTCACACACAGCACAGAATGACAGAGGCGGAATACGTGGAAGCAAACGCAAGAGAAACGTGATTCTTCCAGAATATCTAATGTTCATCAAATAAGACTTTCCAGAAAGAGAGTGGAAAGGGGAGAGCAGGAGAAAACTTTCCAGGACGGAATGAAAACAAGGGTCTTCCGATTTGAAGTTTTATCAAGTATGGGACAAATTGAATGGAGAATGGTGCACGTCTAGACAAGCTGGTGACATTTCCAACACCAAACATAAAGAAAAACCCTCAAAGCCTCCAGAGAGACGGGGTCCTACTGCAGCTTAGGAGATTTGCATGTCCAAAGACACAAGTCAGTGTTCGGGAAAGTTCCTAGGAATATAGAACGCTGCTAAATCACCTGGTGGGGGGGGAAATGAAAGCGTTTCACACAGTGCAGCTCTCAATACGTCTTCAGAGCATGCGGTGCCCCAAAACAAAAAGCAACTTAAAAGAGAAGTAAAATACAAACAAGAACAAGAAAGAAGCCAAAAAAAAAAAAAATCAGCCAAGATTAGGTTGTTAACTTCTTCAGGGAGAGGAATTACACCTGCTTCCCTTAACCTTACAGAACCAAGTAACAACGAGTAATCCTCCTCCTCCCTGTTCTCCTCCCTCTCCCCCTCTTTCTCCTTCTTCCTTTAATTTGCGCTTAGCGGTCTACAGTTCCATGGGTTTTGACAAGTGCATGGAGTCCTGTATCTACCACCACAGTGCTGGAGAGAGGAATTCTAGCATCCTCAAAAATCCGCTTGTGTTGACTCACTGTGGCCAGCCCCTCCCTCGCTCATGTCTCTTCTAGAATGTCATGTACCTTGGACATTCAGTGTGTAGAGTAAGGAATAAAATCATGCAGTATGCCACCTGGCAGGTCTCACTTGTTTCACTTAGCAAAATGCACTTGGGATTCCTCCAAATTGTGCTGTATGTCAGTAGTGTATTGCTTTTCATGGCTCAGTAGTATTCCACTGTATGGATATACCATAGTTTGTTTATTAATTCAATGACTGAAGGATGTTTTGTCTCCTGTTTTGATGATTATGGACAAAGCTTCTACAGACATTGCCTGTGTACAGTTTTTGGCATGATAATGAGTTATATTTCTCTAGGGTAAATACCCAGGCGTGGAATTGCTGGATCATATGGTCAGTGCCTGTTTAACTTTAGAAGAAACTGCCAGACTGTTTTCCAAGGTGGCAGTGCTGTTTTACATTTCTGCCAGCAGTGTATGAGAGTTCTCATTCCCATCCATCCTTGCCAGTACTTGATGTTGCAAGTTAAAAAAACAAAAACAAAAACAAAAAACTAGCCATTCTAATAAGTGTGCAGTGGTAACTGTTGTAATTGTCATTGTAATTGGTGATTAATGATGTGCTGAACATATTTAATGTGCCTGTTTGCCAAAGTGTTTGCTGGAGTGGATGTGGTAGTTTACATTTCCACCGACAATGGGTGAGTGTTTCTGTGCCTCCTTCCTTGCCAGCACTTGCCATGGTCAGTCTTTGTAATTGTAGCCATTCCAACAGGTGTGTAGGGTGTCTGTGGCTTTCATCGGCGTTCCCTAATGAGTAGTCAGACTGAGCATCTTTTCATGTGCTTATTTGCCATCTGTGCATCTTTTTTGGCAAAATGTAGAAACATTACATTTTCAGGCCCCCTTTTATTTTTTCATTTTTATTATTATTGTTTTCTTTTTGGAGACAGAGTCCCACTCTGGAGTGCAGTGATACGATCTGGGCTTGCACCCAGGCTGGAGTGCAGTGACACGATCTGGGCTCACTGCAACCTCTGCCTCCTGGGTTCAAGTGATTCTCCTGCCTCAGCCTCCCATGTAGCTGGGATTACAGGTGCCCGCCTCCATGCCCAGCTAGTTTTTATATTTTTAGCAGAGATGAGGTTTCATCATGTCAGCCAGAGTGCTGGTCTTGAACTCCTGACCTCGGGTGATCCACCCACCTTGGCCTCCCAAAGTGCTGGGATTCCACCACGCCCATAGGCCCCCTTTTTAAATTAGGTTTTCTTGATGTTAAATTTTGGGGATGCTTTATATATTGTGGATATAAATACTTCGGTCAGATGTGTGATTTGCAAATATGTTCCATTAGTCAGTGCCTAGCGTTTGCATTTTCTTAAGTGTCTTTTGAAGATAAAAGTTTTAATATGAAAAAGTCCGATTATCAGCCTTTATCTTCTCTAGGCCATGCTTTTGGTATTGAATCTGCCTGATACTAGGTCACAGGGATTTTTCCCCCTGTGGTTTTTTTTTTAATGTTAAAAACTTTTACATTTTACATTTAGGTCTATGATCAATTTTAATTTTTACATTAAGTATGAGATACCAGTTGAAGTTCACTTTTTTTGCCCCCATGTAAAATTGGTTCAAATACTCTTTCCCTTAGTAAGTAAAATCAGTTGACCTTTTTGTGTGGGTCTATTTCTCTATAAAGAAAAGATATTTATTTGAAAGATGTTTATTTCTCTATAAAGAAAAGATATTTATTTGGCTCATGGTCTATAGGCTGTACAAGCATGGTGCCAGCATCTGCTCGGCTTCTGCTGAAGCCTCAGGAAGCTTACAATCATGGAGGAAGGCAAAGGGGAACAGTGTGTCACATGTTGAGAGGGAGAGCAAGAGAGGGCAAGAGAATGACATAAAGTTGGAACTTATAATTAAAAGGGAAGCAGGTCATAAAAAATTGGAAAATCCATGGACTGGCCATGTGGTAAAGAGGGAAAAAGCATTTTCAGGAGAGAAATACAAACAGGCTACGGAGCATTGCTAGAGAGATTTGCATGCTGAAAAGGAAGCCAGGTGCTAACAGCCAAGACAATGGGAAAAAGGCCTTGAAGGCAGTTCAGAAATCTCTGAAGCAGCTCCTCCCATCAGAGGCCTAGGAGCCTCGGAGAAAAGAATGATTTCAGGGGCCAGGCCTAGAGTGCTGCTGTCCTTTCACCCCGGGAGGCTGCTCCCACATGCCCTGTGTCACCCAGGGAGGCTGCTCCCACATGCCCTGTGTCACCCAGGGAGGCTGCTCCCACGTGCCAGCTGCTCTACCTTGAGCCATGGCTCAAAGGGCCCCAGATACAGCTTGGGCTGCTGCTTTGGAGACCAGAGACCACCATGAACTTTGGCAGCTTCCATGTGGTGTTAAGCCTGCAGGTGCACGGAATGCAAGACACAGAGGAGGATGTGCCACGCTCCTTTCAACAACTGGCTCTTGCATGACTAACAGAATGAGAACACACTTGTTACCATGGTGAGGCCACCAAGCCATTCATGAGAGACCCGCCTCCATGACCTGAACACCTCCCACCAGCCTCCACCTCCGACATTGGGAATCACATTTCAACAGGATATTTAGGAGGGACAAACGTAATGAGTTTGAAATCAGGTAATGAGTCCTCAACTTTGTTATTCTTTTTCAAATAATTTTGGCTATTTTAGTTCATTTGCCTCACCAAATAAATTTTAGAATCAACTTGTTAATAGCAACAAAAAATTGTTCTGGGATTTTGATTGGGGTTGCCTTGAATCTGTAGATCAATGTGGAGTAACTGACATTATAACAATGCTGAGTATTCCACCCATGAACATGGTATATGTGGCAGATGTCTTCATTTATTTACTTCTTATTTTATTTCTTTCGTCAGTGTTCCTATAGTTCTCATTAGGTACACATTCTGTTAGATTTTTACCTAAATATTAATTTTTTATTATGTTGTAAATCATACTTTTAAATAAAATTTTTGAGTTTCAAGTTTTAGTTGCTAATATATAAAAAATGTAATTAGTTTTTGTTACTTTAAGCTTGCATTTTTAACTGAAACTTTGCTAGATTTTCTTCTAATTCTAGGATTCTTTTTATAGATTATTGAGGGTTTTCCATGCAGACAATCATGTCTTCTGTGAATAGAGATAATGTTATTTCTTCCTCTCCAATATGTATGTCCTCTATTTCTTTTTCTTACCTTGTAGCTCTGGGAGGACCCTGAGTAGGATGCTGAAGGCAGTGGTGAGGAGGACATCTGTGTAGTGGCCCAGTCTTATAGGAAAATCATCACTGAGAGCTTTTTAAAGAAATCACGAACTGATGTTGAATTTTGTAAAATTTCCTCCTATATCTATTGAAGTTATTATATTGTTTTTCGTCTTTGCTCTGTTAATATGGTGAATTACATTCAGTGTGTTTTTGCGTTTTTTTTTTTTTTTTAAATTGTCGAGCCACCCTTGCATTTCTGGGGTGAACACAACCTGGTTGTAACGTATTAGCCTTTTCATGTTTACTTGACTTGCTAATATTTTGTTGAGGATTTTTGTGTCTGTATTCATCAGGGATATTGGTCTGTAGTTTTCTTTTATGTGATGTCTTTATCTGTTTTGGGTGTCAGAGTAATGCCGACCGCTTGAGATGCGTAGTGAAGTGTTCTGTCTTCTATTTTATGAAGAGATTGTACTGAATTGTCATTTTTTTCTTCTTTAAGTGTTTTGATACTTACATTCACTAGTGGACAGTCTGGGTCTGAAGCTTTCTTTAAAATTGACGTAGAACAGCAAAATAATGAGAAGACAAGCCACAGTCTGGGAGAAAATATTTGCAAAAGACATATCTGATAAAGCTGGTTGTCCAAAATGTAAAAAAGAACTCTTAGAGCCCAACAATAAGAAAATGAATAACCCAGTTACAAAAATGGGCAAAAGACCTGAACAGATGCCTCAGCAAGGAAGATTTACAGATGGCAGAGAAGCACATGAAAATATACTGAACATCCCACATCATTAGAGAGTTGAAAATTAAAATAATGAGATACTACTACACACCTGTAAGAACGGCCAAAATGCCAAACAGCAACAGCACCGAATGCTGATGAGGACGTGGAGTGACGGGGACTCCCGTTCAGTGCTGGTGGGAACGCAAGAGGGTACAGCCACTTTGGAGGACAGTTTCATGGTTTCTTACAGTACAAAAAATACTCTTAGGATCCAGCAATTATACTCCTTGATATTTACCCAAATGAGTTAAAAATGTAGGTCTACACCAAAACCTGTACAAAGATGTTTACAGCAGCTTTATTAATAGTTGACAGAATTTGGATGTGGCTAAGATGCCCTTCAGTAGGCAGATGGATAAATAAACTGTGGTGCACCCAGACAGTGGATTATTATTCAATGCTAAGAAGAAATGAGCTATTAAGTCATGAAAAGGTATGGAAAAACCTTAAATGCATATTATTAAGCGACAGAAACTAATCTGAACAGGCTAATGCTGTGTGATCCAAACACATGACTTTCTGGAAAAGGCAGAACTATGGAGACTGTGAAAAGATCAGTGGTTGCCAAGGGCAGAGGTGAGGGAGGGGACGGCTGGGCAGAGCACAGAGGATCTTTAGGGCAGTGAAACTCTGTGTGATGCTTTAATGACAAATCCCTGTCATTGTTTAATGACAAACCCACGTAATGTGGGTCACACCAAGAGTGAGGCCTCATGTATGTTGTGGATTCTGGGTGATGATGATAGGTCGATGTAGACTCATCACTTGTAACGGATGTGCCACGCTTGTGGGGGACGTTGATAATGAGGGAGGCTGTGCATGTGTGGGGCAGGGGGATATACGGGAATGCTGGACTTTTCACTCAGTTTTGCTGTGAACCTAAACCTGCTCTAAAACATAAAGTCTATTAAAAAATTGATGTAGGACAGTTAGGGTTATCTGTTTTTTAATAGTTTGTGCCTTCAAGGAATGGGCCCACTTCATATTAATTACCCAGTTTATGGGCATAGAATTGTTTGTTGTCTTTTCTTTTCATTTATTTACTGTTATTTTTGAGACAAGGTCTCACTCTATTGCCCAGGCTAAGGTGCAGTGGTGCGATCATGGTCCACTCCAGCCTTGAACTCTTGGGCTCAAGTGATCCTCCTGCCTCAGCCTCCCAAATAGCTGGGACTATGTGCACACACCACCTGCCCGGGTAATTTTAAATTTTTTATATGGATGGAGTCTCGCTATATTGCCTAGTCTGGTGTTGAACTCTTGGCCTCAAGCAATCCTCCCAATTCAGCCTCTCAGAATGCTGGGATTACACGTGTGATCCACTGCTCTGGCCCCTTTTTATTGTTTAGATGCTTGTGGGGTGTATGGTAATGCCTCTTCTTCCATTCCTGATACTGATAATTTGTGTCTTCATTATCTTTTCCCAGTCAGTTTAACTAGATGTTTATCAAATTTATCTTTTCAAAGAGCAAGCTGTGGTGTCATTGATTATCACATTGTTTTATTATTTTTCACTTAATCCATTTCATACCTTATGCCTGCTTCGGGATTAATTTAGTCCTTTTTTCATTTAAAAACTTTAACCTCTTTATGTTATTTTATGTAAAGTGTACTTCTTGCAAGAAGCATAGTTGAGATTTGGCTTTTTATCTAATCTGACAGTGTCTTTTCCATGCCTCCTTCTCTCTCTTCTTCTTTGGGGACCCCAGTTGCATGTATATGAGGCTACTGGATGTTTCCTACAACCCACTAATGCTTTGTTTTTTGTTGTTTCATTTTAGATCGTTTCTATTGCTGTGTCTTCAAATTCACTTGGTTTTTCTTCTGCAGTGTTTATTCTGCTGTTAATCTCATCCAGTGTAATTTTCACCTCAGATGTGGTCGTTTTCCTCTCTAGATGTTCTATTTGTGTCTTCTTTAAAAATATCCTCCTCATCTTTATTTCATATGCTTACTTTTCCTCTGGCTTCTTCAACGTATGGAATATAGTTATGACTCCTTAATGTCTTTGCTTACCAATGCAATGATCTGTGACATTTCTGAGCTGGTTTCAACTGATCTGATCCTTAATATGTATCACATTTTCCTCCCTCTTTGCATGCCTGGTAGTTTTTGAATGGATGCCCAGCATTGTGAATTTTATTTTCTTGGGTGTTGGATATTTTGCATTTCTACGAATGCTCTTGAACTCTGTTCTAGGGTGCCATTAAATTACTGGAAAGCTCATTCTCCTGCAGCTTGTCCATAAGCTGGGTTAGGCAGGACTGGACCAGTGGTTACTCTAGGGCTAGTTATGCTCCCACTTCTGAGTCATCTACCCACTGCCTTGACAATTCGGAGGCTTTTCCACTCTGGCAGGTGGGAATAGGCACTATTTCTGGCTCTGTTTGGTCTCCGAGGATTACGCCACCTAATTTTCTTGGTTCTCTCCAGTCTTAGTCTCACACATGTTTGCTGGCCATTACTCAACTAAAGATTTGAGGAGACCTCTGTGGATGCTGGGAGCTCTCTTGGTGCAGCCCTCTCCTCTCTGTCTTAGGCACTCTGTCTTAGGAGCACGAGCTGCCTTGGTCTTCCTTGCCTCCCAGATCTGTCTCTGAAACCCAGGTTCCCCCGTCTGCACTGTCTCCTGGAAACTCTCTGAGCAGGGTGGTGGGAGGGATACTTGTGAGGCTTCTGCGTTTGCCACCTGCTCTCAGGGGTGCCTGGGCTGTGCTGCTTCAAGTCCAGTATCCCAAGACCACTGTTGCATGATTTTGATGACTGTTTTAGTTGTCCCCAGTGGGAAAGTCCATCCAGTCCCTCTTACTCCAACCTGGTGTGTTACTGAAACACCCCCGGGTTCAGTCTGGGTCCCACTGCTCACGCACAGAAAGCCAATCACTGAGACAAGGAGTGTTGCTGAGAAGGAGGCTTTAGTCAGGTGCTGCAGCAGAGGAGATGGGAGCTGAGTCTCAACTCCATCTCCCTGACTCAAACAAGGGGTTTACATGGCAAGGAAGAAATGTAACAATGTATAAAACAAAGGCCTCTCAAAAAAGTATCAATGAAGTGAATCTCACCAGATCACCACATCCTGACAATGAGGTATGGGACCCCTCATTCATCATCATTGCTTTCTTGCCCAGATAAAGGAAAGTTTTTGTTAGTTTGTTTGGTTTGTTTCTGAGACAGAGTCTCACTCTGTTGCTCAGGCTGGAGTGCAGCAGCACAGTCCCTGCTCACTGCAACGTTTGCCTCCCAGGTTCAAGCGATTCCCCTGCCTCAGCCTCCTGAGTAGCTGGGATTACAGGTGCACACCACAGCACCCAACTAATATTGTATTTTTAGTAAAGATGGGTTTTTATCATGTTAACCAGGCTGGTCTCAAACTCTTGACCTCAGGTGATCCGCTCACTTCAGCATCCCAAAGTGCTGGGATTACAGGTAAAGCAAAGTTTTGAGCTTTAAGACCCGCACGGTCAGTTTCTGTGTTCATCCAAAAAACCTATCTATGGGCTATTAGGTCTTTTTCCATTGGAAGTGGATTTTCTGTTCTGTCCAACTTTGTTTCCACTCCAAGCTCCTTACCCTCAAGTTGGGAGAGAGAAAGAGGGACTCTTCTGTGGAAGGAAGCCCTGGTGGCTCAGGTTCAGGGGCTCACAGCGGCCAGAGTCCAGCCCTGTCAGGCTTCCTCCTGCAGCCACCTGTGCTGCATGGCGGATGGAGAGGAGGGCCCTGCCCAGCTGCAGCGGCTGTTATGCTGGCCCCTGTCCAGGCGGTCCTGGGTTCCCCCTATCCTCAGGCTGCCGCTCCTCCTAGTGCTCCCTGGGCATCCTCCCGCTCAGACCCCAGGAACTCCAGCTTCTGGGCCTGGCTCCTACCCACTCGCATTTTCGGCCCCTGGGTGATACCTTGTCATTAAGTTCTGTCCTAAATGGAACCCATGGGTTTTTCTTTCTCTATCTGGGAATTCTGCCTGTTTCTATTTGGGATTTAGGGAGATTTAGAAACTCTGCCTCAGGCACCACACATCTCTAAAATCCACCCGTCCCCCTCAAAACATTCCTTATTGATTCTAGTAAATGAAAATTCACAGCAAAAAAGAAATAGATTTGGTTTAAAAATAAAAGGTTTCTACCCAAAGCCCACAGCAAACCGCATGTGCAGTGCTGAACCTTTGACTCATTCTCACGAAAGTCAGGAACCATCAGGGGTTCTTTTAATTTTATTCAGCATCATTCTGGGTGTTCAAAGTAATGTTGTGACAGGAGAAACAATAGAAGTGGGAGTTGTAAAGACTGGAAATAAGAAGATAAATTCTCCTTATTTTCAAATCATGAGCTCATCTACAGAGAAACGCAAGAAAATCAATGACAAACCGTAAGAACTACTAAAAGGACTTGCAAAGGACAGGAACTAAACGTATGGTCTGACAGGAAGACAACATATGTGTGAATAATTTATACAGATATGTATTATATTTAAGATTTATATACTAAGACAACGTAATAGAAAACTGTTCCCCACTCACACTAGTAAAACATGCCTGTGAAATACCTAGGAGCTAATCCAAATAGGAATATTTTAGACCTATAGAAGAAAATGATAAAATTCTAAGTGGACCGATTTCACTATGTAACTTCCAGGCAATATTAAAAATTATAGTTTCCTCCTAAATATTTAAAAGCTCAGTGCAATCCCAATCAAAATTATAGCAGTTTGAAAAATACTTGAAAAGCTTTCTAAAATTAATTGAGAAGAGTATACATACAAGCTAGAATCGACGTTTTTAGGAAATGAGAAAGCGGCGCCTTCCTTATGAGCTGTTCAGATATGTTGCAAAGCTGAATAACACGCATAAAACGTCCGGAGTGGGTGCAAGGATCGATCAAGGGATTCAGGGAACAAAATATACATTTCAGAAGTAGACTACACCAACATTTTTAGCAGGCAAAAGAGATGTTTCAGATGGGAGATGGAGAGAATAAACTAACTTTAAAAAAGGACAGTCGGCTATCAGTGGAAGAGAAAGATTAATGTGTCATAGCTCATACAAGTCCTATCACCAAATGGGGCAAAAAGCTAAATCTAAGCAGTAGCAATGAAAGCAGTATCAGCACACTCAGACCACTTTCCAATCTCAGGGGAGCGTGCGGTACAGAAGCAGCGAGGGGTTGGAAATACCTGGAGTGCATGTGATGGACAGAGGATCCCCAGCCCTAAATCCGCAAGAAAACACAAATAGCATGATAGGAAATGGGCTAGGAATGTGCCCGGGAAGCAGTGTGGATGGCCGTGCACTTAGGCGGTGGAGGTTCCAGCCGTTGTCAGCATTCAGGGCAGGGAGCTGAGAGCAGACCGGGCCGAGCCACGGAGGGCACTGGGCAGCAACCATGCGGGGCCTCCCCCCTGGGCTCCAGGCCACTTTCTGTGGGGTTTCTGCACCTGTTCTGACCACAGCCACGGCAGCACCACATCTATCAGGCTGTGGCTGGCCTGGCTGTGGGGCGTCTGAGCATCCCGGGGCCGGCATTCATGTCAGGGTTTTGGTCTCTGCAGCTGGCCTGGAGGAGCTTGTCTCACAGCTGGAGGACTCACTGCCCTGCGCCCACCCCAGGTTGCAGAGCCCCATGCGCGGCCTGATGTCACCACTGTACCCGCTGACGGCCTTTCCCACAGGACATCAGAGGCAGCTCATGCTCCCCACGTGGACCAAGCCTTACAGAGATGGGGACGTCGCTGACTGTGCCCACCCCAGGTCATCTGCAGGATCCCTGGCTCCTCATCCCTATACCCCCATGGAACCTGGTGCCCCCAGAGGAGAACCTGGGCAGTGGAATCCTGTGTGTCCCTCCCCCCTCCACGATGCTCTTCTCCCATCGAGTCCCTCGGGGAATCCTGCGTGTCCCTCCGCCCCCTGCACGATGCCTCTGTCTCCACTGAGTCCTGGGGGAATCCTATGCGTCCCTCTGCCCCCTCCATGTCCCCACTGAGCCCCACCGAGCCCTCTGTCTCCCACGCAGGTGCAGCCACCCCTCACTTTCCCCTCTCGTTTCTGCTAAATGGGCGGAACCCTCGGGGGTGGCACACAGGGAGGGTGAGCAGGCCTGGAGGCTGCAGTGCGGGGGACCCCAGGCCAGCTTCCCAACAGCTGACTCTACAGGGTGGGCTCACCCAAGTGGGATAGTGATGGTCCTGGGGCCTGGAGAGCCCCACAGCCCAGCGCAGGGCAGCGAATGACCAGGCTCAGGAAGACCCGGGCATGGGGGCTGAGCCGGGACTGAGCCTTCCTGGCATGGCTGTAAGTCCCACCTGGTGACCCCCCCCGGAGGAGTTAGGCCACTGTCCCCTGTGACTTCTAGGTTAAGCCACTCATTCCTAGAAAGAGTCATGGTTGAAGGAGACCGATGTCAGCTCAAACCATGTGTTCCCCAACCAGGAGCACACAGGAAAAGAGAATCAGGTGACCAAGGAGAGTTTATTGGGAGCAGGAGGAGGTGCTGACAGGCTCAAGTTGAGGCCAAATGACCCGGGGCAGAGAAGCTGGGAGGGAGGACCGGGGCCCAGCAGGCAGGTGGGCAAGTGCTGGGAGGCAGGAGCTGGGGAGCAGCGAGGATGGGGGCTCCTGGGAGCAAGGAGGGTGGTCACCTCAGCACAGTGGAGACACGAGGACCCATCCCCAGGTGGGGACAGCCACCTAACCCAGGTCAGGACCTGAGGCTGGCTGGCCCTGGGGGACCTGCCCATCAGCAGCTGGACTCCTGGCCTGAGCCAAGGCCTCAGCAGGCCGGGCGGGAGCACGTGGGGCGGCAGAGGAAGGACACGCAGGAGGCTGGGCGGCAGCAGCTGGGCTGGCAGGAGGAGGCGGGGGCACAGCAGGAGGAGGCGGGGGGCACAGCAGGTGGGCCTGCACACGGGGCGGCAGAGGAGGGACACGGAGGAGGAGGGTCTGCAGCAGGAGGTGGTGCAGCAAGCCGGCTGGCAGCTAGACTGCTGACAGCATGAAGTGGAAGCCCCAGAGCAGACAGGCACACAGCAGACAGGCTTGCAGCACACGGGCTTGCAGCAGACGGGCACACAGCAGGACTGCTGGCAGGGGCAGGAGGTACAACAAGCTGGCTGGCAGCTAGACTGCTGGCAGCATGAAGAGGAAGACTCTGAGCAGATGGGCACACAGCAGACAGGCTTGCAACGGATGGGCACACAGCAAGACTGCTGGCAGGAGGAAGAGGTACAGCAAGCCGGCTGGCAGCTAGACTGCTGGCAGCATGAAGAGGAATCCTCACAGCACATGGGCACACAGCACACAGACTTGCAGCAGATGAGCTTGCAGCAGACGGGCACACAGCAGACCTGCTGGCAGGGGGGAGGAGGTGCAGCAAGCCGGCTGGCAGCTAGACTGCTGGCAGCACGAGGGCGTGCAGGAGCTGGTGCAGCCTGATTGGCAGGGGCTGGGCCCACAAGCCACCTGACAGCAGGAGCTGGACACACAGCTCACTGGGGTGCAGACCAGGGTCAGGCAGGGGGCCGGGGCACAGCAGCTGGGGGCGCAGCAGGGGGCTCGCAGCAGCTCTCTGGGCAGTCTTCCACTTGCCAGGAGTCGGGGCAAGCGCTGGAGCAGACGGACATGGTGGACGCGGCCATGCTGGGGTGTGGAGGGGGTGAGCTGGGGGAGGTGTGAGTGTGTGAGTGAGTGAGTGTGTGAGCCTGTCAGCTGCTGGGGCTCTGGGGCTTTTATACGCCCGGCGCCTGTGTTTTCCCCAGCACGAGACTCAGCCACGCCTTCCGTGTTGGTGTTTGTTGCTGGGAGGACCCTCATTACTTCCGCTTCCCTTGCCATGACTTGTCCTCACTCTGCCCCTCACACGTGGCTGGTCCTGGGCAGGGCCGGTGCCCCTGGCTGAGCCTGGCCCCTGGGACACCAGGGGGGAAGGTACAGCCTCTCTGGGGCTGCCCTGGTGACTTCCACCTGGCAGGTCCCATGACTGTCCCCAGCGTGGTCTCTCGGCCCAGGGGATGCCCAGCCTGTCTGCAGGCGCCTCACGGGGCAGGCTGGCCTGGCTGCGATTCAGAGAGCCAGGAAGGAGGCACCTGTGTAGGGAAAAGTCGCTTGAGGACAACACTTCCTGGGGGGCTCTGGGATCTTCTGAGATGGTGATGTTTGCCAAGGGTGGGAGGACAGGGAGGACCTCCCATCCCCTGAGAGGGAGACGGAACATTCCAGCAAGGCCCCTGGACAGTCAGCTCATTCGGAGGACAAGGTTTGGGGACTGGCCTTTGGGTCTAGACCGCCGTCCCCTGGATCCCTGGTCAGGTGTCCTGAGAGGGGCGGGTGCAGGTCACGGCCTGAGGGTGGGAAGGGGCCTCTGCCTCAGGGAGGCAGGTGTGGAGTGAGGGTTGCATGGAGTGTGGAGGACACACGGGGTGGGCAAAGCCAGCCTGTACCTGGGAGGTCATCGGACAGGATGGGCCCGGATCCTGGGGCAGGGACAGTCACAGGTGAGCTCCTCTGTCTCACAGACTGAGCGCTCTGTCTCGCAGGCCTGAAGCTGGAGGTCATCGGGCAGGACGGGCCGCAACCATTTCCCAATGTCCTTCCAGCCTCTTTCAGCTGGGCAGGCTACAGCAGCCTGGGACGGGCTTTCACGGTGGCTGGGAGGCCTCCAGCACTAGGGAGGCTCGTTGGGAGATCTCCTGTCATAGCCTAGCGGGAGGTGAGCAGGCCCCTGGTCCCCAGAACCTTCCTCCACTGTCCTGCAGGGCCAATCAAAGCAGCAAGCCGAGAAATGGAACTGAGACACGGACTTCTGTTATTCGCGGGTGACAAAATTGTGCCCCTAAAGATCTGAGTCACTGCCATTGTGACTGTCACCAGCCACGTGCACCAGTTGGACGGGGGTAAACTCACAGCCCCCCAGAGCCCCTCCCTGCACACCCGTCTCACCACTGTGATGGAAATTCCGTCGGAACCTGGGCCTCCAGCACGTGCCGCTCACTCTGTGCCCCACGGCTGTTGTCAAACAAGCCCCTGTGGGCTCTCAAGCGTGATGTCCGTGAAGACTCAGCTCCCCACAGGAGCCTCTCATCTGAAGACACAGGGCCGTCAGCCCGGCAGCCGGGGCCACAGCCAACACAACAGTGAGGCGGCTGCGTTCCCTAATGGGGTATGGGGGAGATCGTCCCACAGACCTGGAGCCCCAAGTTATAGCATGCGACTAGCAACAGCTTCTGCGATCTTAGAAAATGACCCCCACAGTAGCCCTGATGATGAAGCTGGCGAAGTGAGAGAGAGTGTCTAGCACGGGCTATGCCAGGCAGGATTCCAAGCACGTGGCATCTATTAACTCCCTTCACTTCGCATCAACTCCTTGGCGAAGTTACTATGGACAGATACGAAAGCCTCAGCACAGAGAGGTTGAGCAGTCTGCTCAAAGTCACACAGGAAAAGTGACAGAAGCAGGAATAGAAGCCAGCCAGTCTGCACATAGGGTCTACATCCTCAACCAGTGTGTCTCCGATTCCAAAAAGATGTCGAAGATGAAGGACAGCAAGTCTTCATTACCAAATTTAATGCCAAACAGCTGGATTAAAAATTCACATCAGAGGCAGAAGAGCAAAACTAATACCACAGAGAATCAGCGTGGTTGTTTTAAGACCAAACACGAGTAGTTCTTCCAAACACCGAGGTAAAAGATAAACCCACAAATGTAATGAGGGAAAAGATGACACACAGAGTGTGTATTTATCGGAGGCCAAACAGGAAAATGCAATCGCTGAGGAGAAAAACACAAATAGGATCAAAATAATAATCACAGACATAATTGAGGATCAGCTATTCTGGGCTGAATGAACAGAGGTGTGTGTATCTGGAGCAGAAGAACTTAATGAATTCCAAGAAAATCAGGCCTTTGGAGCCCACCCGAGAACTGCATTGGCAAGTTTTTAAACTTAGAAGACGTAAGAACAGTCCCTCACATGCAGGACAAATAACATCCAATCTGGAAATGAACCTCAGACCCCTGTCCCACTAACCAGGATATGGCAATATCCTCAGAGCTTCCAGGGGGAGCTTTGGTGGACTAAGGCTCTATTTTTCCTTTTTGCAAATTATTACATCTTTCTCAAATAAAGATAACAGTGACATATTTTCATAAAAGCAAGAGCTTAGAAAGTACTCCACCCAGGTATCCCTCTTGGGAAAAATACTCAAGGAAATATGACAAATGGCAAAGTGATTGTTATGGATGGAATGCTTGTGTCCTCCCAAAATTCACACGTTGAGACCCTAATTCCAATATGATGGTGTTAAGAGCTGGGGCCTTTGGGAGGTAATTAGGTCAAGAATGGGATTTGTGCCCTTTAGAGAAGAAACCCTGGAGAGATTATCTCTGCCATGTGAGGACAGCAAGAAGGTGGCTGTCTGTAGCCCAGGAACAGCGCCCTCTCCAGAACCCCACCATGTGGCACCCTGCCTGATCCTGGACTTGCAGCCTCCAGAACTGGGAGAAAGAAATGCCTACTGCTCAAGACCCCCGAGTCCATGGCAATTTGTTATATCAGCCCCAACAGACTAAGACAGAGAAGAAGCGAAGACAAGAGCTCAGGAAGGCAGAGGCTGAGGTATCAAGGAGCTGGCCCAGATGCGAAGGCAGGAAGACACTGACCTGTGTCCACATAACCAATGAGCTCAGTTATATAACTGCAAATACAGATTTCACATCTGTTATAACAGATGCATATTCAACACTGTAATTGAATACCAGTGATAAGATTCTAATACTTTACTGCATGCTAATGTGAGAGGCCACGAACCACATGTGGCTCTCGAAATGTGGCTCATGCCACATGTTGAAATGGTAACACTTGGATGTTCTGGGTTAAATAAGGTCTATTTCTAAATTAACTTCACTTGTTCCTTTTGCCATCCTTAAGTGTGGCTGTTACAATATTTACGATTGCATGTGTGGTTCTGCTTCTCCTGGAATATGCTCTATGTTGCTTTCAATTAAACAGGAGAGACTGAGGAGCCAGTGGGGGTGGGACGCGTGGGCTGATGTTGAGGAGAGCGAGATTAATTCTGTTTTAAATGGAAATCCTCAAATTATAGTTCCATTCCTCACTTTAATAATTAGGAAATACATAAAGGTAAACTTAAAAGCTATTTATTTGTACAATTAGAAACAGGATGTATATTTTTCAAAACAGCAAATAAAAGTAGAAAGAAAAAAGCAAACCATCGTGGATATTGTAAAGACAGAAAAGCAACCGAAACCAGAAGGAAACCTCAAAAGCAGAGAACACAGTGAAAATGTCAGAGCAAAGAGGCCAGTTAGAAAGGAAAATAAATTTCATCTGATGTTTCCTATTAGATGAAAACATTTCTCAAAATGGTTTATAAAATAAAAACCGGAATAAGGTAACAAATGTCATAATTAAACAGCAATGGGAGGGGAAGAGATGCCTCCCAGGTCCAAGGGCTGTGGGGACCCACACAGAGCCTCCTCTGCCATCCTCCCCAAGGGGTGACCCACACAGCCTAGAAATGGGGGCTCCCACACTAGCAGGGCCCCCACATCCCACAGGATGAGCCGAAGGGAGGGTGGCCTGGCTCAGGCTTCCCTGAAGCTGGGGAAACCGTGTTCCCTTACAGAGTCCCAACCAGTGGGACACATGGGCATGTGGCTCGGCCGGCTGGTGGAGGGCTGTGGGAGATGGGTGGTGAAGGGCACCTAGCGTGAGAAGTCCCCTCCAAGTCCTTGCGTGGTGAGTCCCCCACCCCACACACACATCCCACCCCCCCTTCACAAGCAGGGTGGAGGCTGCACAATCACAGTAGTGGGGCTCAGGGCGGCCAGCTTTGCCCCGGGCTGCTGACCGGGCCGGGGACACAGAGAGGGCTGGGGGCAGCCCTTCCTGCCCTGCCTGCTCCCCCTTGTCCTGGTGGCCAGGTTGGAAGCTTGGAAAGGAAAATGACAGTGACAAGGCACCTGTGTCCTCCGTCCTGGGAGCCCTCGACCCTGGGACAGGGACTTCCATCCCTGTGTGTTGCATTTGCACAGACATGCCATGAAAACTGCCGAGGAACAAACCATTGCCTGGACAAGTCAACAGACACAACCATCCAAAAGAAAAGACCTACTCAAGAAATAAGGACTCATCGCCAACAGCAGGGGAAAGTTACAGAAAATTTCTGGTGAGATTGTCTGACCCATCGTCCTGCTGAAAACAACTGAAAGCACGGGGAGAATCTCCTAGTCCCAGCAGGAAACTGGAAAAGGAATAAAGAATTACAGCACGACAGGCCCAAATCAAAGGCAGGGGTCTTTGCCCTTTTGGGCCAGGGGCCTTCCCCCACCACCTTGTGAAACCTGTGGAGGTTTTCAGATGAGTAAAGTAAAAGGAAAGCAACTACATTAAATCACGGTGATGGGGCGGGCATGGTGGCTCACGCCTGTAATCCCAGCCCTTTGGGAGGCCAAGGCAGGTGGATCATGAGGTCAGGAGTTCAAGACCAGCCTGGCCAAGATGGTGAAATCCCGTCTCTACTAAAAATACAAAAAAATTAGCCATGCGTGGGGGCAGGTGCCTGTAATCCCAGCTACTCAGGAGGCTGAGGCAGAGAATTGCTTGAACCAGGGAGCGGCAGTTGCAGAGAGCCGAGACTGCGCCACTGCACTCCAGCCTGGGCAACAGAGCCAGACTCTGTCTCAAAACAACAACGGAAACCAAAACACGGTTACTAAACTGTGAACACGAGTTAACGACCTAGCCGTGCTTCTCTAGGGGACACATGCCTGGCGGGACCCAGCAGCACATCTCACGCTGCCGTCATTATGAATAGCCGTGGCCAGAATGAGGTTTTGAGTATTTGCAGCCACCACAATGTGACGCCACACATCTCATTTCTGTGGGTGACAAAGCTGCAGGTGCCATACGTTTTCTCGGCTACATTCGTAATTGATGGAAACACTACATTTCAGTTAGAGGTTTGGGAAATAAAAATGCATTTTTGATTCTTCTCATGTGAGCTCACAGATCCCGGGGTGAAGGACCCTTGCTGTAACCCATAGCATTTAGAAACACCCAGAATTTGCTTTGTTCTTGAGGGCATTTGGTGATCTAGCCATTCTAAATTTCGGATTGAATGGCTTTGCAGGATGAAGAGGACAGAAATCGAAGCCGAGAGCCCCCCTCGTGGTGGGTCTAAAGGGGACCACCCCTACATTAAGCTAAAGACAGCATGGGCTGCACCTTCAGAGAAGAGGGAGGCGGCAGCAGTCAGGGGCGTCGCCCATTCCGGGGCTGCTGGCTGCCTGGGACTCCGCTGACCCGGAGGAGAACATCCCGCCCCAGCAAACCTGCCCTCATTCTGCTTTGCAGCCCAAACTGGCACCTTGTGGGTGGCCCACACTAACTGAAGCCACGTATTTAGTTGAAGGTGCTCCTGGAATCAGAGGTTCCTCACATAAGGAAAAAGCAAACACACCTTTCTTAGAGGACTCAAAAATGCTCACAAATACTTTTCACGGACAAGGGTGATGACTCAGCCACAAACAGCTAAGCACACAAGGAAACAAGACACCATGAGGGGAGAACCGGCAGGATTACAGAAAGCTGAGCTGGACCCAGAGACTTCAGGTACACGGATTGTCAAACAAACGTACACAGATGCTTTGAAATAAGAGATCGGCTCTAAAATAACTTCCAGGAATGAGAAATATTTATTTTTAGTACGAGAGAGCTGGTGAGAAGAGGGGTGAGCGGGGAGCCACACAGGCAGAGGAAGGAGAGAGAGGCAGGAGCCCAGGGAGAGGCCAGGCCCTGTGGGTGTGGGGGATTCACAGAGAAGGGCACACCCAGGGCCTGGAGATGCTGAGGCTGGCAGGGGACCCCACAACAGCAGACCCAGCACCGTGGGAGGTCAGGGCTCCCTCTGCCCCCATGCTGTCACCCTGGACGCAGCTCCAGGCAAGTCCCAAAGTGCCCACCCCACACAGCACATGAGAGCTGTTCCACAGGGTCTGCCAGATACGCAAAAGAGGCCTCTGGAGAGGGCAGAGTACTGACTTTATTTGTTGACAGACTCATCACTCACATGGGGCGGGACACAGCGGCCCCGGCTGGCCAGGATGGGGCTGAGGGTGTGGGGAGAGACGAGTGCCGGGAGGGCACTTGGCCATGAAGGCTCAGCACTGCTGACGAGATGCGGTGGCCCTGGGCAGAGGAGACTCCGCCAGGGCTCAGGGCTGCCAGGATTTCCGGAAGTCAGAGATGGCCTTGGAACAACTCTGGAGAAATGGGACCTGCCCGTCAGCAGCTGGACTTCTGGCCTGAGGAGAGGCCGCAGCAGGCCGGGCGGGAGCACGCGGAGTGGCAGAGGAGGGACACGCAGGAGGCTGGGCGGCAGCAGCTGGGCTGGCAGGAGGAGGCAGGGGCACAGCAGGAGGGGACGGGCACACAACAGGCAGCTCTGCACACGGGGCGGCAGAGGAGGGACACGGAGGAGGAGGGTCTGCAGCAGGAGGTGGTGCAGCAAGCTGGTTGGCAGCTAGACTGCTGGCAGCATGAACTGGAAGTCCCAGAGCAGACAGGCACACAGCACACGGGCTTGCAATAGACGGGCACACAGCAGGCCTGCTGGCATGGGGAGGAGGTGCAGCAAGCTGGCTGGCAGCTAGACTGCTGGCAGCATGAAGAGGAAGACTCAGAGCAGGTGGGCACATAGCAGACAGGCTTGCAGCAGACAGGCACACAGCAGGCCTGCTGGCAGGGGGAGGAGGTGCAGCAAGCCAGCTGGCAGCTAGACTGCTGGCAGTACGAGGATGTGCAGGAGCTGGTGCAGCCTGATTGGCAGGGGCTGGGTTCACAGGCCTCCTGGCAGCAGGGGCTGGACACACAGCTCACTGGGGTGCAGACCAGGGTCAGGCAGGGGGCCGGGGCGCAGCAGCTGGGGGGCACAGCAGGGGGGCTCGCGGCAGCTCTCTGGGCAGTTTTCCACCTGCCAGGAGTCAGAGCAAGAGCTGGAGCAGATGGACATGGTGGACGCGGCCATGCTGGGTTGTGGAGGAGGTGAGCTGGGGTAGGTGTGAGTGGGTGGGTGGGTGAGTTGGTGGGTGTGTGAGCGATTGTGCCAGGTGCTCCGAGCGGTCAGAAGCTTTATACCCCTTGGTGTTGATTGTGCTGCCCTGGCTGGCTTCGGGAAGCCTTCCTTTTCCTTGTTGTTGCTGCGGGCACTGTTGTGTTAGTAATGCTGGTTCACTGTTTGTGGATGTTCTGGTTTGTGAGGCTCCTGGCTGGAGTTGGGCCGCCCCTCATGTGGGTTTGTCCATAGATGAACTAGTAGAAATGTATTGATTGCATCAAAGCACACTGTAGAGGCAGGGACAGTGGCATTCAGGCGATATGCTGGAATTGACAGCCCTCAGCTGCATCCCAGAAGTTTACACTTATGAAAGACTTCTACACCCAAGGAGGGATGAGATTAGGAGAACCTCAGTTTCTGGGTGTTGAGAAAAGGGAGAGATGTGTTCTGCTGTGGACAGGTTTGATGATGCTCAGTGGGCCTGGCCGCATGGCAAAAGCCACCTTGTGGGTCGACACTGCTGGTTGTCAGTGGGAACCATGAGGCATATTCCTGCTGGGGGCGAGCTCTGGGGCAGGTGTGAGGTCATAGTGCCTTCCTGGGCAGAGATTGGCTCACAGAGGGGAGCAGGGGAGGCAGCCAGGCCTAGCACATAGGGCTGGACGTGAGGGGCAAGCACCTTTGTTTGATTTCACATTGAACTGTCCGGTGACCTTCCCAGGGGTGTGCATAATCGTGTTCACAACTTCTCCTCTCACGTCTCAGGCAACATCACCTGCAATGGTGCCTTTGAGAGCTCCAAGGTCTCTTCCCTTCCATGGGCCAGAAAGTCATCAGAATGTGGTAGTTCTGTTGCCTCCTGGACATTGTCATAGTAAATGTACAAATAAAAGGGTCTGGTTGCACAGCCTTGTTTCACAAATACCTATACACCTGTGTGCGTCTGTCATGCCCACACTCTGGACCATAACTGTGTCCCAGTAAGTCCCCAAAGTTCTGATCATGGGTCCCTCATCTCCTCACTCTACGATCACTCTTCTCTATGAAATCTCTGAAATGGCAGAGGCAGAGACTCTGATGATCCTGTGGGTTGCAGGGCTCTCCAAAATTAGGTCAGGGCTCCACCGAGTGCTTGCTGGGGGCCCATAGGCTGCAGGGTTTGAAGCCAATGACCTTTGATGGGTAGGGCTAAGGACTCTGTTGGAGGACCACCTGGCAAAGACAGGTTACAGTGGAAAAATATTATTTCATAGACATAATAGCTGGACACAGACTGGCAAATTGGATAAAGATTCAAGACCCCTTGGTGTGCTGTATTCGGGAGACCTATCTCACATGCAAAGACGCATATAGGCTCAAAATAAAGGAATGGAAGAAAACTTGCCAAGCAAATGGAAAGCAAAAAAAGCAGGGGTTGTAATCCTAGTCTCTGATCAAACGGACTTTAAACCAACAAAGATGATAAAAGACAAAGAAGGGCATTACATAATGATCAAGGGATCAATTCAACAAGAAGAGCTAACTGTCCTAAATACATATGCACCCAGTACAGGAGCACCCAGATTCATAAAGCAAGCTCTTAGAGATCTACAAAGAGACTTAGACTCCTGTGCAATAATAGTGGGAGACTTTAACACCCCACTGTCAATATTAGGCAGATCAATGAGACAGAAAATTAACAAGGATATTCAAAACTTGAACTCAGCTCTGGATCGAGTGGACCTCGTAGACCTCTACAGAACTCTCCACCCCAAATCAACAGAACATACATTTTTCTCAGTGCCATATGGCACTTATTCTCAAATTGACCACATAATCGAAAGTAAAACACTCCTCAGCAAATGCAAAAGATCTGAAATCCTAACAACGTCTCCCAGACCACAGTGCAATCAAATTAGAACTCAGGATTCAGAAACTCACTCAAAACCACACAACTACATGGAAACTGAACAACCCGCTCCTGAAAGACTCCTGGGTAAATAACAAAATTAAGGCAAAAATCAAGAAGTTATTTGAAATCAATGAGAACAAAAAGAAAATGTACCACAATCTCTGGGACACAGCTGAAACAGTGTTAAGAGGGAAATTTATAGCACTAAATGGCCACATCAGAAAGCTGGAAAGATCTCAAATCAACACCCTAACATCACAATTAAAAGAACTAAGAAGCAAGAGCAAACAAATCCAAAAGCTAGCAGAAGACAAGAAATAACTAAGATCAGAGAACTGAAGGAGATAGAGACACGAAAATGCCCTCAAAAAATCAGTGAATCAGGAGCTGGCTTTTTGAAATAATTAACAAAATAGATAGACCCCTTGCTAGACTAAGAAGAAAAGAGGGAAGAATAAAATAGATGCAATAAAAAATGATAAAGGGGGTATCACCACTGACCCCACAGAAATGCAGACTACCATCAGAGAATGCTACAAATACCTCTACACAAATAAATTAGAAAATCTAGAAGAAATGGGTGAATTCCTGGATATATGCACCCTCCCAAGACTAAACCAGGAAGAAGTCAAATCCCTGAATAGACTAAGAAGAAAAGAGGGAAGAATAAAATAGATGCAATAAAAAATGATAAAGGGGGTATCACCACTGACCCCACAGAAATGCAGACTACCATCAGAGAATGCTACAAATACCTCTACACAAATAAATTAGAAAATCTAGAAGAAATGGGTGAATTCCTGGATATATGCACCCTCCCAAGACTAAACCAGGAAGAAGTCAAATCCCCTGAATAGACCACAGCAAGTTCTGAAATTGAGGCAGTAATTAATAGTCAACCAACCAAAAAAGCCCAGGACCAGATGGAGTCACAGGCAAATTCTACCAGGGGTACAAAGAGGAGCTGCTCCCATTCCTTCTGAAACTATTCCAAACAACTGAAAAGGAAGAACTCCTCCCTAACTCATTTTATGTTGCCAGCATCATCCTGATACCAAAACCTGGTAGCAACACAACAAAAAAAGAAAACTTCAGGCCAATATCCCTGATGAACATCGATGCAAAAATCCTTAATAAAATACTGGTAAACCGAATCCAGCAGCACATCAAAAAGCTTATACACCACAATCAAATCAGCTTGATCCCTGGGATGCAAGGCTAGTTCAACATATGCAAATCAATAAACATAATCCATCACGTAAACAGAACCAATGACAAAAGCCACATGATTATCTCAATAGATGCAGAAAAGGCCTTCAATAAAATTCAACATCCCTTCATGTTAAAAACTCTCAATAAACTAGGTGTTGATAGAACATATCTCAAAATAATAAGAGCTATTTATGACAAACCCACAGCCAATATCATACTGAATGGGCAAAAGCTGAAAGCTTTCCCTTTGAAAACTGGCACAAGACAAAGAGGCCCTCTCTCACCACTCCTGTTCAACATAGTATTGGAAATTCTGGCCAGGGCAATAGGACAAGAGAAAGAAATAAAGAGTATTCAAATAGGAAGAGGGGGAAGTCAAATAGTCTCTGTTTGCAGATGTTATGATTCTATATTTAGAAAACTCCATCATCTCAGCCCAAAAAGTCCTTAAGCTGATAAGCAACTTCAGCAAGTCTCAGCATACAAAAATCAGTGTGCAAAAATCACAAGCCTTCCTATACACCAACAATAGACAAGCAGAGAGCCAAATCATGAATGAACTCTTATTCACAACTGCTACAAAGAGAATAAAATATCTAGGAATACAGCTAACAAGGGATGTGAAGGACCTCTTCAAGGAGAACTACAAACCACTGCTCAAAGAAATAAGAGAGGACACAAACAAATGGAAAACATTCCATCCTCATGGATAGGAAGAATCAATATCATGAAAATGGCCATACTGCTCAAAGTAATTTATAGATTCAATGCTATTCTCATAAAACTACCACTGACATTCTTTACAGAATTAGTGACTTTCCAAAATTATTGAAAAACATTAATCTATACATCCAGGAGCTCAGAAAACTCAAAGTTGGAGATACACAAAAGATATGCAAATAGACATATAGTAAAAATACTGAAAGTGAAAAACAAGGAGGAAATCTTGAAAGCAGCAAGAGAAAAACAAGTTCTGTTAAGAGAACCATAAGAAGAGCAACAGTTGACTTCTTATCAGAAACAACGGACACGAGAAGGTAGTATGACGGTACATTCAAAGTGCTCAAAGAAAAGAAAACGTCAACCAAGAATTCTATATCCAACAAAGTTATCTTTCAGAAATGAAGGCAAAATAAAGACATCCCTAGATAAATCAAAACTGAGGGAATCTATTGCCTGCAGATGTATCTAATGAAACATAGAGTTCTGCAGACCAAAAGCAAATGACCCCAGACAGAAATTCAAATCCATACAGCAAAACAAAACAGCAGTAAAACTATGTAATTATAAAAGATAGTAAAAATAAATATTTTCTCCTTTATTCTCTTAACTGATTTTTTAAAAGCAATATAAAAATGTATATTTGGTATTGTTGGGCCTATAGCAGTAACTGTACAAAGGAGGTACATGGAAACAAAGCTGTACTGGACAAAGGAAGCTACTGAAGATAGTAATGTGAATCCACAGGAAAAAATAAAGAGAATCAGAAATGATTAAAAGGTTAATACAACAAATGATATAAATATGTACTGTTCTTCTTTATTCTCTAAGCATCTTTAAAAGCCATACAATTATAGAAAATCATAATTATAAAAATATATTGTTGAGTTTTAACATCTGTAGATATAACATATATAACAACAAGACTATGAAAAGGGCAAAAAGGAAAAGATTAATATAGGAGCAATCTTTTTGTATCTCACTGGTATTAAGTTAGCACAAATCTGAAGTTGATCTTGACAAGTCAAAATAAGTATATGGTAAGCCCCAGAGCAACCACTAAGGAAAAACTAAAACAGTGTCCAGGGAAAACATTAAAGAAATCAAAATGCTACATTTGGAAATATTCACTTAATGTAAGAGAAAGTAGTAAAGAAAGAATACAAGAACAGTAACAGAAAACCCCATAAAACCACAGAACTGTATAAAACATATGGGAAATAAAAAGTAAACTTAGACATAAATCCAACTATAGTTGATTTTCATTGTTAGTAGTAATTACATAAAGTTGTTGCAAATACTGAATTAGGAAATACTATACCATTGTTCCCAGGAGAAATACAGAGTTTGGTTCTTGCAGTCCTCTGGTATCAACATACAATCTTGTGTCATATGTGTTAATAATTATTGTTTATTCATTAACATTGAACTCAGCCAACAGTGCTACAACTTATGCCTTAACAAAGCTTCTCTAACACATATATTTTCTCTATAAAGCACACCACAGCCTTTTGCACTTAGGAACACTGAATGGCCCTTCATCACCATGCCTGAGAGCCATTTTAAACTGTAAAGTCATCCCCCAAAAATCACAAAAATGTGAAAATGTGGCACTATGTAGATTACAAAAAAAAAAAAAAAAAACAAAACAACTTATTTACAATATGAGAGCTGGAGCAAGAAGGCAGAGTGTGCCTTGTTTAACCTCATCTGGGAATATGCATGTTGGGAGACTTAAATTTCTCACTACTCTGTGGTCAATGAATGACCACAAAAGTGCCACCAGTATTTATTTTGAGATTACAAATTAATTTTAGAGAGCAGCTGAATTTGCAAATACAAAATTCATTAAAAAATATGGGTCAACTGTATATCATTAACAGCATTAAATGTAAATAGATTAAATTATCCAATCAAAAGGCAGAGGCTGTCAGATTGGATTAAATAAAAAACAAGGTGTAACTAGATGCTCTGTAAAATAGGCATTCTTTATATTCCAATATACAACTAGATTGAAAGTAACAGAAAGAGATAAATCATACAAACAGTAATCATAAGAAAAATTGTTACTAGAGATGAAGAGTAACATTTTATAATGATAAAAGGTCAACCTATCATGAAGATATAATAAATATAAACATACATGCAAATAATAACAGAGCACCGAAATACATGAAGCAAATGCTGACAGAAATGAAGGGAGAAATAGACGAGTCAACAATATTAATTGAATAGTTCAATACTTCAATTTCAATAATGGATAGAATAACTAGGTAGAAGATCAACAAGAAAAAGGAAAACTTGAATACAATAAACCAATAAAATCTAGCAGACATTTGTACACTACTCCACCCAATGACAGCAGAATATCCATTTTTTTGAAATGCATATGCAGCATCATCTAGGATAGACATATGTTTGGCCACAAAATAAACTTCCAGTAAATTTAAAAGGACAGAAATAATACAAAGCATGTATTCTGGCCACAATAAAATAAAATAAAATTAGAAATCAGTAACAGAAAAAAACTGGGAAAACAGACAAATATGTGAAAATTAAACAGCACACTCTTATATAACCAACCAACAAGTTAAAAAAGAAATCAAAAGGAAAATCTTAAAATACATCAAGATGAATAAAAATGAAACCCAAAATACCAGAACTAATGAGATATAGCAAAAGAGAGAAATTTATAGTTGTGAATATCTGTATTAAGAAGGATCTCAAATCAATAACCTGAACTACTTTAAGATGCTGGAGAAAGAAGGGCAAACTCAAAGCCAGCACAATGAAGGAAATAATGAACATTAAAGTGGAAATAAATAAATAAAAACAATTCTTCGCAACTCTTTTAAAAACTAAGAGGAAGTATTACTTCCTAACCCATTCTATGAGGCTAGTATTATTCTCATACCATAATCGCACAAAGACATCACAAGAAAAGAAAACTACAGACCAATACCAGTATCTCTCATGATATGAATGCAAAATTCTCAAGAAGATACTAGCAAACTGAATCCAGCAACATAAAAGAAAAATTATACACCATAGCTAAATGGGATTTATCCCTGGGATGCAAGATTGGTTTAATATCTAAAAATCAATTAATGTAACATACCATATAAACAGAATAAAAAACAAAAATAGCATGATTATAAAATAGATGCAGAAAAAAGCACTTGATAAAATTCACCATCCTTTCATGATAAAAACACTCAATAAGATAGAAAGAGCAGGAAACTTGCTCCATCTGTTAAGGGCATCTGTGAAGAATCCACAATTAACATCATACCTGGAAAAAATAAAAAGCATTCATATTGGAAAATAAGAAACAAATTATCTGTATTCACAGATGATATGATCTTACATATAGAAAATACTAAGAAATTTGTTAAACAACTGCCAGCTCAGCAAGGTTGCAGGATACAAGGTCAACACTCAAAAATCAATGTTAAGTGTGGTAGATCACATCTGTGATCCCAGCACTTTGGGAGGCCCAGACCAGCATGGTCAACATGGCAAAACCCCATTTCTACTAAAAATACAAAAATTAGCTAGGCATGGTGGTGGGAGAATCTCTTGAACCTGGGAAACAGAGGTTGCAGTGAGCCAAGATTGCACCACTGTATTCCAGCCTGGGTGACATAGTGAGACTCTGTCTCAATAAATAAAGTATTTCTACATATTTGCAATAAACAAGCCAAACATGAAATTAAGAAAACAATTCTATTTATAATAGCATCAAAAAGAAAAAAAAAATACATACAAATAGATTTGGCAAAAGAGGTATAAAACTTATACTCTGAAAACTATGAAACATTATTTTTGTTTTGTTAAAGATGTAAATCAATGGAAAAGCATCATATATTCATGAATCCAAAGTCCATGATCTACTCATGTTAATATTGTTAACATGACAATACTCCCCAAATCAATCTACAGACTTGTCCACTCTCAAGCTAACGTCTTTGTAGACATTCACGAGTTGATTATAAAATCAATATTTAATTACAAGGAACCCAGAATATCCAAAACAAAATTTAAAAAGAGGAACAAAGTTGGATGACTCATAGTTCCCAATTTAAAGATTTACTACAATGCTACAGTAACCAAGACGGTATGGTACAGGTATATAAATAGACAAATGAATCAATAAAGTAAAACTGAGAGTCCAGAAATAAACTCACATATGTATGTTCAATTTATTTCTCACAAGGTTGCCAAGACCATTCAATGAGAAAAAAAATTATCTCCTTAGCAAATGGTGTGGGGGCAACCGAATATCTACATACAAAAGAACAAAATTGACCCCCTACCTCACACCATATACAAAAATTAAATGCATTGAAGAATTACATGTAAGTACAAAAACTATAAAACTCTTAGAAGAAAACATACAGGTAAGTCTTCATGACCTTGGATTTGGTGTTGGATTCTTGGATATGACACCAAAAGTACAAGCAACAAAATTTTAAAAAAATAGATAAATTGAACATCATCACGGTTTAAAAGTTTTATGCTCCAAAAGGCTCTACCAAGAAAGTAAAAGGAAAACCCACAGAATGGGAGCAAATCTTTGCAAATCATATATCTGATGAGGGGCTCATCAAATATATGAAGAGTTCTTTTCAATGGAGCAATACAAAGTCCATTAATTTATGAAAAACTGGGCAAAAAATGTAAATGAACATTTCTCCAAGGAAGACGCACAAATGGCCAATATACACATGAGAAACGTTCAGCACCACTGTTCATCAGGGAATTGTACCTCAAAACTGTAATCAGACACCACTTCATGACCTTGAGGATGGCTGGAGCCAAAAAGTCAGATGACAAGTGTTGGCAAGGATGTGATGAAATCACAACCATTGCACACCACTGGCAGGAATGTAAAATGCTGCCAGCAACCTTGGTAAACAGGCTGGCAGTCCCTCGAAAAGTTAACTGCATGACGCAGAAATCCACTCCTAAGTGCATCCACAGGAGAAATGAAAACACGTGTCCACACCACCCACACAAAAGTGCATACGGGAATGCGTGAATGCCTGTAGTAACATTATTCTTAACAGCCAAATGGTGGAAGCAATCCACACCTCCACCAGCTGAGGAAGACCAGTCCTACCGTGGCAGGCCCATACTGTGGAGTATTATTTGACCGTAAGAAGGAATGAAGTGCTAACACAAGCCGCAGCATGGATAAACCTTGAAGACATTCTCAGCAAAAAAAGCCAGTCACAAAAGACAAATACACCCTATGATTTCCTCTGCATGGAAAGTGCAAGAGAGGCAAATCCCTAGAGACAGAAAGGAGCGTAGTCCCTGCTTAGCGCTGGGCTGATGCAGGGTCCAGGGTGATAGCTGACGAATACAGGGCCTCCTCTGAAGTGAGGAAAGTGTCCTAAAATTGCCTGCACATATCTGTGAATCTACCAAAAACCATCAGATTATACACTAAATGGCTGAGTTGTAGGGCATGTAAATTACATCTCAATAAAACTGTTAACAACTATGAGTCATGGCTGGGCGCGGGAGATCACACCTGTAATCCCAGCGTTTTGGGGGGACTAAGCCAGGAGGATCAAGACCAGCCTGGGCAATATAGTGAGATCTCCACCTGTACAAAAAAAAAATGTTTTTAAATTTACCAGAAGTGGTGGCACGCACCTGTGGCTCCAGGCGCTTGGGGGCTGAGGTGGGAGGGTAGCTTGAGTCTGGCAGGTTGAAGCTGCAGTGAGCCATGACTGTGCCACTGAACTTCAGCCTGGATTACAGAGCAAGATCCAGTCTCAACATAAGTAAATAAAGTGCTAAAAGTATGGTGCATGACAGAAAGTGAAACGATGAAGCAGAAAACAGAACCAGTCTTTGAGGTGACCCATGTGCTGGAGCTGTCCACATAACGAATATTGGAGTCGGGCCCAAGAAAGTAACCAGGATGATGAAGGCTGTAACCTGAACGTTGGCATTTATATTTAAAAAAATGGAAGTTAGGGAACTGGAAAATATTGACACTGAGAACTCAGTGGTTGGGGGTTTGCCGCAGGTTAGAAGGAGGAGGAGAGAGGATGGGTGCATATGGAGAGACCAGGACATAGCCACAGTTGGAATGTCGCACGGCCCGAGCAGCACTGCAGCAAGAAGGGCTTTCCTTTGTTAATCAATGGTGCTGAAATGGAAATGCAAGTTCATCTTTATTTACTTCAGAAGGACCTGCTGCACAGATACGGTGTGCACTGTCCCAGAAACCGTGGGCGGGGGACAGACACAAACATGATTGTCGTCACCCTCCAAACTAGTAGGCAGAGGGTGCGATGGGCTTGCCTGTCAGATTTGGGATTCATGGCACTTCAGGTCTTAGATAAATGAATCTACAAAGTGCACCTTTTTAGATGTGATTTTATTGTTAGCTCTTCCCGCCAAAGGATGCCAACATAAAAACTCTGAGCAGTAGACCCTCCATTGCAGGAATTGGCTGTGCAAACCCCTAGCAAATGGTCACACAGACTCTCGCATACTGCCAGTGACAGGGACCTCACTACCTAGCAAGGCAAGCCACTCTTGATCTCAAGGAAACCCAAGGAGTCCTTGGCAAATGCCACCCCTCAACCTGTGCACTCATTGGTACTGGGAACCTCACAAGGGAAAACGAGGCTATTCTAACACGAAGAGCAGAAAGTGCCACTGACCTTGGCTGGAAGATTGGGAACTCTCAAAGTTATGACGATGGAAAATTCTTCAGGGAAGAGGTCACACCGGGAGAAAATCCTGGATGCGGGGGAAGCTCATGGTGTGGGGGGGGGCAGCTGCGGAGAGCTGGAGTCCCCCGCGCACCATGAACCTGAACGATCCTGATCCCGCTCGTGGCGCCATCGGAAGGGACCACCTCCGCCAGGACATCCAGGGGCCGCAGGTCTGTGGCAAAGAAATCACAGGTGGGTTAGGCCAGGACACCCCCAAGAGTGGATACTCATGACAGCCAACATGTATGGGTGTCAGTGTGGCAGGCTGTTTACCTAGCACAATGGCCCCTGTGAGCTGGGAACCATGCTTGTCTCTGTTTCACCAGTGATGAAACAGAGATAAAAGTGCCTGCACATATCTGTGAACCTACCAAAAACCATCAGATTATACACTTCAAATGGGTGAGTTGTAGGGTATGTGAATTACATCTCAATCAAACTGTTAATAAGTATGAGTCATGGCTGGGGTTGGTGATCACACCTGTAATCCCAGCACTTTGGGGGACTGAGGCAGGAGGATCAAGACCAGCCTGGGCAATATAGTGAGATCCCATCTCTACAAAAAAATTTGTTTTTAATTCGCCGGAAGCAGCTCCATGAAGCATGCCTGTGTGGCCTCCCTCCGCACCCCACTCCTGGGGGATTTTGCACGCCTGCCTCTGAGCTGCAGGTAACATTCTGCCCACTGCTGCTGTTTTCCAGTCAGCAGACACAGGCGCTGTGCAGGGTAAGCTGTGCGGGATGAAGGAAGGAACGCACGGCCCCACTGCAGCCACGGGGACCCTGAAGGAAACGCAGAAAGCGGCTGGAGTGAGACCACGCAGGCCTGGCTCCCATCTGCTGGCCTCGCTTGGGTCCCTGTGCTGCCCTTGGGTGCTGTGGGAGGCTGAAACCACCGTGGAGCTGGCAGTGTCTTCCCCCTCGTCCCCATCCGGGCATGCAGGGATAGTGGATAACCTCCTGGGGAACCTCGGATTCACAGTTCAAAGTTGGTGGGAACATAACTGATGGGCTGGCCTGGCCTCCTCTGAGGCTGGATGGCAGGGAGGAAAATGGGGAGCATAGAGGGACTTCGGGGCTGGCAGAGGGCTCTGGGCCAGATCCCTGGCCTGGGCTGAGTGGCTGTGAGCAGAGCCTGCGGCTGAGGCCTGGACCCTCCTCTGCCCGGCCACTGCAGCTGGCCCCAGCCTGGGTAAATGTGGGGCGTGGCTGAATGAAGCAGGTTTCTGGAGCTGTCTCCCTTGGTCTTGTTGAGGGGCCTCTTGCCTCTGCCTGGCCTGGGGGGGTTTGGGGTCAGTCCACTCCGGCACTCAGTCCTCTATGTTCATCTTTCCACACATGCCTGCCCTGGCTGGCGTTGCCTGGGGGTGTCATGGATTCCCTGCGAAGGCCTTTGAAAGGCCTTCGCCAAAAATCTCAAGCAGAATCCTTCCTCCCCAGCCCACCTGTGCGTGATGGGACCCCAGTGAGCGGCCGGAGAGCAGGACTCCACTCCAGGCCAGGAGAGGGCAGTCCTTCCTCACACCGCCACGTGCATGCAGTGCCATTGCAGCAGTGATGCTTGGGTCCTTGAAGTCCTCCAGAGAGTGTGAGCACCTGGGATGGAGCAGGTCTGCAGAAGAGCCTGCCCTAGAGAGGCATCCCTGTCTGCACAGGCGCACGCGAGAGTGTCAACGGCATAGGCGCACGCGAGGATGTGAACGGCACAGGCGCAAGTGAGGCTGTGGACGGCGCTTCTCTGTTGGAAAAACCGGAGGTGACCCAGACGTGCAGTGCAGGAACAGCCAGCAATCCTGGCTGCTGGATGCATCGTGAGCATTGATGCTGTGTGGGCGTGGCCCAGGCATAGCGTGTGAAGATGTGGCAGGATCCCGTGGGCCAAGGATGGAAAAGACATGCAGGGCTCAGGGCGGGGGGCGGGGGGGTGACACACAGCACCAGAGAGTGTGGGGACCTGCAGATAGGGGGAGCACTGTGAAGAGAGGGTGGCCTGCTTTAGAAAAGAAGACAGGAGATTGTATGTTATTGTTATTATTTATGCAATTCAATAGTAACAAAAGGTAGAGTGTGAGGAGGCTTTGTCACTTCTTGGAAAGACCCTGTGCTATAAAACGTGCCATGACACAGGGACAGCAACGGTGGACACTGTATAGAGGGGTCTGGGTACAGTAAGCACCCCCAGTGGAGGCCGCTGTGTGTGTCTGGGGGGGGATCCACCTGCCCCCGGCCCCAGTCGGCGAGGAAGATGCCTGCTGCGCCCACCTCCTCATCCCGGGTTCTGTCGGCCTTCCCGTCCCGGGCTCTGCCACCGTGTCTGCTTGCTGTGGGTTGAATTGTGCTCCTCAAAAGGTGCCTAAGTACATGTGAATGTGATCCTGTATGGAAATAGGGTCTTTGTAGGTGATCACGTTAAGAGGAGGCTGCTAGGATGGACCCTACTGTAAAATGTTTGGTGTCCTTATAAAAAGAGGCGATTTGGACAGACATACACACACACACACACACACACACACACACTGAGAGGCTGTGTGAAGATAAAGGCAGAGCTCAGGTGAGGCCACTGAAAGCCAAGCACCCCAAAGACAGCAGCAGCCCACGGCAGTGAGCGGAGCGGTGCGTGAGAGCGGCCCTTGCAGCCTCAGAAGGAACCCACCTTGCCCACACCCTGATCTCTGAGACATGGCGTTTCTCATCGCGTAACCAGCCAGTTTGTGGTACTGTTTGTCACAGAAGCCCAAGGGAAGAAACACGTTACTGCAGAAAAATCACAACTCACATTATCTTTATTTAGAACCCAAACGAACCTCTCCCTAACCTTGGAATCACAGAGGCACGTGATCTTGCTCAGCAGCCTAGAAACCCAGGGCCCCGCAGAGCCAGCGCAGGCACCCGCTCCCCCAGAGCCCAGCACAGCCACAGACTGTGCCACTCTCCACGTGAGCCTGGGGAGCAAGCAACACAGCCTGAACTGCACCCCAGCTCTTCCTCCTGAGTCTGAAACACACACATGTGCCCCAGGCCAGTTCCAAGAGTTTTGTAAACTGAGCAACAATTCTTAGGAAACAAAACACAACTACTGTTTATCCTCCCGGAGCTGGCTGTGCACCCCAACAAGGAAGGGAAGGCTTGCTGAGCCTCCTGTCCGGACAACACACTCCAGGGAGGAGTATAAAAGCCCCACACACCCTAGCACCTCACTCACTCCCTCACCCACTCACTCCCATCTCCCCCAGCTCCACTCCCAGCACAGCCACATCCACGATGTCCGTCTGCTCCAGCGACCTGAGCTACGGCAGCCGAGTCTGCCTGCCCCGGTTCCCGTGACTCTTGCTCTGACTCCTGGCAGGTGGAAGACTGCCCAGAGAGCTGCTGCGAGCCCCCCTGCTGTGCCCCCAACTGCTGCGCCCCGGCCCCCTGCCTGACCCTGGTCTGCACCCCAGTGAGCTGTGTGTCCAGCCCCAGCTGCCAGGCGGCCTGTGAGCCCAGCCCCTGCCAATCGGGCTGCACCAGCTCCTGCACGCCCTCGTGCTGCCAGCAGTCTAGCTGCCAGCCAGCTTGCTGCACCTCCTCCCCCCTGCCAGCAGGACTGCTGTGTGCCCATCTGCTGCAAGCCTGTCTGCAGCAAGCCTGTCTGCTGTGTGCCCGTCTGCTGCAAGCCCGTGTGCTGCGTGTCCACCTGCTCTGAGGGCTCCTCTTCATGCTGCCAGCAGTCTAGCTGCCAGCCGGCTTGCTGCACCTCCTCCCCATGCCAGCAGGCCTGCTGTGTGCCCATCTGCTGCAAGCCTGTCTGCTGCAAGTCCGTCTGCTGTGTGTCTACCTGCTGTGATGATTCCTCTGCATGCTACCAGCAGTCTAGCTGCCAGCCGGCTTGCTGCACTTCCTCCCCCCTGCCAGCAGGCCTGCTGTGTGCCTGTCTGCTGCAAGCCTGTGAGCTGTGTGCCCGTCTGCTGCAAGCCCATCTGCTCTGGGGCTTCCTCTGTGTGCTGCCAGCAGTCTAGCTGCCAGCCAGCTTGCTGCACCACCTCCTGTGGCAGACCTTCCTCCTCTGTGTCCCTCCTCTGCCGTCCCGTGTGCAGGCCTGCCTGCTGCGTGCCTGTCCCCTCCTGCTGTGCCCCCGCCTCCTCCCGCCAGCCCAGCTGCTGCCGCCCGGCCTCCTGCATGTCCCTTCTCTGCCGCCCCACGTGCTCCCCCACCAGCCTGCTGAGGCCTCCGCTCAGGCCAAAAGCCCAGGTGCTGACGGGCATGTCCCCCACTGCTAGCCAGGCTCAGGTCCCCCCCTAAAGCTGATAGTCACGTCCTAAATTGTTCCTATACTTTGACCATTTCCCGGTGTCTGCCACTGAGCTGGACAATGGAAGAACGGAATGTCTGTACTCAGTGCTGCAGCCCTCCTGATGGAGGGTGGCTCTAGAAAGTTCCCATGACAGTGGCCTCCCCCTCCTTACCTCCCACCTCTCCTGAGGGTCAGCTCAGCCTTGATCCATGGGGTCTCTGTCCCCCTGACTCAGAGCCCCAGAACCTTCTTTGGGCGCCCTCAAACTGACCAATAAAAGCCCTGAGACTGCAATGGCTGCCTGGTGTGTTGATGGGATGCCTTGGCTGGACCTCATGGCCGAGGTTTTCTCCTTTGTACACAGCCCTCTGCTGTCCTTCTGGCTCCTGAGTGTTTTCCTGTACCCACGGGTATGTGGCTCCCAGGGGTCCAGGCTGGACGGACTCGAGCAGGGGAGCCTTGCAGCCCTTTGGACACTTCGGGCCCTGGGGTTTGTCCCTAACCCTCCTGTGTCATTAGTTGCATAGTAGTTCTTTTTGCTGATTGCTTTTTAAATTCTCCTTCTTCTGCACAATACCTGTCAAATCAAGAATGGTGTCTCCTAGCTCCATGCTTGCCCAGAGCATGTCCAAATGCCCTCCCGGCTCCACAATCAGTAGTCTTCATCTGTAACGCGCGCAATGCGCTTGTGCACTGTGCAGACACCACTGGCGTGGTGGGAGGAGTGCAGGCTGGAGCTTAGAATGTGGGGGTGGGGGGGGTGGGGGACGCAGGCTGGCGATGGAAATGGGTGGGAGGAACACAGGCTTGAGCTTGGAATGAGGGGGGTGGGGGAACACAGGCTGGTGATTGGAAGTGGGGGAGGAATGCAGGCTGGCGATTGAAATGGGGGAGGGAAAGGAAGGCAGGCTGGCGATTGAAATGGGGGGGAGGAAGGGAGGCTGGCGATTGAAATCGGCAGGCAGAGGAACGCATAGATGTCGCAGGGTGGGTGAAGGTGGCGACTGGAATGGTGGGGGAAGACACAGGCTGGTGATTGGGATCAGATCGCTGTTACTTCTACCCTGTGTGAGCAGAATCATAGCCTCAACCCCCTGGCCTCTCTAAGGTCCGAGAAGTAGGACTCGCTCTTTCAGGCTTCCAAAACGAGTGGCAAGAATGACACACAGAGAGAGCACTTAATGACCACACGGGGCCACGGACTGGCCAGAGCTGGACAGTCTGAGGACTTTTGGGCATGTTAAGAAATATTTAAAAATTATATTTGGAATAATGATGTGTTGTGACCACTGGAGGAAGTGCTAAGTATTCCAGTGATTATAAAACATATTCATAAAGCGATGATGATAAGATCAGAAAGAATTTCCATGCACGGGTGTCAGAGAGTGGCTCAGGAACTCAGCTGCAGTGGAGGTGGCGTTGTGGAGGACAGACCCAGAGCACCGGCCACACGGAGTCACAGTCCCAGGGTGGAAGGGAGTGTGCACCTCATGAGTGAACAGACACAGGGATATCCCAGGGTGGGTGAGAGTGTGCAGCTCACAAGTGGATAACACACAGATGTCCCCCACGATGGTGAGGATCTGCCCCTCATGGGTGAACACACACACGGATGTCCCAGGGTGGGTGAGGGTGTGCAGCTCACAGGTGAACACACACACGGATGTCCCAGGGCGGGTGAGAGTGTGCAGCTCACAAGTGAATAAACACACAGATGTCCCCACGGTGGTGAGGATGTGCCCCTCATGGGTGAACACACACACGGATGTCCCAGGGTGGGTGAGGGTGTGCAGCTCACGGGTGAACACACACACGGATGTCCCAGCATGGGTGAGGGTGTGCAGCTCACAGGTGAACACACACACGGATGTCCCAGGGCGGGTGAGAGCGTGCAGCTCACAAGTGGATAAACACACAGATGTCCCCCACGATGGTGAGGATCTGCCCCTCATGGGTGAACACACACACGGATGTCCCAGGGTGGGTGAGGGTGTGCAGCTCACAGGTGAACACACACACAGATGTCCCAGGGCAGGTGAGAGCGTGCAGCTCACAAGTGGATAAACACACAGATGTCCCCCACGGTGGTGAGGATGTGCCCCTCATGGGTGAACACACACACGGATGTCCCAGGGTGGGTGAGGGTGTGCAGCTCACAGGTGAACACACACACGGATGTCCCAGCATGGGTGAGGGTGTGCAGCTCACAGGTGAACACACACACGGATGTCCCAGGGCGGGTGAGAGCGTGCAGCTCACAAGTGAATAAACACACAGATGTCCCCCACGGTGGTGAGGATGTGCCCCTCATGGGTGAACACACACACGGATGTCCCAGGGCGGGTGAGAGCATGCAGCTCAGGGTTGAATAAACACACATATATCCCAGAGTGGGTGAGGGTGTGCCCCTCATGGGTGAGCCTGCCCATGGTTTTCATGCCCATGGTTTTCATGCCCGTGGTTTTCAGCAACACAACTCAGTGTGCTGATTGCAACCCACGGAACCAGAGTTAAAAATAACTCCAGAAAAGGGAGATTCTGTGGAAGAGCCTTCGTTAAACTACAGTGCTGTTCCCCCGTCACATGAGCTGAGGTCACTCCTGGTTGAGGTCCTTTGTGTCTTTACCAAAACTTACTCTTCAGAAAGTAGTTTTCTATGAGGTGTATAGAAAAGTTGAGAAACCACTATAAACCATTATAAACCAAGCTGACTTAATGGATATTTATACAATATCCTGTCCAACAACAGCAAGATGCATATTAAAGTGCACAGAGAACACGCACCAACATAAACCACCGAAGAGGCCTGAGAGCAAGTCTCAGCATCCTCAGGAGAGCTGAAATGACAGGACGGCTGAGTGTGCTGCTTGACCACATAGAATTGAAAATCATTAACAGAAAGACATTTAGAAAACTGTCATATACATGAAATTAAACAACACACTCTAAGATCTATGAGTAAAAATGTAAATCACAGTGGAAATTATGAAATACCTTGAATAAAATGAAAATGAAATCAGCACATATCAATATTTGTGGGATGCAGCTAACAAAGCATGTAGAGGAAAATGTATAGTCATTTGCTTTACTAGAGAAGAAGGCCTAAAATCGATTATCTAAGCTTCCAGCTTAAGAAGCTAAAGAAGCATATGTTGAACCCAAAAATAACTAGAAAGAATAAAATCATCAAGAACTTAAAAACTCGACTGTGTTCATCCATTTTGCACTGCTGTAAAGGAATACCTGAGACTGGGCACTTTCTAAGGAAAGGTCCATGGTTATCTGGCTCCTGGTTCTGCAGCCTGTACAAGCATGGCACCTGCTCAGCTTCTCCTGAGGTCTCATGAAGCTTTACTCACGGTGGAAGGTGGACAGGGAGCAGTCATCACATGGTATGAGGGGGAGCAAGAGAGACAGAGAGGAGGGAGTGCCAGGCTCTTATAAACAACCAGCTCTCCATGAAGAAACAGAGTGAGACCACTCATTACTGTGGGGAGGGCACCACGCCATTCATGAGGGAACCACCGTTCCCATGACTGAATCACCCCCTCCAGGCCCCACCTCCAACACGGGATCACCTTTGAACATGAGATTTGGAGGGGACACACATCCACCATATTACCTACCAAATACAAAGTGGACAAACAGGGAAATAAACCAAACCTAGTGTTTTTAATAGATCAATGAAATTGGCAAATTTCTAGCTTTACTATTATAAAACAAGAGAACAAATAAATTACCAATACCAATTATTATGGTTTGGCTGTGTCTTGAATTCTCATCTTGAATTCCCACGTGTTATGGGAGGGACCTGGCGGGAGGTAACTGAATCATGGGGGCGGGTCTTTCCCATGCTGTTTTTGTAATAGTGAATAAGTCTCATAAGATCTGATGGTTTTGAGAAGGGGGAGCTTCCCTGCACAAGCTCTCTTCTCTTGTCTGCTGCCATGTGAGATGTGCCTTTCACCTTCCGCCATGATTGTGAGGCCTCCCTAGCCATGTGGAACTGTGAGTCCATTAAACCTCTTTCTTTTGTAAATTGCCCAGTCTTGGGTATGTCTTTATTAGCAGCATGAAAATGCAGTAATACATCAGAAATGAATAAAAGGTTACCACTACAGAATCTATAGATATTAAAAGGAGACAAAATAAATAATGTTAACAACTCTATGTCAATATATTCAACAACTTAGATGAAATAGGCAAATGATTAGAAATATATAATTTATAAAAAGGGATACAAGAAGAAACAGAAAATCTGAATAGCCCTCTATCAACTGAAGAGATTGGATTCATAATTAAAACCTTTCCCACAACAAGATGCCAATCCAAAATGGCTTTGCTATTGAATTCTACCAAGTATTTAGGGAAGAAATAATACCAATTTAACCCAAATTTTTCCAGAAAACTGTGGTGAGGGTGGGGGAGATGCAGCATCGGCGCGGCTGCTAGGGATTAGGGGACAGAGGCTGAGACCTCACGGGTGGCAGGAGCTCCGTTTGTGGGCTCTGGCCATGGACATGGGCCCCTGGGATGAGAGAGGAGCTTATAAGGGAACAACCATGCCTGAGATGGGCTTGCAGGGAGGGGGAACTGAACATCGACCTTTTACCCGCTGGGGACAGTGCCCACTTACTGAAACACTTCCGGCCATGCCGCAGCCCCTGGAAGGCCTCCTCCTAGGAAATCCCCCCAGGAATTAGCAGGGCCTGGTCCACCTGTGCCCTCCTGGGTCACCCATGTCACCCTCACATCAGAAGGACCTGATGCACAGCCCTGCAGGTGCAGACACTGGGTCCCAAAAGCCCATGCGGAACCTGGTGCCCCAGTGGAGGACCTGGGGCAGTGCCGGGTTTCAGGAATCCCGCGTGTCCCTCCACCCCCTCCACGATGCTCTTGTCCCCCACCGAGCCACCTGTCTCCCATGCAGATGCAGCAGCCTCTCACTTGCCCCTCAAGTTTCTGCTAAATGGGTAGAACCCTCAGGGGGCGGCACACAGGGAGGGTGACCAGGCCAGGAGGCTGCAGTGTTGGGGGCCCCAGGCCAGCTTCCCAGCAGGTGACTCTACAGGGTGGGCTCGCCCAGGTGGGACAGTGGGTGCAACAGTCCTGGGGCCTGGAGAGCCCCACAGCCAGGGCACGGCAGCAAATGACCAGGCTCAGGAAGTCTTGGGCACTGGGACTGAGTGGGGACTGAGCCTTCCTGGGCGTGGCCATGAGTCCCACCTGGTGACCCCCCTGGAGGAGTGAGGCCACTGTCCCCTGTGACTTCTAGGTTAAGTCACTCATTCCTAGAAAGAGTCATGGCTGGAGGAGACCGATTTCAGCTCAAACCATGTGTCCCCCCACCAGGAGCACACAGGAGAAGAGAATCAGGTGACCAAGGAGAGTTTATTGGGAGCAGGAGGAGGTGCTGACAGGCTCAAGTTGAGGCCAAATGACCCAGGGCAGAGAAGCTGGGAGGGAGGACGGGGCCCAGCAGGCAGGTGGGCAAGTGCTGGGAGGCAGGAGCTGGGGGAGCAGCGAGGATGGGGGCTCCTGGGAGCAAGGAGGGTGGTCACCTCAGCACAGTGGAGACATGGGGGCCTGTCCCAGGTCTGGGCAACTTCCTAACCTGAGTCAGGACCAGCTGGCCCTGGGGGATGTGCCCAGCAGCAGGTCAACTCCTGGCCTGAGCAGAGAACTCAGCAGGCCGGGCGGGAGCACGCGGGGCGGCAGAGGAGGGGACACGCAGGAGGCCGGGCGGCAGCAGCTGGACTGGCAGGAGGAGGTGGGGGCACAGCAGGAGGGGACGGGCACACAGCAGGCAGGCCTGCACACGGGCGGCAGAGCAGGGACACAGAGGAGGAGGGTCTGCAGCAGGAGGTGGTGCAGTAAGCTGGCTGGCAGCTAGACTGCTGGGAGCATGAAGAGGAAGCCCCAGAGCAGACAGGCACACAGCAGACAGGCTTGCAGCAGACGGGCACACAACAGGACTGCTGGCATGGGGAGGAGGTGCAGCAAGCCGGCTGGCAGCTAGACTGCTGGCAGCATGAAGAGGAAGCCCCAGAGCAGACAGGCACACAGCAGACAGGCTTGCAGCAGACGGGCACACAACAGGACTGCTGGCATGGGGAGGAGGTGCAGCAAGCCGGCTGGCAGCTAGACTGCTGGCAGCATGAAGAAGACTCCGAGCAAGTGGGCACACAGCTCACAGGCTTGCAGCAGATGGGCACACAGCAGGACTGCTGGCAGGAAGAAGAGGAACAGCAAGCCGGCTGGCAGCTAGACTGCTGGCAGCATGAAGAGGAATCCTCAGAGCAGGTAGGCACACAGCAGACAGGCTTGCAGCAAATGGGCTTGCAGCAGACGGGCACACAGCAGGCCTGCTGGCAGGGGGGAGGAGGTGCAGCAAGCCGGCTGGCAGCTAGACTGCTGGCAGCACGAGGGCGTGCAGGAGCTGGTGCAGCCTGATTGGCAGGGGCTGGGCCCACAGGCCGCCTGGCAGCAGGGGCTGGACACACAGCTCACTGGGGTGCAGACCAGGGTCAGGCAGGGGGCCGGGGCGCAGCAGGGGGGCTCGCAGCAGCTCTCTGGACAGTCTTCCACCTGCCAGGAGTCAGAGCAAGCACTGGAACAGACAGACATGGTGGACGCGGCCATGCTGGGGTGTGGAGGAGGTGAGCTGGGGCAGGGAGGTGTGAGTGAGTGAATGAGTGAGTGAGTGCGTGAATGAGGAGCTCTAGGCTGCGGGGCTTTTATGCCCCTCTCTGGCACGTGTTGTCCAGACAGGAGGCTTCACAAGCTTCTCTTCCTTGTTGGTGTTTAGAGCTGGTGGCTGGAGATGCATCATTCGTGCTGGTTTATCTGTTTGTTTTTCCCTCATTAAATTTGTGTGTATGTTACCAGAAGGTGAGGATGACAGCGTGTTAGCGGGTGTGCCACAGACACGCACAGTGCAGGCGTGGCCCCCACATCAGCCACAGCGCGAGAGGCGGCTCTGCAGCCCATTTTGGCAGATGTGGAAATGCTGAGAAGATAAGTAACCTTGAAAGAGGACAGCTGGCCAGCGGTGAACCCAAAAACCAGGGGCCCTCACTCCTTTCCCTCATAGTCGTAGATGGCTCCGCACCGTCACACAGCTCCCGGAAGAGTGCATGCTTCGTGGGTGGGAGACAGGAAGGGAGGTGGTCCTGAGTCATTGGGACGTGGGAAGGGTGACATGGCTTCTGGGACAAGCTCTGGGGCCTGTATGATAAGTTGCTTGAGTTTTCCCACAGCTGTCTCTGGCAGCCTCCTTAATCGAATGGGCATGGTGACTTCTTCGTCTCTTTACTCCTCATGCCCTCTGTGCCAGCTGCATTTGATAAGAAATGCATATTTTTCTACATACTTATATTTCAAGATGCTAAGTGACCTGGATGAGACTGGAGACTGTTATTCCAAGAGAAGTAACTCAGGAATGGAAAACCAAACATTGTAAGTTCTCGCTCACAAGTGGGAGCTAAGCCATGAGGATGCAAAGGCCTAAGAGTGACACATGGACTTTGGGGACTCGGGGGAAAGGGTGTGAAGTGAGTGAGGGATGAAACAGTACAAACTGGGTGCAGCGTATACTGCTCGGATGCTGTGTGCACCAAAATCTCACAAATCAATACTAAATAACTTACCCATGTACTAAACACCACTTGTTCCCCCAATAACCTATAGAAATAAAAATAAAAATAAAACAAATGGAATCCCATCACACGCTGCCCCTCACTGAGCATCACGCTTTCAAAGGTCATGCACGTTGTAGCCCATGTCAGTATTTCAGTCCTTTTCATGGCTGAATAATATCCCCGTGGGAATGGGTCACATTTTGCTTGTGTGGATGGGCTGTGTTTTGCTTGTCCATTCATCCTCAGATGGACATTTGGGCTCTTTCCACTTCTTGGCTAATGTCAGTGCTGCTGTGTACATGGCCCACAAATCTAGAACTGGACTGGCAGGGTCACAGGGTCACTTTGTGAGTGACCATTTTGAGGAACTGTTTTCCAAGGTGTTTTCACTGGAGGTTGAAGCTCTGATGAGACAGAAGACACATCGAATGGGGGACCCAGAGCAGGGGTCAGAGCTGAGACCCCGCCCCCCCCCAGCAGAGATGTCCTCCCTGGGGATGGCCAGACAGGCTGGGCCGGGTCCTGTCGGTGCCTCGGACAAGGGCAGGTGGGGGGTCAATGACAACGTGGAGGAGGTCAGAGAGCGAGTCCCTGGCCCTCCATGTGGCTCTGTGTTCTGACCCTGTGGCCAGCAGTGGGCACTGTGAGGGGGGGCTCAGACATGCATGTGTGGGGGAGCCCCTCCCCAGGATGGCCCCGGAGCCCTAGGATGAAACCTCAGCCCCTACCAGCTGCCCCACAAACCAGGGCAGGAAGCAAACATCTCTGTCCCTGGAGGCCCTCATTTGTCCCTTCATGGGGACCTGGCTTTGCCTCCAAGGAGGTGGACAAGGCTGTGTCAGTTTGGCCCTGGCCCTGGGAACGGCTGCTGCTGGCTGCCCTGGGTGGTCTGCCTCGAGGGGGAGCGAGGGAGGTGGCTGTGCTGACCACTGTGAGCTCCGTGGGGTGGGACTCCGGGAGGTCCTGATGCTGGGGCTGGCGGCCTCTGGCATTGACATGCAGGGGTCGGGGCAGGAGTCGGACCTGGGCTCTCAAATGCCCACAGTGACCTGGTGGAAAGAGTGCGGCGGCTCGTACCACTCGCCTGACGCAGCATCCGGGACGGAGGGTGGCAGGCAGAGCCGAGGGCTGTCTGGGAGAGACCTGGGAGACTGGGGGTGTGCGGACAGGGTCCTTGGGGTCAGGGTCCAGAACCACTGGATCAGGAGGGAGCCGGGACCCTGAATCTCTACGTGAGGCCACATGGGGCAGGAGGGCCGGCAGGCTTGGTTAGTGGTGCCATGGTCCCTGCCCATCTGTGCTCTCGCCAGCGATGCCTGAGCAATGGGTATTCAAGAATCCCGTGACAACTGCAGGCTGCTGGGCTGGTGTCCTGGAGGAAGGCGTGGTCCCGTGTCTCATTGTGGAGGAGACCAGGGCTGCAGGGACGGAGACTGTGTCCATAGCTGGTCTCCCCCAGGGGTAGCAAGAGGGGTGAGGCTGCTGGCTGGAGCTAGACCCTGGGGGGGGGGGGGGGCTACCGCAGTCCTGGGGGGGGCAGCGACAGAGCTGGGGAGGGTGAATGTGTCTCAGGGGCCCAGAGCTGCTGCCAGGGTCCACATTGTCCCAAAACTCCTGGCCTTGGTTCCAGAGGCAGCTTCCCTGAGACGGGCCTGGGAACAATGTGGCCATGCTGGGGTTGAACTGGTGGAGGTGTGAGGGAGCGAGTGGGGGGGAGGGGGCGAGTGGGGGAGGAGTGAGTGGGGGGAGGGGCGAGTGGGGGAGGGGTGAGTGGGGGAGGGGTGGGTGGGGAGGGGGTCAGTAGGGGAGGGGTGAGTGGGGGAGGGAGTGAGCCTATGAGGTGCTGAGGCTCTCGGGCTTTTATTCCCTCCAGCCTTGCTGTCCCCCAGGGCCTACAGCTTCCCCTTCCGTGCTGCTGAGAGCTGGAGTCTACCAGGATTAGGGGTGTGCATTTGCCTGTGATCTGGCCCAGCTCATAAACCTCCCCATCACGTCTGGGCTGTGTCCCGTTCCATGCGGATCTCTGGGGGCAGGAGCTGGGGTGGGCCTGGTCCCACTGGGTCCTGGGGGCTGGAAGAGCCGCAGGCAGGGGCCTCATGCAGCCCTGGCCCCAGCAGCCCCAGGGCACAGACTTCCCGTGCAGGAAGCCGGCCTTAGGAAGTGTTCTTGTGGTACAAACTCCTCATCCAGCCTGGTCCTTCCCCCCATGGCAGGACCCAGGACTGTGGCCATCTTATGAGGGACAACCTGGGACCCGGGAGCCTTCGGTGACCTGCCCAGAGCCATGGCATTGGGGGTACGGGCAGCTATAACTGTGCTCAGTTCAGACCTCCCGGCCCTGAGCTCTGGACGACTTCTCACGCCCATGGCCTCTGCGCCTCCTGCCCTGTTCTGTGCCCACCTGTCCTTGTGTTTCGGAGGCAGCAGGACCTGTATGTTCCAGGGGAAGGATGCGCTCGGCCCCTCCCAGCCTGGGCAGCATGACCGCCTCCGGGGCTGTGGTTTTGGGTTCTGGACTTGTGAGGTGGCCGTGCTGGGCGGCAGGTGGTGAGCAGCCCTCGTCCCTTCCCCGGGGGAGGCTGCTGTTGGTGCTCCGCTTGTCCAAGGCAGCCCGTCAGCCCCCGCCCAGCACTCCTGCTGGGCCCATTTCCCAGCCCTGTCTTCCAAGCCCAGTGCCAGGCCTCTCGGTGTCACCACCTTAAAATTAAGGGGCATCTGTCCAAAGAACCAGCACAGAAGACACAAAACGGGTCCATGAGAAGTTGATCTCACTGTGACACCATCGCCAGTGTAAATGAAACAGAAAATCCGAAGCCCCTTAGCTGACTAAATGGACCCCATCTTGGCCATGGAGACCCCTGAAAAACTGCATTCCTGGCATGGCAGGAAGGGCGGTCAGACATGCCTGGCTTCCCCCGCCCTTAGGTTTAGCCACAACCACTGCCCAGCATTAAAGTTAAAATAGAGACCATAAGACCTACAGAGCACACTCTGTGGCAGTAAGATACCAAATTACAGACAGGACCTCAGGCACGCCAGGCAAGGGCCGAGCCACGTGCCCACACCTAGAGGACGGACTCTGCCCTCACCGCCGCTGCACTGTCTGCTTGGCCTCCAGCGGCTACACACGCACTGGCCCCCCCGATGAGCAGGATTCAGACGACTGCAGCTCATCCACCCACAGACGCCGGGTGACCCCGTTCTACCGCCGTGACCGCAGCTCCGACTGGGCGGGAGACTGACTTCAGGGGCCTCCTCCTGATAAGGGACCCCCACCATGGACCGGCTCTGGCCGGTTTACAGAGGTTGCGCACTTGAGCACCTTCGTGTCCTGAGAAGACCTCTGACGTTCAGGGCCTCACTGCGACACATTCACATGTTACGGCTCCACCCTATAAGAAGTACATTTTTTTTTTTTTTTGAGATAGAGGCTCGCTCCGTCGCCCAGGCTGGAGTACAGTGGTGCAATCTTGGCTCACTGCAACCTCCGCCTCCTAGGGTCAAGCGATTCCCCTGCCTCAGCCTCCCAAGTAGCTGGGGTTACAGGTGCCCGCCACCACGCCCAGCTAATTTTTGTATTTTTAGTAGAGACGGGGTTTTACCGTGTCGGCCAGCATGGTCTCCATCTCCCGACCTCGTGATCACCCACCTCGGCCTCCCAAAGTGCTGTGATTACAGGCGTGGGCCACCGCCCCGGCCAAGAAGTACTTTTTAAGTGGTCCATATTCAGGCCCTGGCAAGTCCCGGCAGCTCCCTTGCAGACATGACAAGCCACATAGTACAGACTTGGGGCACTTTGAACAACAAGATGGCAGCCTCGTGGAGGAACGCACGGCACTAGGCAGACATGCAAGGACACGTGTTTACCACATGAAGGCTGAGGCAGGAAAGCAGCACACCACCTCGTTCTGTTATGTGTATGTATGTGTGTAAACACGTACGTACGTACACATGCATCTGGGAACAGTGACAAGACTCACAGAAGTCAGAGGGGACGGGAGAAAGGGGGGTGACTGACCCACTAAAAGGAAAGAAACTTTCGCCATTGGAAAATCCAAACTTAAAGTGGGGGAAGGGGACGAGACGTAACCTCACAAGAGGACAAGGAAACTGAGGTGGCCTCCGGGAAGACGGCGGCCCCACCGTACTCAGCCGTGGGGAACCGGGGAGGGACCTGCGCACTGGGGGATAAGTGGCTTGTTGAAACCGTGCTGGGTGTGCCTGCCCCATCAGACCCCTGATCTTGCAAGGGAGCCATGAAAGTCTCACTCTCGCTGTTCTTCATGGCTCTAAGTCCATTCTTGGGATTTGGACGGGTGAGTGTTTCTCACAACCCCAGAGTGAAAACAGGTCGTATGTTACGTGCATGTTGGTTCGATGCCTCCTTCATGAATACTCAGTGTTCTTCCACAAGCTATTGCCCATGTGTGTTCAGCCAGCCTGGCCAGCGTGGAGCTCCTGCCCAGCCCCCCTCCCGCTCCGAAGTGCCTCCTCCTGGCTGCGGTCTTGCGCAGAGGCTGGGCTTCCCAGCCTGGGGATGGCTTTCCTGCAGCCTGTGCCCCTTTACAAGAAACAAAGTCTCCTGTTTTTTCCAAACTTACAGTTTAGTGATTTTTTTTTGAGATGGAATCTCATTCTGCTGCCCAGGCTGGAGTGCAGTGGCACAATTTCAGCTCACTACAGCCTCCGCCTCCTGGTTCAAGCAATTCTCCTGTCTCAGCCTCCTCAGTAGCTGGGATTACAGGCATAACCCACCATGCCTGGCTAATTTTTGTATTTTTAGTAGAGACAGGGTTTCACCATGTTGGCCAGGCTGGTCTCGAACTCCTGACCTCAAGTGATCCACCCACCTTGGCCTCCCAAACATGCTAGGATTACAGGCCTGAGCCATTGCACCTGGCCAGATTTGTGATTTTTTTAAGTTAACACAAGCAGTCACCCAATTCCCTTCTCAGGAAGCAGCTACTTTCACCCATTCTCTCTCTGTCCCTCTCTGTCTGTCTGGCTCTTCTGCATATGCACACACAGCCCGTTCTCATTATTCCTGGAGGTTCCGTTCTATACAATCTCTACCAGCACCGAATAACCAAATACGGAACCATTGCTCCTACAGGAAGCGCAGCGTTAGGGTCTCATGAGCCTCTGCTCACAACGTTCTCATCAACCAATCAATGCACGTATGCTGGGCCATGCCCGGTCATCACTGACAGCAGCAGGCACCAGGCAGCCCACCTCCTCCCTGGTGGGGGCCCAAAGTCAGTGCTAGCACTCCTTCACCTTTGCATTCTCGGCACCTGGTGCAATTTCCAGCACATGGGAAGGTTCGTTGCATTGTGAATAAATGAATGCTTGAGAAGTAAAAGTATCAGAAAGCACTGGAAACATTTAGCAGAAAGAACCAAAAAGACGTGGTGGCCAATTGAATATTATTTGCAGGAGAAATGGGAGACAGGTGAGATGTCTATCTGGGGTGACCAAGACTCAGTCACTTAGCAATCAAGAAAAACACACTGGCAGCACAGAGCAGTGCTTGTAGCTTTCACACGGCTGTGCTGTTGCAAGTGGCTGTGCTTTCTGCAGAGGAGATGCATTAGGAGTTCTGGGTTAGACTCACAGGTTTGCAGTGTTTGGGCTAAGATCAAATGGAGATGTGAGGTCCCAAACAGGGATCCGGGGCCTCCCTAAGTGCCCAGATGGAAGACGGGGTGCACAGCCCACCAGGAACTGCCGTGAGCCTGATGTGAAGGGGCTCACTCCACTCTCCACCCTTGCTGGTTTGCCACTTGCTCTAAAGCCCTTGTGGGGACTTCAGGCACCAGAGAGAGTATGGGAGTCACTTCTGGAAACATTCCACCCTCATGCCAGCGTTGACTGGGGCTTCTCTAGCCTGTTACATTCCAGAAGCCGCAGCAACTCAGACAAGCAGAGTCCCTGGCGATGGCCCGCACGCACTGGGAGTAGGATGGACAGACCTCTCCTGCAGCCAGCACAGGCCCCCGGGACTCGGTTTGCAGACATTATACCCTGTCTACCTCAGTGTCATGCTCTGCAGCCAAAGTTAGGTGAGGGTGCGTCAACAGACCCAAATATAGACTCAGGACTTTACAAACTGAATGGTATCTCCTAGGGCTAAACATGAAACTCACACTAATAAGCATCCTCTGTGTTTTCAACACAAACAAGGAAAGGGCGGGAGTCGTTGACACTCCTGCTGGAACAACAGGCCAGGGAGAGAGATAAAAGCCAACAGCCCTGAGCACCTAACACACACTCACACACACACACACACACATTCACCCACTCACTCCCATCTCCTCCAGCTCAACCCCAGCATGGCCGCGTCCACCATGTCCGTCTGCTCCAGCAACCTGAGCTACGGCAGCCGCGTCTGCCTGCCTGGTTCCCGTGACTCTTGCTCTGACTCCTGGCAGGTGGAAGACTGCCCAGAGAGCTGCTGCGAGCCCCCCTGCTGCGCCCCCAGCTGCTGCGCCCCGGCCCCCTGCCTGACCCTGGTCTGCACCCCAGTGAGCTCTGTGTCCAGCCCCAGCTGCCAGGCGGCCTGTGGGCCCAGCCCCTGCCAATCAGGCTGCACCAGCTCCTGTACACCCTCGTGCTGCCAGCAGTCTAGCTGCCAGCCAGTTTGCTGCACCTCCTCCCCCTGCCAGCAGGACTGCTGTGTGCCCGTCTGCTGTAAGCCCATCTGCTGCAAGCCCGTGTGCTGTGTGCCCGTCTGCTGTGGGGATTCTCTCTTCATGCTGCCAGCAGTCTAGCTGCCAGCCGGCTTGCTGCACCTCCTCCCCCCTGCCAGCAGGCCTGCTGTGTGCCCGTCTGCTGCAAGCCCGTTTGCTCTGGGATTTCCCCTTCGTGCTGCCAGCAATCTAATTGTGTGAGCTGTGTGTCCAGCCCCTGCTGCCAGGCGGCCTGTGAGCCCAGCCCCTGCCAATCAGGCTGCACCAGCTCCTGCACGCCCTCGTACTGCCAGCAGTCTAACTGCCAGCCGGCTTGCTACACTTCCTCCCCATGCCAGCAGTCCTGCTGTGTGCCCGTCTGCTGCAAGCCTGTCTGCTGTGTGCCCACCCACTCTGAGGATTCCTCTTCATGCTGCCAGCAGTCTAGCTGCCAGCCAGCTTGCTGCACCTCCTCCCCATGCCAGCAGGCCTGCTGTGTGCCCATTTGCTGCAAGCCCGTGTGCTGCAAGCCCGTGTGCTGCGTGCCTGTCTGCTCTGGGGCTTCCACTTCATGCTCCCAGCAGTCTAGCTGCCAGCCGGCTTACTGCACCACCTCCTGCTGCAGACCCTCCTCCTCCGTGTCCCTCTTTGCCGCCCCGTGTGCAGGCCTGCCTGCTGTGTGCCCGTCCCCTCCTGCTGTGCCCCTGCCTCCTCCTGCCAGTCCAGCTGCTGCCGCCCAGCCTCCTGCGTGTCCCTCCTTTGCCGTCCCGCATGCTCCCGCTCAGCCTGCTGTGGCCCCACCTTGGACAAGAGTCCAGCTGCTGAGTGATCTCCTTAAGATCATCCAAAGCCTGAGCGCTCACTGCCACCTGCAGCCCTGGATTCCTTGCCCTTGACAGCTGTGCAGCCCCGGCTCCTGAGCCTGCAGTGGGCATCCGCGGTCAGCTGGCCACCCAGCATGCAGTCCTCCTTCTGGCAGCAGCTCAGCTGTTTCTTCAAGTCTTGACTTTCCCCCAATCACCCAGCCCTGCCTCCCCAGCAACAGGTGGGCAGTGACCCCAGAAAGGCCAGCCAGGTCCTCCCAGGCCATGGCCCTGTGCGGCGAGAAGCGAGGGCAGACCCGCGTCAGGTGTGGGTTTCTTGTTGCTGCCCGGCTCAGTGGCGAGGCCGGCCTCTGCCCAGCTGCGGCCTGGGCCTCATTCTCTGTCTTCCCTGACAACAGGAACGGGTCAGACCCTTCCAATAAATGCCTTTCCTAAAAGTATGACTGGAATTCATTCTTGTTCACAACCAAAGACCCCTGCCTGAGGGTCCCCACCCATGGGTGGTCCTGGGCTGCTCCCATGCCAGGAGGTCCCTGTCCTTCCCAGCTGTCCTGGCAGCCCCATGCCACCCTCACCACACGGTGCATCCAAGGGGTAGGCAGGCCCGAGAGCTGAGAAGGGCTAGTGATCTGACAGCAGCAGTTGCCCTGGGTGGGGCTGCCCTGGGGGGCTCCCCTGAGGCTGTGTTGTGTCCAGGCCCTGGCTCCGGAAAGGAAACCCCATGGCCCTGTGCAGAAAGGGTCCACGCCGTGGGCGAGGGTGGCCATCATGAGGCCCGCTGGCTGAGCTGGCCCTTGACTGGCGTTGTGTACTGGGATTTGGGGGCTCCCCCCACCCCACCTCATTGGGCTTGAGCTGTTTGTACCACTTGGTTTAGGCAGAACACCCAGATCCCCGCCGGGGAGTCTGGAATTCTGGTGCAGCCCAGGCAGAAAATGCTCACCTGACCCATCCCCCAGGTACACCATCAGGCAGGGTGTCCCCCAATATCATACACACACACCACCACCAGGCAGGGTGGCCCAACATCACACACACACACACACACACACACACACACACACACACACACCCATCAGGCAGGGCATCCCAATATCAGACACACACACCACCAGGCAGGGTGGCCCAATATCACACATACACACCACCAGGCAGGGCAGCCCCCGACATCACACGAGCGGTGTCCCAGCTGCTTGCAGGGGGGGGAGTGAGGCGCATGTCCCGTGACCCCCCCGCCCCAGGAGAGGCCTCCACAGTCTGAGCCTGGTGCACCTTTCCCCTTGGCCGATTTTGCTGGGTGTCCTCTCCTGTGGGAAGTCACAGCCGTGAGTACCATGACCTGCACGGCCTATGGCCTCCTGGAGTATCACCGCCCTGGGTGGTCTTGGGGGGACCCTGACACAGGCCCCAGGCTGTCCTTCCCAGGTGAGGACAGTGCTGTCCTATGACAGTACTGGGTGCATTTCTGGTGGCACTTCCTTTGACTCCTGCTCCAGAGCGGGTGGTGACAGAGAAGGAGGCTGGGTGAGGCCAGGGCATCATGGCTCTCATGAGGAGCAGAGCCGTCCTGTGCCTGCAAAAAGCTGTCCCTGCCCTCTGGTGGCCACAGAGGCTGTGATCTGAAACTCTGGCGTGACGCTAGAGCACCAGCTGGAAAGGAATAAGCACCCCCATGCCCCGCCTGGCACTCCTCTGCCCCTACCCTGGCCCCAGTGCAGAGGTGTAGGGCTGTAGGGCTCCACAGGGTCATGGGTGTCCCTTACGCCATGTTGAGGTGCAGGATCTGAGAAGTAAAGAGACAGGACACTGAAGAACTGGTGAAGAGCATCTGGACTTGGGGGGGCCACGCCACCTGTGGGTAGAGATCAGCGGTGGCCCCCAAATGCCAAGGGCATCTGTATTTATTAGGTACAAGCAGGGGGGCAGGGTCGTGAGTGAGGCCATCATCTATAGACTTAGTAATAGGGTGTACATAATCACGTGAGTCACAAGCGAGGGGGACCCACCCCATTACCTCACTTGGGCAGACAGGTGGGCCATGTGCAGTACGGGTCCATGCCATGCGCAGTAGTACAGGCTCGTGAGCAGAAAGGGGTCCACCCCCATTAGGTCACCGAGGCAAGGAGGTGGGCTGTGTGCAACAGGTGTCATGTGCAACACTTCTTATCTGGGGGCTGGAGACTTCAAAGTGTTTCTAATAGAAAGATACTGTAAGCCAGTGCAGTGGGAGCTGACAGACTTGTGCTCTTAAGATATTTATGGGAGGGTGATTTGAGCTAGCACAGAAGCGAGAAAAGACTGACAGGGTGTACAGCCGCCGTGACTGGTCACACCAGAGGGGTTCTTCTCCCTCGGTTATTTCCAGGATCTCAGGCCTGAGGCCCACTTTCCACAGGAACTGGATACAAGGTACTACAGCTCCTTTATCAGGAGGAGAGGCTCTTGCTCCAAGCCTGCCATACAGCGTAAGCCCTTTCAGGCAGGGACACCGCCGCCTGGGTCTTTGGTTCTTGTCCTGGTCTGGCTGTTTTCCCGTGTGCTGCTTCTGTTCTGTGACTGCTCTAGGCCTTCCTCCTACTACAAACTACTATATGGTTCTATGGAAGGATTCTATAAATCAGCACTAATGTGTCAGTACAGCTCCGACTACAATACCCATATGATTATAAAAAAGATTATATAGAACTAAGTATGCTACATATAAGTATTGAGTATGATTATATAAACTAGATATATGCAAGCAGTAAGTTACACTTCAAGCACTAACTAATATATGATTATATACAAAGGATTATACAAAGGAAACAGCTGAGCAATAACACTATAAGCTATTCTTCAGGCACTAGTTGTGCTGGGATCTGGACAGTTCTCCTTCCTCGGTGCCCAGGGGGGTTGTTACCCACACAGAAGAAGTGAGCCAGGCTTCTCTCTGGCACCAGGGCTGCACGCTGAGTCAGGAGCCAGGGCTGGCCTCACTGGCTCCCCCTCTGGCTCTCCAGGAGGCACCAGGGGGGACCACATGGTGAGCCCCCCAGCTACAGGCACCTGAATCACACAGACAGCAAGACGGAGGAGCCTTGCTCAGAGAAGCACGTCCTCCTCTGAGGATCCCAGACTCGGTTCCTCCCCCAGCAAGCATCCAGGCACGTGAGACTCTGTGCTAACATACCCCACACGCCAGGGTAAACTTCAGGGGAGGTGTGCTGTGGGGGGGAGAGATGTCAAGTGCCTTTCCAAGGGCAACAGGTGGAACTTCAGAACCTCCTGCAGAGGAAGGGCGTGCCAGCACAGCTGGGCGCAGGGAAGTGGCCTCCTCCCAGGGGCCATTCTTGGCCGCAGCACAGAGGCTGACGGTGGCTGAAACTGCCCTTTGTCACCTGGACATTCACCATCTGCCCCTGGTCAACAGTGCCTACTTCCCTCATTGGTGGAAGAACCAATATCTCATAAAAAATGCAAAAGACACAGATCGTTACAGAAAATACTGACAATCTTGAATGCGGTAAAATGCACACAAAAGCGCAAGTACAACCGAGGTTCCCACCAGTCTCATCCCAGAGAAGCCACCTGTGGGGCATTGCAGGGAGACTGTGGACTCACTGTCTCCCTCCTGGGCACATGGGCCGGCAGCTTCCAGCCACCTGCCGTGAGTTAGGGCCACACGATGAGTTTCTATTGGTTAAATGTGACAGGGAGATGTCTGCACTTCTGGACCACAGATTCTTGGAGGCCTTCTGCTTCTCCTCCTTGCCAGGCTATCTTGAAGGCTCACAAGCCAGAGAGTGGGTCCACACGGTAGGGGCACGGCATGCTTGGATGGCAATGTGAGGAGTAGGGAAGGCTTTGTGGGCTTCAGCCATTCACATGTTGACGTTTGTTGGTTTCTGAACCAGCATTGATTACCTTCACCAACAGCATGTAACAGGCAAAGGATTCAAATTCAGAATGTATAAAGAAAACATAAAAAGAAATGAAAAAAGAGATTATACACCATTATAGGATAAGGTGGCCAATGGCCAAAATCCTAGGACAAGATAGCCAATCTCACCAACAATCGGGACACCATGCACAAAAATTAACTAGGGGTCAACCCAGACTTGAATGTCTAAGATAAAGTCATGAGCTCTCTATATAAGATCACATCATCAGCAGAGACAGTCTCGTTTCTTTCTTTCCTATTAGAGTGCGTTTTATTTCTTTTTCTTACCTAACTGCTCTGGCTAGAACTTCCAGTACCACGTTAAACAGAAGTGACAAGAGTGGGCATCCTTGCCTGTTCTTGATCTTAGAGAAAGAGCTTTCAGCTTTTCACCACTGAGTATAGTGTCAGCTGTAGGCTTGTCGCATACGGCCCTTATCGTGATGAGCTGCTTCTCTTCTCTATCTAGTTTCTTGAGAGTTTTAATCATGAATGAATGCTGAATTTTGTCAAATGTTTCTTCTGCATCTATCGAGATGATCATGTGGTTTTTGTCCCTAATTTTGTTCGTGTGATGCATCACATTTATTGATTTATGTATGTTGAACCATCCTTGAATCCCTGGGATAAATCCCACTTGATCATAGTGAATGATCTTTTAAATGTGCTGTTTAATTAAGTTTGCTAGTCTTTTTTTTGAGGATTTTTGCATCTATATTCATCAAGGATGTTGGCCTGTAGCTTTCCTTTCTTGTAAAGACTCTACCTGTTAGTCTTCAGACTCTGAGGACTGATAAACAAATTTAATAAAGTTGCAAGTTACAAAATCAACATACAAAAATTAATAGCATTTCTATATAGTAACAATGAACAGTGATCCAAAAAAGAGATTAAGAAAACAACCCCTTTTACAACAGCATTAAAAAGAGCTTAGAAAGATATTTAACCAAGGAGGTGAAAGATCTGTGCACTGAAAACTACAAAACATTAATGAAAGAAACTGGAGAAGATACAAATAAGTGGGAAAATGTCCCATATTCATGGATTGCAAGAATTAATATTGTTAAAATGTCCATACTATCTAAAGCTATCTACAGATTCAATGCAATCTCTATCAATTTCAATATAATTTTTACAAAGAAATAGAAAAGAACAATCCCAAAATGGATATGAAATCACCAAAAGACTGAATAGCCAACACAATCTTGAGTAGGAAGAACAAAGCTGGAGGCATCACACTCCCTGATTTCAAAATATTTGAAAGCTATTGCAATCCAAACACCATAAGACTGGCATAAAAATAGACGTATCAACCAATGGAATGGGATAGAAATCCCAGAAACAAACACAAATATTTGTTGTCAATTGATGTCTGACAAAGGTGCCAAGAACGCACGATGGGGAAAGGACAGACTTTTCAATAAACGGTGTTAGGAAAACTCAATATCCACGTGCAGAAGACTAAAATTGGACCCTCATCTTACATCATATGCAAAAATCAACTCAAAATGCATTAAAGACTTCAGCATAAGTCCTGAAGCATGAGACTGCTAGAAGAAAGCATAGTGGAAAATACCCTTTACATTGGTCCAGGCAATTATTCCTTGAATAGGCCCCCAAAAGCACACCCAACAAAAGCAAACTTAGACAAATGAGATTCCATCAAACGAAGAAGCTGTACAGCCAAGGAGACAATCAACAATGTAAAGAAACAACCCATGGATTGGGAAAAAATATTTGCAAACCATGTATTTGATAAGGGGCTACTATTCACAATAAGGAACCCAAACAACCCAGTAGCAAAAAAGTAAACAACCCAGTTTAAAAATGGACAAAACAGCCCAGCAAAAAAGCAAGACCCTGGCTCAAAAAACTGAAACTACATAAATAAATTAAAATGGGCAAAAGACCTAAACAGACATTTCTCAAAAGAAGCCATTTAAATGGACAGCAGGTATATTTTTAAATGCTCAGCATTGCTAGTCATCAGGAAAATGTACACTGAAGCCACAATGAGACTTCACCTCACACTTGTCAGAACGGCTCTTATCAAAAAGATGAAAGCAAACATGTGTTAGGGAGGATGTAGAAAAGAGGGAGTATGCTCTTGGTGGGAATCTAAATTAGTATAACCACTACGCAAAACAGCAGAGCGGTTCCTCAACAAACTAAAAATGGAACTTCCCTATGATCCACAAATACCCCTCTGGGTTTATACCCAAAAAACTGAAACCATTCTGTTGAGGAGAGGTCTGCAATCATGTTCGTTTCAGTTTTATTCACAATAGTCTACGTATGGGATCAATCTAAGTCCATCAACAGACAAATGGATAAAGAAAATGTGCTATATATACACAATCGAATACTATTTGGCCATAAACAAAGAGGGAAATCCTGTCATTTGTGACAACCTGAATGGACCTGGAGGACATTACGCTAAGTGAAATAAACCAGGCACAGAAAGACAGAATCTGAAACTGTCAAACTTAGAAACAGAGAGCAGAAAGGTGGTTACTAGGGTCTGGGGCTGCCGAGGGGAGGAATGGGGGAAGGGAGATGTCAATCAAAGGAAACAGCATTCCCATCAGGCTGGAGGAAAAAGCTTTAGTGACCTCTTGTGCTGCCTGGTGACACATAAAAGTAATGTGTTGCAGACCTCAAAATTGGTAAAATAATACATTTTTAATTATGAGAAAAATGGTAAGTTGGTGAGATGATGGTTAAGTAGTTTGATTTAATCTTTCTAGAATGCATACATAGATCAAAGCATCATATTATAGCCAGTAAATACACACAATTATTATTTGTCAATTTAAAAATTAGTAAATAAACAATAAATGAAATGAAAATAAGGAAGCTCTAGCAGCACATATAGGGGAACGCCTTCACGATACTGTGGTGGGCAAAGGCTTTGGGAACAGGAGGTAAAAGGGCTACACATAACACAGTAAATTAGTAAATCGGATTTTACTACAACCAAGAGCATCTCTTCATCACACGACACCATGATACCACAAGACATCCATAAGCGTGACTCAGATGGAAATAGAACAATACCGAGTGTCAGCAAATGTACGCAGGAAGTAGAACCCTCCTACATGTGCTGGGGTGGGAATGTGAAATGGAACAATCCCTCTGAAAAACAGTTTGGTGGTGTTGTAAACATGACACGCACCCCCTCACATGCCCCACGCACTCCACCTCCTTCCTGTGTGTTTACCCAGGAGAAGTGAAATCATATCACAAAGACTTGCCCACAAATGCTTAACGATGCTTTTGCCACACTAGCCATGTGTCCATTGACAGCTGAGTGGATTAACAAATTATGTTATTAATACATCCACACAGTGGAATACTTCTCAGCACAAAGGAATAAACCGCTGATGCAAGCAACCCACTGAGATAGAGAACTATGAATGTGAATATGCTGAAGGAAAGAAGCCAGCTCAAAAGAGTACATATGGCTGACCCTTGAACCATGCAGGGGTTAGGGCCACCGACCCCTGCAGCATCAAAAATTCACGTATAGCTTTTGACTCCCCCAAAACTTAACTGCTAATAGCTTGCTGTGGACCTGATAACATAAAACAGTTGGTTGACACATTCTTTGTATTTTACATGTATTATATACCATATTCTTACAATAAAGCAAGCAAGATAAAAGAAAATGTTATTAAGAAATAACATTTCTTATTCCTTCCCATAAAGGGAGGGAGGATCCAAGATGGCGGATTAGACAAAACTGCAGTGCACAACACCCAGCGAAAGAGATGCAGAAGCCCAGAGATCTCCTAGCTCCAACCGAGGTACCAGGTGCATTTCAACGGGTCTGGTCCAAGGGTGAAGAAAGCCCACTCAGGGCAGACCGAGGCGGGGAGGGGTGCTGCTTCACCCAGAAAGTGCATCTGACCAGCAAGTCGGAGGCTCCACCTCTGGTGCTCCGGTCCAGATACAGCACTTCCCCCAAAGCCTCAGAAATACACAGAACAGGGGGATCTTTGCCAGTCAAGCGCAGGGAATTACAAGTGCAGAGTTGAATAAAAGTCTACAGACTGAGCTATCACCCCCTCCCCCTACCCAGAGAGAGAGGGAGCTGTAAGCAGGAGCAGCTGGGCAGCCCCTACCCCATGACCGGAAGAGAGAGAGAAAGCTGAAAGGGGGAGACTGCCAGGTGCGGCTGGGCAGGTCCCTAATCTCCCCCACAAACCCCAGAGGGCTGAAGCTCTGACTCTAGTGGGTTGCGTAGCCAGTGCCACAGTCTGAGAGGAACCCTGAATGATGCAACCAGTGGAGGAAGGGTACAACCCACCACTAGAGGGGTGGGACTGGGCCACATGTTTTAACAAAAAACACAGGAAGCCTATGTAGCAACAGGACGGCGTTCTTGACAACCCAGCAGCGCCTACAGGTCAGCGGAAGAGACGGGCCTAATCTCCCAGCATAAACAAAAAAGACACAGGAAGCTTCCCTGGTAACCTGAAGCAGTCCCTAGAAACCCAGTAGCACCCCCCACAGGCAGACAAGTGACCTGATCAAGCAGCTCTCTGACACCACAGCCAGGTAAATCCACAAAGATGGGAAAAAACCAGCGCAAAAAAGGTGAAACCATCAAACACCAGAACACTCTTCTCCATCAAGGGATCACAACTCCTCAACAACACAGGATCACAACCTGACCGAGAAGGAGTGTGAAGAATTGACTGAAACAGGATTCAGAAGGTGGATAATAACAAACTTCTCAGAGCTAAAGGAACATGTTCTAACTCAATGCAAAGAAACCAAAAACCTTGAAAAAAGGTTAGATCAAATGCTAACTAGAATAACCAGCTTAGAGAAGAACATAAATGACTTCATGGAGTTGAAGAACACAGCACGAGAACTACGTGAAGCAAACACAAGTTTTAATAGCCGAATCGATCAAGCAGAAGAAAGGATATCAGAGATTGAAGATCAACTCACAGAAGTAAAAAGAAAAGGCAATACAAGAGAAAGAGTGAAAAGAAATGAACAAAGCCTCCAAGAAATATGGGATTATGTGAAAAAAACCTAATCTACACTTGATCAACGTACCTGAATATGACGGGGAGAATGAATCCAAGCTGGAAAACACACTCCAGGATATTATCCAGGAGAACTTCCCAAGCCTAGCAAGGCAGTCCAAATTTCAAATTCAAGAAATACAGAGAACTCCACAAAGATATTCCTCAAGAAGAGCAACCCCAAAGGCACATAATCGTCAGATTCACCAGGGTTGAAATGAAGGAAAAAATGCTAAAGGCAGCTAGAGAGAAAGGTCAGGTCACCCACAAAGGGAAGCCAATCAGACTCACAGCAAATCTCTCAGTGAAACCCTACAAGCCAGAAGAGAGTGGGGGCCAATATTCAACATCCTTAAAGAAAAGAACTTTCAACCCAGAATCTCATATCCAGCCAAACTAAGCTTCATAAGTGAAGGAGAAATAAAATCCTTTATGGACAAGCAATTATTGAGAGATTTTGTCACCACCAGACCTGCCATACAAGAGCTCCTGAAGAAACGCTAAGCATGGAAAGGAATAAGTACCAGTCACTGCAAAAGCAAACCAGTTGGCAAAGACCAAAAACACAATGAAGAAAATGAGTCAACTAATGAGAAAGAAAACCAGCCAGTAACAAAATGGCAGGATCAAATTCACACATAACAGTATTAACATTGAATGTAAATGGCCTAAACGCCCCAATCAAAAGACACAGACTGGCAAAAAAATTTTTGCAATCTACCCATCTGACAAAGGGCTAATATCCAGAATCTACAAAGAACTAAAACAGATATACAAGAAAAAAACAAACAACCCCATTCAAAAGTGGGCGAAGGATATGAACAGACACTTTTCAAAAGAGGACATATATGAGGTCAACAAACATATGAAAAAATGCTCATCATCACTGGTCATTAGAGAAATGCAAATCAAAACCACACTGAGATATCATCTCACACCAGTTAGAATGGCGATCATTAAAAAATCGGGAGACAACAGATGCTGGAGAGGATGTGGAGAAATAGGAACACTTTTACACGTTGGTGGGAGTGTAAATTAGTTCCACCATTGTGGAATATAGTGTGGCAATTCCTCAAGGATCTAGAAATAGAAATTCCATTTGACCCAGCAATCCCACTATTGGGTATATATCCAAAGAACTATAAATCGTTCTACTATAAAGACACATGCACACGTATGTTCATTGCAGCCCTGTGTACGATAGCAAAGACCTGGAACCAACCCAAATGCCCATCAATGATAGACTGGACAAAGAAAATGTGGTACATATACACCATGGAATACTACACAGCCATAAAAAGCGATGAGTTCCTGTCCTTTGTAGGGACTTGGATGAATCTGGAAACCATCATTCTCAGCAAACTGACCCAAGAACAGAAAGCCAAGTACTGTATGTTCTCACTCATAGGTGGGTGTTGAACAAAAACACGTGGACTCAGGGAGAGGAGCATCATACACTGGGGACAGTTGGGGAGGGTAGGGGAGAGACAATGGGGGTGGGGAGGGAGGGGAGGGTGGGGAGGAATAATATGGGGAGAAATGCCAGATATAGTATGCACCTAAAGTAAAATAAATAAATTCTTTAAAAAAATAAAAATAAAAAGAAGCTGGGTGCGGTGGCTCATGCCTGTAATCTCAGCCCGCTGGGAGGCTGAGGCAGGTGGACTGCCTGAGGTCAGGAGTTCGAGACCAGCCTGGCCAACATAGTGAAACCCTGTCTCTACTAAAAATACAAAAAATAAGGTGGGCGTGGTGGTGGGTGCCTGTAATCGCAGCTACTAGGGAGGCTGAAGCAGGAGAGTCACTGGAACCCAGGAGGTGGAGCTTGCAGTGAGCCTAGATCACCCCACTGCACTCTAGCGTGGGCAACAATAGCAAAACTCCATCTCAAAGAATAAATAAATAAAAAGAAACAAGGGAAATTAATTTTAATATTTTTATTTAACCTAATATAGCTAAAATACTATTTTAATATGTGATTATACTATTAATAAATGTCTTCTTTAAAAAAAAGAAAATCATAAAGAAGAGAAAATGTATTTACTATTCATGAAGTGGAAGTGGATCATCTTAAATGTCTATCCTCATTGTCTTCATGTTGAGTAGGCTGAGGAGGAGGAAGAGGAGGAAGAGGAGTGGTTTGTCTTGTTTCTTCAAGGGTGGCAGAGGCAGAAGAGGTGGAGGAGGTGAAGTAGGAGGTGGGGAAAGGCAGGCTCCTTCCATCTAACTTTACGGAAATACATGGTAGTTTCTGTGTGACTTTTTTGCTTTTCCATTTCTCTAAAAATGTTTCTGTCATCACCAATCCTTCCTCCACTGTTTGCTCTAGTTTCGGTGCCTGTATCATAGAACAGTCCATGTCATAAAGGAAGTCAAAGTAGGCCAGGCACGGTGGCTCACGCCTGTAATCCCAGCACCTTGGGAGGCCGAGGAGGGCAGACCTGACCAACATGGTGAAATCCCATCTCTACTAAAAATACAAAAATCAGCTGGGTGTGGTGGTAGGCACCTTTAATTTCCAGCGACTCAGGAGGCTGAGGCAGGAGAATCGCTTGAACACGGGAGGTGGAGTGAGCCGAGATCGTGCCACTGCACTCCAACCTGAGCAACAAAGCGAGACTCCATCTCAACAGAAAAAAGAAGTCAAAGCAGGCTTAAATAATCGGAACCTTCTGCGAGATTGTCTAGTGCTGACTTGTTTTCTGGAACTGTTTCTTCTGTCTTCCTCCTCTACATCTGGCACTGGTTCAGAAGCACTCATCCCCCACCAAGGCGTCTTGTGTGGATTTCCCCAAGAGCGATATCTAGAAACCCTTCACCCGCACTATTTTTTGGTTATATCCATAATATCTTTCATGATCTCCTTGAGTGGCTCTGTCTTAAACCCTGCCAGGCACAACATCTGGACATAATTTTCACCAGCAGGAATTTATTGTTTTGGGTTTGATGGCTCTAATGGCTTTTCTATTACAGTTAGGGCATCTTCAGTGGTGCCATCCTTCCAGACTTTCACTGTGTTCTCTCGATCGGGGTTCTCGCCCACAGCATTGACAATATTTTCCAGAGAGTGCTAGGTGTCATTAGTCTCAAAGGTCCCTAGGACCCCTGCTCTAGAGGCTGAGTTAGAGATGTGTGTTTGGAGGCAAGTAAACCACTTTGACACCTTTGGTGTTAAAACTCACGGGGTTCTGGGTGGCCAGGGGCATTGTCCCATATTAAAATAACTTTAAAAGACATCCCTTATTGGCAAGACACTTCCTAACTTCACAGGCAATGCACCAAAGGAACTAATCTAGAAAAAGGGTTTTTGTGGTCCAGGCCTTCTTGATGTTCAAACAAAAGACTGGTGGCAGCAGCTGCTGTTTTATCTTTTCCCTTCAAGGCCCGGGGGGTTACCAGCTTTATACACAAGGATAGCGTGATTGTAAACCTGACTACATCTGTACAAAACAGAAGAGTTCACCTATCCCTTCCTGCCCTACAGCCTAGTGCTCACTTCTCTTCCTTACCATTGATAGTCTTTTGTGCATTATTTTTCCAGAATAGGACACTTGCATCTACATTAAAAACCTTCTCGGACAGATGTCTTTTCTCCCCAGTGTTTTTCTTCACGGATTCTGGGAACTCGTCTTCTGTTTCTTGGTTGGCACAAGCTGCTTCTCCTGTTATCTTGACACTTTTTAAGCCAAACCTCTTTCTAAAATTATCAAACCATCCTTTGCTGGCATTAAATTCCAGCTCCAGATCTTTCCCCTTCCTTTTGCTTTACGTTGTCACATACTGACTGTGTCTTCCGAATCATACTGGAGTCTATAGGTATGCCTTTCTTACAGCAATCCTGTGCTCACATAAAAGCTGCATTTTCACTACAAGATCAAATGTATTTCACAAAAAGTGCCTGGTTTTTGCACCTGTTGGTGTAACTACAATGATGACATCACAGATTTCTTTTTCTTTTTTTTTTTACAATAGTTCTTACACTGGGTTTGTGTGTCTTGAAATGGTGGCAACCATAGCGGCAGACCTCGGTCTACTGTGCATATAAAGCACTCTGACTTTTTCTTACACTGTCATGACTTCTCTCTGCTTCTTGGGAGCAGAGCACTAGTGGCACTCAAGTCCCATGGTGTGACTTAAGGACTAAACATGACAGAAAATACATGTGAATCACAAGAGATCACTTTTTGCTGTGATGTGAAATTTGCTGGGGAGGTGAGATGCTCCTTGGGGATGGTCAGCATCACACAGGGCAGCATCTGAAGCGGACACACAAAACACTTGAGCTCAATGGCAGCAGGAGGTGTCTGCAGAAACATTCCAGTCGCACAGCATGGACTAGAGTTACCTGGAGGCAGCTATGGTTTCATACTTCACCTCTGCAACAGTTTCCATTTCTGTTGACTGCCAGTGATGCCGTGCATTGTCTGTAAGTACGTATGTATGGAAGTTTTGATAAATTTTAACTTTTTATAGAAGATTTGTGCGTATTTGATGGTAGCAAACAATAACATAGACTAGCATCTTCATATATTTTATGCATTCATGACACCTTTTTCTTATTTTTTTTTGAATATTTCTAGGCTATATGATTTGTCTGTTTTTCAAATGGTCACAGATCTCCTCAAAATTTTCAATATATCTATTGAAAAAACCCACATATAGGCGGACCCACACAGCTCAAACTGGACATTGTTAAAGGGTCAATTGTACTATAGAATTTGATTTATATGAAATCCCAGGAAAGACAAACCTATTTGAAATAGGAGATCAGTAGTTTCCTGGGGCAGAGTCAGGAGGGGGTGGGGATTGGTCATGAAAAGTACTACTGGGAACTTGGAGATGATGGAAAATCCAGATCTTGCTTCTGGTAGTGCTTACATGGGTGTATATTTTCTCAAAACTCATCAAATGGTAACTTTAAATAGGTACATTTTACGGCATGTAGTCATACGTCAATAAAATTGACTTTTTAAAAACTTTATTTTTAAACCCCAGACTTGGATGAGTTACTTGCAATTTCCATATCTAGTGGTGCACTGAAGCCAGCATGCCCTGGTTCATGAGAGCTGGCAAGCACCACTCTCTTCTCATCTGTGTTACATGATGTCGTCTAGGTTGCTTGGATTTAGCTCTGTTGGGAGCATTCACACGTGGACATTGGCAAATGCAATCAATTGTGACTTTTCTTTTTGTTTTTGTTTCAAAAACAAAAGCCAGCTATTGAACATTCACCAACACACTGTATATATATAATAACTCATATTCAGAATATATAATAAATTTCTGCAAATCAGTAAGAAACACAAGTAGCCATATTTTAAAAAGCAAGCAAATGCCTTCAACAGGCACCTCACAAGAAAAGATATCCAAAGTTCAGTGAGTGGCTTTACTCATCAGGGATATGCACATTAGTGTAACAGTGCAATATTCCTACACACTTTCCAAAATAAACAAATTTTAAAAGACTGATAAACCTCATTTTGTTCATCAGAATAAATGGAATTATAAAATCAACTAGAGGGAATGTAAATTTCCTTAGAAAGTTGTAGGTATATGCTAAACTAAACATATGTCTATCTATGATCCAGCAGTTCCACTTTTGAGGGCACAATGAAGAGAAATTAGTAAATATATCAATGAAAAAGTTTACAAGAATTTTTCTAGCAGCACTATTAATAGCAGCCAAAATCTGTAAACAATCCAAATCTCTAACACTGGGAAAGAGAATGGACAAATAACACGTAGTAGAATTTAATGCAATGGGGTAGCAAAACGAAAGAGTGAAGTACTGATACATGCAGCAACATGGTGCTTCCCACAGATGTGCGGAACAAAAGGAACTAGAAACAAAAGAGTTCCATAGAACAGGCAAAGCTAACCAATGGGGAGAGAAGGTGGAACAGCAACTAATACTTAGGGAGGAGGGGCTAACAGAGAGACAGCACAAGGGATCATTTAGGATTCTGGAAATGCTCCGTATCTTCCCCAAAATATTCTAAGGGGAAACATCACTCCGAACATTATATCCAGCTAAACTATCAATCAAATAGAAGATCAGAATAAAGGTATTTCTAGTCCTGCTATGACTCAAAAATACATATTACTTGCACCCATTTTCAGAAAGTTACTGCAGAATGTGCTCCACCAAAACAAGGCCATAAATCCAGAAAGAAAAAGACAAGCCATCCAGGAAGTAACAGATCCATCATCAGAGAGAGATGAAGGAAAATCCAAAGAGAGTGAAGGGAGATCCCAGGAAACCTGTGTACCAGGCTGAGGGAGCAGCCAATAGAGACTGGCCCACAAATAAGAGGGCTCTAAGAGAAATTTTTCCAAAATATAAACGAAGCTAATAGATTGTTATGTTTGAACTTCTTGAGTGGAGCATGGGGATGAGTCAGAGTTTGGGGAGGAGCAATTGTTAACTCCAAGAGGAAAAAAACATGAACAAAAACAAAACATGTACAAATAAGAAAATTAAATCTGAGTCCACTATTCAGACTTGGCTATGAACAATATTTACTTTATTATAATACACATTCTGAACATTGATGTAACCAAATACTGATATTTTACTGCCGTTGCCTTCTGAGGATGGGAAGAGGGGAAATTGTCATGGAGCTGGTGATAAAGAGAAAGTACTTTTCTCCACAATAGGAAATCAAATATCTGAAATTGAAAATGCAAGAAATAATAGAGCATGCCTGTTGTTTAATAATTGTGAGATAAACAGGAGAACTAAGAAGAGCACGGACCTTGGGAGGGATGCACAATCTGTTCAGTTGCCAGGGAGAGGGGCGTGTTAAAGGCATGCAGTTTTATAAGGGAAGCAGACCACAAAGGTTTGGAAAATTTGCAGCTTGACTATGTGATAGAAAATAAAAACCCATTTTCTAGGGACAAATTCAAACTGGATGGAGAAATTTGCTTAAGTAGCAAGGAACCTAATGTTAATCTCCAAGACCATGGGAAAAATGTCTCCAGGCCATGTCAGAGATGGTCACAGCAGCCCCTCGCATCACAGGCCCAGAGGCCTAGGAGGAAAAAGTGGTTTCATGGGCCCAGGATCCCCCATTCTGTGTGCAGCCCGGGAATTGGTGCCCTGTGTCCCAGTCGCTCCAGCTGTGGCTGAAAGGGGCCAACATATAGGTCAGACTGTGGCTTCAGAGGGTGCAAGCCCCATGCCTTGGCAGCTTCCACATTTTGTTGAGCCTGCAGGTGCACAGAAGTCAAGAATTGAGGTTTGGGAACCTCTGCCTAGATTTCAGAAGATGTATGGAAATGCCTGAATGCTCAGGCAAAAGTTTGCTGTAGGAGTGGGGCCCTCATGGAGAACCTCTACTAGGGCAGTGTAGAAGGGAAATGTGGGTTTAGAATCCCCACACAGAGTTCCTACTGGGGCACTTCCTAGTGGAGCTGTGTACTGACATCTTGCACTGTGTGCCTTGAAAAGCTACAGACATGCAATGCCAGCCTTTGAAGGCAGCTGGGAGGGAGGATGTACGCTGCAAAGCCACAGGAGCGGAGCTGCAAAAGGCCATGGGAACCCACCTTTTGCATCAGCATGACCTGGATGTGACATCTCGAGTCAAAAGACATCATTTTGGAGCTTTAAAACTTGACTGTCCTGGGGGATTTCAGACTCATATGGGCCCTGTAACCCCTTTGATTTTGGCCAATTTCTGCCATTTGGAATGGCTGTATTTACCCAATACCTGTACCCCCATTGTATCTAGGAACAAACTAGCTTGTTTTTGATTTTACAGGTTCATAGGTGGAAGGGACTTGCCTTGACTCAGATAAGACTTTGGACTGTGGACTTTTGGGTTAATGCTAAAATGAGTTAAGACGTTGGGAGACTGTTGGGAAGGCATGATTGGTTTTGAAATGATATAACATGATATTGGAGGGGCCAGGAGCAGAATGATATGATTTGGCTGTGTCCCCACCCAAATCTCAACTTGAATTGCATCTCCCAGAATTCCCAGTTGTTCTGGGAGGGGCCCAGGGAGGGGTAACTGAATCATGGGGGCTGCTCTTTCTCATGCTATCCTTGTGATAGTGAATAAGTCTCATGAGATCTGATGGGTCCATCAGGGGTTTCTGCTTTTGCTTCTTCCTCATTTTCTCTTGCTGCCACCGTGTAAGAAGTGCCCCTCGCCTCCCACCAAGATTCTGAGGCTTCCCCAGCCATGTGGAACTGTAAGTCCAAGTAAAACCCTTTTTCTTCCCAGTCTCGGGTATGTCTTTACCAGCAGTGTGAAAATGGACTAATGCAGGGGGCATCCCACCAGAGACTGCAGATAGAGCAGGAAGGGGTGGCAGGGTAGGGAGCCGGGGGCATTCCCCACCAGGACACCCATTGTTCAGTGGAGCAGGACTCTGGGACATGTGGAGAGCATCTGCTGGTACAAAACACCCCGCTCCTGGTACCAAACATTCCAATAGCAAAGATACACAGGAAAAGAGAGGAGGAAAGTGGGGCTGGGTTTTCCACAGTCACCAACTCACGATCTGTTCAACTCCCAGCTCCACCAGCAGACATGCAGCATTGCTGTGTGTGTTTGCAGGGCACAGGCACCAGCAAGTGGCCAGCATCAGTCAACCACACACAGCAGTCCTGGGACCACAATAACATCCCACAGCAAGTAAACTAATTAGGGTTGTTTGGATGCAAAGTCTCAGCCACAACAAGGAAAGGGAAGGCTTGTGAGATGCCTGTGAGGAAAATACCAAGGGAGAGTATAAAACCTGAGCAGCCAGGGCACACAAACCCACACACCTCACACCAGCACTCACACCGCCCAGCCCAGCACCCACCATGGCTGACACCTGCTGCACCAGGACATATGTGATTGCCGCATCCACCACGTCTGTCTGCTCCAATGACATGAGCTGTGTCAGCCGAGTCTCCTCCCCCAGCACCTGCACCAGCCCCTCTTGGCAGGTGGACAACTGCCAGGAGAGCTGCTGCGAGCCCCCTTGCTGCACCTCCAGCTGCTGTACCCCCAGCCGCTGTGCCCCAGCTCCTCGCCTGGCCCTGGTCTGTGCCCCAGTGAGCTGTGAGCCCAGTTCCTGCCAGTCAGGCTGCACCAGCTCCTGCACACCCTCATGCTGCCAGCAGTCTAGTTGCCAGCCAGCTTGCTGCACCTCCTCCCCCCTGTCAGCAGGCCTGCTGTGTGCCCGTCTGCTGCAAGCCTGTCTGCTGTGTGCCCGTCTGCTGCAAGCCTGTCTGCTGCGTGCCCACCTGCTCTGAGGGCTCCTCTTCATGCTGCCAGCAGTCTAGCTGCCAGCCGGATTGCTGCACCTCCTCCTGCTGTCAACAGGCCTGCTGTGTGCCTGTCTGCTGCAAGCCTGTCTGCGGCAAGCCCGTCTGCTGTGTGTCTACCTGCTGTGATGATTCCTCTGCATGCTGCCAGCAGTCTAGCTGCCAGCTGGCTTGCTGCACCTTCTCCCCCCTGCCAGCAGGCCTGCTGTGTGCCCATCTGCTGCAAGTCTGACTGCTGTGTGCCTGTCTGCTCTGAGTCTTCCACTTTATGCTTCCAGCAGTCTAGCTGCCAGCCGGCTTCCTGTACCACCTCCTGCTGCAGACCCTCCTCCTCTGTGTCCCTGCTCTGCCGCCCCGTGTGCAGGCCTGCCTGCTGCGTGCCTGTCCCCCTCTTACTGTGCCCCCACCTCCTGCCAGCCCAGCTGCTGCCGCCCGGCCTCCTGCGTGTCCTCCCTCTGCTGCACCGCATGCTCCCGCCCGGCCTGCTGAGGCTTCTGCTCAGGCCAGGAGTCCAGCTGCTGCCAGGCACATCCCCCAGGGCCAGCCTGGCTCAGATCCTGATCTGGCTTAGGTGGCTGTCCCCACCTGGGGATGGGTCCCCATGTCTCCATTGTGCTGAGGTGACCACCCTCCTGGCTCCCAGGAGCCCCCATCCTCGCTGCTCCCCCAGCTCCTGCCTCCCAGCACTTGCCCACCTGCCTGCTGGGCCCTGTCCTCCCTCCCAGCTTCTCTGCCCCGGGTCATTTGGCCTCGACTTGAGCCTGTCAGCACCTCCTCCTGCTCCCAATAAACTCTCATTGGTCACCTGATTCTCTTCTCCTGTGTGCGCCTGGTGGGGGGGGGGGGGACACATGGTTTGGGCTGACATCGGTCTCCTCCAGCCATGACTGTTTCTAGGAATGAGTGACGTAACCTAGAAGTCACAGGGGACAGTGGCCTCACTCCTCCAGGGGGTCACCAGGTGAGACTCAGGGCTGCGCCCAGGAAGGCTCAGTCCCCACTCAGTCCCGGTGCCCAGGACTTCCTGAGCCTGGTCATTTGCTGCCATGCCCTGGCTGTGGGGCTCTCCAGGCCCCAGGACTGTTGCACCCACCGTCCCACCTGGGCAAGCCCACCCTGCCATTCTGGAAAATCACCGGCACACATACGTAAGCGGCACTGTCTGTTACCATGAAACAACCTAAATATCCATCCACGAGGGAATGGAGGTGAATGGAGACAGCGCTGCACCAGGGGGCCCTGGACTAATGCCGTGTGCTCACCAGAGCCAGGCACACATAGCGCAGATGCGCAGGCTGCGGAAGAAAGCCCAGCCTGCACAGGGTGCCAAATAAGGCTCTCCAGAGCTCCCTGTGCTGGGCTGGAGGGGGAGCAGAGGGCGGGCGGGAACAGGAAGACCCCAATGGCAGAGGAAGGTGGGACGGCATGGGAGCACATGCAGACCAGAGGGCGAGAGAAACACATGGACACACAGGTCCAGATGTAGCCAGATGTGTTTTCAAACAGGATTGAGCAAATCTGAGAAGAGACTCCTAGAAATGCAACTGCAGACAAGGGACGCTGGCGAGGTGTGACTGTCACCACGTTGCCCACAACAGGCCCTGAGTCTTTACTTCTCAACAGCTGTACAGTCACAATGTGGGGGCCCACATGATTCTCTCTTTGCCAAATTGATAAAGAAAAATGTCTTACGGTTTTCTTCAGCAAGATGTGCAGCGTTCCAAAGTGTGGGTCCACTGCACCTGATGTGCACAGCAGCAAGTGGATGGCATCGAATGTCTCTCCAGCTGCTCATTCTTATAAACGCCTCTGTGGGTGTTCCTACCAGATACCTTTCCACACGCAGGTACGTGTTTGCCTAAATTCCCAGGGGTGGCACTTCTACGCTGGAGTATTAGCAGATCACGAATTCATAGAGATGCTTAGAAATACCCTCAGAAAGATTGTCCAAACTGTGCCTGCTAAGACCGATGACAGAGGAAATGGTGCAGCGGGGGAAGGGCCTGTCCCTCCATGGAACGTCAGAAACTGGCAAAACAAACTAATATGGTTGGACTTTGTGTCTCCACCCAAATCTCATCTTGAGCAGGTGTTGAGGGAGAGACCTGGTGGGAAGTGATGGAGATGGTTTCCCCATGCTGTCCTCGTGACAGTGAGTTCTCACTAGATCTGACAGTTGTGTAAAGCAGTCCTCCCTGCTTTCACTTGCTTCTCTCTCTGCCACCATGTGAAGAAGGTCCTTACTTCCTCATTGCCTTCTGCCATGATTGAAAGTTTCCTGTCCTCCTCAGCCATGTGGAACTGTGAGTCAATCAAAGCTCTTTCCTTTATTAGTTACCCAGTCTTGGATAGTATCTTTATAGCAGTGTGAAAAAGAAGTAATACACAAACAAACAAACACTACCTGGCAAAATCAACTTTAACTGAACTCTGGAAAACAGTCGAAGGTTTGCAGCAAGCAAGGAAACACATAATCAAGTAAAAGCAACAGAACCCAATACGAAAACCTTGTGGATTTTAACTTCCCCTTGCCCCATCCCCTATCCCCAGCAGGGTGACAGTCAGGAAGACGGCAGCCAGAGTTCCCGGTGTGAGGTGCTGCTGCCAGGGAAGCAGAGGGGACCTTGTTTGCAAGGCAGTGCGGTTGTCCATCTCAACCCATCTGGCAGCTCCCTGAAGGGCTAACACACAGGGCTTGCCTTATTTCACCAACTCAGACTCCCTCAAGGCAGAGGAGCAGCTACATGGAAGGTGTGTGTCTGAACGTTTAAAAATAAATGAACAAGTCACTGACACCTAGCTCAAAAATTATCAGTTGGGAAAACATTGGAAATGCCCAAAAATCTGGGAGGAAAAGCTGGGAGATGACGTGCTTTGAGGAATAAGGGTGTTGGGGAGATTCCACATATTCTTGGGAGTCCAGAAGGCCCCTGCGCATGTCCATGATGGGGCAGAGGCTCAGAGAAACCTGAGAAGCTCTCACTGCTCACCTCTGGCTGAACTTCAGGCTCTGAAGGTGCAAGCAGGAAGTGAAGGAGCAAGCAGGAAGTGAAGGAGCAAGCAGGAAGTGAAGGTGCAACAGGAAGTGAAGGAGCAAGCAGGAAGTGAAGGAGCAACAGGAAGTGAAGGAGCGAGCAGGAAGTGAAGGGGCAAGCAGGAAGTGAAGGAGCGAGCAGGAAGTGAAGGGGCAAGCAGGAAGTGAAGGGGCGAGCAGGAAGTGAAGGTGCAACAGGAAGTGAAGGAGCAAGCAGGAAGTGAAGGAGCAACAGGAAGTGAAGGAGTAAGCAGGAAGTGAAGGGGCAACAGGAAGTGAAGGTGCAACAGGAAGTGAAGGAGCGAGCAGGAAGTGAAGGGGCGAGCAGGAAGTGAAGGTGCAACAGGAAGTGAAGGAGCAAGCAGGAAGTGAAGGAGCAACAGGAAGTGAAGGAGCAAGCAGGAAGTGAAGGAGCGAGCAGGAAGTGAAGGTGCAACAGGAAGTGAAGGAGCAAGCAGGAAGTGAAGGAGCGAGCAGGAAGTGAAGGTGCAACAGGAAGTGAAGGAGCAAGCAGGAAGTGAAGGAGCAACAGGAAGTGAAGGAGCAAGCAGGAAGTAAAGGAGCGAGCAGGAAGTGAAGGTGCAACAGGAAGTGAAGGAGCAAGCAGGAAGTGAAGGAGCAAGCAGGAAGTGAAGGAGCGAGCAGGAAGTGAAGGTGCAACAGGAAGTGAAGGAGCAACAGGAAGTGAAGGAGCAAGCAGGAAGTGAAGGAGCAACAGGAAGTGAAGGAGCGAGCAGGAAGTGAAGGAGCGAGCAGGAAGTGAAGGGGGCAACAGGAAGTGAAGGGGCAACAGGAAGTGAAGGGGCAACAGGAAGTGAAGGAGCGAGCAGGAAGTGAAGGGGCAACAGGAAGTGAAGGGGCAACAGGAAGTGAAGGGGAAACAGGAAGTGAAGGGGCAAGCAGTAAGTGAAGGAGAAAGCAGGAAGTGAAGGAGCAACAGGAAGTGAAGGGGCAAGCAGGAAGTGAAGGAGCAACAGGAAGTGAAGGGGCAAGCAGGAAGTGAAGGAGCAAGCAGGGAGTGAAGGGGAAGGCAGAGTCACAGACTCCCCAGCTGAGTGCTGAAGGTGTGGACCAACATACAGAGCCCAGCTACAAACCTGGCAGAAAAGTATTTCTTGATTCCAGGGGTGTAAGGAACTCTCTGTCAAATAACTATCTGAGCACTAAGCTAATAGAACATGAGCACACATGATGAGGAAACTATTTTTTTAAACTGACATAAACAAACAAAAACAACCACAATCTACAGCAATCAGCAACAGCAAAGTGCACAGAGGCAGGAGAACCTCATGCCCAGAAATCTCCCATTGTAATAGTCACTGCCCAGTTTTCACCAGAGGCACGTGCCATGCAAAGCAGCAAGAAATGTGAGCTACTCACGAGGGGAAAGCAATTAACAGAAAATCTTCCTGAGGAAGCCCAGAATTAGACTTACTAGACAAAGCCTTTCAATCAACTCTCTTAAACATGTTCAAAAAACTAAATAAAATCACAGACAAAGAATTAAGGTAAACCAGGAGAATGATGCCTCAACAAATAGAGAATATCAATAAAGAGGAGGAATTTTAAAAATAAATAGAAGTTCTGGAATTGGAAAGTACAATCACCGAAATAAATAACTCATGATATTGTTGCAATAGCAGATTTTAGCAGCTGTAAGAATTAGTGAATGCAAAGATAGATCCATTAAAGCATTCTAGTCTGAGAAGTAGATAAGAAAATGAGGAGTCGATGAGAGAATGAAGAAAAATGAACAAATCTGAAAAGACCTGTGGGACACCATCAAGCATACCAACACACTTAGCAGGATTTCCCAATGAAGGGGAGACAGAGGGAGCAGAAAAATATAGTTAAAGAAATAATGGCCCAAACTTCCAAAACTGAGGAAACACATCAATCTAACTCAAAGAGGTTCACACAAAAACATAGTATAATCAAACTCTCAAAAGTCAAAACGAAGAGAGAATCTAGAAAGCAGCAGGGCAGAAGACTAACAGCAAATTTCTCATCAGAAACCATGGAGGCCAGAAGGCATTGGGATGACGTATGTAACATACTGGGTGGGGGTCCAGGAGCAGGGAGCACCCAGCGAGCAAAATGACATCTTCATCTGGCAAGATTATCCTTCAAAAGTGAAGAAGTAACACATTTTGAGGTAAATAAAACCTGAGAGAGCTCATTGCTGAAAGATTTACCTACAAGAAATGCTAATTCAGGCTGAAATAAAAGGGCATAGATAGTAACCTGAAGCAATAAGAATGAGGAAAGATCAACAGCAAAGGTAGCTATGTTGGTAGTTTGTGTGTTTATAGGAGTTTTTCCATTACATCTTGGTATCTACTTTGTTGGGTACAAATAATACATTTGTTGGTGGAGACACAACAGTCTATATTTGTCAAGACACCAAATCCACACAAAAGGAAAAAAATACAAACATCCCATATTGATTAAATAACTTGAATCTAAAATTAAAAGCTTTCCTACAGAGCCACCTACAGACTCAAATACTTTCACTGCCTAATGTTCCCAAACAACTGGGAGAGAAATAATACCATTCTTAAATTTCTCAGCTTGTTTTATTAGGCTGTTGTAATTTTCCAGACCTTAGGAAGTGGGGACCTGAAGTATTGGCTTCTAGTGAGAGCAACTGAGGAATGCTATGTGCTGCCCAGGAGGCCACATGGGTGTGACCTGGGGACATGATGGCCCTACTGGGGAGGGGCCAGCCACAGGCCAGGAGAATGGCCAGGAAAAGAGCCATTCCTTTCTGGGTGGATATGACTTTTGGGGAGGCATGATTCAACCACTATACTCATCTTCTTCCTCCTGAATTGTGTATTATTACTCTAGTGGAGATTACAACATGAATCTATGGCTTTTTAAAGTCTAATATAAGTTCAATCTTAAATTATTTCCCAGACAGTGCAGTGTACTAAGACCACTTTAACTTCACGTAGCCCTGCTCCTGAATTTTGTGAACTTCTTGCCATGTACTTTATTTCTATAAATATTTTACAACTTGTAAGATATCTTATACAGTAAATACGCATTTAGATTTTCCCTGTGTGTCCTTTTGTTACACTTCATTTCCTCATCAACTTGTTGCTTCCATCCGTGATCATTTGCATTCTGCCTCGTTGTCTTTTTATTTTCTTTAGTGCAGATACTGCTGGTGACACTCTCTCAGTGTCCAGAGAACATCATTTTCTGTCGTCATTTTTGAGGATCTTCTTCCCCAGGTGTAGAATTCTAGTTTGATGCCTCTTTTCTTTCAGACAGTAAATATATCATTCCATCGTCCTCTGGTTCCATCATTTCCACTGAGAAGTCATCTGTAAATGTTACTGTTGCTTCTTTAAAGGTAATATTTCTTGCCCCCACCCCCACCCTTCCCAGCTGTTTTAAAATTTTTCTCTGTCTTTGAATTTCAGCCCCAATTTGCCCAGGTGTGGTTTCCTTTGTATTCACCTTGCTAAAGATTCTTAAATGCTTTTTGCATCTATGGGTTAATTTCTTTCAAATCACTTTAAAGTTCTTGTCTATTATACTTTCAAATATTTTACAACTCCTATTTTACTCATCTTCTATGATTTCAACCATTTATATTCATAATTATTTACAACATAAGGATATGCTTATTACTCCACTTCATTTCCCTCTTTTATTTCCCATCTCTGTACTCAAGTTGACATTTCCTCATCTCCCTTCACTATTGTTCTCTTTGGTTTTGTCTAATATGTTGTTTAGCTAATCTACTTAGTTCTTAATTTCAGCTATTATGTTCATTTCCAGAATTTCTGTTTGATTCCATTTCATAAATCCAGTTTGACACTGAAATTCTCCATTTGTCCTCTGTTTTCTTGAGCAAGCTAATCAGCATTATTTTAAATTCCAGTTTGACAATTCTAATATCCAAAGACCCCGTGTATCTGTTTCTCTTGTTGGTTTTTTCCTCTTGGTCCTTTGGTCTGGTCTTCTAGTACCCCTAGTAATTTTTGACTGAATGACGGACTTTATGAAAATTTGTCAGGTTATTTGAGCCTCTGTTGATGCTGCTGTCTCCAGAGGAGATCATTTTTGTTTCTGGGGGGGCAGTTAGGCTACGGACGGACCATATGAGTTCAATACAAGCTGATTTAAAGAATCACTTTTGTTTCTAGGGGGCAGTTAGGCTATGGATGGACCATATGAGTTCAATACGAGCCGATTTAAAGAATCACTTTTGTTTCTGGGGGCAGTTAGGCTACGGATGGACCATATGAGTTCAATGTGAGCCAATTTAAAGATGGGCTGCATTCTTCTTTCTGGTTTTTCCTTCCTCCTAGGGAGTAGCCCTTCACTTGTATTCAGTGTTTCCAACTGAAAGCCTGTTTTGTTGTTGTTGCTGCTACTTTTTAACCAGAATCCCTCCACCTTGTCAGGTCCTGAACTCTGTGTTTTTGTCTTCCAATTTTATGAGACTACAAAAAGCTGTGCTCAGCCTCAACCTCAGCCTCATGGCTATGGTCTGTGAATCAGTACATGCCTCAATAAGAAAATCCACAAGAAATTTTGGACTCAGTTCTGTGTACCTTCCCTCTATTAGGGATTCACTCACTCAAGTCTCATCTGTCTTGGTGCCTCCTGGTGCCTTCAAATAGAGATTTTGTTGGTTAAACCAGGTTTCCTAATTTTTCTCAGCTAGATGGCTAGTGTGATGTAAGCCAGCTCCCCCACACACAGAAGCAGAACTTGAAAGAGTTTTATACAGCCTAAGAAAAAGGTGGCACAATGGAATCATTTTCAGAGCTCAAAATTACTCTTCCCCCAAAATGTTTATTATTTCAGCCCATTTTTATGGAGGATCTTCCCTATTCCAGGCACTATTTTAGCCCCTCAGAGATTGAGTGGTGAACAAAATAAACACACGTTCTGCCCACGTGAAGCTTACATTTGGAGAATGGGAACTGAGAAAGGCAAAGACAATGAGCAAGAAAAGTTAGGACACTTGGCAGAGAAATACTGATGATGGCCAGGCACAGTGGCTCAATCCTGTAGTCCCAGCAATTTGGGAGACTGAGGCAGGAGGATCACTTGAGCCCAGGAGTTCAAGACCAGCTGGGTGACATAGCAAGACTCAGATCTCTACAAAAAAATTTTTTTACAAAAAGAAATATTGATAATGGGACTTGAACTATTATTGAAGCACACTGTAACACTATGGTCTTTAAGAGCAGAACCAAATCCATAGCCCAAAATGGAGCAGTTCAAATCTCTTCTTTCCTATCTGAAACCCAGTCCTATTCCCAGCGTTCCCACATGCAAATCTGAGTGGGCCCCAGGGAAGGCTGTGGCAAGGGACATGGGCTCTCTTTCCTTGCTCCTCTTCTCCCTGTTTTGAGCTCTAACTCCTCCAGTGACAGGGACGGGGGAAGGAATGTGCAGGGCCACCACCGTGGGGCTCACTGGCCACTGCTGCCCCTTCTCTTCAGGTGCTCCAGTGCTCCCGTCTTCTACCCGCTGCTCCTGCCTCTTCAGTGAGGACCTGCTTTAGGAAGGAGATGCCCCCATCACTGTGAGTAGAACAGCTCTTGCTTGGGATGCCACACTTTGCATAAGGCTGAAGGGTCACCCTGGCCTCCACAGCCCTCTTCTTACAAGCGGGGCTGCACTGGCGGGGTGGTGGCAGCTGGTCATAGGTGGTCCACTTCTGTCTTATTTTAGAAAGCCCTGTGGGGGACAGATCTGACCCAGAATATTTGCACTATTTTTAGAATGAGAAGTAGTTTCCAGCTTTGCCAGATTCAGAGCAATAAAGACGTTCTACTCAACATCCTGTGATATGTCTTATTTTATAATGAAATATGCATATGTGTATTTAAATTTTTAAATAAAAATGTGAAATCACAATCAATACTATAGCTGGTAGGTAGCAATGTTTCTGAAAAGTGATCAGGGCCATTTTATAAGGTAAGAAGCTTGGGACTTCATCATGCCCTGTGGTGACTAAAATTCATCATCAAAGATCATGCTGCAGTGACAGTTGCCTGTGGCTGACCTGGGGGTGTGTGATGAGGCTGGTGGGCAGGGCTGCTGAGAAAAAGATGCTTGCTAGCATTTCATAGGTTTAAATGAAATATTGGTTGGCTGTTTGTTTGTTATTTTCCTCCCTTATTCCTTCCTGTCTCCATTGTATAACACAATTATTAGTATAAAAAAGCTTTTAATATTCATTTGTAGACTGCATTCTAGCCTGGGCAATAGAGCAAGATTCCCGTTCTCTCTCCCTTTTTTTTCCTTCTTTTTCTCTTTATTTCATTCTTTTTTTTTCTTCCTTCTTCTTTTTCTCTTTTTTCAAAAAAAAAAAAAGAAGAAAAGCCACCGTAAACTCATAAAAAAAGGAAAAAAAAAAGATGCTTGCAGTGCACGGCACACGGAGGAGATGGCTCCAGCAGTGATGAGGGCGGGTGGCTACCTACTGCCTAGCACACCCACTCCACAGGTTCGGAATCCGAAACCACTGCCCAGGACGCAGACATCGTGCCTGAGCAGGGAGCAGGCTGAACCCACGATCCTTGTCCCGGAATAGAGTCCTGCTACCTCCTAAGCAAAGGATAAGGTGGGCACTGGACACAGGGGAGGAGGCACAGAGGCCATGGGGAACAGAAATCGGCCACAGTCCTGTGTCCTGCGGTGGGGGAAGGACCACGCTAGATGAGGAGTTTGCACCACAGGAAATACTTCCTAAGGGCTGGCTTCCTGCAAAGGGAGCCCATGTCCTGGGGATGCTGGGGCCAGTGGTTTGATGATGCCCCAGCAACCAAGGATGGCCCCAGCACATCCCACCCACATCCCACCTGCCCGACACGCCCAGCCCACCTCACCTCCAGAACCCAGCTGGGACCAGGCCCACCCCCACTCCTGCTCCTGAGGTTCCACATGAGACAGGCTACAGCCCAGTGTGACAAAAGATTTATAAGTTGGGAAATGTCACCAGCAAACACACATCCCTAATCATGACAAACGCTGCCTCTCAGCACAAGGAAGGGGAGGCTGGGGGCCCTGGGACAACAAGGCCAGGAGGGATATAAAAGCCTGAGAGCCCCAAGCACCTCACACACTCACTCACTCACTCATCCACCCACCCACCCACTCACTTGCTCACACACGCACGCATCCACTGACTCACACACACACTCTCTCACTCTCACTCTCTCTCACACACACTCTCTCACACTCTCATTGACCAACACAAACTCACCCACACTCACACTCGCTCACTCACGCACACACTCATACACTCACCCACACACACTGACTCACCCACACTTGCTCACCCACACTCACACCCACACACTCATTTACACACACACTCACTCCCCCACACACTCACACACCCCCACACTCACCCACTCCCTCACCCACACTCACCCACATGCCCATCCACCCATTCACCCACACACAATCACTAACACATTCACACACACACATTCCCTCACACACACAGTCACCCACACTTATTCACACCCACACAGTAACTCACAAACATGCTCACTCACACACTAACTCACTCATTCACCGACTCACCCACACAACCACTCACTAACCTACATTCACTCACACCCACACTCACACCCACACACTCACTTGCACTCACACTCTTACACACTCAGTCACACACACCCTCACTCACACCCTCTCTGATACCCACAGTCACACTGACACCCACACATACACTCTTACCCACACACTGTCACACACCCACACCATCACACACACCCACACTCACTGACACCCTCAGTCACTCACACCAACACACACTCACCCTCACTGTCACACTGACACCCTCACACTCACCCACACAGACACCCTCTGTCACTCACACTCACCAACACTCACACTCACACCAACAGTCACTCACACACATACCCTCTCATTCACACACACACTCATTCACCCTCATACACTCAGTCACACACCCTCTCTCACACTCACTTGCTCACTCACCGACTCACTCTCTGACTCACCCACACACTCGCTAACTCATACATTCACACTCACCCATACTCACACCCACACAGTCACACATTCACTGACACCCACAACCACTGTCACACTCACCCACACTCACCCTCACACACCCACACACCCTCTCACACACCCATACACACCCACACACTCATTCACACGCTGACATTCTCACCCACTCTCACCCCCAGTCACCCACATTCACCCTCACACTCACTGACAGTCACTCACACCCTCTCTTACCCACACACATACCCACACACTCACACTGTCACACCAACACTCATACTCATTCTCTTACCCACACATACAATCACTCACACTCTTACCCTCACTCTTACCCACACACATACCCACACACTCACACTGTCACACTCACCAACACTCATTCTCTTACCCACACATACTCACAATCACTCACACTCTTACCCTCACACTCACCTTCACTCACCCTCACCCTCACTCACACTCACTCTCACCCTCACCCTCAGTCACTCACACACACCCTCACCCTCAGTCACTCACACCATCACTCACACCCTCACTCACCCTCACACTCACCCTGACACTCATTCACCCTTACACACCCTCACACCCTCACTCACACTCACCCTCACACACTCATGCTCACTCACACTCACCCTTACCCTCACACTCACCCTGACATTCACCCTCACTCACTCTTACCCAGTCACTCACACTCATCCACGCCCTCACACTCATTCACTCTCTCACACAACCTCACACTCTTACCCACACACACCCTCACACTCATCCACACTCACTGACTCACACCCACACTCACCCTCACACTGACAGTCACCCTCTGTCACCCTTACACTCACCCTCACACTCATTCACACACACCCACACACACTCATTCACCCTCACTCATCCTCATACTGTCACACTCACACTAACCCTAACACACTCTTACCCACACACACTTTCACACACTCATCCACACTGACACCCTCACACTGACAGTCACACACCAACCCTCACACACCCACACACACCCATACACACTCTCACACTCACCCTCACACTGTCACACCCTCACTCACACTAACCCTCACACCCACCTTCACTCGCCCACACTCACTGACACCCACTTACCTGCACTGTCACACCCACACTCACCCTCACACCGACAGTCACACTCACCCTCACATCCACTTACACACCCACTCACTCTCACACACATACACTCACTCTCAAACACGCTCAGTCACACATTCACTCTCACCTTTGCACTCACACTCACCCTCACACTCTTACCCACTCATTCTTGCACTCATACCCACACACACGCTCATTCACTGACACCCACACTCTCACTAACCTACACACCCTCACTCACCCATACACTCACCGTCACTTATTCACACTCACCCTCACTCACCCTCACACTCTTACCCACATACACCCTCACTCACACTCATCCACACTCACTGACACCCTCACACTCACCAACACACACCATCACACCCTTTCACTCACACCCACACACACTCATTCACCCTTACACTCACCCTCACACTGTCATACTCTCACACTCACTTTCACACACACACCCTCACACACTCATCCACACACTGACACCCTCACTGACAGGCACTAACACATTCTCTCACACTCACACATACACTCATTCATGCTCACACTCACCCTCACTGTCATTCACACCCTCACTCACACTCATTCACTCATTTGCTCACCCACACACTCAAACTCACACCCACACTCACCCTCACACCTTCTCACCCTCACACTCACCTTCACACACACCCTCTCATCCACACTCACACACGAACACCCACACATTTTTACCCACACTGTCACTCACACTCACACTCAGTCACACTCACCAACACACAAACCCTCACACACTCATACACTCACTTTCACACATTCACACTCATTCACACATTCACTCACCCTCACTCTCACCCTCACACCCTCACACACCCTCATCCTCACCCTCACTCACACACCAGTCACACACACCCTCACACTCTCATTCAGACACCCACACTCTCACTCGCTAACTTACACACACCCTCACACTCACCCTCACTCACCCTCTCACCCATAGTCACACACATTCACACTCACACCCTCACACCCACACTTTACACAGTCTCATACCCTCACACCCTCACTCTCCTCACCCTCACACTCACCCCCACTCATACACCCTCACACACACACACTCACACTCATTCACACTCACCCTCTCACACTCACCCACACTGTCACTCTCACCAACACACTCACACACACTCACCCTGTCACGCTCACCTACTCTTGCCCTCACTCTCACCCTCATACTCTCACACTCCATACTCACCCACATACTGAGTCAGTCACACAGTCACCCACACATACTGTCTTACTCATCCACACACACTGTTACCCACACTCACCCTCATTCACCCTCACACTCACACCCACACATTCACTCACTTACTTGCCCAGTCACACTCACACTCTCATAGTCACCCTCACCCTCACACTTTCACACTCACACTCACCCACACTCATTCACACGCACTTAGCCACACACTCACACTAACCCACACCCACACCCTCTCACCCACCCTCACACACCCTCACACTCTTTCTCACCCTCACAGTTTCTCAGTGACTCACTCACCCACACATTCACTCATACTCACACTCACCCTCACTCACACTCATCCATACACACTCACCCACACACACTGTCACTTTCACACTCACACACTCACTGACACCCCACACACAGTCACACCCTCACCCTCAATCACACTCTCACACACACCCTTAATCACGGTCACCCACACTCACCCACATACATTCACCCTCTCACACTCACCAACACAGTCACTCACACCAACACACACACTGACATCCACACACTCTTACCCACACACACCCACTCTCGTACTCACACTCACACTCATTCACACCCTCACACTGTCACTCTCACCTTCAGTCACTCACATTCACCCTCACTCACACTGACACCCACACTCATACACAGTCACTCATACCCTCACACTCACACCCTCTCACACCCTCACACTCACCTTGTCAACTCTCACACACCTCAGCCACTCACACTCATTCACCCTTACACACACTCACACACTCACTGACACAGTTACTCGCCCACACACCCTCTCATTCACATTCACTCACCCACACTCCCACACTCACACCCTCACACTCTCACACTCACCTTCACTCAGTCACACTCACCCTCACACACTCACCCACATACACTCACACACACTCCCTCATTCACTCACATACCCACACACCCACACCCTCACCCACTCACCCACACACTCACACTCACATTCACTCTCACCCACACACATTCACACTCACCAACACACTCACCCACACTCTCATTCACTGACTCACACACCCACAAACTGACGAACTCACCCACATAATAATCACCCACACACTCACACAACCACACAGACACTCACCCTCTCTCAAGACTCTCACACAGTCACCAACACTCTCCCACACTCTCATTCACACACCCCCCACATACACTCAGCTGCACCCTCACCTACAATCCCTCACGCACACTTGCACTCACCCACACTCATTCACACTCAGTCACCCACACACTCACACCCACACACACTCAAACTCACCCACACACCCACACTCACCCTCACACTCACCCACACACTCAGACACACCCACACTCACCCACACTCACCAACTCACAAACTCACCCACTAACTCACCCACACACACACACTCACACCCACACACTGACACCCACCCACACACACACACACACTCACACACCCTCTCACACTCACACACCCTCTCACACTCACTGTCTCCCTCACTCACTCCCTCATTCACTCACTATTCACTTGCATCTCCCCCAGCTCACCTCCTCCCCACACCAGCATGGCCACATCCACCATGTCCATCTGCTCTAATGCTTGCTCTGACTCCTGGCAGGTGGATGACTGCCCAGAGAGCTGCTGCAAGACCCTCTGCTGCACCCGCAGGTGCTGTGCCCCGGCCCCGTGCCTGACCCTGGTGTGCACCCCAGTGAGCTCTGTGTCCAGCCCCTGCTGCCAGGTGGCCTATAAGCCCAGCCCCTGCCAATCTGCCTGCACCAGCTCCTGCACGCCCTCATGCTGCCAGCAGTCTAGCTGCCAGCCGGCTTGCTGCACCTCCTCCCCCTGCCAGCAGTCCTGCTGTGTGCCTGTCTGCTCTGGGGCTTCCTGTCTGTGCTGCCAGCAGTCTAACTGCCAGCCAGCTTGCTGCACCTCCTCCCCCTGCCAGCAGTCCTGCTGTGTGCCTGTCTGCTTTGGGGCTTCCTGTCTGTGCTGCCAGCAGTCTAACTGCCAGCCAGCTTGCTGCACTTCTTCCTGCTACAGACCCTCCTCTTCCGTGTCCCTCCTCTGCCACCCTGTGTGCAGGACTGCCTGCTGCGTGCCCGTCCCCTCCTGCTGTGCCCCCTCTTCCCTCCTCCCAGTGCAGCTGCTGCTGCCCAGCCTCCTGTGTGTCCCTCCTCTGCCGCCCCGTGTGCTCCCACCCCACCTGTTGAAGCTTCTCCTAAGGCAGGAAGTCCAGCTGCTGACGGCCACATCCCCCCAGGGCCAGCTGGTCTCAGACCCCACCTCCCTGCCAGTCCTTAGAAGCCCCTGACCTCCCAGCCCACCCAGCCCCAGCGCAGCTCAACCACAGAGGAGTAGCCCCACCCACCACCACCCAGCCCAGGGTTGGTCTGAGATGCTCACTGGCTCCTGCCTGACCTCGCCCAGAGTGGAGGAGCCCGGCTGCTCCTCACCAGGCTTCCTGGCTGCAGGCCACGACCCTCCACTGTGTGGGATAGGCCTCCTGACCCGGGTCTCACACCCAGGAGTGTCCCCCTGTGCCTCTGAGCACCAATAAAGCCTCTGTGGCCCCACACTAACTCTGTGCTGACTCTGGCGCACCCAGGGCGGGAGGGGACAGAGCGGGGCCTGGCCTGGCTCTGGGGGATGGGCCCCGTGGATCTCTTTACATCCTCTGCTGGGGGGCCTCGGGGGCTCTTGTGATACCTGGAAGCTCCTGCCCACCTCGAGGTATGTTCTGCTGTCCGGCTCTCCACCCAGGTCCTGTGGGGCCAAAAGCCTTGCTCACAGGCTGAGTCCCATGGGCACCACAGGGCTCCAGCCAGTGCCCCTCTCACTGTGGGTAGAAGCAGCTCCTCCCATGGCGAGGGGCAGGGCTGTTCCGGGGGTGGCAGGCCCCAGCTGTGCTGGGAGGTGGGGAGATGAGAGTGGGTGGGAACTTGGGCTCCACCTGTCCTGGCGCTCAGGGTGTTCCACTCAGGGAAAGCCTGGGCATCCTGGCCTCCTGCACACACTCACAGATGCTCAGGGACGCCCTCTGCTCCGGCCCAGGGCTTGCCGCTGGGATGCAGAGCAGAGAACAGAGACGCGGCCTCTGGAGCTCCCTGTGCTGGGCTGGGTGGGCGGGCAGAGGGCCAGTGGGAACAGGAAGGTCTCAGGGCAGCTACGACAGAGGAGGCGCAGGACAGCGTGTGAGCGTGTCCAGACCAGAAAGCAGGAAGGGGGCCTCCTGGGGACAGGCTCTTGCCTCCTTCCACGGGAGACAGGCAGATGCCAGAGCTACACTGTCCTCACCCCCGCCCCCTGCCCCCGTGACCCGCGGCTGCGATGCCGCCCACTCTTCTCACCTCAGGAGAACACAGATCGGGTTTGGGAGCCTCAGCCGTACTCTGTGGGCACAAAGGACCCCCGCATCTGAGAAGGCTGCATGTGTCAGCTCAGGCTGCTGTGACAAAGCCTACGGAGCGGGGCTCGAGCCACACTCACCGGGTCTCTCACAGCCCGGGGGCTGGAAATGGAGGGCCAGGTGCGGCAGGGCTGCTTTCCGAAACCTCTCTCCTGGGCCTGCAGACCCCGTCTCCTCCCTGAGGCTGCCCCTCTGTGTGCGTCTCTGTCCTCATCTCCTCTTCTACAAGGACACCAGGCATTGGATTGGGGCCCATCCATGGGACCTCATTTTAACTTAGGACTTCAACATGTGAATTCGGGCCATCACAAGTCAAGTCCACATTAGGGGGCTCTGGCTTTGGCCCTTGATGCAGGAGTGAGGGTGGCAGTGAGGCCACCTGTGCCTCGAAGCCCCAGTGGGGCCTGGCTAGGGCAGGCACTCCCTGCCCGTAAACTGCAGGGATGGACATTTGGACAGAGAGAGAGCCCTCGGGGAAATTCTGCTCACGTTGACCCCTCAACTGCTAAGCAACGCTGTCTAGAGGCCTCAGACACCCACTGAATGGTTCCTGTTCAGCCATCCTGCTGTCCCCAGTGCCTGGCTTCTACTGGGAATTCTCACTGATCCCAACACAGCAGGCATGGCTTGTTTCCAGACGGGGGAACGTGGGGACAGAGCGCAGGCCAGGCAGCTGTGCCAGAAGAGATAGGCCAGAGACAGGTGCAGGGAAAGTGGGGGCCACGGGGCTGTCGAGGGGGTCAGGAACGTCCTGCATCAGCCTCCTGAGTGGTATGGAGAGTAACCTACAGCTTCAGGGGCTATGGTTCGCTCACTCACGGTGATGGAAACCAACTCAGGATTTAGGACGTGGGAGTTCTTGGGGGTGTTGAAGAGGGGCTTTGCAGTCATGTTCTGTGGGCAGAGGCATCCCGCAGTGGACAGAGGGGGAACAAGCACCGAGGAAGTGAAATGTGAACGCAAATAATCTTTTCTCCCAAAGATCTAACAGAACAAGGCAGGAGAAGAGCACAATGGTGACGGCTTCCGGAAGGACTAACACACAGAGCTTGCCTTATTTCACCAACTCAGGCTTCCTCAAGCCAGAGAAGCAGCTACACAGAGGCTTGGTCAGAACATTTAAAGGCAAATGAACCAGTCACTGCCACCTGGGCAAAGGATATTTGGAAACCAATGGACACCCCCAAAAAATCTGGGAGGAAGAGTTGAGAAATTAGACAGTTTGGGGAATAAAGGCATTGGAAGATTCCACATATCTTTGGGAGTCTACAAGGCCCCCATGCATGCCCATGATGGAGCACAGAAAAGGCCTGAGAAGCTCTCAGGGCTCACCTCTGGCTGAACTTCAGGCTCTGAGCAAGCAGGAAGTGAAGGGAAAGCGGAGTCACAAACCACCCAACTGAGCACTGAGGGTGTGAACCAACACACAGGGTCCAGCCACAAAGACTGGGGAAAAAAACATCTTTTGACTCCAGGTATTTAAGAAACTGTAAAATTACTATCTGAGCACTAAGCAAATGAAATTGTGACCCCCTCCATGACAAAGAGTACAGTCATGACAAACATAGTTTAGGAAAGTCACTTAAAAAGCAAACAAAAAGCTACTAGCCACACAACCAGAAATAACAAACCACAGGGAAGAGAGAGAATATGCCATCCAGAATTATCAGATTATAATATTCCAAATGTCCAGTTTGCAACAAAAATTATGAAGCATGCAAAGAGGCCAATTAGTAAAAAATGTCCTTGAAGAAGCCCAGGATTGAATTTACTAGACAAAGTCTTTCCATTAGCTCTAAAATATACGCAAAGAGCTAAAGGAAACCATAGGCAAAGACCAAAGAGAAACTAAGAAAACATTTCAATAAAGTGAGAATATCAATAGAGAGATGATAAAAAGGGATCAAGTAGAACTTCTGGAGTTGAAAAGTATACTAACTGATACAAAAACTTCACTAGAAAAGGTTCATAGCAAATTTGAGCAGACAGAAGGAAAAATTAGAGAACAGGTAGATAGGTCAGTGAAATACGCCAGTCTGAAGGGCATCAAAACAAAAGGAGGCTGAGCATGATGGCTCATGCCTGTAATTCCAGAACTTTGAGAGGCTGAGACAGGCAGATCATTTGAGGTTGGGAGTTTGAGAACAGCCTAGCCAACATAGTGAAACCCTACCTCTACTAAAAATAAAGTGAAATAAAAATCAATAAAATAAAATGAATAGCTGAGCATGGTGGCACATGTCTGTAATCTCTACTTAAGAGGCTGAAGCAGGAGAATCACGTAAACTTGGGAAGCAGAGGTTGCAGTGAGCCAAGATCATGCCAGTGTACTCCAGCCTGAGTGACAGAGTGAGATTTTGTCTCAAAAAAAAAAAAAAAAAAAAAAAAGAATTTTTAAAACGAACAGAATTCTGTTGGCCTGCAGGACATCATCAAACATACCAACAGCACACTTAACAGCAGTGTCAGAAAAAGAGCAGAGAGAGAATGAAGCACTCAAAAATATTTGAAGAAAAACTAAAGACATGGAAAGTAAAATGGTGGTTGCCAGGGGCACGGAGGGAGGAGGAACGTGGAGTTAGTGTTTAAATGGGGACGGAGTTTCAGTTTTCAAGATGAAAAGTTATGAAGACAGGTAGTGGTGATGACTGCACAACATTTTGAGTGCATTTAATGTCACTGAACTGTACACTTAAAATGGGATAAATTTTGTGTGTATTTTATGACAATAATTTTTTAACTATTCGAATTAATCAGGGCCAGAAACTTCCCAAATATGATGAAACATGTGACTCTACACATTCAAGAGCTCAATGAGATCCACACAGAAATATAAAATTAAACTATTGAAAGTCAAAGACAAAAAGAGAATCTTGAAAGCAGGATGAAAGAAGATAAACAGCCAATTTCTCATCAAAAACCATGAAGAACAGAAGGTAATGGGATGATGTACTTAAAGTGCTGAAAAAGAAAAAACTGTCCACCAAGAAGTCTATGTCCAGTGAAATGATCCTTCAAAACTGAAGGAGAAACTAGGACACTTCTGGATAAACAAACGTTGAGAGAGTTCATTGCCAGGTAGGCCTGCCCTACAAGAAATGCCAGCTCAGGATGAAATAAAAGGGCACTAGACAATAACTTGAAGGTATGTTAAGAAATAAAGAACACTAAGAAAGGTATAAATTTTGGTAGTTTGTATGTTAATAGGAATTCATCCATTACATCTAGTTATCTACGTTATGAATGTATTTAATATCACTGAACATGCTCAAATGGAATGAATTTTATTGGTTTTATGTGTTGGTGTACAATTATTCACTTCTTTTATAGTCTTTTTTATTTATATAGGTCAGTAGTGATGTTCCCATTTTCATTTCTGATTGTAGTAATTAGAGCCTTCTCTTTTTTCTTAGTCTAGTTAAAGGTTTATGAATTGTATTGCTGCTTTCAAAAAACTAATTTTAGACTTCATTGGTTCCATTATTTTTCTATTCTCAATTTCTTTATTTGCTCCCTTTATTCTATATATAATCTTTATTTTCTTCCTTCTTCTAGGTTTGGGTTTAGTTTGCTTTCTTTTCTGGTTTCTTAAGATCTTTCTTGTTTTTTAGCATAAGCATTTACAGATATAAATTTCCCTCCATAAAGTGTTTTTTGCTGTATCCCGTAAGTTTTGGTTTGTTACACTGTCATTGTCATTTATCCCATAGTATTTTCTAACTTTTCTTCTTTGACTAATTCGTTGTTTGTGTGTTGTTTAATTGCCACATATTTGTGAGTTTTCCAGTTTTCCTTCTGTTATTGATTTCTAATTTCCACTGAGGTCAGAGAAGAAACATTATATGATTTCAATAATTTTAAATTTATTGAGACTTGCTTTTTGGACTAATGTATGGCCTAATCTGGAGAATTGAGAAGAATGTGTATTCTGCTGTTGTTGGGTTGAGTGTTTTATTTGTGACCGTATTAGATCTAGCTTGTTTATTGCGTTCTTCAAGTTCTCTATTTCGTTATTGATCTTTGATCTAGTTGTTCTATTTAAAAAGTTTTTTAATCAGTGGAAGTGACTTATTGAAGTCTCCAAATATTATTGTTGAGCTGGAATTGTCTATTTCTTTCTTCAATTCTGTCAATTTATGCTTGATATATTTTGAGGGTCTGATGTTAGGCACATTAATGTTTATAATTGTCTTATCCTCTAGGGCCAGGCATGGTGGCTTATGCCTGTAATTCCAACTACTCAGGAGGTTGAGGCGAGAGGATTGTTTAAGGTCAAGAGTTCAAGACAAGCCTGGGTAACATAGCAAGAGCCTGGCCCCTAAAAAACAATTTTTTAAATTACCCGAGTATAGTGGTGTGCACTTGTAGTCCGAGCTACCTGGGAAACTGATGTGGGAGGATCACTTAAGTCCAGGAGTTTGAGGCTGCAGTGAGCTATGATTGTGCCACTGCACTCCAGCCTGGGCCACAGACCAAGACCCTGTCTATATTTGTTTTAATGGTTCTGGGACAATGGGATATCTACACACAAAATCACGAAGCTGCACTATATCTCACACCAACAAATTAACTAAAACTGGATCAAAGCCCTAAATATATGAGATGAAGCCATAAAACTCTTAGAAGGAAACATAAAAGTAAAGACGCATGACCTTATATTGGGCAATAGTGTTTTAGATGTGACAGCAGAAGCACAAGCAATGAAAGGAAAAAGATAAACTGAATGTCGTCAAAATGAAAAAGTTCTGTGCATCGAAAGACACTAGCAAGAGAGTAAAAGAACCCACAGAAGGGGGAGAACATGCTTGCAAATCACTATTCTGGTAAAGATCTAACATCCAGAATACATAAATAACTCTTAAAACTCAGCAACAAAAAGTCAACCCAATTTAAAAAGAGGCAAAGTACTTTAACAGACATTTCTCCAAGGAAGACTGGCAAATGGCCAATACACACAGGAAAAGAAGCCCAATATTGTTGGTCATTAGGGAAATGTAAATTCACACCACAATGAAACGCTGATGCTACTTGTACCCACCAAGCTGGCTATAATTTAGACACACATACACAGACAAATAGAGGGGAGCAGATGTGCACGAGGACGACGAGAAACTGGGAGCTTTGTACGTTGCTGGTGAGAACATAAAATAGTACAGATGCCGTGAAAAACACTCTGGCAGGTCCTCAAAAAAAACGTAAACATGGAATTCCATATGACCCATCAGTTCCCACTCCTAGGTGTATACCCAACAGAATTTTAAAGAGATATTCAAACAAAAATGTGTACAAGAATGTTATAGAAGCACTATTCACACTAGCCAAAAGTTGAAAAGAACCCCAAAGTCCATCGGCAGATGAATGGATAAATGAAATGTGGCGTGTCCATAGGAGGGAATATCATTCAGCCATACAAAGGAATGGCGTCCGAAACACACTACACGATGTACCTTGAAAATCTGCTAAGTGAACGAAGCCAGACACAAAGGCCACATATTCTATGACTCCATTGATACGAAACGTGCAGAACAGGCAAAGCCATAGAGACAAGCAGAATAGTGGCTGCCAGGGGCTGGGGCGTGGCTGCTTCACAGTACGCAGTTCAAGAACAGAAAGTCAAACACTGCACGTTCTCTCTCATTCATAGGTGGGTGTTGCACAATGAGAACATATGGACACAAGGAGGGGGAGCATCACACACTGGGTTCTGTTGGGGGGCACTGGGGAGAGGGACAGCGGGGGGATAGGGAGGTTGGGGAGGGGATAACATGGGAGAAATGCCAGATATAGGTGACGGGGGGGGATGGAGGCAGCAAATCACATTGCCAGGTATGTACCTATGCAACAATCCTGCATGATCTGCATATGTACCCCAGAACCTAAAGTACACTATATATACATATTACGTGCTTTCCTCTCGGAGTGATGGTAGTGCTCAGAACTAGGTAGGTAGCGGGTTGGTGGCACAATATTGCGACTGCACTAAGATGTGACCGAATTGCACACTTTAAAATGGGTAAAATGGTAAATTTTCTATTACAGTTTACCGCAATTTAAATTAAATGACACCTGCCAAGGGTTTCTAAGAATGAAGCCCCTGCGCTCCAGAGTATTGGATATCATCAGCATTTTAAATCTTGTTTCCTCTTACGGGGGAGACGTGTTTAAATTTGAGAAACTTTAGTTATTAATGAGGTCAAGTCACTGTTCATCTCATTAATGCTTATTGGAAATTTAAAATTTTAAACCTTGTATTCAATTATTTTGGATCTCATCCTGTTTTAGTGATAAGGACCTTAAATTTTTTATATTAATCTTCCACCTGTCGTGGAGATCGCAAGTATTTTCTGGTAGTTTAGTATCTTCGTTGTACACCCAGTGATTCCTCGGGGCTGTGATGGGAATGACACAGATGCTGAGCTGAGGCGCATGGACCAGTCTCCAGCACCCACCCTGCCAGGTTTCTGGGGGACATGTGCTGTCGGCGCCCTGGTCAAGGTTTACGCTTTTGTTCACATCTGACCCTCTCACGTTCCCATCGGGCATTTTATACCTGGGGCTGCCAGGTGGACGGGCCTCCTTTCCATTGCATTGTCACACGCTCATGGCAGGGGTACAAGTGGGGCTGCTGGGTGTGGTGACTTTGTCCCTCATCCAGCCCTTCAGTGAACGTGGCCTGGGACAGTCACTCTGATCCTAGGTGGTCAATCATGCCACCTACAGATACCAGAAATTCACATCACGTTTCAATGTCTTGGCTTGTGGCTTGAGTTAAGGTGCAAACATAAGAGTAAGATTCTTGTCCCCTGTAAAGTTCCCGGGCATCTGGGCAGCGGGGCTGACTGTGTCCCCATCGGATCCTTTTCTCATTCAGAAGAGGGTGGAAGGATGTTGGGAGGTCTGCGGTTCCTGTCAGAACCAGTCTCAGGCTGCTCTGCGCTCAGGCCCCAGGACAGAGAAGCTCGCCTGTGACCATCCCAGCCCCCGGGGGTCGGCCAGCCCTGCCTGATGGCCTCCAAAGCACAAGCTTTGTCAACTCCGAGGGTCCTCTACTCTCCACACAACCCTCACTCCACTCCTGCCTCTCTAAGGCAAAGGCCCCTCCCCACCCTCAGGCCATGACCTATGCCCACCCCTCTCAGAGACACGTGACCAGGGCTCCAGAGGACGGCAGTCTAGACCCAAAGGCCAGTCCCCAAACCTTGTCCTCCGAATGAGCTGACTGTCCAGAGGCCTTGCCGGAACATCCGTCTCCCTCTCAGGGGAGGGGGAGGTGTCCTCCCTGTCCTCCCGCCCTTGGCAGACAGCAGGAGCTCAGAAGATCCCAGAGCCCCCCCCAGGAAGCGTTGTCCTCAAGCGACTTTTCCCTACACAGGCGCCTCCTTCCTGGCTCTCCCAATCGCAGTCAGGCCAGCCTGCCCTGTGAGGCCCCTGCAGACACACACTAGGCATCCCCTGGGCCGAGAGACCACGCTGGGGACAGTCACAGGACTTGCCAGGTGGAAATCACCAGGGCAGCCCCAGAGAGGCCGTACTTTCCCCCTGGTGTCCCAGGGGCCAGGCTCAGCCAGGGGCACCGGCCCTGCCCAGGACCAGCCACGTGTGAGGGGCAGAGTGAGGACAAGTCATGGCAAGGGAAGCAGAAGTAATGAGGGTCCTCCCAGCAACAAACACCAACACGGAAGGCTTGGCTGAGTCTCGTGCTGGGGAAAACACAGGCGCCGGGCGTATAAAAGCTCCAGAGCCCCAGCAGCTGACAGGCTCACACACTCACTCACTCACACACTCACACTTCCCCCAGCTCACCCCCCTCCATACCCCAGAATGGCCGCGTCCACCATGTCCGTCTGCTCCAGCGCTTGCCCCGACTCCTGGCAGGTGGAAGACTGCCCAGAGAGCTGCTGCGAGCCCCCCTGCTGCGCCCCCAGCTGCTGCGCCCCCGGCCCCCTGCCTGACCCTGGTCTGCACCCCAGTGAGCTCTGTGTCCAGCCTCTGCTGCCAGGCAGCCTGTGAGCCCAGCCCCTGCCAATCAGGTTGCACCAGCTCCTGCACACCCTCGTGCTGCCAGCAGTCTAGCTGCCAGCCGGCTTGCTGCACCTCCTCCCCCTGCCAGCAGGCCTGCTGTGTGCCCGTCTGCTGCAAGCCCATCTGCTGCAAGTCTGTCTGCTGTGTGCCTGTCTGCTGCAAGCCCGTGTGCTGTGTGCCCACCTGCTGTGAGGATTCCTCTTCATGCTGCCAGCAGTCTAGCTGCCAGCCAGCTTGCTGCACTTCTTCCCCCTGCCAGCAGGCCTGCTATGTGCCCGTCTGTTGCAAGCCCCTCTGCTGTGTGTCCACCTGCTCTGAGGATTCCTCTTCATGCTGCAAGCAGTCTAGCTGCCAGCCGGCTTGCTGCGCCTCCTCCCCCAGCCAGCAGGCCTGCTGTGTGCCCGTCTGCTGCAAGCCTGTCTGCTGCAAGCCTGTCTGCTGCAAGTCCGTCTGCTGTGTGCCTGTCTGCTCTGGAGCTTCTTCCTCATGCTGCCAGCAGTCTAGCTGCCAGCCGGCTTGCTGCACCACCTCCTGCTGCAGACCCTCCTCCTCCGTGTCCCTCCTCTGCCGCCCCGTGTGCAGGCCCGCCTGCTGCGTGCCCATCCCCTCCTGCTGTGCCTCTGCCTCCTCCTGCCAGCCCAGCTGCTGCCGCCCAGCCTCCTGTGTGTCCCCTCCTCTGCCGCCGTAGTGCTCCCGCCCAACCTGCTGAGGCCTCTGCTCAGGCCAGAATTCCAGCTGCTGATGGCCCTGGATATCATCCAGAGTCGCTTCCCGCCTGGGGCTGACCTCCCAGCTGCCGCAGCCAGCCCTGCTCTCTCTGGCTTTGACACCCTCAGAGGATGGGGCAGGCTCTTTGTCTTGGGGACCAGGATGTTCCCTCAGTCCTTCCCAGATGCTGGCTGCATGGGGGACCCCACCTGCGCCCCCAGATCCCAGCTCTGCAGAACCAACCCCCAGCGGGCCTGGTTTCACCCTCGGCAGCACCCCGTCTGAGTCCTAATAAGAGCCCCCTCTGTCTCACACCAACCTCTGTGTTGTCTGTGGACCCCCAGGGAGGACAGGGTGAGGTGGGAAGTGATGCCACCCCTGACTGCAGGGAGAGTCCTGACCCCAGCAGGGCGGGTTGCACCCAGGGCAGCACCCTCTCTGTGTCCTAATAAAGTTGCCTCTGTCTCTATCGACCTTCGATCCTGTCTGTGTACCCCTGGGGGATGGAATGAAGCAGGAAGCACAGCCGCCTGGTGCTGGCCTGTGGAACCCTGCAGGCCAGGCTCCCCCTTAGCCCCGTGGGTCCCCAGCCCCAGCACGTGGCCCCCAGGCCCATCTCAGGGAAGCCACCTCTGGAACCAAGGCCAGGAGTTTTGGGACAATGTGGACCCTGGCAGCAGCTCTGGGCCCTTGAGACACATTCACCCTCCCCAGGACTGTGGTAGACCCCCAGGGTCTAGCTCCACCCAGCAGCCTCACCCCTCTTGCTACCCCTGGGGAGACCAGCTATGGACACAGTCTCCGTCCCTGCAGCCCTGGTCTCCTCCACAATGAGACACGGGACCACGCCTTTCTCCAGGACACCAGCCCAGTAGCCTGGGGTTGTCATGGGATTCTTGAATACCCATTGCTCAGGCATCGCTGGTGAGAGCACAGATGGGCAGAGACCATGGCACCACTAACCAAGCCTGCCGGCCCTCCTGCCCCATGTGGCCTCACATAGAGATTCAGGGTCCCGGCTCCCTCCTGATCCAGTGGTTCTGGACCCTGACCCCGAGGACCCTGTCCACACACCCCCCGTCTCCCAGGTCTCTCCCAGACAGCCCTCGGCTCTGCCTGCCACCCTCTGTTCCGGATGCCACGTCGGGCGAGTGGTACGAGCTGCCGCACTCTTTCTACCAGGTCACTGTGGGCATTTGAGAGCCCAGGTCCGACTCCTGCCCCGACTCCTGCCCCGACCCCTGCATGTCAATGCCAGAGGCCGCCAGCCCCAGCATCAGGACCTCCCGGAGTCCCACCCCACGGAGCTCACTGTGGTCAGCACAGCCACCTCCCTCGCTCCCCTCGAGGCAGACCACCCAGGGCAGCCAGCAGCAGCCGTCCCCAGGGCCGGGGCCAAACTGACACAGCCTTGTCCACCTCCTTGGGAGCAAAGCCAGGTCCCCATGAAGGGACAAATGAGGGCCTCCAGGGACAGAGATGTTTGCTTCCTGCCCTGGTTTGTGGGGCAGCTGGTGGGGGCTGAGGCTTCATCCTAGGGCTCCGGGGCCATCCTGGGGGAGGGGCTCCCCACACATGCATGTCTGAGCCCCACCTCACAGTGCCCACTGCTGGCCACAGGGTCAGAACACAGAGCCACATGGAGGGCCGGGGACTCGCTCTCTGACCTCCTCCACGTTGTCATTGACCCCCACCTGCCCTTGTCCGAGGCACCGACAGGACCCGGCCCAGCCTGTCTGGCCATCCCCCAGGGAGGACATCTCTGCTGCGGGGGCGGGTCTCAGCTCTGGCCCCTGCTCTGGGTCCCCATTCGATGTGTCTTCTGCCTCATCAGAGCTTCAACCTCCAGTGAATACACCTTGGAAAACAGTTCCTCAAAATGTCACTCACTGTGTGACCCTATGACCCTGCCAGTCCAGTTCTAGGCATCTACCCCAGAGGAATGAAACAAACGTCCACACAGATTTGTGGGCCATGTACACAGCACCACTGACATTAGCCAAGAAGTGGAAAGAGCCCAAATGTCCATCCGAGGATGAATGGACAAGCAAAACACAGCCCATCCACACAAGCAAAATGTGGCCCATTCCCACGGGAATATTACTTATCTATGAAAAGGAATCAAATACTGACATAGGCTACAACATCCACGAGCCTTGAAAGCATGATGCTCAGTGAGAGGCCACTTGTGGCTGGATCTGTTTGTATAAAAGGCTCAGAACAGGCAAAGCCACAGATAAAGGAAGTAGATGTGTGGGTGCCCAAGGCTGGGCGAGGGGTTCACAAGGAGTGACTGCTGATCGGTGTTTTTCTTGGAGGGGGAATGTTGTGAAATTACATATTGGTGACAGCTGAGAAACGCTGGGAATATACTAAAAACCAATGGATTGTGCACTTGCAGTGCGTGAACTTCGTGGCTTATGAATTTTATCTCTGTCAATCTGTTAAAAACAGCCTTAGCCCTCCATTTGAGATGGCCACTGGCCAATGCCTCCACCTCCCCTTTAACCAAATAAAAATAAATGGTGCCAGAGCAGTGACAGAAAACGGAAGCATGCCATCCACAGACCAGGTCAGTAAGGATCTTCTGGAAAAGGCAAGACAAAAAGGTCAGGTTCTGTTGACTTTAAATCCAACAGAAAGAAAAGCAGAAGAAGGACTGTGAAGACAAATGACTCTTCCGGGACCCTAGCACAGGGACCACACATGAGGATGACTGTGGGCACTCAGTGGTCTTGAGCTGATGTGTTGAGTTCTGAGGAAGAGCCACTTGGTGGCCTGCACCCATGGAGAACCAGGAAGGGTGGGGCTGGCCCAGGAGACTCCCAGCCTAGGTCCCAAGCTGGAGAGGAAGAGGCCATGCCCCAGGAAGCTCTGGATGCCAAGATGAACGGGATCCCCCATGTCCAACCAGCGATGAACAAGGCCCCCCTCCTCAGAGCCCCAGCATCAGCTCTGCGTGCAGAATATGTGTATCTATGGGCAGAGAACCTTTCAGCAATGAATGTCAAACAATGTAGACCCTCACTTAAAAATGTGAACAACTACTAAGGATCCTCAGACATACGAGGAAATCACAGCATGACAGAGAAGCAAAGTCTGATCAAGCAATGATGCAGATGTGAGGAAACAGAGAGGCTATCACTTCATGAAACAAGAACAGGGTGCTACCAAAAAGAAGGAGGAAGAGGAAGAAGGAAAACACCCCAAGTTCTAGGAGACTGAAAGTGTGACACTCTAAGTACACATGAAACTCAATGGTGGTCTGTGTAATAGACCCTGAAAGCAGAAGAGCTGACAGTGACCCAGTTCAGGCAAGGACTGACCCAAACCCAATGCAGAAGGACAAAGAGATGAAGCCAAGAAGAGCCTGAGTTCTGAGGGGGATGAGCCTGGAGACCCAGGGTCTATGATACCAGGATCACAGGAGGAGAGAACCCAAGAATGGAAGAAAATCATCAAACCTATACGCAAATAAAAGTTCTTGAACTAAAGGAAGATGGGATCCAGGGGATGAACACGGCTGATGACAGTGATGGGGGAGGGGGTCTGATGAAATGAATGAAGTACAAGAAGGAGCAATAGTGCCAGGTTCTGGAAAGAGAAAAGGCTTCATAAAAGATCAAAGTTGTGCAAACATGAGACACATTGGTGGCCCACCCTCTCCAAAGGCAGAGGGAAGTAATTCCGCACCTAGACTCTGCTGTGGCAGGCGTCAGCAGGAGGGCTGTTCTTAGACAACAGGGATCCAGAAAGTTTACCACCCATGACGCCTTCTGAAACTTTTACTCAGCAATCTCCAACAAGAAGAAACATGACGCCCTCTTTTCAAATGTCCACAGAAAACCACAGATGTCCATCAAGGAAAATCTAAAGAAAATAAAAATACAGTCTAATAAAAATAAGCAGACATTAAAGATGGAAAAGAAGTATGCTCACAGATTCAGAGATTTTTTTTCAGTATAAGAAAATAGTATGGGTATATTTTTCCTAAAATTTGGAAATATAAATGAAATCTACTGTGTTCTTAAAAATGTAAATTACCTACATTGAATAACAAAACAAAACAAATTTAATACAATGATATCTAGAAAAATATGGAAATTGTATTGAAAAAGCTCATTCTTCAAAAGGCAGACTCATATGTTTCAAAGGTATATATCGTCAGCCTTCAATATAAAGACCTTCCTGTAATACTTGAAATATTCCAGAGCTCAGAAGAAGCCAGAGGTCTTCTGGATTCCTCTGGTAAGACTGGTGACACCGTGATGTCAAAACCAGTAACAACAGTGAGAGAGACAGGACTGTAGACCAATCTCATTTAAAAAGAGAATGTAAGAGATTCTATTAACCTACATTAACAGAAAACTAAGCCATTATGTACAGCCATTATGGGAAATAGTATGGAAGTTCCTCAAAAAATTAAAAATAGAACTACCCTGTGATGAGCAATCCCACTCTGTATTTATACAAGACAAATTAAAGCCAGATCTCAGAGATACCTGCACTCCCACGTGAACTACAGCACTTTTCACAACAGCCAAGATATGGAAGCAACCCAAGCGTCCATCAACAGATGAGTGGATAAAGAAAATGCGGTGTATATGCACGATGGAATATGATTCAGCCACAGAGAGGAAGGAGATCCTGTGATTTGTGGCAACATGGATCAACCTGCAGACATTATGCTAGGTGCAATAACCCAGGCACAGAAAGTCAAATACTGCACACCTCCCTCATACGTGGAATCTAAAAAAGCCAAGCTCACTAAAGCAGAGAGTAGAGTGGTGGTTCGCAGGGGCTGGGCGTGCAGGGCATGGGGGAGATGCTGATGACAGGATGCAGTTTCAGTTGTGCAGGATGAGTCCGTTCTGGAAACCTCACGTGCAGCATGGGGACAGTTGACTGTAATGCAGAATGTGATGCGGTGACACTGAAATCTGTCTCATCACAAAATAAAGGTAGATACATGGGGCGATGGACATACTAATTAGCTTAACTGCAGTAATCATCCCACAATGCGTACATGTATCAAGATGTCATGTTGTACACCTTGAATTTATATAATTCTTATTTGTCAATTACATCTCAATAAAGCTGGGGAAAAAGGGATCATGAGCTATTGTCAAGTAATGTATACCTTAGATCACAAGTTACAAAGGATATCATTAACTATACTCATAAAAAAGAAGCAGAAAAGCCACTGGAACTCTCAGTAGATTAATAGACACACATTTACACACATGCACTTATATGAACAAACTCACTTCTTCATTAAAAGCCCAAGGCAAAATTCTTGGTAAACTAGAATAGAAAAACACCACATGCATGAGACCAAGGCTGTGCCACAAACCAGCAAACATGGGCTTAGTTTAGAGCTGTGGGAAGTGCTTCTGTTAATTTTGGAAATAAGACCAGAGGGCTGCTGTCATCGCGTCTCCAGCACTGTGCTGGGCAGCCAGCCATGACGGATGGGGGTCAAATAAAACAAAAGACGGCCGGGCGCGGTGGTTGACGCCTATAATCCCAGCACTTTGGGAGGCTGAGGTGGGCGGATCACAAAGTCAAGAGATCAAGACCGTCCTGGCCAACATGGTGAAACCCCGTCTCTACTAAAAAATACAAAAATTAGCTGGGCGTGGTGGCACATGCCTGTAGTTCCAGCTACTCGGGAGGCTGAGGCAGGAGAATTGCTTAAACCCAGGAGGCAGAGATTGCAGTAAGCCGAGATTGCGCCACTACACTCCAGCCTGGTGCCTGGTGACAGAACAAGACTCTGTCTCAGAAAAAAAAAAAAAAAAGACTATGTTTTGGAAAAGAAGAATCCAAACATGTGTCACTTGCAGAAGACCCGGCTGTGGGCCACCCTGCCCTCCAGACTCACATCCCCTCCTGACACCTCCCTTTCCCAACCCCAGGCCATTTAATCCCTGCAGCTCAGCTCACTCATATCCCAAGTGTCTGCTTGATTTAAGAAATAGTTTGATCATTTGATTGTCCACAGGAGGCCTGCCAGCACCCAGCAGAAAGTTCCATGATCCAAAAGGACACATCTCCAGTGAGTGCGGGGCTCCAAAGTTGCACCTCACGTTGTGGCTGATGTAAAAAGGCCACACTTGTACTGTGTGTGTCTGCAGTGCACCCACTAATATGATGTCATCCGAGATTTCCTGGCTTTCCTATCATTTCCTGAAAGCAGCACCAAGTCTTTCAATCCCAGAAAGTGGATTAAGCACACAGTTCTCATACACCTGTACTAATAATCACTGAAAGGATATCTAAAGAGCTATAAAAAATGAAATCAAAATTATCTAATAATAAAGGGAGGCTCAGCAGGGTCCTTCACATGTTTGCAGAAAAAGAAGCAAACAGAAACAGATTAAGGAGTAAATTGGAGAAGGACCCTAACGCACTAGAATAAATTGAATGAACTGCCACCAAAGAGGAGACTTTATCTGATGTCCAGTGAAACAAGGAATAAAATTTAAAAACTCAAAGTAACATCATCAGAGTGAATGGATAACATATTTCATTCAACACAAGACAAAATAAAAAGTCATAAAAAGAGAGACCAGGAAAGATAAAATTATTGTTAAAAGTGCAAAAACTCTTCTGAGATGAATCTTTATATCGAAAGATTAGCACTCAATGAGTTCTAACCACAGAAAGTAAAACAACGCATAAGCCTAGAAACAAAAACATGACATTTTAGAACAATGAAAAGAAACCCAAATGCTCCCAGAGAGTTAAGGAAAGAGAGAGAGAGAAACAAACAAGATGACAAATGACCAGTATCAGACTGTTATCAGTAACAGTGGATATCACAAAAAAAAAGAAAAAATGGTGAAATATATTCACCATTTTGAGGAAAAGTAATTTAAAACTAGAATTTTATACCCAGCTAAACTATCATTATAAGTATGAGGATAAAGTTGATACATTTTCAGACAAGCAAGGAATCTTAAAATGTATGTCCTAAAATCACCATACATGAAAAAGTACTTGATCTTTTACCATAGAAAATGAAAACTGTAAAGAATCCAGGGTGCAGCTTCAAATAAAACCAAGAGAGACCTCTGAGGGTGGCATGGAAGAGCTGAAGAGGCAAAGATAAAGTGTGGATCAACCTTATAAGGCATAAGTGATTGCAGGCCACTTAGCTTCCTCTTATCTTATTCTCTGTACTATTTGTATTTCATATGAAGTACACATTTTTCTCCATATTTATGGTTTTGTTTTTCTTTTTTGAGACAAATTCTCTCACTGTTGCTCAGGCTGGAGTGCAATGGCGCAATCTCAGCTCACTGCAACCTCCACCTCCTGGGTTCACAGGATCCTCCTGCCTCACCCACCCGAGTAGCTGAGATTGCAGGTGCACACCACCACACCCAGATAATTTTTCATATTTTTGGTAGAGACAGGGTTTCACTATGTTAGCCAGACTGATCTTGAACTCCTGAGCTTGTGATCCACCCACCTCAGCCTCCCAAAGTGCTGGGATTACAGGCCTGAGCCACTGTGCCTGGCCCATATTTAAAGTAATAAAATATATCTAATCAGTCCAGAAACAGGATAGGTGGAACCAGAATTGCTCCCTTTGGAGAAATGTTCATCTCTAAAACCTCAACTCAACAAAAACTTACTTGAAATATTTTCCACCACATTTCTGGGACCAAAATAATAACTCATGAAGAAACAGAGCCCTGCAACTACACACAAGTTTAATGAGGGAAAAACAAACAGATAAATGACGCGTTTCCAGCCACCAGCTCTAAACACCAACGAGGAAGAGAAGCTTGTGGAGCCTCCTGTCAGGACAACACACACCAGGGAGGGATATAAAAGCCCCACACCCCGGAGCACCTCACTCACTCACTCACTCACACCTCTCTCACCCCCTCCACACCTCAGCATGGCCGCGTCCACCATGTCCGTCTGCTCCAGCTCTTGCTCCGACTCCTGGCAGGTGGAAAACTGCCCAGAGAGCTGCTGCGAGCCCCCCTGCTGTGCCCCCAGCTGCTGCACCTCGGCCCCGTGCCTGACCCTGGTCTGCACCCCAGTGAGCTCTGTGTCCAGCCCCTGCTGCCAGGCGGCCTGTGAGCCCAGTCCCTGCCAATCAGGCTGCACCAGCTCCTGCACGCCCTCATGCTGCCAGCAGTCTAGCTGCCAGCCGGCTTGCTGCACCTCCTCCCCCTGCCAGCAGGCCTGCTGTGTGCCCATCTGCTGCAAGTCTGTGCGCTCTGTGCCTATCTGCTGTGAGGATTCCTCTTCATGCTGCCAGCAGTCTAGCTGCCAGCCGGCTTGCTGCACCTCCTCCCCCTGCCAGCAGGCCTGCTGTGTGCCCGTCTACTGCAAGCCTGTGAGCTGTGTGCCCGTCTGCTGCAAGCCTGTGAGCTGTGTGCCTGTCTGCTGCAAGCCTGTCTGCTGTGTGCCTGTCTGCTCTGGGATTTGCACTTCATGCTGTCAGCAGTCTAGCTGCCAGCCGGCTTGCTGCACCACCTCCTACTGCAGACCCTCCTCCTCCGTGTCCCTGCTCTGCCGCCCCGTGTGCAGGCCTGCCTGCTGTGTGTCCGTCCCCTCCTGCTGTGCCCCCACCTCCTCCTGCCAGTCCAGCTGCTGCCGCCCGGCCTCCTGCGTGTCCCTCCTCTGCCGCCCCGCGTGCTCCCGCCCGGCCTGCTGAGTTCTCTGCTCAGGCCAGAAGTCCAGCTGCTGAGTGCTCAATCCTCGTCTCCTGCCGACTGTGTCTTTGCTGCCAAGCAGGATTCTCCAGCCTCAGGAGCCCCTGGAGGCCTCAGAATCCACCAGCTCCCATCAGTGGCCACATAGTTGCTGCCTGAAGGGGATTTTCAGCACATCACACTTCCCTCCTCCCTGTCTGGGAAGAGACAACTCACACATCCTTAGCAGGTGGACTGTGGCCTTCTGGAGCCCCTTCTCCAAATGTGTTGCCTGCACCCAATGTGACAAAGAAGAATTGCTCTAATCAATAAATTCTTGAGTCAGGAAATACGCGCTGGTGTGCACTTTCTGTCTTCCCCTGAGCCCCTGTGCCTACTCCAAATTCGGACTGTGGGACCACTGTACTGTTGAAGGCAGACAGGACAGTGTCTCTCATTCCAAGATCAAACACTTGAAAGAGAGCAGGCTTTGAAAGCAGATGTGATCAGCTCCACACCCTTCCTGCAGCCGAAGCCCGTGGGGGGATGAGCCTCCAAGCCTGGCCAGGGAGGGGAGCAGAGCTGAGCAGCTCCGCCTCTGGTAAGCTTTGGACCACCTGCCACGCCCGTCCCCTGCCAGTCCAAGCTAAAGAAGAGTTGAGTGGAAGCAGAAACCCCACACAGTTGGCGAGGCTGCAGGCCTGGGATGAGGGATGAGCAGGGCCTGTGTCGGGGCCCTCTCAGGAGCCCTCCTGCACCTCACACGCTTGTCAACACGGAGCATTCCAGTAACAGAAGTTTCTAGATATGGGCCTCTCAGCAGGAGGGGTAGGCCAGCTGGTGCTCCTCTTAGCTGATTTCTTGGTTCCCAAACGGCTCCCCTGGTACCACATGTGCCAACAGCCCCACTTCTACTGAGGACAGCACCCCCTCCAGGCAAATCCCACCCATACCCAGGACACGCCTGGCTCGAGTCCTTGGTTCAGGGCCAGCAGCACCTCACTCACACCTGCCTGTGACATTCTCCTCTGTCCTCCTCCTCCCTCCTTCTGAGAAGGACTCTGTGGAGACATCGGGCCCACCTGGATAATCCAGGGAACTCTCCCGTCCCGTAATTAGCCACACCTGTGAAGTCCCTTTTGCCAGGAAAGGTGACACAGTCACAAGTTCTGAGAACCAGGATGTGGACATCATTGGTGACCATACCAAGCTGGCCACAGAAGGTCACCTCTATGGACTGAAGGGAAAAATCAAGCTTTTAAAGAATGAAAGTTAATTTTATTCAGAAGTTTCACTGAGGACTATAGACTGAGGTCTCTATAGCCCAGCACAGTTTAGTCCTCAGTAAGACTTCTGAATAAAACCAACTTTCATTCTTTAAAAGTTTAATTCTTTTCCTTAGTTGAAAGCTACGGTGACCCAGATAGGACTCAGAGTAGACTGCCCAGGGATATCTGGAACACTGGGGGACCCAACACCCTAGTACCAGCACAGGCCATTTGAGCCCCCACGGCTCCTCCATGATTACAAGTGACTGGGTGAGTCTCTCCTGAGTCTCAGACCTCCCACTTGGTTGAGGTTCCTAAGTTTTATTCAGTTAGTTGATATCACTTCTTGGTGAAGGGTAAATTCTTCTGTGAGATTTTTTTCATGTCTTAAGAAGGGGGAATTCTCCTAGTTGAAAGATTAGGTAGAAGTGGCTTCGAGTGTAACACATACGGAGTCTATACTTGCAAGTATCTCCCTGGAGGTAAGGGGTTTGCTAGAGGAAATTTAATACTGAAATGGCCAAAACTAGGATTCTCAAATGTTAAGGCATGCCAGGTTTTCTGGGACTCCAGTTGACTACATATCATGGCCCATTCTTGTACCCATTTTTCCACAGTTAAATTATATCAAGGAAAAGTCAGAACTCAGAATCATCAACCTGCAAATATAGAGTGAAAATGTAGAGTCTCCTGAGTTCTCTATTTTTTTTTTCTGCCTACTTTGAATCTGTTGACTTTTCCACTGTTGTTGAGAAAAAACTCACTTCTTATGGTATTACAAATTCAAGGCTACGTGTAGACTTCGTTTTTCTTATACAATTCAGCCAGTTCTAGCTGAAATATAAATATTGAAAAGTTAACCCTAAACTCATTTGAAACTGAAGGAAAAAAAGGCTAAAAGAAGTTTAAAAATCAAACTGCCATGGAAACTGCTTTATCCAAAATTTTGGCCCACAATCTTCATGAGATTACCTATTGGGCAAACAAAATTTAGCAATGTAAATAGGTCTCGGTTTTGTCAGAAATGTGATTTTGTTCCAACCATTCTTTATAAACCAATGAGTATTACTAGCTCATGACTAAAATTCTAAAATGAAAGTTATAAGATCTTTATTTCTGTGTGTGTTTAGATGTGTTTATGTATATGTACATGCATTATGTTATATATTGTGTCTACATGGGGTCAAATGACTTTTCAATAAATGAGCACTCATAAATTATCAAGCACAAATATTTTCCAAGTTCATACGACCTAAGTAAATCTTTAATAAATAAGCTGGTTTTAAAGTAACTGCTAAAGTAAAAATTAAAATGTCTTCAAAATTGTCAGCATACATTTTGCTGACATTTGCCTGGATGTACTGCTCAGAGAGTTTTAAATTTGTCTCTAATAAATATTAGAAGACCATAAACCCAGCCAAAAACAGAATAATTTTTATGTCATTTTTTATAAGTAAGACTAATTTAATATTGTTGGTTTAATGCAAACAGCTGTACCTTCTGAGTTATCAACAAAATACCCACACATTTAAGTTTCTTACTTAGGTGAACACCATATATTCACAGGCTATAAAAATGATTAACAAGGAAATAACTTGAAACAATGACTAAGTTTGTCTAATATGTCAGTTTTTGTAATTATTAAAAATAAATTAGGCAAATGTAAATGAGATACACATCAATAAACTATGTAATTTGACATATAAAATTATGTTAAATTAAATAATAGATATTACGTGGCTGAATCATTTTCAATTGAAAAATTTACATTACAAGGAAATATGTTTCTAAAAATGATAAAGTTGTTTTTATATGTTAAATACTGTTACATAACAGAAAATTTTAAATTTCTTATTTCCTAGGTTTTCAATAAAATTTAAGGTTACTAGGAACTAAAAATTTTAATATATAGAATTCTACGTATAAAAGTTGCCAAAATAAGATGTGCTTTAATAAGAAAAAATTACAAGAAAGGCATAAAGATGGTGTTCTTTATTGATAAAAAGAATAATTTGCCTAATTCAAAGGTTATTTAAAAGTTGTTTCCAAATATGGATTTAGGAAGGAAACATGAAACAAGATAGAAAGTAACCAGTAAGCAGGAAAAAGAAATGTGAAGAAAGTTATGGATATGAAGATGTACTTTTGGTAAGGAAGATTAAAGAGAAAAGAGAATAATTTTGTATGAGAAAGAATCTTATATGGTGAATTTTTATCCTTAAGTAAAACAACTAGTTATTTAAGAATAAGGAAGAATAGAAAAAAGCAGAAAATCCAGGCATGTTGTAACTGGTCTGTGTAAGTCATGTTAAGGCTCTTGAAAAGAGAATTTATGAAAGGAATTTTGTATATGATTAGGTTGGATATAGTTAAAATGAAATTATTTATAATAGTCTTTCTAAAGATTGAACGTTGATATTAAAACATATACTAATACAAAACTAAAAATTTTGATAGCCTATGTTAGAGCAAAAGGTTTTCTTAAGGTATTGATTTGCTGTTAGTAAAATTGCAAGAGGTTTTGGTTTTTAATTCTGAAATCTGTTTATTTTTAAAACTTCTGAGATGTATGCCTCAGAAATCCAGCTTCTGCTGTACCTTGCTGCATGTGATTTTCAGGTCATACATCATTACCTTCAGCTTTTTCTTCCCTTAAGAAGACCTGGGATGATAACTCCTTTAATTTTTTTATCAGCTCCTATAACTTTTTCATGCAATTCTAACTCTATGTGGCCTGACACTGAAATATTTATCCTAAAAGTTTAGAACAGCAGCATTTTTCCTCCAGTGTCACTTTATTCTGTAACTTGGCTTTTCTTGATATATCTGAATTGTTCCATGTTATTTTCTATACTGCTTTTGAGGTCTTTTGATGATCACTGTGGTTAAATGTATACTTATTATTTTAAAATAACTATTACTTTAAAATGACCTGTAATTCTGTTTTGATCAAATTTTTAAAACTTTTGACATCTTTGACAGGTTTCTCCTGGACTTATTTGGTAAATTGTATGGAAAATGTTATAAAATAATAAATTATACTAGACCTTTTTTCAGTTACATTTATGGGAATGTTGTTGATATGTTTCAAAAATTATATAAATTCATAAAAATATAATGTGTTGTCATAATTTTAATTACATTAAATTTTTTCTAAAGTCATATTTGTGTGAAAATGTTATTAATGTGAATATTCTAAAAATCATATAAAATTTAAAATTCTGATTGTCCTGATGTGACATTGCCAGTAATGATTGTGATTATTATCTTAAAATCTTACAAGTAACTACATTTCCTTGTCTATTGGAAACTTCCATCAACTTTTAACCATGGCTATTCCAAGTTTTTGTCATCCACAGTTATGGTTCTGAATTCTTCTCTAAAAACATTTATGATCAGTTCTTTTCATGGAAAAGAGTCTAATTAGTATGGACCAAAAAATTTATGAAAAATGAGGAATACAATTAATGAAAAACCATACAAACATACGTTCTGGTTTTTTTAAATGGCCATCATATTTTTTTCCTATCTGTAACTCACTTGAATATAATTAAATATATATAAATATATAATTAAATATACATATAATTAAATATAAATTGAATAACCTGTAGTATCCTGTAATTGTCCTATTAAGGTGTTGCGTTAGGTGCAGGAAAAGGCAACATTAGGGAAAAAACACATATCATGCTAATTAAAAAATAGATGCAATCTGAAGCATGTTTTCCAATAAATCTGCAAATATATACGCTAGGCCCAATGCTCATTCCTTACAATGACAACTGTAGACTATCGACCTTCCTAGGAAAGTGCCTTCCTAGCCACATGGGACGATAGACGCTGGTCTTATAACTGCAACCAGACAGTTGATCTATGACCGAAAGGAGGAACTTGAGCTGAAACACAGTGCTAGAGCATCACAGAACTGCCCGTGGGCTGGAGACCTGGCTCCTCTAAGTCCTAGGAATGACCTCTGAGTAAAGTTCACTTTAATTCTTTAAAAGCTTGATTTTTTTTATCGACACCACAAACCTCTTTCCCATCCGGTTGGAAGAAGAGGTAGCTATAGATTTAAAGCTTTCATTTCTTGACAGGAGTGGGTTGCACACACCAGCTAATAAGCAGAAGACCTGTTTTACCTAAAATGGATCAGGCTACAAAATTCGTGATTTGTCCTCAATCTCACCCAGAAGAGTGTTAGAACTGACTTACTCACAAATTTCGGGAATGAAGTGAGAAGAAAGGAAGCCTGATGTGATGGGGGCAGAGGGTTCCCACCAGGCCAAGCTCAGGAGCACAGCACACTAGCCTGAGAGGGTGCTGTTGGGTGGCTGCTCACCAGGCATCTGGTACCTGTGCCTTCTCTGCAGGGGAAGGAGCTTTCCAGAATCCTGGGGAAGATACCTCCTGAGAAGGGAGCATGGGAAAGATGCTGAGGAGAAGGCATCGCACAGCATCTGGTACTTATTAGATATTTGCAAGAGACCCAACATGCGACAGTGCAGAGGGCCATGTAGATGACCCAGGCTGAGAACCCCAGGGAAACTGTGCAGACAGCCGTGTGGACTCGCTGGTGGGATCCAGTGACTGTGCTGCAAGGGAGGCAGGTGGTCTAATCAGGTGATGAAGGTAGGCTATGGGATGATGTGGGGATCTAGTGGCTGATGCTAGGGAGGCAGGTGGTGATGAAGGGGGACTGTGGGACTGCCTGGCGGGAGTTCACAGAGCCTGCCTGCTTCTGACCTCACACCTACAAGGGTCCTAGGAGGCCAGCTTCTCAGCAGCAAATGCAGGTGCTGCAGGTGACAGGTCTATAGACCAGGGTGGGGCAGGAGGGCTGGCAGCACCCAGAGTTTGGGCCGAAGGAGGCCACACACAAAACAGGCTTGCAGCTCACGGGCACACAGCAGGCCAGCTGGCAGCAGGTGGGCACCCCACCCAGGGGCTGGCACAGCAGAGCCACACAGGAGGCTGAACAGCAGCAGGTGGTCCCACAGCCCTGGGGTGGGTAGCAGGTGCTGGGGATGCAGCACGCGGAGCCAGCCTGAAGAGCAGCTGGTGTGGCGCATGATGGAGTGTGGACAGGTGGGGGTGCAGAGGACAGGGCTGGTCTGGAGCTCCTTCCTTTGGCAGCCTTTATACCCAGGCCACTGGCATCCTGGCAACAAGCCCCTTGGTGTCTTCCTCATGGGTGATTTTTCCTCCTCTGCCCTCTCCGGTTGATCTTTCTGGGTTTTCATATTGAAGCTACTCAGTTCAGGAAACTCTTTCAGCTGAGGTGCCCTATCATTCAACAGACTGTGCATTTCCTGGAGCCGGGGGTAGCTGATGAGGGGCTGTCAGTGAGGCCAGGGGCCAACCTCATGGATGCTCAAGGCCCCCCCAATGGAAATGCCATCTGGAGCGCACACAGCACAATCACACTCACCGCACCAGGAACCCGTTTAGACTGAGAAGCTCAGTCATCAATAGGGTCTTCCCAAGTAACGAGAGCCAAGCTACCAGGCTCCATACTGTGGAATGATAATGATGTGGCCGGGCGTGGTGGCTCACACCTGTAATCCCAGCACTTTGGGAGGCCGAGGCAGGTGGATCACAAGGTCAGGAGATCGAGACCATCCTGGCCAACATGGTGAAACCCCATCTCTACTAAAAATACAAAAAAATTAGCTGGGTGTGGTGGCACACGCCTGTATTCCCAGCTACTCGGGAGGCTGAGGCAGGAGAATTGCTTGAACCGGGGAGGCGGAGGTTGCCAGTGAGCAGAGGTTGCGCCACTGCACTCCAGCCTGGTGTCTGGTGACAGAATGAGACTCTGTCTCAAAAAAAAAATTATAATAATGATGATGGTTGGTTTAACAGTAATGTGCAGAGGACTAGTGCTGTGCCAGGCTGGGATTGGCATCTTATGGGGTTATCTCATTCATCCTTGCCAGCATTCGGGGTGGCCGAGACCCCATTTTACAGATGTGCAATTTGCAGGTCGTAGAGCGTTTGCAGGATGGGTGTGTGTCCGCACCACTGCAAGCTGAGACGCAGGGATCCAGACTGCTTCCTTTTACTCTGGAATCCATTGTCGTTACCACTGTGCCAAATTATATGGGGCTCAAGGGTTCAATAAGTGACTCATCCTCAAGTCCTGAGCCAGCTGGGACAGAGAAGAGTGATGGACAGGCAGATGGAAACGTCAGCCACGCCGGCCTCTGCAGAGCATGGCTCAGGCGTGTGATCACCATGGGCCTCCTGACACCACACCTCAGAAGTGCCCACCTCAACATGAGTAGCACTAGCGGCCACAGGCCACCTCCTCTGCAGACGGAGCCCAGGAGGACCCATCGTGGAGGAGGTGCCTGAGCTACTCGTGCCTGGCTCCTCTCCCACGCTGAGGGTCTGAAAGTTTTCACCCCTGCAGAGGCAGCTTGGGGGAGAGTGAGGAGCTGGCATGGAATTCCAGGAAGCCCCTGCACACGGGGAAGCAGCGGGCAGGAGTGTGGGTGACATGCTCCTCCGTGTGCTCCGCTGCACACTCCCAGCTGTTCTCTTAGATGGAGTACCCACAGCACTTTACTCTAGGGTGTTGTCACATGGTAGGGGGATGAGCCATCTCTCAGGGCAGAGCTAGGCCCCTCCAGCCCGGGCAGCTTCCAGGGGTACCCTCTGCTCCTGTGTGGGTCCTCCTGTGCCTGCTGGTGGTGGGTACAGCGGATTCCTGCCAGGAAGCCTTTGGACAAGTCAGACACCACGTTAATAAAACCCCCTCCAAGGCTGAAGACCAAGTGGGGTCTCAGAGCTGCGGACAGAACTTGGAAGTCTATGGACCCAGAGCCAATCCTTGGCCATGTGGTGGGAGTGACCTCGAGGCCTAGGGAGCAGCCAGGCGGGGGCCACATGGTCAGTCCTGTCACAGGCCACTCCTTTCCCTGGCTATAGTGCAAAATCACACTTAAAAACAAAGAGAATTGGGGCAGCCACAGTGACCACATGTTCCTATGTGACCTAGTCACCAAGTAATACATTTTAAAGGTTGTCTTATGAGTTGATGACAGAAGAACGAGGACGTGTCTTTGATATTTACCTGCTCCTTTACCTCCCCCTGTGCCCCCGACTCCTTCCTGCAGGTCAGGGTCCACCTGGCCTCGTCCTAGTCAACCTAAAGGACATCCGTCCACACTGCCTGCAGCGCACATCTGCGGGGGAGGATTTCTCTCAGTGTTTGCTCTTCTGAACAGGTTTTTACCTCAACATGTTTTGAAGGATGTTTTTCTAGGTATAGAATTCTGGGTTGGCAAATTTTGTCTGTCAGCATTTTAAAGAAGTTGTTCCATTGTCTTCTGGCTGCCACTGTTTTTGCTGAGAAGTGAGGGATTTCTTACCTTGCAAGAACCTTATACCTTTTACGAAGTGTCTTTTTCCCACTCTTCAATATTTTCTTTATTTTTGGTTTTCATTACTTTTACTATTTGACGCTTGGATATGATTTTCTTTGTATTGATCCTCCTACAGGTTTCTGAGATTCTTGGGTCTGTAAGTTGTTATTTTTTAAATCAAATTTGATGTCTTGGGCCATTATTTCTTCAAAAATTATTTATGGTTTGGTATCACTCTCTTCTCTTTCTGAGGTTGAAATTAAAAGTATGTTAGACAGTTCAATACTGTCTCATACGCCTTTTCATACCGGCTCATACGCCTGTCTTTTCATTTTTCTTGATTCTTTTGCCTCTTCTTGAGACAAGATAATTTATACTGGTGTGTCTTCAGGTTCACTGACTCTTTTTCCATCAGGTAGCTCCTAACCCCAGACCCCAGACCCCCAGCGTGGGATTGTGATGCTTGGTTCTTGGGTCCTCATGATCTCACCAGTTCACCTGCACCCATGGCCCGATACCCACAGTGCAGGATTCCTGCCTCCTCCGGAAATAGTTTCTGCAGCAGCATCCTCACTCTCTCCATGGCCACACTGTCTCCTCACAGAGGCCCCCAGACCACCCGCCAGCACCCCCATTACTATCTCCTGAGCCCATTTTTCCCTGGGACTCAGCCCTGTATGGATTTCTTCCTTCACTCATTTATTCATTGTCCACTGCCAGAGGGCTCTTGAGGCCAAGACCTCTTTGCTGCTAGTACACAATATATATTTGTTGCATGATCAAATACATTCTTGTATAGATTACTCTATGGCAGGGTTGGCTAACTTTCTGTAAAGGGCAGATGGCAAATACTTCAGGCTTTCCAAGTCACCGTCTCTTCCACAACTACTCAGTGGTGCCAACGTAGCGTGAAAGAAGCCACAGAAGCGCGTGGACGAGTGGCATTCTGTGTTCCAATGAAAGTTCATTTAGAAAACAGGCGGTGGCCAAATTTGGCTCACAGACCATAGTTTGCCAACCTATGTGTTAAAATTTTACTCTATAAAATAAAAGTGCAAAACACATTATTGCCTCAACATCTTCCTCGATAGCATGAAACAGAAGTGAAAAAACAGGATTTGGTACTTTGAGTCAAGACAGTGGTGCTATGTGCACAGTAGTAACCTGGAAAAAAAAAAAAACCTGCATAACATCAAACCAGGACATCCTGTTTACAGATGAAATTAACCTCAAGGCCAAAGCTATTCATGGTGGAGATAGCGTGGGAAAGTGCGTGCGGGATAATAAGGTATTGGGAAACACGGTGGAAACAACCAGGAGGAAGACAGCAGTTGTGTTTTTGTGTTAGCCAGATGCCTGCGGCCCAGGTAAAAGACCACCAGAGAAGGAGCTTCCAGACATCACCACCCTCCTCCCCAGTACCAGCCCAGCCACATGCCAGCATGTGCCACACCAGCTGCTCCCCCAGATTGCAAGCCAACCTGCTGCATACCCAGCCCCTGCCAGGCATCCTGCTGCATGCCCGTGAGCTGCCAGTCCTCTGTGCGTAACTGTGAGCTGCACACCCACTGTGCGTGTGGCCCTCTCCTGCCAGCCCTCCACGTGTGTGGCTGTGAGCTGCAGGCCCGTCGTATATGTGACTCCCTCCTGCTAGTCCTCCGGGTGCTGCCAGCCCCACTGCACCACCATCCTCTGCAGACCCATCTCCTGCAGCACTCCTTCCTCCTGCTGACCAGCAGCTACACACCTGTATCCCTCCATGAACGAGCGTCTGGTGGACCCCCCAGATTGTACACGTGGGGCAGATGAAAAGCGTGCTCAAGGAAACCTCTGAACTCGGAGATGAGAATGTGGAAAAATGATTCAGACCTTCCATGACCCTCCCTGAGAACCCCCCTCAAGGAAGTCCAGGCTCCCAGAGTCCTTCTCTCATTCCAGCAGGAAACTAACACCCATGTGAGCCAAATAAATCAGCTGTCCCTATACAACTTCTCTCTCTTGTTTTTCTTCATATATTTTGTAAGTTCTTTCCTTGAAGGTACATACCAACTTTAAGGACAGCAGCACCTCTTCAGAGAGCCACTTTCCTGATGGCTGAGCTGAAGTGGAGGGTCCTTGGTCAGGGGAGTGGCCTGAAGGTGCTGTCTCCACACTCACTCCCCAAGCCTTGCACTGTGGGATAATAAGATGTTTGGAAACACAGTGGAAACAACCATGAAGAAGACAACTGTTGTGTTTTTGTTACCCAGATGCCTGGGACCCAGGTATAAAGACCACCAGAGAAGGAGCTTCCAGAAGGGGGACATAGGGGGAGGGTAGAAGAAAACAATCCTCTACCCTGAAGGATGGATGGGAAATAGTCCTGGCCCCAGATCTCATGTAGTGCCTCAAAGGATTACTATGGCAAAGAGGGCAGGAAACACTTTCAAACAACACCCTCCACAAATACAGAGCAGAGTTCGTCTGTCCTGGGGGAGGGGCAGCAGAAGTCCAAGAAAGTCTCATTCTCCAAGTCCCCATGCAAAGGACCGGCCTAAGACTGACACTGGACCAGGACAACAGAGAGCCCTCCTGTCTTCAGCTCCAGCCTAGCAGGCACCACTCAATAAGCAACATCAGCCTGCCTCTGGGGAAAGGCAGAAGTGTGTAGAGATTGCCTCTGAATGTCAGGCATGCAGGGGCATCTGAAAACTTAGGGTGGAGCAAACGCACTGACCTCCTGGGCTCTCACCCTAAGCGAAAGCACTGATATACCCTAAGCACAAGCCGTTGGTTCACTGAAGGCAGCCACAGTAGCAACAAAGCCCAAACCATGGTCAATGTCTGACCAGATTGATTCATCCACCTCCCCCCAACACACTAATGACCTGACAGAAAAAGAGACACATGCATTTCCAGAAGGAAATGATGATGTCTGATATTCAATAAAAAATTATAATACAAGCAAAAAAGCAAGGAAAAACCAAGCCATTGTCAAGAGATAAAGAAATCAACAAAACTGGATTCAAAAGTGACCCAGGGGCTGGGCACAGTTCACACCTGTAATCCCAGCACATTGCGAGGCTGAGGCTGGAGGGTCACTTGAGCCTGGTAGTTCAAGGCGGCAGTGAGCTGAGGTTGCTCCACTGCACTCCAGCCTGGGTGAAAGAGCAAGACACTATGTCTAAAAAAAAAAGTAACAAGCAAAAAGTAAAATAACCCAGGTGTTAGAGCTATCAGACATAAGCTTTAAAATAATGATAATGAATATGTTAAAGGATCAAGGGTAAAGCATGAACAGCATATATGAACAGATGAGTAATTTCAGCAGAGAGGTGGAAACTATAAGAAAGGTTCAAGTGAATATGGCAGAAATAAAAATACAGTATCAAAGACGGCTTCCTTCAGGGGCTCATCAGTATGCTTGCTGCAACCACATGTGGAAGTCTTGAATTTGAAGACAGGTAAATATAGATCATCCAAATTGAAACACAAAGAGAAAGATGAGGGTAAAGGGAGACAAGAGCAAAACAGCAAAAAGCTAGGACAACATCAAATCCTCATTTACGGATGTGATTGGAGTCCCCCGAAAGAAGAAAGAGAGGGCAGGGTGGAAGAAATATTTAAAGAGATGATAGCTGAGAAATACTCTAAAAATAATGAAATACATAAAACCACATATCCAAAAAGTTCAGAGAACCCCAAATTGGGTAACTATATCCCCCACTACAAATGACTAGACGTGTCACATTAAACCCGTGACTGTCAAACACCAAAGGTAAAAAGGGAAATCTTGAAAGCATCTATATTTTAAAGGCAGAATACAAGCATAAGGACAAAGGTAAGGTTTACATCTGACTTCTAATTAGAAATCACACAACCCAAAGTACATCTTCAAAACACTGAAAGAAAATCTGTCAACCCTGTGAAACTAAAAGCATCTTTCAAAAATGAAAGAGAACACTTTTTCAGGTGAACAAAAACGGAAAGAATTCATTAACAACACATATGCACTATAAGAAATCCTTTAAAAAAATTTTCAAGCCATGGAATATGATTGCAGACAGAAACTTGGATCCACACAAAGAAAAGAAGAGCTCTTGGCTGGGCACAGTGGCTCAGAACTTTGGGAGGCTGAGGAGGGTGGATCACCTGTGGTCAGGAGTTTGAGGCCAGCCTGGGCCAACATGGTGAAACCCCATCTCTACTAAAAATACAAAAATTAGCCAGGTGTGGTGTTGTGCACCTGTAATCATAGCTACTAGGGAAGCTAAGGGAGGAGAATTGCTTGAACCTGGGAGGCAGAAGTTGCAGTGAGCCAAGATCACACCACTGCACTCCAGCCTGGGTGACGGATCAAGACTCTATCTTGGGAAAAAAACAAAAAAACAAAGAAAAAAACAGCTCTATAAATTATTTTAAAAGAAGATAAATACAAAAAGCATTATAACTAATTGACTGTCCATAACAAAAATAGTGACAATGCATTGTGGGATTTTTAACGTACGTAAAAGTAAAACATGGCAACAATAACACAAGAAATATAGAAGAGGATGTCGACGTACACCGCGTAAAGTCCTGCCACTTCCAGATGAAGTGATATCATATTACCTGGAGGTATACTTTGTTACAGTAAAGGTATGTATTATAAATCTTGGGACAAATAACTTTGAAAAGACATATTAGGCTATTATCACCTTGCTATAAGGAAATACCTGAGACTGAGTGATTTAGAAAGAAAGGATGTTTCATTGGCTCACAATTCTGCAAACTGTACAGGAAGCATAATACTGGCATCTGCTCAGTTTCTGGGGAAGCAGAATTGTAAGGAAATTTACAAGCATGGTGGATGGTGAAGGGGAAGCAGGCACATCACGTGGCCAGAGCAGGGGCAAGAGAGAAAGACAGGGGAGGGGCCACATGCCTTTAAACACCAGGTCTCCCAAGGGGATGGTGCTAACCATTTAGGAGAAATCCACCCCCATGATCCAATCACCTCCCACCAGACCCCACCTCCAACACTGGGGATTACAATTCAATGTGAGATTTGGGCGGGGACACAAATCCAAACTATATCAAGATGTATACCAAAAGTGATATAAAATGGAATAACTAAGACTACTAAACCAAAAAGTGGCATAGAAAGAGGGAAAAAATAAAAAGGAACAGATGGAACAAACTGATATTTTACATTTAAGTAGATCAACAATTAAATTAAATGCAAATCATCTAAACATCAAAACCAAAACCAAAGACACAGATTTTTAATTGGATTAAATAATTCAGGATCCAACTATATTCTATCTACCAGAAGCCTCAGATTAAATATAAAAACATAGATAGGTTAAAAGTAAACAAATGGAAAAATATACCACACCAACATTAATCAAATAAAATTGGACTGGCTACATTAATATCAAACAAAGTCAACTTCACAAAAGAAATATTACCAGGGACGAAAAGGAATATTACATAATGATAAAGCATCAATTCATCATGAAAACATCACAATTCTAAATGTGTAAACACCAAACAGCTAAGTTTCAAAACACATGCAACAAAAAAACTCAGAAGGGAAAGGAGAAACAGACAAATCAGAGCCATCGTTGGACTTCAGCTTCAAGAGAACAAGTAGACAGGAAATCAGGAAGGATACAGAGGGCCTGGACAGCACCATCATTCAACTTGACCTAATGAATGCTTACGAAACACTCCACCCAACAGTAACAGATTCACATTCTTCTCAAGCACACGTGAAACATTCACCAAAAAGACTATTTTCTGTGCCATAAAATAAACATCAATCCATGTAAAAAGTTGAACTAATACAATATATGTTCTCTGACCACAAAGAAATTAGACACTAACAATAAAAAGAAAACACCTGCAGAATTGTAAATTAATCAACACACTTCTAAATAACCCATGGTTCAAAAAAGAATCACAAGAGAAATTAGAAAATATTTTGAATTAAATGCAAATGAAAAGACAATATGTCAAAACATATGGAACATGGCTAAAATAGTGTTTAGAGGGATAAAATTATATCAGCAAGTGCTTATATTCACACAGAAGAAAGTCCTAAAATCAATTATCTAAGTTTGCACATTACAGAAAAAAAAAAGGGAAATTAAACTCTAAATAAGCAAAAGACATGAAATAATTTAAAAATCTACAAAAAAAAATAAAGTAGAAAATGGAAAAAAGTTCAATGAAACTAAAAACTGCTTCTTTGAAAAGAACAATGAAATGAATAAGCATCTAACCAGACTGATCAGGAAAATTATAATAAAAAGAACAAAGAAGCACAAAATAGCAATATTAGGAGTGAAAAAGAGACATCATCGCAAATCTTATGATTATTAAAAACATGACAGAGGAATGATGTAAACAACTTCATACCACTAAATTTGATAACTTACATAAATTTGGCACATTTTTTAAAAGACAAAAGTATGAAAGCTTTTTCCAGAGAAGTAGGTAACCTGAATAGTCACATCTATTAAAGAAGTTGAATTTGCTGTTAAAATCTTTCAACAAACAAAACTAGGGACAAATGGCTTCCCTGGAAAATTCTACCAAACATTTAAAGAAGAAATATAACCAATTCTATGGGAACTCTTCCAGAAAATAGAAGGAAATGAATCATTCCCAATTAGATTTATAGGGCCAGCATAATCTTGATATCAAATTTGAACAAAGTATTATAAGAATACTACATACTATTAATAATATACAAAAATTCTCAACCAAATACTAGCAAATTTAATCCAGAAATATGTAAAAGAGATAAAAGGTTGTGATCATGTGGCACTTACCCCAAGAATGCAAGGTTGGTTCAGTGTTAAAAAATCAACTTATATAATTCACTATATCAACAGACTAAAGAGGAAGTCCCATATTATTATCTCAATAGATTCAGAAAAGCCTTTCGACAAAATTCAACATCCATTCAGAATAAAAACTGCTAGCAAACTAAAAATAAAAGGAGCTTCTTTTAAGAGCATCTATGAAAAACTTATAGCTAATGTCATACTTAATGATGAAAGACTATATGCTTTCCCCTTAAAATCAAGAATAAAGCAAGAACTTTCACTTTCACCTCTGCTATTTATTACCATACTGAACTTCCTAAACAGTGCAATAAAGGAAGAATAAGAAGCAAAAAGTATGCAGGCTGGAAAGGAAGAAATAACACCGTCTCTACTAACGTATTACATTATTGTCTCTGTAGAAAAATCCCAAAAATTCTACAATAAAGCTACAAGAACTAGGAAGTTAATTTAACAAGGTCAAAGAAAAAATGCCAATATATAAAAATCAATTTTATTTTAATATACTAGCAACAAACAATCAGAAGTTGAAACTTAAAAATAGTACCATAATACCATTAAACATTATAAAATACTTAGGGATAAATTCTAGGGGAAACATATAAAATGTGTACATTGAAAACTACAAAATACTGATGAGAAAATCAGAGAAAACCTAAATAAATAGACCATGTTCTGGATTGCTGGATATATCAACTCTCCTCTAATTGATCTATAGTTTCAATACACTCCTAATCAAAATATCATCATAAATTTTATAGATACTGATAAGATTATTTAAATATCTATATGGAAAGACAAAGAAACTAGAGTAGCCTAAATAACATTTTAAAAGAAGAGCAAAATTGGAGAACTCACACTAGCTGATTTCAAGACCTACTATAAAGCTGCATTTATTAGCATATGACCCAGCTATTCCACTCCTAGACATTTACCCAAAGGAGAGAAACAAATATGTCCACACGAAAACCTGGACACGCTAACACATGCTCCATGTGGAACATTAGCAGCACAGAATGTGGGCTCCAAGTAGCCCTGAGGGCCCCGCAGCTCTGGAGGGCGGGGGCTGAGCTGGGCCTTGTCCATGCTTCTCTGAGCACAGGGCTGGGAGGTTCTCCAGAAGCATTTTTTGGTTACCAACCCTCCCTCCTCTCATGCTCTGATTTCCAGTTTCACCTCCAACTCCCAACCTGGGGGACCAGAGTGCTTACGTGTGCCCCTAAGTGTGTGCACACATTGGGTGTGTTCATGGGTTTGAATGTGTTCAGCTGCAAGCATTTATATGTCTGAGTTGATTAGTTCCATTTCTTGCTCAGTTTTATCCAAAGCCCCCCAATTTAAACAACACAATAGGTCCCTGACCACCTTGCCTAAAAGATTATGAAACCAGTTTTTCAACTCTAAACTCAAAACCTGCCTCCAAGGCAAATAAAAAGCTTGGCGTCTAAGGCAGCCAGTAGTGAGAATGTTTCTTGGGGAGACAGTTCTATCTGGAATAGCAGACTCCTAGGGCAAGAGGGCTGGCCCTTGTACTGGGGAAGGTTTAACCTGAGACAGTCACAGCACAGCCCCCGAGGAGAAGGATTCACCCAGCCAGGCGAAATATGAAGAACAATGCTACCAGCACAACACAGACTGGGAAAAGCAAGTTCCAGCTTACATTCCCTTTTCATATCATCAGAAATTACTAAATTAGAAAACACACATTTCAGGAATACACAGAGATACGACTCAACTCTACTTTTTCTAGAAAGTAACAGAATAAGAAGCACATAGCCTGTGATTCCAGTACTTTGGGAGGCTGAAGCAGGCAGATCGCAAGGTCAAGAGATCGGGACCATCCTCGTCAACATGGTGAAACCCCATTTCTACTAAAAATACAAAATTAGCTGGGCGTGGTGGCGTGCCCCTGTAGTCCCAGCTACTCAGGAGGCTGAGGCAGGAGAATTGCTTAAACCCGGGAGGCGGGAGGTTGCGGTGAGCTGAGATCGCACCATTGCGCTTCAACCCGGGCAACAAGAGCAAAGCTCTGTCTCAAAAAAAAAAAAAAAAAAAGCAGCACACAATCCCAACAGTGGCTGCCCCAAGAAGTTCATGGCAAATTATTGATGATGTTCTCATTTCTATGTCAGGCAGTGGGTTCATGGGGGTTTATTATATTAGAATTCTCAGTAATTGATCATCAGTCAATCAGTAAAAACTGGGCCTTTGTGGACCAGTAATGGGAGTATGTGCTGCAGAACTAATCCAGGTCTGTAAACTCAAGATCCTCCGTGACCTAGAAAACAGGACGTCCACCAACCACACGAGAAAACCCAATCCTCAATGCTCTGAAGCTTTGGTCGTCAACACAGGGCTTGCTGGCCTGGAGCAGGAGTGGACAGCTGGTGGCAAAGCAAGACCACTCCACCACCGGCGGGTAAGTCATGGCTGTGGCCACTGCACCTGGGCCCTGGGAGCCTTAGGAGAGACCACATGGGCATCTGTAGCCGCGCCCTCCACCCGGGACACCACCTTCTGATGAGCACTGTGCAAAGGGATCGCTGAATAGGGTTTAGCAGTAAATTCTATGTAATCAGCGGAATCGGTAGCAGGAAATGTGGAAATAAAAGAGACCAAAAACACAGAGCTGCATGGGGAAAGCTGGTTTATTTGGCTCTCATGGGTTCAGAGAATGACTCTGGGACCCCAGACTTCTCTGTGGGGATGGGCAAGTTCAGCAAGAGCTCCAGATCATCCTTTCACATTCTCGATCCAGAATTGAGAGGGTTCACCGAGCATGCTTTTCACCAGCCCCAAGTGCAGAAGACCAACCGAGGACTCATCCGGGGAGGGTACAGGCGTGGCCCCGTCTGCACTGGGAGCAGCGGGTCTGGACGCTCGTGGTCAGCAGCAGGAAGGGATGCTGCAGGAGATGCGTTTGCAGAGGACGCTGGTGCAGGAGGGCTGGCAGCACCCAGAGGACTGGCAGGAGGGGGGCCACACACACAACGGGCCTGCAGCTCACAGGCACACACACAGAGGACTGGCATCTCACAGGCACGCACAGGGCTGGCTTGAAGCTCACGGGCACACACACGGAGGACTGGCAGCCCACGGGCACGCAGCAGGATGCCTGGCAGGAGCTGGGCACGCAGCAGGCTGGCTGGCAGCCTGAGGAGCAGCTGGTGTGGCACATGGTGGCGTGTGGCTGGATAAGGTTGAGGCAGAGGGCAGTGATGTCTGGAGATGGCTTCCCCCGGGCAGCCTTTATACCTGGACCCAGGCATCCCCCAGCACAGAAGCACAGCTGTCATCTTCCTTGTTTTCTTCCTCAGTGCTGTCTCCTGGAGGTTGATTTTCTGTTATAGGTGTCTCTGGGTTTTGTTTGGCCCTTAGCTTCATGAATAATTACACCTTCTTCAAGCTCTTGGTATGCTTGGAAACCTGCCAGAGTATTTTCCTGGCTTCATCTAGATTCTTCCTTGTTCTTTAAAATTATACCCGAGTTACTTTTGTGAGATTCCAAAAATTTAGTTCTCCAGGTTTTCCTCTCTGTGTGATGATGGTCCTTAAGTGACAGAAGTTTACACTCCTCCCATGGCTCAGGAAGGCTCCATAGTCGATGTGAAGCAGAACAGCGCATGTCCAGCTGATCTGTGGGTGTCCTGAGAGCTTAGAGCTGGATGAGAGAGTCAGCAGATGGAGAAGGCACATGGAAATCACTTGTCCATAGGATAGGTGGGACAAAGAGTATAGGTCACAGAGAACTTCCTGTGAGTGCTGACCATGGATCTTTGCCTTGAGAAATCCTCCTAGTTAAGAACCAAGATGAGTCAACACCACTAGCCCTCCTGCATGGAGACACAGCTCTAAGGAAATCAAGCTGGTCCAAGCATGTTCCCAGGGAAGGATGTGAGGCCAGTGAAGGGTTCCATGGCCAGCCACAGCAAGATATGTGTGAGCTGAATACAAAATATTGCAAAGGCTAGAATGACTTCTGGCCATGTTCAGCAGAAAGCCATGTGCACCCTGTACTGCAGGGACAGTAGAATCTCTGAGCCTACAGACATCAACACCAGATCACTTGGAACTTGGCACCATGATAACAGAACGAAGGAAAAAGCCACGTGATTATCTCAATTGATGTAGAAAAGGCATTTCACAAAATTCAAGATGCTTTCATGATGACAACCATCAACAAAGAATAGAAGAAAACTAACTCAAGACAATACAAGCCATAGCAAGCCTCATACTCAATGTTGAAAGACTGAAAGCTTTTTCTCTAATATTGGGAACAAACTCAGCATAGTACTGGAAGTTTTACTAAGAGCAACTAGGCACTTTAAAAAAAAAAAAAAAAAAAAAAAAAAGGAAGAAACAAATAAAAAGCTTCCAAATTAGAAAGCAAGAAGTAAAGTTAACTCTGCTCACAGATGATATGATTTTAATGTAGAAAACCCTAAATATTCAAAAAAAACCCCTGCAAGAAGTAATAAATGAATTCAGCAAAGTAGCAGGATACAAAAGTAAAACACAAAAATCAGTTCTACTTCCACAAACTAACAAGCACAATCTCAAAAGAAAGTACAATAACAATTGCATTTACAATACATTAAAAAGAATAAAATACTCAGGATTTAACCAAATGAGTAAAATAATTGTACAACAAAAACTACAAAACATTGTTGAAAGAAATTAAAGGCAACATAAATAAGTGGAAACACATCCCATATTCATGGATTAGAACTTAATATTGTTAATATGTCCATACTAACCAAAGCAATCTACAGATTCAATGCAATCTCTGTCAAAATCCCAAGGATATTTCTTGCAGAAATAGAAAAACCCATCCTAAAATGTATGTGGAGTCACAAGGGACCCCAAATAGCCAAATGAATCTAAATAAATAAATAAATAAAAACACACAGAGAGCTGGATGATCCACACTTTCTGATTTCAAAACTCACTACAAAGCTACAGTAATCAAAACTGTGGTGCTAGCATAAAGACATAAACTAATGGAATAGCATAGAGAGCCCAGAAATAAACTCTCACAACTACAGTCAAATAATTTTCAAAGAGGTTGTCAAGACCTTTCAATGAGGGAAAGACAGACTTTATAACAAATAGCACAGGAAAAACAGGATATCCACACACGATAGATTGTTTTTAACCCTTACCTCACACCATATGCAAAATTAATTCAAACTGGATCAAAGATAGAGAATCTCAGTAGAGAAATTGAAACTACTTTTTAAATGGGAATGCTAGAACTAAAAAGTGCAATGCTGATATTTTTAAATCCACATGATGTACATAACAGTAGAATGAGATGGAATGAGAGTCCATGAACTTGAAGGCACATCAACAGAAATTATCCAAAATAAAGGAGAGGAAGAAAAAGAATTAAGAAAAATGAAAAAAGCCTGTGAGACATCATTAAACAGCATCACATATATGTAATATCAAACTAAGGAAAAGAGAATAATATTGAACCATAAACATGTTTTAAAGAGATTATGTACAAAATTCCCCCACATTTGATTTTAAAAGGAAAAATAATAATCCCTTACAGATCTCAGAATCTAAAAAAGAAAAAAAAGCAACAGTGGGATAAATGCATAGAAAACCACATCTGGGCACATAATAATTAAAGTGGTAAAAACCAAAAATGAACAAAAAAACTTAAAAGTAATGAGAGAAAAAGACACTTCACAGACAAAAAAACAAGGACAAGAGCACTCCTGACTCATCAGAAACAATGGAGGCCAGAAAGACAATGGGACAACTTCTTTAACACACTGAATGACAAAATTTGCCCACCCATAATTCTATATCTATTTTTTTAAATCCTTCCCAACTGAGATCTAAATAAAAACATGCTCAGAAGAGCAAAAGCTGAGAGAAGTCTTCATATGCAGAAACACATTACAAGCAATGTGGACGGATGTCCTTTGGGTTGAACAGGATGAGACCAGGTGGTCCCTGACCCACAGGAAGGAGTTAGGAGCACAGGGGATGGGAAAGAGCAGGTGAATATGGAAGACTTGTCTTTGTAATTTCTTCTGTAATTGACTTGTAAGGCAACCAACCTTTTTCAGACAAGACGGTCCATCCTTCCCTCCTGGCTCTCAAGTGACCAGATATCACAATGCACTGGACACCCCAACCCCCACTTCCCCTGCCCCTTGTCCCCAAGATTCCAGACAGGGGCCAGTGGAAGGGGGCACAATGGCTCTCCAGATGTCACTCTTGAGCCCAGGGGTTTCCTTCCATCTCTTGGGAAGCAACTGGCTCACATAATACAACAAAGTAAAGTAAATTGAAAAGGAGAAAAACACAAAAAGGTGCCACAACCACAAGGATGACAGAGCAGTCTCAGGACAGCCTGGAGCTGGCCAGACCCCTGGGGTCAGGAACACCACGGACTCAAGAGAGTACTTGTGGGGTGGCCACAGTGTGACTGTGGATGCCTTAATGACACAGCAGAGAACGTCAGCTAGGAACCACAGGTACCATGGTTACTCTTCTAGAAAGTAACAGAATAAGGGACACACAATCCCAACAGTGGCTGCCCCAAGAAGTTCATGGTAAATTATTGATGAAGTTCTAGTTTCTGTGTCAGGTAGTGGGGTTCATGGTTCATGGTGGGGGGCTTGTTATAATCATCAATAACTGATCAATCAATAACAAGTGGGCAGGCTCAAGAAGCCTGACTAGAGGCACCTGACACTTGTCTCTTCCACAAAGAAGAACCCAAAAGAGTGAGTAGGTAACAAGATTGTGAATGGAACATCTAAGAAGAGACACTGGAATTCAGCAGAAAAGAAACAGGAAATACCTGAAGCACAGGAGGAGGAGGAAGGGAGGCAGCTGGCCCAGCTGGAATCAGTCGGGAGCCCCCAGTGCAGGGAAATGGTAAGCAAGAGATTCCCAGCTGTCTACATTTCCACCATGGACTCAGCATGGATCCGAAACCCTAGCCATGGGAGAGTCTCTTGTTCTTCACAGGCCCTGAGACTTACATAGGAATTTGCTTGGATACCTCATATGGCATTGCTCCAGAGAAAGCCCATGCTGCAACCCACACACACCTACCAAATCCCGAGCAGCTGTAGCATGGTGCCATTTTGAGAGCCCAGCCCCTGATAGTCTGCATCTTGCCCTGGCACCCAACAGACGCTGCATGTCCACATCCCTGAAGCCCTACTGAATCCCCCCGCCCCCTGCCGACCCGGGAGGGCTGCAGGAACGCAATACCAGCTGGACGCACCAATAAGACAGAGTCCCAGCACTCTAGCACATAGAGTCCTACACCCCAGAGAATGGGCAGTGTAGCACCCTGGGGAGGCTCCCCCAAGAACAAAGAGAGAAAGCACATGCCCTCCAGAGCCTGGAGATGCCTGTCTGGGGCTGCTGACAGCAAATCTGCCCCCCACAAGCTGCAGGGCCACTGTGCACAAGCATGTGCCTTAAGGATACGTTGTTCCCATACACCACCTGTGCTACTGCCTCTGGTTGCCAAAGAAACATGCTCCCCCAGAGCCTGAAAGCTGCTGCTGGGCTGCTCCCCCCTAACAACAACCCCATGCCCCAGCAGTAGGGTCACCGTGCACTTGCATGAACCCTAAGTACAGGCTTTCCCCACCCACTGCCATAAATTAGCCCACCCTACTCACCATAGCCTACATCCGTGCATGCTGTATGGCCTGGCACTGCACCCCTAGTGCCCAAGCACACCATCTGGTGGCCTGGTGATCCCCCCCCAACCCAGTCTACCAATGATGGCCATCTATGCACTCCTCCCAGGCACCTAAGGATGGGCCCACCCAGCCTGCCACTATCACCAGCACGCACTTGCATGTGCCACCTGGGAGCTTGGGGATGGGCCTGCTCAGCCTGCCCACAGCCACCACTAACATTAGTGAGTGCTATCTGAGAGCCCAAAGGCTGTCCCACCATTGCTATTACCATCATCCATGTCAGGCACACTGCCCAGGAGCCTGTGGACCTGCCCCTGCATCCAGTCTACTGCTGCCACTGCTAGCACACAAGCGAGCTGTCTGGAGGCCCAAGAATCAGCCTGCCTGGACATTGTAACACCAGTGCCAGCATATGCTACACAGGGGCCTAAGGACAGGCACTTCTGGCCCACTGCTGCCACCACTGGGGCCTGAGATCTGGCCAACCTGGTGTTTCTGACCCCAGCAAAGCCTCACCACAGCCTCCACTGACAATCACAGCCAAGTCACTGAGGAAATCACAAACTCTACTGATGCTGTTCACAGCCAAAGAAATCATAGAGACTAAACTGCTGCATGCACCCAGAATCAAAGCTGAAGTATCCCACCCAGCCACCACCATAAACACATCTTCAGGAAAATCTTCCCATACAAAAGCCAGTCCCAAAAATTGGAAGAAGTGATTGTTATACCAGATGCACAGATATCAACATAAGGACTCAAGAAATACAAAAAAAAAAAAAAAAAAGAAGGAATGTCACATCTCCAAAGGGACAAAATAATTCTACAACAGATTCAAATGAAAAAGAAATGTATGAATTACCAAAAAAATAATTCAAAATAATGATATTAGAGATGTTCAGTGAGATATAAAAGAACATAGAAAAACAGTACAAAGAAACCAGAAAAACAATTCAGGATATGAATTAGAAAGTCACCAAATAGATAGACATCATAACCAAAGAATCAAACAGAAATCCTGGAAGTGAATAATTCAATTCATGAAATAAAAAGTCCATTTGAGAGCTTCCACAATACAACAGATTAAGCAGAAGAAAAACTTTTAGAAGTTGAAGAGTGGCCTTTTGAAACAATTCAGACAAAAAGAAGAAAGAAAACTAAACAAAGCCTTTGTGACATATGGAACACTATCAAGTGACCAAATATTATAATATTGGGTGTTCCAGAAAACAAAGAAAAGCCCAAAGGCATAAAAAAACAATGTAGCAAAATGATAGGTGAAAATTTCCCTAGTCTAGCAAGAGATTTAAACATTCAGATGCAGGAAGCTCCGAGATCCTGATACGGTTTGGATTCCTATCTCCACCCAAATGTCATGTTGAATTGTTATCCCCCAGTGTTGGAGAAGGGGTTGAGGGGGGAGGTGATTTGGTCATGGGGACACTTCCCCCTTGCTGTTCTCATTATAGTGAGTTCTCACAAGATCTGGTTGTTTAAAAATGTGTAGTACCTCCACCATTCTCTCTTCCTTCTGCTCAAGCCAGGTAGGACATTCTGGCTTCCCATTTGCCTTTTGCTATCATTATGAGTTTCCTGAGGCTTTTGAAACCACAATTCCTATACAGGCTGCAGAACCATGAGCCAACTAATCCTCTTTTCTTTATAAATTATCCAGTCTCAGGTAGTTCTTTATAACAATGCAAGAACGTAATAATACAGATCCCCAAATAGATACAATTCAAAAAGGTCTCCTCCATGGCACGTTACAGTCAAACTGTCAAAAGTCAAAGACAGGGAGAGAATTCTAAAAATAGCAAGAAGAAAGCAACTAGTCACATATAAGGAAATCCCTGTCAGACTAAAACTGGATTTCTCAGCAGAAACCCTAAAGGTCAGAAGATAATGGGATGGTATATTCAAAGTGCCAAAAGAAAGAAACTGACAGCCAAGGATACTATACTCAGCAAAATTATCCTTCACAAATAACGGAGAAATAAAGTCTTTCCTGGACAATCAAAAGCTGAGGGTACTCATCACCACTGGACTGGCCATATAAGAAATTCTTAAGAGAATATAACAATCCTAAATCTATATGCACCCAACACCAAAAGAGCAAACATTATTAGATCTAAAGGAAGAGACAGATTCCAATAAAATAAGTTAAGGACTTCAACACCACACCCTCACCATTAGACATATTATCCAGACAGAAAATCAGCAACAAAAAAAATTGAATTTAAACTGAACTTTCAAACAAATGGACCTAATAGACATTTAAAGAACATTTCATCCAACAGCTGAAAAATACATATTATTCTCATAAGCACATGGAAGATTATCCAGGACAGACCCTATGTCTGGCCACAAAACAAGTCCCAACTAACTTTAAAAAATCAAAATCATATCAAGTATCTTCTCAGACTACAATAATTAAAACTAGATATCAATAACAAGAAGAGCTTTGGAAACTGTACAAATATGTGGATATTGAATGACACGCTCCTGAAAGATTATTGGGTTAATGAAGAAATTAATAAGGAAATCAAAAATTTTCACACAAAAAATGAATGGGTAAACCCAATATATCAAAACCTATAGGCTACAACAAAAACAGTGCTAAGAGAGATGTTAGTCGTATAAATGCCTACATCAAAAAGGTAGATGTGGTGGTGCCTATAGTCCCAGCTACTAGGGAGATTGAGGTGACAGTGTCACCTGAGCCCAGGAATTTAAGGCCAGTGTGAGCAACGCAATAAGACTCCATCTCAAAAAAAAAAAAAAAAAAAAAAAAGTAGAAAGATTTCAAATAAGCAATCTAATGATGCACCTCAAGGAACTAGAAAAGAAAGAACAAACCAAATCCAAAACTAGTAGAAGGAAAGAGACAATAAAGAATACAGCTAAACAAAACAGACTTTACAAAATACAAAGAATTAACAAAACAAAAAGTTGATATTTTAAAAAGATAAACAAAATCAATAAATAGCTAGCTAAGCTGACCAAGCAAAAAAGAAAGAAGACCCCAATACACAAAATCAGGAATGAAAAAGGAGACATTACAACAGATACCATGGAAATACAAAAGATCATCTGGCTGGGCTCATGCCTATAATCCTAGCACTTTGGGAGGCCAAGGCAGGTGGATCTCACTTGAGCCCAGAAGTTTGAGACCAGCCTGGGAAACATGGCAAACCTCCAACTCTATAAAAAATACAAAAATTAGTCAGTTATGGTGGCATATACCTATAGTTTCGGATACTCAGAAGGCCGAGGTGGGAGGATCACCTGAGCCCAGGAGGTCAAGGCTGTGGTGAGCCATGACCATTCCACTGCACTCCAGTCTGGGTGACAAAGGGAGACCCTGTCTTTAAAATAAGGAAATCTAAAATATCATCAGAGACTATACTCTAAAAACACTGGAAAACCTAGAGGAAATGTATAATTTCCTGGACATACACAACCTACCAAGATTCAAGCAAAAAGAAATAGAAAACCTAAACAGACCACAATGAGTAACAAGAGTGAATCAGTAATAAAAAATCTGCCAGCAAAGAAAAGCCCAGGCCTGAATGGCTTCACTGCCAAATTGTACCAAACACATGAACAACCAACATTAATTCTCCTCAAATTGTTCCAAAAAATTGAAGTGGAGGAGGAATTCTTCTTAACTCATTCTATGAGGCCAGCATTACCTTGATACCAAAACCAGACAAAAACACAGCAAAAAAAGAAAATTACAGTCCAATATGCCTAATGAACACAGATGCAAAACTCAGCAAAATCTAGCAAACTGAATCTAGCAGCCCATCAAAAAGATAATATACCATGATCGAGTGGGAATTATCCTACAGATGCAAGGGTGATTCAATATACACAAATCAATAAACATGATACGCCACATCAACAGAATGAAAGACAGAAATCATATAATCATCTCAATAGATGCAGAAAAAGCCTCTGACAAAATTCAATATCCTTTATGATAAAAACACTCAACAAACCATGCACAGAAGAAACATACCTCAACATAGATAAAGGCCATTATGACAAAACCACAGCTAACATCATATTAAATGGAAAAAAGCTGAAAGCCTTTCTTCTAAGAACTGAGACAGGGATGCCTATTTTTATCACTCCTATTGATATGGTTTGGCTCTGTGTCCCTACCCAAATCTCATGTTGAAATGTAATCTCCAATGCTGGAGGTGGGGCCTGGTAGGAGGTGATTGGGATCATGAGGGCTATTTCTCATGAATTGTTTAGCGCCATCCCTCTGGGTGGTATTGTCATAATAGTGAGTTCTTGTGAGATCTGGTTGTTTAAAAGTGTGTGGCACCCTCTCCCACCCCACATCGCTCCAGACGTGTAAAGCATTGGCACCCCTTTTGCCTTCTGCCATGATTGTAAACTTCCCCGAGCGCTCCCCAGAAGCAGAAGCCTCTATGCTTCCTGTAGAGCCTGCAGAACGATGAGCCAATTAAACCTTTTTACTTTATAAGTTACCCAGTATCAGGTATAGCTTTATAGCAATGCAAGAATGCACTAATACACCTATTCAACATAGTACTGGAAGTCTAAGCCAGTGCAATCAGTAAAGAGAAAGAAATAAAAGCCATCCCAATTGGAAGAGAGGAAGTCAAATTGTCCCTCTTTGCACATGACATGATTTTATATTTAGAAAAACCTAAAGACTCCACCAAAAAACTTTTATAATTGATAAACAAATTTAGTAAAGTTGCAGGATACAAAATCAATATATAAAAATCAGTAGCATTTTGATACACCAATAACAAACTAGCTGAAAAAGTAAGCAAAAAGGCAATCCATGAAGGCTAAAACAACTCCATCTTGGATGCTAATCTGCCATATTGACTTCTTATTAACCTGATCTGGGAGGGCCGCTAAGATTTCCAGTTTATCTACTGTTCCTTGTATAAGAGCACATACTATAGATCCTGCTTCAAAACAACCTTGATGTTATTGTACTTCAATTGATCCACATAGCCCTTCTAAATCATGTCTACCCTTTCCTTATATATAAGCCTTGTGTCTGGGGGGTAATGGCACAGGGATCCACCAGCTTATCTTACCACCACCCAAGACACAGACATGGCTTCTGTTTAAGTCCTTATTAAATGTTTCTTTATGAGAAACTGGACTTGTCAGCCTCTTTCTGTGACCTCTCAGCTTCCTTGAACTTTGGGGGTAGGATTGCACAAACCTTCCCCACCATGTAACACAATCTCATTCACAATAGCTATTTTAAAAATAAAATACCTGGCAATAAATATAACTGAAGATGTGAAAGAACTCTGCAAGGAAAACTACAAAACACTGATAAAATAAATGGAAGAAGACACAAGCAAATGGAAAGACATTCCATGTTCATGGATCAGAAGAAATGATATTGTTAAAATGACCATACTACCAAAAGCAATCAACATACTCAATGAAATCTCTATCAAAATGCCAAGGACATTTTTCACAGAAGTAGAGAAAACCAGTCCTAAAATTTATATGGAACCAAAAAAAGATCCTGAAAAGCCAAAGTTATCCTGAGCAAAAAGAACAAACCTATAGGCATCACACCACCCGACTTTGAAATATATCACAAGGCTAAACAGCATAGTATTGGTATAAAACGAGGCACATAGATCAATGGAACAGAATAGAGAACCCAGAAATAAATCCATATATTTACAGCCAACTGATTTTCAATAAAGGTGCCAAGAACATACAACAGAGAAAGGACACCCTCTTCAATAAATGGTGCCGGGAAAACTGGACAGCCACATGCAGAACAATGAATCTGGACCCCTACCCCTCATCAAATACAAAAATCAACTCAAGATGGATCAAAGCCTTAAACATAAGACCAAAAACTATAAAGCTACTGGAAGAAAACACAAATGAAATGCTCCAGGACATTGGCCTAGGCAAAGAGTTTACGGCTAAGATGACAAAAACATAGGCACCAAAAACCAGAATAGACAAATGGGACTACATTACACTGAGAAGCTCTGCACAGCAAAGGAAACAGTCAACAGAGTGGAGAGACAGCCTGCTTCATGGTAGAAAATATTTGTAAACTGTGCATCTGACAAGTGACTAATATCCAGAATATACAAGGAACTCCAACAACCCAACAGCAACAACAACAACAAAACAAATAATTGCATTAATAAATGGGCAAAGCACCCGAACAGGCATCTCTTGAAAAAAGACAAACAGCCAAAAGGTATATGAAACAAAGCTCACCATCACTAATCATCAGGGAACTGTAAATCAAAACTACGAGATAGCATCATCTGACCCCAATTACAATGGCTGTTATCAAAAAGACAAAAAAACCAGATGCTGGTAAACGTGGAAAAAGGGAACTCTTAGACATCATTTGTGGAGATGCAAATTGGCACAGCCATGATCAAAAACAGTATAGAGATTTCTCAGAAAACTAAAATAAAATGACCATACTATCCAGCAATCCTACTACTAAGTATTTATTCAAAGGATGGGAAATTGGCATAGCAAAAAGATACCCTGTACCCCTGTTTATTGCAGCACTATTCACAAAAGCAAAGATACAGATTCAACCTAAGTATCTATCAATAAATAAATGAATAAAGAAACTGTGGTATATATACATAATGGAATCTTATTTGACCATAAAAAGAATGAAGTCCTGCCATTTGCAGGAATGTGGATGGGACCGGAGGTCATTAAAGACAAATATCACATGTTCTCACTCACACGTGGGAGTTTACAAAGTTGATCTCATGGAAGTAGGGACTAGAATGAGAGTTCCCAGAGGTGAAGAAGGGTGTGCGTTAGTGGGGGAAGTGAGTTTGGTTAATGGGTGCAAACATAGACTTACACAGAAAGAATAAGTTCTAACATGTGATAGCAGCACAGCATGACTGTAGTTAACATATTGTATCTTTTAAATCAGCTGGAACGGAGAGTGTACAATGTTCTCAACACAGAGAAATGATAGACAAAGTGAGGAATATCCCTGATTTCATCATTACATATCCTCTGTGTGTAAAGTATTACAGGTACCCCATAAATATGTAAAAATATTATGCTTCGATTTTTTAAGTACCTTATGTAGATCAGTGATGGGAGTGTGTGTGCAGAACGATCCAGGTCTGTAAACCTAAGCTCCTTCGTGACCTGGGAAACAGGACGTCCACCAACCACATGGGAAAACCCAATCCTCAATGCCGAGGCTTTGGCCTTCCACACAGGGCTTGCTAGACTGGAGCAGGAGTGGACAGCGGTGGGGAAGCAAGACCACTCCACCACAGGCGGGTAAGTCATGGCTGTGGCCACTGCACCTGGGCCCCAGGGGCCTTAGGAGAGACCACATGGCCATCTGCAGCCGCGCCCTCCACCCGGGACACCACCTTCTGATGAGCACTGTGCAAAGGGATCACTGAAGAGGGTTTAGCAATAAATTCTATGTACAGCAGAATAGATAGCGGGGGAACACAGGAATAAAAAAGAAAGGCCAGAAACATGAGCTGCATGCGGAATGCTGGTTTATTTGGCTCTCATGGGTTCAGAGAATGACTCTGGGACCCCAGACTTCTCTGGAGGGACGCGCAGGGTCAGCGAGGGCTCTAGATCATCCTGTCACATTCTCAACCCAGAATTCAGAGGGTTCACCGAGCATGCTTTTCACCAGCCCCAAGTGCAGAAGACCAACCGAGGACTCATCCGGGGAGGGTACAGGCGTGGCCCCATCTGCACTGGGAGCAGCGGGTCTGGACACTCGTGGTCAGCAGCAGGAAGGGATGCTGCAGGAGATGCGTTTGCAGAGGACGCTGGTGCAGGAGGGCTGGCAGCACCCAGAGGACTGGCAGGAGGGGGCCACACACACAACGGGCCTGCAGCTCACAGGCACACACACAGAGGACTGGCATCTCACAGGCACGCACAGGGCTGGCTTGAAGCTCACAGGCACACACACGGAGGACTGGCAGCCCACGGGCACGCAGCAGGATGCCTGGCAGGAGCTGGGCACGCAGCAGGCTGGCTGGCAGCCTGAGGAGCAGCTGGTGTGGCACATGGTGGCGTGTGGCTGGATAAGGTTGAGGCAGACGGCAGTGATGTCTGGAGATGGCTTCCCCCGGGCAGCCTTTATACCTGGACCCAGGCATCCCCCAGCACAGAAGCACGCCTGCTGTCTTCCTTGTTTTTCTGCCTCAAGGCTGTTTCCTGGAACTCAGTTTTCTGTTGTAGATGCTCATGTTTTTTATTTGGCCCTTAGTTTCATAACTAATTGCACCTTCTTCAAGCGCTTGGTACGTCTGGGAAAGCTGCCCAACGTTATCAGTGATGCACAGGCGGTTTTAGACCCAACTGACTGATACCTGCCTCCCTTAGTCCTGCACTGAGGCAGACATGACTGGTTCTCAGAGGACCTCCTCGAACCACAGCTTCCGTTGCATCAAGGAGAAACTGGGGAGAGACCAGAAGTGAACACGGACAACGTAACCCCTGCCGCCGGGAGTGTGCAGTCTATCAGCAGCACAGTCTGAGATTTATAAGACGCCCGTTTTCAGGCAGCAGTCAACCAGCAGTGCAGGCTGTGATTCCTGAGAGAGCAGAAACTTAGGAGAAAGACGAAACTCCCACGTCCCAGCTCTCTGCTGGGGCAGGCTTCCAAAGGGCAGTGTTAGCAGCTGGAGTTGGAGCAGAATACAGTTGCCGAGGAGGGAGGGGCCGGTGCCCAGGCAGTCGAAGCCCTGGAGTCTGAGGAGCAGGGGAAGCGAAAGGAAGGGTCGGTGTGGAGAGCAGGCCCCGTCGTGTGAGAGTCGGCTGAGAATCTGGGGGATGGGGCAGGGATGTACCTTCCCAGGGCAAGGCCGCCACAGACTCACCAGAGAGAAGCTTCTCACGAGAGAGAAGCTGCTAGAGGAATGAGAGTGGAGCCCTCGCTTCAGCCCCCGTGCCAACATCCAGCCCAGACCCCCTACAGCCCAGCACCAAATGAGTATGGACCACAGACCGGAGTGAGACCCGCCCAGGCCAGCCCGAGCAAAGCCGAAACCAATCCAGAATAGGCTTTTTAGGGAAGACAGTATGGAATGTGAGTCCCACCAAGATACAGTGTTCCAAGTTGTAGATACTTCCCAGAGATCCATCCAGCAAAGTGTCCAACAAACACCACACAAGGTCAAGGTCATCCTCCAGTAACGGACGGCTAGAACAAAAATCAGAAACACAGCAGAGCCCAGGGTCTGTAAATGCCTTATTATGACAGCTCACATACAATCAAAATCATCAGATACTGGCCAGGCACAGTTGTTCATGCCTGCAGTCCCAGCACTTTGGGAGGCCAAGATGGGAAGATTGCTTGAGGCCAGGAGTTTGAGACCAGCCTGGGCAACATAGTGAGACTCTGTCTCGACAAAAAATGTTTAAAAATTAGCCCGACATGGTAGCACATGCTCGTGGTCCCAGCTACTCGGTAAGTTGACGTGGGAAGACCTATTGAGCCTGGATGGTAGGGGTTGCAATGAGTTATCGCACCACTGCACTCCAGCCAGGGCAACAGAGCAAGACCCTGTCTCAAAAAAAAAGTCATCGGATATCAAAAGATATAGGAAAATGTAATTCACTGTTAAAAACAGAAAAAAAACCAAAGATGGTGTAGCTATTGGACATAGCACACGATGACTGTAAGCAGCTGTTATACACGTGCTCCGAAACTCCAGGAAAACCACGCTCAGATCATTAGAGGAAAGCACCATCTTCATGAATGGATAAAGAGGGAATCTCAGTAGAGAACTGAAACTATTTTTTTAAATGGGAATCCTAGAACTGAAAAGTACAACAGTTAAAATTTTTAAATACACCAAATTTGAATTCAAAAAACAACAACTTACAAATCCAGGAATCTCAGAAAAACCCCAGTAGGATAAAAATAAAGAAAACCACATCCAGGCAGATAATAAAGTGATGAAAACCAAAAATGAAGACAAAAATCTCAAAAGTAGGGGCAGGAAGACACTTTCCATACAAAGAAACAAGGATAAGAGAAACACCTGACTTCTCGTCGGAAACAATGGAGCCCCATCTTTAAAATACTGAGCAACAAGAGCTGGGAACCCAGAACTCTGCATCTATGAAGAACGTCCTTCAAAAGCGAGATTGAGGCGGGGACTGTGGCCGACATTTCTAACACCAGCAGTTCAGGAGGCCAAGGCAAGAGGATCACTTGAGTGCGTGAGTTGTAGACCAGCCTGGGCAATAAGTGAGACTTCATTTCTACAAAAAGTTTAAAAATTAGCCAGGCATGGTGTGCACCAGTAATAACTATTCAGGAGGATGAGGCAGGAGGATTGCTTGAGTCCAGGAGTTGGAAGCTGCAGTGAGGTGTGACTGCACCATCACACTTCAGCCTGGGGTGACAGAGCAAGAAGGGTCTCAAAAAAAAACCCAGAAACTGAGATTGAAGTGAAAACTTGTTCAGAAGAGCAAACGCTAGAGAAATCCTCCCCCGCAGATGTGCGCGGCAGGCAGCATGGACGGATGTCCTTTAGGTTAACTAGGACGAGGCCAGGTGGACCCTGACCTGCAGGAAGGAGTCGGGGGCACAGGGGAAGGTAAAGGAGCAGGTAAATATCAAAGACACGTCCTCGTTCTTCTGTCATCGACTCATAAGACAACTAACCTTTAAAATGTATTATTTGGTGACTAGGTCACATAGGAACATGTGGTCACTGTGGCTGCCCCCAATTCTCTTTGTTTTTAAGTGTGATTTTGCACTATAGCCAGGGGAAAGGAGTGGCCTGTGACAGGGCTGACCATGTGGCCTCGCCTGGTTGCTCCCTAGGCCTCAAGGTCACTCCCACCACATGGCCAAGGATTGGCTCTGGGTCCATAGACTTCCAAGTTCTGTCCGCAGCTCTGAGACCTCACTTGGTCTTCAGCCTTGGAGGGGGTTTTATTAACGTGGTGTCTGACTTGTCCAAAGGCTTCCTGGCAGGAATCCGCTGTACCCACCACCAGCAGGCACAGGAGGACCCACACAGGAGCAGAGGGTACCCCTGGAAGCTGCCCGGGCTGGAGGGGCCTAGCTCTGCCCTGAGAGATGGCTCATCCGCTACCATGTGACAACACCCTAGAGTAAAGTGCTGTGGGTACTCCATCTAAGAGAACAGCTGGGAGTGTGCAGCAGAGCACACGGAGGAGCATGTCACCCACACTCCTGCCCGCTGCTTCCCCGTGTGCAGGGCCTTCCTGGAATTCCACGCCAGCTCCTCACTTTCCCCCAAGCTGCCTCTGCAGGGGTGAAAACGTTCAGACCCTCAGCGTGGGAGAGGAGCCAGGCACGAGTAGCTCAGGCACCTCCTCCACGATGGGTCCTCCTGGGCTCCATCTGCAGAGGAGGTGGCCTGTGGCCGCTAGTGCTACTCATGTTGAGGTGGGCACTTCTGAGGTGTGGTGTAGGGGGCCCATGGTGATCACACGTTTAAGCCATGCTCTGCAGAGGCCGGCATGGCTGACGTTTCCATCTGCCTGTCCATCACTCTTCTCTGTCCCAGCTGGCTCAGGACTTGAGGATGAGTCACTTATTGAACCCTTGAGCCCCGTATAATTTGGCACAGTGGTAACGACCATGGATTCCAGAGTAAAGGAAGCAGTCTGGATCCCTGCGTCTCTGCTTGAAGTGACGCGGACACACACCCATCCTGCAAACGCTCTACGACCTGCAAATTGCACATCTGTAAAATGGGGTCTCGGCCACCCCAAATGCTGGCAAGGATGAATGAGATAACCCCATAAGATGCCAATCCCAGCCTGGCACAGCACTAGACCTCTGCGCATTGCTGTTACCCCAACCATCATCATTATCATTCCACAGTATGGAGCCTGGTAGCTTGGCTCTCGTTACTTGGGAAGACCCTATTGATGACTGAGCTTCTCAGTCTAAACAGGTTCCTGGTGCAGTGAGTGTGATTGTGCTGTGTGCGCTCCAGATGGCATTTCCATTGGGGGGCCTTGAGCATCCATGAGGTTGGCCCCTGGCCTCACTGACAGCCCTTCACCAGCTACCCCTGGCTCTGTTTCCTAGAAACACACGGTCTGCTGAGTCCTGGGAGCCCCCAGCTCAGAGTTTCCTGAACTGAGTAACCTCAACAAGAAAACCCAGAAAGATCAACAGGAGAGGGCAGAGGAGGAAAACCCCATGAGGAAGATGGCCCAGGCCTCGCTGCCAGGATGCCCGTGGCCTGCCCTGGCTCCACGCTGCGTCCCCCGACCTGCTGACCACCCAGGGCTGTGGGACCCCCTGCTGCTGCCTGGCCCCCGTGCCGCTCTGCTGTGCTGGCCCCTGTGCAGGGCGTCCGCCTCCTGCCAGCCCCCTGCCGCATGCTCAGATGGAGCCTGTTTGTGGCTGCCTGGTTCAGGTCCTCCAGCTGCCCCTCCTGCCCCTCCCGGCCTGCAGACCTGGACCTGCCACAGCAGCCTGCTGCTGACGGATTATCCCGATAATCAACTCCTGCTATTGTTTACCAAAACCTTCCTCCCATTATCAGAACCCCCCTTGCACTTCTCAGTACCCTGTGCCGGGCCCTCCTCCCACAGCGGCTGGAATTCCCCTGAGCACTCGTGGGCAACAAGGCTTCGTCCCCTATCAAAAATAAGTCTCTCTGCTCCTCAATACCAGGTCTTTAAAAAATTTCCCTGAAGCTGTTTCTCATTGTCCTTTGCCATCCTGACCAAGACAATGTCAGCACAGGGTCCATCCTGTCCTCCTCGGTCGCTGCTCAGAGGTGGAGCTTGCCCCTGGGATGCTGGGAAGCCGCTCTGAGAAAAGCAGTGGCTGAAGCTGCTGAGGCCAAAGGGGCCGTTTCCTGCCCAGTGGTTTCAGATGAGGGCCTCTCACCCCAGGGCTCTTCTGGAGCCTGGAAACCAAGTCTCGGGACAAGGGGCTGCAGAAGGAGGAGGCTGAGCCTGGGGGACCTGCTGGCTGCCCTGGGTGTCTGCAGGGCTTTTCCCCAGCATGCATTTCCCCCGAGGCTGGACTGGGGCCACTGAGCCAGCGTGAAGGGAGGTAGATTCCAGCTCAACAGGAGGAAGTGGCCCCCTCAAAGCCAGGGTTCCCGGCGACACACTTGGTGCCTGGTGATTACTTGGCTTCTGGGTGCCGAGGGCTCTGAACGGCAGGCACACTTCTCCCACTGTATTCAAAATAGACAAAAACCACAACGAAACCACGTGTCCGCCAGCCAGTGGATGGATAAACATAGTGGGAGGCAGCCATACAGTGGAAATCACACCTGCACTGAGGGCAGCATTGCTCACGCACACGGCAACAGGAATGCGTCGCAGAAACACCGCGCGGGGGTGGGGAGAGGCTGGCGCAGGAGGACTTGCAGCCTGGCTCCATCGAAATGAGGTTAAAACACAGCGAACCAACTTACACTTTAAAAAATCCTCAACTGTGGCCGTCTCTGGGGGATCGGGTGAAACAGACTGGGGGAGAGTAGAGGAGTTCTGGAGAGGGTGGTAAAGTCCAGGGTCCTGATGGGGCCGAAGCCCGCCCTGCCCTGGGCCTTCAGGGGGCCTGCGTTACCTGTGTTGATGGCTTTGCAAACTTCATCAAATGATACCCTTGAGATTTCTATCATTTCACACGCAGAAACAAACGCTGCACTGGAGTTAACGGCACGTTGCTGAAGTGTCTGAGTGAAGTGGGCGGCCGCTACATGTTGCTGAAGGGTTTGGGTGAAGCGTGAGGTGGTTGTACCTTCCTGGGCAGTGCATGTGAAATGAGGTGTACTGACAGATGTCAGCCTGGGGGGTCAGCACCGATCACGCAGGGCGAGCACCGTGCCAGCCGCAGATCCAGGGCCGGCCTGGGGGTGAGCACCGATCACACAGGGCGAGCGCCGTGCCAGCCGCAGATCCAGGGCCGGCCTGGGGGTCAGCTCCGATCACACAGGGCGAGCGCCGTGCCAGCCCGCAGATCCAGGGCCGGCCTGGGGGTCAGCATCTATCACACAGGGCGAGCACCGTGCCAGCCGCAGATCCAGGGCCGGCCTGGGGGTGAGCACCAATCACACAGGGCGAGCGCCGTGCCAGCCGCAGATCCAGGGCCGGCCTGGGGGTCAGCACCGATCACGCAGGGCGAGCGCCATGCCAGCCCGCAGATCCAGGGCCGGCCTAGGGGTCAGTACCGATCACGCAGGGCGAGCGCCGTGCCAGCCGCAGATCCAGGACCGGTCTGGGGGGTCAGTACCGATCACGCAGGGCGAGCACCGTGCCAGCTGCAGATCAGGCCAGCCGCGTTGATGCCCACTGGCTAATTTTTTCAACTTTTCTGTATGTTTCCATTTTTTCTTTTTTTTTTTCTCTCTTTTTTCTCTTTTTTCTTTTTTCTCTTTCTTTTTTTTCTTTTCTTTTTTTTTCTTTCTTTCTTTTCTTTCTCTTTTTTTTTTCTTTTTTCTTTTTTCTTTTCTCCATTTTTTCATAACAAAAGGAAAATAAAGATAGTTGGGCTTTTCTGTTTGTTTCTTTGTTTGTTTTTCTTTTTCTTTTTCTTTTTTGAGATGGAGTTTTGCTCTTGTTACCCAGGCTGCAGTGCAGTGGCGCAATCTCGGCTCACCACAACCTCCGCCTCCCAGGTTCAAGTGATTCTCCTCCTCAGCCTCCCAAGCAGCTGGGATTACACGTGTGTGCCACAATGCCCAGTTAATTTTTGTATTTTTAGTAGAGACGGGGTTTCTCCATGTTGGTCAGGCTGATCTCAAACTCCCAACCTCAGGTGATCCACCTGTCTCGGCCTCCCAAAGAGCTGAGATTACAAGTATGAGCCACCATGCCCGGCCAGATAGTTTTTAAAAAGTAGTTAAGATGATGAAAATCATAAGCGTTTTCATAAAAAATAGAAGCCATACATGGATTCTTGCTTTGGATGAGAGAACTGGGCTACTATCAGAGGGAAGTAGGGTGCATTTAGAGAATTGGGGCACCCGGCATTCAAGGAGAATAATGGTGGCTCGAGGGTCAGCCAAACGTCCCAGGAGCAGCAGGACTGTCATGAGGAAGCCGACACCCACACAGCACAGCTGCCCTAGGGCAGGATGGCTGACCAGGCCCGCCATTCCCGTCTCCACCTTCCCAAGACCACCACAGGGGAGGGGGAAGTCAGTTTACCAAGGATGAGGGGACTCCAGTAATATAAAGAAAGGCAGCGGGGTGCGTGTGGGCTGCCAGCCAGGGATGAGGTGGGACCCGCCCACCCGGGAGGGAGCCCCATGCAGCCCTGTTTCCTGGCGAGCCCAGCAGAAGGCGAGTGGGGGAGGGGGATGGAAGGTGTGAGCACGGCACCCCCGGCAAGGCCCTCCCAAGGCCCCGAGGGGCACCAGGCACAGTTCTGTCACACTAGCCTCGGCTCCCATCGCTTTTACTCCAAAGTGAGGCTTGCGACTGATGGACCTGCGCCCTAGCACAGAGCACCAGGCCAACCTCCCCCATTCAGGTGGGGGGCTTCTCCAGCAGAAAGTAGACTACACACACAGCAGGAGAGGAGCCCAGGCAGCCCGGACCATACTCACCCCAGCCAGGAGGGAAGCCGGGACCACCCTCGCCCCAGCCAGGAGGGGAAACCGGGACCACCCTCGCCCCAGCCAGGAGGGAAACCGGGACCACCCCCTCATCCTAGCCAGGAGGGAAGCCGGGACCAACCTCACCCCAGCCAGGAGGGAAACTGGGACCACCCTCACCCCACCCAGGAGGGAAGCCGGGACCACCCTCGCCCCAGCCAGGAGGGGAAGCCGGGACCACCCTCACCCCAGCCAGAAGAGAAGCCAGCGGCACAGAAAGAAAGACCAAGATAAATTAATGTATCACTGCACCCAGAGGAAACCAATGGTTTAAGGAACTTAAAAAATCCTAAATACACTCAGACATTCAGGAAGATGTTACATCTATCAAACAAGGACAAGATGCTTTGAAAACGAACAATTAGAACAACTATCCCCAAAATGTCACAGATATTAAACATCTCACAGCTCATTGATATTTAAAACTAAATAGAGAGGCTTGAAGGTAAGTGTATTAGGGTTCTCTAGCGGAACAGAACTAATAGAATATATATATACACACACACAAAGGGGAGTTTATTAAGTATTAACTGACATGGCCGCAAGCTTCCACAATAATAGGTGTCTGCAAGCTGAGGAGCAGGGAGAGCCGGTTCAAGTCTCAAAACGGACGAACCTGGAGTCCGATGCTGGAGGGCAGGAGGTCTCCATCACAGGAGAAAGATGCAGGCTGGGAGGCTAGGCCCGTTCCGCCTTTTCACGTTTTTTCTCTGCTTTATATTCACTGGCAGCTGATTGGATGGTGCCCACCTAGAAAGAGGGTGGGTCTGCCTCTCCCCCGTCTACCGTCTCAAATGTTCATCTCCTTTGGCCAGACCCTCACAGGCACCCCCAGGGCCAACACTTTCATCCTTCAACCCGATCAAGTTGACACTCGGTCCTAACCATCACAGTGAGGTTGAGAAATCTCTCTGATTTGGAACAAAACATCAAAGGAAAATATGAGGAAAAAGTCCCATAAACGACTGACCTAGCGAATGCCAGCCCTGATGTGTGGGAGCCCCAAAAAGAGCGACGGTGAGAATGACGGGAGAATGCACTGATAAATCCCTAGAGAGGACCGTTTCCCAAGGCAAAAACCACAGTTTTCAGGCTGAGAAGAACCAGGTGACGCCAAGAAAATTGAATGGAGAAATCCTAGATATGTCCTGTTAAAATTATATAACATCAAAGGTAACAAGTGGCTCCCATGAGCTTCCAGAGAATCAAACATACAAGTCATCCACAAAGCAATAAAAATCAGCTGAGCACCAGACTTCTCAGCAGCAGCAGGAACGCTGCAAACTCCCAGGACGCTCACATGCCAGGAGGTCAACACAGCCCACGTTTCCAAAGACGAGCCTGCCATAAATAAGCAGGCTAAGCAGAAGACAAACAGTTCTTAAGCAATAAACATGACAGCAAATTATTAGCCGTGAAACTATTAAGGAAGCATATGTGTTTTTCTCAGACTGAGTAACATGTATTTTATCCTCTGGGTGTGTGGTCATTTGCCTTTCTACGTTTTTGTTTGTTTGTTTATAAGAAAAATGTAGGTGGGGTGGTCTTGCCATAGCTGCCAGACTAGCATCAACCTTCTGGGCTCAAGTGATCCTCCCGCCTCAGCCCCTCAAGTAGCTGAGCTGGGACTACAGGTATGCACCATGCTGGGTTCGTTTCAAAATATTTTAAAGCAGTGGAAATATTTTCTCAAACTGAATCTGACCTATATGTCAAGTCTGTAAAACACATTAAAACACAGCTTCTCTAATTTATTTTTATTTATTCATTTATTTATTTTTTGAGACAGACTCTCTCCCTCTGTTACCCAGGCTGGAGTGCAGTGGCGCGATCTCGGCTCACTGCAACCTCCGCCTACTGATCTCAAGTGACTCTCCTGTCTCAGCCTCCTAAGTAGCTGGGACTACAGGCTCAAGCTACCATGCCCGGCTAATTTTTTTTTTTTTTTTTTTTTTTTGTATTTTTAGTAGAGATGGGGTTTCACCATACTGGTCCCTGGTCTTGAACTCCTGACCTCGTGATCCACCTGCCTCGGCCTCCCAAAGTGCTGGGATTACAGACGTGAGCCACCATGCCGGCCTAATTTAAAGTGGGATGGAGAATTCAGAGACTTATCAGTTTGTCCCCCCTCCCCTCCCTTTCCTTCATCTCCCTCTCCTCCTCTCCCCTTCTGTCCTCTATCCCCACTTCTCCCTCTCTCCCCCGCTCACCCCCTTACCTAGGTAGCATCTGAAATGTCTCCTAAGAACACGACTTTACAACTTTGTTGCTTTGAGTCCGTCTCTCTCTCCAAGCTTCAAGAGACTATGGAATTAGCATGTGCATCATGAGGTACCAGGGAACAGAGCTGCTAGCAAAGGACGGCACGTACCCCTATGCCGCTAACGTGTAACTGTTCACACCACACGACATATCAGCCATTACTTACAGCTGACTTTCTCTATAATAAGCTTATTGTTTCAAGAATCCTTATGTACCCATCCATGCACTAAGACCCTAAGAACTGAGAGCCATAATACCAAGGACCTATTCATCCATATTGTGCCAACCACAAACATGCATGAGGACATTATGTATTGATAAAAGACTCAACTCGTCAAAGATATGACAATTAGAAACATACATGTGCCATACAAAAAGTCCCAAAATATATGAAGCAAACATTGACAGAATTCAAGTGAGAAACAGACAGTTCCGGGATAGCTGGAGAACTGACTATTCCATTTTCAATAACGAACAGAACATCCAGTCAGAGGGTCAGTAGGAAATAGAGAGCTGAACCACACTACACACCAGTCACTCACAACAGACGTGTAGAGAACACTTCACCACCAACAGAAAAACAAACGCTCTTCTCAAGTGAACATGGGACACAGAACACATCATATGCTGGGCATAAAACAAGCCTCAATACACTTTTAAAAAATTGAAATCATACAAACTTTATTTTTCCAACCCTGGTAGAATGAACAAAGCTAGACGTCAATAACAGAAGGAAACAAGAAAATTCACAAATATATAGAAATTAAACAACACATTCTACAAAATAAAAAGTGGGTCAAAGCAGAAATCACAAGAAAACTTAGAAAAAACTTAGAGATGAATTAAAATTAAAATGCAACATAGCAAAACCTATGGGATGCTGCGAAGGTGGGGCTCAGAGGGAAATTTAAGGCTGTAAATGCTATATATATTCCATATATATATATATATATATATTTTTTTTTTTTTTTTTGAGACAGAGTCTCGCTCTGTCGCCAGGCACCAGGCTGGAGTGCAGTGGTGCAATCTTGGCTCACTGCAACCTCCGCCTCCCAGATTCAAGCAGTTCTCCTGCCTCAGCCTCCCGAGTAGCTGGGACTACAGACGCGTGCCACCACGCCCAGCTAATTTTTATATTTTAGTAGAGACGAGGTTTCACTATGTTGGCCAGGATGGTCTCGATCTCTTGACCTCGTGATCCGCCCGCCTCGGCCTCCCAAAGTGCTGGGATCACAGGCGTGAGCCACCATGCCCAGCCTGCTATATTTAAAAAAATTAAAAAGATCTCAAATCAATAACTTAACTCTCTAATTTGAGGAACTAGAAAAGAACAGCAAACTGAACTCAAAACTAGAAGGAAGGAAATAATAAAGATTAGGAAAAATAAATGAAATAGAAAACAAAAACAACAGAGAGAATTAATTAAAGCCAAAAGCTGAATATTTGAAAACATAAAAAATAAACTTTTAGCTAAACTGACAGAAAAAATAGGTGTAAACAGAATCAGAAATGAAAGTGAGGACATGACTACCAACCAGACAGAAATCCAAAGGGATTATAAGGAGATACTATAAACAGTTGCATGCCAACAAATCAGCCTAGATGAAATGGAAAACTTTCCATAAATAAACAAAGTATCCAACTGACTAAAAATGAAGCAGAAAAATCTCAACAGACCTATGACAAGTAAAGAAATTAAATTATTAACCAAAAACCGCCCAAGAAACAAAAGCCCAAGACCAGATGACTTTACTGGTAAATTTCACCAAACATTTTTAAAAAGTTTAACAAAACCCCCTTGAGTTGTGGGAAAAAAAAAAAAAAATTGAACTACTTTCTAACTCACTCTGTGAAGCCAACATTAGCCTGATACCAAACCCACATAAGACATCAAAAGAAAATTACAGACCAAATGCCTTATAACTACAGATACAAAAAATTCTCAACAACATACTAACAAAGTGATTCCAACAGCACATTAAAAGGATTATATACCATGACCAAGTGGGATTTATCCAAGGAATGCAAAGATAATTCAAGATTTAAAACAATCAATGTAGTATAACACGAGAACAGAATGAAGTGGGAAAACACACACACACACATGATCTCAATTAACAAAGAAAAGGCTTTGTCAAAGTCCAGCACCATTTTATGATTTAAAAAGACTCAGAAAACTAGGAATTGAAGGGAATTTCCTCAACATGATAAAGAGCATTTGTGAAAAACCCACAGCTTGCATCATACACAACAGTAAAAGACTGAAAACTTTCCCCCTAAGATTAGAAACAAGACAGGATTTTCACCAACAATGTTCAACACTATACTGGAAGTTCTAACTACAGCTATTAGACAAGAAAAATAAATAAATAAAAGCCATTAAAATTGGAAAGGAAGAAGTAAAATTATTTCTATTCACAGGTGACATAATCCTGTCTATAGAAAATCCCAAAGAATCCACCAGAAGGCTACCAGAGCTTTATTAAAGAATTCACCAAAGTTTCAGGGTACAAGATCAACATACAAAAATCATGCATGTTTCTGTACACCAGCAATGAACAATCTGAAAAGGCCATTAAGAAAAACAATTCCATTTCAATGGCATCCAAAAGAATAAAATACCTAGTAACAAATGTAATAAAGGGGGGTAAGAGACTTGTACAATGATAACTATAAAACATTGCTGAAAGAATTAAAGAAGACCTAAATAAACAGAAAGACATCCATATTCAGGGATTAGAAGACTTAATGTTGTTAAATGGCAGTACCACCCAAAGCAGTCTACAGATTCAATGGAGTTCCTATCAAAAATGCAAGTCTTTTCTTTTTTCCAGAAATGAAAAAGCTGATCTTCAAGCACATATGGATTACAGGGTTCAAAATAGCCAAAACAATCTTGAAAAAGAAGAACAAAGTTGGAGGATTCACACTTCCTAATTTCAAAACATACTACAAAGCTACAGTAATCAAAACAATGTGGCACTGGCCTAAGAATAGACATATGGACCAATAGAATAAAAGTTAAAGTTCAGAAATAAACCCCTACATTTATGGTCAACTGATTTTGAACAAGAGTGTCAAGATAATTCAATGAGAAAAGAATAATCTCTTCAACAAATGGTGTTGGAAGAACTAGATTTCCAGATGCAAAAGAATGAAGTTGGACCTTACCTAATATCATCTACAAAAGTTAACCCAAAATGGATCAATGCCCTAAATATAGTAGCTGAAACCATAAAAATCTTAGAAGAAAAGATGGGAGAAATGCTTTATGACTTTGGATTTGACCCTGGGTTATTAGATATTACACAAGAAGCACCAGCAACAAAAGAAAAAATAAATTGGATTTTGTCAAAATTTAAAACTTTTTTTGAATCAGAGAACACCATCAAGAAAGTGAAAAGACAATCTACAGAATGAGAGAAAATATTTGCAAATCATATATCTGACTGCAACTCAACAACAAAAAGACAAAGCACCCAACTAAAAATTAGGCAAAGGACTGAGTAGACATCTCTCCAATGAAGGTATGCAAATGGCCAATAAGTACATGAAAAGATGCTCAACAATATTAGTTGTTCAGAAAATGGAAATCAAAACAACAATGAGATGCCACTTCACACCTACCAGGATGGCTGTAATTTAAAAAAAAGGAAAATAACAAGTGTTGGCAAAGGTGGAGAAATTGGAACTCTCATACATTACCAGTGGGAATACAGAATAGTGCAACTATTATGGAAACATTTTGGTGGTTCCTCAAAAGTTAAACATAGAATTACCACATGACTCAGCAATTCCACTCCTAGAAAATAAGGAGTACCCAAAAGAACTAAAAATAAGCAAATAAAAAAAAGAGAAAGGCTCAAACAGATCCTTGTATGTCAACATTCTTTGCCACATTATTTATAATAGCCAAAAGGTATGAATAACCCAAGTATCTACCAACAGATGAATGGATGAATGGATTCACACTTCCCAATTTTAAAACCTACTACAAAGCTACAGTAATCAAAACAATGTGGTACTAGCATAAGGATAGTACACAGAGCCTGGAGGGTCGAACCTGGGCTTGCCCCAAGGGAGGCTGCACTTTGCCCCAACCCTGCAGGCCTCTGCTGCCAGCTGCGGGAGGGGCTACTTGATGCAGACACTTGACCTCGGAGGTGTCTAACCCAGATGTCTCCAGATCCTCTGGCCTTCTGAGGTCATTCTTTATGATCCAAATAAAATAGCAAGAGATAGTGCCCTCCAAACTGTGGGGAGCCCATCTAGGGTCCCCCGGACCCCACCCCAAATCCTGTGACTTTGGGGCATTCACATTCTCCTAGCTCTGTCCCAGCATCTTTGCTCCCCGCTGAACTGGATGCCACGCTGCCTCTCGGGTCTGCAAGTGCCACCACAGACTCTGCCTTTGCGCAAAACAGGTCCCTGGGTCTCAGTCCCCAAAGCACCTCTTCTCAGACCTTCTACTGAAAGGTCATGACACACAGCAGGAAATAAATGCAGGATCGAGGTCAGAGGCACCTGCTGGTCCTCCCTCCCTCAGGGCCTCTCCCTGGCCATGACCCAGCCTGGCTCATGCTCCCTCAGGGTTGCAATGACCTCAGATCCCAAGATCCTTTTCCAAAGTCCATTTTTTCTTCCAAGGCCATGGTCCCTTATGATGGGACACTTTATTTAGCTTAGGAGAAATGATTGTTAAGTATTCACAATTTTCTCAAGCAGGCCGTTAAACTGGTCATAGCTTAAAATGAGCCATGATATGAATATTTACACCATGGATGACAGCTAACACTACATACCAGAGCTTCCATCTCATTACAATGGGATTTTCACTATGGACATGGCACACACCACACACTAGGCCTTCACCTCACCACAGTGGGATAGTCACACCACGGACATGGCACACACCACACACCAGGCCTTCACCTCACCACAGTGGGATATTCACACCATGGACATGGCACACACCACACACCAGGCCTTCATCTCATCACAGTGGGATATTCACACCACGGACATGGCACACACCACACACCAGGCCTTCACCTCACCACAGTGGGATATTCACACCATGGACATGGCACACACCACACACCAGGCCTTCACCTCACCACAGTGGGATATTCACACCACGGACATGGCACATACCACACACCAGGCCTTCACCTCATCACAGTGGGATATTCACACCACGGACATGGCACATACCACACACCAGGCCTTCACCTCACCACAGTGGGATGTTTACACCATGGACATGGCACACACCACACACCAGGCCTTCATCTCATCACAGTGGGGATATTTACACCACAGACATGGCACACAGCACACACCAGGCCTTCATCTCATCACAGTGGGATATTTACACCATGGACATGGCACACAGCACACACCAGGCCGTCATCTCATCACAGTGGGATATTCACACCATGGACATGGCACACAGCACACACCAGGCCTTCATCTCATCACAGTGGGATATTTACACCATGGACATGGCACACAGCACACACCAGGCCGTCATCTCATCACAGTGGGATATTCACACCATGGACATGGCACACAGCACACACCAGGCCTTCATCTCATCACAGTGGGATATTTACACCATGGACATGGCACACAGCACACACCAGGCCTTCATCTCATCACAGTGGGGATATTTACACCACGGACATGGCACATACCACACACCAGGCCTTCATCTCATCACAGTGGGGATGTTTACACCATGGACATGGCACACAGCACACACCAGGCCTTCATCTCACTACAGTGGGGATATTTACACCACGGACATGGCACATACCACACACCAGGGCTTTTCACTTCGAGGGGCCTGTCCACCACACACCCTGGGCCCTCACCTGCTCACCACTGCCTATGGACCTGAAGCCCTCCAGCTTTCCAGGCAGAACCAAGCAGCTCTCCCTTAATCTCAGGACCCTCCAGACTGGATTAGCCCTGGGGCTCTACAGTCCTCAACCACAAAGGCTGCAGAGTGTCCTCTTCTCAAAATTAAAAACAATTCACTTCCCAAAAAGAAATCTGTGAACCTCCTAGAACAACCCCTCTGAACTCTGAACCAGAGCTTCCCTGCACAATAGTGTTCTTCACATTCCCACTCAGAAATAAACCCAAACCCTCTCTTTAGATGGAAGGAGCTGCTTTCTCACGGCCAGACCCAACCCTCCGGGCACCCACCAGATATTTTCGCATCAATCCCACACTGCGTTCTGCCTGCCCCTTCACAGAATCTGGGTTTCTCATTCTGACTTCCTGCGTCCCTTGCTCTCTGAGGCAGCAGAGGCCGGTGCTGAAGAACGCAGAAGGCAGGCCCGCCAGCCCCTGTGCAGGCTCCTGTGCCTGCTGTGCAGGCTTTCCCACAGATTCTTCACTGTGCTGCTGTTTCTCCAGCTGCAGAGTGGGAATAACGGCCCCGACTTTGCAAGGTTGGTGTATGGGTTAGTGAGGTCATATTCACAAACTTTCTCAGGTACTTCCTGACACACAGCAAGACCTATCACATGACTGTTTGACAAAAAACATAAATCCAGACCCCAGGCCAATCGTTGGCCTATGGATTCAAAACAAAGAGAACATAAAGCAAGAAGAAAAACATCCTTGACTCAACTGAGTGTCAAGAAATGGGGGGAAATAATAGTAAGCAGCCCCGAAAGACGATCGCAGAGGAGCGCTCAGGGGCCGCGGACCCTCGTGGTCCCTGCACAGGCTGGGCTCCAGCCCTCGGGCCAGCTCCCTGCACGGTCCCACAGGCCCGCTCAGTTCTGACACCTGGGGAGCTGCATGAGCTGAGCTGCGCGTCACGGTCCATGATGAGCATCCTCAGGAAACCGCCCCAACACCAACAAGGAAAACAGCTGGGGCCTCGTGCTGGGACAACACACACACCCTTCAGAGCTATATAAGCTCCCAGCACCCAGACACTTCACTCACTCCCTCCTTCCTTCCATCCAGCACCCAGACACCCACTCCTCCCTCCCATCTCCTCCAGCTCAACCCCAGCATGGCCGCGTCCACCATGTCCGTCTGCTCCAGCAACCTGAGCTACGGCAGCCGCGTCTGCCTTCCTGGTTCCCGTGACTCTTGCCCCGACTCCTGGCAGGTGGAAGACTGCCCAGAGAGCTGCTGCGAGCCCCCCTGCTGCGCCCCCAGCTGCTGCGCCCCGGCCCCCTGCCTGACCCTGGTCTGCACCCCAGTGAGCTCTGTGTCCAGCCTCTGCTGCCAGGCAGCCTGTGAGCCCAGCCCCTGCCAATCAGGTTGCACCAGCTCCTGCACACCCTCGTGCTACCAGCAGTCTAGCTGCCAGCCGGCTTGCTGCACATCCTCCCCCCTGCCAGCAGGCCTGCTGTGTGCCCGTCTGCTGCAAGCCTGTCTGCTACAAGCCCATCTGCTGTGTGCCCACCTGCTCTGAGTCTTCCTCTTCATGCTGCCAACAGTCTAGCTGCCAGCCGGCTTGCTACACCACCTCCCAGTGTCAGCAGTCCTGCTATGTGCCCGTCTGCTGCAAGCCTGTGAGTTGCAAGCCCGTGTGCTGTGTGCCCGTCTGCTGTGGGGGATTCCTCTTCATGCTGCCAGCAGTCTAGCTGCCAGCCAGCTTGCTGCACCACCTCCCAGTGTCAGCAGTCCTGCTGTGTGCCCGTCTGCTGCAAGCCCATCTGCTCTGGGGCTTCCTCTCTGTGCTGCCAGCAGTCTAGCTGCCAGCCGGCTTGCTGCACCACCTCCTGCTGCAGACCCTCCTCCTCCGTGTCCCTCCTCTGCCGCCCCGTGTGCAGGCCAGCCTGCTGTGTGCCTGTCCCCCTCCTGCTGTGCCCCCGCCTCCTCCTGCCAGCCCAGCTGCTGCCGCCCAGCCTCCTGCGTGTCCCTTCTCTGCCGCCCCGCATGCTCCTGCCCGGCCTACTGAGGCCTTTCCTCAGGCCAGAAGTCCAGCTGCTGCCCGCCACGTCCCTAGGCTCACTGGGCACTGAGTCCCTCACCTCTCCCACTACTGGCCCTCGGCTGCCCTGGTGTCCGTCTCTTCCTTGGGGGATCTGCGCACAGCCTCTCCTCCCCTAAGTCGTAGGGTCTCCTGCTAAGCTCCAGGTGGCCCCGCCTCCACCCACTGTCCCTGCTCCTCCTGGACTGGGTCCCACATTCCAGGCCCTGTGGTCTTGCCTCCCTGGAAGCTGCTGTGCCTCTTTGGCCATGCGAGGACCCTGCTTGGAGACCCTAATAAACACCCTCCACGTAGCCTGGCTGCGCTTCACTCTCTCCTTTGGGTGTTTTCTGGTTGAACTGCTGGCCAGCCAGGCCGGAGGCCAGGACTCAGGCACAGCCTCCTGGGGCCCTCGCGCCCAGCCCAGCCCTTCTCCAGGCCCAACACACACTAGCCTGGCACTGGTGCCATCCCCACAGGAATGTGCCAGTCCCAGGGAGGGTCAACGGCATGGCAGTCCCCACCGCAGCCCAGCAGGCAAGTCCCTCTCCCAGAGCCCTGGTGGGCGAGTGTCAGGGGTGGCAGCAGGGGCACTCACAGGCACAGCTGCCCCCGCCACCCCACCTTTCCCTGAGGGGCTGCCCTCTCTGCCGAGTGGGGGCTGGATGGATATGGAGTCCAGGCCCCAGACAGAGAGGACAGTTCGCTCCACCTGCAGCCCAGCCCCACGGTCCTCAGGGAGATTCAGAGGCGGCCGGGCAAGCGCCCGGGCTCAGCTGCCCAAGCCTCTCCTGTCTCCCCAGCTCCAGAAGCCACTCAGCTTCCTTCTACTGCTCCTACACCTCCCGTGTCCGAAGCCTGCTGCCCAGACCATGAATATCCTGAAGTCTTTTCTAACAGAAAGTAGATAAAACTCTGGCCTGGGCAACAGAGTAAAATGGTGTCTCCATTACAAATAAAAAGGCCAGGCGTGTGGCTCGCGCCTGTAGCCCCAGCACTTTCAGAGGCCAAGGAGGGCAGATCACTTGAGCCCAGGAGTTTCAGACCAGCTTGGCCAACATAATGAGACCCTGTCTCTAAAAACACAGAAATTAGCAGGGCATCATGGCAGGTGCCTGTGGTCCCCACCACTCAGGAGGCTGAGGCCAGAGAATCGCTTTAGCTGGGAGGCGGAGGTTGCAGTGAGCTGAGATTGTACCACTGCACTCCAGCCTGGGCGACTAGAGTGAGACCCTGTCTCAAAGAATTAATTAACTAATTAATTAAAATAAAAATATGTAGCTGGGCATGAGGGTATGAACCTGAGTCCCACCTACTCAGGAGGCTGAGGTGGGAGGATCACTCGAGCCTCCCCCGCCAGGGGGGGGGATAAGGCTGCAGTGAGGGGGATCAAGGCTGCAATGAGCTGTGATTGAGCCACTGCCCTCCAGCCTGGGTGAGAGTGAGACCCTGTCTCAAAAAAAAAAAAAGGTGGGTGGGGGAACGGGTGTAACTGAAATCGCCTCCCTCTGATCGCAGCCCCGACTCAGTACTGCCTCGCTCCTCCTCGTGACCCCATCTCAGCCCCAGCTCCTCCAGCACGCCGTTCCTCCCCCGCCTCCTCCTGCAGTTGGCCAAGAACGGCGGTGCTGAGGACGCTGTCCCTCTGTCCTCCCTCTGCGGGCCGGCCCCTGCTGTGCCTGCCTCCCTGGGCTCCTGGGGTGCGTCTGTCTCAGCTCCTGCTCCCATCCGTCTGCCTTTTCTCTTTGTGCTGAATTATCATAACAGCCACAGGAAACTCTGCAAATGTGTGTGAAGCTTCGTATAATCAATGTAACTTGCACAATTTCCAGGTGTTCTGGTTTAAAACATCATGAGACAACAATAATAATGAAACGGAAATTGCGAAATGGAGCCCCAGCCTTCTAAGGGGTCAGGCCTAGTCCCCTTCAGTCCCGGGCAGATGCAGGTGCTCGTGGCCTTCCGGAGCTGCCAGCCTCGCCTGACGACTCCCAGCCCCCTTGTAGGGCCTCCCTGCCTCGGGCTCCCACCCTCCGGTGGCCGTGGTGCTCCGGCTGCCCCTGTGCGCCCCACAGGTACCTGCTTCCTGCCTCCATGCAGTTCCTCACCCCGCACCTGCCCAGGGGCAGCTATCTCTGTCCTGCCAGCCCAGAGCCCGGGCAGCCTGAGTGCAGCAGTGCCCGCCCACTGCCTCCCTGAGAGTGGACACCGTCACTTTCATTTCTGGCACAGCACCAGCCACTGTCTCCTGACCACCAGCGAGCAGCCCAGGGGTTGTCCAAGGGTCCATGGACAGACGCCGCAGCTTGGCCACCAGGAAAGGTGCCCTGGGCATGAGGGTCTGTGCCCCCCCACACGAGGGCACCAGCAGAAGATGCAGAGGCAGCACCAACCACCTCCATGGCGGGCAGCACAGGCGAAAGCCACGCCATGGGGCCTCCAGAGCCCCCAGCTTGTGACGTGCAGCGCAGCCACACACCCCTCGCTGAGCCCCTGCTGGGCCAGCACCATGGGCGCCGTGAGCGGGCGTGGCAGAAGGGACTCACCGCTCAGTGACGTGGCCACTGCTCGGCCGGACGCTCGACCCCCGTGGTCCCCTGCCCACAAACACAACCCCGCAACCTGGAGCCCACATGTCTCAGTCAGTGGGAAAAACACATGGGCTGCTGGTGCCCCGGGAAGCACACAGACATCAGGGGCACAGCCTGAAGCAGGAACAGTGGGTCACAGCCATGGGTAGAGACAGCCCTGGAAACACCACCCTGTCTTTACCAGTGGAGACCTGGCAACAAACACAAATGGAAGGGGACTATGGCCCCAGGGCAGGGCTCACACATCAGCCACTCCATGAGCTCAGAGTCCAAGTCACCCCCGTCACTGGGTACCCCAAAATGAGAGCCTGGTACCCAAGGGTTCAAACCCCCGAGTGTGATCCTCACCCACCCAGTAAGTAGGCCCAGTCAGGACTTGCCAGCCCAGACCCAACGCAGCCAAGGCGTCTACGAGGGAAAGCAAACCAGCCCTGATGAGGGCTCCCAGGAACCCGCTCCAAACACGAGGAAAGAGGAACACGGAGAAGCCCCGTGTTGGGACAACACAGAACACACAGAGATACAAACACTCCCAGCCCTCCGCGCCTCACACTCCCTCACTCACTCCCTCACCCACCCACCCACTCCCTCATCCACTCCCACACCCACTCCCTCACCCACTCACCCACCACTCCCTCACTCACTCCCACACCCACTCCCTCATCCACTCACCCACCCACCCACTCCCTCATCCACTCACCCACCCACTCACCCACCCACTCACCCACCCACTCCCACACCCACTCCCTCATCCACTCACCCACCCACCCACTCCCTCATCCACTCCCACACCCACTCCCTCACCCACTCACCCACCACTCCCTCACCCACTCCCACACCCACTCCCTCATCCACTCACCCACCCACCCACTCCCTCATCCACTCCCTCACCCACTCACCCACCCACTCACCCACCCACTCACCCACCCACTCCCTCACCCACTCCCTCACCCACTCCCTCATCCACTCCCACACCCACTCACCCACCCACTCACCCACCCACTCCCTCACCCACTCACCCACCCACCCACTCCCTCATCCACTCCCACACCCACTCACCCACCCACTCCCTCACCCACTCCCACACCCACTCCCTCACCCACTCATCCACCCACCCAATCCCTCATCCACTCCCACACCCACTCCCTCACCCACTCACCCACCCACTCCCTCACCCACTCACCCACCCACCCACTTCCTCATCCACTCCCACACCCACTCCCTCACCCACTCACCCACCCACCCCCACACCCACTCCCTCACCCACTCACCCACTCACCCACTTACCCACTCCCTCACCCACTCCCTCACCCATTTACCCACTCACTCACCCACCCACCCACTCACCACTCCCTCACCCACTCTCTCACCCACCCACACACGCACTCACCCACTCACCCATCCACTCCCACACCCACTCGCCCACCCACCCAATCCCTCATCCACTCACTCCCACACCCACTTCCTCACCCACTCACCCACCCACTCCCTCACCCACTCACCCACCCACCCACTCCCTCATCCACTCCCACACCCACTTCTTCACCCACTCACCCACCCACTCACCCACCCACCCACTCCCTCACCCACCCACTCACCCACTCCCTCACCCCCTCCCTTACCCATTTACTCACTGACTTACCCACCCGCCCACTCACCACTCCCTCACCCACTCTCTCACCCACCCACACACCAACTCACCCACTCACCCATCCACTCACCCACCCACTCACCCACCCACTCACGCATTCAGCTGCCCCCTCACCCACTCACTCACTCCCTCACTCACCCACTCCCTCATCCACTCACCCACCCACTCACCCACTCCCTCACACACTCACCCACTCACCCACCCACTCCCTCACCCACTCACTCATTCTGGTCTCCCCCAGCTCAACCCCCAGCATGGCCACGTCCACCATGTCCGTCTGCTCCAGCACTTGCCCCGACTCCTGGCAGGTGGAAGACTGCCCAGAGAGCTGCTGGGAGCCCCCCTGCTGCGCCCCAGCTGCTGTGCCCCAGCCCCCTGCCTGACCCTGGTCTGTACCCCAGTGAGCTCTGTGTCCAGCCCCTGCTGCCAGGCGGCCTGTGAGCCCAGCCCCTGCCAATCAGGCTGCACCAGCTCCTGCACGCCCTCGTGCTGCCAGCAGTCTAGCTGCCAGCCGGCTTGCTGCACCTCCTCCCCCTGCCAGCAGGCCTGCTGCGCGCCCGTCTGCTGCAAGCCCATCTGCTGTGTGCCCGTTTGCTGCATGCCTGTATGCTGCAAGCCTGTGTGCTGTGTACCCATCTGCTCTGAGTATTCCTCTTCATGCTGCCAGTGGTCTAGCTGCCAGCCGGCTTGCTGCACCACCTCCTGCTGCAGACCCTCCTCCTCCGTGTCCCTCCTCTGCTGCCCCGTGTGCAGGCCTGCCTCCTTCGTGCCCGTCCCCTCCTGCTTCGTGCCCGTCCCCTCCTGCCAGCCCAGCTGCTGCCGCCCGGCCTCCTGCATGTCCCTCCTCTGCCACCCCGTGTGCTCCCAACCCATGTGCTCCTGTCCCACCTGCTGAGCCCTCTGCTCAGGCCAGAAGCCAGTTGCTGATGGGCACATCCCCAAGCACCAGCCAGGCTCAGGTTCCCCCACACCCTCCCACTGCTGGCCTCTCAGCACACGCTAGTACATACCACAGTGTGCAGGCTGGCTGACCTCACACCCACAACCACCTCCAAGTCAGGCCCAGGCAACCATGAGACGGCCCTCTCCTATTATTGAGGGGCCCTGGGTATTCCCTGGCATTCCCCCCACAGCCACAGGAGGTCCCTGGCCCCGCCCCGCCACCCTCCTCCTCCAAGCCATCGGCCCCCTTGCCCTCTGCATGCCTCACTCAACAAATACACTCATCTTCCTTGCTTCTGCCTGCTCCTCTCCCGGCCTAGTGTTCTCTTCCATTCTTTCTCAGGCCCTCTATGCTGACACAGCCCTGGCTTCAGCAACCCTGGAGATGAGCCACGTCTTGGGAGCATTTCCAGGCTCTGAGTTCCAAGGCTCCCGTCCTGGCAGCCCAAGCCTCCGGGATCTGCACCTCCAGGCAGCTCTGGGGGCGGCCCTGCTGTGAGTCCAGGATTCAGGTGGTGATGTATCTGGTGGCATATCTGACCAGAGGGCTCCTTGGCAGGAAGGTCCTCGTGTCCCATGTCTCCCTGTCCCTGGTGAGTTTAAGGAGCCCCGGGGGACAGGGCTCGCAGCAGGCACAGCTAAAGCTGAGTGTCGCTGTGGTCTACCAGCTCCTGGGCAGGGTGGGGTGGGGTAGGGTGGGGCCTCCCTCTGCCCTGCAGCCCTGGCATTTTATTTAAATGTCCAACCTCGCCTGCGGTGCTAGGGAAGGCTAACAGCAGCAGCTCTTCTGGGGCCCCAGGTCCAGTCGGGTGCGGCAGAGGTCGGAGGGAAGAGGCCAAAGGGTGCGAGACCTGGGGATTTCACACTACAGGGTCTGGGGCCCAAGCTGGCCACTCTTTGGGGGTTTCCTTTGGGACCAATGTTTCCAGGAGCCCCAAGGGTCCCACACCCAGCCTCACTCCCTGCCAGAGCTGCCTCCTCACCTGCTGTCCCCTCCACACCAACACCAGTGCCCCTGCCCAGCTCCTGAGCCCCCCAGCTGCAGCGGAGCTGGAACAGGGTGGGACTGAGTGGGGGTGCCCGGGGCTGTAATCCCAGGAGGCCCTGAAATCCAGCAAGACGTTCCCAGGACCCTCAGCACAGGTCTAAGATCACCTGGCCTCGGTCTCCTCTGGAGAGCCTGGCACAGATACCCTCGGCTTTTCCAGTCCCACTCTCCCCAAAAGAGGGGGTCCCCAGAGACCCTCAGTGAGAGGAGAGCCCTCCCGAAATTAGAACAGGATTGGTGTAAATGTATTCAGACAGAATGGGTCCTACCATCCTCTTCCTAGCCCCTGGGGGGTGGGGAGGCAGCTGGGACCCTGCCTCCTGCTTCCCTGGGGTACCCCACCTCCCCCACACCACTCTCTAGGTGCCCTAATGTGGAACACGGGAGAGGGGGAGAGAAGGCAGTTCCCCACTTCCCTGGCTGTTGAGGTCAGACATTTTCTGTGGCCTGTCAGTCCAGACTTTTCCTTGTCTGTGACATCATCGGCCTCCCTCTAGCCAAGTCCACCCCCACCCCCAGGGAACTCAAACAGTGGGGGGGTGGCCCGGAACCTGCCAGAGCTGTTGGCCCCCAGCCGGCGGGTAAAGCCCACGGCCCTTCTCAGAACAGGTTTCTTAACACAGGAGTGAGAACACACCTGACTTCCAAGGGGGACACCTATGTGGAGCTGTTTACCCAGATGGCTCAAAGCCGGGGGACAGCGGCAGAAGGGCCTTTCCACGAAGGCTTGGATCAGCAAGAGGAGCAGGGATCTCTCCAGGATGGGCGCACACGAAATTTCCGCAAATCTGCCATGGGGACCAGAAGCGGAGCCCTGGTGGGTGACCGTGGCAAGTGCTGTCCACACAGCCTCCACTCCATCACTGGGGAGATGTTTGCAGGAAAAAGATGCAACAGCTGCCACCCGAGTCACCTCTTGGCCCCTGCACGCCACCCACGGACACTGGATGGAGCCCAGCCGCCTCCGGAGTGCAGTTCAACTAAACAGGAGCCCTGCATGCCAGCTTCATCCAGATGTGCTGACCTGCTCCCCGTGACCGGCGATGGCCTGTCCCCAACAACTAGTGACCCTTCCCTGGTGCCCCAAGCTCAGCTGCAGATCGAGGCCCGGTATGAGCACAGGTTTCCCCAGGCCCCTCCCGCTGCCTGGACCAGGTAGAGCTAAGAGCACCTCTCCTGCTGGATACCAGGCTGCCATAGAAACCTCAGAAAACACGCACCGCAAAACTAAGGAAGGGCAGCTGCCTCATGGGTTTTCCCTCACAGGTATGTGTACACCCACCCACACACCCGAGCGCACACACCCACGCACGCGCACCCACACTTCTGTGCGCACACATGCTGTCCCCAGCCGTGCAGAAAAACCTTTCCTGAGTCTCTGGCTCCGACCGGCGCCCAGCACACGCTAAACGCTTCCCACGCAGTCGTTTCACTGGGCTGCGCTTCACCCACTACCCAGAGGAGGCAGCCAAGGCGAAAGTGAGGGGGCAGAGATGTGGGTCAAGCAGCTCCATGCCTCAGGGATCGCCCCACCACCCCATCCTTCCCAGCTGCTGGGGCAGGGGGACAGGGATGGGCTCCCCCAGGCTGAACCCAGCCCGGTCACCCTAGAAGCCTGGCAAACTTCTCTTCTGTTTCCCTTCCATGCCCCTGAGCCCCTGACAGTGCCTGAGGTGCCCATGGGATTAAATTTGCCACAGCCCCCTACACAGACCCCACCTAGGGCCAAAGCCACCCCCCAAGCCCCACCTTGGTGGGAGGGATAAAGTGAGCCATCGAGAGATGGTGTCCCCCCACCCCCAACTACTCCCCAACAGGACAAAGGCAGGCTGAAAACTTTCGCATCCGCCCCGCCCGGCTTTCCCAATGGAACTGGTACGGGCATCAGCTGGGGGCCGTGGGCACCAGTGAGGGACGCACCGGCTCGCCTCCATTTATCAGTTGGGTGGGGCCGGGCGAGCACCCTTAGCCCCAGCGCAGGCGATCAGGGCGGCAAAGTCCAGCGGGCGGCGGATTTGGGGTTAGGACGGGGGTGACAGCCAGGACCACACCTGCCAGCCCCACTCCTGCGGCTCTACCTCTGCCCCCACCCTAACACCAAGGTCTCCACCAGGAAGATGGGGGTGGGGGAGAGGAACCCGGGGTGGGCCGAGGACGCCGGGTGGGGAGGATGGGGCGGTAGTGTCGGAGGCGGAGGTGGAGATGGAGACGGAGGCAGCGTAGCTTCAGGGTGCAGGGAGGGGCAGAGGAGGGGCGTTCAGCTGGGAACCGAGTGCAGGCCCGGCGAGGCCCTGCGTATGCAGCTCCTTGTCCTGGAAACAGGGAGGCTGGAGCCCCTTGGCTTGTCTCCAGCAGAACCCTAGTGTCCAATAGAGCTAAGGGGCTCAGCCCCAAAGACAAACATTCTTTGTTTCCTGATGGTGGGGGGGGGGAGTGTGTGGAATGCCCTGGCCTTACAGTTTAGAATTTTATAAAAGGAAAGGCGTGGCCACGGACAATTTGCGCTTCAGGGGTCCCACAGTGACCACCTCGCTGGGACAGGGAATGAGGGGGTCCTTAACTCTGAGATTTGTTCTCCGAGAGACATAGGTGACAGGTGAGGCAGCTGAGCCTCTGATCCTCTACAAGTGGGGGTCGTTCATTCCAGAACATAAATGGATCAAATAAACAAACATGATAGAAAAATAATGCCACAAGCCCTAGGCCCATCGGCATAGACTGGACAGTCCGTCCCCAGTAGGTCCCTCAAAGCCCTGGGGGTCATGCACATCCTTCCTAACTGCCTAGCCTGTGCCCCCCGACCACCCCCCCCACACCCAGCTCAAGGCGATAGAGATTTGAGAGACAGGGGAGGAGAGAGGGAGGAGGGGGGGAGAGGAGGGGAGTGGCGAGGGGGGGGGGAGGAGAGGGAGTAGGGGGAGGGGAGAGAGGGGAGGGGAGAGGAGAGAGGGGAGGGGAGAGAGCAGGAGTGCAGATGTGCGCTGGGGTAACCCGTGCCTTCATGTATTGGGCAAAACAGGCTGGAGCTCAGGCGAGGTTGGTCTCAGATCCCTCCAGTGTCCCCAGCCTCGGGGCCTGCAGGCTCTGGCTCTGAGTGGGGGAGCTGGGCCCCCTGGACAGAGGACTGTGCTGCCTGGTCAGGAGTGGGCACGCTTCCCAACTGCAGGCCACTCGAAGGGCTTTGGTCAAGCACACGCAGCCAAGAGAAGGTGTCGAAGGCACAGAGCCTTCCAGGAGCGGCCTTGGAAACCTCGCCAGGGACCAAGACTCCCCAGCGCTCACACTCCTTTAGGCACTGAAGTCCAGAGGACAGAGGTTGAGGGCCGAACTCCGGGAAGCACCAGTGCAGTGGGAGGGCTGGGCTGGAAAACCTCTCCTAATCCCTTACTGCAAAGCCCTCCAGCCGGCAGCCCGCACGCCCCAGTGATCTTTTAAGATGCGAAGCTGCGCCATCATTTCTCAATGCCTTCTCCAGCTCCTGGGAGGCACCCCGCCAATCCCCAGCCCAGTGACCTCACCACCCCCACTCCTCCCTCGGCCCACCGTGGGGGTCCCTCCACCTGCTGACAGCCTTCCACACTGCAGTCCCCTGCTGAACGCTGCTCCCTGAGGCCCTCCTGGACACCTCCTGCCCAGTGGGGCAGGCACAGCCCGCGGGATCTCCGGGCACTCGCTCTGGACCTGGACGCAGCTGCAGTTTGGCCAAGTTGCAGCTCCGTATGGGCAGGGGCACTGGCCTGTGGCTGCCGCATCCCGGGCGGGGGCACGGCCCTTCCTGGGTGGATCCTGAGGGAACGTATTGGGGAGGGGAGTGAATGAGGAGTGCCGGCTAGGTGGGGGGCTGAGGCCTCGCTCAGCAGAGTCCTGCGTGAGGGGTCCCCACCACTGACTATTCCTGGGGTAACACTGAGGACAGAGAGGCAATGGAAAGAGACGCTGCCGCCCTCGCATCCTGCAGCCCCCCCCCCCCCCAAAGCCCACCCTCCAGTGACCCTGCCCACTGGGTCCAGCTGTCCTCAGAGGGCTCCCACGGAATCTCCCGCCTTGACCTCCTGTCCACGTGGAGGTGACGTGGGCTGCTCTGAGCGAGGGGGCCGAGCCCAGAACGCAACCGACTCTCCCGGCTCCGCAGCACCACGCAGCCCCGACCACAGCCTCCTTCAGGGAGTCGGAAGGGCCCCTGCAATCGCCCTTCGCGCTGAGGCTTCCTATGGTGAGGTGTAAAAACACAGGCCGGTCCTCCACTGCTGCCCACGGGGCTGGGGCCGCCTGAAAATCCCAGCCCGCAGCTTCCCCAAAGCCTGGCGGTCACTCGATTAGCAAACGAAGTACTAGAAACTGCCGCACCAGGCAAAGCGCGAGACGAGACGGGAATGAGCCGGGAAATCCAAGCAGGTTCCCCTCGCGGCACCTCCAGAGAAGGGGCCTGGGCCCCGCGGCAGATCCAGCCCCAGCCTCAGACCGCCGGTGGCCTGCGGGCCAACGACCAGCCGGGGCTCCACACCGTGGGCACAGACTCAGGGAGCAGGATGAGAAAGCGGAGACGCGCTGAGTGGACGCGCGGTGCCTTGGCGCACAGAGTGGCACGGCCCCAGCCAGCGGGGCCCACAGACCCCTGCAGCCGCGCAAGTCCCTGTGCCTCCCAGAACGGCATGGAACCAAGTGACTTCTACAAAATCATCTGAACCCCTGGCTGGCCCCCGTGCAGGTCTCCTGGGAGTGCTCCAAATTCAGCCCAACTTTATTTACTTGACTTTTATCTTTCTTCCCCTGGTTCTCGGCATTTATAACTGGGTCATCTTTTAACTATTTGCAACGTAGCTTCAGGGGACAGGGGGCGGGCTTTATAAATAACCTGTATTATTATTATGCAGGTTGATTCTGTTCCCCGAGCTAAAGGGAACATGAAGATACATGTCTGTGACTCATTCCCCCCTCCCCACTCCAGGGCGTGCTGAGGAGTCGCTCGCTGCGCCCGGGTCCCCGAGCAGGGGGAGGGAGAAGGGCTGGCAGCGCCTCGGTCGCGTGAAGCCAGGGGATTTCGCGACAAGCTGACTTGGCTCTCGCTTTGTTTGCAGAATCACCCGGTTCCAAGGCAGTCCCTGCGGGCAGGTGCAGCTGTGCTGGAGCCCCGGGAGCAAGCAGGGGCCTCCGTCCTGTCCCAGACACCCAGGCGGCATCGGCTCCAGCGCCCAGGGCCGGCCTGCCTCCCCACCGCGCAGCCCGAGGGCTGTCCTGGAATCACAGCCGGCCGGCCCTGGGTGGCCGGACACGTTTATGACCCCCACCCCCACCCCCCCCACACGGGTCAGCGCCTTCCATATTCTGGTGACCGTGGCCATCCCCCTGGTCATGTCATCAGATCTGAGTGTCATCTGAGCAGGGGAGCTGTGGCCTGGTGCCAGGGGGTGGACTTCGTCTATTCCAGGGAACCAAGGATGCTGACTCGCAAACAAAACCAGAAGCCAAAGCCATCTCCTGGCCTCCCTGACAGCCGCGCTGCCAAGCCTCAGTGCTCAGGTCACCAAGTCACTGTCCTGTAACCGGCTTTCTACCAGGTCAAGTTCGCCTGTTACCCTGTTTCTTAAATTTTGGTTGAAAAGTAAAATCCCTCAGTAGAAACTCTAGAAAAGTATTAGCGTGCCACAGTCATTAGCAAGCCAAATGGCCTTTCTGAAAGGTGGGAAGGAAACCTCCAGGCCCTGCCAGGCCCGCCAGCGAGCCAGCCCCTGGCTCTCCATTGAGTCGGAAGTTACGCCCTGAAGAACCGAGCCCTGCTCTCCGGAGGGTGGTGTGCTTGGGGCTGTGCCTGCGTCTCTGATTTCTCGCTCCTGTGGGGAAGGGGCAGGCCCGGTGTGGCCCTTCGCTTTGCCGAGTGCGGGCTGGGGGCGTCCCCCACCGGCTGAGGGAATGGCTAATGTGCAGGGGCCTGCGGGCTGCTGCGACTTCATTCTTCATTCCCAAAGCAGGTGTCAGGCTCTCCCAGGAGACCCAGCAGGTAAGCACTTGTGGAGGCCCCGGTGGCTGCCGCTCAGCTCCTAAAGCTGGTCCCCACCCTGCTCGCGTTCTGAAGAGCCGCGTTTCTGTTGCTGCCGCCTGCGCTGCGCTTTCATCTTCCCCACCTGTGCCCCTCCCGCCTGTGCCCGTCTCCCCAGGGTGCCACCTGCCAGCCCTGCCAAATCGTCCGCGGGCACCGGCACCGCGGCTTCAGTGTTAGAAAGTGACATTTGCGACTCGACACCCCTTCCAGCCCCTACGAGACGCTCCCCCACCCACCCAAGTCCCACACCCCGCCTTACCTGTGCAGGGCTCCCAGCGCTGCGCGTTGTAGCGGGGGACTGCCAGGGGCAGCACAAAACACAGCCTCAGCAGGGCAGACATGAGGGGCTTGGGTGCCAAGCTCCATCCAGGGCTCCGCTCAGCCTGCAGGGAGGCGGCTGCTCCTCAGACGCCTGCGTCAGCCTTTCCAGGGTGGCCGTGGGGCCCCCGGGGGTCACTGCGACGGCCACATGCCAGCGGCCCGCGGCGTGGACAGAGGTGGCCGTGGCGGTCTGGGTAGGGAAGCTTCTGGTTGCTGCCTGCGGGAGGCAGGTGGCCCGGGCAGGTCAGGCTGCAGCCGCAGGTTTATCTCTTCATTTCCCCGATGGGCTTGGGTCCTGCGTGCAGGTGACAGGTGATAACGATCTCGGCACGGCCTGGGATTAGTCACTGGCAAAGCACACTTTCCAGAAGGAAAGACAGAAATAGATGGTGCTGTGGAGAGCTGAGAACGAGCCAGAGAAACAGAAGATCCGTTTCCCTCGGGTGCAGGCCCCCCGGGCTCACCCGCTTTTAGGACCAGGGGCACAGGTGACCGTGGTAGGCAGGGAGTGGGTGGGGTGGGACACTGTGGCTGGGGGTCCGGGCATTTGGTCCCCACACTCTGCTGGAGGGTCCTGGAGGCAGGTCTGGGCTCTGCTTGGGGGGGGGGGGGGGTCTCAGAGGTAGGTTCTGTGCTCTGCGGGGGGGTGGGGGGTCCAGGCGGCAGGTCCTGGGCTCTTCTGGTGGGGGGACCGGTCCTGGAGGCAGGTCCCAGGCTCTGCTGGGGGTCTAGGGCGGCAGGTCCGGGGCTCTGCTGGGTCCCCTGGCGGCAGCAGCCGTCCCCAGGAGGGGGCTGAGCTACCTCGGAGGGCTTTTTATCTGGTGCCCAGCCCTCCCGAGGGTGTGTGGGTTTGTCAACTGTTGGGTTTCAGGAATTTCCCTCTGGAGGGAAGTCAGTCCTTAAAGGGAACAGCTAAGGAGAAGGAGCAGGCGAGCGTCCCTTGGGAAGGGGCGCTGCCAGGGTCACTCATCCAGAGCCGAAGACCCTCACGTCTGACCTCAAGACATTGCAACGGGTGGGCGTGAAATGCCACTGGAGGGGGAGCAGCTTTAAATAGGAGTGAGTGCTCTTTTACAGAAGTGCCCTGCCTCGCCACCCTCTGCAAACACCACTGAACACAGCATTCCTACAGAAATCTCCAGCGCAGCTGGTGCTGGGTTTCTGTGCTGGGAGTGGAGGCCCTGGCAAGCTGGTCAGAGGCCGACGGCTCTCCCTGGTTCACAGGCCCCCAAAGCACACATTCCTGCTGGTTTCAGGAGGAAGCCCCGCTCCAGGACCTCTGCAGGGTGGCCTCAGACACAAGGAGTTTTCCAAGAGCACAAACCCTGTCATTAGGACTTGCTGCGAGACACAGAGGCAGAGACCAGGGGAGGGGGAGGAGAAAGGGGTGGAAGAGAGAGACAGAGGGTGGGGAAAGACCTCGAGGGGAGAGGGGAAAGAGAGAAACTGGGAGAGACAAGAGCTCCCCGCACAGAAGGCTCTTTCCAAAACAGCCACGGCCATCGACAGGAGAGGCTTCTCCCTCCCTCCGTTTTCTTCTTTACCCAGCCCCGCCCACATGGATAGTCATTCATAGTTAATATTAATTCATAGTTGTATGTATGAGGCTGGAGGTAGCTGGGATCTTATGAAGGGAGCTTGAAGGTCTCCCATGATAGGTGACTCTTCTTCCATCACCCAAGTGAGCCCCGGGGTGGGGTACGCCTCCCTCACCCCCAGGACCCCTGCCAGCTCCGGGGGGCACACGGTGCAGGGACAGAGCCTTCCTGAGTGGGCTCCCCACCCCACTAGGGCTCAGCAGCTGGAAATGCTCCATTCAGCACCATTCATGACATCCCCAACCTGATGAAGGAGGACGTGGTTCCCCAAAGGAATGAAAGGCCTGGTTGTTATGTAAATAGAATAAGGAGTCTTCCCTTTTGTTTCCCAATTGTTGAGAACTTTGTCCTGGGCTGGGCCGCTCCCAGGCCAGCTGCGGGTCATGGTGGCCTCTGGGCCCACGCCCCGAGGGGTTGGGGACTCCCCCCCAAGGAGGGGCAGGTGGCGCTTTTGCAGGGCCAAGCGCAGGGGGCATCTCTGGACTTCTGCCACCTCCCCACGGGACTGCTGGCCTCTGAGCCCATGCCCCTGCTGGCTTTTACCTGATAAGAAATGAAATCCTGCATCTCTTCTAAATCTCCTAATTTAAAGGATCACAATTATGTCCCTCGAATCCTTTCAGGAAATTTTCTTTATGTTACATTTGATCCAGTAACACTAGTAATAGTCTCAGAGATAAAGAAGGGTGAGCCAGCGGCAAAACTGCTCATATGCGAAACTTCACAGAGACATGCTGAGCGCAGGGGGGAAGCTCAGAGTTCCCTCCTCTAGACGGCGGCCCCCTGTGTGACCCTGGACAAGTCACTTAAATTCCCCAAGGTTTAATTTCCACGTCTGTAAAATGTGCCTAGGAGGACCTGAGTGGTAGGACTGTCCTGTAAATTAAGTGACAGGTGTGACATACCTAAAACAGCATTTCTTGAACCTTGACCCAGGGAATGCCAGCTCCGAAATGCTCAACGAGAAAAACCACACCCCCTTCCTCGGGGACACAAGCATGGCTCACCCATGCGGAGCACTGAGACGTCGGTGATAAGAAGCCAGCTTAGACTGGGCAAGATGGCACCCCCCTGAAATCCTAGAGCTTTGTGAGGCGGACGTGGGAGGACTGCTTGAACCTGGGAGTTCCAGACCAGCATTGGCAACATAGACCCCATGTCCACAAAAATTTGTAAAATTGGCTGGACGTGGTGGTGTGCACCTATAGTGCCAGCTACTCGGGAGGCTGAGATTGAAGGATTGCTTGAGCCCAGGAGGTGGAGGCTGCAGTGAGCCATGGTCATACCACACTGCATCCCAGCCTGGGTAACAGAGGAAGACTCTGTCAGGAGAGAAAGGAAGGGAGAGAGGAGGGAGAGGAAGGAAGGGAGAGAGGAGGAGAGGAAGGAAGGGAGAGAGGAGGAGAGGAAGGAAGGGAGGGAGGAAGAGAGGAAGGAAGGGAGAGGAGGAGAGGAAGGAAGGGAGAGAGGAGGGAGAGGAAGGAAGGGAGAGAGGAGGAGAGGAAGGAAGGGAGAGAGGAGGAGAGGAAGGAAGGGAGAGAGGAGGAGAGGAAGGAGAGGGAGAGAGGGAGGAGAGGAAGGAAGGGAGGGAGGAGAGAGAGGAAGGAAGGGAGAGAGGAGGAGAGGAAGGAAGGGAGGGAGGGAGGAGAGGAAGGAAGGGAGAGAGGAGGAGAGGAAGGAGGGAGAGAGGAGGAGAGGAAGGAAGGGAGGGAGGGAGGGAGGGAGGGAGGGAGAAGGAAAGAGAAAGAGAGGGGAAGGGAGTTGGGTAGGGGAGTCCCCACCCAAATCTCAGGTCGAATTGTAATTCCCACATATTGAAGGAGGGGGGCCTGGTGGAAGGTGATTTGATCATGGGTTGGTTTCTCAATGGAGCTCAAGCACCATCCCCCTGCCTTGTCTCATGATGGAATTCTCATGAGATCTGTTTCCTTAAAGGTATAGGGCACCTCCCTTTCCGGTGCTCTCGCTCTCTCTCTCTCCTCCTGCTCTGCCATGGTAAGACGAGCTTGCTTCCCCTTCACCTTCCACCAGGTTGTAGGATAGCAAGACGTACTGAACCAAGGTCACATAACACCACCACATTGC